>CP053176.1:6151918-7411688 GCA_014607495.2 Carposina sasakii | reverse complement strand
ACGATGGGCGACGGTCCCACCCTGACCGTCACCCCGAGCCCCCCTATGGGGGAAGGCGGTCGTACCTCGAGGCACCTTCGGGCTGATCCAGATGCGAGGCCCTCTCGCGGCGGGCAGTTCTGCTGTCATCATCTTGGCCCTCTCCTCCGCGAGCCTCGCCTGGGCCGCCGTCCCTAATCTTTGGTCCACAGGCTCACCGCTGACCGACTCTCCAAAGGCGACGGCCGGGCCCCTCCAGGCCTCACCCCTCCGCTGCTCCCGATCATGGCCGTGAACAGCGACTCCAGACTAGCGCCCGGCAGCGAGAGGTCCGCCCCCGCTTATACGGCCACCGACACGCGCCTCGGGGCTCCGCCCACGCCGTGCACACGCCGACAACCGTGTGCGGGCTGTATCGTCGACGGCCGTCGCAGTGGTGACACGACGCTGTCGGCTCCTTCTCACAAGCCCTTGCAGGTAGTGCCCAAAGCCCGCCATGGCCGGTGAGCACCTGCCATCAAGGCGGTTACGTGAGCGCACCCTGTCTGCGATCGCCCACTCTTTTTCAGAACGGGCCGGATCGCTCCCGATCGTCCGGTGGGCCGGCACTCGGCTCGTCGAGCCGTTCCGTCCTTTCCGTAGCAGAGCATCCCGCTGCGCCGTTTCGGTAGCGTCGCGTCTCCTCCGGAAACGGAAGGTCTCCCCTCCGCCGCTGCTCTGCTACGCGCCGGTATATCGCGCCGCGCGAGCTCTGCGTCTAGGTCCCAGGGAGGAGTTCCGGCGAGCACACTCGGCCGCCTCGAAGGACACGGTGCGGTACCCTCTCGCGATCCTGACCGACGCAATCCGCTGCGCCTGGCGCAGCAGTTTCTTGCCGTTGGCGGTCTGGTTTGTCGGTCCATACGGGTGCCCCGTATAGGGCCATGGACCGCACCACGCCCGCGTACAGACGGCGGCATCCTCCCCTGGGACTTCCCAAGTTCGGCAGCAGTCCGCCGAGCGCGCAAGCGACCCTTTTCAGCTTTGGGGCCAGCCCTCGAGTGGGCGTCGAACGTCCACCGAGCGTCTAGTACGAGGCCCAGATATTTCATGGTCCTCGCGACGCCGATGGAGACTCCACCCACGACGATGCCGGCCCCCGCTGGGGGTCCCATCCGAGGCCCGTGAAAACAGATGGCCTCGGATTTATTTAAGGCGACCTCCAGCCCGAGACTTCTGATCCGTCCGACGACGTGAGCCACACCTGCCGTGGCCAGTAGGGCAGCCTCTCGAAACGAGCTGCCGCGGGCGGTAACAAGGGTGTCGTCCGCATAGCAAGTGACATTGACACCCCGCAGGTTAGCGCCGCGCAGCACCCAGTCGTAGCCGATGTTCCACAGCAGGGGGCCTAAAACCGACCCCTGTGGAACACCGCACGACATGGCCCTCTGGCCCCATCCTCCCTGCGCCGGATAGCGAATCGCGCGATCCGCGAGGTAATCCTCTACGATCCGGCGCAGGTACCGTGGCACGCCGTGGTGCCTGAGCGCATACCTGATGCAGCCCCACGGGGAGCGAATTGAAGGCGTTTTGCGATGTCGATCGACACCGCCAGCAACACCTCGCCCCGATGGACCGCATCCTCCGCCAGGACCTTCACCCGCAGAAGGGCGTCGATGGTGGACCTACCCGTGCGAAAACCGTACTGGGTCTCGCTCAGGTTCGGTCCGACCGTCTCTAAGTGCTCGACGAGACGTCGAGCGATGATACGCTCGAAGATCTTACCCGCCTCGTCGAGCAATACGATCGGCGGCCGATACGCCGAAGGCGCATCGGCCGGACGCCCCCTCCTTGGCCAGCAAGACGAGTATTCCCGATTTCCAGATTTTCGGAAAACCGGCCCCGCTCCAGGCAGTCGGTGAAGATCCTTCGCACTCTCGGCTCAATGAGCACGGAGCTGAGGGCGTTAACCCAGGCCCGTCCGGAGTTCCGTCCGGCCCGGGCGCGGTGTTCTTCTTCCTGATTCTCAGTACCGCCGCCCCAAGCTCCGCTCGCCTGACTTCAGGCACCACGGCATCCTCGTCGTCGGAGTCACCACCCGGCGGTGGGGGAGACTGTGATCCCTTCCCTCCGGGAAGAGCGTTTCCCACCACCCTTCCCAGGAGCTCCGGCTGGAGACTCTCCGTCAGCGGGGGCGCCCACGGGCGCAGTTTGCCCCTGACTGACTTGTAAGGGCGCCCCCACGGATCACGGTCCAACGTCTCCAGCATCTCCTTCACCGCCGCTTCCTTCGCCCTGGCGATCTCCACGCGCAGGGCTTTGGTGGCGACCCTGTACGCTTCGTACAGGCGGTCCCTCCTCATCGACGTTACGTCGTCGCCTCCTTCGGCTTCGGCAGTACTGGCGGCGCGCTGTCCCGCAGGCTCGACGGAGCCGCGACAGCTCCTCCGACCACCAGTACACCTGCCGCCTGGGGGAGTAGTTCCCTGAGAGGCGGGGCATGGCAGCGTCGCACATGTGCGTCATGGACAGCACCAGCGACTCCGCCTCTCTCTCCACGTCCACCACCGGACTATCGGGCGCCGAACGACTCCAGGCTTCGACCTGCAACGCCTCATAGAAGAGGTCCCGGTCGAAGCGCTTCAGCGCCCAGCGTGGACAATCCGAACGCAAGGAACGGCTCGGGCTGCTCGGGGCACCCGGGAGCGCGGAGACATCGAATCGAATATATCGGTGATCCGACAGGGTCTCCACACTCGCCATCACTTCCCAGCCCCGGACACGGCGCGCCAGGGCGGCTGTGGCGAACGAAACGTCCCACTATTGAACAGCCTCCCTGTCGCACAGCACGTGTCGACCGTCCCTCGGTTCAGTAACACAGCCCGGTGGAGATAGAAAACTCCTCCAGCAATCGGCCGCGCGCGCGGTGGTTCGCGAGGACCCCCAAGCGGTGGACCACGCATTTAGATCTCCGGCGAGCAGGACGTGGCCGGGCTCAGCCACCCAACCACAGCCTCCAACTCGTCCAAAACTCTTCGAACTCGTGCAGACTGCGATTGGGGGAAAAATATACACCCCAACCACCGCTATACCGCGCGAGCAAGGCGACGACGTAACCCGTCCCATCTCAGTCCGATCGAAGGGTCGCGATCCGGCCCCTCGGACAATGGCCACGACGCCGTCACGGTCTCCGACCCAAGTGTCGCGTCTGGGGACCGAGTACGGCTCGCAGACTACGGCTACGTCTATCGACCACTCCGCCATACTCTGGACCAACAGGTCCTGAGCACGGGCGGCGTGGTTGACGTTCGCCTGTAGAATGCGTGTCGTCGTGGCCATTAATTAACTGCCATTGGCACTTCCTCCGCAGGCTGTCCCGCAGCGCTGGTGGCCGCGGGTGAGCGAGTCGGCTGCTGCGAGGGGGCCCGGGGGCCTTCGGCAGCGACTCTTCTCCTGGGTGGTCTGCGTGCAGTGCAGGACCTGCCGCCCACGGTGTGGTCGGCCTTCTTCTTGGCGGCCGTGCACAGGGAGCACTTTGGCGCCTCCCTGCATGCCGCCGCCCTGTGGCCGGGCCGGCCGCAGCGATAACATTCATCGCTGCGGTCCACCGCTGACTGGCACGTCGCAGCGACGTGCCCGACTTCGAGGCAGCGGAAACACCGCATGGGTCTCGACTCTAGCAGTGATACTTGGGCCGAGACCCATCCGACCAACACTCGACCGCCCCCTACCACCTTCTTAGCAGCCGCGATTGGGCACCGCAGCCACGCCGAACCTAGGCCGGAGGGTCCAACGCGGATCTCCCCGACCCTGATTGCGCTTGCGGCGCAGCCTCCAATTCGTGCCACGGCGGCTGCAATATCCTCCTTCTTGACAGAATCGTCAAGGCCAGAGATGCGCAAATCTGCGCACCTCTCCGGCCTTGAGATCCTGACATCCTCTACGGCAAGTTCCGCCTGGAGACGAGCGGCGAGGGCGTCCGCCAGCGGCCCGCTGGATGCTCCCGGCACCACCAGGACACGAGCACCAGTGACGGCTCTGCGAATGCGCACACCTTTCTCTAGGCCCAGGCCGGGCAGGTCCACCTTAGTCCGGGCCTCGGACAGCACCTTTTCGAAGGTGACGCCCCTCTCTTCCGCTCCCGGCTGTAGTGTTAAAACTACGGCCGCGGACCGAGGGGCGCGCATCTTTTTCGCCTTCTTTTTGGGCGGAGCAGTCCGACGTTGCACCGGCGGCGCCACGACCTCCTCTTGGCCCCTACCATGCGCGTTCTTGCGCCTGCGTCCCGCCACCACATTCCACGCCGTATTTGTGTTCGCGGGTGCGGGTGGCAACGGGCGGGGACGGGGCTGCGGAGCGGCGGGAGCCGATCCCGACTCTCGCGCTGCCATGCTCTTACGGCCCCGTTTGCGCTTACGCTTCTTCTTCTTGTTGGCAGGGTTCGCCGATTTTGGTGGCGCTGCTGCAGGACGTCCAGCCTGCGCCTGCGGCCGCCCTGCTGCGGGCGTTCTCCTTTGTGCCCTTACGGGCGCTGAGGGCTCGGCCGGGAGCGGCCGTGACGTGCTCCTTGGTGTGGCCTCTCTTGGAGGTGAGGAGACAGTGCCGTGGTCGGCCAGCCTCCATCTGTCCGCAGCCAGAGGGGGACGAAGATGGATACGGTCCATCAACTCCAGCCGCCTTAGCAGGGAGGCGTTCATCCTCTCCGACGCCTTCTGCTCAGCCTCCTTCTCCTTTTGGAGCTGAGCGAGTTCAGATTGCAGGCGACGAACGTCCTCCTGCAATTTTATCGTCACGTCTGTGACGGTCCGCTCGCACAGCCCCGCACAGGCCTTGCGCACCAGGACGATCCCGTCCCTGAGAGCCTTAATAAATGGCCCCTGGAGGTTCTTTGACCTCGAGGCCACCTTCTCTATCAGGGCAACGCCTGATCCAGATCCTCCAGAGGGTCGGGAGCCTGTTTTCCTTGGACCCCCGACTCAGGAGCCGACGACGATTCGGAGAGGCGCAAGCTTCTGGTTTGTCGCGCCTCCGTCAACGACTCCTGCATCTCCTCTTCGGCCCTCAGGCGGAGCTCTTCCCTCCTCGCCTTCACGAGCCTCTCTTTTGCCTGGGCCAGGCCCACGTATTCGCCCGTGGTCGGGGGCCTGCCTCGATGTCGTCGGGCTGGTGGCGAGCGCTGAGGCTCTTCGTCACCGCTCGTATCCGACTTCGACCCCCGACGCGTCTTTCGCCTTTTCCGGGAGTGACGAGCGGAAGACGGAGACGGTGCCGGTGAAGCGGATCCCACCGACATAATGCCGGCCAGGTCCGACCCCTCCGACAACGAACTCCGCTCCCGCTCGCCCCCCCCCTTCACTGGCCGTGTCGAACAGCGACCACGCTCCACTACTAGTGCTAGTGAGAGGTAGCCGCTGTAGCCGCACTTCAGGCACTCCCTGCCCCTGCAGCCCCGCGGACATCTCCTTCGCGCACTCCGCCTTTGCAGGCTCTTCATCCGACCGGACTTCGGGCTTAGACCCCTCCGGCCCCGCGGCACTACGCCGCGCACTCCGCAGTGACATTTTCTCGTACTGCCTCGTCGTTTCTGGGCGGCTTCGGGCTCACGCCCCCCCGACCCCACGGACCGCATAGCCTCCGTGCATCCACCAGACGTCTTATCGTGAGAGCTTGAAACATCCATTCAAGTCCACGAGTATGGGGGAAATAAACGGTCCATCCGAACGGTGCCCCCTGCGCCCGGGTAAGCCTACTTACACCCCCAGGGGTCAGCCGGTCCCTGAGGGCTGGGGTGGTAGAGACTGCACTCCCTGCAGCCACGCACGTTCGACGCCCACCCCACCACGTCCCCATTTGGGCCCTTTTTTTATAGTGGTTTGGGTTCCACATAGCCCAGGGTCCCACCCAAGGCCTGCCGGTCCCACCGCGGATGCGTGTCCACACTGAGGTGTGACCACCCACCCCCGCCGGGATTACGACCGCGGACTCAACAACACCGACCTTGAATGTTGAGCCCGCACCTCCACCCGCGCACTGGGCAAACCGCCAAAAGACGGAAAGCCCAGGTCGCGAGCAGCGTCCACTAGAACTAAGACAGCGGCCGAAAACGACACGCTGCCTCAGTAATGGCATCTTGCCTCCGACGTCTGCGGTGAGCTTTCACAGCCACAGGTCGTTGCGGGGTCCTCATCTCGACTCACGAAGAGGACGGAGGCCCCCTCTCCTTAGGGCCGTCCAGAGCCCCTCTGAAAGCAGAGGAACCGGACAGACCCTCTTTAGGGTGAAATTGGTCCGCGGGGGCCCGAAGGCCCCACCCACCGGCTTGGGTACCCATAAGCCGGTGGTCCCCTATCCGCCACCGGGGACGCGCCACGTTCCGGTATCACCCAACCCGGCTCCCCCGCGCGGGGGCTTGGTGTAAACCTCGCGTGGGGTAAACCCCGCGTGAGGTTAACCCCGCGTGGGGGGTGGAACCTAACCTAACCTAACCTAACCTAACCTAACCTAACCTAACCTAACCTAACCTAACCAAACCTAACTAACCTAACCTAACCTAACCTAACCTAACCTAACCTAACCTAACCTAACCTAACCTAACCTAACCTAACCTAACCTAACCTAACCTAACCTAACCTAACCTAACCTAACCTAACCTAACCTAACCTAACCTAACCTAACCTAACCTAACCTAACCTAACCTAACCTACCTACCTAACCTAACCTAACCTAACCTAACCCTAACCTAACCTAACCTAACCTAACCTAACCTAACCTAACCTAACCTAACCTAACCTAACCTAACCTAACCTAACCTAACCTAACCTAACCTAACCTAACCTAACCTAACCTAACCAAACCAAACCAAACCCATAAACACACTGGGAAACACTGAATTATAGGAACACTGCAAGTAAACGACATCGCGTTCTAGATTTAATGTCTCAATCTGAGTGCTGCCATCTAGCGCGCGTTCATTTCAAACCATATTACGTCGGACAAGCCTCAAATACGGTCTATTCTATATATTGGTCCCACATATCAAATTTAATTCTCGCTGGTCCACATTTCGATTTTAGATACCTAGAAATATTGTAATTAACAAAAATGTTACATGGGGACAACGAAACGATAAACAAATTGTAGAATATGCGAGTGTGTGTAATGAGCTGTTGAAATCGATTGATTTTCCTGTTGCGCTTGCAAGCTGTGCAGACTACTATTGTAGCGATCCAAGTCACGGACATATTCTAGACGAGCTGTATGCTGACATCGTAACTGCCCTGCGCAGCGCGGCATCGTCAGAGGCGGCGGTGGATCGGGGGGGTGGCAGACGCCGTGGGGGCGGTCCGCGCGTCGGTGGGTGGAATAAGCACGTCGCTGAGGCTCACAGTGCGGCCAGATTAAAGTTCAGGGAATGGGTGTTGTGCGGTAGGCCTAAATCTGGGTGCGTTTTATAATGATATGTGCCACACCCGAAGGATATTTAAATCGAAATTAAAATGGTGTCAGGATCACCAGGATCAGTTGCGAATGGGATGCTTTAGCTGAAAGCCATAGTAAAGGAGATTTTCGTGGCTTTTGGCAGAGTACAAATAAGATCAATGTACGACCTGGACTCCCTGTGAGCGTCGGCGGCGTGAATGATCCTACGAAAATCGCTAATATTTTCAGGGAGAATTTTACTGTGCCGTCTCTGCTTGCGCCTGCTAGTGAGGTGCTCAAATCTGATATGAGCGGTGAGATTGTTAGAACGAGGTTCATCGCCAAAGATGTTGCGGATGTAATAAAACATATGACTCGAGGAAAATCTCCAGGACATGATGAACTCAGCATTGAGCACCTCCTGCATGCCGGACCTCACATCTCACGAGTTTTAGCAATGTTCTACTCCCTATGCGTGAGCCACTCTTACTTGCCGGCTGATTTTATGAAAACAGTGGTAGTGCCGGTGGTTAAAAATAGGACAGGTGACCTTGCCGTACCAATAACTACCGGCCTATATCTCTCGCCACCATAGCCGCGAAAGTTTTTGATGGTCTGCTTAACGCACAGCTAAACAGATATGTGGCTCTCCATGACAACCAGTTCGGGTTTCGGCCACAGCTATCCACTGAGAGTGCAATACTGTGCCTTAAGCACACCATCAACTACTACACAAAGAGAAAAACACCGGTGTACGCCTGCTTCCTCGATTTGTCCAAAGCTTTCGATCTGGTCTCGTATGATGTCTTATGGAGTAAGCTGGAGGGTATTGATTTACCTAGAGAGCTTACAAGCATGTTCCAATTTTGGTATAGGCATCAAAAGAACTATGTCAGATGGGCAGGGGCGATGTCAGAGCAGTATAGGCTCGAGTGTGGGTGAGGCAGGGTGGGTTGACCTCACCTACGCTCTTCAACCTTTACATGAACGACCTGATCGTCGCGCTCAGCAGTCAGCATGTCGGCTGCCATGTCGATGGAATCTGTGTCAATAACCTCAGTTACGCGGACGACATGGTACTGCTGAGCGCGTCGGTCTGTGGTTTGAGAAGGTTGATGCAGACGTGTGAGGATTATGCCCGTGACCACGGATTGAGATATAATGTGGCAAAAAGCCAGTATATGGTATTTGAGGTCGGCACGATATGCCACCAGAATGTTCCACCAGTATATCTGAATGGTGTTCCCCTGGAAAGGGTGGATAAATTCAAGTATCTGGGGCATATCCTCACTGCTGACCTCAAGGACGATGAGGACATTGAAAGAGAACGGAGGGCGCTGTCCGTAAGAGCCAACATGATAGCCCGCAGGTTTGCTAGGTGTTCAAGTGATGTTAAAGTCACGCTCTTTAGAGTACGTCGCTTTACACCTGCAGCTTGTGGGCTCGTTACACACAGAAGAGCTACAGCCACCTCCGGGTTCTTTATAATAATGCCTTCCGGATTGTAATGGGCTTGCCCTGGTTCTGCAGCGCCTCGGGTATGTTCGCAAAGTCGCGCACCGCCTGTTTTCACGCTTCAATGCGAAAGCGTGGCGCCTCACTGGTGCACAGAATACGGGCCAGCCCTAACACAGTCTTAGCGATGATTGCCGACAGACTGGATTGCCCCTATATGCGGCATTGCTGTAACAGGCATGTTCCAGTAGTGCCGTTGTGAGGGGCTATTGACCTTATTTATGTTTATTTTTTGTTGTTGTGTTGTGTTGTTAGTGTTTTTTTATAATTATTTTATTTTCCATATTATTACTAATTGTAATTATTTTTAAATGTGTTATCAGAATCTATGGGCCTATTACCTGAAATAAATGAATTTTGAATTTTTGAATTAGTTACTCTCACTAATCTTAATATATATAAATCTCGTGTCACAATGTTTGTCCTCAATGGACTCCTAAACCACTTAACCGATTATAATAAAATTCGCACACCATGTGCAGTTCGATCCAACTTGAGAGATAGGATAGTTTAAATCTCAAATTATAGTCGCAATTTTAATTTATTGCTAATTATTTGTCTGTTATACCTTTCGACTTGGTTGAGTAAGTAATCAATAGATGGCACTGCTATAGTAAACCGACAAACGTGTCATATAAGCTACAATTCAATTTCCACGCGGACGAAGTCGCGGGCGTCCACTAGTATTATAAACGCGAAAGTTTATAAGTATGGATGGATGGATGGGGTTACTCTTTCACGTAAAAACGGCTGGAGCGATTTTAATTAAATTTGATATGGAGTTAGCCAACCCCCTGGATTGAAACATTGGCTACTTTTTATCCCGGGAAAATATTTTTATCCCGGATAATTTCGACATTTTGTTTTTTCTGCAATGCAAATCCACTAGTTCAATAATAAACTCCTACAGCCAATACGAAATATTATTAAACCGAATATTCTACTAGTTTATGCCAAAAAAAAAAAAAAAAATGGTGGGAAACGATGTAAACTTCTTTGAAAAAAAAAAAAATTACTTGATCGGGCAAAAACTATAGTGACTGGACACTATACACTTTGGTTAGGTTTATGCTAGTTTTTTCAGAGTATCGTGAAAAAATCTTGCTACACGCGTCAATGTGCATTTATGCAGAAAAACGCAGTGTATTTACTCAACTTTGGACCCTAATATTTTGGAAACCAGATACTTCCCAGGTATGCTTCCATGGAGAAAAATAGTGATCGTGATGATGAGGAGATTCCGTAGTTTTCGGGAACGTTGACGACCAAAAATCATGTATATTAGTTTATATAAACTATTGCTCATTGGGCGCAAGCAGGGCTTTTTGGAAAATAAAATGTCTTTTATACAGAAAACAATACACATTATGTAGGCACAATATCATTTATTCACAAAGAACTAACAACTTCTTAATTAAAATTCTATGCTGCTCTGGGAGTGAAAAAAAACGTATAATACGACAGCTGCTTCTCCTCCCGGGCATACTGTATAAGTCAGTAGAGGGTCAAGAGGGTCTTGGTGTTTCGTAGGCGATGGGCTGACCACCTGTCACTACTAACCGAACTTGTACATCTCAACTATACCCTCAAAATTGGTCAGAAGTGGCACCATGTGGTTCTATCGGCCCTTGATGATCTGCCTACCCCGTAAAGGATAAAGGCGTGATTATATGTATGTATGTAACTAACAACTTTAAGTACCTAATATGTATCATTATTTAAGTAATCTCATAATATTTTTACTCTCTCTCATTATTATCTACACTAATATTATAAAGAGGAAAACTTTGTTTGTTTGGTTGTAATGAATAGGCTCAAAAACTACTGGACCGATTTCAAAAATTCTTTCACCGTTAGAATCCTTATTGGACCTGGATGAACATAGGCTATAAGAATTTCCCGATATTCCCACGGGAAGGCGACCAACGGGAATTCTATATTTTTTACGAAAACCGCTATACATATGAAGCTGAAATCGGGCATATATGTTCATTGGGGACAGCGAGGGGAGGACTAAAACGGATTTCCCGAAATTCCCACGGGAAGGGGACAAACGGGAATTCATAGTTTTTACGAAAACCGCTATACATATGAAGCTGAAATCGGGCATATATGTTCATTGGGGACAGCGAGGGAGGACTAAAAACGGATTTCCCGAAATTGCCACGGGAAGGGGACAAACGGGAATTCATAGTTTTTACGAAAACCGCTATACATATGAAGCTGAAATTGGGCATATATGTTCATTAGGGACTGCGAGGAAACACTAGAACGGATTTCCCGAAATTCCCACGGGAAGGAGACCAACGGGAATTATTTATTTTTTACGAAAACGGTTAAACATGTGAATCTGAAGTTGAGCATATATGTTTATTTGGGACCCCGAGGAAGCACTGGGAACGGATTTCCCGAAATTCCCACGGGAAGGGGACAAACGTGAATTAATTTTTACGACAACCGCGATAACATATAGGCTACTTTTTACACTTAACATATAGGCTACTTTTTATTTTTTCTGTAGTCCACGCGGACGGAGTCGCGGGCGTCCACTATTAATATATAAAATGATAATCCATAAATGGCAGTATGTTATGATGATAGAATGCTAAACTCTGTACTATTCTAAGTGCTGTGGATTTTGGTAAATAAAATAAATAAATAAAGAAATAAAACACTGTTTAATCTAAACATTGTGACACTTAAACATAACTTATAATTAGTAATGGCTGTTCATCTCCATTATTAATGTAAATGTCCGATACCTATGTAGGACTATATAAAGTTTTGAAGTGTGGCGGTCAGAATCATATGACAAATATATTTTGATGTCAGATACCATTTTTAAAGTTCGTTTCTCTAAAATGGGTAAAAAGGGGACGTTTTTGTAAAAACAACCCTAAAAGGGGTAAAAAGGGGATCCCCTCCAGAAATGCGCGTCGATAGTCCGGTGTCCCGTGTTGAAGGTCTTCAGTAGAGCTTTGTCCTCGGCCGTAAGAGTGAAGTTGAAAACGTCGATATTTTCCTTAATGCGGGATTTCGTCACCGATTTCGGGATTGGAATGACTCCGAGTTCCACCTGTGAATAATAAAATTAGTATGACTAATAATAATGTCTTCCGACCATACTTCATGTCATAGCAGTCCGGGAAATTACTATTTTCACGATTTCAGATTTTGTCCCATAGTAAAATTTGTTTCTTTTTAGTGTCAAAAAAGTTTCTCGTGTCAAAAATAATTAAGTTACTAATATTAACACACCTTGGTACACCCTTACGCAAAATAGGTGCACAGTGGTCGAGTTGCGGAAACAAGCCCGTTCTACCATACTATACCAAGCTGTGGAACTCCCTGCCTGAATCCCAGTTCCCCGTGAACTATCTTGCGGTTGTAGTGGAGCCATCTATCGGATGCGGGAGAGAACCACAATAGAATGCAAAATCCTAGAACGCGATATCGAAGTTTCTCACATTGATTGGAATATATATGTCGTGGCCATATCGTAGAATTGATCATTTCATGAAATGGTCGAGCATTTCATGAAATGGTCGCATTTCATGAAAAGTTCAACTGTCTATTGGCCACATCATGATATGGTTTGGGCAGATCGATGATTAAAAATCGTTTCTCGATATGGGCAACTAAACGCCCGATCATTTCATGAAGTGGTCAAGATTATTGATCATATCGTAAAATAGTTACATGAATCACCGGTAGAGGCGCTGCGCGCGTTTTATTTATGTGTGAAGATGGCGGATTTTTCTTTTTAGGTTATAAAACAAATTAAAGAGAGTAGGGTGACTATGCAGAAGAAGTTCACGGATAGTGTGTTGGATAATGTATAATGTATATTAGACTTAATGGTGGTTTATAATAATATTGTTAAACAAAAACCTTAGATTACGATAGGTTAGGTTAGGTTAGGTTAGACTATGACAAATGACGCACGAGCCGAGCGAGCGGAGCGAGCGTGCCCAGGCAGCGTCCGGCGATGTGCCAGATGCGAATCGCTTTTGTAAAGTCTTTTATGTTTTTAAATATTATATTGTGAAAATATCACATAAATAATAGCAAAAAAAATCATACCATCATACCTTATGGTATACTTATATATGGTGTACGGTATATATTATTTATATAAGCTCTTACCACATTCGGATTTTATGGACACCCTGTTAATACGATTTGGCCAAACGTGGATGACAAAATCGTGAAATGTAGACGATTTAACGATCTGGTCAAATTGAATTGGCCACTTCATGAAGTGGTCGCATTTCATGAAATGATCAATTTAACAATATGGCCACGACATATACAAACCATCCAGTTCGTAGCCTCCAACCAGTAGTAAGACTGGCATGTATGGGTTGTTAGTGGGAAGAGGGGCATATTTTTTACAATTGCGCTCTTTTCACTCATAAGAAGTGTGGGCAAAGGGCGCAGAGGCGCGAGGCCGATCACTGCTTGAGGGGCGGCGAACTAGCTGTTTTACTCTAGAATATGGAAGTTTGCTACTCTCGGAATGTGCAATGACAAGTGAGAGAGAAAAGTCATCGACAAAATTTGTTGCAGACTTCTATCTGTAAGACATCAGAAAACCGTCATAGAAAAATATTTTTGATTTCTATGAGGTAAAAAAAAATAAAAAAATCGTTCCCCAAATTTGCCGCCCCCAAAATCTGCCGCCCTAGGCTCGAGCCTACCCAGCCTGCTGGTAAATCCGTCACTGGGTAAGGTGTGTTAATCTTACGCAAAATAGGCGCACAGTCGTTGAGTTGCGGAAGCAAGCCCGTTTTACCATACCATAGGTACCAAGGTGTGGCATTTTTATGGAGCGCGCTTGCCTAAAAGAAACCGGTTCACTTTCGACTTGAAGACCGTGTGGAGGTGGTTGTTGTTCGGCCCATGTATATGTCGTGGCCATATTGTTAAATTGATCATTTCATGAAATGGTCGAGCATTTCATGAAGTGGTCGCATTTCATGAAGTGGCCAATTCAATTTGACCAGATCGTTAAATCGTCTACATTTCACGATTTTGTCATCCACGTTTGGCCAAATCGTATTAACAGGGTGTCCATAAAATCCGAATGTGGTAAGAGCTTATATAAATAATATATACCGTACACCATATATAAGTATACCATAAGGTATGATGGTATGATTTTTTTTGCTATTATTTATGTGATATTTTCACAATATAATATTTAAAAACATAAAAGACTTTACAAAAGCGATTCGCATCTGGCACATCGCCGGACGCTGCCTGGGCACGCTCCCTCCGCTCGCTCGGCTCGTGCGTCATTTGTCATAGTCTAACCTAACCTAACCTATCGTAATCTAAGGTTTTTGTTTAACAATATTATTATAAACCACCATTATTAAGTCTAATATACATTATACAATATAACACACTATCCGTGAACTTCTTCTGCATAGTCACCCTACTCTCTTTAATTTGTTTTATAACCTAAAAAGAAAAATCCGCCATCTTCACACATAAATAAAACGCGCGCAGCGCCTCTACCGGTGATTCATGTAACTATTTTACGATATGATCAATAATCTTGACCACTTCATGAAATGATCGGGCGTTTAGTTGCCCATATCGAGAAACGATTTTAATCATCGATCTGCCCAAACCATATCATGATGTGGCCAATAGACAGTTGAACTTTTCATGAAATGCGACCATTTCATGAAATGCTCGACCATTTCATGAAATGATCAATTCTACGATATGGCCACGACATATAGATAATAGATACAAGAAGAAGATATAGAAGAAGATTTTGTGCACACATTTTTAAATACCGGTCAACAATCCAACATCGTATATCTACCTATAGTATATGTACTTACATCTAAGGTAACTACACCTATTCGGTCGTCAAAGAAGACAGCGAAAAAGTTCAATAAAAATTAGACACATAATCCAACTTACCTCAACTTGAAGCATGGCTGGTTTGTCCAACCCTAACGAAAGTACGCGGTCCAACATTTGCTCGTTAAAGTTGGATACGCCAATTGATTTGGCCAACCCGAGTTGTTTGGCTTTCACCATACCGCGCCAGGTTTCTATGAAGTCGATGTCGGCTAGGGACCCATTTTCCTGTAAATTTGGGAAATTATATATAGCAGGTCCACACTGGAGTTTTAGTCAAAAGGGAAACGCTTACGGCCCCATCGGGCCTCTGGCTGTTGTGATTTCGACTCTAATATTTTGTGGATAAATACATGGCTATGGTCCCGGAATGGGGTCGCCAGAACTGCAAGATCATAAAGGAGATCCTTACAGACACGTTTAGCATACATAGCAAATCATCAAATCAAATATTCATACACTACACAACACATTAACCTAGTCCCACACTAAGATCCCTAAGGTCTTGTGTCGTGGGTACTAAGCAACGGTATATAAATACATAGATAAGTATAGAAACATCCATGACTCGGAAACAAACATTGATATTCATCATAATTATCAATGTTTGCACCTACCGGGATTCGAAACCAGGACCTAGGGCGTCGCAGGCAGGGTCACTACCAACTACACCAGTCGGTCGTCAAGCAGGGATATTATTATAAAATAATCAGTGTCTAATTGCTAGATCACCTTACGACGTGCGCCTGATGTATTTTAGTGAAGCTCCAAATTAGCAAAGATGTAGGTAGGTAACACAAGATAACAAAATTACTTTCTTTTAACTTATGTGCGAGTAACATGGTAACAAACCTTGGATAATTTTATACATTATGATAGATTTAAAGCTATACCAAGTAAGTTTCCATCACTAATACTTACAAAAGTAGCAACCGGCCAGTGTATGAGATAGAGGTCAACATAGTCCAGCCCGAGCCTCTTTAGTGAGGCGCGTAGTGCCGGAATCACTGCATCTTCTGCATGCGCGTCGTTCCATAACTAACATTATGAAAATAACAGACATAATTACAATATTCTGACTTCTTTAGGCATATACAGGATGTAAGAGAGGTATGTTATGCGAAACACTTATGAAAATAGCCCACTGTAGAGAACCTCTCCACTGAATTTGAGACTCAAATCACATGTTTATTTTTCAAAATTGTATGAACATTCCTGAGTTGTTCAGAAATTCTCCAACTATATTTAAAAATAAACATGCGATTCCTAGACTATAGGATCACGAAGAAGAAGAATATAGATTCACAGGGAGCGAAATATAAGAACCTCCTCCTTTTTTTGAAGTCGGTTTTAAAAATTCATTGTCAAGTTGCATATCGTATGCGAGAATGCTTTTGAGTACCTTATCAACTTTTCGATATGCACAGTAGGAGATGTATCTGTATTCTAGTGAAGCCCCGCATCAGCACAAGTTACTATTTTAAGGGAGGTAACATGTTTTATGTGAATTTAATTAATTAACATTCTTGGACTTAGAGTAACGTTTGTAATGCAAACGGCTAAGGAATGGAATGCACTTCCTGCCGATATATTTCCCGAGCACTACAACATTGGTCTCTTCTAAGCTAGAGTGAATAGGCACTTTCTAGGCAAACATGTACCACCCTAGGCCACATCTTGCTTAACATCAGGCACGATGGCGGTCAAATGATTGCCTAGCTAATTGTAAAAAAAAAATTGGTCTTCGCTTCAGAGCGCAGCGAAGACTCATCATTAATCTAAGACTCTTGGAATTACCTTGGTTGTTATGAAGATGTCTTCCCTTTTCACGACGCCATCTGCTATCTTTTTATTTACAGCTCGGCCAACCTGAAAGCAATAGTTTTGAGAGAGGCTTTTGATTACCTTAACCACGTTACATTACGGTGATAGCTCAATGACGTGCGCCTTCCAGTCGAACGGCTTAGTTATTTGTCTCACTTTATTAAATGGTAGATATGCTGGAAGAATTCTCTTGCAGAGATCAGCACGTCTCTGTATGCATTTCTTTTGTAAATGAATCTGTATTTACAGTAGTTTACTATATGATACCATATTACGAGTATCGGGTATCACATAGTAGTTTTTAGGGTTCCGTACGTCTGAATACAAAAACGGAACCCCTATAGGATCACTCGTGTGTCTGTCCGTCCGTCGCTTACAGTCAATTATCTCCGAATCTATTAGACCGATTAAGTTGAATTTGGTACACATATCAATTCCTGTGACCCAAACACAGAGGTGTGACGTGAGCAGATGAAATCTGTATATGGGGGGTCATTTTTGGGGGGGAAGGGGAAAATTAAAAAAAAAATCTGAAACTGCATCGTGTGGCATATCAAATGAAAGGTCTTGTTGAGAAGATCTTAAATGTATTTTTTTGTAATTTAAAATAAATAGTTTCCAAGTTATTCAAGAAAATAGACGAAAATGACCATTCCCCCCCCCCCTTATCTCCGAAACTACTGAACCTAAAATTTTGAAAAAATACAGAAATTAGTTTTCTCCTTATAGATTATAGGAAACCTATAAGAAGTCCATGATATTAAAATAACATGGTAATCACTCAATATTGTGCGTACCAACTTTTTGTCAGATTTAAAAAACATGATAGGTAACATCGTACGGAACCCTCTTCACGCGAGTTCAACTCGCACTTGTCGGCTTTTTGATATAGTATACCTGTTCCTCTGTGTCATAGATTCTAGCAGTATCAATGTGCCGATACCCCACATCAATGGCGTACTCCACGGCTTCCTGGACCGAGTTATCTGTCACATTCACACGACCACCCTGCAATACATACATAGATACATAGATACACGCCCGTGTTCCCGACATGGCGTAAATACCGTATTTTGAGAACACAACGTTGTGTATTTAAGTAGAATAAAAATTAAAGTCATATCAGCCTGTTGCAGTCCACTTCTGGATGTAGGCCTCCACTAGGGCACGCCACAAGGCTAGGTACGCAGCAAGCAGGGCAGGCGGCCTCCTGATTACCTAATTTACAATAGCAAAGCCGAAGCAGCGCGACAGCGATAATATTGTGCAATATTCGGTCGTTGGAATGTCAAAATTCCTTTGAAATTTACGTAATACGAATTTGACGCTGTGCTGTCCACCTCCCGGAAACCTTCGACTCTTCGACACCCATTGGCAAATATGGGGTGATGCTATTTTACCCTGCCGACACCATACGGCAAACGCTAGATTGCTATGGACACTGCTTGCACAAAACTTGCAGTTTGATGTTATTATAATGGTTGAAGGTCAAACCTTTTGAGCAAATCCTAGCCATGTGCCGAGTCCAAGGGCCGGCACTGAGCGACCATCGTTTAGTTTGAGTAGCGGCACTGATCCGGAACATATCTGTCAATAAATAAAAATGGACGATCATTCCAGTAGCAACGGATCTCACACATCTTGCTAGTAAAGGTAAAAACACACTGACTGCAATTAAGCTGCAAGTCGACTGCAAAATTGAAGTTTCGATGCAGTTTGAATCCAGTTGGCATGACCGTAATGAAACTGCAAACCAACTGCACGTAACATTACAGTTGATGTGCAGTTACACTGACAAGTGTATGGTGAATTGTTAGTTAGTTTAGTAGTTAGAACTAGGTAACCTGAAAACCTAATCCTTAAGATGCCACGGGTGTTGGTGAAACATAATTATGTCGATTAACATTTTTAATTGATGTTTGGATTAGCTATGTACTTATGGTTGCATGCTAGGTGCTTGGATCAGGCTTCTCGATGCGACAGTAGTGTCTTGTGTTCGTGACCATGAGTCGGCAGATCCGAGGGTCAGCGGAGGGTGTAGGGCCTCGGCGGTGGGCGTTCCTTCGATGGAAATTTGAACTTCCGAATAATAATGCCTGATACAAATATTTTACGGTACAACAGTTACGTTGACGTGCAGTGGGCTTGCAGTTGAATTGCAGTCCATGTGTCTTTACCCTTAGATTACATGCTGTTCCCACCGCTGCGATTACACACGATGACCTCTCACTTGGCATCCTCTTTAATGTGTGTTATGATACATACATATGGTCACAATGTAAAGTTGTACACCTTGTATCAACCTTTATGTCTTAGGTCAAGGTCCAGCAGATTGTAGAGATTCTATTCAGTTTTCTTAAGTACCTAGGTGTATGAAATCTTAGGTATAGGTGAACTCCTCCATATAAAGATTAAGTTTATGATTATCAATAGATTTATAAACCAATTTCTTAATTCTGTAATGGTAGGTAGATACCTATATAGAATAAGACGTAGGTACGTACCTACTTAGAATTTTATAAGCGACCAGCAGCCCACGATTTCGTCAGCGTAAACTTTAGAATTCACGTTGTTTGGGGAATTTCGGCCTTTCTTAGTGGACTTCGAAAGAAAGCCACGGTCCGAATTTCACGTTTCTTTCTACCATTACCTAGCGGCTACGGTTGGGCGTCTATGTCAGTGGTAACTTCTCCGTTTAAATAATTAAATCAACGATAGTTATGAAATTAATGCTATCGAATCTTTATTGCAATTTTGCATAATCCGTATAATATAACACCTTTATATGCGGTTTTCAAACTTTTAAACTCCTGTAACTTTGATATTTACTAATCGATTCATGTTATTTTTGCACTATTCCGTTTATATTTGTAATATCTTTCGAATAAAATATAAAAAATCTGTTTTCGTGTCAGACGCATATTCCCTATTGAATGACCCTATATGTTTTAGTACATACAATATTGAATTTATTGAAAGCTTTGCAAATATGAGGTAATTCACTACCTACCAGTCTAGTTGGAGTCGTTGACATATGGACCAGTTTATAAGTGGTATGTATATTGATTCTCATTAACATAACAGGTACTTAGGTAGGCAAGTGTACGCAAATAAATCTCCGATAGTTTTTTCCTCTCAGAATAAAATATCAATTTTATTAAGTAATAGGTAAATTCCCTGATTAATAACAATAATTAATGCCACTGAATTTATTTCAACGGATTTTCTAAAATTGTCACTTAGCTATATCCGAGGAGGGTTGGCGTCAGGCAGGCAGCCGGTCGTAAAACAAATGCTAAAGAAATCATATTGCGAGGACCCCATACATAATGTGCTAATGGCAGGAAGATGATGACAAAAATTCCCTAGCGGCTGCCGCGACTTCGTTCGAGTTACCTAAAAATATCGAATAAAAACATAACCCTCCTTCTGGCACAGTCGGGTCAAAAGCGACATGGCTGACCATCCTTAAATGCTAGCATCGTCAAACAAACTCGGTAATAATTTCTTCTTCTTCAGCCTATTGCAGTCCACTGCTGGACGTAGGCCTCCCCCATGGCACGCCACAAGACTGCCACAGGGGTATTTGGCTCATAGTCACCACGCTGGGCAGGCGGGTTGGTGACCGCAGTGTGATTTTTGGACTATGTTGTCACGGGAGGCGCTGCTGCCCACCTCCCGAAAACCCTTAAGTCGCCTTGTACGATACCCACGGGCAGGCATGGGGTGGTACAAACTCTACTCTGCCTGCACCACGCGGTTCAATTTTGATTATGTAAGTATTCGACCTTAACTTGATAAACTGCACATATTTTAGACAGGTTAATGAGGTTATCTATAATTATGTATGTCACATAATAAGTTATGATGAATTGCATTTACAAATATAAATCATTTCCTTATCGACTATTTTTAACATCATCATCTATTATATACCTCTTGTCATAGATTTTTAAACGCCTATCTGTAGTGCTCTCTTTTCCTGTAGATACCTACTGATGCGGAACGGAAAATCCATTACAATTCGAAAATTATTCACTAGATCGGCATCGTACATCAGCTGCATCGTTACCGTGTGCATGTCGTAAGAGTCGACTAAGGAACTCAGGCATCCTTTGGCGATGAGCTAGCTAGTCACTGATCTTTAGACTCTCCTTTGTGATCGTGCACTTATGGCTAGGGACCTTATTTTGGGAACTCCGCCGTGTGTATACATATCGACTACCATAGAGAAATAAACGTAGGTACCTTTGTATCATTATAATCATAACCAGGGATTTGGTATCTCCTCTTATCGTAACATAGTATAAAACAAAGTTGCTCTCCGCTGTCTGTATATCTCTATGTATGCTTAGATCTTTTAAACTACGCAACGGATTTTGATGCGGTTTTTTAAAAACAGATACGAGTGATTCAAGAGATACCTGTGTATAGCAAGACACCCGTGCGAAGCAGGTGCGGGTCGCTAGCCCTTTCATAAAACTTTTCCTGAACACCACGTATTGTAATCAGAAATAATGTTAGTGCGGTAACTTGTGTTTACAAAATTCTCGTTATCAAATCTCAAACATTTAACTCGATTTAGATCTTGGATACCTACTTCCTGCTGTAGACCCTGCTCCTTCGACGGTTGATTTAAACTTAAATACAAACTAACTGTGGTCGCGAAATTTAATCAGTACTGCAGCATAACAAAGGAGGTTCTAGTCTAGGGCTGCCAACCGTCCTGTTTTCCCTGGACATGTCCTGCTTTTTGGGGTGTCCTGGATAGTTTTTAAACATCGTTCCGAGTTTTAGAGTCCTGACATATTCGCTGTCGGTAGATTTTATAAGGGTGTCGACATCGGGTCAACGTCTAGTGCCATGACGCAAATAAGCGTCAGCGGCACCTCTAGAAAGCCTAAAAGACGCAGATACGTAGTCGCCGGCACTGAATGTGTTAAAGACCTATGTTTTGAAATTCGCACGCCACTAACTCTCCAGTCGTATTGTCACGGGGCTCGCATATGTACCTATATAGTCCTGGCTTTAAGTCGAAATGTCCTGGTATTTCTTCTTCAAATCCTGGTTTTCAAAGTTTTGAGATGACAACTCTAATATAGTCTATAGCCACGTATAGCTTATCGCTGGAGTGCCTAAAAATTATGCAGTGAAAAGATTTTCAAGAAGAATGTTACACATCATTTAATTCCCCCAGCACTCTTCTACCACCGGACGACCAGGGAAACGTCAAGGCGACACAGATCCACAGTTGAACTGCCGAAAACACGTACTAAGCGTTTTGCTTCTACATTCATAGTGCGAACGGCCAAGCTGTGGAACTCCCTGCCTGAATCCCTGTTCCCCATGAACTATATCTTGCGGTCTTCGTGTCGAGAGTGAACCGGTTTCTTTTAGACTGCAACGGTGCTTACCATCAGAAAAAAAAAAAAAAACTTACAAGGTAAATATCTGACTACGTAAAATTTTCGACCCAGTATCAGTCTCATGTCTAAGACGAATCTCTATGACACCTCTCAGACTCCAAATGCGACAAGCAGTTTAGACTCAATAGCGTGCCAAAGAAATATATCGACAATCGAAAAACATAACCACGTTCTGGCGCAGTAGGATAAAAAGTTATCCGACCCAAGCTTTTAACTCTACATTCACACGCGTGTTAACGTACCATAAGAAATGCAATCTCTAGCAAGCAAATTGGTAAATAAATGAAGTACCATCATGGCAATTATTTACCTTGTTTACCTGTAGATTGTACTAGCTACACACATCCTTCCTAACTCATACTGTAAGGCGAAAGTAACTGTCTAGCTGTCGCGATTTCACGCTGAAAACTACTGATCCGATCTTTAAAATTTGTTACTCTTTTAAAGGGGTATGCTTCCCTTCCAACCGTGTGTCACTACGACGTCAACGTATTCACCACTGAAAAGTTCTGACTGTAAAAAAACTGTCACAGACTGGTTGCTGACTAGGGACTATAATGAGACTGAATTACTATTGCACATTCACCACTAATATATTTCTACGTTACCATAACGGACATTTTATTCGATCATACACACCCTCTCACACACACTCATTCACGTTCACTTTTACCCATAGAGAGGTTATACACTTCACATTACTATTAACTATCTTAACTTCTAGTTTTTAGCGATTATATACTTTAGTTTTTCTTTCAAAATTGATTTTTTTGTGAAAGATCTTGCATTAAATCATGTGTATATTATATAATATCATTTTGTAAAGCAGCTTTTCAGGGAGAAGAACCTGGTATCCTGTACTACAGGCCTCTAAATGCCTACCTCAGGTACCAGTTTCTTGCATAATGTAAAGAGATATTATAAAGCCTAATTGCATAGTTGTGTAACATTGTGTGAGAAAGAAAAATAAATGCTATTATTATTATTATTGTATCTCTGTTTAAATTCTCGGGACTATAGAGTCCCGGTCCTTTGAGAGGCGTGCATCGGGCCGTGGCCAAGATGTAGAGGCCCTTTTTAGAGAACTTTAATATGGTGTGGGATTATTATTATATGTTTGGTACACAAGTAACTACCTAGTCTAGAATCAGGTTCTATAGAGATATGATATGACACGAAGAAAAACCTGAGATAGACTACTTTTTATCACGGAAAATTACGACATTTAGACCTTCCATTACATTCATTCTAAACATTACCTAAATTTGACAGTGGAATATCTACATTTTGCGCTCAAAAATCATTTTTAAATACAGTGTCTAAAACTAGACGCGGCTTCTACAATAACTGTTTTTTCTGCAGTCCACGCAGAAAGAGTCGCTCAGTCGTCTAATAATAAATTAAAACACAAAACTAAAGCCTCTGTTGTTTAAAATATTACAAAAATTTACTTACCCCCGCCGCTATTAGCGTAGATAAATAAATAACTAAAAGCCGCATTTTACACACGTCTGTGTTCCGAAGGAGACTAGCAACTACTGAGGCCAAAGAGGCTGAATAACCAAAGAGAATGTATATTGATAGAGGCCGTGCCATACATAATTCCTATGCCTGATTTCGGAGCTAATGTGCGTTTCACCGTACAGTTCCGCTGGATTGTGGCGCTAGTTACTATGTGTGTACATTGAGGCGATAAGCTAGGAATTTGTCCCTGATCATTTTACATCTGGCCCCGATATTAAACGTGGCTGTATGGATCTCCTACGTGATCCTGCAGTTTTGGCTACCCCCAGGGCCGGATTTAGAGGTCCGGAGGCCTCGGGGCAACAAAGGAGCGGGAGGCCCCCTTGCCCCAAATTATTTAATTAATTTGAATACAGAATAATATAATCATGTATGTACAAAGTACTGTAAGTAAAGATAAAAGAGCCAAAAAATATATGAAAGGAAAAGATGTTCACTAGTTGGAATTTGAAATCTTTTTTTCCTAAATCTCTATTGTGGGGGCCCCCCGTTTGTGGAGGCCCTGGGGCTTTCGCCCCGGTTGCCCTCCCCTAAATCCGGCCCTGGCTACCCCACTTAGGGAACAAGCTGAATGTAGGTATTATGCATGTATGTAGGATGTAGATTTAACTTTAATCTCTCGAAATCTATACATGTAATAAAATGTAACGGATCGCTGTCTGTACACGGAAGATATATGAGAATAATAATATAGGAGACCTTTATTAACGCATTGTACCCAAAAGAATGTTTTTTGGAATTTTTGCGTTTGTCGGTTTGTCTGTGCGTTTGTGTAGGTACGCTAATCTCAGAAACGGCTGAACCGATTTCGATTCAGTTTTCAGGAATATATTGGTCCCACTTAACATATAGGAACTACTTTTTATCCCGGATAATTTCGACATTTTGTTTTTTCTGCAGTC
This sequence comes from Carposina sasakii, assembly GCA_014607495.2. Classification (NCBI taxonomy): domain Eukaryota; kingdom Metazoa; phylum Arthropoda; class Insecta; order Lepidoptera; family Carposinidae; genus Carposina; species Carposina sasakii. Next base: position 7,387,240 of record CP053176.1, on the reverse strand, counting down.
CACGCGGACGGAGTGATAAATAAGCACAGACATTATATACCAAAGGAATTTAACTCGGTGTAAATAAATACAGTAAATAAGTACCTAAGAAAGTAAGAAATAAAACAAAGGTTTCTTCTAGTAATTTATTTTTTTGTACGCATTTTCGGGTATAGAACGCTTTATTCTTATTTGCGTAAGAGCTATTCCGTATGTGTAGCTTCATGCACTTTAACACTATTCCTGCTTGAGCCACCAAAATCACAAAACTTACACTTGTACCTAACTTCCCCTGTATGCGTTTTCTCATGACTGGCCAACGTACTTTGGTGACTACATCTATAGTCACAAAACCGGCACTTATATGGTTTCTCACCAGTATGGGTCCTTTCATGGGAATCCTGAAATTTTTTCAGCCTGAATTTCAGTGGGCAGTATTTGCACTTGTATTTCTTGATACCCGTATGTATACCTTCATGGCAGGTTAATGTACCTTTATTCGAGCTCCGATAATCGCAATATTGACACTTATATGGTTTTTCACCTGTGTGTTTCCGTTCGTGGTTAAGCAAATTCGATTTGACAATAGTTCTGTAATCACAGTACTGGCATAGATATGACTTCGCATGCGTTTTTTCATGGGTTTTGACAACTTTTTTGACAGCAGACGCGAAAGTACAGAATTGACATTGGAACGGTTTGACCCCAGTATGTGTACTTTCATGTATTTTGTAATTATCCAAATCGTAGCTCCCATAGTCACAGATGTTACACCTGAATCGGAAATTACCAGTGTGTTTCGTCTCATGTAAACTAACATTTTTTTTGTGTGCAGATTTAAAATCGCAAAATTTACACTTATATGGCTTATCACCAGTATGTGTTCTTTCATGACTCGTCAAATACTTCTTCATTCTACATTTATAATCACAAAATTTGCACTGAAATGGTTTTACCCCGGTATGTATACTCTCATGGCTTAGTAGACACTGTTTCAAAGCAGTTTCGAAGTCGCAAAATGGACACTTATATGGTTTTTCTCCTGTGTGCGATCGTATATGGTTTGTATATGACGCCTTGTATATAGTGCGGTAGTCACACGACTCGCATTGATACCGCTTTTCCCCTGTGTGTTTCATTTCGTGCGCTTTAGTGATTTTCTTTGCGGACGTCAGATCACAATATTTGCATTTATATGGTTTTTCCCCTGTATGTATACGCTCATGTATAATGATCCAACTTTTTTTATCGCTTCTATATTCGCAGTATTTGCATTTAAAACATTTGCCGATATGAGTTTTTCTTTCGTGCGCTTTAAGGTTCCTTTTCAGTCTAGTTTTATAATCACAATGCTGACATTTATATGGTTTTTCATCAGAATGTGTTATCTCATGTTTTTTCACGGAATATTTCAGTGTACTTCTATAGTCACAAAACCTACATTTGAAAGGTTTGTCACCTGTATGTGTGCTCTCGTGTATAACCATAGCACTTTTAACAACACTAGTGTGATCACAAAACTTGCATTTAAAACGTTTGCTACAGCCAAGTTGTCTGGTGTGTTTATTTAACAAATTTCTGGATGCAAAAGACTTATTACATTTACTACAATAATTTAACTCCTTGATTGTGTGTGGTGATATAAACTCTCGATGGTGAGTAATAATATGATTAATTAAGACATATTTTAATTTAAATCTGTTATCACAGTGTCCACATACAAATTTTTGTTTGTCATGATAATGTTTTGCTTTATCAGTGCACAATTTTTGTTTATATTCTTTGAGAGGACAGATATCATCCAAATCATTGTCTGAACTTTCATCTTTAATAGTTTTGGTTTCAGTAATGTTTATTGCTGATACAGATGTACATGGTGCAGCTGAAACTGTAAAATAAATAAATACAAAATACATAAATCACGCCTGTATCCCTTACAGGGTAGGCAGAGCACCAAGGGCCGATAGAACCACATGGTGCCACTTCTGACCAAATTTTAAGGTATAGTTAGATGTACAAGTTGGTTAGTAGTGACAGGTGGTCAGCTCATCGCCTACAAAACACCAAGACCCTCTTGTCCCTCTACTGACTTGTACAGTATGCCCGGGAAGAGAAGCAGCTGTACTATTAACTATACTTTTTTTTTTTCATTCCCAGAGCAGCATAGAAGAACTATATAAAAAGTTACCTGATATAAAGTATTTGTCATCACTGTCAGTTGTTTCTTCCTTAACTTTGGGCAATTCATCTAAAAATAACATAAATTGTTATTAGTAATCAATCAAGGTGATCATGTAATTTGGTAGAAAAATAAGTTGCAGAAACCAGCTCTATGTGTGTATGTACCTACATTATTATCATGCATCAGCCTGTTGCAGTCTACTGCTAGACATAGGTCTCCCCCAGGGCACACCACAAGACTAATATCCATAGGTGGGTACAGTCTAGTCAGGTGAATTAGTCACCAGTGTGAGGTGCTATTGCACTAAATTGGTGACTGCAGTGTGATTTTCAAACTATATTGTCAACATGGGCTATTCTATTCACGGGGATATTCTACTCTGCTCACTCCACAGAGCAAATACATCTATATACTGTACCTTTAACAGAGTTGTCTGCTTGTGCTAGTTGTTTCTGACACTCCTTCACTTGGTGTCTGAAGTCTCGTGCGTCGCGCAGGCGCGGGAGGCACTCCACGCAGATACCACTGTCGGCAGCAGCAGCCTCCAACTGCGTGATAACCAATTATAATATGTACTATACATATCGAGGGGTGAAAGGCTATTTGGGATAAGCTCCATATATATAAATGGCGCTTATCCCAAATAGCCTTTCACCCCTCGATATGTATACACGCAACTGTGGTCCCAAAATGTTGTAGCCAGAATCGCAGGATGACGAAGGAGGATGGTACAGCCTAAAATGCACTGTATTCTATACAGAAGCCCCGCATCAGTAGGTACAAGACTGTTATAGCACTGTACTCTTATAACATTAAGTAGAATGCTACAGGACGAAGCCAAATCGTGGCTGTTACAGCCTGATAGTAACATAATTATTAAGCTATAATTTACCTGAATATCAAAGCATTCTTTAAGCATATTAGAGTAATTTTCAGATTTTCCGTCCTGAACATAAGTATCCCTGAAGTTTCGTTCTGGCGGGCGTATCAGGCAACAACTACACACGGTTTCCAAATTGTTCATGATTAAGTCTATATTATTAGGCTTAATTTGTTTAAAATACGTAGAAAATAGAGGAAATCTAATTATAAAATCTGAAAAACCAAAAAAACCACAACAAACAACTGAGTTGTTTTTTTACATCTAACGCAAGCAAAGGTAAAAATAATGTAATACCTGCAGCCATGACTGTGTTTAAATATTTCTTTTTGTGAAGTGTAATGTTCTAGTTCTATGGAATGAAACGATGCATGAAAGAATGAATTTGTTTTTATTACTTTACCTATTTTGTTAGTTCTACTGCATTTATAAGTAAATTTGGACTTAGGAATAACGCATTCATGTGATCTCTTAGGTAGGATAGATATGATACTTATCTTGGATGTATGAATTAGGGTCTTCCTTAGGCTAATCTAAAAAAATATTTTTAAAAAAATGCTGAAAAAGGTGTTTTTATATTGACCGATTTTCGCGTGCTTTTCGCTTCTAATTATAAATTGATTAATAATGTGAATTTTTAACATAAATATTTATTTTATTCCTCAATTTATGGCTTCAATTGTGATTCACTTTGTTTAAGAATACAGCAATTACAATGGACACTTTGTGTGGTTGCTGCCTAACACGACCATCAGAAAGATTTTTCAAAGAATACTATGTTCAGGATGGCGTCGCGGAAAACTACGCCAATATGCTTAAAGAATGCTTCGATATACAGGTAAATACTATTTATAAGCAAATATTATAACTATGCATAATTTTAATCGCTAAAAGTATTGTTTGAGCTTGTAATTCTACCTTGGAGAACAGCAAAATTTAAAACTAGTGTACATATACCTTCAGTTAAACAGCTTTACCGGCTAACTCTTGCAATATTTTACACCTAATTCGAAATCAAATAGCTCGTCAGCACAATTTATTTGCTGATTTTGCCTTCTACACCTATGCCAAAACTACTTAGTGACTTTTCTATACTTTGACCAGTTGGAGCCGTGTGCTGCAGACAGTGGTATATGCGGGGAGTGCCTCCCTCGCCTGCGCGACGCACGAGACTTCAGACACCAAGTGACACAGTGTCAGACACAACTAGCACAAGCAGTCTACCCTGTTAAAGGTAGTCCTATTCTATTTCTATGATACAGAGGTAAATGGCCTCATACTTACTAATATTGTAAATGTGAAAGTACCAATCTAACTGTTTGGTACAGCCTGTCTGGAGCCTGAGAAAGAACACGGGCGCATGATGTGGCAGGCTCACTAGTTTACATATAAAAGACCCGACTGCATAAAAATTTTGATGTGCCTGCTCAACTTCACTATCATGACTTAGATGTATCTAATGATATGTGACTTGCTGTTTATTTATTTTATTTATTTATTTATTTCTCACACACTACACAGAACAATTCCATGCAACTTAAACTATACAAATTATAAAAACACTATCTAAATTGTAACGCAAATAGATGTGCGCACAAGAAAAGTTTAGTTATGTTTAGGCTCTAGACTAGAGGTTTGCAAACTTATTTTGTCTAACACCCACTTTGAACATCAGTGGTGCACCCCCATTTTTATTTCACCTTAAAAATGTAAATAGCATATTAATTGTGCTATTTTTTTCTGGGGCCTTAACTGCCCCTCTCTAAGCCTCCAACGCCCACGAGAGGGCGTTATCGCCCGCTTTTGGAAAGACTAAAGTTCTATGCCTAAAAACCATAATTCGAGAGACTAGTTTGACAGTTTTTTTTTTTTTTTTTTTTTTTTATTTATTCATGACCATGGATACTGAGTCCTTTTGACAGTTTATTTTGCACAAGTGTTGCCATGGTTGGGTAATGCTGTTCATATCGATATTTTAAAAATACAGATTAGGTATCCGTTGGTATTTTACATATATATTTTTTTATAAAAGATAATGTAATTGGTACTTAATGTACATTGCGATGTATAAGATTACAATACATACTATAATTACACCTTTATCCCTTATGGGGTAGGCAGAGCACCAAGGGCCCATAGAACCACATGGTGCCACTTCCAACCAATTTTAAGGGTAAATCTACAATATTACAATGCAATACAAGAAAATTGGTTGTTTGCATTTCTCACATTCATAATATTATTTCCTTTTCATTTAAAACTATGAAAGTGTCCGAAGGCTTTCATGTTGCTAATAGCACACTTTTTTCAGGAAGTGAACTACTTGATTCCGCTTGAGTAAATATACTAGAGAACAAATATTACAATTCTGCCGAAAAATGTAGGTGAAATCTTTATTAAATAAAATAAAAAATAAAAAATCTTTATTAGCATCACTTTTAATAATAATATTAATTTGTTTCCATTGCATGACATAGCTCTACACTGCAATAGTCTAATAGTCTTGCACATGGCGGGGACCATCGCCGAGTGTATCATATTGTGCGGTCGGCGATAGTATCCGCCATGTGTATCCCACACCATATTGAATTTCTCTTAAAAGGGCCTCTACATCTTGGCTACGGCCCGATGCACGCCTCTCAAAGGACCGGGACTCTGTAGTCCCGTGAAATTCAAAAGAGATACAAATAATAATAATAAAGCCTTTTATTTCCAAATTAAAATACATAAATTAACATTATAAAATGTATAAATTCTAATGGAGAACCCATTTGTGGGCAAAGGCCTCCTCTAACGTGTACCACTCGGCTCTATCTCTTGCCAACCTAGTCCAAGTCCCGCCTACCAGTTCTGTAATGTCGTCGCTCCATCGGCGTCTGGGGCGACCACGAGGTCGCTTGTCCTCTCGAGGCCACCAATGGAGCAAGCGTTCACTCCAGCGTCCATCTGGTGCACGAGCCACGTGACCAGCCCACCTCCATTTGTATCTGCAAACTAGCTCAGCAGCATCTTTTAGCTTAGTTTTGTGTCGAATGTCAGTATTGCGCACTTTTTGAATCAGTCTCAAGCCTAGCATACTTCTTTCCATTTTTCTTTGGAATATTTGAATTTTCTTAATTAGTGCCTTTGTCAATGTTCAACACTGGCAGCCATAAAGTAGTAACGGTAAGATGGTGTTATCAAATGCTTTCTTTTTTAATCTTATTTAAATTTTGGATTTAAATATGTGTTTAAGAGCCCAGTATTTACATCACTTTTACGAAACGTTTATCCAATCCGGTACAACAGTTTTTGTGTTCCAGCATGGGCACTTATTCATCATTGTAGTTAAAATTAACTATAATATGAAATTTCGTCAGTTCAAACCATTTATACAGTCAACTCTTATCGACATCGACTATAATGTCACTGAAAACCAGCGCTGCAGGCCATCTGTTTTGGTCTGCAGCTGTATGCTGAGCTGGGTCCATTTCAGCATAATTATGTTTTTCTGTTTGGCTGTATTGTGAAACATTTTTGAATGCTGAATAAATAATTTCTTTCTTTCTTTCTATTTACGAGTAATTTCTTCTAATTCTGGTAACCCTTTATCTGTCACTTAGTTGTCAAATTAGTCTCGAGTGTACCAAAGAAATATACAAACACTTGAAAAACATAATCCTCATTCTCAGCTTCAGTCTGTTAAAACCAAAGCCATAAAAATCCTGTTGCTCTAAAATTATTACATACATCAACCTAATGCAGTCCACTGCTGGGATATAAGCCCCGCTTGTTTTGAAAACGGCTTGATTTGATAACATGCATATGCACGCCCCACTGTCTGCCAATTTGGAGGCAGAGGCCTAACATACATAAATATACTTTTGTTATGTATGAGATACAAGAGAACTGAAGGATCATAAGGCCAACAACCATATTTATACCTGTGTGGGGACAGATTAAAGTTAAGATCGGTGACAATTTGCTAGATTACTGCCGGAGACAAAGTCTAGAGTTCCTCAAAATCAGACTCATACAACATGCATGGGAGGTGATGCAATGGATCTATTCTAGTGAAGCCCCGCATCAGCATGTGGGGGTGGTTTAAAAGGGAAGCGCTTTCGGCCCCGCCGGGCCACTAGTCGTTGTTTGGCCCATGTATATATTTCAATCATTGTGAGAAACTTCGATATCGCGTTCTAGGATTTTGCATTCGATTGTGGTTCTCTCCTGCATTCGATTGTGGTTCTCTCCTGCATCCGATAGATGGCTCCGCTACAAGCACAGTTACCATTCAATATAATAAATAATTGTTTTACTTTTGTTTTCAGATGAATTGCCGAAAGTTAAGCAAGAGATAGTTGTCAATGAATACACACATGAGTCAGGTAATACAGGTGGCAGCATACAGATAAATGTTGGCCAGTGATTGGTTCATTTCATATAGCGGTACATCAACTAATCTGTTCTAACATCGATCGACGTTGTCTAATCCGTTCTGACATCGATCAACGTCGACTAATCAGTTTTAATATCGATCGATACCATAAATCGACTTTCGATCGATTGGACTTGTCGAGGGTATCGATCAACGTAATACGAGTATCCATTTCACCATCGATCGATGTTCTCGGTCGATGGTCTATCAGTTGTTCTGGCAAGTTGTCAGTGATGGATGATTCATATTTACATTTTCGTTTCAGATGAACTATGTACAGTGGAATTGAATATTAAAGAAGATATCAAAAATGAAACCACAGATAGTTCTGATGATGAACAAATACAGCAAAATGAGAAACCTTCAAAGATTATCAACAAACAGAAATATGGAGATACGGACAAACATAAATATGCCTGCGAACACTGTGGCAATACATTTCAATTGAAATGTAAATTGGAAAACCACGTTATAATTTGCCACAGCGAGTTTATATCACAACAAATCATCAATGATTATTATTGTAGAAATTGTCACAGGGTATTCGATAGAAGGAGATTGTTGAAAATTCATTTGGAACATGGCGGTTGTAGAAAACATTATAAATGCAAGTTTTGCGAACACACTAATGTACGTAAAGATGCTATAGTTGTCCACGAGAGTACACATACAGGATTTAAACCATTTAAATGTCAGTTTTGTGACTTTAAAAGTGCACTTAGGTATTCCGTTAAAAGACATGAGCTGACCCACTCTAAAGAGAAACAATCTAAACGTAAAAAGCTGTTAAAGTGTCAGTTTTGTGATTTCAAAAGTAATCTGATATATACGGTGAGAAGACACGAGAAAACACATAAAAACAAAGGATTTAAATGTACATTTTGTGAGTATAGAAATAATGATAAAGGAAATGTAGAAGCGCATGAAAAGTCACATACCCAAGTCTATGAATGTGACATGTGTGATTACCGCGCTATAGATAAAGCGAAGTACGCAAACCACTGTCGTGCGCATACAGGCGACGATAACAAGCCTTATAAATGTCGGTTTTGTGATTTTAAAAGTACTTCAAAAGTGTCTGTCAAAAACCATCATCTTACACTACACTCTGGAAATAAACCTTATCAGTGCAGATTCTGTGACTATAGATGCAGTGTAAAGAATTACATGACGGTTCACGAGCGAAAGCATACCGGGGAAAAACCTTATAAATGTACTTTATGTGATTTTAGTACATCCCATCAGAGTAACCTTAAAGGACATGAGATTAAAAAACATAAGATAATTGCTAATGATAGGCCTCGTATACGCCATTTTTCCCACCAGAGTACAGCAGAAATGCGACATACAGAGCAGGAAAATTCGCAAGAGAACTCACTGTTTAAATGTCGGTTTTGTGAGTTTACTGATACTGATCGATCTAAAGTAAAGCTACACCAACTGAAGCATATAAAACCTTTTTTGTGTCAATTTTGTGATTACCGAAGCAGTTACAAAGCTAACCTCTTAACGCACGAGAGAAAACATACAGGTGAAAAACCGTTTAAGTGCAGATATTGCGACCATAGAAGCTCTTTTCTTGGTGCTTTACGATGCCATGAAGGCACACACGGTGATGAAAAGAGTTTTAAATGCAAATATTGTCCGGAAAAATTGAGATTGAAGAAGTATTTGGATTCTCATGAACGGACTCATACAGGGGAAAAGCCATATAAATGTAGATTCTGTGAATACAGAGCTAAAGATAAGAGTACGGTGAACAGTCATGAGAGGATACATACGGGAAGAGATAGATATAAGTGTCAATTTTGTGACTTTGGTGGTTCTAATAAGAATAGGGTCAGAGCTCATGAAGCTACACATAAACATAATAATATATAGCTTTTAGTATGTAACAGATTATTTATTTTGTAAGCAATAAATATACAGCCATATAATCAAAGTAGGTAGTATGTATATATGAAATATACTTATTATTATACAAGCCTTACTTTTGTATTTCTTGCACATGGGTCCAACCAAGTACATAAAAAAATTATGGTGCATGCAGTGCATCCCCACTATACCCACTGGGACTGTTGCCTTTGTTGATGTGGGGTTTTACTAAAATGCATCGGCTGCATCTCCTTCCGTGGATATAAGAGTCGACTAAGGAACTCGAGGGTGTTCCCTCATGTGATGAGCTAGCTACGCTTAACGTGAAAAGAAGTAAAGATCCGACTACCTCATTTTAGAAAGACAGCCGTGAAAATAAGACGTAGATATGTAGGTATATGGGGGACTATCTTAAATAGATATCCTAATCGCATTTATACGTCTTGGCTGTATGATCCAGTATCATCCTTTGCCTAACCGTTCTTTTTTGTAAGTTAAAAGTAAAAATATTTTGTTATTGTTTGGTTTTTCTCTGAATTTTCTGTTATTGTGAATTAAATATCATTCGAATAAGAATTTTACTTGCCCAAGAACATGGATATTACAATGGACACCTTGGAAACACTGTGTAGTTGTTGCCTGACACGGCCGCCAGAAAGATATTTCAAAGTAACCTATGTGCAGGACGGAAATTCAGAAAACTACGCTAACATGCTCAAAGAATGCTTTGATATTCAGGTAAATTATCATTTTATGAAGGTTTTCTAATAGTAATCGATACCTACAGTCACGGATTGTTATTGCGTTATTTTTTTGCCGGATAGCCCAAAGCCGAATTATCGGGAAATTCCATAAATTTTTAGCTCAACCGCTCTGACTATCCCATTTTAAGAACAGATCTATATGTATGTATGGGGTTAGTGAAAAGGGAAGGGCAGGGGGCCACTAGTTATTATTATTATATATGGACCATATTGTGGCCATACTCATTTCATTTCTGTAAATAAATAAATGAAAAATAAAATATATTGTACCTTCGGTGCAACAACAGCATAATTGTAAAAAAAAAATACAAATAACAATCGTGTCCTTATTCTACTGTAGAACAAGGGCACATTTGTCAAAAAATTCAAAACACAATTGTGCTGTTGTTGTACAGAAGGTGCGATATACCTATATAATCAACACATTGTGAAAACTTCGATATCGTGTTCTAGGATTTGTATTGGACAGTGGTTCTGTCTTGTATCTGATAGGTGGCTCCATATCTAAGTTCCGTTCTACTACCTTCATTGAGGGACTAAAGTTAGTGCATATTGTTGTTAATTATTGTGGCTTTGGCTTTATGCGTGCACATAAGCGTAGACATACACGTACCTCTGAGTTTAATGTATAGAACCATATCACTGTCACCACAAGCGGTGACAGCTTGACGTCTATGCTTACGTCTACACATACACATCCAGTCTGCCCGTGCCTATACATTTCCATACATTACAACTCAGAGGTACGTATACGTCTACGCTTACGTGCACTTTACGACCTTTTAATGTACGTTCTGTAAGTGTGTCTAAATAACAAAAGTTAGTTTATATTATTATTATATTGTATTTAAAGTTGGAGCCGTGTGCTGCAGATAGTGGTATCTGCGTGGAGTGCCTCCCGCGCCTGCGCGACGCACGACACTTCAGATACCAAGTGAAGGAGTGTCAGACACAACTGGCACGAGCACTTGGGGTTAAAGGTATGTTATGCCTTAAAGCATTTTATCTTGATTTTATAGTGGACTCCGCCCGTGTAGACTGCAGTAGTTTCGGAGCCTATTTGCTGTAAACAAATAAAAAATATTAAATGTTAAGTGATGGCCATCGGTATGGTATGGTAAAACGGGCTTGTTACCGCAACTAGACGTCTGTGCGCCTATTTTGCGTGCGAGTGGTGTGCTCTCTACTCGAGCCAGCCTGTCTCCTCCAGAAATCCTAGCAGCCTCTTCAGGTTGCCCAGAGTCTCACTAAGCAATATTCATCATATCAATGTTTGCACCTACCGGGATTCGAACCCAGGACCTATGGCGTCGCAGGCAGGGTCACTACCTACTAGACCAATCGGCCGTTAAATTGTCGGCCGTTTGTATGTATGTTACGTAATATCTCACTTCCCTATGTTGTTTCTGCCCGTCTATGGGTCACGTTCAAATAAAAATTATTCTATTCTATCTTGTCTACTTATTTTCAGCGCTTCAAAATACCTTAATACTTTGTGTTTTTAGATGAACTGCCAAAGGTGAAAGAGGAGTTAGCTGATAATGAATATAAGTTCTTCATGTCAGGTTTGTTACTATATTGACAATAATCTTAGATATCTTATATTGCACAATAATCTTAGTTTATGTATGTGAGATGGTTTATTTAAGGCGAAATTGCCCTACTAAATGGTACCACTCAATTAACGTTTTTACAATTTAGGGAATGATGATCTATGACCGTATTTCGGCCAAGCGACCAATCTCTACGGAGATTGGCCAGGTACGCAGGAGATATTATAGTGCACAAGTGTGTGCGCAAACACAGATGCACTCTCTATTCCGTCACTCTCAATAGTCCGATGGTACGGAAAGCCGACACGACCGGAGAGAGATCAGGCGCAGGACCAACGGATTTACGTGCTTTCCGAGGCACGAGCTAAGTGACAATTTTGCAACATTAAAATCTGTACATGAAATAAATTAATTGGTACAGGCCCGTGCCCGTATTTAGGGAATAATAGTTACAGAAAATATGTAGTTACTAGAGGCAGAGCTGCTGAGATTTTTAGATCGGTGTTCATTCTCTTAACGAATGGGATGGTGCAAATTCAACCGTACACTTATAATTCAGATGAACTAATGAAACACATTAAAGACAACCATATCGCGTTCTAACTCGGACTAAGCGACCTCTAGTGGCCGCATACGCGAATTAAAGTTTGCGGCGCTCCAGATAAGTCTAATTTTTCATACGAAATCTTCTGTTTCACGCGTCGTCCTATGTCGGTATGTCTCTTTCGCACTCATTGAATACAGTACTAGGAATCGTACCAAATTTCGTTTCATTGGAGCGCGATCGCTAGAGCTCCACTCGATACATAAGATTACAACTTACTTGAGACGAACGTGTAGACACTATTGTATAAACATAGTAGAATTGAAAGATAATTGAGGAGCTGGCGAACAGAACCGGACTTGTCCACTACTATTCAAAAGATGTTTTTTTTCGAATCGTGATGTCTTGACCTAGTTAATCGTCGATCCCTGTTAATATTTTAAAGACCCAAAACCGGCTAGAAGTAGGCTAAAAAAGGCTTAAAAAACTAATTTTTCATACAAAACGTCGGACTAGTCCAATATCCAACACAAAGATTCTTCATATACTGATATTAGTTTTTTAGCTACCGTGTAAAATTTATTTTCGTGGACTAATCCGGTTTTGTTCGCCAGCTCCTCAATTATAAATATAGAGAAATATAGATTGCCTATGTAATCTTCGTGGGTGGGAGTGCACCGCACCAGCGCTCCTTAGGATGAGCCGCCAGTGGTAGGTACCTACACATGGATATGTGTAGGTGCCTACCTTACCAATGGATAGGAAGAAAAATATTTAATCAATATACGGTATACGATTTTTTAGGCCGCGCTAGTAATAGTAACCTACCTATTTCGCTTGAGATAGATACATAACACATAATGTATTCTCTTTAATTTCAGTTGAACCAACCACATCACTGATTCACAAAGAAAATGTCTGCGAAATCGAAACCAAACCTAACATTATCGACGACAATACTGACATGTCGGACGCGGTACCAGAATTTGAATATAACGGACCGAAATTGGGGAAAAAATCAACAGCTAAAAAACTAAAGTTTACCTGTGCCCACTGTGGCGACAGATTTAAAACTAAATATATATTAAGAAACCATATTATAGGCTTTCACAGTGAGTTTATTTCGCCGAAAACTGTTAAGGAGTTAAATTATTGTGTAGTTTGTGAAAAATCTTTTTCAACTTACAGTTCTTTAAGACGTCATGTTAAAGAATTTGGCTGTAGCAAACGTTTTAAATGCAAGTTTTGTGCTCACACTAGTGTTGTTAAAAGTGCTATGGTTATACACGAGAGCACACATACAGGTGACAAACCTTTCAAATGTAGGTTTTGTGACTATAGAAGTGCACTAAAATATTCCGTGAAAAAACATGAGATAACACACTCCAATGATGAGCCGTTTAAATGTCAGTATTGCGATTATAAAAGTAGATTAAAAAGGAATGTTAAAACGCATGAAAGAAAGCACGAGATGGGAGATAAGCCTTTTAAATGTAAATTTTGTGAGCACAGAAGCCACAAGAAATGTTTGATTGTAATACACGAAAGAACCCATACCGGAGAAAAACCGTATAAGTGCAATTACTGCGATTTTACTTCCGCAACAAAAATAACTAAAGCGCACGAAATGAAGCACACAGGGGATAAGCCGTATCAGTGTGATTTATGTGAATACCGTACTGCAGATAAGGAGCTATACACGAATCACAAACGCGGTCATACCGGGGAAAAACCTTTTAAATGTCAGTTCTGTGATTTTAAAAGTGCCATCAAAAAGTGCGTTAAAAGCCACGAAAACGTCCATACGGGTGTCAAACCGTACCAATGCAGATTCTGCGATCACAAATGCAGAATGAAGAAATACATGACAATACACGAACGCACGCATACCGGTGAAAAACCGTATAAGTGCAAATTCTGCGATTTTAGATCTGCGCACAAAAACAACGTTAACGTCCATGAAATGAAACATACGGGTAACCATAAGTTCAAATGTACCGTCTGTGATTTCGGCAGCCATGATATAAACAGCTTTAAAATCCACGAAAGCACCCACACCGGTGTAAAACCGTTTAAATGTCAATTTTGTGATTTCACCGCTGCTGTGATGAGTCATATTAAAAATCACGAAAAAACACACACTAAAAGCTATTTGTGTCAATTCTGTGATTATAGCACGGCCATACGATGGAATTTGATTAACCACGAGCGCAAACATACAGGGGAAAAACCTTTTAAATGCCAATACTGTGATTATAGAAGTTCGACAAAAGGCAGTTTGAAATGTCATGAAGGTACGCATACGGGCATAAAAACGTACAAATGCAAATATTGCCCTATAAAGTTTAGAATGAAGAAATATCTAGATTCCCACGAACGTACTCATACTGGGGAAAAACCGTATAAGTGTCGTTATTGCGATTATAGGTCTGGACAGAAAAGTACAGTTAACAGTCACGAGAGGAAACATACAGGTGAAGTTCCTTATAAGTGTAAGTTTTGTGATTTCGGCGGTTCGAGTAGGAACAGTGTTAAAGTGCATGAGGCTATACACCGGGAGAATGGACTGATTAATTAGGTATAGTGTGCTGGTGCGGGGCTTCACTAGAATACATCAGCTGCATCTCCTTCCGTGCATGTCGTAAGAGTCGACTAAGGAGTTCAAAGGCGTTTAGTCAGTGTAAGGACGCGAGACCATTGTACGAAATATCTACTCAAGAAATTGGTACGTAATTTACCTTTACAAGTAAAGGTAGCCAAGGAGCAGAGCAAAGGTAACCAAATTGACGTTTGCATATGATGTTTTGCATTTTGAAGCAACCTACATCTGTCTCTTTTTAATTTAGTTATGAGCATATAACAAAACAGAGACGACTATACTAAAAACCATAATTCGAGAGACTAGTTTGACAGTTCATTTTGCACAAGTGTTGCCATGGTCGGGCATATAACATCGATAATTATCGACATCGACTATCACGTCACTATTTAATTTCTTCTAATTCTGGTAACCCTTTATCTGTCACTTAGTTGTCAAATTAGTCTCTTGAATTATGGTTTTTTAGTTTATATTAGTTAAAATTTATTTACTTCTATGCTTTATTGTTATATGGGTAGACCCGATCCATTCTCCTAGATCTCATTATGTTTCGAAATCTAGTATTAAAATATGTATAGTTTTAGCTTATTTATTTAAAAATGTGAATTAAGTTATTAATACTAGCTTAACTACCTTTCTAGTCAATGTAATTATTTAATTTGGAATAATATCAAATAACTATTATTTTATCTATAGCTACATATAATAAAAATGTAACGGATCGCTGTCTGTACATGGAAGATATATGAGAAAATATATTATAGGAGACCTTTATCAACGCAATAGTAGGTACCCAAAACGATGATTTTTGAAATTTTTGTCTGTCGGTTTGTCTGCACGCTAATCTCAGAAACGGCTGAACCGATTTCGATGCAGTTTTCAGGAATATGTTGGGACAGGTCCCACTTAACATATAGGCTACTTTTTATCCCGGATAATTTCGACATTTTGTTTTTTCTGTAGTCCACGCGGACGGAGTCGCGGGCGTCCACTGGTTATAAATAATACAAAATAGTTATGTAATTGTTTTATTGTAACTAATATAATTACATATTTACATAGCTAACACTTTTTATTATTTAATATCTTAAGTTATTAGGGTCGATTCCGGCAGTCACACTCTATCTCTCTCCGTCCTTAACTAATAAATGGCTGAGAGAGAAAAGGACAGGTAGAACTAATTTTACGTTTAGGTTTAAGTGTGACTGCCGGAATCCTTTAGCTAGACTGATTGGAAAAATCAGGACATTTTTTTCATATTTTCTGGAAAAAAATTAGTTTAATTCGTTTAATTAGGCCTTAAAATAATGTCAAAAAATATTTTTTAAACCAAAACATGATTTAAAAAAAAAGTTTGCCCTTTTGAGGTTCAAATTATTGATCAACAAAAAAAACAGCAATATCACAGGGTCGCCCGATACAATGGGCGCGGAGAGCAAAGATTACTGATAATTAAATAAAATAAAAAATACATTTCCAGCGAGTAATAACACTGTCGTATAACTCAACACAATGGTACTTGTTCAGTATTTTCCTGGCTGCCACTGTCATCCTGTATGGCGAAAACAAACGAACATAACATAATTATATTCAACACGGCTGTGGTATCTCTTTTGTGATGGTTAGCCGACCCCATTGCAGAAACACATTGTGACGTAATAAGAAAATGAAAAAATTCTTCACCCGAGTGAGATTTGAACTCACGACCACTCGCAAACCGTGCTTTCGCTCTAACCAACTGAGCTATCGGGTCAATTAACTCGGATGATGAAATTTACCATCTCTTTTTAAATTACATTATTGGCAACGTTATTTTTTCATCTCGATAGCACTAGCCCAGGGAAACCCAAACATTTTTTTCTCATAGACCCCTTTTAAAAGTTAACTGGTTCTGGTGGACCCCCTACAGGCCTGCACCACATACAAATTAATTGTGAATCCCCATTTTTTCACGCCAACGTAGACCCCCATCGAGTCTCCTGTGGACCCCTGGGGGTCCACCTGGACCACTTTGGGAACCACTGCACTAGCCAAATCTCGGTAAACATACGTACATAATTTAAACTTTACAATCTTAGTATTATCGATTATAGTCGATTCTGACCGGCACACTTAAAACGTAAACCTAAAATTAAACAGGTCTGTCCCTCTCTGTTCGTAAGGTTTAAGTGTGATAGTCAGAATCGACCATAATTTTAGTGTTGACAATCGATAGACCATTATCGATAGTCTATCGATAGACAATCGCTAGTTGAGGTAAAACCAAAAGTATCGATAGACTTTCGATTGTTACTACAATAGTTACCAACGATGCTATTGATAGTACATTCAATATTGAGTTTCGATAGTACATTCAATATTGTGTTCCGATAGTACATTCAATATTCAGTTTCGATAGTACATTCAATATTGTGTTCCGATAGTACATTCAATATTCAGTTTCGATACTATCGATAGTATTGTATTAAAGATGCTATCGATAGTGTAGATGATTTTCAAAATCAACTAAAGTTTGGCAACACTAATAGTAATTTACTTTGCTCCCTTGACTTGCCAGGATAATCTTAAATTATAAAATTATTAATAAAGAAAATGGAAAAAATTCTTCACCCGAGTGGGAATCGAACCCACGACCACTGCAAACCGTGCCAGCCGCTATAACCACTAAGCCACCGGGTCAATTACTCGGATGACGAATTTTACCATCTCTTTTCTAAATTACATATTGGCAACGTTATTCTTTATCCCGATAGCTATACACTAGCCAAATCTCGGTAAACAAAGCTGAATCCCTCAGCACAATGTTTAAAGATGAAACTATCAACCATATCCTAACGGATTAAATTACTTTCTCCACGGTATAAGGGACATCTAGGAACATACTGACTTTATAGTGTCATACCCTACTACTAATAAACCACGCTTAAAGTTATAATCATCAGCCTATTGCAGTTCACTGCTGGACGTAGGCCTCCCCCAGGGCACGTCACAAGACTGCATTGTGGGGTATTTGCCCATAGTCACCACGCGGACGAAGTCGCGGGCGTCCACTAGTATAGAATATCTGTCAAATTATACTGTAAATAGCTTATACCTAGTTTAAATTTATTAGTAAGGCCATAGGATTAGCCAAGTGCACAAGAGATACCACTTGACATGTAACTTATAAACACCTTATAATAATATTTATGTTCAGTATTGTAGTATTTTCCTAGTTTCCACTTACACCCTGTACAGAATGACATTTAATAAGTTAATCTATCTTTAGTTATACTAGGTTTAAATAAACACGGTGGTAACAATCTTATAAAATATAACAATATTATAATGTCAAAGGCATATTGTATAACACGTCATATTACAAAACGGCTAGACTTTTAAATAGCATGAAAGAAAAAAATATATTCTAGCGTTATTATTTTAACAATTCTAACCTAACCTAATTAATTAAGCAAAAGTGCTGGAAGCCCAATCATCTCCCCCCCAAAACCCATATTTTTCAAAATGTCTAGCCGTTTTATAATAAGGCGTGTTCTACAATATGCCTTCGAGAAATACATTTCAGAACACATTCATCTAGTCCCACACTAAGATCCCTAAGGTCATGTGTCGTGGGTACTAAGCAACGGTATATAAATACATAGATAAGTATATAAACATTCATGACTCGGAAACAAACATCGATATTCATCACATCAATGTTTGCACCTACCGGGATTCGAACCCAGGCCAATCTATAAAATTTATTATTACAGACAGTCAAAAAACATATAATAAAAAAGCTAGTAACAAAGATTAACGCTTTCATTGATTTGAATTTGAATTAAGCTAGTTTTTATTTTTAAACATACCACCATTTTGAAAAATGTCAATATGTATATTATAATAATAATTATTATCTACCCTTTACAAGAGGTACAAAAATGTGAATGGGACTAAATGCGAAAGGTACAATTTATGAAATCCTGACGAAATGCGAAAATGGGAAAAACTATCGTCTTGGCGCAAAATGTTGTCTTTTCTCGAAATGTCCTTTTCTCATAAGATCTCATACCATTATGTACCCTGCACTACTGTAAGTCCAACATCTCCTTAAATCCCGCAACCACCACGTCTCTGCCGTCTCCCTCTAACACGGGCAGCGCCGGGCGCCGGCGACTAGTGCAGTTAGCGAAGTTGGCCAGTCGATACTGAACTCTGTCGAACAGATACACCGGCGCGTGTGAAAGGATCAACTCGCGGCATTGCTGGGTCGATGCTATCGCTGTCAGTACCTGAAGTATCGCGAACGTTAAATTGTGAAGAAGTTGAAGAAAAACACCCGAAGCCTGCAATACATGTTGGCCCAGCCTAGCCGAGTGAACGCTAGAGGTGAGACATAAATATTGGAACAGTAATGTGGATTGGGTATTTTTAAATACTAATATAAAATTATATTATAGGAAATAATATTATAGGAGACCTTTCGTCGACGCAATAGAACCCAAAAAAAAAAATGATTTTTGGATTTTTTGTAGGTTTGTCTGTGCGTTTGTGCACGCTAATCTCAGAAACGGCTGAACGGATTTCGATGCAGTTTTCAGGAATATATTGTGACAGGTCCCACTTAACATATAGGCTACTTTTTATCCCGGGTAATTTCGACATTTTGCTTTTTCTGTAGTCAATGCGGACGTAGCCGCGGGTCACCAATAATTTTATCAACTCACCTCAGCATATACCTCTCTCCTTTCCGCAGCTTTCCTGTAAAGTTTCCCCTTAAACGTGACCAAATTCAACCCTTCATTAACCACCATTTCTACCATTCTTAGGGGATGAAACGTCGACCAATAAGTCGGTTTTTCTACCCGTATAGGCGCTGCGGTAACCACCCATGTGTTGAGGAAATCTAATGGCGCTTTACTGGCGTCAACTCTGATGAGAATTAACGGTTGGTTTTTGGATAGTTTATTTAAAAATAACGACGCTTTTATGGACGGACAGTCGGATATGCGTTTAAGCATTGCCGTTTGTAGGTTTGTTAGTGGCTTGTAATCTTCCGGTACTGAAATAAAAAAAATCATTTGTTACATAAGTAAATTTACACGGCTAGGTCGATAATTATTATAATACAGAATAAAAAGCTTAAATAATTACATATTATAAAAAAAAGTTGCTTCCTGTCTGTCTGTCCGTATGTATGCTTGGATCTTTAAAAATACGCAACGGATTTTGATACGGTTCTTTTTAAATTAGATAAGAGTGATTCAATAGGAAGGTATAAGTTTATTCTTACGGTAACGGTTAAATATGGGAGGCGCTGCTGCCCACCTCCCGGAAACCCTTAATATTACAATACCCACGGGCAAAACACAAACCAAGGATTTGACATTTGGCGTTTGTTGACATTCGGCTGCCGGCCTGACGAAGTCCTCGGGGCTATACCAGGTAAGTGACAATTTTATATTAAAACATAAGTTAAATATTAAACAAAATAATATCAACACTTACGCAAACTAACGGCCTGAGGACATCCATCTGTAAAATAAAACATACATAAACTGCCATCTATCGATGTTTTCAAAAGTAATTTTGTTCCTTTATTTTACACACATAATATTTTACTCTTACGACATGCACGGAAGGAAGGAGATGCAGCTGATGTATTCTAGTGAAGCCCCGCATATCAGCACAGGACTTTATTTTACTGGTCAGAAAAACTCACATAATATTAAACACTTGTCTGTGTTCCTCGAGGGTAACTAGAACAGCAGAATCAGGAGATGCTGCGGTCAGTCATAGCGAAGCCAGATGTAAAAGACCATAAAGTTGTGTAGTGGAGCCATCTATCGGATGCAGGAGAGAACCGCAATCGAATGCAAAATCCTAGAACGCGATATCGAAGTTTCTCACAATGATTGGAATATATACATGGGCCAAACAACGACTAGTGGCCCGGTGGGGCCGGAAGCGCTTCCCTTTTCACGACCCCCACACTGGTGACCCCGACGTCAGTTTGCATTTGGTTCTCTCCTGCATCCGATAGATGGCTCCGCTACAGTTGCTAGCTTATCTATTCAAATCTCTTACCGTAATCGACTGCAGATCCAGCACTCATATCATGTCTCATTTCTTTCGATCGGTGTGATTCTAATCTACTTAGTGCTGTTTTGAACTCACTTTGAGCGGCTTTGGACCCAGTTTGAGCAACTTTCAACCTACCGACCGAGTCTTTTACATCACTTTGTACCCCTTTCGACCGTAAATTGTCTTTTCCCGTGCAATTTTGAATATCTGCACCCAGAGGCTTCAAACTTTTAACGGATTGTATTGTCTTTTTTACATCTGGTCGGATAACTGATGTCTCAGGGTGGATGGGTATTGGTACAACGCTTTGAGGATCCGAATTTATAGATACCGGCTGACTGAGTACAGTATTGGTATTAGGTCGAACTTTAATAGACTGATCAAAAGGAATTAGGTTTCCTACACTAGGTTGACCTATAGCAACCGGTCGAATTTCCATGCACCGATAGTTTTGATGGTTATTCATATTTATAACGTCACCAATATTTGCTGATGTACCAAATTGTTGTGTGGTATCTCGAATCCATGGCGGCTTTTTGACGACGGCGTTTTGTGGCTCATTCGTCGATAGGAAATGTTTATTATCGTTACTGATTGAGGTAATGACGTAACCATTAGTTAGTCCGCTAATGGAACTGTCATTAGCTATGTTAGCTAGGTTTTGATTGTTATTGATTAACATTTGTCCTTGATTGATTATACCAGCATTCAATAGTAGCTTCGGTGCATTCTGTATAGTAAAATCAGTGTGAATGACATTTGGAATAATCTCATTATTGACATCGTTCTGACATACAGTGAGATTCTGTATAGCAAAATTGTTATATTTATTTACATTGTGGGTTATGTCATTATGAATAGTGCTTTCAGCAGAATTATAGATATTTGTAGGTTGTAAAACTTCTACCGTTGATATATTATTCAAATTTGTTATAATTTGACTAGTCTCAAAATTCTGACATATTGTAATATTATTTGATTGCAATTCTTGTACCAAAGGAGCTATAGGACATACGTTTTGTATAACATTATTATGTAAATTGGAAATATTAATAGCATTCTGTGCTGAAGTATTCGATATATTCTGTATTTGAACATTATTATGTGTTTCATTATAACTTAGTTTTGCTAACAAAACCTTATGTGCTACAGAAGTATAAGGATTTTTTTCTGGATAGATTCTCTCTATGTAATCCACGGAATATTTGGTCGATGCGTTCTCTAATTGTGGTGTAACATTGATATTTGTAACATTGCCCGTTGTAACATTACAAGTTATAACATTGGAACTTGTAACATTAATAGCTGTAACATTTTTCGCTGATGTATCATTTAAATCGGGCCTTATTTCGATATTAGCTTCGTTATTTTGATTGTACATAAACCTGTTTTGATTTAACTGCGATGTTACATACTGCATTACTTTTACGTAGTCTTTATTTGCTTTGGGGACGACTTTAATTGGTGGAACGGTAACCACAGCGTTAACAGGTAGTTTGTTATTAACTACCACAGCACGTAACTTGGATACATCTTTAAACAAAACTGCTTTAGCATCATGGTTAACTTTCGCTTTGTTATCATTAACTGTTTCTTTGAAAGGGTTAACAGTTGCTATGTTAGAATTAACAGTTGCCTTGTTATGGTTAACTGTTTCTTTATTAGGATTAACAGTTGCTATGTTTGGATTAACAGTTTCTTTGTTAGAGTTAACAGTTGCTTTGCATTTAACTTTCCTTGCAACGTCCTCACTGTCACTGTTCGATGAACTGTCACTATCTATTACAATTGCTTCATCATTATCTTTACCCAGCAAAGTTTTATCAGTTCTGACGTTAGAAACTTTTATCTTATATTGCTTAGCGTTTTTAATGAGCTTTTTCAAGATGTAATTTTTCGTCTTTATGCACCGTTCACGTCTAGATAGTCTTTGGTCGTGGTTCCGTAGGTTTTGTTCGGTTAGTTGACCGATTGAAGTATTCGCTTCATTTGCCTCATCTGTTAAGTCGACTACTTCTGCGTTTTGTGTATTTTCATTTACAGCTTCCGTTTCTGGCTGATCTTTTTCTATATTATTAGTAACTTTATCATTATCTACATTGTCGATTTGCAATTTCACTATTTCGATATTACTTTCTTGTGCCGCTTGTGAAATATTCGCTTGTTCTGTAGTAGACGTCTGTACTATATTATTGTCTTGTTCCTTTTGGGGTAACACTACTTGAATTGTAGTACTCAGTGTATTACCCGTTTTATCATTATTAGTGTATTGTACTATATTACTCTCGTTTACTATTCTATCAACATTTACAGCATTATATTCCTCAGTCGTCATAGTCACCACAGGATGAGCTTTAGTGCCTTTTGAAGGAGAAATTGGAAGTATTTCTAACTGATATTTTGTTGATATATTCGTATCAGATAACGAATCCTGTTTAGACGCCTCACAAACTGCCCTAGACTTCTCTGTTGATAGAGCTAAATTCGGTGCTATTGTAAACTTTGCATTTGATTCTATGTTTTTTGATTCTATATTTGATATTAGTTCTTTGTTCGAATTTGTTTCGATACTTGTTGTTGGTGTTATTTCATCTGATGTATTCAAAGAACTCTTATTCATCTTCATTTTGACAATTCTAGGCTTTTTTGGAACCGGTTTTAGATGTGGCAACCTGAAATGCGAGAAGTTGACCATCTTCTGTCTCTCCCACTCCCGGTATCCGTCTACTGTTTTCTTCTCTTTCTTTCTATTATTTTTAGATTCTATTGCATTTTCAGTTTTATCTTTTGTAACTTCAGCTTTATCGAGAGCGACATTAGTTTTAATTTGAGTAACATCATTCCTTTTATTTTGATCGTTAGAAACTAAATGGAAACCTTCAAATTTTTGCGCCTGCTTTCGTTGGCGTAAAATTTTACTATCAAACATTTTGTCAACAGCACTCTTTGTCATTTCATCAACTATTTTAGAATTACTAGTAACTTTATTGACACAAATCTTATTATTTTCTTCACTTAAATTCTTGTTCGGTTTTTCAACTTCAATATTAGCCTTTTTTTCATCAGCCGGTTTCGGATCGTCAATGTAATTATTAACTTTTCTATTAACTTGTTCCAACTGCAATTTCTTTTTTAACATCAAAGTTTCATTCCGTTTAGCCGCTAAATACCTTTCAATAGCCCGCGGTAAAGGCTTCGTTTTTTGACATTTACTATTTTCATTTTCCTCCATCAACTGTACTGATATCACATAATTTGTCGCCACTACATTGTTTTGCGCTGCTTTAGAATCAACATCTTTTGTATTACTATTGTTAGCATTAACTATTACGACTGCTGCATTATTTTGTTCCTTTGATCCAGCAAGTTTCGAAATATTAGGGTCAATTAATGTGGTCATAGCATTATTTGTATCACTAGTTGCATTAGCATTGGCTTTACGATTATTAGGGTCATTTATTGTGCGTGTAACATTATTTTTGTCACTCGGACGTCGTTTAAAGTTGGGTAAAGTGAAGAATGCATCATTTATCTTTCTCTGTCTCATCCATTCAGCGTAATCCAGGTCTTTAGCTACTGTCTCTTTCTTTTATCTGCTAGTTTTCGCCTTACGCTCTGTGGATTGAATTTTTTTAAATACTATTTTAAATTTTATTTAAAAAAATCATAGAGATATGTAAAGATATCGAAGTTTCTCACAATGATTGCAATATAAACAAGGGCCAAACAACAACTAGTGATCCGATGGGGCAGGAAGTGCTTCCCTTGTCACCACCCATACAGAAAGTAATAGATATTGTATATTTCATATGAGAACAAAATAAGTAAATAATTTTGGGTATACAATATCTACATACATGATGATATCTCCGACCGTATTTCGGCCAAGGCGACCGATCTCTACGGACATTGGCCAGGTACGCAGGAGATATTATAGTGCACAAGTGTGTGCGCAAACACAGATGCACTCTCTATTCCGTCACTCTCAATAGTCCGATGGGACGGAAAGCCGACACGACCGGAGAGAGATCAGGCGCAGGACCAACGGTTTTACGTGCTTTCCGAGGCACGAGCTAAGTAACAATACATACGAGATACACAAAATGTGAGTAGCTACAACTTCATCCTATAGTCACTTTAGCATAACGGGCTTGTAAAAGATCAGTTACAAGTTGCTAGCACATCGCCGCTGAGTTCCTTAGTCGCCTCTTACGACATGCACGGTAGGAGATGCAGCTGATGTATTCTAGTGAAGACCCGCATCAGTATAGGATAGAAAGATGGTACAGATATAATGTCACTAGTGGACGCCCGCGACTTCGTCCGCGTGGACTACAGAAAAAACGAAATTATCCGGGATAAAAAGTAGCCTAGGTATTAATCCAGGGTGTCAGCTAACTTCATGCCAAATTTTATTGAAATCGCTTCAGCCGTTTTTACGTGAAAGAGTAACAAACATCCATCCATCCATACTCACAAACTTTCTCGTTTATAATATTAGTAAGGTAATAATATTTGCCGAGATTTGGCTAGTTACGTTGCCAATATGTAATTTAGAAAAGAGATGGTAAAATTCGTCATCCGAGTAATTGACCCTTAGTGTGGCTTAGTGGTTATAGCGGCTGGCACGGTTTGCAGTGGTCGTGGGTTCGATTCCCACTCGGGTGATGAATTTTTTCCATTTCTTTATTAATCATTTTGTTATATTAGTAAGATTTATGATAAAGGTGTGCATAACTCACCTTTTTCTGCAGAAGCTCAGTTAATTTCATAGATAATAGATCTTCTCGCACATACCTGTCAACAAAATATGACCACATTGAGACATCTGTCTGTCTGTCCTTATGTATGCTTAGATTAGACCTTTAAAACTATGCCACGGATTTTGATGCGGTTTTCTTTAATAGAGTAACTCAAGAAAGTTTATATCATCATCATCATCAGCCTATTGGACGTAGACCTCCCCAGGGCACGCTACAAGGCTACTGCTACAGGGGGGTTTTGCCCATAGTCACCACGCTGGGCAGGCGGGTTGGTGACCGCAGTGTGATTTTCGGACTATGTTGTCAGTACGGGAGGCGCTGCTGCCCACCTCCCGGAAACCCTTAATCGCCTCGTACGACACCCACGGGCAGACATGGGTGGTACAACTCTACTCTACCGGCACCGCGCGACAAATCTTTGCTTTAGTTAAACCCGATGAGGCAGCCGGCTGTAAAGAATGCCAAATCTCTGGCAATATCAGTTTCGAAAGATTGCGCCGACGCCATAAAAACGGCATAAGGGCAGGGAGATGATGACTTGAAGAGTTATTAGCGCTAAGTGCGATTGAGTGTTGAGTCGACGACTATTGATATGGATGTTATACTCACTTGCTATTGAGGGACTCTTCGGTGTCGATAATTTCCGTGTCACATTGGTTCGCATATTCCTGAAGAAAACATAATAAATAATATTATAAATATTATCAAGAAATGAAAAAAAAAAAATTCACCCGAGTGAGACTTGAACTCACGACCTCTCGCAAACCGTGCTTTTGCTCTAACAAACTGAGCTACCGGGTCAAGTAACTCGGATGACGAATTTGACCATCTCTTTTCAACTTTATTACTTTTATTACGTTTTTGACAAGGTAATTTTTTCATCCCGATCGATAGCTATACACTAGCCAAATCTCGGTAAACAAAGCTGAATCCCTCAGCACGATGTTTAATGGTGAAACGAAATAAATAATAATATATACACACGGATGTGGTATCCAAACTGTAAGATCATAAAGGAGACCCGACAGCCACTGGTCTAGTAGGTAGTGACCCTGCCTGCGACACCATAGGTCCTGGGTTCGAATCCCGGTAGGTGCAAACATTGATATGATAAATACGAATGTTTGTTTCCGAGTCATGGATGTTTCTATACTTATCTATGTATTTATATACCGTTGCTTAGTACCCACGACACAAGACCTTATGGACCTTAATGTGGGACTAATTTAATGTGTTGTGAAGTGTGTGAATATTTATTTATTCATATTTATTTAGATGTAAAATTTAGTGAAGAGTTGCTAGCTTATCATATCACCTGAGAGAATACACGATTAGCACAATGTATGTAAAAAAAAAATCCATATTTTGACCATAACAACAAATGCTTAGCCTAAAATATCTACAGGGTGCAAGTGACAGCCAGGCAAATATTGATATGGTGACATTGGGTCTGATTCTGAAGCGAAAACCATTGAAAATTTTCGCAGGAAAGCTCAAAATTTTTCCGACTTTTTTCTCAGTTATTCAGAATAAAATTTGTATAATTCGTTTAAGTTGGCTTTAGATAACGATGATAATAAAATTTTCAACCATGGATGATTTAAAAAAGGTGCGCGCATACAAGTTCTAAAACCTGATCAACCCTAATGGAGAGTCACAAGTGATCCAAAAAAAAGCAATGTATCACACAATAACCAATAAGCTCATTTAACTAGTCACAGGAATCGCCCGATACAATTGCATACGGCTAATGAAATGAAAAATGCATTTCCTGCGAATAATAACACTGACATATAACTCAAAATTGCATTTCAGTATTTGCCTGGTGGTTGTCACACACACCCTGTATACATACAAAATACTATGTCTTAAATGACTGACGGATCTTCTTAGACCTGAACCCTGGGGGGGGGGTGTAATTTGTATAACGTAGGTATCCGATTAGACAGAATTTTCCGAAATTCCCACTGGAATGTGATTCTACATTTCTTCTGTGGGAAAAAAAAAAATTTGATCTTACCATATAATTTTCCAACAGTAGTTTCACTTGACGCGGTGAGACGCATTTGTCCTGCTCTTTCTCACTGCTGTCTATATTGTCATCTCTTTCGATCTCAGTGGTAGGTTTTTCAGTGTTATTCACGGGACTTTCTGTAAATATTAAATTGTATTTGTACACAAAATTCATTAATAATAATAATAATAAAGTTTATTTGCTAGATTTTGGGTGTAAAATAAGATGTCAGATTACAATTTCATCCCTTACAAAATCGACTTAATTTTAAGCGTGCAAATGTCATACAGTAAAAACCACTAATAGTTTACATAAAATTATTCGTCACAAGAATCTATATAAATTTAATTCATTTAATAATAGTCAGTTACACAGTCATAGAGAGTCATGAATCATCCGAATGTCACATTTAGTTCGTTAATGGAGTAAAAACATTTCGCAAGTAGCCATTGAAAATTTATACATGTATTTTGACTCGGTGTCACTCTCACAATTAATGATACCTCTCAAAGCAGGGATGTTGCGGATCCACTTTTTTCCACATCTGTATAAAAAACTTAATATAAAAAACAAAATTATTGCTTTCCTATTGGTCAATCAGCATGTGCGGTCTACACATGCCACTCGCCGGGCCCTCCCCTTTCTTTCTTGTCGCGACCTGCTACACATCCGCATTCGCATTAGCTCCGCATCGATTTTTAACGGATGCGGATGTCAAAATCGATGCGGATGTTCCGCATATGCGGATGCGAATATTCGCAACATCCCTGTCTCAAAGTAACACCAAAATATATCCTACATAATATACGTGCCATACATTTAGTCTAAAAACATAACCTTCCTTCTGACGCAGTCGGATAAAAATAGGCTTTTAAAAGTACCAAGAAAATAGTTGGTATATAAATTAATTTAAAGGGCAAACAAAAGTACCAGCACACCATAACCTGATAGTAGTAAACCATATCTCAAAGCAGAAAGAAATAAACTTAAAGTTTTCAAGATCTTAAGACCAAAAGTACCAGCATACCATAACCCAACATAAGTAAACCGGACCTTAAATAAAAAAGATTAGGTTTCAACCTTAACTAAGAGTACCAGCACACCATAATCTGACAGCAGTAGCCCTGCACACTAGACCGACACACTGACCTGCACACTATACCTGCACACTAGACCTGCACACTGACCTGCACACTAGACCTGCACACTAGACCTGCACACTAGACCTGCACACTAGACCGACTAAAAGACCTGCACACTAGACCTGCAATCTAGGCCGGAACTCTAGACCTGCACACTAGACCGGCACACTAGACAGCACACTAGACCGGCCCAACTGACCGGCACTCTAGACCTGCACACTAGACCGGCACACTGACCTGCACACTATACCTGCACACTGACCTGGACACTAGACCTGCACACTAGACCTGCAATCTAGGCCGGAACTCTAGACCTGCACACTATACCTGCACACTGACCTGCACACTAGACCTGCACACTAGACCTGCACACTAGACCGACTAAATGACCTGCACACTAGACCTGCAATCTAGGCCGGCACTCTAGACCTGCACACTAGACCGGCACACTAGACAGCACACTAGACCGGCACAACTGACCGGCACACTAGACCTGCACACTAGACCGGCACACTAGACCTGCACACTAGACCTGCACACTAGACCGGCACACTAGACCTGCACACTAGACCTGCACACTAGACCTGCACACTAGACCTGCACACTAGACCGACACACTGACCTGCCCCCCGCCTCGTGGGTCTGACGGCGGCAGTGCGGCGAGTACGGCGCGCGGGTACACTGCACGCGTCCGGGAGACGTACGGCGCGGGGAACGCTGGAATACGGACATTTATTTAATACTAATGGACGCCCGCCCGTGGACTGCAGAAAAAACAAAATGTCCAAATTTATCCGGGATAAAAAGTAGCCTATGTGCTAATCCTGGGTGTCAGCTAACTCCATACCAAATTTTATTAAAATTGCTCCAGCCGTTTTTACGTGTCAGAGTGACAAACATCCATCCATCCATACATAGTTACAAACATTCGCGTTTATAATATTAGTAGTAGGATTTATAGTTCTTTCCACGTAAGAAGATTTCTGACATAGGCGCTGTCATATTTTTAGTTTCATCTATCTATATATATAATAAAAATGTAACGGATCGCTGTCTGTACATGAAAGATACATACATACATATAATCACGCCTTTATCCCTTACGGGGTAGGCAGAGCACCAAGGGCCGATAGAACCATATGGTGCCACTTCTGACCAATTTTGAGGGTTTAGTTGAGATGTACAAGTTCGGTTAGTATGGAACATGGAAGATATATGAGAAAAATATTATAGAAGACCTTTATCAACGCAATAGTACCCAAAAGAATATTTTTTGCAATTTTTGTCTGTTTGTCGGTTTGTCTGTGCGTTTGTGCACGCTAATCTCCAAAGCGGCTGAACCGATTTCGATGCAGTTTTCAGTAATATATTGTGACAGGTCCCACTTAACATATAGGAACTACTTTTTAATGTTTTTATCCCAGATAATTTCGACATTTTTTTTTTTCTTATGTCTCTATTCATATGTAAGCTTGTTGAGAAATGTCATCAAATTCAATAGTTTGCATGCCAGAGGAACAAACATTTTTACATACATCCTTATTCGCTATCGCGTTTATTGCATCGTCTGATGACGTTATAATAAAAAAAAAGCTTATAAAAACACCTTTTGTTGTAAATAAGCTTTTATTATTGGTTAATTAAAAGAACTGATCGAATTGAACGAGCCCAAACTCGATGGGGTTGCGTCGTTTAATTACGGAGTTCCTATGGTCTCCTTCCAGCTCCATCATCAGATCAACTCTATTTCATAATAATATTGTATTGTCATCTGATTTATACATGCATGCAAAATTTCTGCTCAATCGGAAACCGGGAAGTGGATCAAATTTAACTTGCAAGATTTGGTTACAGACAACGGGACAGGTGAAACTAAATAAAAGCTTGTAAAAAATTACTTACATTTCAATCGGCAGCTG
The DNA here is from genome assembly GCA_014607495.2 of Carposina sasakii. Lineage (NCBI taxonomy): Eukaryota > Metazoa > Arthropoda > Insecta > Lepidoptera > Carposinidae > Carposina > Carposina sasakii. Next base: position 7,356,543 of record CP053176.1, on the reverse strand, counting down.
TAATCTTTCCAATCTCACCGACAGAGGGCGACAAAAGCTCTCCAAATCTATATCTCCATCTCCCTCTTCATCCCTTCTCACTCTTTTTACACAATCATCTACAATAATTGTAATATCTTCTTTTACTTCGTCTATTTCACTATCAGGTACGACTCTTTCTTTCTCTTCGCCTATTTCAGTGTCAGTTATTCTTCCTCTATCTTCTACTAGCTCTTCTTTTGACTCTGTTTCTTCGATAACATCACGTTTTCTCTTTCTATTTACTGATATTTGTTGTAGAACTACTTTGGGCTCAAATTAACAGTATTTCATTTATATGTTAGTCCAAATGGACCAGAAAATTCCATCAAAATCGGTACAGTGGTACATATCCGGGACAAAAATATTTTCCCGGGTTAAAAAGTAGCCTACGTGTTAATACAGGGTGTCAGCTAACTCCATACCAAATTTTATTAAAATCGCTCCAGCCGTTTTTACGTGAAAGAGTAACAAACATCCATCCATCCATACATACAAACTTTCACGTTTATAATATTAGCAGGATTTGTATTGTCTTACCATACATATATCCCCACGGATCTTTTCTTAAAGCATTTCCATTCATAAAACTTCTATAAAACCCGCTACTACGTCTAGATTTACATTTTGAAGACACATTACTTTTAACACTTGTGGTTTCTTTCTCTACAACATTCTCTATTTGCGTCTCTTTACTATGTAAATTACTAGAATTGACTTTTGATCCTTCAGTTATATCAACTGTATTTATATTATTTGCTACTTCTATATTATTAGTTTTATTTGCAAAATTATTAATGATATCTGAATTATTTAAATCAGTTTGAGCTATATTTTCTATAGTATTATCAACTGTTTCTTTTTTTAAACCTTCCAGTGTTCCAACATTATTATCGTCGATGTCTTGTCGATCGACAGCATCGTTGTCGTCAGTTATCGCCGATTCGTTATCGGAATCGCTTTCGAATATAATTCGAGACTTTGTTTTGTTCGGATCCAGTTTATTTAACACTTCTTCTATGTTCGACGAATCTGGAATAAAAATTACATACATATAATCACGCCTTTATCCCTTACGGGGTAGGCAGAGCACCAAGGGCCGATAGAACTACATGGTGCCATTTTTAATAATTACATTTAATAAAAAGAAACTGGTATGCTATGTTGCATGAAGTTTATTTACTGTTCTAAAATCGCCTAACATTTGTATGTACATATGTATTTACAAACATATAGACATGGCTGTGTTTCTGAAATTGGGTTGCCAGAACTGCACGATTATATTAAAATAATAAATAAATAAATATTCACACAGTTTACAACACATTAACCTAGTCCCGCACTAAGATCCCTAAGGTCTTGTGTCGTGGGTACTAGGCAACGGTATATAAATACATAGATAAGTATAGAAACATCCATGACTCGGAAACAAACATCGATATTCATCATATCAATGTTTGCACCTACCGGGATTCGAACCCAGGACCTATGGCGTCGCAGACGAGGGTCACGGGTCACTACCTACTAAACCAGTCGTCAAAATATAAAACATTAATGAATAGTGACAAGATGCTAGCTTTTAGCTAATTTATATTGAAAGGTCATTACACCTGTGCGAAACCGGGGCGGTTCCTAGTAATACATATAAACCTTCCTCTTAAATCACTGTATCTATTAAAAAAAAACCGCATCAAAATCCGTTGCATAGTTTGAAAGATCTAAGCATACATACAGACAGACCGCGGGAAGCGACTTTGTTTTATTATATGTAGTCATCTAAAAAACAAACCTGTATCCATCGAAGCATTTTCATCCAAAACTTCACTTGTAACATTTCCTTTTTCAACTAAATCTGCTGTATTATCCCCTTCAATAATCTTACCGATATCCTTTGTACTTATATCCTCTTTGATATCAAAATCTACTACCATATCCTCATCACAAACTACATTTTCTACATCAGATTCTATATTATCTATCTCGTCTACATTGTCTTTGGTATCGTTTTTTTCTTTTTTGACAATTCTTTCGTCTATGACCAGTGGAGATTCTTCGTCCGTTTCCGAGTCTATGGTACAGTCTATTGTCTCTGGTATTGTCTCTATCATTTGCACGTCATCTGAAAAATCTTAGTAAAATTATTTTACTAGACTAATTAACGCCCGCGTGGATAGCAAAAAATGAAATGATGGAAAATATCCGGTATATTATTGTGAAGTTTTATCAAAATCCATTCAGTAGTTTTTGCTTATCATAACTAATGTCATTTTCTGGCCTTTAACATACAATTAGGCATGACGACAATTTTTCAGTAATACTTTATTTTATATATATATTTTTAACTTTGGTTTCTCAATAGATTGTTTACTTTACCTAGTGAGTGTTTGTGCCCGAAATGCGGCGGTAGGCCTTACCAAGTGCGAAATTTAATCGATTATATCCTGGAATTCGAACCCAGGACCTAATAATAATAAATGTGTATTCACTTACCATCGCCTTCGTCGACTATTTCTACCATTTTAGGATCCTGGAAAAAAAATCATTACGTACATTGGCATATCATTGTTACTCGTATTTTGGTAATTTATATCATATATATTTATGAACAAAGTCGTGGGCGACTGCTATAGAAAAGTTGTTTTTTCATTTTTCAGGCAATTATTAAACATTTTTAAACATTAAACTCTCCGTAAGAACCATCTTCGTACTTCAAGGAATATTAAAAAAAAAGAATTAGCAAAATCGGTTCAGCTATTCTCGAGATATGCGCTTAGCAACACACTCACCGTATTGCTAAATATGGCTCCAGATTTCACCAGTTGTTCCCACGTCGGCAGCGGCTCGGTCAGTAATTTCGGATTACTGAATAAAAAATAAGAAACGGTCAAAACCGAACCAAAATGAATATTCAAGAAAGCTAGGAAAGTAAGCATTACACAAACAATAAACTGAATATAATATTAAGCATAACCAACATACTATAAACCGACAATAGTAAACTATCTCAAAGAAAAATACAGTTTTCCATTGCATTCAAAGAACAATATTAATAAAATTATTAATAAAGAAATGGAAAAAAATTCCTCACCCGTGTGGGAATCGAACCCACGACCTCTGCATTCCGTGCCAGCGCTCTTACCACTGAGCCACTGGGTCAATTACTCGGATGACGAATATTACCATCTCTTTATGAAATTACATTATTGGAAACGTTATTTTTCATCCCGATAGCTATACATAAGCCAAATCTCGGCAAACAAAGCTGAATCCCTCAGCACAATGTTTTAATGATGAAACGATCAACCATATATCCTAACGGATTATGTTATGGAGAAGTGTTTTTATTAATAGCACACCATGACCAAAGAGAGACAGAAAAGGAGAAAGAAAGAACTAAATCGGTAACCAACCAAAAAACTAAAAAGCAAGGAACGAAAGCACTAGCACACCATAACCTCACAGAAGTAAACTTACCTCTCCATAAATCCAATTAGGGGTTTTTTTGACAAGTTAAAATAACTGTCAAAAATAAATGACGTTACCTAATCTCTTGTATTTTTATTTTTACTTTTAATAGTTGGCAGAAAACTCCACATTAGACAGGTGGAGTTTAACAAACTAAATATATAAAGAGAGAAAGCGAAAGCATACGCAATACAAATAAGAAATGAAATGAAGCTAATTAAATACAAAGTACCAGCACGTCATAACCCTCCAGGATTAAACTTACCTCTTCACCATCATATAGTAGATGAGTTATGAGTTTGAGATAGAGAGGGACCGAAAGAGAGAGAAAATAAATAAATAATTAATATAATCCGTTAGGATATGGTTGATCGTTTCATCTTTAAACATTGTGCTGAGGGATTCAGCTTTGTTTGCCGAGATTTGGCTAGTGTATACTCGTAGCTATCGGGATGAAGAATAACGTTGCCAATATGTAATTTAGAAAAGAGATGGTAAAATTCGTCTTCCGAGTAATTGACCCGGTGGCTTAGTGGTTATAGCGGCTGGCACGGTTTGCAGCGGTCGTGAGTTCGATTCCCACTCGGGCAAAGATTTTTTTCCATGTTCTAATAAATAAAGTGTAAAAAACGCAATGCTATGCAGTTATAAATAGAGATGATGGTTAACAAAATAAGATACAAACTACGAAGCAAAAGTACCAGCACACCATAACCCTACAGCAGTAAAGTATCTCAAAGAAAAAGATAGTTTTGAAATTATTGATGATGGCATTCAAAGAATAACATTAGCACCTACTAGCACACCAAGAGTGAGAGACAAAAAAAGAAAGAAAAAGAAAAAAAAACAGAAAGTTTCTTAACCAATAACATACAAAGTACCAGCACACCATAACCCTATAGAAGTAAACATCCACTCACCTCTTAACCATCATACAGTAGACCTTGACAAGCCTGGCGTCCGCCCCGCCCCGCCCCACAACCCCCCCTCCCCCCTTCAACAACGCCCCCCGCGCCCCCCGCTGCAGCTCGAGCCAGCGCCGCTGCAGTAACGTCACGGACGCGTAATGCGAGCTGTTAGGCCACCTGCATCGGTATGATGAATTTGGTGAGAGCGAGATGTCTCACTTTTAAACGTCAAATTCACAGAGCTAAGTAATAACTAGATAAACTAAGTGTATGTACTTTGCATGTAAAACATAGACTTAAGAATTAGAATAGACACTCGTTCTCGAGCCAGGACTGAGTGAATTAGGGCTGATAGAAGTGGTTTGCAATCCCTTTTTACACACCAAGTAGAAACACTTCTAGTTTTGGTTTGACTATTCATTTGACTGCGGTTATTTTTAATATAAAAATATCACTCAGATACAACCGAGAAGGGTTGGCGTCAGGCAGGCAGCCGGCTGTAAAAACAAATGCCACAACTTTGGCAATATGGGTTACAAAAGAAACCATATTCCATCCATACTTACAAACTTTCGCGTTTATAATATTACTAGTGGACGCCCGCGACTCCGTCCGCGTGGACTACAGAAAAAACAAAATGTCGAAACTATCCGGGATAAAAACATTTTCCCGGGGAAAAAAGTAGCCTATATGTTAAATGGGACCTGTCACAATATATTACTGAAAACTGCATCGAAATTGGTTGAGCCGTTTCCGAGATTAGCGTGCACAAACGCACAAACAGACAAAAATTCAAAAAATCATTGTTTTGGGTTCTATTGCGTTGATAAAGGTCTCCTATAATATATTTTCTCATATATCTTCCATGTACAGACAGCGATCCATTACATTTTTATTATATGTACAGATTTGGATAACTTACCTATTAATATACTGAGCAGTTACTTGTAACCATGTTCTTCTATTATATCGACTCGAAGACCATTCTAAAGGCGGTTTCAACAATATTAGTAGACGCAATCGAGACTCCATATTAGACGATATTGTCTGAAAATAAATATGTTTTTTTTAACAATTTGAAAAATTCTTTCAGTGATAGATAGTCCATTTATATTTATAAGGCCACAGCGGCTCGACAGGTGATGTCTCTGCGGACGCGCTGGCCAGACAAGGTTCAGACCTTACAGCCGACCTTAGGTCCGGAGCCTATCATACCAGCCCCCGCAGGCATCGCCAGGACCTTGCTGAGAACTAGGACTGGCGAACAGCACGATGTACACTGGTTCAGTCAAGGGAACTGTCGGCAAGCAAAAGAGGCCTTACCTCAAATTTGCGGCCGACTGTCAAAGAAGTTAATGAAGTTGAATAAACCCCAACTGAGACTGATAACCAGTATTATTACAGGTCACGGAGCCTTCAACAAACACCTCTCCACATTAGGTGTTACAGACAGTACTTGTGCAGAGCCTGCATGGAGGAAGAGGAGACAGCCGCCCATCTGCTGCTGCGCTGCAGAGAAGCGGCCCCCATACCGGGCAAAATATCTCGGCTCTCCAGGCTCGCTTAGCGAGACTCTGGGCAACCTGAACAGGCTGATAGGATCGCTGGAGGAGACAGGCTGGCTAGAGTAGAGAGCACACCACTCGCACGCAAAATAGGCGCACAGACGGACGTCGAGTTGCGGAAACAAGCCCGGTATACCATACCATAGTCCTTTTATTGAGTAAGATTATAGGTTATATAGCAACCCGCCCCGGCTTCGCAAACTAGTATTAAATGTTATATTTTCATTTACAACATAGTTTCACCTTAAATCTGGTTTTCATTATAGTAGGCTTGCCAGAAACCCTAACATCCAATGTTAAGGTACTACAATGAAAACCCGATTTAAGGTAAAACTATAGATAACCACTTCCAACTTACCTCAGGTATGACCTTGAAACTTTCCCATTTGTAACTGACTAGCATTTCATCTATTTTGGACCAAAACGGCCACGACTCGGTCAAATGTGTGTCCCCTTTAATACCGTGAACCAATACACTGTATTGTAGATGAGAATCCCTAAAAATAAACATAAATATCAATCTATTATTATTTGCACTAAATATGTGTAAAAAAATTGAAAATACATGTTTTTAATTTGTACTCATAATAAATAAATATTCACACACTACACATCACATTAACCTAGTCCCACGTTAAGATCCCTAAGGTCTTGTGTCGTGGGTACTAAGTAACGGTATAAATACATAGATAAGTATAGAAACATCCATGACTCGGAAACAAACATCGATATTCGTCATATCAATGTTTGCACCTACCGGGATTCGAACCCAGGACCTATGGCGTCGCAGGCAGGGTCACTACCTACTAGACCAGTCGGCCGTCTGAATGGTTCTACATTTAGTCAGGTCAGCCCCCCTAGCATGACCACGCATCGTGGATATCGTAACGTACGATATTGTATCGTATCTACAAAATTCAACATGGCGGCTATATTTATCGTATTTTGACAGACTAAATGTCGATAAATCGGTTTATCGTATAGTGTTTCGCATGTAATGCTAGGCTTGCTGAAATGCAATTTGTCATATATCTAATGTCAAGCACATTAATTGAATAATAAAATTCCTATTTAAATATATGTATGTCAATTTAACTATAAAAAAATATAAATACACTAAGATAATAACATGTCTGCCATTTAAAATAAATTTCCTAGAACGCGTTTAACATGATGACAGCATACTACTATATAATAGTTAAAACTATAAGATACATAGGCGGCTGCGCCTGCGCGATCTCATAATAAATCACATTACGATGTCACAGACAGTCACACACTGCATGTGTGTCACTTCAACACTTATAACACCTCTCTTTTTGCGTCGGGGGCTAATAAATAAACCTTACCATATGTCAGGAATAGCAGTTTCACCTCCCATTCTCAGCAATAGCACTTCAAACACAGTGTTATCTATCATGATCTCTTCTTGTCTCAAACCAGACGGTGTTGTTCTGAATCTCTCCTCCAAATGTCTACGGAACACTTTTATTAGGTTATTTGTGTTTTGCTCATCTTTAGTTACTTTCACTAGTTTTACTAAATTCTGGAATAAGGAAGAGAAATTATATACATACATACATATAATCACGCCTTTCTCCCTTACGAGGTAGGCAGAGCACCAAGGGCCGATAGAACCACATGGTGCCACTTCTGACCAATTTTGAGGGTGTAGTTGAGATGTACAAGTTCGGTTAGTAGTGACAGGTGGTCGGATTCGCGCACCGAGGGTTCCGTACAAACCTGTTTTATTACATGACGTAACTAAAAATTTTCGGTTTTCGCAATTCTTCATGTATCTATGCTATATGACGTTGCTTTGTACCAAATTTCAAGATTCTGATTTCACGGGAAGTACCCTATAGGTTTTGATTGGCTTGTGAAAGTTGAAAATTTGCGACATAAGCGACTGTATCTTTTGATTGTGTTGGCTTAGAAGGTTGATTTTTTCGCAGCTTCTGGGGACAGTAGCTCTGCGTATTTGTTATAAATTTCAGCTTGATATCTCCACGCGTTTCTAAGAAAAAGGGTCTTGACAGATAGACGGACGGACGACAAAGTGATCCTATAACGGTTCGGTTTTTACCTTTCGAGGTACGGAACCCTAAAAATGGATTGAAATGTATGTGACCACATAACTTCAAAAACTACTAACTTAAGAACCTGAGGCAGTATCATACCTCCACAATAGTCCTGAGTAGACCGACTTTTTCACACAGATTGATCATCCACGACGGAAAAGGCCTCATTCTTTTGCCAGCAATCCTAAAAAAAAATGCAAAATTATCATCATCATCATCTTTTTTGCCAAACACGGCCAGAGGATCTCCTATGAAGTGTGGGGGTGGTGAAAGGGAAGCGCTTCCGGCCCCGCCTTGTATATATTCCAATCATTGTGTGACGCCGTCAGCAACGTCACCAGGGAGATGGCATCCAGCTACGACCGAGGGGAGAGGCCTGAGGGGACGCAGCACCGCCCGCACACCGCGCGCCCCAACCGCCACTGACCGCCGCCAACGAAGCAATAAAACTAGTTGAAAAAGCCCCGCGCCCAGCATTCATGTTCGGTGGTTAGTGCCCTCTGCTGCACGTCCCGCGTCAGCCACCGGAGGTGAATTCCCGATTCCACACGTCTTCCGAGGAGTTTACCGTGAAGTTCACGTCGTCTGATTGTCAGCTGAACCTTTGATTCGGGAAAAGATCGTGTCAGGATCGCTGACCGTCAGATTTAGACAGTGGACAGGACGTTTTCAACCCACCCGTTATTCCGCTCACCCCGCGACCGAGCCCGCCAGTTATTTTCCAGAGGGAAGTCTTATACTTCCCCAAGTTATATGTAGTACCTATTGTGAATATAAGTGAATGTAAATAAGTGATAGGTAATTACAACCCTTTAGCTTGTCTTCTGCAATCATTGCCCAGTCCGGCCTTTAGCCTTTTAACTATATCCAGTGTTTTATAAATGAAATTGTATTAGGCGTTACAATTCGGAAGTTCAAACATTCACTATGGGTGCGCCCACCACCGGGCCCTACACCCTCCACTGACCCTCCGATCTGATAACTCATAATTGCCACAACAGGCACTTGCACTAACTACAATCGCCATGAGAAACCAGATCCGAGCACCTAGCATGCAAGACGATACATTGCACCATTCCGAAATCAAAAACTAGATAAATAATCTACATATGTTTCGCCAACAACCGTGGCATCCTCAGGATTATAGAAATTAGTAAATTAGTAAACCACTAATTATTATGAACCTCTAAAACCCAATGTTATGTTATGTAAAATGGTAAGTAATGTGTTGGGTTTTAGAGGTTCATAATAATTAGTGGTTTACTAATTTACTAATTTCTATAATCCTGAGGATGCCACGGTTGTTGGCGAAACATATGTAGATTATTTATCTAGTTTTTGATTTCGGAATGGTGCAATGTATCGTCTTGCATGCTAGGTGCTCGGATCTGGTTTCTCATGGCGATTGTAGTTAGTGCAAGTGCCTGTTGTGGCAATTATGAGTTATCAGATTCGAGGGTCAGTGGAGGGTGTAGGGCCCGGTGGTGGGCGCACCCATAGTGAATATATCCAGTGTTGTAAACCGTGTCTATTGTCAGGCCCCGTGACTGACGCAAACTTGTACATTGAATGATCGTTAACTAAAGTAGGAATAAACGTAAATGAATGTGTATAGTGCATGTTCTCTCGTTATCCCGACTCCCAAACTCTGTTCACTAAGAAATCCCTAATCTAGCCCCCCGGCTGGGTCATAGGGAGTAGCCCGGCGTACCCCAAATTCATCCCTTGGAATACGCCGCGTTACAATTGTGAGAAACTCCTTCTCTCCTGCATCCGATAGATGGCTCCGCTACAAATGCTCCAGAGGGGTAAACACGAACCTCTCCATTAGGGTTGATCAACTATTTGAACTTTTTTGAGGGCAACCCCTATTCCTCGCGGAATTTATCGTAGTGTTTTGGTTAACAGTTCACTATAGTCCACTTTTAGGGTAAGGGTACTCTGATTGGGTAGGTCAGTTTGTCACACACAAAAATTCACTTCTCGGGCGAGAGGTCAGTACCGCGGTGGTTGGGCAACTAGCAGATAAAAAACTCAACGCGGACGGCGCTCGCGGCGAGAAAAGACACACGATTACAAGAGGGAGAAACAAATTATAGTTTTAACAACCTACTAATTACCTACATAAATATAATAAGCACTTAAACAGAATAATCAATTAAAGTAAATAAAAATGTGTGAGTGAATATAAAAGACTATTATAATGCTTGGTGCCGGGAGAAGTTCGTGTCCGATGTGGTGCTGCAGGGTGAAGAAATTTCCCAAAAGGTGAAGAAAAGAAGAGGTACTATTAATTATTATTATTAATTACTTTACAGCTAGTTCAATATAAAATCAACCCATACATACCTCATACAAACCCGATGTCTGACTTTATTAAAAGTACACCGTTTATAACTCCTTAAAATATTAGCTACATATTCTTCCACATTCTCTATAGGTCCACATGAACTGGGTCCATCTAATTTCGGTTCAGGTGAATCGGGGACATTTAATTTCGGTGCACATGAACAGGGTAACGGTTCAATGGTCATAATAGCTGGTCCAGAAACTTGTTCAGTGAGAATCTTTTGCAATAGTCTTGTTGTTACTTTGGGGGCTTTCGGGTGAGTTTTAGGCTTGGAGACAGTTTTGGAAATGGGGACAGATTTGCAAAAAGGGACATTTGTATCTGAGGGGACACTATTATCTGTAGAAATTGTATCAGTGGAAGGGATAGGATTAATATTCGGATTAGTTTTTGATGCTGCATCTGTGTTCGCGTCAGGCAGGAATCCTAATGCTTTAGCCAGCTTTTTGATACTCGGATGCTTTTCATAGTTCTGAAATAGAAAGTTTATGAGACTTGTCAATCAATTTACTTGAATAATTATAAAGAGGATTTGTTAAAATCAAAAAGGAAAAAAAAATATGAAAGTAAATTAAAAATTTCTTTCACCACTTTTATGTATCCCCGATGAACTGTAGCGTAGGACCCATAATCACCTCTCATTTACATCAATCGGAAATCACAATTCAACCATGCATTCTTCCTCATTTCTGTACTTACACTAAACCTTCATACAACTCATAATAAGAATATTCGATTCAACATTCAAGAATTTTGAATTGTATCAGGCGTCACTATTCGGAAGTTCAAATCTCTATTGAGGGATCGCCCGCCGCCGGGCCCTATACCCTCCGCTGACCCTCGGATCTGCCTACTCATGATCACGAACACAAGACACTACAGTCGCAACGAGAAGCCAGATCCAAGCACCTAGCATGCAACCATAAATACATAGCTGCTAATCCGAAAACCAATTAAAAGGCTATGTATTTATGGTTGCATGCTAGGTGCTTGGATCTGGCTTCTCGTTGCGACTGTAGTGTCTTGTGTTCGTGATCATGAGTAGGCAGATCCGAGGGTCAGCGGAGGGTATAGGGCCCGGTGGCGGGCGATCCCTCAATAGAGATTCAAGAATTTATCAATCAAACTGAAGACTTCAATAAAAATCGATGGCGAAAAGCAATGCTTTCAGTAGGAATTCTTGCTTTGAGTGCTGATCTAGAAATTGGGACTGATTTATTAATTTAATTGTGAAGTCCTGCACAAATTGTCTATTAAGTATTAACTAAAACGCTGGAAGAAAGTTTATATGGGGCAAGTTTGCATTTCACCAAATCTAGAAGTATTGTGAGATCGATCTCCGGAGGAATCTGAAACGACTCTCTTGTGAGCTACCAGGGCCGATAGAACCTTCTTGTCCCTCTACTGACTTGTACAGTATGCCCGGGAAGAGAAGCAGCTGTAGTATTATATTTTTTTTCACTCCCATAGAAGAATTAGATTAGTCATTAAACATATTAGTCATCATTTTATTCCAACTACTTAGTATATGCTTCTACCATGTTACACGACAGAACATACATACATACATACATATACAGGGTGTAACAGAAAGGGTATGTTAAGCAAAAAGATATGTAAATAGCCCACTGTAGAGAACCTATTTCCAAAATTTCAGACTCAAATTCACATTTATATTTTTTCAGATAGTATGAAGAATTCCGAAACAACTCAGGAATGTCCATACAATCTTGAAAAATAAAAATATGATTTCGAGTCTCAAATTTTGGAAATAAGATCTCTACATATAGTGGGCTATTTACATAGCTTTCCGCTTAACATACCCTTTCTGTTACACCCTGTATATACTCAGATGTGCCTGTAACAACACTTGATAGACCATGACAAATACAGGAGGAAATATAAAATATCAATCAACAAATAACTTGTGTTGACCCCATAAATAATGGCATGAGGACAGGAAGATGATGATACAATTCACCTACCTTCATGGGAGAGTCCCACATGTCTGCAGCATTCTCGAGAAATATGGAGGTGAAGGTGTAGACATTCTGACTGGACTTCCAATCAGTCATTGGTATATACTGAAATATACAGAAAAAATATTCCTGAAATGCAGATGGCATCTTAGGGGTAAACAGAATGGTGTGACAACAGCTATTATACAACATAGTAAATAAAGACTTGATTTCCAAGATCTCATGCTTGTAAGTGTTTGAGAGTTTTTGTCATAAGTGTTTCGAGAAACAGAAAGGAAAAAATATATTCTTGGTATATTTTACCAATTCCTTTTTATAAAATTATTAATAAAGAAATGGAAAAAAAATCCTTTTTAGATAAACCATGGATAAATGTGCAGAAAGCTAATTATTATTTATATTTGTGTACTCAAAACAAAACATGGTTAACTTACGTGCAAGTACTGCTTCGTTCAGTTTGTAATCACTAAGGAAAACAGCTTAAGTTATCTGCGTAGGTATTTAATTTCTATTTGTATCATAAAAACACAAATAAGTAATTTCAATCACAAAGTAAAAAGGAAATAATTAGCGCAATAAAATTCTCTCAAAATTCTTGATTTGTTTTTGTTTGTTTAGTTTATCCCGAAGGAAAGGCAAGGGGAACTAAGCCCATACAGCCATTGTCTTTAGTAAATGATTTCTGAATTTATGATGGATGATAATGATGATGATGAAACGTCGAGAAAATCCTCAAGAACAAGTGTAAAGTTAGTCAAAATGAAAAATAATTGCAGAAACAACTTACATGGGCCCATGAAGAGATCGTATTCCGGCTAAAGTTTTACTCAGCCTACTTGCGTATAAAACCATGCACACGCACTAGATTCACATCACAAGTAATCAAAATATAACTGATCTACCAGAAAACATCACTTTACGAACACATACAAGCCATTTACAAATAATTTTCGATTTTCACAAGAAAATTACACCTGCACCCTTCCAGCTTTTCCCGCCGAATCCCAAAATTCTTGATTCTTGCTTAATTTTTGTTTGTTTGTTTATTTATCCCTAAGGAAAGGCAAGGAGAACTAAACCCATACAGCCATTGTCTTTAGTAAATGATTTCTGAATGTATGATGGATGATGAATGGAAACGTCGGGAAAATCCTCAAAAGCGAATGCAAAATTAGTCAAAATGAAAATTAACCGTAGAAACAACTTACATGAGCCCATGAAGAGATAATATTCCGACTGAAGTATTTCTTGCTTGACAATTTTTTTTTAATGTCATTTTTATTTTTCTTGTTTACGTCTCAGGCCTCAGGTTTACGCTCAGGGTTTACGTATGAAAGTGATGCGCGAATGTGAATTGATAAGTCATTCGAACACAGAATATCATACGAGTAAGTTTGACTTATTATAGGTAAAAGCTATCGAACTTGCATCTTACCGATTTTATAATTCGAACAAATAAACCACTTATAATAATCATTTTATATTTTCATTTATAAGAAAAATTTCATTTAATCATCATTACTATAATATCAAATTAGTTACATTGAACAGTGACGTGATTATAGGTAGACGCAGGGTCACATATTAAATTCATCGAAAAAATTGGCACCAAAGAATCTATATATAAAACGTAATAACTGTTATAAGCTAAATATTTCAATTAAACCTTGTGCAATTACCATAAGACTTGATTTTGCTTGTAAAAAATTATCATCCTATGCAGCTTCGACTAATCTGTCAAAATCAAATGTCACTTAGATAGCTTACAGTTATTTGAAGCTCCCACTATTTCCACTGCAAAATGTCATTATGAGTTGCCAACAAATTTTCAGATATTACCTATTTACCAGAGACATTTTTTGGTAGTCGTATATTTTTTCTTACTAATTATAAATATTAACGTAGGTCATTAAAATTTTATAGATACAATGGAATAATAGTTCATAATAATAAATACTGCCAACATTCTGGGCACTCTCCCGGTATACGGTAACTTTGTAAATTATTAAATTTCGTGTAATAAATTTGTTTTTTAGGTCTCTATAAATTACTTTCTAAGGTTCTAATAAAACCCTTCATTAAATACTGCTATTTTATAATATATCAGTTACTGATATGTATTGCAAATCTTTGGCAATGTGAGTTTTGAAAGAAACCATATTGCGCCGACCCAATAAATAATGGGTTCAGGGCAGGAAGATGATGAATTTATAATTTATTATTTATGTAAAGTAATATCACAGATTTATCGACGCTGAGGCAAAACAACTGTAGCTAGAGACGTGATATTTGAAGCGTGGCTTCCTTTTATGAAGTAGAAGTCCAGAGAGGAGGGGTTTCCCGGGATTCCCACAGGAACGGGGAATTCCGGAGTTTACGGATTTAAGAGGATCCGTGTGCAGACAGTGTTCTTAAAAAAACATTCAGATATTTTTAGGTATTGAATTAAAACAATTTAAAAACCTTTATAATAATTTTAATCAAAGTAAAACTTAACAGATAATAATAATCTAGTAAATTCTACAGATAGTATAAAAATAAAAACAGTACGACCCGCCTCAGATAAAAGGCTTAAGGAAATTGACAGTTCAAAATAAGTGAGGAGGGGAAATCAATATTGCATCATAGTGACGTATATGAAACTATGCTCCACTACTTTTCAAGTAAAGTTTTCACAGATATTATACTGTGACGGGTGCAGCTCGCACTTTGCCACTTTTTAATTTTAGGGAAATATATTTTTAGTTGGACACATTACCGATATTACAGTGGAAATAGCATAGGAAGTAAGCAAATATGTCATCCGTCTAACACATTATTCTTTGTTTAAATATTTTATGTAAAATATTATGTTATTCACTGATTATTAACATAAAACAGAAACCTTTTGAAAATTACTTACTGAAGGTAAGATATTCCGTGCGATATTTTAAGGTTTCGGGAATTGTTTCCGCAATTTTTAAAAACACACTGAGGCATTGTAGCACGTTTTGTCTATACCGTTGTCATAGATGAACTAAACCTTGTGATCTGCGCTTGTCAGTTTTGAGCAGATTACGGACGATCTGTATATTGAGAGCTGACCCTATATCTAGTATTAATTCATCTAAGACATTGAATAATTATTTTTCATTCGAATCATTCAATCGAGTTAATTTTCTGCAATCGCTCATCACTATGCATTGACCGGCATTGACATTGACGTGAACATTGACAGTTGCATTTTTTTATTTACATTTTGGGAAAGTGTGTACACATACAGCCTTTCGTACAGCGTACTACGACGAATGATGCAAATAATAAAACTTTACCCTTCTATGCTAAACATGGCCCTTCTTCTTCTAAACATGGCCACAGGATCTTCTTCATAATCCAGCGGGGAACACAGCTGTGTGTATATGTATTTAAATTAATCTACAATTGCATCTCAGTCCCGGATACTTCATTTTGGGAACAGCCATGACTATAATGTGATTTAAAAAAATGGTATCTAAGAGCAAAAGCTAAATGCAGAATATGGGATAGGTGCAGCCAGAACTGCAGGACCATGAACGAGAACGCACGGCCACGTTTAGCTCAACGGGGACAGATGTTAATTATCAGTTAAAACTTGCAGGAACTTGGTAGTAATACTTACTTCCATTTCTATGGACAATTTACTAGCTTAGGCCTTGTTCGGACTAGGCTAGTATTTTAATTCAGCAGCGAGTAATTTAGTTGCTAAACTACTACACACACACACACACACACTACACGTACACAAGTGTGGTGTCTTGCAAGATGAACAGGCTGAACGTAATAAAGTGAATAAATTGTTTGAGCTAATCGTAAGGTGGATAAGGAAATTTGTATGATTAATAAAACGTAGCTATAGGTACGAAAATGGATCTATAGAAGAGATAAACTAGGAGCAACTAACTCTTCTGAAAGAATTAGCATAAAAATAATCCAAATAATACTTCGATAGTTTGAGAATGTTCGAAAGTTGTGTGAGTTTTTGAGGAAACTAATAAACTCGACTAAATCGACAAGTTCGCATTTATTTAGCCGGAGAACCAGTGAGCACGGACGCGTGATGGGGGGCGCTACTCGCCCGATAAAAATAGAGTAAAATGGATCGACTCGACTTAATCATTCACTAAACTAGGTACTTACAATTTTTTGTGGTTCGCACACATTTAGCCACTAAACACTTACTCGCTACTCTACGAAATTACTAGCCTAGTCCGAAACTAGTCTTTATCGCAGAGAACGTCCCTAAATACCTTGGTCGACTTACGACATGCACGGAAGGAGATGCAGCTGATATATTCTAGTGAAACCCTGCATTTAACATACATTATGGAATTGGTGTCAAAGTTGAACTTAGTTTAGCTTAGCAATAGGTTTTTGTAATAGCGTAGCACTTACCTATTTATTTTTTAAAATCAAGTCAAGCGACTGCATAGAAATGCATGGAATTTTTAAAAATACCTAAATTGTGCTTTACCCCAGCACAAACGTGCGGAAACGAGGTTGAGATTACACAGAAATTGAGCAAAGCGAACATTAAACTAGTTTTACATAGGTTACAGCTGAAAAATGATGCACACTGAAATTTCTTTAGGACTAGCAACCGCCCAGGGCTTTGGAAAAACTGCGGTGATAGCCCATTTTCCACCTACCGGGATTCGATCCCGGGACCTATGGCGCGGCGAGCAGGGTTATTGCCAAGTACACTACACCAATCGGTCGTCTTATTTCTTTCTTATTTCACTAGAGGACGCCTGCGACTCCGTCCGTGAGGACTGCAAAAAAAAAACAAAATATCGAAATTATCCGGGATAATCTCTATCTAGACTACCTGTGTACTTATTTAAATCGGTTCCTTAGTTTTGGCGTGAATGCGAGACAGACAGACAGAGTTAAATATTTAATTGTACCTATCAGGCGTCACTATTCGGAAGTTAAAATTTCCATTGAGGGGTCGCCCACCACCGGGCCTTATACCCTTCGCTGATCCTCGGATCTGCCGACTCATGGTCACGAACACATAACACTACTGTCGCAACGAGAAGCCAGATCTAAGCATCTGGCATGCAACCATAAATACATAGCTGCTAATCCGAAAATCAATTAAAATTTTTAATCGACATATGTTTCGCCAACACCCGTGGCATCTTTAGACAGAGTTACTTTAGTATTTATAATACAGAGTGTTTTTTTGTGGCCACCTTTAACGAAGGGTACGTATTCTATACATGAAATAAAGTAAGTTTATGCCAAAAAAATGCTGGGAAAAAAATTTTTTTTTTGAAAAAAATTTTTAAATTCCTTGATCGTGCGAAATTTATAGTGTCTAGTGTTTATGTTAGTTTTTTTATAGACAGATATTAATTATTTTTCGTGAAAAAATCCTGCTACGCGCGTCTATGTGCATTTATGCAGAAAAACGCAGTCTATTTACTCAACTTTGGACCCTAATATTTTGGAAACCAGACACTTCCCAGGTATGCTTCCATGGAGAAAAATGATCGTGATGATGAGGAGATTCCGTAGTTTTCGGGAACGTTGACGACCAAAAATCATCCTGTATAATCAAGGATTAGAAATTAAGACTAATTAGTAGAATATTAAGTACAACATAATAATTACCTATCTATTAATTTATTACCTCTACTTACATAAGTATAGGCACTTAATTAATTAAGATGCCATTTTCTATTGCTACGATATAATTTTCCTAGTAGATACATACGTATAAATTATCAGAATATGCTATACCAAATAGGTAGGTATACAGAGTGATTTTTCGGCGCTCCAATAGACGAATTTTAGGTATTTGAGGGGGTTGAGGTAGACGTAACTGCGGGGCGCCCCCCGCAACCAGCGCAATCTGCCGCGGACGTCCTTATTCTGTCGCCATCCGTATTCTGGTTGATTTCGGGATTAATTGCCGGGATTTTAATTTCTTTCCTGTATAATCAATTTTGTAACTGGATTGCTTACTGCGTAAATTGTAAATATAATTAAAAAATTTACAGGGTGTAGGTGACAGCCAGGCAAATACTGGAATGCTGAACAAGTACTATAGGGTTGAGTTACACGACAATATTATTACTCGCAGGAAATGCATTTTTATTTTGATTATCCGTACCTAATGTTTGTTTTCCGCGCCAATTGTATCGGGCGATATCGACTAGTTAAATGGGCTTATTGGTTATTGTGTGATACATAGCTGTTTTTTGGATCACTTGTGACTCTCTATTAAGGTTGATCAGGTTTTTGAACTTTTTGAGCGTAACTGGTTTTTTTTTAAATCGTCTATTGGTAAAATTTTTGTTTATAAGCCATTTTCTAAGGCCGAATTAAATAAACATAACATAATGAGTGAGATCAACACTAAAATATCGTTTCATCAATTCGATTCTGAAACTTCGCCGGCAGTTCCGCTCGCTCGGCTCGTGCGTTGTTTGTCATACTCTAACCTAACCTAACTTATTATTTTTATCATTGTATGAAAAGGGAACTGTCACACCGACAAAACGTCATTCGCCTTATACTAGTTGTGCGCTAAGGTTAATTTGATGTGCAGTCAGTATTTATGATGAGATTGTAGTATTTTTCCACCAAAAGGTATTAATTTGTCTTGCATTCGAGGAAAACAGTTTATTTTGGGCTAATATTATGTATTTTCGAATTATCTGCTGTAGTTGTTTTGTAAAACATTGAGTTTATTTCTACTAAAATAATTTAATTGCTGTAATAAAGTATATAAAGGGCATACTGTACAAGTCAGTAGAGGAACAAGAGGGTCTTGATGTTTTGTAGGCGATGGGCTGACCATCTGTCACTACTAACCAAACTTGTATATCTCAACTATACCCTCAAAATTGGTCAGAAGTGGCACCATGTGGTTCTATCGGCCCTTGGTACTCTGCCTATCCCGTAAGGGATAAAGGCGTGATTATATGTATGTATGTATGTAATAAAGTATATAAAAGATGAGATTAAATTGATGGGCGATTATTTATTTGATGTGCAATTAAAAACATCTCCTAAACAAATAACTATGATCGGTTATAGGTTGCAGTTGCTGGATAATACACATTATTATTTATAACCAGAGGTCGGAATTAGGTAGAGTCATTTATGTACTTGCATCGAAATGTTGATATTAATATGGACCTTCCCAGGATTTTTAATGGACAATCCCGTGTGGCCAACAATATTACAAATAAATAATAATAAAACCCTCAGAGATAGACAAATAAAACAAAGATAATTAACATAAAATTTCTGCTCTTTAAAATTAATACCGGAATTTGAGGCATATCCACTTTATTCTTTCGCTGTATGAAATCAGTGCAAGTACATAAATGACTCTACCTAATTCCGACCTCTGTTTATAACTCTTCTACCCCAAAGTGGTATTAAACTATGATCTTCAAATTCTTCCTTCGGATTATAAATGCGAAAGTAACTCTGTCTGTCTGTGTGTTACGCAATCACGCCTAAACTACTGAACCGATTTAAATGAAATTTGGTACAGAGATAGTCTAGAGCCTGAGAAAAGACATAGGCTACTTTTTAATGCAAAAAAGAGATGTAAGTGGTTGAAATAGTGGATGAAAGTTTGTATGGAAATTACATCATTTTTTAAGCTAGAAGCTTAAAACTTATTTTTTAGGCTTTTCATTAGATATAAATATATACGACATTTAAAGTTTGTAAAAGAATAACCTAAAGGAGCTAAAAATAGGGGGTGAAAAATTTTGTGTGATGACATCGGAAAAAAGCTTAGGGCTCAGAAAATAAAAATATAGAACAGAACAATACAGAGAATTAAGTAAGAAACTTGCCAAGCACTGCGCGCCATATGCAAAAAAGGGATGTAAGATGAAAGTTTGTATGGAAATTACGTCATTTTTAAAAGTTTTGTCTCACTACAAATATGGGAGTATAACTTCATAATGATTATCAAGTAGGACAATAAGCAACAAACAGCTCTTTTAAAAATCGAAAAAATCGTACTAAAAACGTCGCATATAAAAATGTACTTAAATAAGCTTAATAACTTATTTTAATATACATGTGTTTTACTTGCAAAAAATTAGCCTAAAAAAATTTAAAATGCTGCCGAAAGTCACTACTTCACGCGGACGAAGTCGCGGGACAGCTAGGGATTCGCGGGCAACTTAGGGATTTATGTTCGAAACAATTTGAAATCATATACATATATACATAATAGTCACGCCCATTATCCCCTAAAGTGGTGCATATACAGGATGTAACAAAAGGGGTATGTTAACCGAAAAGCTATGAATATAACCCACTATAAATAACCTATCACCAAAATTTGAGACTAAAAATCACATATTTATTTGTCCAGATAGTATGGAGAACACCTAACCCACTCAGGAATATTATGAACATACAATCTTGAAAAATAAACATGCGATTACTAGTCTAAAAATTTCGGGATATGTTATCTACAGTGGGTTGTTTTTATAGTATTTCGCTTACTATACCCTTTTTGTTACACCCTGTATGCTACTTGTTATATTTACTATTGATACTAAGTTATTTGCAGTTTAATGTCATAAAGAGGACTATACTAACACACGTAAACTTTTGCACAAAATGTTCGGAAAAATCCCGGATTTTTTTCCCGGGATTTTGTGGATATAAAAAAAACTAAGTAGATAAATAAAATTATACTAGGTAGAAATGGTAAAATAGACACGTAACATAATTACCTACTTATGAATATCATTTTTAAATACGAAATCACTACATATTATAAAACAAAGTCGCTTTCTGATGTCTGTCCCTATGTATAGGTATGCTTAGATCTTTCAAACTAGGGAACGGATTTTTTTGATGCGGTTTTTTTAATATATAAAGTGATTCACAAGGAAGGTTTATAATGTAACTAGGGACCCGCCTCGGCTTCGCACGGGAGTAATGCACTCTCACGCGGGCAAACCCGTGGGCGGGCGTTAGTACAATCTAAAACATACTATAAAGTATCTATGTAGGTAGGTACTTAACGTTTTCTACGTAAGTCTTTTTTACGTAAGGTCTCTCTTTTTTGTAACTTTTGTTACACTACGATTTCCCAAGTCTACTTACTAAATAAATATAGTATTTTATATTATGTATTTGCGCGCGAAAAAACAAGCACAGAACCGGCGTTGACAGTGGTCACGGCGGTACTGAATGTTCCGAGGGAGACTGGCCAGTGCGAGGATTAGAACACAGCGTAGTTGTAGATGTGTTTTTTATTAATTGTTAATTATCTACAAAATTTACAAAAAATGTACTTTGGCCATAAACTAGATCTGATAAAGCGCTATACAACTATGCAAGTTTCGTGTTGATATTCACAATAGTTTTCAAGATATATCGCTTATAAGAACGTAAAAAAGGTAATTTTCAAATCGAAATTCTATCGAGAATTTTTTAAGTAATTGAGTTTCCACGTTGGCCACAAACTTGATAAAGATTTAAATAATAACATATAAAAAAATTAGAACTGTGGTAATCGGACAAGTATTTAAAAAATCGATTCTAAAATGCCTCTTTTGTCTGATCACACCGCCTTAAAACTGAAGCGTACGTGCATGTTGATTGATGAATGATGTTTTGAGAGACACCTGATTTCACAAAAGACAGATACTGATAACGAAGGTTTCACACTAGAGATTGGTGAAATAACCCGACTGATAAATGATAAACAATCCAAATGATAGGAGTTTATTTGTCAAATTATATGAATCTACCAAGATTTATTACGTTTGGGTAGTTTTGGCAAATCTTTTTAAATTAAGTAAAAGTTCTACAGATCTCTAAATATCGTGTCTATATCGACAATGAGAACTTCTTCTGGCATTTAGGATACTAAGGTATCCAGTCAATGCTCCAACAGAAAGGACAGAAATAAACGCATCTGCACGCATCGAATAGTTCTCCATGATGTACCGTCTACGTCTGTCGGGTTTCGTAGCTTTAGCAAATGGAAATCGATAAAAGTCGACTGCTTTATTCCTAAAGCTAATCCAGAAAATATAAGTCGCACTATAATACTTATAAAATGAAAGTATTTTTTTCCCATCTTTACCTATAACCAGGTTTTTCTGGATTTTCATATACTAAAAAGATTTTACGATGTCACCAGAATTGGTAACCGTAACAAATGTCCTCAGTTAAAAATGTAAAAACGGCACAATATCCACGTAAAGATTTCATTTTCCTTTTGTATTTGAAGACGATTTGCCACAGCACGTAGAGGCGGTCGTTGTTCCCTGGTTGACGAGCTTGGCTGCGCACGCGCACCTCACGCCATTCAGTCAGTGGACTGTGGAAATCGAATGTACCTATGTCTGAGGTGACTTTAATATTTCTAGAACTTGGAAGAATTATTCCTTTGATAAGGTAACATTTACTAGCTAGGTCTTAAGACAAGCTTAGCAAGACGGCATAATAAAAAGAAATCTATGTCTGGAAATAAGAAACTTCCGCAATACAAAAATTTTCATTCCTTTTTATGTACCTGGTCTAACTACTTACATTACATAATAATATGAATATTTTGATAGTTCCCAGTACTGTCCCATGTTGAAGTCAAATTTTGTAAGATATGATATCTTACAAAATTACTTACTTACTTACTTAAAAATAACAATTCTTAGTTTTATTGGCGTCACACAATAATTTGGAAAGACAAATCTACCTCAACAAATCTTTATTCGCCACATACTTAGGTACATTATGAGTCAGTATATTCCTATCCTATTTCTGAAATACTGAACAAGGTAAAAGATAAATTATTACTTGTGTAATATCTAGTTTTTGTTGAGACTGTTATTCCAAATGTAAGTTAAATAGACCGTTATGCCCTGAATTAAACAAGTAGAGCGAGATTTTTTTAAAGAACTGTTGACTATCTGAAAATAGTGAAACGACGTGTATTACTTTATTCAC
The DNA here is from genome assembly GCA_014607495.2 of Carposina sasakii. Taxonomy (NCBI): domain Eukaryota; kingdom Metazoa; phylum Arthropoda; class Insecta; order Lepidoptera; family Carposinidae; genus Carposina; species Carposina sasakii. Next base: position 7,333,212 of record CP053176.1, on the reverse strand, counting down.
TGAATAAATGAATAATCGAGACGTACTTCTGACATTGACGATAACATTATAATTTCTATTATACGTGGGTCAAAGTTTCTATCAACTTAAATTTATGTTAAAATTCTGTTAGAAATCTCGGGCCATAATTCCTTTAGTTAAATTACAAATCGTACCTACAATAACTTACTCACGCATGTTACAATTACTAGCACATCATAACAGTATAAATAAATACCTAAAAGTCAATATAGGAATCATAAATACATAGCTATGTATTTCCTTCACCAAAAATTGTGAATATGCACAATTTACGCAAACCAACGATATCGTACGTATCCACAAACTGAGCGACCTAGATTGTTATCATTTTCTTGTATTAACAGCGTAAAATAATAAAGCCGTGTTCTCAGTTCCACGGCGGATGCATAGATAGATAGATTTATAGGTCTCATTTGGTTTTCGAGTTTTGCTTGATGATGATGATTTGAAATGTTTTGTCTGCACCGCCCCTTAAGGCGCTCCAATAGACGAATTTTAGGTATTTGAGGGGGTTGAGGTAGACGTAACTGCGGGGCGCCCCCCGCAACCAGCGCAATCTGCCGCGGACGTCCTTATTCTGTCGCCATCCGTATTCTGGTTGATTTCGGGATTAATTGCCGGGATTTTAATTTCTTTCCTGTATAATCAATTTTGTAACTGGCTTGCTTACTGCGTAAATTGTAAATATAATTTAAAAATTTACAGGGTGTAGGTGACAGCCAGGCAAATACTGGAATGCTGAACAAGTACTATAGGGTTGAGTTACACGACAATATTATAACTCGCAGGAAATGCATTTTTATTTTGATTATCCGTACCTAATGTTTGTTTTCCGCGCCAATTGTATCGGGCGATATCGACTAGTTAAATGGGCCTATTGGTTATTGTGTGATACATAGCTGTTTTTTGGATCACTCTCTATTAGGGTTGATCAGGTTTTTGAACTTTTTGAGCGTAACTAGTTTTTTTTCAATCGTCTATTGGTAAAATTTTTGTTTTTAAGTCATTTTCTAAGGCCGAATTAAATAAACAAAACATAACATAATGAGTGAGATCAACACTAAAATATCGTTTCATCAATTCGATTCTGAAACTTCGCCGGCACCTGCCGCGGCACGCTCGTTCCGCTCGCTCGGCTCGTGCGTTGTTTGTCATACTCTAACCTAACCTAACTTATTATTTTTATCATTGTATGAAAAGGGAACTGTTACACCGACAAAACGTCATTTGTTTTATACTAGTTGTGCGCTAAGGTTAATTTGATGTGCAGTCAGTATTTATGATGAGATTGTAGTATTTTTGTACAAAAAGGTATTAATTTGTCTTGCATTCGAGGAAAGGGCTGATATTATGTATTTTCGAATTATCTGCTGTAGTTATTTTGTAAAACATTGAGTTTATTTGTACTAAAATAATTTAATTGCTTTAATAAAGTATATAAAGGGCATACTGTACAAGTCAGTAGAGGAACAAGAGGGTCTTGATGTTTTGTAGGCGATGGGCTGACCATCTGTCACTACTAACCGAACTTGTATATCTCAACTATACCCTCAAAATTGGTCAGAAGTGGCACCATGTGGTTCTATCGGCCCTTGGTACTCTGCCTATCCCGTAAGGGATAAAGGCGTGATTATATGTATGTATGTATGTAATAAAGTATATAAAAGATGAGATTAAATTGATGGGCGATTATTTATTTGATGTGCAATTAAAAATATCTCCTAAACAAATAACTATAATCGGTTATAGCTTGCAGTTGCTGGATAATACGCATTATTATTTATACTCTTCTACCCCAAAGTGGTATTAAAGTATGATCTTCAAATTCTTCCTTCGGATTATAAATGCGAAAGTAACTCTGTCTGTCTGTGTGTTACGCAATCACGCCTAAACTACTGAACCGATTTAAATGAAATTTGGTACAGAGATAGTCTAGAGCCTGAGAAAGGACATAGGCTACTTTTTAATGCAAAAAAGAGATGTAAGGGGTTGAAATAGTGGATGAAATTTTGTATGGAAATTACGTCATTTTTTAAGCTAGAAGCTTAAAACTTTAGGCTTTTCATTAGATATAAATAAATACAACATTCAAAGTTTGTAAAAGAATACCACAAAGGGGCTAAAAATAGGGGGTGAAAAATTTTGTGTGATGACGTTGGAAAAAAGCTTAGGGCTCAGAAAATAAAAATATAGAACAGAACAATACAGAGAATTAAGTAAGAAACTTGCCAAGCACTGCGCGCCATATGCAAAAAAGGGATGTAAGTGGTTGAAATAGGGGATGAAAGTTTGTATGGAAATTACGTCATTTTTAAAAGTTTTGTCTCACTACAAATATGCGAGTACAACTTCATAATGATTATCAAGCAGGACAATATGCAACAAACAGCTCTTTTAAAAATCGTACTAAAACGTCGCATATAAAAATGTACTTAAATAAGCTTAATTTTAATGTACATGTGTTTTACTTGCAAAATAATTAGCCTAAAAAAATTTAAAATGCTGCCGAATGTCACTATTCCACGCGGACGAAGTCGCGGGACAGCTAGGGATTCGCGGGCAACTTAGGGATTTATGTTCGAAACAATTTGAAATCATATACATATATACATAATAGTCACGCCCATTATCCCCCAAAATGGTGTATATACAGGGTGTAACAAAAGGAGTATGTTAACCGAAAAGCTATAAATATAACCCACTATAAAGAACCTATCACCAAAATTTTAGACTAAAAATCACATATTTATTTGTCCAGATAGTATGGAGAACACCTAACCCACTCAGGAATATTATGAACATACAATCTTGAAAAATAAACATGCGATTACTAGTCTAAAAATTTCGGGATATGTTATCTACAGTGGGTTGTTTTTATAGTATTTCGCTTACCATACCCTTTTTGTTACACCCTGTATATACTGCTACTTGTTATATTTGCTATTGATACTAAGTTATTTGCAGTTTAATGTCATAAAGAGGACTATACTAACACACGTAAACTTTTGCACAAAATGTTCGGAAAAATCCCGGATTTTTTCCCCGGGATTTTGTGGATCTAAAAAAAACTAAGTAGATATATAAAATTATACTAGGTCATAGAAATGGTAACATAATTACCTACTTATGAATATCATTTTTAAATACGAAATCACTACATATTATAAAACAAAGTCGCTTTCTGATGTCTGTCCCTATGTATGCTTAGATCTTTCAAACTAGGGAACGGATTTTTTTGATGCGGTTTTTTTAATAGATAGAGTGATTCACAAGGAAAGTTTATAATAATGTAACTAGGGACCCGCCTCGGCTTCGCACGGGAGTAATGCACTCTCACGCGGGCAAAGCCGTGGGCGGGCGCTAGTACAATCTAAAACATACTATAAAGTATCTATGTAGGTAGGTACTTAATGTTTTCTACGTAAGTCTTTTTTACGTAAGGTCTCTCTTTTTTTAACTTTTGTTACACTACGATTTCCCAAGTCTACTTACTAAATAAATATAGTATTTTATATTATGTATTTGCGCGCGAAAAAACAAGCACAGAACCGGCGTTGACAGTGGTCACGGCGGTACTGAATGTTCCGAGCGAGACTGGCTAGTGCAAGGATTAGAACACAGCGTAGTTGTAGATGTGTTTTTTATTTATTGTTAATTATCTACAAAATTTACAAAAAATGTACTTTGGCCATAAACTAGATCTGATAAAGCGCTATACAACTATGCAAGTTTCGTGTTGATATTCACAATAGTTTTCAAGATATTTCGCTTATAAAAACGTAAAAAAGGTAATTTTCAAATCGAAATTCTATCGAGAATTTTTTAAGTAATTGAGTTTCCACGTTGGCCACAAACTTGATAAAGATTTAAATAATAACATATAAAAAAATTAGAGCTGTGGTAATCGGACAAGTATTTAAAAAATCGATTCTAAAATGCCTCTTTTGTCTGATCACACCGCCTTAACGAAGGGTACGTACTCTAAACATCAAATAAAGTAAGTTAATGCCATATTTTTTTTTATTACTTGATCAAGCGAAATTTATAGTGTCCAGTGTTTATGCTAGTTTTTTTATAGACAAATATTAATTATTCCTCGTGAAAAATCTTGCTACACGCGTCAATTTGCATTTATGCAGCAAAACGCAGTCTACTTACTTCCATGGAGAAAAATGATCGTGATGATGGGGAGATTCCATAGTTTTCGGGAACGTTGACGACCAAAAATCACCCTGTATAGCAGGTAAGGTATGTGTGTCTTCTTAACTAAGTAGAATACATCAGCTGCATCTCCTTCCGTGCATGTAGTAAGAGTCGACTAAGGAACTCAGAGCGGTCTCTAAGAAGATGAGCTACCTTGTCACTGATCTTTTACAAGCCCATGCAAAACGTGGCTATATGATCTTTTTCGTGCGGGACTATATATACTACCTATATTATGTACCTAAGTACCTATGTATGTACATAATAATGTTAGTTCCAAAGTTCGTCCGCGTGGACTGCAGAAAAAACAAAATGTCGAAATTATCCGGGATAAAAACATTTTCCCGGGATAAAAAGTAGCCTATTTGTAATCCAGGGTGTCAGCTAACTCCATACCAAATTTTATTAAAATCTCCCCAGCCGTTTTTACGTGAAAGAGTAACAAACATCCATCCATCCATACGAGTAGTCACATACTTTCGCGTTCATAATATTAGTGGTATGGTGGTGTAGTAGGATACACGGCAGACGGACTATCTCAGTATCATCATCATCATCATCAGCCTATTGCAGTCCACTGCTGGACGTAGGCCTCCCCCAGGGCACGTCACAAGACTGCGATGGGGAGTATTTGCCCATAGTCACCACGCTGGGCAGGCGGCTTGGTGACCGCAGATTGTATTTTGGACTATGTTGTCAACACGGGAGGCGCTGCTGCCCACCTCCCGGAAACCCTTAATCGCCTCGTACGATACCCACGGGCAGACATGGGGTGGTACGAATTCTACTCTGCCGGCATCATGCGGCCAGTACAGTATATAGTAGTAGGTATATGAATAACTAGTGGACGCCCGCGACTCCGTCCGCGTGGACTACAGAAAAAACCAAATGTCAAAATTATCCGGAAAACATTTCCCGGGATAAAAAGTAGCCTATATGTTAAGTGGGACCTATCACAACATATTCCTGAAAACTGCATCGAAATCGGTTCAGCCGTTTCTGAGATTAGCGTGCACAAACGCACAGACAAACAAACAAAAATTCCAAAAATCATTGTTTTGGGTACTATTGCGTTGATAATGTCTCCTACAATATTTTTCTCATATATCTTCCATGTACAGACAGCGATCCGTTGCATTTTTATTATATGTATAGATAGATAGATTGAGTGATGGAAATTAACAAGGTAGGTACTTATAGAACTGCATTGGTAGCTAAAAGAAAGTCTTTTTGCCTCTCGGAATAATTCGTTAGTCTATTAGTAGCCTCTATCCATCATGAAAGATACAAAGCAATGTTAAGTGAAGCTGACAGGCCATCTTTTCATAAGAAACTTATGTATGGAACATGCCACCTGTCCTTATACAGGGTGTTTGTGACAGCCAGGCAAATATTGATACCATGACTTCAGACCATGATTCTGAGGCGGAAAACACTGAAAATTTACGCAGGAAAATTCCGGAATTTTCCGATAAATTTTTCATATTTTCAGGAAAGAAATTGTTTAATTCGTTTAATTAGGCCTTAAATAATGACATAAAAATATTTTTTTAACCAAAAGATGATATACAAAAAAAGTAGCACTAAAAAAATTTCAAAAAACTGATCAAACCGATTGTGACTCCATTATCACAATCGATCCAAAAAACAGAAATGGGTCACACAATAACTAATACGCCCATTTAATTAGTCAAAGAATCGCCCGATACAATTAGCGCGGAGAGCAAGGATTACTGTAAATCATATTATATATTTTTGATATTTTCCTGCGAGTAATAACACTGTCGTATAACTCAACAGAATGGTACTTGTTAAGCTTTTCAGTATTCGCCTGGCTGTCACCCACACCCTGTATTAAACCTATGTGTTATTTTGATGTCATGCTATTATAGCTGTCAGTTTCATCAAAATCGGTTCGGTAGTTTTTGCGTGAAAGAGTAACAAACAACAAACATACACGTTGATAGAAACAGATTCGAGAAAGCTATTTTTAACCGACTTAAAAAAACAAGGAGGTTCGACCGTTTACCGTGTTTTTCGCGGATATTGTGAATATTTTTTTTTTATTGGATAGGAGATATCCTTCGAGGTTGAAGGGGAATCTTTGAAAATCGTAGTGGCGACTACGTTTGTGTAGATATTTAATGAAGGTCTGGAGTCGATCTCATGATTGGGGAGGGTAGAAAGGAAGTAAGTAGGTTTTTCGTTTAAAAAAAATTATACGATAGAATATTTACTACAGTATTAATGATGACTAATTGTAACTAAGTTATTACTATTTTAAAGTTCGGTTTTCTTTATCAACGTATTATAAAACAACGAAAGTTTCAGTAAAATAAAGCTTTCTAGTTCGAAAGTTTTATTTTACTGAAACTTTCGAGTTGTTTTAATAAAATTCTTTAACGCTACTTGCGGTTAGAAGCCAACTAGGAGGTACTTACCTACTTACAGCAAAATGATAGTAACAAAACAGAATAAATAGACATTATCTATTAGAAAACCGCATCAAAATTCGTTGCGTAGTTGTAAATCTAAGCATACCTACATGGACGACAGACTGACAGCGGGGCAACTTTTTTATAAAATGTATTTTTTATAATGCCTATATAATACCTTTTTATAATACCTAATTACAATTACAGGAAAAAAATCCCTATTGGATTCGTTATCGGTTAGATCAGTGGTTCCCAAAGTGGTCTATGTGGACCCCCAGGGGTCTACAAGGGACTCGATGGGGGTCTACGTTGGCGTGAAAAAATGGAATTTCACAATTAATTTGTATGTGTTGTAAGTATGTAGGGGGTCCACCAGAACCAGTTAACTTTTGAAAGGGGTCTATGAAAAATGAAAGTTTGGGCCACTCCCTGGTGTAGATAGTTTATTTGTGTCCGTAAAGCGGTAGTAGGCTCATCCCACGTGGGGCTTAAAAGGCTAAGTGGTGAAAAGTGGGTGTGTAGTTTAATTTGAATTAAATTAATTCGATCGGAGACATTATTTTGATAATTATATAAGTAGGTAGTATTTTTGTGAATAGATACACATAATATGTCTTCTTCTTCAGCCTATTACAGTCCACTGCTGGACGTAGGCCTCCCCACAGGCACGCCACAAGTCTACTGCCTCAGGGGGATTTTGCCCATAGTCACCACGCTGGACAGGCGGTTTGGTGACCGCAGTGTGATTTTTAAGACTGTTGTCAGTACGGGAGGCGTTGCTGCCCACCTCCCGGAAACCCTTAATCGCCTCGTACGATACCCACGGGCAGGCAAGGGTGGTAAAGTGGTGTCATATGACACTACATATTTTTATTCCGGATATCGCAGGCGTAAACGAATACTGTCATGATATTAAAGTATTTACTTCCACGTTGTAAAAGATAATTCGTAAATCACGTCGCGCACCGACCGTGTAGCGAAACTATCACTAGTATCCATGTCGATAGAAATTATTAAACTGTCAACATAGATTGTGTAAGGTAAATATTCCGTTTAATTAATACTATCAGAGTATAGAAAATTCTGTATATAAATCTAAAAACGGACTACTCGTGCCTATAATATTTGAGGATATCCCTAGATTCCTTAGAGATTTCATCATCAGATGTTATGTTTTATATGTAGGTGATCAACGCGCTCAGTAAAAGTATAAAAACAGACTACATGTGCCTACAATATTTGAGGATTGCCCTCAATTTCTCCAAGATCCCATCATCAGATCCTGATGTAGTGAATATGGGAACAACCTGGAAGTAGACCAACTATAAAAAAAAAATTGAAATCGGTTCATAAATGACGGAGTTCTGAGGTAACACACATAAAAAATAAATAAAAATTAAAAAAAAAACATACAGACGAATTGATAACCTCTCTTTTTGAAGTCGGTTAAATGATTTTTATAATGTGCACTTTTATAAGGAAGACAAAGGCGAAATCTTTAATTAAATATTAAAAAACAAAATGTCCAAATTTCTCAGGAACAAATATATTTTCCGGAATAAAAAGTAGCCTAGTTACGTCCTTCTTCAGTTTTTCAGGCTCTAGCTAGACAACCTGTGTACCAAATTTCATTAATATCGGCTTAGTAGATTGGACGTGAACTGATAGATAAACATATATACTCGTACCTACGGAGTTACTTTTAAAAGGGGATATTGGTTTAGGTCAGTGGTTCCCAAAGTGGTCCAGGTGGACCCCCAGGGGTCCACAGGAGACTCGGTGGGGGTCTACGTTAATGTGAAAAAATGGAGGTTCACAATTAATTTGTATATGGTGTAGGCCTGTAGGGGGTCTACCAGAGCCAGTTAGCTTTTAAAAGGGGTTTATGAGTAAAAAAGTTTTGGAACCTCTGGTTTAGGTAGTTAAAAATATTGTTTTGTTCTACCACTTCACCATCCTCAAATTTCATCATAATCCGTTTACCCAGGAACGTGTTCTATTAAAAGATGTACTTATTTCGCTATTCAGAAAAGAAGTAAATAGTCATAGTTGTAAAATTATTAATAAAGAAATGGAAAAAATTCCTCACCCGAGTGGGAATCGAACCCGCGACCTCTGCACACCGTGCTAGCGCTCTAACCACTGAGCTACCGGGTCATAGTTGTTTAAGTATATGTACATAAAATATATGTTATACACGTTTAATAAATAATACTAGTTCTCATCCCTTCCGTAACTGCCTATCAAAATAAGGGTTGATGATTTTATTTCGACAAATATAAACGTGGGCGACTGTTACACCGACATCTAAGAATATAAAATAAACAAAATAATCCACACCGCTGTGTTACCGAGATAGAGCAGCCAAAACTGCAAGATCGTGAGAGTAATCCTACTGCCACGTCGAGCATAGCGGGACATATAATAATCAGTGACAAGTTGCTAGCTCATCGCCTGAGAGACCGTTCCCGAGTTCCTTAGTCGACTCTTACGACATCCACGGAAGGAGATGCAGCTGGTGTGTTCTAGTGAAGCTCCGCATCCAGGATATAAAAATTATGTAAGTCATAAGTATAATTATTATATTACTGGTGGACGCCCGCGACTCGAAAAAACAAAATGTCGAAATTATCCGAGATAAAAACATTTTCCCGGTATAAAAAGTAGCCTATATGTTAAGTGGGACCTATCACAATATATCCCCGAAACCTGCGTCGAAATCGGTTTCTGAGATTAGCGTGCACAAACGCACAGACAAACCGACAAACAGACAAAAATTCCAAAAATTATTATTTTGGGTACTATTGCGTTGATAAAGGTCTCCTGTAATATTTTTTCTCGTATATCTTCCATGTACAGACAGCGATTCGTTACATTTTTATTATACAGGATGTTTTTTTGTGGCCACCTTTAACGAAGGGTACGTACTCTATACATGAAATAAAGTAAGGTTATGCCAAAAAAAATGCTGGATAAAAAAAAAAAAAATTTTGAAAAATTTTTTTAAATTCCTTGGTCGTGCGAAATTTATAGTGTCTAGTGTTTATGTTAGTTTTTTATAGACAGATATTAATTATTTTTCGTGAAAAAATCCTGCTACGCGCGTCTATGTGCATTTATGCAGAAAAACGCAGTCTATTTACTCAACTTTGGACCTTAATATTTTGGAAACCAGACACTTCCCAGGTATGCTTCCATGGAGAAAAATGATCGTGATGATGAGGAGATTCCGTAGTTTTCGGGAACGTTGACGACCAAAAATCATCCTGTATGTATAGAAGATGAGCACATAGTTCGAAATTAGATTATAGATTTCTACTAAAAGGTAGTATATACATAGGTACATATATAGTCACGCCCATTATCCTCCAAAGAGGTTGTGCAGAAGTGTGCAAATTGCACACCCGCTTTTCATCAGTTAGCCTATTAAGTCCCACGTGGTAAGAGGTAAATGTTTCCGAGTTACCTAAATGGGTATTTCAAGCTATGAGCGTCAGAGCCTCGTCCGTTAAATAGCAGGGTGCACCACGGGCAGGTGAGGTTGACTTTAGGTCCTCTAAGATATTAGTCGAGCCCACTAACGCCCTATATAATGGCATGATTTATACTGTACATCATTCATCTGAGATTTATACATGATTTATTTATATCGGTGTGACAGAAGGACGCGCCATCTTGAAATTGTGTCTCACCGGATGTTCAAACATACAAATATACGGATTACTCAAACATTTATAACAAATAACTCTTTATTTAATCTATCAAATAATATCCTATCAGGTACCTACTTTTTAAGGAAAATCTATACAACCCTATACAGATAAATAAAATTGGAATGTCCGATTGTAATGCATTAAAAAAACTGCTTTTTACTAAATTCGTAAAAGATACATGACATTTTTTTACTATTTTAACAGACTACGCCAGAAGGAGGGTTATGTTTTTCGAGTGCATTATGTAGTATGTACCTACGTTTGTACATCATGTAACCAACGGCTTCTCGCATTTGAGCTTGTGTCATTAGATTCATTATAATCGTGAAAGTGACACTGGGTCAAAATTTTTACGAAGTCAGGTGTTATTCTTTTAATAGATGAGGTTCTTGTCTGTTTGTTATGGCTAATCTCTAAAACCGCTAGACCGATTGTGACAGGACTTTCACTGGCAGATAGCTGATGTATTAGGGAATAACTAAGATTACTTTTAATCTCGAAATTGCATGTGTAATGGAAAAAATTATCCTTTATTTATGCTACGAATATACAAACTACGATGCGGCTACGCACCGTAGCAATCGAAATGGACTACTGCAACATACATGTACTAATACTATATTCCGTTGTACCTATTTTCCAGATAAACCATAGTTTATCCCGGGATAAAAAGGAAACTGTGTTCATAAGGGATGAGGAAGGATTCTAATGGTGAAATAATTTTTCAAATCGGTCCAGTTGTTTTGGAGCTTATTCGATGCTAACACACATAATATGATGTTAGTTATGGACAATTACATAGTTAGGAAAAATAGACAGGCAGGCAAAGCTTTAAGCGATTAAACTGAGTAACTTAATCGAGGTACTTTTTGTGCCGGTAATTTTTTTATGCCGGATAATGTCGACATTTTTTTTCTGCAGTACACGTGGACGGAGTCGCAGGCTACTAGTGTAGTATAGATAGAGTCTATTATAAAATTATTAATTAATTAGAGTCTTTTGTTAACAGGTCTCATCTAAGTACGAGTAACAAGCAATGACTATAAAAACTAGTATCAAAAACAATATCTGCCGCCGACATCAATCAATATTCAACATGGCCGCTGCCGAATTAAAACTATTTAATAACCTCCTTTGTGGTACAGATTGTAACCGAATCACGCTTGTTACCCTATCTGTTTGTTATTCCTTACATATCACGTGTGGGGGGAAACATGGAAGAGGAATATAATGCAAATGTATCTATTGATAATCCTACTAACATTATAAACGCGCAAGTTTATTGTACTACTAGCTGTTGCCCGCGACTTCATCTGTGCAGTATTTGATTAACGCGCGGTAGTGCCACCTACCGCAATAAAAAGTAGCCTAATCCTTTCCCGGGCTCTAGACTATTTGTGTACCAAATTTCATTCGAATCTGTTCAGTAGTTTTGCCGTGAAAGACGGACATACACACACACACATACACACTTTCAAATTTATAATATTAGTCTTTTGTTTCTCTTCCACGCAAAAACTACTCAATGGATTTTGATGAAACTTCACAATAACATAGCTTACATATCAGAATAGAATGTTATTATCACATGCACTTTCAGTGCAGTCCACGCAGACGAAGTCGCGGGTGTCCATTAGTGTGTCATAATACATACGACTGTGTCCCCAAATTGGGTATAACTGCAAGATCGCAAACGAGAGATTACAGCCACTTTTAGCATAGCTTGTAAAACGTCTTTAAGTTTCACAGTCGAATCTTACGACATGCACGGAAGGAGATGCAGCTGATGTATTCTAGTGCAGTCCCGCATCAGCACAGCATATTTAATAACAATACATTAAAATAAAACGCTGGAATAATGTATACGAGCCGCCCACGACTTCGTCCGCGTGAGGATGCATTGCACCCGTGCGAAGCCAGGGCGTGTCCCTAGTTATACATTATAAATCTTCCTCTTAATTCTTTCTATCTATTAAAAAAACCGCATCAAAATCCGTTGCGTAGTTTTAAAGATCTGAGCTTACGTAGGGGAAGACAGCTACGTTTTTTTGTAATCTGTAGTGATCTAAGTTCAAGCAGAGTAGTTATCTACATAGCATTCAAAAATCTCACTCACCAATTTTTACAACTGATGGCGCCATCGGGTGCAACTAGTCCCACGGTAGAACTACTTGGTGGGACTTGTGGGATCAAAGGGCAACTTTCACTCACCCTCGAAACTGAGGAATCATGATTGCGAAAAACAATATTCACTCACGGATGATATACGTCCGACGTCTGATCTTACAACGTCTGCTAAGAGCAATCGTCCTCTGTCCGTTTCATAGAATAATTCCTATGCCTGATTTCACAACTAACATTTTTTGTATGCAGTGACACAGACAATGTAGTCATACACATAGTATAGTATAGATAAGTATATAAACATCCATGACTTGGAGACAAACATCGATATTCATCACATCAATGTTTGCACCTGCCGGGATTCGAAGCCAGGACCTATGGCGTCGCAGGCAAGGTCACTACCTACTATACCAATCGGCCGTTTTCATTAACATAATCAAAATAACATGTCTGTTTACACAGGTCAGGTCCTCGTATATTAATGTTGTTAAAAAGTTATGTTTTTGTTGCGTGAAAAAATAAAGATGGGAACAGAACAAGGTTATTTTAAAGACTTGTATTTTAACTACTTCGTGAAAATCGGACAGTTGTCATGACATGACATGATGGTTTGGTAGATATCACACGCATCTGTAGCAGGGTCATTAAAGAGATTCCACAGCCATCAGTGACAAGTTGCTAGCTCATCGCCTGAGAGTATGCCCGAGTTCCTTAGTCGACTCTTACGACATGCACGGAAGGAGATGCAGCTGATGTATTCTAGTGAAGCCCCGCATCGACACAGGTATCAATATCATCTATTTTCTATAATCGCTGAATGTGTTGCTAAGCGCATATCTCGAGATCAGCTGAACCGATTTAGCTCATTCTTCTTTTAGAATATACCTTGAAGTACGAGGATGGCTCTTACGGAGAGATTTTTTAAAAATTATCTGAGAAAGTCTAAAAACAACACTTTTCTATAGCAGCCACGTGAAAGGGCATTACACCCGTGCAAAAGCCGGGACGGATCCCTAATAATGATAATAAAAATAGCTATTTAGAACTTTGTTCAATTTATTTCATATTAATCGCCATATTTAATTCATTTAACAATTATAATATTAACATTTTCTTACACACAATCGTAAATTACTTACTTACGATTAATTAATTAATTACTTACTGTTTACAATAAATAAATATATAATGGAAATAGCATACATATTTCTGCATCGGTATGATAATTTGGTGAGAGCGAGATGTCTCACTTTTAAACGTCAAATTCACAGAGCTACCTAAATAAACTAAGTGTATATACTTTGCATGTACAAAAATAGACTTAAGAATTAGAATAGACACTCGTTCTCGAGCCAGGACTGAGTGAATTAGGGCTGATAGAAGTGGTTTGCCAGGGGCGGTTTATACACTAGGCCCGCTAGGCCCGAGCCTAGGGCGCCGTGCCAGAAGGGGGCGCCACGGGCCGGCGAAATTCGCAAGTTTGCGCGCCCCTTTCTCTTATGCACCCATACAAATCGTACGCCCATTGTGAAACATCCTGACAAGCGAATTCAATTTTTTTCGTGCTCAATCCATTTTTGTTGTCAGACATTTCTGCGAAAAGTACAACCATGAAGAAGCGAACCAGTGGAGAGCGGATACGGGGCGACCGCACTCACGAAACATATGTTATATCAATATAATGCTTCGAAAATTTTATTCAGTCGGACTTTACAGTCTATAAAGTGCGCACGTCTTGCAGTCCCGTTTTAAGCGCACAAAAAATTGTTAAACATGCCTAGTTGTGCTATTAAATGGTGTGCGATCGGGATGCAGCAAGTGAAGTTGCTAAGGGACCACTAGTTCTAATATAAAATATTAATCCGCTTTATTAACACTAAAAATTCAAGTCCTTTATATATTACCTATTTATTTACTTACAGTTAAATCAGCATTCTTATTACTCGTACTTTCACATTTTTAGATTTCCACACGACGGCGTGAAGAAAAAAATCTGGAGCAATGCTACTCAAAGAGACAATTTCATAACAACAAAATATAGTGTCTTGTGTTCCAGACGTTTTACATCTGATAGTTTTGAAAATTTAAAAAATAACAGGCGCCGATTATATAGCTCTAGACACTAGACCGTTCTAAACACTTGAAGTTGTAAGATATTCTGCTCGATTTCTGTTCTATATAAAAACATTGTAACTCTATAATCTATTTATGGCGAGTCAGGTATCAACGCTCGCTTTGGCTTTCTCAGTCGTTTGCCATCACTCACGGATGCAGAGATCATCACACAATGTGAAGATTTACAGACGATATACTCCACCGATCTCGACAACGATTTTGGTGAAGAATGTATACATTTCCGGAATTTTATCCGGGAAATCGGATTGACGGATGATGAAATCAACATTGGGAAATGTTTGATGATCATTCGCGAGAAGAATATTGTTGCTACATTTCCCAATATGGATATCGTTTTTCGAATGTATCTCACGCTTTTCTCCAGTAACGCTACAGGGGAACGTTCCTTTTCGACGTTGAAAAGAGTGAAATCTTATTTACGAAATACGATGGGTCAGAATCGTCTCTCTAGTCTCGCGTTTTTATCGTCGAATGCAGAGCTTGTTGATATGACAGAGACCGATGCAATCGTTGATAAATTTGCAAGCTTAAAAGCGAGAAAGCGAGCGTTTTAATCGGGTGCACTGAATCGGCAATATCTCCAAAATAAAATATATACATATGTGCTCCATTCCTACCTACAAACCTACGTCATATATGTATGATTGAAATTTTGTTTTCGTTAAATTATTTTTGAAATATAAAAATTATTAATTCTAGCCTATGCTTTTTCAACTATTTTATGGAGAGGGGGCGCTAATTTCGTCAGGCCTAGGGCGCCCGTTTTCGTAAACCACCCCTGTGGTTTGCAATCCCTTTTTACACACCAAGTAGAAACACTTGCCTTTTCTATTTATTACCTACTTAGCTCTGTGGATTTGACGTTTAAAAGTGAGACATCTCGTTCTCACCAAATTCATCATACCGGTGCAGGTATAATTTATGAGATAGAGACATAGCTACGAACATGAACGTACTACGAATCTAACTTATAGATAAGGCGCGAAAAAAGTTTACCGAAATTGTATATAACTATTTTTAGACCCGTACTTATAAGTGTAGCATATACATATATCGCTTTTCAATCAGATTACCAATTATCATGATAATCGTAAAAGAAACATGATTGTTATTAAATTAAGAACCATCTCCACATATTTATAGTTAGATAAAAATCCTCTATTTTGATAAAAAATTAAACGATATAATCTACTCAAATAAATGACACACAGTAGGTAAGAGCGTAAAAATAGCAATCTATCAATATAAAAACCTTTATTTACCACCACTTCACGATATACCTTCAAACGAATAGAGAAAGAAGTAAAAATTGATTGCTCATAGAAATGTCTGTAGCTCTTAAGCTATCGGATGTAATATGTCTGCCATTTCAGCAGCATCATACTCCCAGCCTATAAGTATGATGCTGAATACCATTCGAGTAACTGTTGACGCGAGAAATAAAAAAAACGTGTCATCATTACAAAAGAATATAAACATTGCCTTTAGCTTTAACAATGCTGAACTTCTCCTGTAATGAATGACATTGCCGAAGTTTGACAGATACATATTTTATATTGTGTCTAATTTTGGATGAGGTTATGTAAAGTAACACCGTTAAAGTTTTAGATATCTCTTAATTAGATTAAGTTACAAGATAAGTAACAAAGAGATTTAAGTTACTTATTTGCATTAAATACTTAAGAGTAAAAGTAATCGATATTTTTCTGTTTGTCTTTTTGTATAAATAAAAATATCAACTGAAAACTACAGTTAAACATTTCAACAGTTAATTGAATTTAATTTTTAATTAAATATAATAATTAATTTATATTAATAACTTATTAATACTCCTGTCTAGTACAACCCGTCACCTAATAGAGATTAAATTAGAGTTTTCATTCATTTAGATGAATAAATATTAATGTAATTTTCATTACTTAGGAAATAACATCACAAAATCATTTCGAAGAAAAAGTGAAATTGCAGTCATAAATGTGAGTTTAGAGTTAAGTCTTGGAGTTTTAATACAATATTCGAAATGCTAATAAAAGTAAATGTTATATTATATACTGAGTTTCTTGTCAATTCGCAAGTTTGAAGTTGATGAAAGTGTGAGTTTGAAGTTGATGATGTGAGTTTGGAGTTGAGAACGTGAGTTTGTAGTTGAATATGGATGTCTGATTTGGTTTATTCTACTTCACTCGATTCCGCTTCGTTTGTCCTGAGAAAATAATAATTTTGTTACTATAAAAGTGCAAATAATTTTGAGATTATAGAAGTGCAAATAATGTTGTGATTATAGAATTGCAAATCGGCCTGTTTGAAAATCAGCGCTGATTGCTTGGTAGGCACGTGTATCTTATTTTAATCTAGATAGATTGCACAGTTCTTTTTGTTACTTTTATTTATATTATGGAATTACTCGTATAATAGGAGGAAAGCTAGTCACTAAACATCGAACGGGAACGCAGGGCGCTGTCTGTGAGAGCTGTCATGATGCTGATGGGTCTGCCGCGCTACTGCAGTGCATCAGGTATGTTCGCAGAGGCGCGGGTCAACTGTTTTTACACAACAATTCTTATGCGATGCACTTCCATGGCACGCAGGGTCCGAGCCAGCGCCAACAGTGTCCTGAGCATCTTTGTAAGCCGTCTAGTCTGTCCGTATGTGAGTTTGCAAGTAAATTGTAGTGGCTCGAGGCGAGGTAGCCATGACTGTATAATAATATCAAATGACAAATGCAATATTAAATTAGTTACTAACTCATACTAACATTTAAATATAATTGTTTACCTAATAATATGATTTGTAACTAACAAAAAAGTGTCGTAGTTACCTCAATAAATAAATTTATTATTACTAAAATTTCAGCCAACCGGAGTGCCCAGGCTGTTTGCTAGATCAACATAATAAAACCAATTAATCCAAATTTACCTGGAATCAAGCAGCGTCCGTCTTGTAAGCCTGTAACACCGGTAGTACTGCGAAAGACCGGAGTATTCGCATAGCATGGTCTTCACGGGTTCCGTGTCGGTGAACCTGCTCGCTGCGCTCGCTCCCAACCCTGTTATCGCATTCGCTTCGCTTGGTCCGCTAGATGGAGCTATTTCTGAACGCTTCCCATACCGACTGCCCATGAAGAATCTGCAGATGTAATAACCTCATTTATTTAAACAAAAACACCCGATTGTGTAATATTTTTTTGAGCCAGTCGAGTCACTCTCACGACGTCTACTGATACTTTTTAAGCTCAAATGCGATAAGCCTTTTAGGCTTTAGAGCGTGCCAAAAAATATACAAACATACTAACTTAATATAAACGAAAAACAGAACGCTCCTTCTGGTGCAGCTGGATACTTAATAGGCTAACTGGTGCAAAGCGGGTGTGCAATTTGCACACTACTGCCCAACCTCTTTGGATGGTAATAGGCGTGATTATATGTATGTAATTTTATGCTATCCAACGCGGCAATGCAGCATTCAAGGCACACTATCTAATAATGGACATCGGCAAAGGACGTATGTAACATACAAAATCAAAGCCAAAGCAATGCGATCGCGAAAATTGTGAGATAATGCATGCAAAACGCGCCGCCATTACGGTGCTTCAATCTATGCAGTGACAGCATTCCATCCTATGTTCTCTTACGTTTATATATGGGTAATTGTGTCAAAATTTAAAATATGTACCTACATAGTAAAAATAAATACTACGTACAACGGCGAGCTTTCTTCAAGGAACCTTCCAGAAAACAGCAAGAAAGTGCCAGCCAAGTAAGTAACAGAAAAAAGAGTAAAATCAACAAAATGGATAATCTATCGCCATAGTCACCACGCTGGTTGATGAAAACGTATGATTTTTTGCGGGAGCCGCTGCTGCCCATCCCCCAGAAAACCTTAATCGCCTCTTACGATACCCACGGGCAGACATGGGGTAGTGCGCTTCTAACTCTGCCGACAACCCTACTCTCAAATTGATCTAAAAATGCTGGTTAACGAGTTAAGTTGCAATAACTTCGTATTAAAATACCTTTATTAATGACGCAATAAAGAATAACCTCACGCCTATGTCCCATAGGGGTTCGTTCTAAGCCAGCCTTTCCCCCTAATGGGCGCTGCAGGTCTAAAGGGGGGCGGACAGACACAGGGCGGACCCAGACAAAAAATAGAGCGTTGTGTAGAGGCTTGGAGTTATAGTAGTTTTAAGTAGGTGAAAAATGGGGGCGCTAAAAGATAATTTATTCTCAAAGTGGGCAGTAGACAAAATAAATTTGGAAACCCCTGTTCTAAACATATATAAGAGTTCTTTATATACCTCCTTACCGCACTTCGTCCAAATTCATTAAATTCCGGTTTCTTTCTTTGGTTCGTCGGTTTTGGGTGCAAAAAATAATGTTCCTATCTTATCCAACTATTGTAAGATTACCTGTCGTTCCTGGGAGCCATCATTCTTGCTGGTGACCGTCCATATCGTGAGCCCAATACGAATGGTGCAGGTTGCACTGAGGAAGGTATTATCCAATGTTATATTTTTTTTTTACAATTAGCTAGGCAAACATTCGACCGCCATCGTGCCTGATGTTAAGCAAGGTGCGGCCTAAGGTGGTACATGTTTGCCTAGAAAGAAATAAACGTAAATTAAAACATATACGTCTCTGTTGCCAAAATGGGGTAGCCAGCTCTGTAGCATCACGACGTTTAGTTTAGCGGGCTTGGAAAAGTTCAGTGACAAGTTGCTAGTGAGGAAACGTTCCTGAATTCCTTCATACATAAATCACGCCTATTGTCGAGTGGGGTACTTAAGCAGAAATCACACACTCGTACCTATACGGTCCTGAAACATCACGTTTTTTTAATACTCCCAAGGAATATAAGGTAGTCAAGTTTATATATATAGGTATACTTACTCTCGGCTCGCTTCTCCGCTTGCAGGTCAGCTGTCACGATGGCTAACGTCACCATCGTTAGAAGATAGCGCCACATCGCGCCGTCCCGCTCGCACGCACTTGCGGACATACACGAGGAGACTCTAGACAAATTAAGAATTAAAATGGATGATCGTACATACATACATATAATCACGCCTTTATTCCTTACGGGGTAGGCAGAGCACCAAGGGCCGACAGAACCACATGGTACCACGTCTGACCTAATTTGAGGGTATAGTTGAGATGTACAAGTTCGGTTGGTAGTAACAGGTGGTCAGCCCATCGCCTACAAAACGTGGATGGATGATTGTACACGCTAAAAATTGAGAAACAAGCAAAAAGGCGGTACATATCATAATAATAACATAGTATAAAACTATGTTGCTTCCCATTCTCTGTCTGTTCCTACGTATGCTTGGACATTTTAAACTGTGCCATACGGTGCCGCATTTCGATGCGGTTTTTTTTATAGATAGATTGATTCAAGAGGAAAATTTATATGTATAATATAAGCATTGCACCCGCGCAAAGCCGGGGCGCTTCACTCGTTTACAAATAAAACACAGTTAGAAATATTATGCCATGTGCCCCAATTCTTTTAACAGACTCTTATGACATGCACGGAAGGAGATGAAGCTGATGTATTCCAGTGAAGCCCCGCATCAGCACAGAAAATACAAGACAAAGCGCAAAAGTAAATGTAAACTCCTCAGTAAAGGCGGGAAATGAGAGTATCCTGCCGTACGCCATTTTGTTTTTTTTTCGACGCCATCTTGTTGTTTTTCGCGCCAACAGCGGAATGCAGACGGAAGTGTCAACAGTAATAACATTGTCGTGGTTGTTTCAATTCATTTTTGCTCGTAAATTAGAAAAAGGGAGAACGTTACGCAAGCCGAAAAGTAGCGCAAATGGGCATCTAAGGGTGATAGATAATTAGAAATACAGCTTCTCTAAATGGTAAGCCTATTTTTAAATTTGGAAAAGTGATAGTTTTTAAGTTATTTGAGAAAAACTGACCCGGCTAATTCGGCTGGTGTAACGTTACCGCAGCAAGATGTTTTTTTTTCTAAGGGATATTTTGGTAAAAGGAGAACTGATTTACTCGCAGACGTTTACGGTGCTACAATAAACAGCGTGATAAGTTAAATCCTCGCTATCTCGTTATACATGACTTTTCATATATGGCATATCTCTCAAATTAAATTATGTAGGTACCTATAACCTGCCTAGTTCATTAGTAAAACCTTTAATTATCACTAAACTTAAGTAACACTTCTCGGAATCGGTGATTTTACTTTTTACCTAAATAAATAGGTGATTCATAAAACTAAAGTCGTCACAAACCAACTAGAGATACCTATTAGACTACAGTAAATGTCGAAGAGGAAACAAGTATAGGTATGTCAAGACCTTATACGTATCTATATGTACAAGTAAAATAATGATTGAAGCTGAATAAATAAATAAATGGTAGCTAATGTCAATTTTACAATATTAAAATTTCGTAAATGAAAAAGATTCAGTGGTACATGACTGGGGTCGAACCTACGCCGACCGATTGGAAGAGACACGTCTAAACTAGAGATGCCACGAATATTCGTCTACTATACGATATTCGGCCTACTCGGCCACCTTTTTTTGTTTCGGCCGAATACCGAATACCAAATCATGGACAAAAAGACGTGTATCATATTTCTCAAGATTTGTATTTATTATCAAATTACAATACTAAAATTAATCAGTGGGAAGTTGTGATGGATAAAAACAAGCTTTTCAGCATTTGATGGTAGCAAACTATTACGCTTTTCGTTGTAAATGATACCAGCTTCAGAAAACAACCTCTCACTATACACGCTACTCCCGGGAGAAGAAAGATAAACTTTAGCAAATTTCGAGAGGTTTGGGTATTGTTTTTCGTTTGCTGACCACCACTTGTAAGGATCAGCTTTCCAATCTAGGCGAATTATTTTGAAATAAAAATCCATCTTATTTGCCACAGTATTCTTCTCCACGTTCTCCTCATCATTACTATTATCTGTAGCGATTTCTTCAAAGCAGTTCCAGAAACTGTCATCTATTTAAAATGTCTTATCATTTTTATTCAAGTTTCTTTTCTTACGTATTGGAGAAGAATCGTCATCGGTACAACTAGATTCATCATAACAACTTAGTTTCAGAGCATCTAGAAGTTGGCCAATCTATTATTTTCACTACAAATCTCATAATATTCCCATATGGGCATTTTTTGATGAACAAACAATTGAAAAAGAACTAACTAACGAACTTTTATATAAAATCGTAATGCTATATTTCATTTATTATTTATATTGATCTGGCAAAGCGTGATATTCAAAATTCAATTGTGACCATCAACCATTCTAATGGCCGCACGCTCGCCCTCGCATAAGGGAGACAGGTGGCGACTTGTCATATTATTATTTACGCGCTCGACAAGCATGTACTCTGTGCCGAATATTCGGCACTTCGGCCGACAGCGTTGCAGAATATTCGGTATTCGGCCAAATCACTATTCGTGGCAATTCTAGTATAAATCATTATTGCTTATTTTATTTTATCTAAACATAGGTATAATCATTCGTCAGCTGACCGAGCGCCAGTGCGGACGGGTACCCGCAATTGTAGCAACGAACTATGGCGAATGTCGTGTCTAACATTGTAAAATGTTCGAATTGTAACGTAGTCATTAACGAATTGTTATCCTTTGTGCAAAACAAGGCGGATGTTATGGATGAAGAAAGTCTGGTGCGTATCTGTAAAACAGCGTTTTCAGATGATGACATAAAGCAGGCCAAGATTTTGCTGTTTAATTGCACATCAAGTCACAGGAAGACGAGAAAAGGTGGAGGTAAATCAGACAGGGATCTAGACGATGTCATAAGACATATCAAAGAAACGGATCCAGAAATATTGCCCATATTCGTGGCACGAGAACTTCACAAGCTTCCTCCAATAACGTTTGACCATGTAGACGTAACCAGACTACTGAGAGACATAATGACAGTACAAAGGGAGTTAAGAGAAATACAGGAGAACTATACTAACGAAGCTCAATATGCTACGATAAGCGATTTTGAACAGTTAAAATTGGAAATCGATATCCTCAAAACTCGTGCACCTTTTATGGTAGACAATAATGCACCATATATCAACATGAGGAGAGGTGGTTATTGCATGCAAGACCGCTTCAACTATGACAGTGGCCCGTGCGGACTATCTCACAGTGCAAATACATCATCTATGCCCGAGACCATAGTAACAGAACAGGTCAATACACCCGAACAACAGGCAAATATACTTGCTGCGTCCGAGCCTGAGAGTGTGACATCTTCTTCGCCATCCCGCTCTTATCCGAGGGCCGTGCAATCAAAGTCGGTCTCTTTCGCACAATCACCTGTTCACTCGCAACAGGCGAATATACCCGAATCTGTGCCCGAACATGAGAGTGTCCCGTTTCCCTCCTACGCGAGAGTTACACAATCTACGTCGTCGATCTCCCTCGCACAGTCACCTATTCAGAGTCAAGCGCCACTACGGCTGCCGCCCGTTGAGGTGCGCGTGGAGGCCACTGGTTTAAATACTATGGTTTCGCACGAGTCGAAACCGCAGTGCGCCTCAAGCAGATCAACTTCAACGACCCCTCGGGTGAGCGCGGGGGGAAGCGGAGGTGACTGGATCGTAGTCAATAGACACAAGCAACAAAAATCCGCGCAATTTGTAGGAAAACAAGGAAAAGCACCGGTAAATAATAACTCAAAGTTTAAGGCGGCGGATATCAGAATACCTATCTATATATATAATGTATCTAAAGAGACGACGTCCGAGCATATAACGGAGTATATATATGAAAAGACGAACATATCTGTCCTACCTGAAAAAATGAATATGAAGGAGTCCAAGGAATATGATTCGTATAAAATATATGTACCCAGAACAAAATTACATTTGTTTGAAAACGATGACCTTTGGCCATGTGATATATTTTTCCGTAAATATATATTTTTCAATAAAAGATATACGAAAAAATCGGGTGTGTTGAGAGACGATATAAACCTATAAAATCATGGATCTTAACAGTAACAATAATAAGCTGCCGAGTACTTTTATTAGTTACAACTGTAAGAACGTGAAGCGTTCTATAAACTACCTGCAGATTTTATGTCGTGACGCGGACTTACTCGCACTTCAGGAGACGTGGCTGGCGGAAGAAGACCTACAATATCTTGGTACTATCGATGATGCCTTTGGATTTACGGCAAAGTCCGCAATGGATACGTCGGCGGGAATATTGAGAGGAAGACCGTATGGTGGAGTTGCGATTTTGTGGCGTAAAAGTGTCTTCAATCACGTACAAGTGCTAAGCTGTCATAGTGTGCGTATAACCGGTGTGAAACTAGTCATGGGAGATCAATCTGCCCTGGTGTTCTGTGTATATATGCCCACAGACTGCAAAGAAAACCTAGCGGAATTTATAGAGTGCCTTAGTGAATTAAATGCAATAATAGAAACTAGTGGCGTGGAGTCTGTTTACATCTTAGGGGATTTTAATGCTAATCCTCACAAGCTATTCGGAAGAAATATGTTGAGCTTTTGTAGAGAACAAGAATGGATATGTGCTGATATAGAGTTATTAGGTAATAATTCAGATACATATACTTTTTTAGACGAATTCCATGGTACGAGAAGTTGGTTAGATCACTGCCTAGTGACGCGAGCAGCACACAGCACGATTGCTGGTATAAAGGTTTATAACGATGTGCAGTGGTCTGACCATTTTCCTATTGTAATCCAATGTAAATTAAATCTTATTAAAAGAAAAACTGAATGTCAAGTTAACTATCTGAAGAATAACAAAATACTGTGGGGTAACAGAAAACCGGAGGATGTACAAAAATATTTAGATGTAAGCCACTGTAAATTAAGGGATATTGACTTTCCAGTTGAGTTAAGCCACTGCTGTGATAATTATTGTGATAACATAGAACATAGAAGGGTGTTAGATGGTTTATATAATAACATTGTTGTAGCGTTAAGTGAGGCGGCTATATGTAGTCGTAGTAGTAGTAGCAATAAACAGTCAGGCAAGAAAGCAAAAGTCACAGGGTGGAATATGCATGTTGGGGAGGCACATAACCTAGCTAGACAAAAATTTAAATTATGGGTTAGTTATGGTAAGCCTAGCTCGGGTACCGTATATGACGAAATGTACGAAAGTAGGAAAATTTTTAAATCTAGACTTAAATGGTGCCAGAACAACCAAGAACAAATAGTAATGGATATGATAGCCTCGCACAGAAAAAATAATGACTTTAAAAATTTTTGGAAATGCACTAAAAAACTTAGTAACAAAGTTAGTCTTCCAGTGTCAATAGGTGGGGCAGCAGAGCCTAAGTCCATTGCAAATTTGTTCTCTGAACAGTTTAGAGTGAAATCTCCGTTGGGTCCTTTGCAGCAGGTGATCGATGGTGAAATATATGGTAAACATATTATCAGATTTACTGCCAAAGAGGTGGCCTTAATCGTTAAAAATATGACGCGGGGTAAATCTCCTGGTCATGATGGACTTAGCATAGAGCACCTGCAATATGCGGGGGTTCATCTCCCGAGGGTTCTATCTATGTTTTACACACTGTGTGTTGGACATGGGTATCTTCCGCGGGATATGATGGAGACCATTGTGGTGCCGATTTTGAAAAATAGGACAGGCGACATATCGGATATAAATAATTATAGACCGATTTCGCTAGCCACTATAATAGCCAAGGTGTTTGATGGTTTGTTGGATACTCAGCTCAATAAATACCTCCAACTACATGATGGACAGTTCGGCTTTCGATCCGGGCTGTCCACTGAGAGTGCAATTCTGGGTCTCAAGCATACAATTGTATACTATACGGAAAGAAGAACAAACATATATGCCTGTTTTTTGGATCTCTCCAAGGCTTTTGATTTGGTCTCCTATGATATCCTGTGGAGGAAGTGTCGTGAAATGAATATACCACCGGAAATAACTAATATTTTTAAGTTTTGGTACAGGCACCAAAATAACAAGGTCAAGTGGGGGATAACAATGTCAGACCCGTATATACTAGAGTGTGGGGTAAGACAGGGGGGATTGACTTCTCCTAAACTGTTCAATCTCTATGTAAATGAGCTGATTGGTGAGCTTAGTAGCATGCATGCCGGATGTTATATAGATGGTCAAAGCTGCAATAACATAAGCTATGCAGACGATATGGTGCTGCTGAGCCCATCAGTCAGTGGTCTGAGAAAAATGTTAGGTGTATGCGAGCGGTATGCGGGTGAGCATGGCTTATCATACAATACCGGAAAAAGCGAGTGGATGGTCTTCCGGACAGGTAACAAGCTGCCTAGCTATGTGCCTCCCATAACATTGTATGGGAAGGAGCTCTGCAGAACCAGTTCTTTTAAATATCTTGGTCATATTATCACGGAAGATCTGAATGATGACTTAGACATTGATAGGGAACGCAGGGCCCTGGCGGTCCGGGTGAATATGTTGGCGCGCAGGTTTGCTCGCTGTTCAAAACAAGTAAAAATCACGTTGTTTAAGGCTTATTGCCAATCATTTTACACGAGCAGCCTGTGGGTCAGGTATTCGCAGAGGGCCATTAGGGCCCTGCAGGTCCAATACAACAATGCTTTTAGGATGCTGATGGGGCTGCCTCGCTTTTGCAGTGCATCGGGTATGTTCGCCGAGGCTCACACGGATGGCTTCCAAGCGATAAGGCGAAAAAGGGTCGCCTCCTTGATGCACAGGCTGCGGGGTAGCCCGGACAGCATTCTATCGGTAATTGCCAAGCGGGTAGATGGTTCCATTTTGAATTTTTGGATGAAAATAGTCTCAGGAATCCCACCGGCAAATAGAGGCTTTAAGGGCAGTTACATGAATTAGAGCCGCTCATGTATCTGCCTGCTAATTTATGTTTTAATTTATTTACAATTAATTTTATTTATTTTATTTATTATTTACCAACTAACATAGACTAAGTAATTTGTAACTAACAACCTAACAAAATATGGATCTCGTTATCTGAAATAAATGTTTATTATTATTATTATAATAAAATTGTAACGGATCTATGTTTGTGCTAATCTCAGAAACGATTTCGATGCAGTTTTCAGGAATATATTGTGACAGGTCCCAGTCAACATATTATAGGCTGATTTTTATCCCGGAAAAATGTTTTTATCACGGACATTTTGTTTTATTTGCAGTCCACGCGGACGGAGTCGCGGGCGTCCACTATTTATTACTATTATAATCGTATGTACAGAAGAAGTTAAAATAAAAATAAACAAGACGCTGCATTTGTATTGTTATAAAAACCTGTTAAAAAGACATCAACGGGTGTTATATGCCATTTTATTTGGCTGTAAAGCAATATATTATTTATAATAAAATTATTAATAAAGAAAATGGAAAAAATTCTTCACCCGAGTGGTAATCGAACCCACGACCACTGCAAACCGTGCCAGCCGCTATAGCCACTAAGCCACCGGGTCAATTACTCGGATGACGAATTTTACCATCTCTTTTCTAAATTACATATTGGCAACGTTATTCTTCATCCCGATAGCTATACACTAGCCAAATCTCGGCAAACAAAGCTGAATGCCTCAGCACAATGTTTAAAGATGAAACGATCAACCATATCCTAACGGATTATATTATGGAGAAGTGTTTTTATAAATTTAAAATTCAAAAGGTTAAAATTCATGGTTGTATGTATTTTTGTATGCAGTATCATAAAAAAAAAATGTCAAAAAAATTTTGGGGTGGACCACCCTTAACATTTAGGGGGATGAAAAATAGATGTTGTCCGATTCTCCACCCTAACCGATATGCATGCTAAGATTTACGAAAATCGGTCGAGCCGTTTCGGAGGAGTTTAACTTCTAACACCGTGACACGAGAATTTTATATATTAGATAAAATTATTAATAAAGAAAATGGAATATATTATTGTATCATTAGAAATGAATAAGCACATACTTTCTAATATAAATAAACACTTGTATACTTCACAACATATTAATTAATTAAGGTCTTATCTTATATCTTATCTTATCCCGTAGCTGTAATGATTGAGTATATGGATTTGATTGATATATTATGTGTACCATGACCTGCACCCGTGTGATGAATTTGGTGAGAGCGAGATGTCTCACTTTTAAACGTCAAATTCACAGAGCTATTAATAACTAGATAAACTAAGTGTATGTACTTTGCATGTAAATAATAGACTTAAGGAATTAATAATAGACAATCATTCTCGAGCCAAGACTGAATGAATTAGGGCTGATAGAAGTGGTTTGCAATCCCTTTTTACACACCAAGTAGAAACACTTGCCTTATCTTATTACTTAGCTCTGTGGATTTGACGTTTAAAATTGAGACATCTCGCTCTCACCAAATACGCGTGTACACATAATATATCAATAAAATCCATATACTCAATCAATACAGCTACGGGATTCGTAGGACACAGGAGAAGACGCGACAGGGTCACTTCACTATCAACTGAGCCAAGACGATACGTACAGATTATTGCTGTGCTGATACTCGTACTCGTACGGGGTTACACTAGAATACATCTTCTCTCTACTCCTTCCGTGCATGTCGTAAGAGTCGACTAAGGAACTCGGGGACGGTCTCTCAGGCGATAAGCTAGCAACTTGTCACTGATCAGTTAGATCTAATCCCGCTGTGCTACCGCTAGTGGCTGTGGGAATGCCCTTATGATCCTGCAGTACGGGCTATCCCTTCGGAAACACACCCGTGTCTTTATATGTATGTATTTTTGGCAAAACAAACGAAAGAGCCCACTTTATGACACATTTAAAAGAGTTTTAATGTTGATTGACTTTTTAAATTGTAATTTCATTGACACATTAAAAGCTACATTTTTTTACAAGCGTTTCGCGTTACATGACGAATTTTATTGATTTATCTATTGTTTTTATTACGGTCACTAGGTAAATTAGATTTTGTGTACATAAATTTAAGATATACAGGGTGTAACAAAAACTTATTTTTCCCGATAGCATGGAGAATTTTTAAATATCTCAGGAATTTTCATACAATCTTGAAAAATAAAAATGTGATTACGAGTGTCAAATTTTGGAAATAGGTTCTCTATAGTGGGATATTTATATAGATTTTCGCTTAACATACCCTTTCTGTTACACCCTGTATAGTTAGCAATATACGCATATGGGAATTCAAAAATGTAGATAAGTAGGTACATAAAATAATTGAATTTAGGCGGATTATTAATTGGGATTTTTATACTGTCAATGGAGTCAAATTTGTATGTGGTTAGTAGGTAGCGTTTTTGCGTTTGACCCATCAGTGCCGACCGTCAGCGTGACTCTAAAATCAGTCTAATACTAATGACCCACCCCGACTTCGCACGAGTGCAATACTGATACTATGTACAGGGTGTAACAGATGAAGTATGTTAAGCGGAAAGCTATGTAAATAGCCCAATATAGAGAACCTATTTCCAAAATTTGAAACTCGAAATCCAGTGTTTATTTTTCAAGATTGTATGAATATGGGAAAATAAACATGTGATGTCTAGTCTGAAATTTTGTGGTTAGGTTCATTTTGGTGGGCTATTTACACAGCTTTTCGCTTAATATACCCCTTTTGTTATACCCTGTATATAAACCTTCCTCTTGAATCACTCTCTCTATTAAAAAATACCACATCAAAATCTGGTGCGTTGTTTGTAAGATCTAAGCATACATAGGGATAGACAGATAGCGGAAAGCGACTTTGGTTTATAATATGTAGTGATAGTGATATAGAACTGTCCGTACCTACCTCTCAATAATAATAACTAATAAATAAATAAATAATATACAGGATGATTTTTGGTCGTCAACGTTCCCGAAAACTACGAAATCTCCTCATCATCACGATCATTTTTCTCCATGGAAGCATACCTGGGAAGTGTCTGGTTCCCAAGATATTAGGGTCCAAAGTTGAGTAAAAAGACTGCGTTTTTTCATAAATACACATTGACGCGTGTACCAAGATTTTTTCACGAGAAATAATTAATATCTGTCTATGAAAAAACTAGCATAAACACTGGACACTATAAATTTCGCTCGATCAAGAAATTGAATACAAAGTTCAAAAAAATTTACATCGTTTCCCAGCACTTTTTTGGCATAAACTTACTTCATTTGATGTATACAGTACGTACCCTTCGTTAAGGGTGGCAACAAAAAAACAGGCTGTATATATACACACCACTTACCTGTGACGAAGTTTGTCGCGCAAGTGACGTCCCGTCGACAAGTGACTCGTTTATATACCCTCCCCCACCCCCGCGTAGGTGATAAGGGAGCGTAGCATAGTGTATACAGTGTACCATGTTACTAAAAAACATATAGAATACACCTAGTGGACGCCCGCAACTCCGTCCACGTGGACTGCAGAAAAAACCAAATGTCGAAATTAACCGGGATAAAAATATTTTCCCGGAAAATTGAATTGCAGCCTATGTGTTATTCTTACTTACATACAGCCTTACAAACTTAATATTAGTAGGAGTATAGAAGCTGGCTTTTCACTCTCTTCGTTTCACCTAAGGTTTCTTTGTTCCTACCCTGTATGTCGTTTCATTCTTGCTACTGTATTGGTCTATATATATATATATATACACACACTACACAACACATTAACCTAGTCCCACATTAAGATCCCTAAGGTCTTGTGTCGTGGGTACTAAGCAACGGTATATAAATACATAGATAAGTATAGAAACATCCATGACTCGGAAACAAACATTGATATTCATCATATCAATGTTTGCACCTACCGGGATTCGAACCCAGGACCTATGGCGTCGCAGGCAGGGTCACTACCTACTAGACCAGTCGGCCGTCTATGGGTAATATTAAAATAAATACCTATTCTAAAATCATATATACATGTAAAATGCTAATGCTTTGTCCTGAACGACGGGTCCTTAGCCACTAGTCGTAAGAGATCAGAAACTTGGTGGGTGTGTTCGTTTGTAAACGTAGGCATTCTAAAGTAAAAAAGCCGACAAGTGCGAGTTGAACTCGCGTGAAGAGGGTTCCGTACGATGTTACCTATCATGTTTTTTTAAATCTGACAAAAAGTTGGTACGCACAATATTGAGTGATTTACCATGTTATTTTAATATCATGGACTTCTTATAGATTTTCCTATAATCTATAAGGAGAAAACTAATTTCTGTATTTTTTTAAAAATTTTAGGTTCAGTAGTTTCGGAGATAAGGGGGGGGGGGGAATGGTCAATTTTCGTCTATTTTCTTGAATAACTTGGAAACTATTTATTTTAAAATTACAAAAAAATACATTTAAGATCTTCTCAACAAGACCTTTCATTTGATATGCCACACGATGCAGTTTTCAGAATTTTTTTATTTATTTTCCCCTTCCCCCCCAAAAATGACCCCCCATATACAGATTTCATCTGCTTACGTCACACCTCTGTGTTTGGGTCACAGGAATTGATATGTGTACCAAATTTCAACTTAATCGGTCTAATAGATTCGGAAATAATTGACTGTAAGCGACGGACGGACAGACACACGAGTGATCCTATAAGGGTTCCGTTTTTGTATTCAGACGTACGGAACCCTAAAAACGAAATCGCCAGCGGTCGCATTAATTATACCTACTTAAATTAATACCCAGTCAGTATGTTATGTATGAAGAATACTAAACCGCATATTTTTCTTATTATTTTCTGAAGGTTTCCACATATGCATATACCCGCGACTATACAGGGTGATTTTTGGTCGTCAACGTTCCCGAAAACTCTCCTCATCATCATCATCACGATCATTTTTCTCCATGGAAGCATACCTGGGAAGTGTCTGGTTTCCAAAATATTAGGGTCCAAAGTTGAGTAAATAGACTGCGTTTTTCTGCATAAATGCACATTAAGAATTAGAATAAACACTGGACACTATAAATTTCGCCCGATGAAGTGATAAAAAATTTACATCGTTTCCCAGCATTTTTTTGGCATAAATTTACTATAATTTGATGTATAAAGTACATACCCTTCGTTATGGGTGGCAACGAAAAAACATCCTGTATTTCCAAAATGTGGTAGCAAGAACTGCAGGATCTTGAAGGAAATACCAGAGCCACGTTTACATAGCTGAGTTACTTAGTCGACTCTTACGACATGCACGGAAGGAGATGCAGCTGATGTATTCTAGTGAAGCCCGGCATTAGTACACTTAGTTTCATAACTGATATTATTTACTCTGTGCAAGTATTTACGGACGCGTTTCTGATAACAGCTGCCCGCGGGCTTAAAATACCGAAAACATAACTTTTCATACTTTTATAATGAATATTTTTTAGATATAAAAGTTAAGTAAATAAAATTGTATTAGGCGTTACAATTCGGAAGTTCAAACATTCACTGTGGGAGCGCCCACCACCGGGCCCTACACCCTCCACTGACCCTCGGATCTGATAACTCATAACTGCGAAAACAGGCACTTGCACTAACTACAATCGCCACGAGAAACCAGACCCGAGCACCTAGCATGCAAGACAATACATTGCACTATTCCGAAATCAAAAACTAGATAATAGATTGTAGTTAGTGCAAGTGCCTGTTGTCGCAGTTATGAGTTATCAGATCCGAGGGTCAGTGGAGGGTGTAGGGCCCGGTGGTGGGCGCACCCATAGTGAAAAGTTATGTACTAAAATCATCATCATCATTTCAGTGCTGGGAAGTCGACTGCTGGACATAGACCTCCCCCAAAGGTGGGGTTGGATTGTAACCCGTATCGACCGTAAGCCAGAGCCTCGTTCGCTGTTCTGTATGCTGCACCGCGAGAAGGTGGGGATGGCTTGGGTCCCGTGTGATCGTATGTGGGAACCCATACACCCCAAGTACTAAAATATTGTAAGTAAATGCATGATACATTTTGTAAGGTTGTTGAATTTTGGCGAAATATGTGTCTAATATAATAAATGTAATAATTATTATTATTCTACTACATTTCGAGTACATATTTTTGGGCGAATAATTTAAAAAACCATTACATTTTTTATTTCATTGGGTTACTCGTAGCAGCGTCGTAGTAATTCGTAGTAGCTGCTACGATTACTGCGATTTTCGTAGTAACTATTTATTACTTGCAAAAGTTTGATGGATTTTCAAACCACATCAAATTGGTTTGTTATGGTGTCCTTAATCACTTCGTGTTATATGTAGATAGGCGTTAAATATAATTTATAATAATGCATTTCAGAAAACCGTATCCCATCAACAACATTTTCATAAAAAAACGAGACCTTTTTATATTGTTTAAAATACCTTTTTCACTATGGGTGCGCCCACCACCGGGCCCTACACCCTCCACTGACCCTCGGATCTGATAACTCATAACTGCGACAACAGGCTCTTGCACTAACTACAATCTATTATCTAGTTTTTGGTTTCGGAATAGTGCAATGTATTGTCTTGCATGCTAGGTGCTCGGGTCTGGTTTCTCGTGGCGATTGTAGTTAGTGCAAGTGCCTGTTTTCGCAGTTGTGAGTTATCAGATCCGAGGGTCAGTGGAGGGTGTAGGGCCCGGTGGTGGGCGCGCCCATAGTGAATGTTTGAACTTCCGAATTGTAACGCCTAATACAATTTCATTTATAATTTTTTGCTAATAAGTCTCTCAGGCACACTAGCAACTTTTCCATGATCATTGAGGTATATCTGCCCCGCTATACGAAACGTGTCTGTTGTATCTCTTTTTTGATCCTGCAGTACTGGCTACACTATTTCGTGAACACAGCGGTGTCTATACTTGTGTAACGTGAATATTCACCGTTTGTTACTCCCATTTTATTTATTTAGTTATTAATTTATTTATTTATTATTATAAGAACGGTTGAAGTAGCCACTTATTCTAATACAGCCTTTCCCAAAATGGGCGATAACGCGCCCTTATGGGCGCTGCAGGCCTATAGAGGGGCGGTAAGAGACCCAGAAAAAAAATTGCAGCGTTGTGTAGAGGCTTGGGGTGTTATAGTAGTTTTTAAGTAGGTGAAAAAATTATTCTCAAAGTGGGCAGTAGACAAAATAAAGGGCACCAAACGTTATCCTAAATCGTTTGTAATGCGAACGGCTGAGGAATGAAATGCACTTCCTGCCGCTGTATTTCCCGAGCACTACAACATTGGTCTCTTCAAAGCTAGAGTGAATAGGCACTTTCTAGGCAAACATAACCTAGGCCGCATCTTGCTTAACATCAGGCACGATGGCGGTCAAATGTTTGCTTAGCTAATTGTAAACAAAAACCCCTGCTCTAATACATAGTTATTACACAGTACAACAAAGTTTTTCTCCGCTGTCTGTCTGTGCCTATGTATGCTTAGATCTTTTAAACTACGCAATGGATTTGCGGTTCTTTTCAATGTATAGAGTGATTCAAGAGGAAGGTTTGTATGTACAGTATCAGCATTGCACCCGTGCGAAGCCGGGGCAGGTCGCAAGTGTTTATAAGTAGATTAGTTCTGTAGTAACGAAACAGATTTAATTTCCGCGAAATGATCCATAAAGGACCTACTACTACCAAGAGCGACCTAGGTTTTACGAGAAATTATTTATTACTTATTTCCTGAGCTTGGAATACTCGTATCTGACGGCCGATTGGTGTAGTTGGTAGTGGCCCTGCCTGCGACGCCATAGGTCCTGGGTTCGAATCCCGGTAGGTGCAAACATTGATGTGATGAATATCGATGTTTGTTTCCGAGTCATGGATGTTTAT
The DNA here is from genome assembly GCA_014607495.2 of Carposina sasakii. NCBI lineage: Eukaryota > Metazoa > Arthropoda > Insecta > Lepidoptera > Carposinidae > Carposina > Carposina sasakii. Next base: position 7,298,836 of record CP053176.1, on the reverse strand, counting down.
ATACTTATCTATGTATATACCGTTGCTTAGTACCCACGACACAAGACCTTAGGGATCTTAGTGTGGGACTAGGTCAATGTGTTGTAAAAAAAAAAAATCTATGGACTTTGATATGCCTCATTAAGGGAAATAGTACATACTTAGAAAGAGGGTAGTATTAAGACGAGGCTATCACAAAAGTTATTAGTTATCATTAACAATGTCCCCGCTGCCTTTCCTTTCGGTGCGTTAGGTTCTATTACCCGAAACTGTAACGAACACCGAAAGGCTAATTTCTACTTTACAATACGGTAAAGCGGACCTTCAGTGAAGTGGACATTCAGGGTATTAGACTTTCGGGTAGTTGACGTTCAGGGAAATAGACCTAATGAACGGAGTAGACATTCGGGTAAAAGGACCTAATGCACTGAAAGGCTGCTTTTTGATACTGCAGTTTTGGCTACCCCATTAGGAAAATACCCCTCAACTCTTCAAAGATTACGAATGAAAAGAAAAAAATACATATCAACGAATAGATGATAACCTCTCTTTTTTTAAGTCGGTTCTAATGTACGGAAAACCACATTTAATTTGAAATATTCGATCAGAGAAGCACGTCATGAAGCAAAGGTACGAGTAAGTATGTACCTACCAAATTATTCTATTTAACCTACTTTAAAAAAGGGAAGGTTAAGATTAATTTGTTTTTATGTGTGTTAACTCAGAACTCCCTTATGTTTCACGAGAATTCAACCTTCGTTATATATATACCTTCTTTACATCTTAAATAGCGACCAGTGCAATTTACCGTTGCCTTAGCTGAAAACGAAACCCTTCAATAAATACTCGTACCTTTTCAGGTTCTAAGAACGTTTAAGATTTTATGTAGAAATGATTCGTTTTTTTTTTCAGTTAAACCTGTCAAAGGCTTTGGCGATGCAATTTTTAATTTAAATCGAAATTTATTTATACTTTTCAGGATAATTTTCATCCAGGTGCTATTTATAGGCTTTATTAAGTACTAGTGGACGCCCGCGACTTCGCGTGGATTGCGGAAAAAAACATAATGTCGAAATTATCCGGGATAAAAAGTAGCCTATGTGTTAATCCAGGGTGGCAGCTAACTCCCTACCAAATTTTATTAAAATCGCTCCAGCCGTTTTTACGTGAAAGAGTAACAAACATCCATCCATACTTACAAACTTTCGCCTTCATAACATTAGTAGGAAGTACCTGAAATTATAACGGAAGTGCGACAAACAGCTACTAGTGGACGCCCGTGACTTCGTCTAACTACACACATACCTACTCTCTCGTAAGGTATGTACTTACATTACCTATGCCAGTAAACGCCCGCCACTCCGTCCGCGTTGACTGCGCAGAAATAAACAAAACGTCGAAAATTTTCCGGGATAAAAGTACTCCATGTCGTTTCTCAACGCAGTGTTTTACTTATTCAGTAGTTTCTCATGCTCTAGACAACCTGTATCATGTAAAAACATTTAAATCGGTTCAGTAGTTTTGGCGTGAAAGAAATATAGACAGAGTTACTTTTGTATTTCTTATTTTATCAAACGACAATGATTTATGTATATGATTAAAATACATCCATGGATAAAATATGTATATTAAGATCAAGATATGAATTAGATGGTTTCTCTTCAAGAGTTTATGTATGAGTGAAGACTGAAGTTCGCTGATTTTTTTTTTTTTTTTTTTTAAGTTTATCCCGAAGGAAAGGCAAGGGAAACTAAGCCCATACAGCCTAATCATTGTCTAGTAAAATGAATTCTGAATTTATGATGGATGATAATGATGATGAATGGAAACGTCGGAAAAATCCTCAAGAACGAGTTTAAAATTAGTAAAAATCAAAAATAATTGTAGAAACAACTTACATGGGCCCATGAAGAGATCGTATTCCGGCTAAAGTTTTACTCAGCTTACCTGCATATAAAACCATGCACACGCACTAGATTCACATCACAAGTAATCAAAATATAACTTATCTACCAGAAAACATCACTTTACAGACACATGCAAGCCATTTACAAATAATTTTTGATTTTCACAAGAAAATTACACCCGCTCCCTTCCAGCTTTTCCCGCCGAATCCTGAAGTTCGCTGACGTCTTCTGTAGGGATGTGCGCCGCTTGTAGTGATGTCCTTTCATAAGAACTATTTCTCGATGAATGGTTCACGGCGTGAACAATTTATCATATTGATATGATATGGAAACCCCTCCACACATTTTACATCACAAAGTTTAAGGATTGAAAAAGTTTCAGAAGCCCTTTAACCCTCTTCAAAGTATTCGGATGCCATTATCATATTAATTCTACATAGACCAAATTAGCGACTAATTAAAGTTTAGTCAAAAGTACCCGAATGGGACGAGCATGTGTGAAGAACTTAATGAATGTGGACGAGAGGAGAGAGGGGTGTAACTAGGGCTGCCAACTCTTATACACAGATTTGCGGGACAGCTGGGTTAAATTTGCGGGACCACAGCAAGAAAAACGGGACACCTACAAATGTCAATTTTAGTACATTTTTTCATTAAGAAATAATTATTTCGTGATAATCCATAGCAAGTAGAGGTCTAATTTCATTAAAAAAAGCAGTGGCGCACCCTGGTTTTTTAACTCATCCTATAATAGGTACAGCGTAATGCGAGCGAAGTAAGCGCGAAATTTTTGCATTTAATTCCAGAGACTACTTAAATTTGATCACAAAAAAATGATCATTGTTGTTTTGCTTGCAAATGTTAAAGCGCAAGCGAAGCGAGCGCGGAAATTTTTACTTATTTTGAATGCTTAGACAATTTTACAAAATTTCCACATAATTTATTAAATCAGAAAAATAAATGAACAATTGGCTGAAATATGTGGGGGTATTATTAAATGACCCATTAATCCCTACAACAACGCTTTAATCAACCTATGTAAATTGGCACCTGAAAAAGCCACTATAAAATGATTAAAGGATTGATACACATACAAACCTACCTAATAAAAAAAATCGATTTGAAAAACACTTAAAATACTACTTATAAATTCAGATGTTTCATTAATGATTCGAAGATTCGTCAATGTCAAGTAGTTGAAACTATGGTTACATTATTGAATATTTAAGAGCTCTTTTGTGAAAATTAAAATTCAAGATTAATGTATCACATGCTCTGCGCTATAATCATTTAAAATATAGTTTTTTTTATCAACTGGGAAGGATTCACCTGAAAACGGGACATTTGGCGTCCCGCAGACACTCAAAACGGGACGCGTTATTTAGACCCTGAAAACGGGACGTCCCGCGCCTCGCGGGACTGTTGGCAACCCTAGATGTAACGCAGAATGTCCCTTTCGCAAAATGTCACCTCTTGATTTAACTTCATTTTGAAACACAAAGAAGGCAAAGATATTGTCGCCCCAGATCTCCTATCTACAAAGATCTGGTACGTACGACATTATCTTTGCCCTTTTTGTGTTTCAGAATGAAGTTAAAACAAGAGGGGACATTTTGCAAGAAAGGGACATTCTGCGACTATACCGAGAGAGGTATGTTTTGAACGTACTAAATGGAGATCTGTGCCTACCTACCCCTATGGGATGCGGGAGGTTATGTATGTACGAAGTTAGTCTGTGCCCATTATTAACCTGGTTTACCTGTAGTACTGCAATCTAACACGTGTTGAAAACGCTAAAGTTGGTTACTTTAGGTAGTCATAAGAAGGCCTTCGATAAATCTAAGCTCATAAGTTACCCTCCACAGTCCATGGGACAAACAAAACACCAAACAATTACAAATTATTAAGTAGATATGACACGTCAAAAAGTATTATCCAATTAATTTATTCATTAAAAAAGTTGTGGCATCTCATCGGAATGCAAACAAATGAACACGTAATTAGATTAATTTTATTAATTTGGCTTCTTTCGTTGTTTAAGTACATTGTTTGTGAATTGTTTTGACGTTGGACTTAAAGCTTTCAAATGATTATAAAGGTCATATTTCAATGACTTAGATACATATATACCGCTGTGTTCCTAGAATGGGGTAGCCAGAGCCGCAGTATTACGAAGTGCACGCTAATCTCAGAAACGGCTGGACCGATTTCGATGCAGTTTTCAGGAATATATTGTGACAGGTCCCACTTAACATATAGGCTACCTTTTATCCCGGATAATTTCTACATTTTGTTTTTTCTGTAGCAGTGTAGTCCACGCGGACGGAGTCGTGGGCGTCCACTAGTCGTCAATAAAACAGCATATCAGAATAAATTTATACAAGTATAATTATCGTATAAATAGAGTATATTACAGTTTAACACATTACCGCACGCGCTATCCGAAATAAATATAATTTACAAATCATTGATAAATATGGCTGAAAACTGATTACAAAATATAATATTCATGAAAAAACTTTAGTTCACTGAAAATAGAAAACAAACCTGCACCAAAGTCGAATTGTTTTCTTGTTTTAAGAGGAGTACCTACGTATATTCTTGAATGTCCTTGTTTATTCGATTAATCTTTTTAAATAAAAATAAATCCTGAAATTTATGTACGCTTACGCGCATAACTTCTGAACTACTGCGCCAAAATGGATGATTGTTTTTTTGTGTTTGTGTATAAAATAATATAAGAGTTTTATTTTAGAAAAAATAAAAGGCGGTACGTTTACCGGCCCCCTGATTATCTAATTTGCAATAGCAAAGCCAAAGCAACGCGATTGCGACAAATGAGAATGTGTGTGTGTGCGCGGGGCGAGGTGCGTGACATTTGTCATAAATTTTCAGCCACCTTTAAATAATTATACCAAAAAATAAAATTCACTTAACGTGTCCAGTCTCTTCTTGGTGGGAAATAAAATAATACAAATTTATTTAAGAAAAAAATTTACAAAAATCAGTCTAATAATTACTACCCTTACAACTAAATTGTAATACAAATATTTTGTAAATATGATTAGAATTTTTTAAAACATGCGAATAATTTTAAAAAGTGTCAAAACACATACTATGACGATTTTTTTCCTAAAAGGTGAACAGTTTCGAGAAGGGTTGCCAACGAAACATATTTTCATTTAGTTTCATTAGAAAAAAATCATTTGGCGAATAACTTTTCCAAAAATTATCTATCTTCTATTTTTATACATAAAGTACAGTGTCGTAGTTAATCAAGGGAATTCTGTTTAATATACTTACGTTTTGATTTTTTACTTCAACTTATACAGGGTGTAACAAAAGGGGCATGTTAAGCGAAAAGCAATGTACATAGTCCACTATAGAGAACCTATTTACAAAATTTAAGACTCGAAATCGCATGTTTATTTTTCAAGATTGTATGAACATTTCTGAGTTGTTTAAGAATTCTCTGTATAGACGTTATAACAAATTTTTTCACGTGAAAATAAATTATTGGCAACACTGTTCGAAGCATAACATACGTGCGACTCGGAGGACTGACTGGAAGTGAATGAAGTAAAATGGAACATCTAGATAATCACAACTACCGTCAATTCGTGCTCAATCCCTTCCTTATATCGTTAATTGTTATTTCTTACAAATCACAATAATCTATTCGAGTTCTAAAAAACAAGGAACTATTTACATTGGAGTCGATGTCAAAATATTGTTTAAGAATGCAGTGGAAACGACGTATCATTAAAAAAATAAACAGGGTGTTTTTTCGTTGCCACCCTTAACGAAGGGTACGTACTCTATATATCAAATAAACTAAGTTTATGCCAAAAAAAAGTGCTGGGAAACAATGTAAATTTTTTTGAATTTTTCTTTTATTAGTTGATTGGGCGAAATTTATAGTGCCCAGTGTTTATGCTAGTTTTTTCATAGACAGATATTAATTATTTGTCATGAAAAAATCTTGCTACGCGCGTCTATGTGCATTTATGCAGAAAAACGTAGTCTATTTACTCAACTTTGGACCCTAATATCTTGGGAACCAGACACTTCCCAGGTATGCTTCCATGGAGAAATATGGTCGTGGTGATGAGGAGATTCCGTAGTTTTCGGGAACGTTGACGATCAAAATTCATTCTGTATAACGTCATAAATAATTGTTTCATTAAAGTAATATAAGAGATTCCTTTTTGTAAGTTTTATTTCTCTGTACCTAGATACTGTACTATTTTGTGTATAATATATAAGTAAAATGCTCCCAATGCATCCGTAAACAAGAGATTAATAACACATTAACATCAAAATTACACGAGACAGTAATATTTATAAAAAATTTACAAAAAACTTTACACAAGCGTGATTTTTTATAATAATTACAAATCGAATTCGACATAAAAATGACTGAATTTACAAACTACTCGCAATAATGAGAAAAACATTCAAAAAATCGATGTCATTTTTAAATATGAGTACGCAGTGTAGAATTGTTGTAAAATAGAAAATAACATTTCAAAAGTTTACACTAAGGAGTTTTTACGTCAAACATAGGTTACAGAATGCCTTTGTTTTTGATAAATACAAGTATTGCCCTTGTAATTTTACAAGTGCGAGAGACACTAAAGCCTGTGCCAATTTTTCAGCAATACTTCCTCTTATAAATTCAAGCGCTTCCTTTAATTTATATTACTGCCAAATCGTAAATTCCTTAGTGTAAACACAATCAAAATATACATGGTGCAAAAAGACAACGTTGTTTTTTTAATACCTCGTATTCTTTGTAATATTACGATCATTTTTTTGTATGGAAGCACCCCTGGGAAACCGCAGGTTTCCAAAATGTTGTGCTCCAAAGTTACATGAATTTTAGCATTTTTGGATCCAACTGGAATCGGTTAACAAACATTTTTTTTTTCAAAGATACCATGTTAAAATGTTAGTTTTTTAGGTAAATTTGTACTTTGCGCATCAAACGAATTACATTGCTTGCAATAATTTTTTTTTCATTTGTATTTATCATTTCCCAGGGTTGTTTCCATAGAAAAAAATTAGTGTAACCTTACAAAGAATACGATGTATTAAAAAAACAACGTTGTCTTTTTACACACTGTATAATAATCTATATTATGACTAGTTGACCATAAATGTATAGGTATGTACTAGCACAGTTTAGTTTTTTTTTATCACACCTATTCAGTTTCGAATTAATTTCCTTATTGTGCAAATCCAAAGACGCATCTTAAAAATTATAACTAAAATTATTTTTGTCAGTGTCACTAATATAAAATTACATTTAAATACAATACTAAATTTTATGGCAATACTTTAGGAATTATCTTGAAAAATTTGTTATTCATTAAAATAATTAGTATACTATATAAATTAACAGTTTTATAATCTCCCAGGTTGTTCCATGGATTTCCTAACTTAATCTAAGTATATGTACATTTTATACCAAAAAGAGTAATAATATACACAAGTTTTAATACTAAGGGTATAAAAGGGGTAGAAATACACAGTCGATAGTATATATTGAATGAGCTATACAGTCATTGACTGATATCAATTTGAGCTATTAGGCAGCCTTTTCACTAGAGATTTGCTATGTACTCGTACGTTGCTATGAATACGTTTGATATCGACCAATCAAATTCATTGATATCATGAACCAATTAATATGATTGGTAGATATCACAAGCTTTCGTAGCAATGTTGCAATACACATCTCCGGTGGAAAGGCAGCTTTCTCTCTCTCTCTAGACTTGAAGTTTTGTATATGTTAAAGGCATATTGTATAACACGCTGTATTACAAAACCGCTAGACATTTGAAATAGTATGTATGTTTTGGAGGGAGATAATTTTGGCTTCTAGCACTTTGTTTGCTTAATTAATTAGGTAAGGTTATATTAAAATTATTAATAATGAAATGGAAAAAATTCCTCACCCGGGTGGGAATCGAACCCACAACCTCCGACATTCCGTGCCAGCGCTCTTACCACTGAGCTACTGGGTCAATTACTCGGATGACGAATTTTACCATCTCTTTTTGAAATTACATTATTGAAAACGTTATTTTTTCATCCCGATAGCTATACATAAGCCAAATCTCGGCAAACAAAGCTGAATCCCTCAGCACAATGTTTTAATTTTGAAACGATCAACCATATCCTAACGGATTATATTATAGAGAAGTGTTTTTATCTTAGTCAAGATATTATATATTATAAAATTATTAATAAAGAAATGGAAAAATTACAAATTGTAATAGTTATATTACGATTGTTAAAATAACAACGCACGAGCCGAGCGAGCGTGCCGAGACTTTTTATATTTTATATTATTTAACAATGTCTAGCCGTTTTGAAATACGTCTTCGACATATACAATAGAAGAGAATGGCACAAAAATCAATTTAAGTTAATCGTACGTCCCACACAGGTGAAATTTACATAATTTATGGCCAATATTGACAAAAACAAAGTTACTCCGATTCAAAAATAGTAACCTAATTTATGAACAAGACCTATGACGCCATCTATTAATAATTTGCAGAACGTTTGACACTTTTTATTCAGATACCCACAACGCTCGATTTAAACAGTTTCGCTTATGGAGTAACATATTACAATTCTGAGAATTTGTTTAACAACAAAATTTAAATTTAATTTACATGATCCTAGGTGTAAAATATAATGGAGTCCATACCTTCAGGTCAGTATATTATTTCTGCATAACTAAAACGCTTACATCACCTACGATTTTATAGGTATATAGGTTTGAATAGAAGGCTATACTTTAGCATTTTGCTTTTTTTTACACAGTGAAAAAGTTTATACTCAATCGCACTCAATCCGTCTTTTTTACATATTTCGAAAGAACATATCTATAGCTTTCATATGACACTAAAATTAGCTGCGTCTACCTGCGTCCCCTAAACAAAATAAAGCAAAACTGACCAATGTCTATGAATTTAAAAAATATTCATAACAATTTTCAGGCAGTTCCCAGCATAGCATTCCAATTAGTCGAAGAGAACTATTGAGTTTTTACTTAACGGGTGAATCTAATAACCACGAGGCTCGATTTCAATGCTTAATTACAAATGTTCGGGAAATAACACACTGTGAAGACGAATTACCAAATTACATCAAACAAGAGTTGTTTCACTTTATTCATCAGTATAAACAGAAGTGGCAAGGTGTTTCAAGAAATAAAAAACGTTTTGAAAGCAAATATAGTAACTGGCTAGACACATCAGTCCATTTCCCTTCGCAAAAAAGACAAAGAATCTCTAGTGATTCTGTGGGAAGGCCTCAAAAAGACTTTGTAGAATGCAGTGAAAGATCAAAACGACGTAAAACTCAAGAATTAAGAAGTAGTAAAGGAACAGTTGAGTTGACGTATGCAGCTGAAATGAAGCTCAGATCAGAGGGTAACGTTCACGCTGCAAAAGTGTTAGCTGATATCATTAAAAACCCGGATTCTTCGAAAAATTATATTAAAAAAGACAGTGATTTTAAGATTGCTAAGCTAACAGAAGATAAAGCTCTTTCTTTACTTATTAATGCTAGACTTACTAAATATCAATATAATATTATCAGAAGCAATGCCCTTGAAGAAAATTGTCCTTTGTATCCCAATTACGAAAGCGTAATTAAAGCTAAAAAACGTTGCTATCCGGATAACATCGTAATAACTGAGCGATCAGCAGAGATACCTCTTCAGGATCTTGTCGATCATACATTGAAAAGATTAGGCATATCACTTGGTGATGTACTTTCTCAACTAGAAGAAAGTAAATTAAAAAAATTGTGGCTCATAAGTAAATGGGGCTGTGATGGTACTTCCGGACAAGCTGAATACAAGCAATTATTTGAATTTCCAGATGTATCTGATGCTTCTATTTTTATTTCATCTTTGGTACCTGTACAAATAGTTTGTGGGAACCCCAGTGATACTCATGAACTTATATGGCAAAATCCACGCCCTTCTTCACCACGCTATTGCAGACCTATAAAGTTAGAATTTGTACATGAAACGACTGAAATACTACAAAACGAGACAAAGTATATTGAAGAACAAATTAAGACTTTAACAAGTACAAACTTAGTCATTAACGAGCAAAATGTATCTATTAAACACCATTTAATTTTGACGATGATAGATGGAAAAGCAATAAACGCAATTACACAAACCGCTTCTACCCAAAGATGCAACTTATGTGGTGTTACAGCGAAGGACTTCAACAATTTAAACTATAGTTTAAGTAAACCAATTATAGATGAACAACGATTGCTTTTAGGTCTGTCATCACTCCATTGCTGGATCAGATTCTATGAATGGATGTTAAACTTGTCGTACAAACTGAAACTATGTAAGTGGCAAGCGAGAGGAACAGCAAATAAAACTATAGTAGAATTGGAGAAAAAAAGAGTACAACAGGAATTTAAAATTAAACTGGGCATGTTAGTAGATAAGCCTAAACATGGATACGGGAGTACCAATGATGGAAATTCTGCGCGAAGATTTTTCTCTAATTACGAAAAATCTGCAGATATAACTGGTATAAGCAAAAATTTGATTTATAGACTATGGATCATTTTGATGACCATGTCTAGTGGGCTAGCAATAAATGAGGAAAAGTTCAAAATATACTCACTGAAAACCGCTGTTATCTTTTTGAAATGGTATCCATGGTATAATATGCCAACTACTGTTCATAGAATATTAATCCATGGGTATATTATAATACAGAATGCTGTAGTTCCTATAGGTCTTCTATCAGAAGAGGCCCAAGAAACTAAAAACAAAGATATTAAAAAATATCGTGAAGGTTTCACACGTAAATTTTCAAGGAAACAGACTATGGAAGACTTATTTCACCAACTTTTAATATCATCAGATCCTCACATCACAGGTCTCAGAAAAGTACCACAACGACAATTTAAGCCCTATCCTCAAGATGTAATAAATCTTTTAAAAGATCCAGAAGTATAATAACTTTTTTATAGTAATTGTTTTTTTTTTAACTTTTTCATTTTAATATTAGTAAGATTAAAATACATATATCAATTAAGCAAGGTATGAATACAGTTTTACTATCCTAAACCACCTTTAAACTATTGTTTTAGACAAACTACAGCAATATACAGGCGTAAACACATTAACGTAATATTGGCCAACTTTTTACTACATTTCACCTGTGTGCGTCCATTCAATTGTGCATTTAAGATTGGTCATTTACATAGGTGGTCTAATTTAGTATCTAAGCTTCACTTGTAGTAAATGCGTTAATATGGATATAGGTAAATTTCTGTTAATGTTAAAAAAGCAAGACGGCTTGTTTTTTAATTCTTAAATTACATATTTAAGAGATATTTAAAACTGTAGCCGTGCATGATCCTGGCCTTTTTTAACGCGCGAAATTGATGTTTTTTGATTTTGTTGAAATAGACCACAAAGAAAAATAGAATAGATATTGCTGAATAGAAATTTTAATAGCATTTACAGAGATATTATACAGGGGGAGGGATAATAACACTATTCGATTGATAATTTTTTTAAATATAAATTATGAGGACATCTAAACAACCTATGATACAAATGTTGCAGGTATTAGAGTTGATAGTTAATTTTAGTATTTTTTTATTAATTCCTAAATGAGGAGTAGGCTTTAAAAGGAACGCAACGCACAGGGCGCAACTTAAATCTATACTAACGCATTTGCTGCAAGTAGAGCTATACATATAGTTAAATGTTTCTACATTTAAAAAACTAAACGCAACTACAGGTATAAAAATGACGAGGTACAAAAATGAACGGGTTACTATGTGAGTGAGATCTTAAATTATTTTTATACAAGTCTTTATTTAGCCTTAAATTATCATTGTTTTAAATTAGATATTATTTAATTTTTTTTAAATTTTGGACGAACCGTGACAGAACATTAGTGAACACTTACACTTAAGTCGCGATAGATGGCGTTGATTGACATATTAATCAACGCCATCTGTTATCAATAGTTGGAAAACCTATTTACATACGTTTTAGATTGGGAGTCTTTTACACGATGTCTTTACAAAGAATATTAACTAAATGTATATTTATTTAGGTGTATATGGCAAGCACCATTTTGTAGATTTATAAATTAAGTGTTTTCACTATTATTACGCGTGGCTTGCGTTTTAATAATCCTTTTAGGAGACTAAGGTTGCCTTTTCTCTAGAGATGGGCCTACGTTGCTATGGACGCGTTTGACATCCGCCAAACCAATGAGGGATTTTCTGACAAGTTAAAATAACTGTCAAAAATAGATATCACCCTCCCTAACTGCTCCCCCCTTCACCTCCCCCTGTACGTTTCCAACGACAAAACAGAATAAGGAATCGAGATTCGCTCACGCCATCTATCCATGTGATTGGTACTATTTTTTTACTTCAAAGTTTCGAAAGTTTCACACTTTCAATAGTTGTCAGAAAATCCCTCATTCCAATTCCAAATTCCACGACATCTACAGAATAACGAGTTTTTGACTGTTGCGACAATAAACGTTATAACGAAACGATTTTACATTTTCTGAGGAGTACCTTATTTCTCCTTAAGAACAGTTAATAAAAAAACAGATAAAAATAAATATAAGTTACATGAATATTACATGATTTCTTTAAATTAACACGATACAGTCTTTTATTGAGCATTATTTTATGTTCTGTGTATTAATTATCTAAAAACATTTTAGAAGCCATTAGTGTTTCGCCTTTACAAGTGACATGTTTTAATTTAGATAAATCAAGTCAATAACCTAAATGTCAAGTCGTTGTGTAGGGATATCTTTATTGTTTTTTTTTTTCGAAAATCCTCAAAATATTTAAAAATAACTACAGTTGTTCAAGGTTAATAATGGGTATCGGTAAAACATCAAAAACAATCATATTACGAAAACAATTTTTAAAAAGTAATCTTTTTTTAAAATATCGTAAATTTCAACTTTATCACAAACAAATACCTAATAATAGCACTGTCATTTCTAAGAAAAGCAAATATGAAGTAATTTATGTCCGACACAACTAGCCCATAAAGAAAAATAGATTGGAAAAGTCCATGCCCATTACTAAACTTGTTCACCTGTAAAATTATTTGTTCACAGTTTGAGAAACAAACTGCTGAAATTAAGCTATTCGACACGAATAGGCTGGTAAAAAAAAAACAACTTTTACATTTTTTACCTACCTAGTCTCGTAATAAATATTACAAACGTTGACGCACTCCAGAACTTCTTTTTAGCAGCCTAGTCTCATGTCGACAGCAATTTACAAATTTTAAACTTAAACACCTTATTATATATTTCGTGAAAACGCAGTGACGTAATAATTTCTTCTAATGTGAGACCATGGAGAATGTATAACAGGAGGTGGGACTATGAACCGAGTCGTGTGGCAATCGTGAGGCCATGACGTCATGATAGGGGCGGAGCTTCAGCGTCAGTGTAACGCAGTAGCTGTAACTACACGTTTGTGCTCCGAAATCAAATTGTGTACCAAATAAACTTTTACGTTTATCTTAAAAGAAACAAATATGAAGTGTTGTATTCCTGGGTGTTTGAGTGACACGGGAAAACAAAGGGAAAGTCTAAAAAAGGTATCTTTTCACACGTAAGTAACTTTTATATTTTTATATTTTTCTATATTTATATGTGACACTATGGCCAATCCTACATATTAGTTATGCTATCTCCTACTAGATGGCTTCTCAAAATTGTTAAATATCATTGATAAAATATGTCATTTTACCTAAGTCTATCCTGGAAAGTCATTATACATTAAAAACCAATTAGATTTTTCAATTTCAGTGTTAAATAGGTCTCTTTACTCTCTAAAAGGTAGCTACGTGGTACGTAATAATATCGCGACATCTAGCGTGCGATAGACAAACTGTTGTGACAAATAGTGGTAGAGTATGTTTCAACCAGTAGCCGGCCAGCAAATTCACAGAGCTATCAATAACTAGATAAACTAAGTGTATGTACTTTGCATGTAAAAATAGACTTGAGAATTAGAATAGACACTCGTTCTCGAGCCAGGACTGAAAGAATTAGGGCTGATAGTGTAAAGGCTACATTCGATCGGATAGGTTGCATTGGTATAGTTGGTTACTATATCGGAACTTGAATTATATTTTAAACCTACTGTAAGTTATTATATGGAACAACAAATAAACTTCCCGTTTCAATATTTTGTATACATAGGTACATAATAAAAAAAAACCACCTGAATACATCCCTGTAGTACGGTCGAGTAGTTTCTATAGCCCGTTTTATAACGAACTCTTACGATTTTTGTTGGAACTGAACAAAATATTGTGAAACAGTATTAAAATTAGAAAGACACTAGCGCTGTTATCACGGGACTTCATTATTGAAACGCATTGCCACCTAGTGATGAGTAATTGCACTAGTAAAAACATAATGTTAAACTATATTGATAATGAGCAAGTAGTTTCGCTAGTCACTGTAAGGTGGCGTTTCTATATACATGGGCAGGGCTACAGTGTTAGAATGCTCCCCTCGTCCCATACTTCACCCCCGCTCAGCGGCACATTACTTTTGTATGAAAATATACTAAGCCGCTGCTCCTTTTATAAATTCTCCATGGGTGAGACGCACCCTAGACCCCTTTCAGCCTTCGCAGCAATGAAACTGAGTTAATACCAAGTTTTATTTCTTCGAAACCATAAACCGCTGTCCGGAAAGTGATGGGTACCCTCTCACCGCTCGACCAGAATAGCATAGAAAAGTCTATACCCATTATTTACCTTGTTAACCTGTAAAATGCTTTGTCCTGGATGACTGAAAACCTTGATCTTGGTGCTAAAAATCCCTCTCCCACACCGAAACCCCATTTTTTTCAACCTCTCAGCAATGAAACTGTGTCTGCGTGATAGCAGACAGGTCCTTCATGAGTCCCTCGAGGTTTTGCATCTCTCGGTGCAGTCTCTCCGTCGAGCGTGACGGTGTGAGGGGCTCCAGTTCCGGGGGGAGGTGCGGGGGCATCGACCCTGCGGGGGGGGGGGTGACATCACAACACATTAACCTAGTCCCACACTGAGATCTCTAAGGTCTTGTGTCGTGGGTACTAAGCAATGGTATATAAATACATAGATAAGTATAGAAACATCCATGACTCGGAAACAAACATCGATATTCGTCATATCAATATTTGCACCTACCGGGATTCGAACCCAGGACCTATGGCGTCGCAGGCAGGGTCAAATTTACGTTTTAGTGTGACGGTCAGAATCGTCCATATTAAAAGTGAAAATATATTAAAATAATTAATTAAACTTAATTTTCCTTTGCGATTGAAGTCAATATATTTTTATATTCATTAGAACTCACCCAGTTGTAGTCTGTTAGGTATATGTCCGGGAGAAGAGGACGCACTCTTCTTATATGGCGATGTCTCTCTCACACTTCCTGCGATGTCGAATGAAAATTATATAAGTATATTTTCTACCTGGGTTAATCACAATAATAACATATACTGACTATATGCTATTGTTTTTTTTGTTTTTGCGGCCAATCTCTATGGAGATTAGCCATGTGCGCAGGAGATTTTATAATGCGCAAACACTGGTGCACTCAGCACCGACGGTTTTATTTGGGTGAATTTCCCAGGTACGTTTTTAGCGCGGCGTGGATGAAAATCGTAGTGGAAAGTGCAAAATGCACATTTATTAATTTTTTTTCATTAATTTCAGACAGTGATCTAGACTAACGTTTAAAACTTAAGACCAAAATCTATTTGCTTACGCATTAAAAAAATTATCAAAGGCTCTAAATCTAATTGCGGTGCTATGTCCCCACTTCATTTGCAAAAATAAATTTGGCTATTTCAATTTTCGGGTGAATTAATTTAACAGAATACATACATATTTTAAAAATACATTAAATGACACTATTATTTACACTGTGAGCAGTAATTTAACTTAACCCGGTAGTACCTGTAACAGCTTTTTAAAAATGTCCCGCGGAAAAAGTCAATAACGCTGGCGCATTTTGAACATTACACTATTTCATCATAATGAATGAGATAGATGCTAAGCTATCTTTCCCCGCACTGCTCTGTCAAGCCATCGTATACCAAGTACAAGGATGTTAGATACACTGAACAGTTTTCCCGCCAAAAACGTAAGTATAACCTGCGGTGGCGCAGGAATACAAATTTATCATATAACGGTGTCATGTGTATTTAAAAAACTAAAAGGCTGTTTAAAAAGAAATTTTACAGATGATTAAAGATTAGATGTATCGACGTAATTGCAAATGAATTATTACAATTAAAATAATAGTGTCCGTTATAATTTGAAATTTGTTACTTAATTCTAAGTACGGTGTCGCAACTCCAGTGGCTCCGGTGGCAAAAAAGAGGGCCATCGTAATTTAATAATGTCACCGTAATTGATATTTTGTCTTTTTGTATAGAGGATGACTGGAAAACGGGTATTATTTCTATTGAGATGTAAAAGTACAGCCCATTTTCTACCTTTATGGGTAGGAAGACCCATTAAAAAAATTACGGCTTCAAGGTTATGCCCCATTTTGTAATGTTTTTAAAATCACCTTATTATTAAATGGAAATGCATAAAAAAACTAAAATACGTGTATATTTCAGTAATTCAACTAGATAAATAAATAATCATTGGAGACAAAACAACAGACATCAACTTGGCATTGTCAAAGTACAATTACCAGAAGGTATATAATTTTTTTCCTGATTCTTTCCTATTTATTCAAAATAATGATTTCACGTAATTCGCACACTTAATTAAACTAAATTCAAAAGGTATAATTATGAAAAAGCTTACCAACAGCTGACTAATAAGAATTTTAATAGTGCTATCCTATGGCGCGACAACCTTTTTTAACAAGTAACCTAAGTTTGTAGTCAAATTTAAAAAATACAAAGATGATGAATTGACATTATAATATATATATTATAGCATAGGAATCTTACTGCTATCCAAAGGCCTTTTCATGATGCAGTTCAACTCGAATCGAGGTCATACCGCCACCTCCATCTCGTCTTACTCCTACCCCAGGCAGCCGCTCTGTAGCATCCAGCCAGTTGCACTGTTCGTATATCTTTCGGTGTCTAAACGACTAACATGGCCGGCACTTTTACTGTCCAGTTCCTTTTTGGTAGGCGATTAGCATACCTAATGGTGTTCCTGATGCAGTCTGAGCACTGTAGGTCAATCGATAGACAGCATAAGTACACATATCGACAAGTAGACGTTATAAGATCATAGGAAGGGAACCGTTCCTAAATGAACTAAGTTCTTCCAGGCACTTAAGATTCATCTCTCAATATTAATAGCTGACCAATAAGAATGTAATATTTTTCTGAGTCCTGACTGTTCTCAGAAAAAATATCTATATATTGAATGTTCTACTGGCCTAGTAGGTGTACTCATGCACATAATTATTATCTACTTCAATCCCACGTTTTGTGATATTGATTATGACTTGGCCTTCAGTTCAACCTCAAGGAAACCACCCAAAATTGCTACTATAAATGAACAGTTACGAATAAACCCGAGTAACTTTGCGATAAACCCGAGTAGCTTGAACAAGTACGCCTGATGATAACAGAAGAGTTCTACATTCTACTTGCCTCAATATATCACTGCTATAGGCTGTAGCACCACGGAATATATTTTTCGAAACCTATATTGGTCAGCTGCTGGTAAGCTTTCTCATAATAAGTTACACCTTTTTGAGTAGCTTATTAAATAAGGAATTTAGTTTGATAAAGGGTACGTATGACGCAGTATATTATTTTGAAAGAGTAGGGGCTTAATTGGCAAAAACATTTAACAAATTTTGCTTGACCATTCCATATTGATAGATTTTTGGGAGGTCAAAGTATAAAATGTGATTTATTTCTTATATGCCATTCTACTCCTCTAAAAGGAGATTTTAAAAAATCATAATATGTCATATCTCCGACACTGTGAATTTCCGGATGGGGTGTTCCTCATATATAAAGGTAGCTAACGAGGTGCACTTTCAAATGTGAAAATAAATGATCCTTATTTCTGGTTTTCGAAGATTTTTACGTAGTTACATATAAATAAATACGGCTAGGTCCCTGAAATGGTGTAGTCAGAACTGCGAGATCTTAAAGGAGATACCATGGCCACTACGTTTAATGCTAAGAAAAAAGTCACTAGGAAGCATTTTAAAGTATGTAATAAAATATTTCCCTAACTGTTAACGTGTTCCTTAAATTTGTTATCATAGTTTCTAAGCTATAATCATGATGATAAACATTATTACCAACTAATAAACGAAAAATCTAAAGTTTTCAAGTTCTTATAAAATAAATAAATAGGTAATTCGTATGATGTTCTCCTGTATTTATAATTCCGCTGGTTGTAATAAATTTCAGTGGAGAGATTAACAATTTCGGTGGTGTGATAATAATATCGGTGGCGATTGAAATTTTTAAATGCAGATATCTCAAGAAATAATACGTTTTAAAAAATGTGTACCATATGACTGAATATTATATATTTTTAGCTATTACTTTGAATACAAAAAAGTTATAGAAAGTGGATATAAAATTTCGCCAGCGTAATTAGTCAAAAATCGAGGTTGTTGAAATTCACCCATTTACGTGCTTTCCGAGGCACGAGTGATTACAAGTGGCAATTTTACAACATAAAAATCCGTACGTGAAATAAATAGAGTGGTACGGGCCCGTGATTTTCGTCTGACTGGGAGACGCACATTATAGGCTATTCAAATTCAAAATCATTTATTCGACATGAAAGCATTAACAACTTGTTTGTCGATTGTCTAATTATATGTTACTTTCTATGTTCGCACCCCAAAAATGAAACCGCTACCAAACAAAAAAGGAGGTGAATTTAAACAACCCAAAAATAAATAAATCGCAAAGCTTTTGCTTTGGCAACGGTCACCACCCCAAGGTGCGATTTGTTACGGTCTATCAGGCATAAGTTAGCGATTCGGGGCTTAATAGCCACCAACGTGGAGAATAAGAGTTAAGGTCGCCTAAAGACGGAATCCAGAAGAGCTGCTACACAGTTCTCCTTTATGGCAAAACCAACATTAGGTCTGACACACCGCATGATTCTACTATTACTGTTACACTATCTCAGTGAAGTGTCATTGCTTGGAAAAAGAAATAGCAAGAAAACTCCCAGCGACACAGTCAAAACTAAGTAACATATTAACAAAAGAATCTATCTATCGAAAGAAGCTATCACCGCTTATTATAACCAGCATAATAATACTTACGAGTACAATGCGTAGGCGTCGACCTATCGGACGCGGACGCAGAATGGTCGCTCAGCGTGAAGCTGTGCAGCCCCCCCGGACCCCCCGCGCCCCCTACAGCCCCCACACCCCCCGCCAGCCCCGGGGGCGCGGCGGGGGGGACGCGGCGCGGTAACGAGCCCACCGCCGCTGCAGGCTCGCTGGTTACCGAGTCTCGACTGTGGGTGTGTGAAACGGTAGGTTACTCAACAACAAAAATGTAGCTCACTGTGTGTAACAAATAACTTGCGGTGTGTAGTAAGTGACATGCTGTGTGAAATGAGTAACTCACAGTATTTACTAAGTAACTCACTGTGTGTAATGTGAGAGTCACTGCGTGAGTGTAGAATTGCGTAATTATGTATGTATACCCATCGCTGTACTTATAACTTATATGTTTATATCAAAAAAATTTGTTACTTAGTGGCACTGTTTACCACAGATTACACAGATTGCCTAAGAGTGGCTCACTGCGTATAATAATTGACTCACTGTATGTAACAAATAAGTTACTTATAGTGTTTAACAAGTGACTGGCTGTGTGTAACAAACAAGCGAGTGAGCGTGTGTACTGAGTAACTTAATGTGTCTAACAAGTGACTCACTGTGTGTAATAAGTGACTCACTGTGTGTAATAAGTAATCCAAGTAATCCACTGTGACTGCGTGTAATAGTGTGTAACAAGCGTCTAAGGGAGTGTAACAACAAGTTACCGAGAGTAGGAAGTGTCTCGCTGTAATAGATAAATGACTATGTGTAATCTGTGACTGTGCGTATAACCTGTGATGTATAGTGCTGTGTTACAAGTGACTCGCTGTATATAACAGGTAACTCACTGTGTATAATATGTAATTCACTCTGTGTAGCATATAACTTACTACGTGTATTGGTGTATAACGAGTGACTCAGTGTGACAAGTGACTGAGTGTAACAAGTAACTGACTATGTGCAAAGTGTGACTCACTGCGTAATGATGTATAACTAGTGACTCATTGCGTATAACGGTGTGCAATAAGTGTCCAAGTGTATAATCTGAGAATGTGTGTAACCTGTGACTTACTTACAGTGTAGGTATATCGTGTGACTCATGGTGTATAACATATAACTCACTGCGTGTAATGCCCGAGCGGCTCGTAGGCGACGTAATGTCCGCGTTCCCGCGCGCACGCGTACACGTCGGCGCCGGCGCACGCGCCCGCCCCGCCCCCCGCGCCCAGCGCGCATCCGCCCGGGAACGAACCTAGGTGATGGTAACATATAGACAAATATTGTGGATATGTTAGGAGGTCATGATTTGCTGGTACTTATCACTTATCTATATCTATACTAATATTATAAAGAGATAAACTTTGATTGTTTGTTTATTTGCAGCGAATAGGCTCCGAAACTACTGGACCGATTTCAAAAATTCTTTCACCGTTAGAATCCTTACTGGAACTGGATGAACATAGGCTATAAAGATTTCCCACGGGAATTATTTTTCACGAAAACCGCTATACATATGAAGCTGAAATCGAGCGTATATGTTCATTAGGGACAGCGAGGAAGGACTAAAAACGGATTTCCCAAAATCCCCACGAGAAGGGGACCAACGGTAATTTCAAATTTTTACGAAAACCGCTATTTCTACGAAGCTAAAATCGGATTAGGGACTACGAAGAAGCTCTAAAAATGCATTTTCCGAAATTCCCACGGGAAAGGGACCAACGGGAGTTCCAAATTCTTACGAAAACCGCTGTACCTACATATGAAGTTGTAGCTACCTATATATACTGATATGTACCGAAGCGAAACGAGGGCGGGCCAAATAAATACATAAATATAGGACCGAACCTAGAGGGGGTGGTGGTATAGTATACCTATACACTATATACTCGTACACATAGACAAATACGTATAGAGGCTCTGCTGGACGGTCATGATCTGTTGGTACTTGCACTCGCACCCATTGTCACCCACATATGAAGTAAATATAGCCGCCAAGAATAAACCTAAAGCATAACGATTTCCTCGATTTAACAAATTCTGTGGTTATCCCCTTGAATCGTCCATAAGAGTCAATGAAATATACCTTTACATTGCGGACACTTTTTGCGAACAGCCTCATTATAACGAATTGTCGACTATCAAGAAAAAGTATATTATTGTTAATTAGAGGTTTTATTAGGAATTAACGAATTTTGTCAACCCAAAACCTTTATACAGGGTGTAACAAAAAGGGTATATTAAGCGAAAAGCTATGTAAATAGCCCACTATAGGGAACCTATGTACAAAATTTGAGACTCGAAAACACATTTTTATTTTTCAAGATTGTATGAAAATTTCTGAGATATTTAAAAATTCTCCATACTATCGGAAAAAATAAACATGTGATTTCGAGTCTCAAATTTTGGGGATAGGTTCTCTATAGTGGGCTATTTACATAGCTTTTCGCTTAACATACCCTTTTTGTTACATCCTGTATAAAGTACCCACCAATGTACGACTCTTACTCTCATAGTATCTGATTCAAGTAGCAACAGGTTTTGACACGCTTTTACCTCTTTATAACGAATTTTAGCCCACATAACCTCAACATAACAAACCTCAGTTTGACAAATTACTTAATACATATAACGAATATCTACTTGCTCCCTCCAGATTTGTTAAATCAAGGTTGCACTGTATGAAGTGCTGGTACAAATGATTTTGATATTTTTTAGCTTATGTTATTGTGTGACACATTGCTGTTTTTTTGGATCACTTGTGACTCTCCATTAGGGTTGATCAGTTATTTGAACTTATATGAGGGAAACTTTGTTTTTGAAAATCATCTTTTGGTTAACATTTAATTTTTAAGTCATTATCTAAGGCCTAATTAAACGAACTAAATTATTTTTTTTCCTGAAAATATAAAATAAATGAATAAAAATTTATTACTATAATTTTACATGCCTCTTAAAGAGTTTAAATTATAAACTGTACTTACAAGGCGGATGCATGTTAGCTTGCGGCGATACCATCGGTGGAATACCCACCAATGGCGTAATCTGTAAATAAAATTGGAAGCTATATATGTATATATATATACATTCAATAACTATAAATCAGGCCCTGAATACAGCCATGAGGTTCAGATAAAACTCATTCAACATTCAATTCGCACCTTCGGTAGAACAAGGGCACAATTGTCATAAATTGCAATACGCAATTGTGCCCTTGTTCTACCGAAGGTGCGAATTGGTGACTTCATAATTTAAATAACAGAAAAAATCTGTTAAAATTTTTTTCATTCAATCCGCGCGACTATCATTTGACTGATTAATCACTCGGTGTAATAAACATTCACAAATTAGCCGCGTGGTGCCGGCAGAGTAGAGTTTGTACCACCCCTGCCTGCCCGTGGGTATCGTACGAGGCAATTGAGGGTTTCCGGAAAGTGGCCAGCAATGTCTCCCGTGCTGACAACATAGTCCGAAAATCACACTGCGGTCTATGGGCAAATACCCCCCATGACAGTCTTGTGGCGTGCCCTGATGCAGACCTACGTCCAGCAGTGGACTGCTATAGGCCGGAGAAGATATACATGGGCCAAGCAATAACTAGTGGCCCGGTGGGGGCGGAAGCGCTTCCCTTTTCACCAACCCTACATTTCACATTTCCACACCATCATTTTCATCCTCAAAATCTTTCACAATATTATCCTCGTCATCACCTCAATCCTCAATATTGTCCACATCATCATTTTAACCATCAATTTAATTTAATTCTAATGCTTTATTGTACACAGTAAAGTTTTCACAAATAAAGTTTATGACATAGAAAATGTACAAAGGCGTGCTTATCTCTAAAAGAGATTTCTTCCAGCAAACCAACCGTGAAAGAGAAATTAACATAAGAGGTAGGTATGTGTGCACACAAACAGACCAATAAACTAAATAATTAAATAAAAGAAAAGACATAAATCTAAAATAAACAAAAATACCTAAATAGACTACATACGAGTAAACATAAATGCCTAAATAAAACATATAAACATAGATAATATTTGCCCACACAACCATTTTAATGAACACTATAGTCTACACCAGGGATTCCCGAACTTTTATTCCTCATAGACCCCTTTCAAAAGTTATCTGGTTCTGGTGGACCCCCTGGACCCCCTACAGGCCCACATCACATACAAATTAAATGTGAACCCTCATTTTATCACGCCAACGCAGACCCCCATCGAGTCTCCTGTGGACCCCTGGGGGTCCACCTGGACCACTTTGGGAACCACTGGTCTACACAATCTCTCTTACCTGTTCATTAACAGGTCTGTGAGGTCTTCGTTCGCAGGTGGACGCACATCCCACCCCCGTCATAGCTGTAACAAACACATACATAGCCCAATAGTTAACAACCAATTTCTATACGCCTACTAGGACACTTAAGTTAGGGTAGAAATTGTAGGTACTGTTTTGAGAAAATGTTAAATATTTTTACTTGTTGTTGTTGTTGTTGTTGCTGACGCGGATCGCTGGTCCACACAATATTACCAAAAAGTGCCGGTTAAATGAAAAAAAAACACTACGTTTGGTGCGAAAATAAATTTATATTTCGCGGTCACACAGACGCGGTGCAAAGATTTTTTTACAACTAACAGAGAGTAGTTTTTTTTTGTTTCTTTAGTTTATCCCGAAGGAAAGGCAAGGGGAACTAAGCCCATACAGCCATTGTCTTAAGTAAATGATTTCTGAATTTATGATAGATGATAATGATGATGATGAATGGAAACGTCGGGAAAATCCTCAGGAACAAGTGGAAAGTTAGTCAAAATGAAAAATAATTGCGGAACCAACTTACATGGGCCCATGAAGAGATCGTAATCCGGCTAAAGTTTAACTCAGCTTACCTGCGTATAAAACTATGCACACGCACTAGATTCACATCACAAGTAATCAAAATATAACTTATCTACCAGAAAATATCACTTTACGGACACATGCAAGCCATTTACAAATAATTTTTGATTTTCACAAGAAAATGACACCTGCACCCTTCCAGCTTTTCCCGCCGAATCCTCAACAGAGAGTAGTATATTCTTTGCAACTAACTCAGATTATAAAACAAAACATTAAAAAGTTATAAAAGAGGCAAAGACAATGTATATACATACGGTCTAACTTAACCGAAAAGTTTTACTACCTAAATTTACACAGAAAACAAATACTATTAAAAAAAATATGGATATAGCTTATTGAGCACGTCGCTAACAGTTGTATTGCCTTAATAAATAAAATAAAATAAAAAACAAGCACTAGGGATTATACAGAATCTGCGCCCTGTATAAAGTGCCCTGGGGGAGGCCTACGTCCAGCAGTGGCCTGCAATAGGCTGAAGAAGAAAAAGAAGGAGATACAGAATCTGGCATATTTTTATTCCAAATTTAAAATTTTGTATAAAAGCAATTGAAGATTTAATGAGAAATATGCAAAAAGCTTTCGAGATCGGTTATAGAAATTGGCTGCTAAGCGTAGGTTCGGTAAGATTATCCGCCATGACCGAAAGTCGGTCGAAAATGCTATGATTTATACATAAAGCCAGAATAGGCCGACCTGTTTCATTCCAAAAAACAATGAAATATTCAAATAAATACAATATATTAATTATATTTCGTATCCCAACCAAAAAAGAAACACTCAACTAAAATATTCACAAACAGAAAAGCAAATAAAAAAGAACATACGTTTAAAATCACAGCATCGCCTACAACTGAGGCCGGAAGCGGGCGACGCGCGCATTATGGCCGTCTCGTCACTTCCGCTGCCCGCGCAAGATGGCGCCCGACTTGACTCTTCGACGGAAATAAACTCAATCGTAAGGCGTTTTCAAGAAATAACAGCAAAGGAATAACTTAAAGTATAAATAGATAAAAAATTAATCAAGCAAGTGTTGTTTTCTCCTTAAATTCGTAGATAGAGATTTGTACGACTGCGCCCAAACTAAACCTACGTAAAATATCCTAGGTTGTTATGAAGTGTCTGAATATTTATTTATTTTATTTATACCAAAAAATGTAAGCTATCAAGTACCAGGCACACATAAACCTAAGCTAGTATATCTACTCGTACTTACCGACATAAGTAGGCACATAATGCCGTCTATCTAACGAGGCGGGGGCGCGGGGGGCAGATTCATACTCCGCTCTGCCTAGGGTGAGGGTTGAAGACGCTAGGGCTGAGCCCACTTCTGTTGTGTTCGACACTGGGGAAGAAATTAAGGGTTTAAATCTAAGATGTTTTCAAAATTAGTAAGTAATTTGTTTTTGTCACAAGACTAGTTGACTAGGTTGGTGAAAAGAAACAACTTTTAGTACGAGACCAACTTCGAAATCGAGTTTGTATGGCATAGTTGATCTTTTGTTAACGTTTTTTTACCAACTTAGTCTCGTGTCTAAATAAATTACAAATTTTGAAAACCCCCAATACAGGGTGTTTGTGACAGCCAGACAAATATTTATATGGTGACTTCAGACCATGATTCTGAGATAAAAACCAGTGAAAATTTTCGCAGGAAAATTCCGAAATTTACTGATTTTCATTTTTTATTAAAAAAAAATATATAAATTTTCATTATTAACTCTGAATATAGGCTGTCGCAGCGTGGGAAGGACACCCGCGAGGTGGACGGACGACCTGGCCAAGGTCACGGGCCGAGGTTGGATGCAGGCTGCTTCCGACCGGTCGGATTGGAGGTTGTCCAACAGTGGACTTCTCAGGGCCGTAAATGATGACGATGATGAAATAAAATAAACTAATGAATGTACTTACTATTAGATGCATGTTTATCAATATGTTTCAGCTCCATCTGATCGTGATGTATCCATAGATCTGGAGGCTTCAACGCGGCCGATGCTGAAGACTTTTGGTAGGTACTGTAACGAGATAACTCTATTAGGTTATGGTGTGCTGGTACTTTTGACTGTAGTTCAAATACGTACATACCCATTATCCCCCCCAGAGGAGGGGCAGAAGTGTGCAAATCACACGCCCACTTTGCTATTTGCCCGAGTCCTACGTGGTACGGGCTAAGCCTATAGCCGCTTTTCGGGCACAAATACAACAGTGCTACCGGTAACGTATTCAATACGAGTGCAGTTTAAATTTTAACTTAACATTTTATTTTTCAGGGGGTGTTCTCTAACGCTATCTATACAGGATGATTTTTGGTCGTCAACGTTCCCGGAAACTACGGAATCTCCTCATCATCACGATCATTTTTCTACATGGAAGCATACCTGGGAAGTGTCTGGTTTCCAAAATATTAGGGCCCGAAGTTGAGTAAATAGACTGCATTTTTCTGCATAAATGCACATTGACGCATGTAGCAAGATTTTTTCACGAGAAATAATTAATATCTGTCTATGAAAAAACTAGCATAAACACTGGACACTATAAATTTCGCCCGATCAAGTAATTAAAAAAAAAACAAAAATATTTACTTCGTTTCCCAGCATTTTTATAGCATAAACTTACTTCGTTAAGGGTGGCAACGAAAAAACATCCTGTATGTATGTAGGTACACTAACTTCTCTCACGTTATGAGCCGCTGGTACTTTCAGCTACTAAATATCAACAACAGGGCTATTAGCAGCTGCTAATAATGCTCCTTCTGGCTTATGAATTTCTAGTATTCAGCTACAGAATATCTGTATTTAACAGTTTGTCACATGCGCTAGCGCTGTGTCACATGTGTACGTCACCTGGTGTCGGTCTCTCTCGGCGCAGTACGGCGACAGCACAGCGACAGCGCTAAGGCAGCCGCTAGCGCCAGCACTGTGTCACATGTGTACGTCACCTGGTGTCTGTCTCTCTCGGCGCAGTACGGCGACAGCACAGCGACAGCGCTAAGGCAGCCGCTAGCGCCAGCACAGCGCAGGCACCGCCCGCTGATGCCCATAACCAGGCTGATGTAGCGCCCGATAGGCCTGAGCCTTCGTTTGTGTCTGTAAAGAATTTAAATGTCATTATTATAACTAAATTGTTAAAACTGTAATTTTGTATCTCCCTCTTCTAATTGTCCTCTCTTTCCCTCGCCATGGACGCTGGCCACGTGTGCTTTCCTCCCCCGCCTTGTATCCGCCAGTTGCCCAACCACCTCGGTACTGACCTCGCGTCTCAACAAGTGAATTTTTGTGTGTACCCTTCGTTTAAAAGTGAAGTACCAGTGCAGAATACCTATATTGGATTGAAGTGAATAACCCCAGAACCCTACGAGAGATTCCGTGCGGAAGAAGAAAGAACAAAACCCCATAGGTACCTTTTCGACCTACTTGCCTATTTCTAGAACCATATTAACTATATTAGCGTCCGCCCACGACTTCATCCGCGGGAGAGGGCATTGCACCCGAGCGAAGCCGGGGCTAATTGCTATATAGCGTATAGCCTTCCTCGATAAATGGACTATCTAACACTGAAAGAATTTGTAAAATCGGACCAGTTGTTCCTGAGATTAGCGCGTTCAAACAAACAAACTCTTCAGCTTTTAATATTAGTATAGATGAGGAAGTAGTGATGTTTGTTACGCTTTCACGTGAAAACTACTCAACTGATCATCATGAAACTGTGCAGGCCAGCTCAGGAAGCCTGCACGACTATGCTGGATTGGGGGAATTTTCTATTTGAAGAAAACGCGCATTTATCTATACACATAGACTACAGACGGTTTGGGCAGCGTCGTCGGGCAGAGTGACGATGTTAGCTATGTGGCGACCGGAGTCAGAGTGAACGAGTGTCCCTGTTTTACCGCACTTATAAAGCCGGCGTTACCATTCGCGCTACCATTTTTGGTAATTTGCACGATGCAAGCGAATTCTCTTCCTTATTTGGGCACGCATGCGCGCGGGCTTACCTAACGAGGTGCGGGCGGCGCGGGAGGCGCGGGAGGCAGGGGACGGTCTAGTACGAGCGTATTCTATGCTTCGTTATGCCCAAACCATCGTAGCTACCCTTCATTTATTAAAAACTTACACAAATTCAAATAAACTAATAACACAACTATTAGGAAACCTAGCCAGTGACCTAGATGCCTAGATGTTAACGTTAGGGAGTGCTTGACTATATTACCTAGATTCCATACTTGTACCTACCTATTTTGCACGCTATCGTCAACCTTTTCTAGGCATCTAGGCCTTAAAATAAGACCTAACCTACCTAGGGATGTTTACTGTGGTTGAATTTTAATGACATTTTATGCTTATCAGAATAAATAATCAAAATCATACCTATTTGTAAAATTACAATTTGATTAAGTGTCCAAATGAGGTAGTAAAAAGCCTTCAAAGTTAAGTGGGCAAATCCATTTTTCAAATGTAAAATTAATTGAAAATTACAACATCACATGTCCACCTGCATCATTTACAGCAACTTTTGTTCTGTGACCATATTTATAAACGCAATATTTAAAATAGCTGCAGAACAAAAGTTCTTTTACGCGCATACAAATTACGAAAGAGTGACGTCATAATTGTGGTAGCCGTTTGTATGGAGCGTTTTTTGGCAAGTCTATAATTGTGATTTTGAAATCATTATATCCCGGAAAGTTTTCACACTAGCGAAGTTTTTCTTTCGCAAATGTTTCTTTTATGTTATGATCTTTCAATATAAATACTAATAAAAAAACCGTAAACATCCCCTATTATGAGCGAATATAATTACACAAGTAATCCTAATGTTTATTAAACCTTTCTTATAACTAGCTAAATTAAATAAAAACAGACAACAGTAAACCTTAACTTTAACTATACTAATGTGTACAAGTAATATATTTAACCCGGCGTGTTCCGCACAGAAACTTTGCATAAATATTCTTATAGGTATTACGAGTAACATAGGATACTTTTTATCCCGGAAAAATATTTTATCCCGGATAATTTCGAGATTTTGTTTCATCTGTAGTCCACGCGGGCATCACTAGTGACTCATAAGGGAGATAAATAAAAATCGACTAGGTCAATTTGACCGAGTTACGGCTAATTTCAATACTATGAGTGAGAGATCGTAAAGAATGTCGGATTTTTATTATTCCGAATTTGAAATTTTGTATGAAAACAATGAAACATTTAATATGAAATATGCAAAAAAAAACCTCTCGAAATCGGTTATTGAATTTGGCTATTAAAGTTGCTTCAAAAGCGTGCCACGGGTTCTAAGGATTTTTTAAAATATTGTATCTTATTTTATTTTAAAAAATATAGGTAACTTACCGACTCCCGTAGTATATTGCACGACCGGTGAAAAAGGTCCCAAACCTTTGCTGTTGCGTGCCTGTATCTTAAAACTATATGTCGTTCTGAAAACACAAACATAGTCTAATATATAGGGTGTAACAGAAAGGGTATGTTAAGCGAAAAGCTGTATAAATAGCCCACTATAGAGAACCTATTTCCAAAATTTGAGACTCGAAACCACATTTTTATTTTTCAAGATTGTATGAAAATTCCTGAGATATTTAAAAATTCTCCATACTATCGGGAAAAATAAACATGTGATTTCGGATCTCAAATTTTGTGGATAGGTTTTCTACAGTGGGCTATTTACATAGCTTTTCGCTTAACATACCCTTTTTGTTACACCCTGTATAATGTGCTGATGTGGGTTTTCACTAGAATACATCAGCTGCATCTCCTTCCGTGCATGTCGTAAGAGTCGACTAAGGAACTCAGGCCACTTGTCACTGATCTAGATCATGGTAAATGTGGCTCTCTTTATTATCCTGCAGTTTTACGGGATAGATGACGTGTGAATATATATCACTACAGGGTGTAACAGAAGGGATAGAGTATACAAAATGCTATAAAAGTCACCCACTGTTGTGAACCCATCCCCAAAACTTGAGACTAGAAATCACATGTTTATTTTTCAAGATTGTATGAACATTCCTGAGTTGTTTAGAAATTCTCTGTACTATATTAAATTTTGTGGATATGTTCTATATAGCTTTTTCATTCTCTTCCCGGGCATACTGTACAAGTCAGTAGAGGGACAAGAGGGTCTTGGTGTTTTGTAGGCGATGGGCTGACCACCTGTCACTACTAACCGAACTTGTACATCTCAACTATACCCTCAAAATTGGTCAGAAGTGGCACCATGTGGTTCTATCGGCCCTTTGCGTTCTCTGCCTACCCCGTAAGGGATAAAGGCGTGATTATATGATATACGTAAGAGTTTCCATAGAGTACACATACGTACCGAGGCCGTAAACGTTCCGCGCGCGCTCTGTGCCGGTCCCCGGTGACCGTCAGCGCCGTCCAGTCTCCCGGCGCGGCGCCGGCGCGTGTCGTCACGTACATTATCACGTAGCCTGCGCGTGGGCATAGTGCCAGAATCAATTACTACATACTGTATGTAGATGTCGTACGAGGCGATTAAGGGTTTCCGGGAGGTGGGCAGCAGCGCCTCCCGTGCTGACAACATAGTCCGAAAATCACACTGCGGTCAACAATCCGCCTGCCCAGCGTGGTGACTGTGGGCAAAACCCCCCTGTGGCAGTAGCCTTGTAGCGTGGGGGAGGCCTACGTCCAATAGTGGACTACAATAGGCTGAAGAAGAGAAAGAAGTGTAAAAAAGTCATCCAAATTAATCATTGGACTGTTAAAATTCTCTTTATATACTTGCTGAAAGTTGAAGAAAACACTTGTAGAGCCACCCAAAAGTACCAGCACTCAAACTCTGCAGTAAGTTGAAGAAATAGATGCTCTGTGGCTATCTAGAAGTACTAGCACACCATTACTCAAAAGGAGTAGATGTCGAGAACGGAACCTCTTTTTAAGAATCCCCTGTGGCTATAGTATCAGCACACCATAATATACCAGAGTTTTCGCTAAAACCACCT
The DNA here is from genome assembly GCA_014607495.2 of Carposina sasakii. Classification (NCBI taxonomy): domain Eukaryota; kingdom Metazoa; phylum Arthropoda; class Insecta; order Lepidoptera; family Carposinidae; genus Carposina; species Carposina sasakii. The sequence goes on along the minus strand of CP053176.1, from coordinate 7,267,736 downwards.
GCAGATGTGAAAAATTACCTCTAGAACTACACAAAAGTACCAGCACCGCATAACTCGCCTGTAATAACCTCGTTCGTCTTGTTAGGCGCGCTTCTGGTAAGATCCACTATACATAAGTACCAGCAGACCATAACTTTGTAGTAGGTTGAACAAATAGCCAAAATTTCCTTGTGAAGTTCCCTGTTGGTTATGTATAACTACCAGTACACCATAAATCCACCCCTAAAAGTTGAAGGAAAATCACCTGCAGACGAAGAATATCACCTGTAGAGCCACCTAAAAGTACCAGCACCTCATGACTCACCAGTAATGACCCCGTTGGGCTTGGCGGGCGCGCTCCACGTGAGGTCAGCAGCACGTGCAGCCTGCGCGGGCGCGGACACGCGCAGGTCACGTGGGGCGGACGTCGGCAAGCTCTCCAGGGTCGTGTTGGTGACCAGCATCGACCAGGCTGATTCGCGCCCGCCTGCGGGGAAATGGATGGCTTAGAAATGATTTTCCGAAAATCGTCTTGTCTATAATTTCATTAGCGTCCGCCCACGGCTTCGTCCGCACATTTCATCCGTGCGAAGCAGGGACGGATCCATAGTTATACACACAAACCTTCCTCTTGAATCTCTCTATCTATTAAAAAAAACCGCCTCAAAATCCGTTGCGTACTTTGAAAAATTTAAACATACAAACGGCGGGAAGCGATTTTGTTATTGTGTAGTTATGATCAGATTAGGTAGTGCAACTATATTGTTGTGAAGTTTCATCAAAATCCATCAGCAAGGTGTAGCACACCATAACACACAAGAAAATTTCACGCCTCTATATAACCACAATCTGCTAAAAGTCGACTCTTTGAAATAAGCAAGTTTTCATATAGAGCGCTCTCTATAATGGAACCAAAGGTACCAGCACATCATAACCTACAAGGCGTACCTTTGATAAGCTTGACCGCGAACTCGTACTGCGTGTGCGGTCGCAGGTCTCCGAGCATGCAGTTGAGGTCGCTCGCGTTGTAGGTGCGCGGGCGAGTCACAGACGACACGGGCGACCAGCGGACAACGTAGCGACGACCGTCCGTCGCCGTCTGGTCAAATATATACATAGATATTGGTACCTACATATACAGGGTGGAAAAAAGGAGGAGTAATACTTGAGGGTCTCATAGACCTATTGATGTTATAATCTATTCACAAAATTTGAGACTTGAAATTATATATTTATTTTTCAAGATTGTATGAACATTGTGTAGGAATTTCTCCATACTATATTGGTGTGATCCCGAAAGCGGGAAAAGATAGAGCTGAAGTAACTTGCTAGTTTATCGCCTGAGAAGTCCGATTATAATATTGAAAAAAAGAATAAACTTAATTCAAAACTAGACATACTTTCAGTACATCAATGTTTTTTTTTCGGACTCCAACTATGAAGTCATAAAATATTTTCATTAGTTAGTGTTTAGGGATTTAGGTAGGGGGGACCGCGAGGTAAAAATAGGTAGGTCAAAGCACCTTTGTAGGCTCCGTGTTATTTCTCTATTTATCGTAGGGTTTACGTTCACATTTCACTATAGTCCACTTTTAGGGTAAGGGCACTCTGATTGGGTAGGTCGGTTTGTCACACACAAAAACTTCACTTCACTTGTCGAGCGAGAGGTCAGTACCGCGGTGGTTGGACAACTGGCAGAGCAGGGTGGGGGGGGGGAAACACACGTGACCAGCGTCCGCGGCGAGGAAAAGAGATAGGACGATTAAAGAGAGAGAAACAAAATTAGTTTTGTCAGTAAGATAAATTTTTCATACATTCAGATAAAATTTTCCAGTGAAAAAAAAAGAAAAGTCTATCAGGTAATTTCATAATTTATATAGAACATACCTGTCCTTTAGGCAACGTAGGGTCTGTCCAATAAACTACAGCAGTTGTCCCGCTCAGCATTATAACCTGAAAAGAGAGAGCAACACTTTTAATTCATCTCATAAGAAGTATACAACACAGATATATACTAGTAAACTATGTGTAAAGGTTATACATTAAACAATTATTATCTATCGCATACTATATTTCGCAGCTTTCATAATATAGGGGCACAACTCGAAAAAGATGGTTATTAGGAAAATGCGTTTAAGATGTTTGCGTATTGATTTGGTACCGATGATTTCGAGTTTTTATAATATATTATAAAATTATTAATAAAGAAATGGAAAAAAAATCCTCACCCGAGTGGGAATAGAACCCACGACCTCTGCATACCGTGCTAGCGCTCCAACCACTGAGCTACCGGCTCTTATTATATTATAAAAATTCGAAATCACAAAATTTTCGAGATGTGCCCCTATAGTATGAAAGCTGCGATATTGAATTCTTGACAAATTAAATATTTTTTGTGTTCTTTATTGTACACACGAACATTAGACAATATAGTGACTTAACATAGTTACAGAGAGAGTGTACAAATGCGAGCTTATCTCTTTAAGAGATTTCTCCCAGACATTATTTTATTAAAATTAAGCTAAATACAAAACCGCATGAACCTATAAAGTTAGACACTGTTTAAAAATGTCATTTGACAACAAAATGTACGGCAAATCAAACATTGTGTAAGCTTGGCTAACCATTGTCTAATTTTGACAGATAATACATACGTTCTACATGTCAAAGTTAACTTGTTTTTTCAATAGTCACGTACATTAAAGAGGTAACTGAAGATTATAAACACAAATCACACCGACAACATCAAAGACATGTGCCTATACAGGGTGTAACAGAAAGGGTATGTTAAGCGAAAAGCTATAGTAAATAGCCCATTATAGAGATCCTATTTCCAAAATTTCAGACTCAAATTCACATTTATATTTTTCCAGGTAGTATGAAGAATTCCGAAACAACTCAGGAATGTCCATACAATCTTGAAAGATAAAAATATGATTTCGAGTCTCAAATTTTGGAAATAGGATCTCTATAGTGGGCTATTTACATAGGTTTTCGCTTAACATACCCTTTCTGTTACACCCTGTATATGAATGAAAATTGTTTAACCACCAAATGCAGTTTTCGGAAGTATATAGTAGATGGTCATCACTTATTTTGTTTGCATGCGCATAGGCTCCGAAACGACTAAAGTCTAACAACAAACAAGTCACCTACCTTCAGTCCGACGGGCGGTATCAGCACGGGCGCTTCCTCCCCCTCCCCTTCGTCCTCGTCCCCCTCCCCCTCGTCGTCGTCATCGCCCTCGGGCGAGGCGGGTCGCGTGCGCACTGTGGCGTACACCGCCGGACCCAGACCGAGGGCGTTGCTCGCGCGGAGCGATATCACGTACTCTGAGTCGGGCTCTAGAGAGGAAAATCACATGAAATATAGACACGTTTGTCTTCCCAAAATGGGACAGTCAAAACTGCACGATCATTAAGGGGATCACGCATAAAAGGATAATTTAAATTTAACCTATCTGAAAACGGAATTAACGAATTCATCACGAAAGTACCAGCAAATGATAAGTTAGTAGGAGGTTTGATCAGCGTCATGAGAGAAGAAATCATTTCAATGAAGCAAGTTGCGCAGAGTACTAGAATGACATAACTTATTAGAAGGTAACCGTGACTTTCACTTATCATTCCCCTATAGAGATACCCGGGCCAAGTGCGTTATCCGCTCGGAGGAATATCACGTATTCTGAGTCGGGCTCTAGAGAGGGAAGAGATTACATATATTTGCTACTAGTTTTGGGGGGGAATTACATAAGTGTATAGTCAGTAACTGCGGGATCTATCAGAAAACCTACAAAGGCAGAAGAAAGTAAAAAATCTCATCAGGAAAGTACCAGCACACCATAGCATATTAACACATTCTACCAACGTCGCTATAAAGAAAGAAGATAGATACATTATTGCACGAAAGTACTAGCATGACATAACCTATTAGAAGTATCTATTAGATTCGCTACAAGGAAAGAAGATTGTAGATTCCCGCAATAAAGTACCAGCACACCATAACCTACAAGAAGTCTAAGAAAACACCCCAAAAAACCTGTAAAAACACACGCGACATCACCACAAAAGTACCAGCAGCGCATAACCTGCAGGAGCACTCACCGAGCGCGCGTATGACGTGCGAGCGCGCCTGCGCCGGCAGCTCGCGCGCCTGCGAGTCGGGCACGCCGCGCCCCCAGCCCAGCCAGTAGCCGCGCACCAGCGGGCCTTCGGGCGCCGGGCTGTCCGCCCACCACACGGAGATCCAGTCGCGCCCGGCGCGGGCTAAGGGAAGATGGAATAACTGTTGTTTGGGGGGTAAGGGTAAACACGCGGACTGCAATTCGACTGCAAAATTGCTGTTAGCACGATCGTCAAGTCAAGTCAAGTCTAGTCACGTTACGTGCAGTTGGCTTGCAGTTTCATTACAGTCGTGCCAACTGCATTCAAACTGCGTCGGAATTGCAATTTTGCAGTCCGTGTGTCTTTATCCTAAGTGTAAGTTTGGATATTTATCTCTTTTACACGCTATCTGAAAAGTGAGTAAATTGCACACTTGTGTCCAACCTCTTAGGCAGACAAACATATGTGTACATCTGAAATACATAACCCTTCTTCTAGCGCAGACAGTAAAAAAAAACCTCACAAAACCTATAAAATTCATCTAACCTACCAGCACATCATAAACGCACAACACTCGATAGCAATCAATTTCGCGAGATTCGTCGCATATTTCAGACTAATGGACGCCCGCGACTTTGTCCACGTGGACTACAGAGAAACAAAATGTCGAAACTATCCGGGATAGAAACATTTTCCTGGGATAAAAAGTAGCCTATATGTTAAGTGGGAGGACCTGTCACAATATATTCCTGAAAACTGCATAGAAATCGGTTCAGCCGTTTCTGAGAATAGCGTGCACAAAACGCATAGACAAACAGACATAAATTTCAAAAATCTTTCTTTTACTCGTAAGTACTACTGCGTTGATAAAGGTCTCCCGTAATATTTTTTCTCATACTCGTATATCTTCCATGTACAGACAGCGAACCGTTACATTTTTATTATGATGATGATGATGATCTCCGACCGTATTTCGGCCAAGGCGACCAGTCTCTACATAGATTGGCCAGGTGCGCAGGAGATATTATAGTGCACAAACACAGATGCACTCTCTATTCCCTCACTCTCATATTCCGACGGGACGGAAAGCCGACACGGAGATTTTTATTATATGTACATAGATTAGATGTTCCATTGTTTTCCTAAAAAAAATTAAATTTGACCGTTAGATTTTCTCCCATTTCATAACAAAAAACCCTCCCAAAAGTACCAGCACAACATAAACGCACACCACTCACGGACGTTGGTGTTGCTGCATCGACGCCGACACCCAGTCAGTGAACGGCCCCGATCCGTTCGCGTTTAGTGCCACTTGGATTTACAACCTATAGCCTCAAAAGTACCAGCACAGCATACATACATATAGATATACAGACAATCAGCTCTCCAAACCATACTTCTCTCGTCACGACTTCTTCTCTCATCCTTTCATTATGTTTTTCATACATGCTCGTCAGGTTCGGTCAAAAGTACTAGCACATCATAAACCAACAACAGTCGCCGGTAACACGCCTTTGTATGTGTTTTTTTTTTGTCGTAAATTTCTCTGAATTTGCTGTAGTGTCTTGTGTGCAATACGGAATAAACGTTCCTTCTGGCGTGGTCGGGTAAAAAACCCTATAAAATTCATCCAAAAGTACCAGCACATCATAAGCCTTCAGCACTCACTAGTAAGCGGCGGAGGCTGCCCGGGCACCGACGTCTCCACACGTTGGTGTTGCAGGGTAGTCGCCGACACCCAGTCGCTGAACGGACCCGATCCGTTCGCGTTCAGTGCGCACACGCGGATCTGTTAAAACGTGCCGTTTATAGATTAGCTGTTGCAAACCTTAGGGGTATGAAAAATTTATAGTAGCCGATTCTCAGACCTGTATACTTACATACAAAACTTCACGACAATCGGTCAAGCGGTGTCGGAGGAGTTTGGTGACAAGTGAATGTTATGTATTAGATTATCCGGTCCAAAGGACCGAGTTTCACAATATATTACTTAACATGTTCTTTGCCGGCAGATTGGCTAAATGTATGCATGATTTTGAATTTCAGGCGTGAGCTGTCCAAAAGCTATGAAAAAAATTGACATCGGACAAGGTGTTATACGAGTACTATCCGCTGTATAGCATAAACTTCCAATGAATGTGACATAACCCTAGTGGGAGGGAAGAGAAAATGTTTCGATAATCTGAAAGTCCTTTTAGAAAAAAAAAGAGTTATAACAACACTAAACGTTGCACTGACCTGATAAGTAGTGTTAGTGTCCAGATGCCTCAGCTCTGCACTGGTAGCATCAGCGGGTGTGGTGACACCCTGTGCCCGCGCACGCGGCACGGCGGCGCGGTACCGCAACTTGTAGCCTGTGAGGGGGGCGCGGCCGCGCGGGGCCTGCCAGCGCACGCGCAGCGCCTGTGTATACATATACAGTATGTTTTTTTGTGGCCACCTTTAACGAAGGGTACGTATTCTATACATGAAATAAAGTAAGTTTATGCCAAAAAAATGCTGGGAATTTTTTTTTTTTTAATAATTTTAAATTCCTTGATCGTGCGAAATTTATAGTGTCTAGTGTTTATGTTAGTTTTTTTATAGACAGATATTAAATTTCGTGAAAAAATCCTGCTACGCGCGTCTATGTGCATTTATGCAGAAAAACGCAGTCTATTTACTCAACTTTGGACCCTAATATTTTGGAAACCAGACACTTCCCAGGTATGCTTCCATGGAGAAAAATGATCGTGATGATGAGGAGATTCCGTAGTTTTCGGGAACGTTGATGACCAAAAATCATCCTGTATACACAGACACACATATAGGTAACATATAGGTGCGATGGGGGGGCGGTAGGTATACCCAAGTAACAAAGTTATTATGTAACCCTATGACGCAAAACTTGGCAATATACCTACATTTCTTTAAAAAAAAATCATTAAAATTATCAAGATCTCTACTAAAAGTACCAACACACTATAAACTATAATATAATAGCAATACAGGGTGTAACAGAAAGGGTATGTTAAGCGAAAAGTTATGTAAATAGCCCACTATAGAGAATCTATTTCCAAAATTTGAGACTCGAAATCACATTTTTATTTTTCAAGATTGTATGAAAATTCCTGAGATATTTAAAAATTCTCCATACTATCGGGAAAAATAAACATGTAATTTCGGGTCTCAAATTTTGTGGATAGGTTCTCTACAGTGGGCTATTTACATAGCTTTTCGCTTAACATACCCTTTTTGTTACACCATGTATAATAGCTCAATAGTCACGCTATGCCCCGTCTCGTATGCACCGACATTATTTGAAGACGGTACAAATTGTTTTTGATGTTTTTGTTATCAAACATACCTCATAATTCACAATAGTTAATCAACATGCAATTTTTCAAAAAAAAAATTTAAAAAACCCTCTAAAACCCACACTATTAGTACCAAAAGTACCAGCACACCATAAGCAAGCAGCATCTACGATCAACACTCACGCCGTGTCCCGTCGCGTGCGCGGTAACGTTGGCGGGGGGCGCGGCGGGGGGCGCGGGGGGCGTGCGCGCGGGCACGCTGGCCACGCCCCCGCCGCGCCCCGCCGTCACCGAGATGAGGTAGTTAGTCCACGACTGTAGGTCGGAGAGGACGACTGCGGTGTCGGCGGTTTGCTGTTGTTGCTCTTGGTTGGTTTCCGTCTGTCAGTATTATACACTATGTAAGACACAATATAAAAATGCATGTATAATGATATACATAGGTACATAATACAGGGTGTTTTTTTGTGGCCACCTTTAACGAAGGGTACGTATTCTATACATGAAATAAAGTAAGTTTATGCCAAAAAAAATGCTGGGAAAAAAAATTTTTTTTTTGAAAAAAAATTTTAAATTCCTTTATCGTGCGAAATTTATAGTGTCTAGTGTTTATGTTAGTTTTTTTATAGACAGATATTAATTATTTTTCGTGAAAAAATCCTGCTACGCGCGTCTATGTGCATTTATGCAGAAAAACGCAGTCTATTTACTCAACTTTGGACCCTAATATTTTGGAAACCAGACACTTCCCAGTTATGCTTCCATGGAGAAAAATGATCGTGATGATGAGGAGATTCCGTAGTTTTCGGGAACGTTGACGACCAAAAATCATCCTGTATAGTCATGCTCATTATCGCCCAAAGAGTTTGGGTTAGGTTAGAAACGAAAGAAAAAATGGGCGTGTATTTAAGTGTGTAAAAAACACGCCCATTTTTCACCAGTTAGCCCATTAAATCCCACGTAGTAAGGGGTGAGCTTACCACCGCCCGATGTAAAAGAACAGTGACAAATAAATAAACATAGACACACTTCACGAAACATTAAACCTAAAATATCACACTCTAAAATCCTAAATACGATTTCATAATGATGAGTGATAAGTTGCAGATATGTTGAAAAATATCGTATGGAATGTGTGAGATGTCGTATTAAATGTGTGAGATTTGACAATTTATAAATCGATCTAGACTCTTAATTTATCATTCATCTAGCTAGACAGAGACATGAAGAGACTTACGGTTGGTATTGTCATACGTATTTTTTATGTAAGCTATTCTTTCTTAAGAGTAAATAAATAAAGTGGTTACTTTTTTATACAATAATAATAAATGTAATAAATATTCACACACTACACAACACATTAACCTAGTCCCACACTGACATCTCTAAGGTCTTGTGTCGTGGGTACTAAGCTACGGTATATAAATACATAGATAAGTATAGAAACATCCATGACTCGGAAACAAACATCGATATTCTTAACATAAAATGGTTAGATATTCTTCAAAGCTTTAGAAGTATTTTTACACACATACATATTCCCAAAAAGATCACCTACTTCTACACCATTAACGCCTAATATCCTCCACACAGTGAAGGCCTACCGCCGTTTTTAAGCACACATTCATCAATCAATCATTTCTCTGTATTGAGGGATCGCCCGCCACCGGGCCCTATACCCTCCGCTGACCCTCGGATCTGCCTACTCATGATCACGAACACAAGACACTACAGTCGCAACGAGAAGCCAGATCCAAGCACCTAGCATGCAACCATAAATACATAGCTGCTAATCCGAAAACCAATTAAAATTTTAATCGACATATGTTTCGCCAACACCCGTGGCATCATCAGGATTAGTTTTCCATGTTAGTTCTATCTACCGAACCAACTAACTCATTGACGATTCCAATACAAAATATTTTCCAGAATTAACCTCAACAAATATTACTTTAAGAAATCAACTATAAAACAGACTCACCTCAGTATAACTAACAATATATATATCAGGAGGCGGACCAATGGGAGGCTGCCAAGTGACCTTTAAACTGCGAGGACCCACGGGAACCACTTTGATCGCTCGCGGCGCGTTCAACGGGCTCTCTTCTACTGGAGTCGTTATTTCTATCGTCTGGGGAACAATACGTACACTCTTACGACATGCACGGAAGGAGATGCAGCTGATGTAGGAACCCTTTACATAAAAGTACGGCTATTTACTCATATTAAAAAATGTCGTATAACATGTGTGAGTTTAGTGAATACATGCACTTCGTATAGTACTATTATTAAACCACAAATCGCATATCATACTTTGCTTATTAAATACCTAATATTTGTTCTTCAATCATATTGACAGATTATTTCCACCAGATATTATGTGCTATGCGACGTTGCTGCGAAGTGTATAATTTGTTACCGGCAATCTGTATGATTATAGCATTGTATACAATACCTAGACATTGTATAGAATATTATGAATATGATTGTCCATTGCATACTTTACCTGTGTATACAATTCCTACGGATTGTATAGAATACCTTCTCCTTCTCTAATCTGATGATACAAAGAATACCTCCATAGCAACGTATCACAGTAGAACATCAGCCTTTTAACTACCTAAAAGTATGCTTAAAGTACCAGCACACCATAACCACAACGTACCTCAGTAGGCGGCGAAGTGGCGTGCTCAGTGTACGCAACCACTGAGAACTGATACGTGGTGTTAGGTTGTAGAGACGCTACGTTCATCTCATAACGATCTGCGACGCCGCGCGATACACGCTCCCTGGAAATCAGGTCATATCACATACATAACATAACCTCATTTTCTTGAAAAAAAAACTTGATTGCGGAAAATTTTTGACCCAGTACCAGTATCACGACTAACGGCCTATTTCAATATTAGAGATCATAAAGAATCCCGGACTTTTATTCCAAATTCGAAATTTTGTATGAACACAACGGAATATGTTTTGCCTATGTTATATGGTCTCCTTGTTATAATATATATCCAATATAGAAAGCCTTCAAAAGAAATTCATACAGTTTTTAAATTTTCGTACATTACTCGAAAGTAGAAGGACTCTTTTGGATATTATGCTTTTATACGACATCTTAAACTCTCAAATTGACTGTCTCGAACTGGTGGGTGCTCTCGGTCTATGTGTCCCTAATTCCCTAATAAACGAACCCGCCATACTCGGCTCTTGCATGTACCGCGTCACCGAACAAACTATGGCCGGGTTGAGATAATCACACGTATCGCTAACACGTATAATACGCACTTTCAAGATTTGGATATATTCGCATATACTAAGGATACTTTTCGGAGTCACTTAATTAAATGTATTTGGTTGCATATATAACCTATAAAGTCTTATCTTGTCTGATTGTTTTTTGTTTTTGTTTTTATTTTATTGTTTATTTTGTTTTACGACAAGAGTGATGCACTGTTTTATACAAGTATGCCGCATAGTGACACACCGACACATTCGCACGCTCACGCACAGAGCGTATGTTCTGTTGAACCCCTATTTATTAATTTACGAGTACTTATATATAACTTACGAGTATTAAAGTAACTAATCGCTTATTATAGGATAATCTGTAAATGACTTATTATGGTACAATCTCTGCAAATGTAATATAACTATTGATTATCTGAATAAATAAATAAATATTAAAATCTGATATATGCAAAAAATCTCTTGAGATCGGTTATTGAAATTGGCTGTTAGTCGTGAGAGTGACTGGATTTTTTCTTCAAATAAATGAATTGTTCAGTATATGATTTTTTCATTTGGAACTGTGTTCTAATAGTCAAGCTCTTAATTTTCAATATAATTGAAGAGGTCGTGAAAACTGAAACATGAAACTAAAACAAGTCAAAAAAGCGACTCACCTTTGACTGCCTTTAGCCCGAAACATGACAGCATAACCCAGAATTTCTTCCAGCGTATTCTCAGGCCGTTCCCACGTCAACGTAACAAAGCGGTGTTTGACGATCACCGCTTTCAACGCTTTAGGCGTGGAGACCACACTAGCATTCCTGGTTTCGATTACATCTAATCCTTTGGCAGCATGTAATGTGTTTTCCAAGTTAATATCATATTCTGGTTCTACGGTATATGATGAGCTGGTCTCTCCTATGTCTATATATTCAGGGTCAGGGTATACATCTGGGGTGTCTGATGAGATAAGGCTGTTTAGGATATCATGGGTTGAGTTGGTGTAGGATTTGGGTGGGATGGGAATTTCGGGGCCTGAAAGGGGTTGAGAAATAAAATAAATTAAACAAAAAAACATGGGATAAAATAAGGGAATTTTAACATGAACAAAAAATATATACAAAGATTTAGGGCTGTATTTTCCAAATGTCAAATAACCTACCTAGAAAAAAAAATTGATGCTGTGTTTATCGTAATCATGAAGAGGGTATAAAAGAGGAGGTGGGTCTATGAACTGAGTCGTGTGGCAATCGTGAGGCCATGACGTCATGATAGGGTCGGAGCTTCAGCGCCAATGTAACGCAGTAGCTGTAACCACACGCTTGTGATCCGAAATGTAACCGTATTAAAATTACAAAGACACTAGCGCTTTATCAGGGTACTTTTTTACTGAAACGTAGTATAATATTGCCATCTCTTGAACCATATTGATAATGAACAAGTAGTTTGGCTAGTCACTACAAGGTGGTTTCTATGTAAATGGGCAGGGCTACAGTATTCAATGCTCCCCTCGTCCCATACTTCACCCCCGCTCAGCGGCACACTATTTTTGTATGAAAATATACTTAGCCGCTACTCCTCTTTTATTTCTTCTCCATGATCATAATCAAGTTGTAGTCAAAGAGAGCATCAACTTTCTTCTGATAGGCTATGTGACATTTAGAAAAATCAGCCCTTACTGAAATAAATTGAATAGATTTTATTACTGTAAATATACATAGTGGTTGTACTTCCAAAATGGAGTAGCAATATGTGCAGGATCATAAAGAAGATCGCGTAGTTACTCAGCTTAGATCTTGCTAAACATTGAAAGCAAAGTACCAGCACACCATAACTCAACAGTCGGTGAAGTAACCTCTTTCTATGAGTCCTCTGTGGCTATATAAAAATACCAGCATACTATAACTCACAAAGAGATAGTCCCTTGTGGCTATATAGAAGTACCAGCATCCCATAATTCGCAAGAGCTTTTGCAAAAACTTTAAGAAATCGCCTGTTTAGCCACACAGAAGTACCAGCACACCATAACTGCAGCAGAGACCTTGAGAAACACCCAAAGTATTTCCTGTATTTCTAAATAAAGACAAGAATTTCTATAACAAAAGTACCAGCAGCTCATAACTGACCGTCGCTAGGCATGACAACGAGTCTCACGGCGGCTAACTCCTTAAAATTACCTATTAAACACAGTTATTTCTATATAGTAAAAGTACCACAAGTTCACAACTCACCGTCGCTAGGCATAACAACAAGTCTCACGGTAGCAAACGCGTCGCCTGCGCTGGATTTCGCCCAGCATTGGAACATGCCTGCGTCGAGGCGTAGCACGCCCGATATGCGTAGAGAAGACCTGCAATTCAACGAATAAGTAAGCAACAAATAAAGACAATGACAACAGTTTTATTGACATCGAAAGATCAGACAATAATAGTACATTATGATACAAGTGAGCTAAGTCGGTTATTACGCACGAGGCTTGGCCTGTAAAAGCCGAGAGTATTAGCCAAGCTCACGTGTATCATACGAACTTTTTAAACACGTAATTGCGAGTAAATAAAAGTCAATCAAATGAAGGATCACAAACGAACAAAATTAAAATGGCGCGCCGAACTTCTTTTTGTTTGTTTGAACGCGCTGTCTCAGGAACTAGGTACTGGTCCGATTTGAAAAATTCTTTTAATCTATACTAATACTAATATTATAAAGCTGAAGAGTTTGTTTGTTTGTTTGTTTGAACGCGCTAATCTCAGGAACTACTGGTCTGATTTGAAAAATTCTTTCAGTGTAAGATAGCCCGTTTATCGAGGAAGTCTATAGGGTATATAGCAATCCGCCCCGGCTTCGCACGGGTGCAATGCCCCCTTTCGCGGATGAAGTCGTGGGCGACCACTAGTGTTAGATATAGCCCATTTATCGAGGAAGGCTATTAGGCTATATAGCAACCCGTCCCGGCTTCGCACGGAAGCTAGTACCTAGATTAATCAGCTAAAAGTACCAGCACACCATAAAACAGAAACACTCACCCATCAACCAAGGATATATCATGATCGTTCGGCGTCAAAGGCTCTCCATCCTTTAACCACGTGACCACGGGCGCTGGCTTCCCTTTAGCGTTGCACTGTAATGTGACGTCACCACGCTCGCGGCATGTCGTCACTGCGCGGGTTTTCGGGCCCAGTTGGACGCGAGGCGCACTCTGGAAAAGGGGGGGGGGTAATAATAACATTAATTTAATATATAACGTGGGATGTGACTAATACCTGCCCGCAGTGTTATCACTGACCTGCACACTGACCGTCACGCTAACGTCACAGCTGTCGAGGCGGTTGTGAGCGCGGCACGTGTACACGCCGGCATCGTGCGGGCGCGCGTTGCGCACGCGCAGCGAGCCCGACCCCGCCTGGTGGAAGCGCGAGTCCAGGTCGCTGGGGAGAGATGCTGTAGGTTTATGCTGTGCTGGTACTTTCCAATGAAACACAATGTTCTTCTTTCAAAACTTCTAGTAAAAAAGTTATAAAGGCCTATTTACGTAGTACAATTTTCTTTTACATTCAAAAGAAAATTTGTTAATAAGGAAAATGGAAAAAATTCTTCACCCGAGTGGGAATCGAACCCACGACCACTGCAAACCGTGCCAGCCGCTATAACCACTAAGCCACCGGATGACGGATCAATTACTCTGATGACGAATTTTACCATCTCTTTTCTAAATTACATATTGGCAACGTTATTCTTCATCCCGATAGCTATACACTAGAAAAATTAAATTAAATACGTGTAACCTATGTACCCTTACTGTATATATTTATATGTAATTGATCGTAAGTTTATTAACAGTACATTAAGATACAAGCGAGCTAAGTTGGTTATTACGCACGAAGCTTGGTTGAAAAAGCCGAGTGTAGTAATTAGCAAAGCTCACGTGTGTCATACGAACTTTTTTAACACGTAATTAATTGCGAGTAAACAAAACTCATACAAACGAGGTGTAGGGGCCAGTTAGCCCTTACACTTGCTCTAGTTGTGGAGTTCGTATATAGAAGAATGGAGACGTTAAGTTAATTATCACGAGTATATTGTAATAATACGTTATACAAGTTATGATAAGTTATTGACCGTTCTTTCTATTGATGCGTACCGCGCGCTAGTTAGTTATGATCTCACCTTATTTTAGCAATAGTATCATATTTATAATTGTTAGTAGTGCGGCCTAATCTAGGTCGCGAAGTATAGTGAATCATGTACAGTTGAGACTGTACATATTGGCAACCTCAAAAGAGCCATGGATAGCAGTCACTAGAAAGATAGGCCATTACAAAAATAATAAAAACAAATAATAAAATTGAAATTATTCGAAGTTAAAAGCTAAGTTTTCGTTGGTTGCAGCGAGTCGGCGGGGTGCTGCCGCCGTTCTAGGTACTTCTTGTCGGAGGCTTCTTCTTTGTCTCTCTTCTGGTATTGGTTGTAGTTCGATATCCTCATAGTGTGGTTTTACTGCTTGTAGAGAGCATTGGATTTGTTGTTTCTTACAGAGTTGAGGGTATCGCCTTGCCACTCCCCATAGACCAACAGCAAATACAGCTGCGGCTAATAGACAGTAACTAATAGCATATTGATGTATGTCGTGAGTTGTGAGTATGTTTGGAAGGTGTTCTTCTTTATTCCTCTCATAATGTAGTTTCCTGTCGATGTCTTCTACATCGTGATCCATTTGTCCGGGCTGATACAGATGTGGTATGTTATGGTAAGTTGCGTTGACAATTCGGTTGATTGAAGACGACAAAGATGGTATCTTGATGGGATAGTCCATTTCTATCTTGCTATTGTATTGGTTGAGTGAGTGAATGGTTAGGTGGTTGGATTGCAGCGTGCAACCTTGACCTAAAGTTATTATTCCAGACGACGTCATAGTATGTGACGTAACATCGTCGTCACATATGACTCGTAGTGTGCAGACATCGCAGCAAATTGCAAGCCAAGCGTTTGGCGCGTTCAGCGCAATCCAAGTGTCCTTGCATGACGTGCGCGTGACGTTACATGGTGTTGTAGTGCGGTGACTAATAAGTTTGGCCTCGCACGGAATGTTGTCACTATGCAAGTTAAAAATCGGAAGATTTTTGTTGCATACAAAGTTGTCGAGTTTGAGTTGGACACATTGTTTAAGGTCATTTTCCTTCATTAAGATATAGGTGTTTTTCTGAAAGTTTACTGCTATGTATTTGGAACTGGTATCCACAGTTACGGTTCCATCAGGAGTTTTCATTGGCAGCGGGATAGCATGATGTAGTGTAAAGTCTTCGTCCGAAATCAGTGGGATATGTACCTCAAATAAGAAATAGATATCAGTGACTCGAGCTTTGACATAAAGCAGCTTGTATATGTCTTTGATGTCTTCTCGTATGTTGTTTACTGGGAAGGATAATGTTCTGGGTAGCTTTCCCGCTATAAGGTTCATTTCCTTGATCAGGTTTACAGGTGTGACGAGATGCACATCGATATGACCCTTGTAGATATTAGTTAAAGTATTGAAAAGCATTTCTTGAATGTTCTTCAAATTGTTGATAAGTAGATATGCTGATAAGGAGGCAGAGTTGAAATAACTGGTAGCCATTGCGATTTCAATAGCCGATTCAATTTTTGCAGTATTCATGTTTGTTTGGTTCATAAAATTTTCTATTGCTTGAAATTGACGCTGAATATTGCCTTCAGTTTTCTTCAAAACCTGGTTTTCTAGTTCGACAATCGATGTCTGGTTTTTTATAAGTTGGAGTAAGTAGTTTTCGTTGTTTTTAATAGCTTGTATGTCGGTAGTATATTTTTCAGCAAAGTGTTGATCCAGTATCCCGAACAAACTGTTAGCTACATATCCCACTCCGTCTACAAGTCCTCGTTTCTTTCTGTCACACAGATGCTTTTGTGGGGCGAGTAGCATGGTATTGTAATGTTGAAGAAGTTCCATTTCATGATACAGTTGGTTGAGCGTAGTTTGACAATACAAGGGGTTTGTTTTTTGACACCATCCTGTGACTTGGGTCAGATAATTCTCAATGCGATGAACCCCTTCCCAATAGTTAGATAAGTTATAGTACATAAGTAATGTCCATTTATTATGTATAACTTGTACTTTGCCTATACTATCGTAGTAGATCGGCCGTTCGGGCTCTAGACTTGTAATATGAGCCAGTGTCGACATGCTCGTGGCGGCGCTCTGTGACTCATTTATTAAAGTACACATTGTTATTAAAGTTGTAAACAATGTTAGTAGGTATTTATTAGCGATCTTATTCCCTCGCTGAGATCGTATATTATTATGTTTTGTTATGTTGTTTATCTGTTTATCGGTTTGATTTTCTTGTTTATCTTCTAGTTTTGAGTGGGAATTTATTGGTAGTGGAAACAGTTTGACGACTGGACGTTTGAGAGTCCCGGACTGGGTCTTAACCGTCGTAACACGCACATAACCGTCGGCACCTTTATGTACTTCCATTACACGACCTAGGGCCCATTTTCCTGGCGGCATGTTATCTTCTTTCAGAAGTACTATATCGTCTTGTTTGATGTTTGTTGTTGGTTTATTCCATTTGCTACGGCGTTGCAGTTGAGTTAAGTAATCACTAGACCAGTTTTTCCAAAATTGTTGAGTCATATGTTCAGTAAGTTGCCATCGTCGACGTAGATCGATGTTTCTGACGTCAACATGGTTTGAGTGTGGCAGTGACATTATTGCTGTGCCGGTCAAAAAGTGACCTGGAGTAAGACAGTTATAAAATTCATCAGGGTCTTCGGTAAGAGGGCAGAGTGGTCTTGAGTTCAAACAGGCTTCAATTTTTGTCAGCAAAGTAGTAAATTCTTCGAAGGTCAGTTTCTGCTCTCCAAGTATTCTTTTCAAATGGTACTTCATAGATTTTACAGCAGCTTCCCAAATTCCGCCTGCACTGGGCCATGCGGGAGCGTTAAAATGCCACTTTACTTCCATTTTTCCGATCTCATCGAAGAAACTTGGTTTTCTCAACATTTCTATGAATTGATGATACTCTGCACGCCAGACCTTTGATGCACCGACAAAGTTTGTTCCACAATCGGAGTAAACATGTTTGGGCACGCCACGGCGAGCACACAGGCGTTCAAAAGCTGCTAGGAATGTTTCAGTGCTCATGTCTGAGGTGAGTTCTATATGTACAGCTTTTGTAACCAGACACACGAAGATTACAATGTATCCTTTCGATGTTTTGACTCCTCTTCCCTTATTAATTTTGACATCTATGCTGCCAGTGAAATCTACCCCGGTATGCGTGAATGCCCTTGAAGGTATAGTTCTCTGGGCTGGCAAATCTGCCATAAGTTGATAGTTGTTGGACGGCTTAAAACGATGACAGCGCACACAGTTTTGTAGTTGAGTTTTCACAGCCCTATTTCCACCAATTATCCAATAACGCTGCCGTATATAGTTAAGGGTAAGTCGCGCACCGCCGTGTAATGTAGTTAAATGACCATGTTGAATCACAAGATAGGTCAATCTTCCTGATCTGGGTAGTATGACGGGATTTTTCATTTTTCATTGGAGTTATTGAGTCGTCCGCCAACCCGGATGATTTTGTTTTCATCCAAGTAGGGTCTTAATTTGTACATAGGGCTCCTTTGAATAACTGATTCGTTTCTTAATAACATTTTGTATTCTTGTGGAAATACAGCCCTTTGTGCGCATTGTATTACATAATCAGCGGCCGCTTGTAGTTCACTTGTAGTTAAATAGTTGGTGTCACGTTTCTGTTTACTACGTAACCTTGTAGTTATTCGCATTATCCAGGCGGTGACTCTGATTACTCGAGTCCATGAACTATATGTTTCTAATAGCTCACATATGAAGTTATTACTGTGATTTGCAGTTAGGGTTTTCACTTCTTCGTTTGATATTCCAAGATTGGTTGTAAAATGACAAGATAATTTTGTGTCATTTTGTTTTTCGTTAGTTTGCAGAAACGACGGTCCGTGCCACCAGAGGTCAAAATGAATTAGTTTACTAGGGTTCATGCCTCTTGACGCACAATCTGCTGGGTTTTGCTCAGATTTAATATAAATCCATTTTTCCGCTGGTATTGTTTGTTTTATCTTTGTTACCCGGTTGGCTACGTACCTTTCCCAACGTGACACATCACCTTGGATCCAAGCTAACACTACTTGAGAATCGCAGTATGCTAAAATGTTAATGTCGTAATTCTTGTATGCCTCCATTACCTTTTGCATGAGTTTCGATAGTAAAACTGCTCCACATAATTCAAGTTTTGGTAAGGTGTGTTTTTGCGATAAAGGGGCAACCCTAGTTTTCGCTGCTAATAATGTTGTGTTTGGCTTTCTGTTTTCATCGAAGATGCGGGTGTAAATGACACAAGCGAATGCTTTCTCACTTGCATCACAGAACCCTAAAAGTTCAATTTGTGGTTTGGTGCTCCCAATCCATCGCTTTAGTTTCATGTTGTTTAGTAATGGTATTTCAACCTTTAGACTCAGCCATTGTTCTTGGATATCCGCGGGCAATTCTTCATCCCATGTGATGTTACTACTCCAGACTTTTTGAAATATCAATTTTGCTTTCACGATAATAGCGCTATACCAACCTAGAGGGTCATATAGGCGTGATATTTCAGATAGTAATATTCGTTTCGTTAGAGGAGATTTAGTTTTCTTGTCGAGGTTCCAGTTGAAAGCAAAGGTATCTGAGTTGGGATTCCATCTAAGTCCTAGAGTCTTTGTGGAATCTTCGTGCTTGAAGTCGAATGGTTTTGTTGAAATTTGATCTTCACTGAGACCTTTAAGTAATGCTGGATGATTTGTAGTAGTCTTTTTATAGTATTCTTCGCAATGATCATCAAGTGACATGTCCTCTGAATTTTGGTTAATGTCTTCGTTTTCCCAAAATTTTGTTAGCTCGTCCATGTTAATTATAGTTACATGGCAATTAAAAGTTATTAATTTGCCACAAAGGATCCAGCCTAACTGAGTTTGTTGGGCGATTGGAGCTTGGTGGCCAGCCTTGAGTACTCCGTCCATGATGATATCAGCGTAGACGTCGGCCCCCAGTAACAAGTCCACGGGGCGCGACACGTTAAAATCGACATCGGCTAGCTTCAAGTTTTCTAAATGTGGCCAGTTGGTTTTCTTGAATGTAGAGTTAGGTAGATTATTAGTTATCTTGTTTAGAATTAATGCGTCGGCTTCAAATGTATAATCGGAATATATGGATTTGCAGGTTAGTTTGATTTTTCCTTTGCAATTTCCGGTTGAGGTTCCAATTCCCGAGACAGTAGCACTCAATCTTTTCCTGGGCAGTTTCAATAGTTGGGCCGCATTCTCAGTTATTAAGTTCACTTGCGAACCTTGATCAAGTAAGGCACGCAGCGTGATAAAAGTTCCATCGATGGATTGTAGCTTAAGTTGAACAGTAGTTAATAGTACTTCCATATCTTGTGTAGATAAGTGATGGTTAGATACTTGTTGATTTGGTGTGGAAGATCTCGGCTCAGAGTTATTTTTTCTATAAGTTGAACTTTGTTTTTTCCATGTATTGTGTAATAATGAATGGTGTTTCAAGTTACACTCTTTGCATGTTTTGATAGATTTGCATTCCTTGTCGCCGTGGCTGAATAGGCAGTTTTTGCAAACATGTAGTTTCGCAACAGTGTTGTTCCGTTGCGGTATATCGAGGTCAATAAACTTCTGGCACTGCATTAACACGTGCCCTCCTTCACATAGAGGACATTGTCCGTATGCTGTATGATATATTTTTGAGTTATTTCGGTAGTTACCGAAGTTATTTTTCTTTCCAGGATATTCCTTGTTGAATGTCTTCACGAATGCTGGTTTCTGTGGAATAACATCCCTTTTGTTGCGCTTCATAGTTTCGTAAGCCATGAACTTACTCTCGAGAAAGAAAAGAAAGTCGTTCAATACTGGAACTTCCCTGTGGTCTCGAAGATCCTTTATGTAGTCATTATATGTTGTGGTGTCGAGTTTCATGGCCATTAAATGCACTATAACCGGATCCCAAGATGATGTATCGAAGCCAATGTTGGTTAGTCCGCTCAAACATTCGATTATTACATCATGCATTTTCTTCAAATTGTAGGCATCTGGTTGCTGAATTGAGGGTAAATTTAACATGGTATTCATGAAGGAACTAAACTGAAGGCGGCGATTATCATATCGTTGATTGATAATATCCCAACAGGAGTTATAGTTGTCGGCGTTGATTGTCAAATGTTGGACTAATCTCTCTGCTTCACCTCGGAGTTTAGTCTTAAGATGCTGCATCTTCTGTGCTTTGTTAATAGTTGGGTTGTTATGGATGGCTTCTATAAAAAGATCTTTGAAAGAGATCCATTGATTATAGTTTCCAGAGAATTCGGGGATCTCTATCCTTGGGGCTGATTGTTGAAAGTGTAAAGCTGACCAGATCTTGCTGTTAAGATCCTTCCGCATTCTCTCGTATTTATTTTCTATATCTTCGAACATGTTATAATAAGTTTCGTGGGAGCCTTTGAGTATGCTATTTATCTCCCAGTGTATTTTGTCAATTGATGACCATTTTGATTTTAGGATGTTGAGATTATCTTCCAGTTCCCATTTTTCGTTGCTGCAGGAGCTTTCAATTTTGGACATCGCACGATCAATGGCTTTGAAGTTACATTCTTGTTTGTTAAGTAAAGTGAAGCCGGTATCTTCAATTTCATCACCCAGTAATCCTGTCAGATCGAAGGAGACTGAACTCAACGCTTCATTTAGCTTATGCATTAAGCTCAGTATATCTGCCTTCGTTACTTCGTACATCGATTTTGTTTTGTCGTGAATATCTTCGATGAAGTAGTTAATATTTTTGTCTTCGATATCCTTCACTAGAAGATCATGTTGACGTTCGAAATCACCCCATAGTGCGTCGAGTTTAGTAAGCCGTTTCTTCAAGTATTCATGATTTTTTCTTGATGAAGAGTCTTTTTTATAGTTGTTACATAAAGTTTTTATGTTTTCAAAACAGGCTTGTTGCTGCTGAAGAGTATCCATGTTGATCCACTTAGTTAAGTTGAAGTTTTAATCGCAGATAAGTCCGGAAGTTTTCACAGTTTAACTGACGATAGTTGGTTGCTGGTTCACGACCGTGGTCTCTTCACGCCGCCTGTTAGAAGTTGATGCAGGAGACGCAGGCCGCAGTGGTCGCTCGAAGATTCAGTGACCTTACGCCCTCTTTACAGTATGTGCGATATTCCTTCTCAACTTACCTGGGGGATGCCGCTGGTGGCAAGCCAGATAAGCCGATTCGCTACTGCTCCGAGAAACGTAAAACACCAAAGTCTTCTTAGGCTCGAAGGACCATAAAATGTAGGGGCCAGTTAGCCCTTACACTTGCTCTAGTTGTGGAGTTCGTATATAGAAGAATGGAGACGTTAAGTTAATTATCACGAGTATATTGTAATAATACGTTATACAAGTTATGATAAGTTATTGACCGTTCTTTCTATTGATGCGTACCGCGCGCTAGTTAGTTATGATCTCACCTTATTTTAGCAATAGTATCATATTTATAATTGTTAGTAGTGCGGCCTAATCTAGGTCGCGAAGTATAAAGAATCATGTACAGTTGAGACTGTACACGAGAAATACCTATTTTATTTATTGAAACGGTTAGGTACATATTAAAATGTTAAAATACTGCGTGCTTTTTAGCGTGCAATAAAAGCTCCACGAGGAACCGGGCTTGTGGTTATTGGCCAATTCATTAAATGAAGCTAGTAAAACATTTTCGGGATATAAAGTTGCTTTTTCTTCTGTTGTACGAAGGTATCATAGTATAGTAGTATTTTATGTATTTTGATGTTGATGACGTACCTAATAGGTTGTCAGTAGCATTTTGTGCTTTTTGCATTACATCTGGAGGTGTCAAAAAGTCGGAAATATCTTCATCAGAACTTAAATTAAGTAAGTATTTTGGTTATTTACGATTTTTTTTTTTAGTTTATCCCGAAGGAAAGGCAAGGGGAACTAAGCCCATACAGCCTAATCATTGTTTAGTAAATTGTATTCTGGAATTTATGATGGATGACAATGATGATGAGTGGAAACGTCGGAAAAATCCTCAAGAACGAGTTTAAAATTAGTAAAAATCTAAAATATTATTTACGATAACAAAAAAATCCACGAACAAACAAAATGAAAATGGCGCGCCGAACTAATTTTTTATTTAGGCAAAGGTGGCACAGAAATAGTTTTAAGACAATTTATTAAATTGAAAAAAAAATGTACCCGTAGTGCAGATTAATGTTATTTTTTTAGATAAAGTATATGTATTATTTAGTGTAATTAAATATTAATTTTCAAACTTAGTGGTCAATACTAACTGAAATTTTTTTTCGAAACAAATTTTATTGATTTTATTTTTTTGGCATAATGCCACGGATTTCTCTATCCTATTCCACTGCGACTATTTTTATGACAATTTCCATTACAGCAATAATGTGATAATGGAAGTATGAAAATCCGGATTCGGCGGGAAAAGCTGAGGGAGTGGGTGTAATTTTCTTGTGAAAATAAAAAAATATTTATAAATGGCTTGCATGTGTCCGTAAAGTGATGTTTTCTGGTAGATAACTTATATTTTGATTACTTGTGATGTGAATCTAGCGCGTGTGCATGGTTTTATACGCAGGTAAGCTGAGTAAAACTTTAGTCGGAAAACGATCTCTTCATGGGCTTATGCAAGTTGTTTCTGCAATTATTTTTGATTTTAATTAATTTTACACTCGTTCTTGAGGATTTTCCCGACGTTTCCATTCATCATCATCATTACCATCCATCATAAATTCAGAATACATTTTACTTAACAATGATTAGGCTGTATGGGCTTAGTTCCCCATGCCTTTCCTTCGAGATAAACTAAAAAAAAAAGAAAGTTTTAAACGTCAATAATGTAGATGTGCATAAAAAGTTAGATTGCGTATGCCATTTTATGAACAATACCTAGTCTTGAAAATTTAATTATTGATACTACACCTATATTGGCTAGTAAAAACTTTTACAATGTGTCACAAATGAAAATTTAGTTTATAACACATTTATTATAAAATTATTAATTTATTGCTTCTATAAAATTGTATCATATAAATGAGGATTTTTAACTCTACTCTAAGTTATTTTTTAGCGTGTCAGCTGACAACCTATCTAAGAACATCTCAAAATATAGTACAATACTAGTGGACGCCCGCGTTTCCGTCCGCGTGGACTACAGAAAAAACAAAATGTCTAAATTATCCGGGATAAAAACATTTTCCCTGGATATAAACTACCCTATATGTTAAGTGGGACCTGTCACAATATATTCCTGAAAACTGCATCGAAATCGGTTCAGCCGTTTCCGAGATTAGCGTGACAAACGCACAGACAAATAGACAAAAAATCCATAAATCATTCTTTTGGGTACTATTTCGTTGATAAAGGTCTCCTATAGTATTTTTTCTCATATATCTTCCATGTATAGACAGTGATCCGTTACATTTTTATTATATGAATGCTGGGCCGTAAAGAAGAAGTATGAAAATCGACTGCATGTAAGCGAGATGAGAATGTTGAGATGGATGTGTGGAGTTACAAGAATGGATAAAATAAGAAATGAGTATATAAGAGGAAGTCTGAAAGTTGCGCCGATCACAGACAAGTTACGAAGTAACCGTCTGTCTTGGTACGGGCATGTAAAGCGACGGGATGAAAGGCATATTTTACAGAGAATGTTGTGCATGAATGTGGATGGATATAAAGGAAGAGGTAGACCAAAGAAGTGTTGGATGGACTGTGTGAGAGAGGATATCCGTGTACTGGGAGTGAGCAATGAGATGACGGATAATAGGGGTGAATGGAAGAAAAGAACATATTGCGCCGACCCCAAATAAATGGGAACAGGGCAGGAAGATGATGTATAGAAGAAGATAGGTATAGATAAATAGTCAAAAAACATTAAAGACCTTAGAGATATTTCTAACAGCCTATTTAAAGGATAAATTTCAGCATCAAATGTCTCTTGCCAACAAGACAATACGTACCTAAGATCTATAGCGACCCCGTTGTTCAACCAAACAATCTCGGGCTTCGGATTGCCGACGGCGGCGCAATCCAACGTCACCGACGCACCTGAAAACCACACATAATACGTAGCTACTAGCGCCACCATTCACTTTAGTTAGAGTGAAAACCTCTAATGGCTCCTCCATACAATGGGCGAACTCGGGCGAACTCGATTGTGTAGAGGGCAGGTTTGTCGGTATTCGTCGACGATTGTCTAAGTTCGACGAGGTTCGACGGCGTTCGCCTATTTGTCAGTTTTTCGGGCATACATCAAAGAGATTCGACGGTTGATTCATGGAGATGCCCACACGTTCGTCGATCATTCATATAGACTAATGTACTCTGTGCCGTCGACAAACTACTACTAGACGAACGTATGGATGCCTGCACAATGATAGTGTCGAATTATGATTATGATCTAACATCGCCGATTGTATGGAGGAGCCATAAAAGAAATCTTTTTAGGGAGAAGCACTGAGTACTGTATTCTGTACAATCATTTATATTTTTTATTAAATTGTATATTAAGTGCGGGTGACAACTAAAAAAAAAACCTGTGCGGTAAGCACGAACCTTTTTTACCTTTTTTTTAATGTTATTTGACAGTTTGACGTACTACTAGCGTTACGGACTATCGAGAGATTTGTGCTTACCCCTCAGTTGTCCCCTATGGTACGAATCAGAAGTGAACAGTTGGGAAAATATGTCACCCGGGTGACACAATTGGGAGGAAAATTCTCATCAAAATCCATTCAGTAGTTTTTGCGAGAAAGACCTACAAACATACACCTTCAGAAACTTTATGATATTAGTACTAATGTAGGTACATGGGAGTGATATGATAGACAAGACTCTCCGCCCCCTTATTACCTAACTAGCAAAGCGATAGCGAAAATTGTACATACAAAAATCGCTGATTGCTTGTCAAATTCGTATTACGTAAAATGAATTTCAGAGGAACTTTGACATTTCAAGGCGAATATTGTACAATTTTCGCTATCGCTTTGCTTCAGGGGGCCGATCAAGTAAAATACTCACTCACTACATTTTATTTTACCTGTCTTAAATAGTAACTCTTTATATGTTAAAAAAATCTCTCACCTTCCATAACAGTGGCAGATTGTGGAGTGGCCACGAATCGTGGAGGAGATTCCACCTCCGCCACTTCCGAGTTCACTTGTAACTCCATCGGGGGACTGCTTCTGAGGATATAAAGATCTTCCGTAAATGCTGTATTAGAGCCACCTATCGGAACGCTGACATAATTAAAAGTACAATACAATTCCAAACCTACAATGTTTGGAATATATACATGGTCCGAACAAGAACTAGTGGCCCGCCCCTTGATTACGTAGTAGGTGAGGCGAGGTGCGGGGCGCGGGAGGACGTCGAGCGCTCGTTGCGCGCACGCACACACTCGAGATTATCGCGATCGCGCGGCTTCGGCTTTGCTATTGCTTTCACGTAATCAGGGGGCCGATGGGGCCGTAAGCGCTTCCCTTTTCACAGACAGACAGAGTAGAATACCACAACCCGAAGCATCGGACGAGGTCGACAGCACAGTTCCCATAACACTGCGATCACCGACCCGCAAAAAACCGGATGAGACAGAAGCCTTCAGGCCTACGTCACATTGTAGGTATCTTGTAGGTAGTTTTCAGTTTTGTAATGTATAAATAATAATAAGTTGGATTGTTATCACAAATACCGAATTACGACCACTAATTAGAATAATTTACAAATATTTAAAAAAATGTCGGAAGAAAATAAAAAATTAAGTTATAAGAGAAAAGACAAAGATCACCGGTATCCTGAATACGACTCTAAAAATGGAAATGGGCGGCACATGCTTGCAGAATGCCCAGTGACAGATGGGCCAGAAAAATCGTAGTGTATGGGTGCCAAGAGATGGAAAAAGAAACAAGGGGAGATCAAGGAAAAGATGGGAAGATATATTTAAAGTAGAATGTGGACCAGACTGGAGAAGACAGGCCAGAGACAGAGACGAATGGCGGAAACCGGGGGAGGCCTACGCCAGAGAGGCGACTTCCACACAGTGAAACTAAACGGATCGAAATAATATTAGGTGTAATTAGTGTAGTAGTTAAGAATGAGATTAATAATGAATAAAATAGCAATGTACTCGTATGTAAAGCGTGTGCCGCGTGGTGCCGGCACCCCATGTCTGCCCGTGGGTATCGTACGAGGGTTCCCGGGAGGTGGGCAGCAGCGCCTCCCGTACTGACAACATAGTCCAAAATACAAAGTGCGGTCACCAACCCGCCTGCCCAGCGTGGTGACTATGGGAAAATACCCCTCACGGCAGTCTTGTGGCGTGCCCTGGGGGAGGCTTACGTCCAGCAGTGGACTGCAATAGGCTGATGATGATGATGATGATGTAAAGCACAATTAACTAATAATGATAACTGCAAAAACTAATTAATTATCTATTGCATGTGGTAGAATAAGGGCTATTTTTATTTTATTTTATTTTTTATTATTAGAATAATAGTCTCACTCACCTGTAAGAGACCAAACACCATAATCACGACAACTGGTCACAATAACAATCTCACCTATACGCCTGGTGCGCGCCGAGTACACCGACCCGACACTCGTACACCCCGCCGTCCTGCGCGCGCGCCGGCTCCAGCTCCAGCGCGCCGCCGGCCGACAGCGAGGCACGCGCGTCCGCCGCCAGCGGCTGTCCGTTCTTATACCACGTCACCTGCAGGCATACGATCAACAATTATGTCTGCGATCGGCCACAATTTGTGATTGAGGCAAGGCTCACCTAATTTGCAGCAACAGAGCCGAATAGAATGACCGCGAGGTGATCTTATTTACATACATAATAATCACGCCTCTTTCCCTGCAAGGTAGGCAGAGATCACGGATCTCCATTTGCTACGATCCTGACACACCTCTTTCACTTCATCTACTTTCATGATATTCTTCATGCACGCTCGTCGGTTTAGGGCAGGGGTGGGCAAACTTTTTTCATCGCGGGCCGGTATATTTAAAAAAAAAATTGTCGCGGGCCAGAAAATTAAAAAAAATATTGCCGCGGGCCGGTTAATTAAAAACACTTGGGGCAAGGCTACTAAGCGTAAAGTTTAAAAACATTATTTTTTAGAAACTTAAGGAATTTATTTTTATTTTTATACTTTTTCACATAAAAAAATTGTCACCTTAGCAGTATTGTGATCAAAAATACGAGATTTAAATGTTTTAAGTGTAGATAAAATATTTTAAGGTCTAAAAATATAACACAATTTGAATTTTTGATATTAAAATTTTTCTGAAAAACGTTCGGCGGGCCGGATTAAAACCTCATACGGGCCGGATCCGGCCCGCGGGCCGTAGTTTGCCCATCCCTGGTTTAGGGTATTTATTTTTTATTTATTTGCTATTATTTTTACAGTTTACCAAATTATCTCCTTCAAAACCCACACTATTCTAAATGCCTAGCTGTTTTGTAATACGCCGTGTTAAACACTCCTTCGATGTTTACATACGAAGCGCATAAGCACGAATCCAGAAGGGGGGCATAAATATCCCCTGGCGCTTAGGCAATGTGATTTGTATAGCTAGCTAACACTTTGCCTTCTATATGTATATGTTCGAAAAAACATCAAAAATGTTAAAACAAATCACAATGTAATAATTTTACGTGCGACAGCGCAGTTCGTTAAGTTATCGAAACATCTCCACCAACAGCGGCTAGACTTCATTACGTCAATAAGCACGTTAATTTAAGGCTTCCTATTGAAGGAATATATATCAATAATATACATGTAAATATCGGAGCCTGCCCAGACTTCAACTCGAGTACGACCCCTGACTTCAAGACTGGATTAAACGAACTCACATTAAGATTGAGCGTAGGCGGCGGCACATGCGGCGTGGCGGTCGCATAGACCCGTCGGTCTGGCGGGCCGGCCCCCGCGACCGCCAGCGCCAGCCGCGGCGGGCCTCGCAGACCGCACGGCAGCAACACCGGAGACCCCACCACGGCTAGGATGCTGCGAGGGCCGCCTAGCACTTGAGGCACCTCTGGAAAGTCATGTACTATGTTACTAGCTGTTGCCTGTTTACTATACAGGGTGATTTTTGGTCACAACGGAATCTCCTCATCATCACGATCATTTTTCTACATGGAATCATACCTGGAAAGTGTCTGGTTCCCAAGATACTCGTATTAGGTTCCAAAGTTGAGTAAATAGACTACGTTTTTCTGCATAAATGCACATTGACGCGTGTAGCAAGGTTTTTTTCACGAGAAATAATTAATATCTGTCTATCAAAAAACTAGCATAAACACTGGACACTATAAATTTGCTCGATAAAGTAATAAAAAAATATTCAAAAAAATTTACATCGTTTCCCAGCATTTTTTTTAACTTGCTTTATTTGATGTATAGAGTACGTACCCTTCGTTAAGGGTGGCAACGAAAATCATCCTGTATAATATATCTCTAAGGTTATATCTCTCTCCATACTCCAACTATACATTTATGCGAAACAAGAAGATTAGATAAGTAAAACGTGAAGAGGTAACAAACACACAAATAAACAAACTCCACTTTCGCGTTTATAATACTAAAGTTTGGATTTTGTATTACACGTACCATCGCACTATTATATCAAAGTAGTTTGCTGGAAAAAATCTCATTTAAAATAACAATACAAGGCTAAAAGGCTATAACAAATCTCACCTCAATTGCGTGAGATATGGTAGGTATGGAATGTGTGAAACGTCGTATAGAAAGATGTGCGTAGTGTGTACGCACATCTCACACATTCTATACGACGTCTCACACATTCCATACGACATCTCACACAGTCCATACGACACTTTTCAACACACCTGCAATCAAACCGCGTGTTAAAACAGTACAAAATAAAGTATATAACACTTTTTAGCAACTCACCTGCGAGATAGACCATGGCGGTTCTAGACACGATCGTCCCGACGTTGTCTGCTGACACCACGCACTGGTACAGACCGGCCAGTCGTTCCGACATGCTCGTGATGGACAGCGAGCCGTTTGCCAGCTGCTTCCTGAAGATATAGACATAGACAAATCTTTAATTGTATCAGGCGTCACTATTCGGAAGTTCAAATGTCCATTGAGGGGTTAGTTGGTTCGGTAGTTAGACATGGAAAACTAATCCTGATGATGCCACAGGTGTTGGCGAAACATATGTCGATGAAAAATTTTAAATGGTTTTCGGATGTATTTATAGTTGCATGCTAGGTGCTTGGATCTGGCTTCTCGTTGCGACAGTAGTGTCTTGTGTTCGTGACCATGAGTCGGCAGATCCGAGGGTCAGCGGAGGGTGTAGGGCCCGTCTTTATTCGCTAAAACAACATACACACTACTCATTACACTGAAGGATTTTAGTGTGATGTATTAAAATTATTTACAATTTTATTTTAAATTTTAAATGAAGCAATGCGCGATTTATCACAACACAATAGCAAAATGGTCCTAACTCAGCATGACATGCTGTTGTATTCAAGATCGTTATTGAAAAACTCTGCCCATAGAATGTAATGTTTACCTGGTAACTCAGAATTCATCAACAAACTGACCGCCAGCAAGCAGAGCCAAAAAAAATTGTATATCTTTTATCCCCGTCGCAAAAATAGGAGTGTTATAATTATAAGTTTGAAGTTGTAGCTCCCAAACGGATGCACCGATTTCGATTCTGTGTTGTTTTTCTTAGACACTAACCTGTAAGCATCACTCGCAGCCAGCCCATGGTCAGGGCTCGGCGACCGTTCCTGGTCGAACCTCCAGGTTACCCTCACGGCGGCTCTGGAGACAGCAGCACACGGCAGGAGGACAGCCTCCCCTGGCAACACCACCACGTCACTTGGCTCTAGCGTCAGACGGATGCCTTCGTCATCGTCGCCTCCTGAGGACAGGAAGTGGGATTGTTAGTAGTATTGCGGAGGTTTGTGGTGGTGTGTGGGAACACAGCCGTGTGTTTATGCATTATTATGCATACGTGTGTTTGTCATGACGTAATACTATTTAATTAACTTACAGGATGTTTTTTCATTGCTACCTTTAACGAAGGGTACGTACTCTATACATCAAATAAAGTAAGTTTATGCCAAAAAAATGCTGGGAAACGATGTAAATTTTTTGGATTTTTTTGACGTGAAACGTCTTTAAAATCGCGCCGACACATACGGGTACCAGGTTTAAAAACTGGACCGTAACGAAAAGGTCTATATCATCGTACCTTAATAATTAAAAAACTATTGGTCTTAGAAACAAAAATGTGGTGTCAATATTTCACTTATATAGTCAGCTCGCTGTTATGACATTGAGTTCGTGTCGGGGTCAAGCGGGGGGCCGGGGGAGGGATACTGCGATAACTGTGCGAAACCGGCGCTCGCGCTTGTTTCTATTCAGTGTAACTCGTGACTCCGACTTTATAGCGTGGTGATTCTTTCGTGTGTTTGTCAAGTTTATTTGAACCGATTGATTTATACAAAAATAAGTGTAATTTGGACAGTATTTATATCTATACTAATATTATAAAGCTGAAGAGTTTGTTTGTTTGTTTGTTTGAACGCGCTAATCTCAAGAACTACTGGTCTGATTTGAAAAATTCTTTCAGTGTTAGATAGCCCATTTACCAAGGAAGGCTACAGTCTATACAACAACCTGCCCGGCTTCGCACGGGTACAACGTCCCCTCACGCGGACGAAGTCGTGGGCGGCTGCTATTTAAAATAACCAGAAAGTGACAATAAATATATAAACATTTGCTATGTATTTTATGTTTCTATTACGTACCTGTTCTTTTTTTATTAAAATACTTAAAACAGCGTCCATCTTGTTTTCATTTCAATCTTTTACTTTAAAAGCGATTCGCTAACATAGACGTTTCACGTTAAAACCAACGGCCGTGTGCCCCGACACAGCCCCACCCGCTTTTTTTTATTACTTGATCGGGCGAAATTTATAGTGTCCAGTGATTATGCTAGTTTTTTCATAGCGTCAAAAATCATGCTACACTCGTCTATGTGCATTTATGCAGAAAAACGCAGTCTATTTACTCAACATTGGGCCCTAATGTCTTGGGAACCAGACACTTGCCAGGTATGCTTCCATGGAGAAAAATGATCGTGATGATGAGGAGATTCCGTAGTTTTCGGAAACGTTGACGACCAAAAATCATACCTGTATACCTATAGACACGGCTGTGTTTCTGAAATAGGGGATCTGCAGAAAGAATCATAAAGAACATAAAACTATTTACTTCAAAATTTATTTAAAGAATGCTCATTTAACAAAAAACTAATTTTAAACCTAAGTGAGCTATCACCGCTTTTCCACACCAAAAAAAAACACAAAAAAAAACAAAGAGAAGACGGCCAAGTTCCAACAAAACACCACAATAATTCAGCTGCGTTGAACCAAAGAGGATCTTATTTCTCTATACTTGAACAAAGCCTCTATAAGTACCTATTCAAGGTCCCTTTTAAACCATTTACGGGGTCCCGATGGTATCGCAAACATTATGACAAGAGGTCACATGATCCCTACCTGATCGCATCTGCCCTTCGAACCGATTTAAAATTATTTGTTATTTGTACTCCTGTCTGGAGCGCACGGGTGTGGTACGGCCAAGTTTACCAGTGTTATTTATATACAATGTATAGATGTCATCTATACCTATTTATTATTTATATACACTATAACAGCTACCTACAAACTTGAAATTTGGCAGGTACGTTCCTTATAGGATGTTAACGCAATTAACAAGGGTTTATTGTATAATGTATTAAATAGGATTATGTATAGGTAATTTCAGTAAATTAATTTCACTGTTTATATTGTTAAAATGGTAGCGCCATTTTTTGGTATAGCTTGAGATTACTATCAGATTCAGATAAGAATTAATAAGTTCAATCAAAAGCTCAGTCAGTCACTCGAATAATTTTGTCATCAATGTGGCCGCGGAGTCAGCGTGCCTATTTCAGTAATTATCATCAGTTTTTATGTAATTCAGGAATAATCAATTCAACAATTGTCCAGGGAGGGCATCCAGTGTAAACCTAGACTAAGAAGAACAATAAACTAACTAGGCAACGTATTGTGCAGTTTTCTGTGTGTGTGGAAAACCCTGGGAGGGAGAACTGCATCACGAGGAACCAACCAAACGCGTGGAGGGACCGACATATTTGCCCGGAGCTTCCTTATCGAGACGTGGCCCAAAGAACCGAGGATGAGCTGGGCATTGCATCCGACACCGGAACTGCGTCGTAAGTCTGCGGCCCCTGACGGAGGCAAGCCGGGGTTGCGACATAGGGTGCACACATCCGCTAATAGCGGATTTTACGAAACTAAGGAGGTAAAACTTTTGAAGTATATGCTTTTGAAGTAAGGATTTTTTGAAATTCGCACGGGAACTGGAAAAAAGGGGATTTCCAAAGTTCACACGGACGAAGTCCGCCAGTCCATAATATAAACGAATTAGTCGTATACACGCAAATAAATTATTAAACTCAACGTGCGAGTTATAAATATTTAAATTGAAAATAAAAATAAAAGAGAAAAGCCACACAAATTAATGCATAAGCACATCAATTGTCTCAAAAGCAGTCAAGTTAGACCATTCAAACGAAATGGACAAATAAGAAAACTCAATTCTATTTCAAAAGCAAATAAAACTCGACAAGTGAATGAGCAGTACTGAGGAGATGTTATTACTCGTACTTCGGTACATAAAAAATTCTGTGCTGATGCGGGGCTTACAGAATACATCAGCTGCATTACTTTTCTTGCATTTCGTAAGAGTCGACTAAGGAACAGTGAAGTGCGTGAAATGTGATTTTTTTTAAAACATATTACATAGGTTTACCTTTACCACAACGCGCCTGATGGTAAGCACCGATTAATATTTATTTATTTAAAACGACTGTCTCAAAACGGGGTAGCCAGAACAGCAGAAACACGAAGGAAATCCTAGCCACGCTTAGCACAGCGGCCTTGAAAAATCAGTGACATGAATGTCGTCACTTGTAAGTGATCTTTTGCATGGAAGAAGGTGCAGCTGAAAGGAGATGCAGCTGTTAATATAAATTAAATAATAACATTATTAATAAGTATCTAACTAAAAAGAAACCTTCATAATTATCTAGTTATAAAGACCACACTTCTACTTTAATTTTCCGTTATCGGATAAGTGTTTATATTTTTTATTTTATTATGCTCGTATTTAAGTACATCGTAAAACGTCCTAGTCACACGAACTTGGCGCTACTCCAGCGCGCGCGCATCCCCTATCCGTTAGCATTGATTTATTGGTGTCTGCGCGGGCGCATCTAATGCGGTTTTTATTGGCTATCTGTTTAATTGTCCACTCTCTTTTATGTTATTCTCATCTCGCAGATGGTTTGGTAGTTTAGGATAGTAGGCATCACTACATATTATAAAACAAAGTCGCTTCCCGCTGTCTGTCCCACCCTCCTTATTACCTAACTAGCAAAAGCAAAGCGATAGCGAAAATTGTACAAAATTGCTGATTGCATGTCAAATTCCTATCACGTAAAACGAATTTCAAAGGAACTTTGACATTTCAAGGCGAATATTGTACAATTTTCGCTATTGCTTTGCTTCGGCTTTGCTATTGCAAATTAGGTAATCAGGGGGCCCTATGTATGCTTAGATCATTTAAACTACTACCAAGATCTTATCGATATTTGCTTTGATGTATTCCACGTATAGATACGGGCGGATGTGGAGATATTTTAGTGTTTGAGTGACCTTCGGAACTTATCTTTATATCTTAGGGTAGATATTATAGGGTACACAAGCGGTGATAGCCCAGTGGTTAAGACGTGCACCTTCCAAGCGGGAGGGGTAAGTTCGATCCCAGTCACGGGCCTGTACCAATGAATTTATTTCATGTACAGATTTTAATGTTGTAAAAGCACGTAAAACCGTTGGTCCTGCGCCTGATCTCTCTCCGGTCGTGTCGGCTTTCCGCCCCATCGGACCATTGAGAGTAACGGAATAGAGAGTGCATCTGTGTTTGCGCACACACTTGTGCACTATAATATCTCCTGCGTACCTGGCCAATCTCCGTAGAGATTGATCGCCTTGGTCGAAATACGGTCGGAGATCATCATCATAGGGTATACATACAACTGTAAGACTCAGTTCATAATTTAATTAATTATTTATTTACCTGAAATTATTTACCTTTCAAGGCGCATTGGCGCAAGCTGTAATACTTTGAAAATGTTTTATATAAATACATAGTAATTATGCCGGATACAATTCCAATAGCTGTTCAGCATAATTATCAGCAACATAGCACACGCGGACAGAGGCGCGGAAAACAGCCAGTAGCTAATAACAGCAAGGAACTTAACTTGAAGCAACGGAACTTGACGTGCGATCGAGTTAGCAGCGCTTCCGATAGAGGCGGGGTGCCACTGACAGCGGGATCATAGAAAAAACTATCTGTATACTAAAATAACAGGATGAAAATCACGCTAATGACAAAGTTTTTTACCTTTCAACTGAACGTTTTCGGTTATGGTTTAGCTTTGGTTTGGCTATTCATTTGACAGCGTTTTAGACATCTCTATTAGTTGACAAAATTTAGAGCGATACGCAAATGTGCAAAACATATTTAGTAGTTATTTTACATAAATATCTTGATACATATCAGAGTTATAGTCTGCAAATGATTTCAAGGGGTCATTTGAATTTTTTTATCGGGCAATATCCGTGCATGTCGTAAGAGTCGACTAAGGAACTCAGAGGCGGTCTCTCAGGCGATAAGCTAGCAACTTGTCACTGATATTTCACATCTGTCCCCGCTATGCTTAACGTGGCTGCAGCGGAGGAAAATGCAGCTGATGTATTCTAGTGAAATGCAGCTGATGTATTCTAGTGAAATGCAGTTGATGTATTCTAGTGAAATGCAGCTGATGTATTCTAGTGAAATGCAGCTGATGTATTCTAGTGAAATGCAGCTGATGTATTCTAGTGAAATGTAGCTGATGTATTCTAGTGAAATGCAGTTGATGTATTCTAGTGAAATGTAGCTGATGTATTCTAGTGAAATGCAGCTGATGTATTCTAGTGAAATGCAGCTGATGTATTCTAGTGAAATGCAGCTGATGTATTCTAGTAAAGCCTCGCATCGAAGCAACATACACTGTATACATGACAGCCGGCGTATTCTGGTCACAAGAAAAAACTGCAGCGTCTTAAGTGCTAAGCCCCGCATTCATGGTAAACTTTTTGTTTAGCCACATGGTTGCATAAACATGTTGCCGAGTTGCCGTCAACATATTGCGGGCAACACTTGTGTTGCGGAGTTGATCTCGCCATGTTGCAGAGTTGACTCCCGGCGAGCGTAAACATCAGTTTACCAACATATTTTGTCGTGTGTGAACGTGTTTGTAACACTTTATACACATGGCAGTAGTGTGGAGCAATGATAAAATAATGCAATTAATAGAATTATTTCAATCTAAATTTCTTCTTCTTCTATAAAAGAACAACAACACTACTTCCTTGGGCAACATTTTAACGCAGACTGGCGCGTGGACAATCTGTATTGTCTAAAACAAAGTTTCCAGCAACATTCTCGCCGCTCATCAACAATGTTGATCAACTGTTGCTAAACAAATGTTTACCGTGAATACGGGTTTCAAGTGCCCGCTGCAACTCGCACCACACCTCCAAAAGCTCATGAGTCAGCAGATAGACACAATTAGGTCAATTACTAATCCATTCATTGGTGGTACGTGTGAGCGAGAGGGTGTGTGTGAGGGAGATGCAAGAGGAATCGAAAGTCATCCCATTGAGATCCCGATGGAGGAATTTAAAGAGATACACAGATTTCGTATACATGTATACAGGATGTACCAAAAGGAGTGTATCAAGCTAAAGTCTATGAAAATAGCCCCCTATTGAGAACCCATTCACAAAATTTAAGACTCTTACGACATGCAGCTGATATATGAAGACACGCAACAGCACATGTACACTAAAATACCTAAACATATAACAAAAAAAAACAACTCGACATTCGACACGTAGATAGTTACGAGTACGAGCGACACGACCAGAAACGTGTCGTCAAAGAAAATGGAAGAAAACTAGCGTGAACGTGAAAAACTACGATCATATCCTTCTGTGCGGAAACTAGAATGAACACGTGATTCATTTAAAACTGATGTACTTACGTGAGCGATTTCAATTCGATTTCGATTTAAATGTGCAAATATCTCGTCCAGCGTGTTATAAAAGTTCCTCTTAATAAAAAAACATAAAGAACATTGATAGTTTTAACTTTATTCACACTTAATTCTTTGCCAAACATGCACTGTTATACAATGTTGAAAAATAAAAAGTGGACAGAAGAACATCGCTTAATAATTGCAAAGGACCATGGGCAAAAATGTAAGGGACTTGGGACCACCCTCCAATAGGGGTATTGGGACTTACATACCATATAACCCTGAAAAGACAACTGTGAAAACAAAGCTGCCATAGCAAAAGTTGTTCCTCGAGAAAATATCTAATCAACGACATACATCTTACTTAACGCTACTGGAGGACAGTCCCAATCTGCCCAATCTCCTTTATAGACATACATACATAACTATGTATATATATATAGACATTTATACATACCCTGGGCCGCATCTTGCTTAACATCAGACACGATGGCGGTCAAATGTTTGCCTAGCTAATTGTAAAAAAAAACTTCATGTCTATGTTTCATAGGGGTGGGAGACACTACAGACAGATCTTCATTTAGTAAGTAGACATAACATTGATATATTGAAGTTACATAGCAAAAAAACTAGACCCATTTATCTCATAAAAGAAAACTAGCCAAAAAGAACTGCTAACCAACCGTCAACAACTTTTTCGATTTATAAAACGGCCTACTTTCCAGCGAAATGCCAATACTTTGCAAACAAACAAACAATACTCATCACGGACTTCGCAATCAACATAACAGAACAAAGGCAATCCCCATCAGCCACAACAAGGCTGTGTGGCGCGGCGCGGCGCGATCATCACAGATTGCGATTTAAAAAAAAAGAACTGTCATCCGAAAGGCGGGAAAAGAAATGGACGGCCATGATTGAAAATGGCGGATGTAGGCCAGTTGGTTTGTGGGATGCGAGGAAATTGCAAGGTCTTTTTGCGAAATGCAGATTCTAAAATTGCAGCTGACGACAGAGATGACTGAAAAATTAAAAGACACATACATGGAAAATATATTGAAAAAATTATAATGCTCGGCCTTTATACACGCAAGAGAACCCTAAACAATGTTTTCTCATTTTGTCTGTATGTTTGTGCACGCTAATCCATAAAAAGGCTCGACCGATTTCGATGCAGTTTTCAGATATAAATAGTGATAGGTCCCATTGAAAATATAGGCTACTTTATATCCCGGGAAAATGTGTTTAGCCCGAATAATTTCGACATTTTATTTTTTTCTGGTTTCGCGGGCGTCCACTGGTTTATTTACTACTAGTGGACGCCCGCGACTCCG
Source organism: Carposina sasakii (assembly GCA_014607495.2). Taxonomy (NCBI): domain Eukaryota; kingdom Metazoa; phylum Arthropoda; class Insecta; order Lepidoptera; family Carposinidae; genus Carposina; species Carposina sasakii. The sequence goes on along the minus strand of CP053176.1, from coordinate 7,229,462 downwards.
TCCGCGTGGACTACAGAAAAAAAAATGTCGAAATTATCCGGGATAAAAACATTTTCCCGGGATAAAAAGTAGCCTATATGTTAAGTGGGACCTGTCACAATATATTCCTGAAAACTGCACCGAAATCGGTTAAGCCGTTCCTGAGATTAGCGTGCACAAACGCACAGACAGTCCCTTCCCATGGGAATTTCGGGAAATCAATTCTTAGTGCTTCCCCGCAGTCTCCGATTTTAGCTTCACATGTACAGCGGTTTTTGTAAAAAAATTGAATTCCCGTTAGTCCCCTTCCCGTGGGAATTTCGGGAAATTCGTTCTTAGCGCTCCCTCGCAGTCCCTAATGAACGTACAGGTCTAATTTCGAATTCATATGTATCGCGCTTGTCGTAAAAAAATGAATTCCCGTTTGTCCCCTTCCCGTGGGAGTTTCGAGAAATCCGTTCCTAGTGCTTCCTCGGGGTCCCAAATAAACAAATATGCCCAACTTAAGATTCATATGTGTAACCGTTTTCATAAAAAATTATTAATTCCCGTTGGCCCCCTTCCCGTGGGAATTTCGGGAAATTCGTCCTTAGTGCTTACTTGCAGTCCCTAATGAACATCTATGCCCAATTTCAGCTTAATATGTATAGCGGTTTTCGTAAAAATTATGAATTCCCGTTTGTCCCCTTCCCGTGGGAATTTCGGGAAATCCGTTTTTAGTCCTCCCTTGCTCTCCCCAATGAACATATATGCCCGATTTCAGCTTCATATGTATAGTGGTTTTCGTAAAAAATATAGAATTCCCGTTTGTCGCCTTCCCGTGGGAATATCGGGAAATTCTTATAGCCTATGTTCATCCAGGTCCTATAAGGATTCTAACGGTGAAAGAATTTTTTAAATCGGTCCAGTAGTTTTTGAGCCTATTCATTACAACCAAACAAACAAAGTTTTCCTCTTTATAATATTAGTGTAGAAAACAGTAGTGCTATTTGGAACATATTACAGCATCAAAGATACAGCCCAACCAAACCACCAAACCGTTGTGTAGACCAAAGACCTTCCATATATCTATGTTGTAGACAATGAATTCCACAATCAGCAACTAGGCCACGCTGTCAGCAAAAAAGAAGTACAAGCAGGAGGTGACTAATATCTTGATTTTATAATAATGTATATTCCTGTCTTTTTACGTGCGCTATCGCATTGGGTTAATGCCTGTAATGATTGCGACAAGTAAGAAATCTATACATCTAATAAAAATGTAACGGATCGCTGTCTCTACATGGAAGATATATAAAAAAAAATATTATAAGAGACCTTTATCAACGCAAAAGTACCCAAAACGATAATTTTTGGAATTTTTGTTTGTTTGTCGGTTTGTCTGTGCGTTTGTGCACGCTAATCTCAGAAACGGCTGAACCGATTTCGATGCAGTTTTCAGGAATATATTGTGACAGGTCCCACTTAACATATAGGCTAATTTTTATCCCGGATAATTTCGATATTTTGTTTTTTCTCTGTAGTCCACGCGGACGGAGTCGCGGGCGTCCACTAGTAAATAAATAAAAGCATAGCCATTAATAGTGGTCCTACAATAATGCGTTTCACAATATAGTTCTTTCGAATGATGGCGCTAGTTGCGCTCTGTATGACATTATCTGTATCCAAAAGTGTTAGAAGCGACATCAGACACGTGAGTTATTTACATGAACGAATATATTCGTAAAAATATTATAGTGTTTTTATATCTTTATTCGCAAGAATAATTGACACATTCCGTGTGACGCACGTGAGCTTTGGCTATTATCGCACTCGGCTTTTGCAAACACTTGCCGGTGGTATGGTATTATTGCCACTCACTAATTCTATCACACGCATCGAGGATTGCATTTCTTTAGTACGATACATATTGCCAGTATTCAAAAATTTTAAAGGCGTGCAACTGTCAAAATTTGCTTCTTACATCCAAAAATTATATAAATTACAGTATCTCCTCTTAGTTCTTCTTCCATGTTAAGCGTCGCTCCCACATTTCGAGACGTCAAACTTATTGAAATGAAGTATCGATTCAAACAATCGATAACTCTGATTGATTGCATTTTGTCATAGATATGATGTACGAGACCTGGATTGCAGCGTGAAGATGTGATCACACTCCCTAAGCTCACTAGAATACACCAGCTGTATCTCCTTCCGCGGATATCGTAAGAGTCGACTAAGGAACTCAGGGGCGTTCTCTCAGGCGATTAGCTAGCCTTGTCACTGATACTTTTACAAAATTTTTTGGTCACATATGGCATTATGTACATACTATGTCTTTGCCTCTTTTTGTTACTTCGTAATATTTTTAATCTGAGTAAGTCACAGAATATTATATGTACCTATACAAGTGAGTTGTGAAAAAATCTTTGCAGCGTCCATTGTGACCGCGAAATATAAATTTTATTTTCGTGCCAAGCCTAGTGTTTTTCATACCGGCACTTTTTGGCGATATTGTGTGGACCAGCGATCCGCGTCAGCAACAAGGCGATTAAGAGTTTCCGGGAGGTGGGCAGTAGCATAGTCCGAAAATCACACTGCGGTCACCAACCCGCCTGCCCAGCGTGGTGTTTATGGACAAAAACCCAGGCAGTAGCCTCGTGGCGTGCCCTGGGGGAGGCCTACGTCCAGCAGTGGACCGCAATAGGTTGAAGGAAACATAGAAGCGACAGTCAGCGATACAGATTAACTTATCGACCATTATTTACTGCCTCTACATTTAGTTCTGGATGATTTATTTTTCCCCAAGTTATAAATAAGTTAATGGCTTTTTAGAACGTCAGTAAATCTATAAATATAGGGATGTGTTCGTTGATCATCATACTAAGAGACATGTTTAGAAAAGTTTTGAATGAAATGTTTTATTTAGTTTAGGTAAATTATAGTCCGTCTTAGAGTCTAGCATTCATAGACATCTATAGACACTATAATATAAGAGGGTATAACGCAAGATGCTATGAGAATAGTCCATTATATGTAGAGAACTTTACACAAATTAGAGGTTCGAAATCACACTAAAATTTTTCTAGACATTATATCATCATCATCAGTCTATTGCAGTCCACTGCTGGACGTAGGCCTTCCCCAAGGCACGCCTCAAGTCTGCCATGGGCGGTATTTGCCCATAGTCACCACGCTGGGCAGGTGGGTTGGTGACCGGAGTTTGTATTTTGGACTATATTGTCAACACGGGAGGCGCTGCTGCCCATCTCCTGGAAACCCTTAATCGCCTCGTACGATACCCACGGGCAGACATGGGGTGGTACGAATTCTACTCTGCCGGCTCCACGCGGCCATTAAATACGGACAGTTAATAAAGAAGTGAGGATTATTTGTACAAACTTGAAAAATAATGATTGTGTACCTACGAGTATCAAATTTTGTGGATAGGTTTTTCATCATCATCATCATCATTTACAGCCCTGAGAAGTCCACTGTTGGACATAGGCCTCCCCCAACAACCTCCACTCCGAACGGTCGGAAGCAGCCTGCATCCAACCGACGCCCGCAACCTTGACCAGGTCATCCGTCCACCTCGCGGGTGGCCTTCCCACGCTGCGCTTGCCGATACGTGGTATCCACTCTAGAACTTTCCGACTCCATCGGCCATCAGTTCTTCGAGCTATGTGCCCTGCCCATTGCCACTTCATTCAAGAGACATAGGAATACAATTACTTCAAAATGGGGTCAAGCGACGGAGGTGACCCGAACAAATCAGATTGGTGCCCAATAAATACTTCGAGCCGTATTGGCAGGGACGCCTTTGTGTTTTATTGGATTTTGTTTTTATTTTAATGTTATTTTAGTAGGAGAGCGCTGGAGGACAGAAAGGTACAATTTATGTTATATTTTCAAGATTATATGAATATTTCTGAGTATATTTATTTGTTTGTATACATGTATTTCGGCCTAGGCGACCAATCTCTACGGAGATTGGCCAGGTACGCAGGAGATATTATAGTGCAAAAGTGTGTGCGCAAACACAGATGCACTCTCTATTCCCTCACTCTCATAGTCCGATGGGACGGAAAGCCGACACGACCGGAGAGAGATCAGGCGCTGGACCAACGGTTTTACGTGCTTTCCGAGGCACGAGCTAAGTGACAATTTTGCAACATTAAAATCTGTACATGAAATAAATTCATTGGTACAGGCCCGTGACTGGGATCGAACTTACGCCTCCCGCTTGGAAGGTGCACGTCTTAACCACTGGACTATAACCGCTTATATAATATTACCTGTGCAGATACGGGTTTTTACTAGGTATTCTATACATAAGCTGCATTTCCTTCCGTGCATGTGGTAAGCGTCGACTAAGGAACTCAGGCATTCTCTGAGTGAACAAGCTAGCAACTTTATATATGTTTACGGAAGAGTGGATGGAAGGGTTGGAAGGGGAAGATCTCGCCGGACCTTCACCGTTCAAATTGGTGAAATTCTAAAGAAAGGTCAGGTCAAGAGTACCCTCAACCGACGAGCGTGCATGAAGAATATCATGAAAGTAGATGAAGCGAAAGGGGTGTGTCAGGATCGTAGTAAATGGAGATCCGTGATCTCTGCCTACCCCTCCGGGAAAGAGGCGTGATTATTATGTATGTATTTATATTTGTATGTTTGCTAAATATAGCGTGGGACCTTTATTATGATCATACAGTTCTGGCTGTCCATTTCGGGAGCACACATGTATTTATGTATGTCATTTATTTTTGGGTTACCCACAGAATCGACCCTAATTTTTCATCTTTTCATTATTACCAACCGGTTACTACCCGGAGATTGGCACATACAGCCGGACAAACCGCGGTAACCGGTGAACCCGGTCCGGGACAATATCCGGCCAGGCCGGACAATGATGCAGCCACATACAATAAAGGGGGTGTTGTAAATGTCTAGTTTAGTTGAATCGAAGATTCTTTCTAAAGTGAAATTAGATCTAGGAAGAGAAGAGTGATCGTGAGATTTTAAATTAATTGAAATGATAATTATTTATTTGGTCAAAACATTGTACAATAAGGTTATTTTTACATTGTTGGCTCAGAGACATGTTTCGCCAAAATATGTGGCGTGGAAATATTAGGTTTCATTTAAAACTAGTGGACGCCCGCGACTCCGTCCGCGTGGACTACAGAAAAAACAAAATGTCGAAATTATCCGGGATAAAAAGCCTATATGTTAAGTGGGACCTGTCACAATGTATTCCTGAAAACTGCATCGAAATCGGTTCAGCCGTTTCTGAGATTAGCGTGCACAAACGCACAGGCAAACCGACAAACAGACAAATATTCCAAAAATCATCGTTTTGGGTTCTATTGCGTTGATAAAGGTCTCCTATAATATTTTTTCTCATATATCTTCCATGTACAGACAGCGATCCGTTACATTTTTATTATATGTATAGATAGATTACATTACACTAATTTAAAATCATTTAAATTCTTTAAAAACGCCCAAAATCGGTTCTCCCTACAATATAATGGGCTACTTATAGTATTTCCCCACCCTTATGTTACACCCTGTACAAATAACTGCAATCTTTACTCATTGCCCATGTGACTTCTGATGTTTTGACAATACCAGCTCTGCAGGTGCGCTCGATTATAAAATATTATTGACACTTCAATAGCTGGAGACATGTTATTGTAAACTTCGAATAGATATGACAGTTTCAATGGCGCATACTAGCCATAATTAAATCACATACTGCGTCTATAAGTGTTATAAATTTAATCGAAGGCATATTGTAGAATACGCTGCATTACAAAAAAGCTAGGTATTTTTAATTATTGGTACATAAATTAAAAATTTCTTCTAGCACGACACGCTCGCTTCGCTCGCTCGGCTCGTGTGTTGTTATTTTAACAGTTCTAACCTAACCTATTAATAAAGAAATAATGCAATATGTAGGTATACCTAAACTGAATTAAATTAACTACCCCCTTTAAATCGAATCTAAAATTATGTAGATAAATTGCCAGAAGTGAAATTGAATTAACACACACTACAGTAAAATTTAATTTCAGCAAATAAAAACTCTGTGGACATTCGTGAGGTATTTTAACTTTCTCCTCACAGCCAATTTCAGTAAAAGCGAAACAAAACAAAATGTAAAGATTTTAAATTTAAAGACTTTCTTGAAAAAGTCAGTCTAGACTTTAATAATTACTGCGAAGACTTGTCACGGACAATTTAGTACACTTCGCGAGGGATTCAAGTAATATATACAGCAGAAAACGTAAAATAAAAATTACGGTATATAAATACAGAGATAAGTATAGAAACATCCATGACTCGGAAACAAACATTGATGTTTGAACCTACAAGATTCGAACCCATGACAAGAGTACTCGTATGGCGTCTAAGTAAAATAAATAGTTTTGATTTTATTAATGAAAGAAGACGAAAATTACAGAAACGACACAATTAGGTACAGAACATGCAAAAAAAACAAGTATTTTTTAATTACGTCCCAAAAAAAAACCTCATTGAGACTTAAAACAACGATAGAAAAATATGTTTTGACAATCGTCGAACACATTCGGTAAAATATCAATCACTCTCTCGTAATGTAGAAGGAATGAAAAACAAACTTTGACGCGCCCCTACCCAATAATATGGAGAAATTGATGACAGAGACCGCGTTAAGGGACGTAGTCTTACCACACCATTTTTTTTTCATTGTGGCTGATCCAAAAATCTTGAATAATTAATAAACTCAAATATATTTGTAGATGTAGGTTAATAAATCAACAGAATTTTCGTGTTAAACTTTCGGCTAATGTTAAAAAAAAACCTAAATATAATAAAAAAAGGATGGGGTAGTTTCCTATGGTTGAATCTTAATAACATCTTATTCTTATCAGAATAAATAATCAAAATCATACCTATCTGTAAAATTACAATTTGATTATGTGTCAAAATGAGGTAATGTTCTTCAGTCGCTAATACATATAATTTGTAAATAAATCGATTTTTTTTTCGTTAAAAATATCAAAAAACCATCATTTTTGAGCTTTAAAAAAGACCTAGGTCAAAGACCTCATTTGTTTGGTCAAAATCATTCGAGGTACTGCATCGTACCTAGCCTACGTATTTATGAATAGTAAAACAACCTAGAGAAAACGGATTCAAAGTTTCCTTACATCCCCTTAAATAACAACAGCTAAACTTAAACACAAATTTCCACCTTATAACAACGGTGCAAAGCTTCAAATCCAACCGAAAACCAACTTCAAAATGGCGACGGCAAACAAATGAAATTGCACGCAATTTGCAATTTAAGCGCTATTGACATAGAGTCGCTTTTAGCAATGAATAAATCAGCAGTAATCTCGGATTACATTTAAAGAGATTAGAGTAACATAGAGTTCGGGATTTTAAGTTAATTTGTTAGAAAAAAAAAAACAACTTGATAAATGATTTTAATTTAGAAAAACAGAGCATAACACCCGCATCTGTAACGGAGACGAAGTAATTCTACGAAATCTATTGCTTTAGAAAAGATTTACATTCTTTAGTCGAGAATCTCTTCACACATGCTGTATACGAGTATATGCTGATACCAAAACGGGATAGCCAGAACTGCAAGGTCACGAAGGAGATCCTATACAGCCACGTCTAGCATAACGCGGTCAGATGTGTCCAAGAGAGAACTGTTAAACATAAATTACTATACAGGGTGTAACAAAAAGGGTATGTTAAGCGAAAAGCTATGTAAATAGCCTACTATAGAGAATCTATTTCCAAAATTTGAGACTCGAAATCACATTTTTATTTTTCAAGATTGTATGAAAATTCCTGAGATATTTAAAAATTCTCAATGCTATCGGGGAAAATAAACATGTGATTTCAGGTCTCAAATTTTGTGGACAGGTTCTCTAGAGTGGGCTATTTTTACAAGCTTTTATTTAACTTGCAATGTATGTTTGTTCGGGTGAAATCTTACAACTCAATTTTAAGGCACTTGCCCTCAACCGATTGGGCTGAAATTTGGTGAGCACGTTCAGTTCGGATGACAATGCATGATTAACAGTGTGACGTCATTCTAAATCCAACATGGCGGCATACCCAAAATGGCGGACCAATTATTTTAAATGCATTCCTACAATATGGGTATCAAATTAAAGGGCTAGCTGAGAGTAACTCGAAAAAAATGTGACGTCACTCTTAATCCAATATGGCGGACTTCTAAAACTTGAAAATCTATTTTGAAACAGATATTTTTAAGCAATTGAGTTGAAATTTTGTATGCACGTTCATGCATGACAATGCGTGGTTAACTGTATGACGTTATGCCAAATCCACCTTACCAGGTGAAAACTAAAAAGTATAAAATAAAATTTAGGTAAAAAAACCTTTTTAAAAACAAGCTTTTATTTAAATGCGCTAAAAAGAAAAAATAAACTTTTACACTAAAACTTTTACTGTTAATTTATAACGTCATTTCAAATTTAACACATTTGACACAATTTATATGTTATAAAAGCTTGTCGCGACATTTAAGTACTCGTATTTACTTTCTTAGTTTTAAATTTTTAATAAGTCAAGATGAGGCCGTGCCGAGGACTGAGTGGCATGATGACATGATGTCGTGAACATACCACCTCGGGGCACCGGGGCGAACCCTGTTGTATATTACTCTCTTACTCTTCTACACGAAGCTCTGGAAGGGTCGACGGATATTTCTTCGATATGCGTGGGAACAATATGGGAAAATCTGAAACATCAACACAAAGATGCTGCCTAATAAACATTTAAAAGTAAGAACGTAAATACGAGTACTTAAATGTCGCGACAAGCTTTTATAACATACTAGTGGACGCCCGCGACTCCGTCCGCGTGGACTACAGAAAAAAAAATGTCGAAATTATCCGGGATAAAAACATTTTCCCGGGATAAAAAGTAGCCTATATGTTAAGTGGGACCTGTCACAATATATTCCTGAAAACTGCACCGAAATCGGTTAAGCCGTTCCTGAGATTAGCGTGCACAAACGCACAGACAGTCCCTTCCCGTGGGAATTTCGGGAAATCAATTCTTAGTGCTTCCCCGCAGTCTCCGATTTTAGCTTCACATGTACAGCGGTTTTTGTAAAAAAATTGAATTCCCGTTAGTCCCCTTCCCGTGGGAATTTCGGGAAATTCGTTCTTAGCGCTCCCTCGCAGTCCCTAATGAACGTACAGGTCTAATTTCGAATTCATATGTATCGCGCTTGTCGTAAAAAAATGAATTCCCGTTTGTCCCCTTCCCGTGGGAGTTTCGAGAAATCCGTTCCTAGTGCTTCCTCGGGGTCCCAAATAAACAAATATGCCCAACTTAAGATTCATATGTGTAACCGTTTTCATAAAAAATAATTAATTCCCGTTGGCCCCCTTCCCGTGGGAATTTCGGGAAATTCGTCCTTAGTGCTTACTTGCAGTCCCTAATGAACATCTATGCCCAATTTCAGCTTAATATGTATAGCGGTTTTCGTAAAAATTATGAATTCCCGTTTGTCCCCTTCCCGTGGGAATTTCGGGAAATCCGTTTTTAGTCCTCCCTTGCTCTCCCCAATGAACATATATGCCCGATTTCAGCTTCATATGTATAGTGGTTTTCGTAAAAAATATAGAATTCCCGTTTGTCGCCTTCCCGTGGGAATATCGGGAAATTCTTATAGCCTATGTTCATCCAGGTCCTATAAGGATTCTAACGGTGAAAGAATTTTTAAAATCGGTCCAGTAGTTTTGAGCCTATTCATTACAACCAAACAAACAAAGTTTTCCTCTTTATAATATTAGTGTAGATAGTGTAGATAAATTGTGTCAAATGTGTTAAATTTGAAATGACGTTATAAATTAACAGTAAAAGTTTTAGTGTAAAAGTTTATTTTTTCTTTTTAGCGCATTTAAATAAAAGCTTGTTTTTAAAAAGGTTTTTTTACCTAAATTTTTTACATAGCTTTTCCCTGAACATTTCCTCTTTTATTACATCCTGTAGAATAAAACTAAACAGTAGGTAGTTATTTAGAGGGTGTAAGAAAAGGGGTAGATATGTTAAGCGAAATGCCATTGAAATTCTATCCACAAAATTTGAGGCTCGAAATCACAAGTTTCAGTAAACCTCTCCTTTTTCTAAAGTCGGTTAATAGATTTATATTTACTAATGCTTTGTTTGTTCCGGCTAATCTCTGAAACGGCTGGACAGATTTTAACGGAATCCCACGGGAATGTGAAATAACGGGAATTATAAACTTCCGTTAGTGCTCATATAATTTCGTCTAATATGGCGTGAAACCACTAGACATAAATATAATTAAATAAGTTACAACTTCACAAAAAAAAAAAACTATAAAATAACAACTAAAAATATATCGGGCGTCAATAAACGCATCGCAAGGGACTTAACGCCGTAAATCTTCATTAGCACGGGCCAATATCGCTTAAAATGCATTTAGGGGGAGGGAGTGGCCCTCCTTAATAATTTTTAAAGCAAATATAGGTTTCTTTATGGGGTAATAAGTCAGTGTTATTTGCAGATAAGGTTTGATGAAGAAATTCAATATTAGAATTATTATTATTATTATTGTATCTCTTTCGAAATTCACGGGACTACAGAGTCCTGGTCCTTTAGAGGCGTGCATCGGGCCGTGGCCAAGATGTAGAGGCCCTTTTTAGTGACCTTTAATATGGTGTGGGATACACATGGCGGATACCATCGCTGACCGCACAATATGATACACCCGGCGATGGTCCCCGCCATGTGCAAGACTATTGGAGTGCAGATCTATGTCATGCGATGGAAACAAAGGTCATGGGCTATGGGGCTGAATGTTGGGTGGGGTTGGGTAACTGGGCTATTGAGGGAGACTAACGGACGCCTGCCATTACAACCAAGTCTCATAATTGTTTGGTGGCAGGCTGTGACTCGCCGACTCATTTCATGGGCCCCCTGAAACGGCCGCACGCACGGAGCGACAAAGGGGGCAACATTTGGTGAGCGGCTAGGGTGGAGGGGTGCCCCTGGACTTTAAACCGAAGCCAACTCGCCACTTACTGACGGGCACGTCCACCCTCGAGCTGTCAGCTCTCGCAACTCCACTCTGCCCGGCCGGCGAAAGCAAAGCAGAGGTGGGGGAACTGTTCCTCGTCAGACTTCACTCCGGCGCCGGAGATGAGGAACAGGGTCTTCCCCCGGGAGTACTTCAGGTCCGTGGGAACGCTACCTCCCATTATTATGCTTTATTGTACACAGTAAAGTTTTCACAAATAAAGTTTATGACGAAGAAAATGTACAAAGGCGTGCTTATCATTATTATTAACTTAGAGACCCACGCATTCGTGTAATGTATGCTTTATATATTTATATATACCTCTACATACATACCTACACAGACACACCCATTATCTCCCAAGGAGGTTGAGCAGAAGTGTGCAAATTACACACATGGTGAAGGGTGAGCCTACTGCCGCTTTTCGGGCACGAATACAACAGTCTAGCGATCGGTATCGAATCCCACAGAAAAATACATAAGTACATAATATACTATAGGTCTAATAATGTAATAATAGACATCATCACAAAATGGCTAGGCATTTGGAATATAGGTAAGACAAGGTGCTACCTCATCGCCCGAGAAAATGCCCCTGAGTTCCTTTTACGATATGCACGGAAGGAGATGCAGCTTATGTATTATAGCGAAGCACTATATAGGTACACTATAGAAAGATAAATGAGTCAATCAAGCGAGTCGTGTCACAAGAAAATATCATAATCTTGACATTTTTAACCCAAACATATGTACATCAGATGCATCTCCTTCCGAGCATGTCGTCAGAGTCTACTAAGGAACCCAGGTGCGTTCTCTGCAGTATTAAAATCTATGTATTAAACACGAGACGCCATTGCCCCTTTCATGCTATTCATATTTCACACATAGCGTTACCCTTTTCTCTCTGTTTGTTTACCTGTAACAATTAAAAGAAGATATATTAGTACAATTTATTTATACTTTACACGCGCGTGAGAATTTCCTTTGTAATGCGTTAAAACACGAATTTAAACCTAAAATCCGCTCTCGGTGTAAGCTCATTTTCTAGTGAAATTTATACTAACATCCAGAATGTAACCTAATGTCCTTCTCAGTAGATACCTCTAACTGTTCAAAATTTGAAGGTGAATGGTTGAATAAATAATATACATACATACATATAATCACGCCTTTATCCCTTACGGGGTAGGCAGATCATCAAGGGTCGATAGAACCACATGGTGTCACTTCCAAACCAATTTTGAGGGTATAGTTGAGATGTACAAGTTCAGTTAGTAGTGACAGGTGGTCAGCCCATCGCCTACAAAACACCAAGACCCTCTTGTCCCTCTACTGACTTGTACAGTATGCCCGGGAAGAGAAGCAGCTGCAGTATTAAACTTTTTTTTTTCACTCCTACTCTCATAAATAAAATAAAGCTGCTTATTAAAGCAGAGAGCAGAGATTGAAGAGGTAACAAATAAGCAAAGATCAGTGAGTACTAGCTAACTCATCGCCTGAGAGAACGCTTCTAAATTCCTTAGTCGACTCTTACGACATGCACCGAAGGACATGCAGCTGATGTATTCTAGTGCAGCCCTCGTATCAATATGTTTTGTCGACAATAATTTAATTACATTTTCCCGTCAATGCCCCGCGGATCACATTACAATATAAATTAAAATAATTTCGCCCCCTCAGTCCATCAGGGGTAGTGTGTCAGGGGTGACATCCCTGAGGCACGCGGACGTTATATTGTTAGATTACGATGTCTTTGGAGCATTCCTTTGTGAGAATACCTTCTAAATGTAGTTATTGTCTCGCTTCAATGTTCTGTGCTGATGCGGGGCTTCACTAGAATACATCGGCTGCATCTCCTTCCGTGCATGTCGTAAGAGTCGACTAAGGAACTCAGGCGTTCCCTCAGGCGATAAGCTAGCAACTTGTCACTGATATTTACAAGCCCGCTATGCTTAACGTAGTTGTAAGATTTCATTCGCGAATTCGCTATACCCCAGTTCTGGCATGTGCTCCTCCATTTTTGCTTGAAAGAATAACAAGTAAGATTTTTTGTCATTATGTGCCAAGTGTTCACCAAGACGCGTTATGTAAAATTTGGTACTGGATTAAAATCAAATGTCTAATAAGTCTAACAACATTCAATCGAGGAAAAACTTAAATAAAACGGCAGAGGAATCTAAAAAACCCGATCGCAATGCTGCCCTGTCCGCGGACAGGTTTAGACTTCGACTGGGATACATCTGCATCCTACTAATATTGTAAACTAGCGGCTGCCCGCGACTTAGTTCTCGTGTATCACTACATATTATAAAACAAAGTCGCTTCCCACTGTCTGTCCCTATGTACTTATGCTCAGATCTTTAAAACTACGCAACGGATTTTGATGCGTTTTTTTTTAAGATAGAGTGATTCGTAGCGTTAGACGCCCTCCGGCCCGATGACTTAAATAGAGCGCGGCTGATAGTGACTGGATGGCAAAAAGGATGGAGGTCGAGCCTTGTAGCCTGCTCTGCGGGAGGTCTACGTCGAGCAGTGGACTGCAATAGGCTGACGACGACCACATTTTTAGCTATTTACTGCCATTGAATTTTTTTAATATTTTTTAATGAACTTTGAATTCTGCACACATTCCCTCGCCCAGCACATACACCGGGAGCTAGTCGACCTAACCGTGTTTTTCTGCGCGCCCGCCACTTGAATAATTTATAATCTGTACCTTAATTAGCTGATAAATTCAACGCTCAAGCAAGCCAAAGCTGAGCTAATTAATCGGCCGTTTCCTCCTGTTTTAATTGTTGTTTGACAGTTCGGGTACATTGTAAGGGTATTAATTATATATTTGTAGATTTTTTGTATGACTTGACGAGACTGTCGTTTAGGCTAAATTTGACATATTATTTGTTATTCTATTCGAGTTCCCATAAATAGACTATACCTACGTCGATTATCCAGAAAAAAAAAGAAACGAAACAACACACTAAATTACCTATATATTGATCGGTGTATCACAGGCGCTTGCTTTCAGAGGTTTCACTAGAAAACAAGCTATTATGGAATCAGTTTTTTCCACCTGCGCCTAGTTTTTTTAAGTGTATGTAAGTTTTAATATTATGTATCTATATTTCTTCTATGCTGCTCTGGGAGTGAAAAAAAAAACGTGTAATACTACAGCTGCTTCTCTTCCCGGGCATACTATACGTCAAGTAGAGGGACAAGAGGGTCTTGGTATTTTGTACGCGATGGGTTAACCACCTGTCACTACTAACCGAACTTGTACATCTCAACTATACCCTCAAAATTGGTCAGAAGTGGCACCGTGTGGTTCTATCGGCCCTTGGTGCTCTGCCTACCCCGTAAGGGATAAAGGCGTGATTATATGTATGTATGTATTTCTTTGGCACGCTCTAGACTCTAGAGCCTAAACGGCTTCTCGCATTTTAGCTTAAGAGGTATCATTCAATTCGTTTTATTCGCAAAATTGAGAAAGGGTAGGGACATCAAAATTTTTACGCAAACACATTTTTTTTTCATATAACAAATTGAGGTTACATACTTCTCTTTTTGAAAACCTCAGCTTTTTACCCGACTGCGCAATGCAAAGGAGTGGTATATTCTTTTCAGTATTTTAAGCAGTCGGGTTTTTGGATTTTTCAAATTATTACACCAACATCTCCTGACCTATAACTCAGTACAAGGGTGGAGTGATGTAAGTGGAAGCAAGTGCATTATACGCACTTGTGCATGAGGGGTGCGAATGTCGATCAGTGGGGTAGGTCAAGATTAATGGCTCGAGAAGGGATGACAAGTTTTCCATTATAATATGGAAATTTTTACGAAGTTATTCGGGCAGTTGGTGACTTGCTGAGCCGGAAGTCTTAAAAGACAATGGGCAAAAATGTATGGGACTTGAGACCAGGTATTTTCTTTTCAATAGGAATAACCTTTGCTATGACAGCTTTGTTGTCCTTTTAAAGAAATATTATAACACTTAACGCTATTGGAGTATGATCCCAATCTGCCTTTTCTCTTCTAAATAATAGTTGGGAGAAACTTTTTTTTTCCAGATACTTTTAATAAGGAAGGACATGTGAGGCGAAAGGATGGAAGGCATTTTCTGCAGAGAGCGCTGGGCATGAACGTGGATGGTTACAGACTCTATGATATAGATGAAGAGGTAGATCTAAGAAGTGTTGGATATACTGTGTATGTGTGTGTGTGTAAATACGTTCATCAATCAGCGCGATTGTCCCACTGTAGTAGAAGTCCTCTTTGCATTTCTACTCGTTTTCAAAAGAAAGAAAACAACATACGAACGGACATATTACTATGTTCACAATTGTATTCATGACCACGATCGTAAAATTGTAATATTCATTTTATTCATTGATCAGTAATTGACGCATTTGGAGAAATCGTCCGTTATGACAAAACGGATGGCCGTAAACCGTTTAACTACGAGTATTATTGACACAGTTAAATTGTGGAAAACAGGGACCAATGAATTTAAATTCACAATCATATTATATAAATAAATAAATATTCACACACTACACAACACATTAACCCAGTCCCACATTAAGATCCCTAAGGTCTTGTGTCGTGGGTACTAAGCAACGGTATATGAATACATAGATAAGTATAGAAACATCCATGACGCGGAAACAAACATCAATATTCATCATATCAATGTTTGCACCTACCGGGATTCGAACCCAGGACCTATGGCGTCGCAGGCAGGATCACTACCTACTAGACCAAGCGGCCGTCATTTAGCGGCCGATTGATGTAGTTATTTGTGACCCTGCCTGCGGGGCCAAAGGTCCTGGGTTCGAATCCCGGTAGGTACAAACGTTGATATGATGAACAACGACGTTCGTTTCCGCGTCATGGAAGTTACTAAACTTATCTATGTATTTATATACCATACGTATTGGACGTGGCGTGATCGAATCAGAAATGAGGAGATCCGCAGACGTACAAAGATCACCGACATAGCTCAACGGTCCAGCAAGCTGAAGTGGCAATGGGCAGGGCACATAGCTCGAAGAACTGATGGCCGATGGAGTCGGAAAGTTCTAGACTGGATACCACGTATCGGCAAGCGCAGCGTGGGAAGGCCACCCGCGAGGTGGACGGATGACCTGGCCAAGGTTGCGGGCGTCGGTTGGATGCAGGCTGCTTCCGACCGGTCGGAGTGGAGGTTGTTGGGGGAGGCCTATGTCCAACAGTGGACTTCTCAGGGCTGTAAATGATGATGTTGACGTATTGGACTGCAATAGGCTGACGACGACAACGTATTAAAATATGAATCTAGAATTAACTTGAGCAGTCAGAGTTGTCTTGTCATATTATTCCCGCATTAACCGTGTTATTACAAAAGAATTTAAACATTTTTTTTTAGATTATTAATAAAGAAATGGAAAAAATTCCTCACCCGGGTGGGAATCGAACCCACGACCTCTGCATTCCGCGTGTCAGTGCTCTAACCACTGAGCCACCGGGTCAATTACTCGGATGACGAATTTTACCATCTCTTTTCTAAATTACATATTGGCAACGTTATTTTTCATCCCGATAGCTATACACTAGCCAAATCTCGTTTTTTATTTTTTAAGCTAAACATGGCCTAAATTTGGCAGATATGCCATACATTTTGCTGTCAAATGTCATATTTATATCGAGTCTAACTTTAACTTTAACACCGTAAATATATAAATTCTACTTGATATTCAATATTAAACTTAATTCTCAAAATATAGCAGAACAACAAAACAAATATGTCACATAAAAATTCGTTTTAACTCAATGGGGTAAAGTGTAAAATTCAACAAGTTAGTGTAAAGCAATTTCTATATTTGTACTTACCATCTATGTCACAGTAATAGGGTTCAATTCCGTAAATGGTTTATGTATATGGGTATATACTGACTCACAGTTAAAGGAATATAGTAGAACCACATATAATATCGCACCGGTAAGCGTAGCGTTGGACGCCCTCCGGCCAGATGGACCGATGACTTGAAGAGGGCGGCTGGCAGTGACTGGACGGCGAAAACGCAGATCGAGCATTGTGGCGTGCTCTGGGGGAGACTTGCGTCCAGCAGTGGACTTCGATGGGCTAATGTTTGACACATAATATAGTGGTGACTATAGCTAAAAGTTCTTTCCATAGTAAAAGTTGATTGTTTTTACCTATCTATACTCGAAAATAAGGCAACTGAATGTATAATAAAAAAACCTTTTTAAAAACAAGCTTTTATTTAAATGTGCTAAAAAGAAAAAATAAACTTTTACACTAAAACTTTTACTGTTAATTTATAACGTCATTTCAAATTTAACACATTTGACACAATTTATATGTTATAAAAGCTTGTCGCGACTTGTTGATTTAAGTATTCGTATTTACTTTCTTAGTTTTAAATTTTTAATAAGTCAAGGTGAGGCCGTGCCGAGGACTGAGTGGCATGATGACATGATGTCGTGAACATACCACCTCGGGGCACCGGGGCGAACCCTGTTGTATATTACTCTCTTACTCTTCTACACGAAGCTCTGGAAGGGTCGACGGATATTTCTTCGATATGCGTGGGAACAATATGGGAAAATCTGAAATATCAACACAAAGATGCTGCCTAATAAACATTTAAAACTAAGAACGTAAATACGAGAACTTAAATGTCGCGACAAGCTTTTATAACATATAAATTGTGTCAAATGTGTTAAATTTGAAATGACGTTATAAATTAACAGTAAAAGTTTTAGTGTAAAAGTTTATTTTTTCTTTTTAGCACATTTAAATAAAAGCTTGTTTTTAAAAAGGTTTTTTTTACCTAAATTTTATTTTATACTAAAAATATCTGTTTCAAAATAGATTTTCAAGTTTTAGAAGTCCGCCATATTGGATTAAGAGTGACGTCACATTTTTTTCGAGTTACTCTCAGCTAGCCCTTTAATTTGATACCCATATTGTAGGAATGCATTAAAAATAATTGGTCCGCCATTGTGGGTATGCCGCCATGTTGGATTTAGAATGACGTCACACTGTTAATCATGCATTGTCATCCGAACTGAACGTGCTCACCAAATTTCAGCCCAATCGGTTGAGGGCAAGTGCCTTAAAATTGAGTTGTAAGATTTCACCCGAACAAATATACATTGCAAGTTAAATAAAAGCTTGTAATAAAAAGGCCTTACATATACGTAGACTTGCTAGTTTTATCCCAAATTATTTAGGCTTTCAAATAGTCTGATAAAATTGAAACATTCCGAACATAAGCAGAAGACTCTTAACTCTTCTTGTAGAACGCTGACACAGTGAATGGTTCACTCCGCCAGTGTGTACAGGAATCACATGAAAGCCTGTTTGCAGCAAATAAAAGGATTTTTCAGCTTTATATCGGTATTTGTAAAGGCACTCACGGAAAAACGTATTTCGGCCTTTATATGATTTAATGGGTTATATGAGTGCGGAGGATGACTAGGTTTTCAGTGAAAAATATTGATACAATTCACGATATTCGAAGGACCTACCTTTAAGTGTATTTCGAAAGCCATATTATTATTGTTCTTCTATGCTACTCTGGGGGTTTAAAAAAAACGTATAATACTACAGCTGCTTCTCTTCCCGGGCATACTGTACAAGTCAGTAGAGGGACAAGCTACCCAACAAAATATCACCGTTTTAAAACTAATACAAACTAAGCTTTTAGACATACAGTCACGCCTAGGGAATGCAATCCCGATCCCGCGGGATCCCGATCTCGTGTAATTTTTCGGGATCAATCCCGACGCATCATATGACGAGATCCCGTTCGAGATTGACGGGATTGGGCGGCAGTGGTCAGCGGCGCTACACACGTCCACTCGGGGCGCAAGCGGCGCGCTGACTGACGGCCGCGAGCGGCAGGTACGCCAAACAGCGTTAGAAAACTATTCCGACTATTTCCGAATATTAGCGACAGGTGACGAGTGGGACAGATAATATAGAACTGTGTCGAGTAAGTGAGAAAGAAGTATATGCGCACGGAGAGGCAGTCATTTGTTTGTTTAAGTTCGTCATTGTTTTAGTTGTGCAGTTGTAGTGATAATTTTTTCTTAAATTACGCATTTTTTTTAAACTAGACGGGATTCCGAAAATTCCGCCCATTATCCCCCAAAGAGGTTGGGCAGAAGTGTGCAAATTACACACCAACTTTTCACCAGTTAACCTATTAAGTCCCACGTGGTAAAGGGTGAGCCTACCACCGCTTTTCGGGCACAATCTAGCGACCAGTAACGAATCCAATAGGAAATGCTTTTAGCGTCAGATCCTCGTCCGTTAAATAGCAAGTTGCACCACGGGCAGGTGAAGTTGACTTTGAATCCTAAGGTATTAGTCCAACCCACTTACGAGTACACCACTCTCTTCGTTGGGGGTAAAAACAATGCCACCAGCATTATTACAGTTTGCCTAACATCTCATAACATCAAAGCATTTACTGAAGGTAAACATTGCGCACGCGACACGCACGTGCGTTCGTTTGTTTAGATCTCTTTGAACGAGCCCCACGGTGGGCGCCAAGTACTGTCGTTGGCGCCCAACGAATTTTTGGCAAATGTTTAGTTTGCTTAATATTGGTTTTACGTTATATTTGTCATGTTTTAGCTATGTATAAATAGAGATCCATCTAAATTTATAGTCATTTGATCTCAGGAAAGCTAAGATTTGAATACATAAATCTATAAAATAACTTTTTTTTATAGATGACTAGACAAACATTTGACCGCCATCGTGCCTGATGTTAAGCAAAATGCGGCCTAAGGTGGAACATGTTTGCCTAGAAAGTGCCTATTCACTATACTCGTAGCTTTAAAAAGACCAATATTGTAGTGCTCGGGAAATACAACTTTATGTCAGGAAGCAAACTAAGAGGAAATTTAATATTAAATAAAAGCCTTATACGACATCTGTCGCGGAAAATTGACGATCTATATTAATTTTCTGAAGTCAACAAACTTCTGAGATGCCATGTCACATTTATAATTAAATTTGACTTTTACTTTTACTTGACAGACTTTATACTTTAAGATATTCCATACACATGTCGTATTTCATCATCATCATCAGCCTATTATACTGGACTATGTTGTCAACACGGGAGGCGCTGCTGCCCACCTCCTGGAAACCCTTAATCGCCTCGTACGATACCCACGGGCAGACATCGGGTGGTACGAATTCTACTCTGCCGGCACCACGCGGCCATGTCGTATTTAATGGGTGCATAACTTTACACACATAAGTCTAAATTATAAAATCTATAAGTATCAATCACCATAGTCTTATGTTAAAAAGCTAACTTGCATTATGCCATTTCTGAGCACACT
Source organism: Carposina sasakii (assembly GCA_014607495.2). Classification (NCBI taxonomy): domain Eukaryota; kingdom Metazoa; phylum Arthropoda; class Insecta; order Lepidoptera; family Carposinidae; genus Carposina; species Carposina sasakii. The sequence goes on along the minus strand of CP053176.1, from coordinate 7,209,055 downwards.
TTTTAATGATTCATTTTCATATTGTTGATCAAAAGCAGTTTTCCAATTTTCATACCTATATTTCCCTCACCCTTCAGCCGCAATATCTCGAATTCCCCATACGAAGTACATCAAAGTACTTGACGAAATTATTGGTAAACACGAGGTATTGTGGGGAGGAAAAGTGTTTGTTCCATCTCATAACGTCGAGCGTTAACAAGCGAAACGTCGCAAACTGCGTACATTACGCGCTGTATAGACACTCCATTTAAAATGTATAGGCAAACTGGAAGCAAACTGTCAGCCGCTCACTGTTCGCCTAATGGGGACGCGGCCTAATGTGGTCGGCCTGTAAGAAATTAATTCTCACAGATGTTTTAAGGAGTGTTGGCGCCAGGCAGGTAGTCGGCCGTAAAACTTGGCAATAAGTGTTTTTACACTGAATTTTACATGGAGCTTTAACACGGACAAATGTTTTTATATTTCTTGACTACAAAGTTTGTTATACTCGTAGTATGTAAAAAAAAACCATCTTACTATTATCTATTCACGATGATCGTGTCATTGCGTGTCGGATAATTTGTTTGTCTGATCGTAAACCAACTTGTTTATCGCGATAGCTGTTTTTCCTACCGATTGCAATGCTTTACGAGGGCGGTGTAGTTGTAAATACCAACTGATACGAGTACGTAGCAAATAAGACTTGCCCCCCTAGCATGACCACGCATCGTGGATATCGTATCGTCTCTATACAACACTCAACATTGCGGCTATATTTATCGTATTTGGACAGGCTAATTGTCGATAAATCGGTTTATCATAACATGTTTCACAGGTCACGCTACTTGGGCATGGCTCGACTCGATACTTTCATTGCAGATGTCTGCAGAAACTTTGCTACTGAAATTAGGTAATAGCCCCGCGGTAATATTGACAGTCATGGCTGCAAAACTAGTTTTTATACATCTGTACGACATACATTCCGGGCGCATGTACGGATTTTTTTTGTTTTTTTGAACTTATAGGAAGACCTCGCCGAACTTTCGCCGACCAATCTTCAAAACATTTGACTGCATGTAGGATATTATGAATATACAGGGTATTTTTTTAGACAGATATTAATTATTTCTCGTGAAAAAATCTTGCTACGCGTGTCTATGTGCATTTATGCAGAAAACTATTTACTTTGGACCCTAATATTTTGGAAACCAGACACTTATCCCAGGTATGCTTACATGGAAAAATATGATCGTGATGATGAGGAGATTCCGTAGTTTTCGGGAACGCTGACGACCAAAAAACACCTTGCATATGAAACGAAAGAGGTATGTCAGTCAATCCGTGATCTCTGCCTACTCCTCCGGGAAAGAGCCGTTACTTAATGCATGCAAATGCAGTAGCCTGCAACCGGAAAGATGTCTTGTCATCGCAGGAAATGTAACGCCCTAATCTAAAATAATGGTACATTGTCCAAACTCCTGTACAGTGACCTGTCAGTCACGTAGACAACTGTAATTCAATCCCCATTCGACCGCATCCCGTGCCGATTCACCCCCAAGGGTCGATGACCTCGACAGATTTCTGCCGAGTTTTCATATTCCGTCATTTGATTTGATTTCCGTGACTTCCTTAAGTCATTAAAATAACCAAAATCTCTGCCGTGTTCTGTTACTAATTGATTAAGTGACTGGCTGACAACGCTCAGTTAAAACTTCTGGGTGAAAGGATACTAATATTCACACACTTCACAGCACATTAACCTAGTCTCCACTAAGATCTCTTCTAACACACTAAGGTCTTGTGTCGTGGGTAATAAGCAACGGTATATAAATACAAAGAGTATAGAAACATCGATATTCATCACATCAATGTTTGCACCTACCGGGATTCGCACCCAGGACCTATGGCACCGCGGGCAGGATCACTGCCAACTACACCAATAGGCCGTCCAAGGTGGAATTTGGAGCGTATTTATATATTGTTTGGTATATGGGAAGCACAAATAAAGGATTTTCCGGAATTCCCACGGAAACGAAATAAAACGGATGTTCTAAAGTTTACGCGGAGGACGTTTTGCGTGTCATCTAGTAAAAAAAAATTGCATCGTCGTAAGAAATCTTTGAAAAATACATTGAAATCCTTTTTAATTACGAATAATGTGTGACACTCTGGTTGATTTCCCCAGCGAGAGATCACAGCGAAATGTTTGATACTCGCGGAAATTACACGGGTTTTCCCGTTTTAGCTACAGTTAATGCGAAGTATAAAAAAATTTAATTCGAGTAAATAAAAGTAACCGTCCACCGGCGAGGTGGACGAACGATCTGGCCAAGGTCGCGGGCGTCGGTTGGATTCAGGCTGCTTCCGACCGGTCGGAGTGGAGGTTGTTGGGGGAGGCCTATGTCCAACAGTGGACTTCTCAGGGCTGTAAATGCTGATGATGATGATGATGATGAAACAAAAGTAAAACACAAGTAAGTATGTATTGTATTTGTGCCCGAAAAGCGGCGATAGACCGAAAAGTGGTATTCTCTCAGGCGATTAGCTAGCAGTTTGTCATTGATCTTATACATCTGACCCCATTAAAGTGCCTTTAGGATCCCAATCGCTAATTCATTTTTGGCAACACACCCGTGTACATGTATGTGCATGCCGTATCCACAAGTTAGCGGTAACTAACCAGTAACCACATTATCAATTAATGGGATAACACTCGGTGAAATGAAATAACGAGAGCATTGTGTCCGAAGTCCCGCGGGATGAGGATCGAAGGCGGGATCAGAAGGGTAAGCACGAACCTTTCTACGCGGCGTAACGCTAGCGACTCGCTAGCAAAATCTATGTGATTTGACAGTTGGACGATAGCGTTACGGACTATCGAGAAGTTCGTGCTTGCTCAGAGATCAGAATCACACGTACATAGAGTATTGGAATATCAATATCTCTTAGTCTTTCTTTTTATTATCTAGTTCATTCATTCAATGTGCGGCTCGGCCGCTATCGGCTATCTTTTTTGACAGTTCATAGTGATATTCACTGTATGCAACTCAACAAATAGAAGTGGCATAATACCTTGTCGGAAGAAAGTTTGCCAACACACGTATACATGTCACTTTCAGTTCATTAAATTTGAATGAGTGATGATCACTGTGAACTGTCAAAAAACACTATCGTACTTCTGGCTTAGTCGTCGGGTAAAAAGATAACCAATAGGCCTGCAGTCGGCCATCTCGTGTCTGTTCAAATACAGATGCCGTTTTAAACAAACGTCTGTGTTTTACTCTGCTTGATCCGGTTTGCTAGGATAGCGGCGCCGTAATAAAGCGGTCGCACAAACCCAAAATATAGCCGTCTTTAAAATGCCATCATGTGAAAGGCTTTTTACAGCCACTATACATTATAATATAGCGGTATGTTGAGGTGGTTTGAGCATGTGGAGAGGATAAGTGAAAGTAGACTGACAAAGAAAGTGTACAGCGGAAGAGTGTATGGAAGGGTTGGAAGGGGAGGACCTCGCCGGACCTTCACCGATCAAATTGGTGAAATTCTAGAAAAAGGTCAGGTCAAGAGTACCCGACGAGTTAAACCGACGAGCGTGCCTGAAGAATATCATGAAAGTAGATGAAGCGAAAGAGGTGTGTCAGGATCGTAGCAAATGGAGATCCGTGATCTCTGCCTACCCCCCGGGAAAGAGGCGTAATTTTTATTTATGTATTGTAACGGCATCTTTTAAATAAATGAATAGAACTTGGAATATTTTGACACCTTCTATGCACTTGTTATTCTGTGGCGCCCAACGAGGGGCTCGGATGCGAGACTACCCTCTTTCAGACACAACGACTCTCTGGAGACCGCGGCTGTTTTTCCTTTTGCGGTAAGCTGTGCAAGGTTGTCGATGTGATGTCCCACCGCTCGGCTTTCAATGAAATATTTCTTGGAAATTATCGTGATCATTTATAACATAGGTGATTTTATTGAACTAGTTAAATAATTCGATTGGATAATCAAATTATTGGGGTAAAGTTTTATGGAATAGGTACAACTTCAGAAGCTGATCCTGCTGTGCCACGCCATCCTATAGCCACGTTCAGCAAATGTGTCGCTGACAAGTTGCTAGCTCCTTAAGTTCCTTAGTCGACTATCAACATACACGGAAGGAAAGCACATAATAATACTAACAACATTAATATCACGATTTCCCTCAAATCCGTCGAAATCAACAACAGCCCAACGCCGCCGGCAGCATATTTTAACGACATTCCGTGCTTTGTTCGACGTTTTATTGCGCGCTCGCCGTCGGGCATACAATACACTCTTGGCGCCCAACGTGGGCTTAGTGTAAAACGAGTCATAGAGCGACTATGGGGAGCTTATTAGTAAATATTGGAGAAGGATTTGGAGTGTGTATTTTTATTTAGAGTGTGTAACAGAAGAGACATAAATACCTATAGTCTAATATCTTCATTAACTCTTAACTTTTAATAAGAAATCAAATAGTTATAGTGAGACTTGGGGCAAGCCATTTTTGCAAGATTTAAATAATGAAAACGCTACGATCAGTCAAAATTACAACTTCTTTTGAAGGTCGATATCCAAAACAAAAAAACTTTAAAACCAACTGCCACTTTTCAGGCAACATATAAAAGTAAGTGACTGCCATGCAAATACTGGTATGCTGAACAAGTTGAGCTGAGTTGTCCGCGTAAACTTTAGAATTATGTTTTTTAGCTACCACACAGATAACACCAAGCTACTACCATCCTTACACAAAACAACCCGCCTACCCTCACGCAGCAAACGGCTCCCCCGAGACGCGATGCGTTGCTTTGACGTGATGTTGATGTTCCCCCGCTCTGTTTACTGGAGGGGTAATGTTTTTCTGTTGAATATTATGAGTTGCAGCGACAGTTTTATTATGTTTCACTGGTAACTAATTGAAATTTCACTTGATGATTTCGGAATATTACTACGAGACTACTTACAATAAAATCTTAAGAACATTGATCTTGGGAATGGGACATTAAATTACTTAAAAATAAAAAACCGACTGTGTAAAAATTTTAACCCACTGTCACTCTCATGACTAATACTACTATATTTTCTAACATCTGCTGTTAGAAAACATAGTTTCAATTTTAAAAAATTATGAAGCTTTTTATTAAATTAACTAGGTATTCTTATCCCAAGAAAATAGAATCCGAACTATTAATGACATTTATTTTTTTTAATACGGTACTGACGCAGTCGCGAGACTTTACTAGTGTGTGCACTTAACATAAAACAACAACATCTTTCGTCTCATAAATGTGTCCATTACATGAACAAAGTCAAAATAAAAAACAAAACTACCCACAATTAAATCCACTGCGCCAGGGGCAGGGTTCGCTTCACCGCCTTAATGGCGCCCACCGTGGGGCTCGTAAAGTTTTTCCCGCTCAATTCCCGCGGGACGACGCTGACTTTAGCCTGTCATGCGAGCGCGTATTTGACGACCTTTCGTTAAGTATAACTTGGTACTTAAGTATATAACTTGGGCTACAAGCAAGCTCTAAGAACGGATTTCCCGAAATTCACACGGGAAGGGGACCAACGGGAGTTCAAAATTTTTTACGAAAACCGCTGTACCTACATATGAAGTTGTAGCTATATACTGATATGTACCGAAGCGAAGCGAGGGCGGGCCACTAGTCCAAAATAAACATAATCTTTTATTTACATATTACAATACTAGCCTCGTTATTCGTAACGTGTTATCTCTTTCGCGATCCTGCATTTCTGGTAACCCCATTTTGGGAATACGGCTGTGTATACAGGATGTTTTTTGTGGCCACCTTTAACGAAGGGTACGTACTCTATACATCAAATAAAGCAAGTTTATGCCAAAAAAAATGCTGGGATTTTTTTTTTAATTTTTTTTTTTTAATTACTTGATCTGGCGAAATTTATAGTGTCTAGTGTTTATATTAGTTTTTTTATAGACAGATATTAATTATTTCTCGTGAAAAAATCTTGCTACGCGCGTCTATGTGCATTTATGCAGAAAAACGCAGTCTATTTACTCAACTTTGGACCCTAATATTTTGGAAACCAGAAACTTCCCAGGTATGGCTTCCATGGAGAAAAATGATCGTGATGATGAGGAGATTCCGTAGTTTTCGGGAACGTTGACGACCAAAAATCATCCTGTATATGTATGTATGTATCTACATTATCCAAATAAACCCGTAAACGCCACAAAAAGCTGCAGTCGACGTAAATATCTTAATCCCCCATCCGGCTCTCGAAGGGCCATAATTGCCGACCATTAACAGCACACTCGAATATCTAAGTCGCACGGATGTTTATGGAACTAAATAGCATCAAAGCAACAGTCTCAGAGTTAGAGGGACACTAGCGCCAGCGTCCAGAGGACGTTATAACTAAAAATGAAGTTCACCCCGTGGACCATTTCGCGTACAGAGGGGCTGTGTGCGAAACGCGTGTAATTGTGTGGTTAGAGACGCATATTGAAGGTTGCTTTTTAACCTCTCACGCAAAATATAACTATAATAATTCTCGTGTTGTTAGTTAGTTAGTTAGTGTTGATGCAGGGTTTTACTAGCTCCACCCCCCGTGCACATCAGTGCGGGGGAGCCGGGTTGGGTGATACCGGAATGTGGCGCGTCCCCAGGTGGCGGATAGGGGGCCACCGGCTTCGGCCGGTGGGTTGGGGCCTTAGGGCCCCCGCGGACCAATTTCACCCAGAGGAGGGGGCTGTCCGGTCCCTCTGCGTACAGAGGGGCTTTGGACGGCCCTAATGCGGGCCAGCAATGGCTCGCTTCACGGAGACTCCCCAAAGAGGGGAGTTCGTGGTTCCTGTCGTGGCTCGGCATCTACTGGATCGAGGCTCTGCATCATGGATTATCCCGCTCTGCAACCTTGGGCGGCTTGGAATGCAGAGCTGCATCGCACTTCGTGTTGCCACCAGCTCTGCATCCAAGTCGGGTTCACCGCTCTGCAACCTGCATGCTCTGCAACCTCTCCAGTAAGCTCTGCGGTATGCCACGATGGGACCATGAGGTGGCAGGCCTCTCTGTTCCGACTGAACGCGCAGGTCCAGTCGAAGCGGAGAGGCCTGGGTGGTCAGTAGGTCCACATGAGGTGGGAGGTTGGAACGTGGGGTGCTGGTAGAACCCCACTAGTACGCCTCAGGAGGTCGAGCTCCCCAGGAGGGGGAGAACGAGGGGGTCCCATGCCGTATCATGCTCTGTATGTTCTGGCAACATGCTCTGCGGCATAGGACTACCGGGGGTGCATATCCCCGGGAGGTGGGGTCTCGCGCCGTATCATGCTCTGTGTGTCGTTGCAACATGCTCTGCGGCGCGGGCCAACGAGTGGTCTCCCTTGGGATAAGGGAGACGGTGGTGGGTTTTCCGGGCTGCGCACCGGAGTGCTCACGGTGAGGGCTCGGGTGGCAGTTGCGGGGCAGGCTGTCACCCATTGCACGGGTCCTCAAGTCGAACGGCGCGTGCTTGTCGTCCCACGTGCCGCGAGATGATAGGGTGCCAGAGGCACCCTGGGACGCTCGCAGAGCACCCCGAGGAGGGTCCGCCCAGGTGGGGCGGACAGGCCGCAGCACGGGGTCTGAGGTAGAATGCTTAGGTAGTCCCACGGCCCCGTGCAATGCGGCGAAGAGGACACCGTGGGGGTTTAGTGGGTATTCTCCGGCCATTTTCCATCTTTCGGCCGGATGTGAGTCCCACATAACCCGCTGGCAGCCCCAGCGCCCTTCTAAGGGCGTGCCGCGGGTATCCGTAAAGGGATTCCCCCACGTAAACAAAAAATAATAATAAAAAAAAATAAAAAAAAAGGGTTTTACTAGCTACCGTTTCTACAACCAAATAGGCAGACAAGTTTTCATTATCCCTTAATCACCAATTTAGATGGACACAAAATAAGTATAAATATCAAATAAATAAATATTCACACACTTTGACCTAGTCCCAGACTAAGATCCCTAAGGTCTTGTGTCGTGGGTACTAAGCAACGGTATATAAATACATAGATAAGTATAGAAGCATCCATGACTCGGAAACAAACATCGATATTCATCATATCAATGTTTGCATCTACCGGGATTCGAATCCAGGACCTATGGCGTCGCAGGCAGGGTCACTACCAACTACACCAATCAGTCGTCAATCAACTAATATTACAGATAACACCTTGCACCTAAATTAAACTCTATGACTACCAAAATATACTGAACAGTTATCCTAGCGCATAATAATTTAAACGTAAGCTAATCCGACAGCGACGTAGTAACAACTGTTGGCGAAAGATGGCGTTGATTAATGGCGGGAGAGGGGACGTTGTTCTAAGCCGAGTAGTGATAAGGATGCAAAGCAACGTCCGAATAAATGAAGACTGCAGGCGTAGTATGAGGCGGTTAAGAAAGATATATCTCACGTCTAAACGACGAATATACAGAGTGTTTTTTCGTTGCCACCCTTAACGAAGGGTACGTACTCTATACATCATATAAAGTAAGTTTATGCAAAAAAAAATGCTGGGAAACGATGTAATTTTTTTTAAATTACTTGATCGGGCGAAATTTATGGCTCAGTGGTAAGAGCGCTGGCACGGAATGCAGAGGTCGTGGGTTCGATTCCCACCCGGGTGAGGAATTTTTTCCATTTCTTTATTAATAATTTTTTGAAATTTATTCATAGTTTTTTCATAGACAGACATTAATTATTTCTCGTGAAAAATCATGCTACACACGTCAATGTGCATTTATACAGAAAAACGCAGTCTATTTACTCAACTTTGAACCATAATATTTTGGAGACCAGACACTTCCCATGTATGCTTCCATGGAGAAATATGATCGTGATGATGAGGAGATTCCCTAGTTTTCGGGAACGTTGATGACCAAAAATCACCCTGTATAAAGCTTTAATAAGTAGCTGCATATCAGTGTGATACACTCACACACACACACACACACACACATTAGCCTATTATCGTATATATTGCAGTCCACTGCTGGACGTAGGCCTCCCCCAGAGCACTGACATAGGAGGGTTTTTGCCCATACCACGCTGGGCAGGCGGTTTGGTGACCGCAGTGTGATTTTCGGCCTATGTTGACAACACGGGAGGCGCTGCCCACCTCCCAGAAAACCTTAATCGCTTATTACGATTCCCACGGGCAGAAAGGGGCTTTCTACTCTACCGAAACCACAGCGACATACTAAAATTATTGGTTTATTTATTATTACAGAGATATTATTGTTAATTAACAATTAAAAAATTAACTAATATTGATATTGTCATTCTTAAGAGACCCCAAAATCGTACTCAAAGATCAAGTTTGCTTCATATCCTGAGGTTTATAAGGTGATTTTGTGAAAAATTATTTGTGTTTAGGACGCTTGATAAATATTAATATTGCCTGAAAGTAAAGTCCTTTCACAGGCTTAGGGCGTTTTAATATAAACAAGATAACGTCTAGCTAGATTTATGAAGTCATTAGCCCTACAGGGCGTTCTCTCAGGCGATGTACTAGCAGCTTATGACTGATCTTTACGAGGCTGGTTACGAATCTTACAAAAGCAAAGCGGTGGCAATGCGACAGCAAAAATAGCGAGTGTGCGAGGCGAGTGCAAGCCCCGTGCAGTCACACAGTCATAACACACACAGTTGTGTTCCCGAGAAGAGATCCCACAGACACGTTTAGCAAGGCGGAGTCAGACGTGGAAAATCACTCACTTTTTTTGCTGTAAAACATCAGTGACATAACAAGCTGCTGGCTCATCGCCTGAGAGAACGTCCCGTAAGGCTATAACGATCGCTTGCTAAATGCGCTCACTGCTAGCAAGTCAGTGATCATTTACATACCTAATATGTACGAGTATATTTTTAATATTTATTTATCTATAATAATTTTATATTACAAACTAATATGTAGGTATTAACATTTTTTATTTTAAAATTATTAATAAAGAAATAGAAAAAATTCCTCACCCGGGTGGGAATCGAACCCACGACCTCTGCATTCCGCGTGTCAGTGTTCTAACCACTGAGCCACCGGGTCAATTACTCAGATGACGAATTTTACCATCTCTTTTCTAAATTACATATTGGCAACGTTATTTTTCATCCCGATAGCTATACACTAGCCAAATCTCGGCAAACAAAGCTGAATCCCTCAGCACAATGTTTAAAGATGAAACGATCAACCATATCCTAACGGATTATATTAATGGAGAAGTGTTTTTATAAATTTATCTTACTCAAGATATTATATATGACGTTGATGGGTCGAGTGGCGTGCCGTTAGGTGTGTCCGACATCTTCCAAAATCCGAAATAAAGAATGCGGCGTGTAGTAAACAAGCTTAATTAGGAATCACAAACACTTTCACTGTATCTACGCACAAGATTACTAGGATTCTAGCGGATAACGTAGAAACGTGGTAAGTACAAGACAGAGGCTGATTAGCACCCGTGCTTCGCTCGACAGACGCAACCAGCAAGACAGAATACCCTCCGGCTCCATTCAAACGACCCGGTGGTCGTTGTAAATCTACAGTGGCGCCCTCTCAGTACTCTGTCTTGTCTTTACCCAAGTGACAGCTGTCCTCAAGTCAGTGATAGCTGTCGACTTGACGTTTCTAACTTCAACGATTGAAAATAGATGGCGTTGGAGATCCGACTGTAGGATATGACATCTTGATCTCCGACACGGCCATTTTGACAGACTACCCGTCCTCGGGTAGAACCGATGAATCTGTGAACAAGATAACTCAAGGAAGTATCTGCGCTCGGCCATTCTGCCTTAACTTAAATTTAAAGACTTCTTATTACAATAGTTCATGAAATCACAAAAATCGCTCATCGACCGTCAAGTTCCCAAAATCTTTACGTAAAGACATAAAAAATAAAAGATAAGCAGACGTTTAAATCAGTCAGACCTTTCCTTCGGTCAACATTACAGTAACAGTTAGTCATATAGCCAGTCCTTCGGCTATCTACTATGGAAACACAGTCCTTCGGTTTCCAACACACACATGTAGCACAGTCCATCGGCTACCTACTACGGAAACACGGTCCTTCGGTTTCCCACACACACACATGTAGCACTGTCCATCGGCTACAGCAGAAACTCGGTCCTTCGGTTCTGCCACAAATACATACTACTGTCTGTCAAGGGTTTGTCAAAGTCACAATTAAAAAAAACCGGTCAGTAACTTGTACATCGCATATGAAAATTCATTCATTTAGACTCTGAGGTCACATTAATTTCGATATCAAAATTACTAGGAACTTGATGGTCTGGCACCCTACGGACCCGATCGTGCGAATATTTGTAGGTTCGATTTGAAGACAAAGATTTTAGTCGGTATCTATCACCATCTAACAATTAAATTTTATACGGTCCTTAAAATTTAGGATCTAGTTTAACTTGATTACGTTTTTCATTCTTAATGAACACATCTAAGACACGTCGTAGACGTTCCAACCCCTGCTCTCCTGTAGAATACAATACCAGCAGGTCATCAATGTAAGAAACAATATAACTATGAGCTAATTCACCTAAAGCTTTTGCTATAGCCCGCTGATAAACTGAACTGGCGTTCTTTAAACCAAACGGCATGGCACACACAAGGTAAATAATTCCAAAACAAGGCTACAGTATACACAATCCATATAGAGTAACGTCAGTCAAGTAAGTCTAGTTGCCTCAATCTAGCAACTCTTGGAAACTTCCATCCAGCTTCCGTAAACCAGTCTAGTCACTTCCATCCAGTGACTCTTGGAAACTTCCATCCAGCTTCCGTATACCAGTCTAGTCACTTCCATCCAGTGACTCTTGAATACCTCTATCCGGTATCCGTAAACCACTCTCAATCAGTCAACTCAACATTAATTAGAACATGACGGTCCATCCCCGTCAAGTTCGCACAGATTATCATCACGGTCACATGTCAGCGTGTCATTGGTAATGTCATTCGCAGGCATTCGCCTAAGTCTGTCATGTGCGTACTTATAGGTTCTATTGGAATTAAGGGCTTTAAGAACATAACGATTACCTTCAAGTACCTCCGATACCCTAAAAGGACCTCTATACTTCGGATCAATTAATCGAATTTCGAGTTCACCTGTAGTTACACGAGTTTTTGGCAAACCTATTCACCTAAAATAGTTAAAAGATCTGACTTTTTACAAGAGGGTATATCTGTGTCAACATTACTAAAGTCGTTACTGATACTAGAATCGGTTAAAACGTCACAATTTAAAACTGTCAAATTATTTTGTTTTGAAATGCTAAAATTATTTGTTGACAAGTTAATAACGAAGCCTTGACTCAATATTTCACGACCTAGCATAATATCACTACGCATATACACATCGGGTAAAACATGTAATAAAAGTTCTAAACAATAATCATTAATTTCAACATTACACAGTATTTGCTGGGTGCTGAATACACTGGTTTGACCAATTCCCGTTAGAGAGACAGTTTTAGCAATTCTTTTACCATTGTGCGGGTCTACGAGCCGTATCTGCATAGGTTCAGTGTCAGCAGGAGAAGTAGGTGTACCGGTAATGAAACTAAGCTTGAACCGTTCTAAAATCTCAATCAACCTAGGTCTGTATTCATTACTAACATCAGTATCTACCAAGTCAAGGTCTATACTATTATTTGCAACTACATCACATGATTCGACTATGTTAATTTTCTCGAAACGTACTTTATCTACCGACATATGTACAGTCAAACCGATAGCTAGAATTTCACGTCCGATCATAATGTTGTATCGCAAACAATGGTCAGGTAAAACATGAAGGAGTATCTCAAAGTTAATATTGTCAATGTCAATTGTCGTTAAAATTTGCATGGTCGAGGCTATAGAAGTTTGTCCTATACCAGTCATAGAAACATTGTCATAAATTCGCTTACCACTAAATTTCAAAGCAATCGATTCTTTAACTAAGGAACACTCTGAACCTGAGTCGTAAGTAAATGGGAATGACTCACCAGAGTGATGCAGAGAACCCGAAGGCGCACTCACAATGCACACGTCTACTCGCTTTTCCTTAGCTGGACCAGTTCCAGTGCCGCCGCCGGTACCGTTGTTCCCCTAGTGGCCTTGTTCCCGGCAGTTGAAGCAGGTGATGCGATCGGTTCTCCCTGTAGGTTGGTTGGTCGAGTTATGGTCCCCGTGAAAGGACCTGTGTTTGGACCGGTCATCTTGCTTCTTCGAATTGGCTTTGTTGCGACATTGAAGAGATTTGTGGCCTAGTTGTCCACAATTAAAGCACTTGATGGTCACAGCAGATCCATTAGGTCGGTTTCTTTTTAGGTCGGGTCCATCACGATAAATACTTGATGAATAACTTCTCTTCAGGAACGAGACAGCCTTCAGTTCCTTTTGTAAATGGTTACGCGTCTTGATGTCAGTCGTTATAGCAATCCTCTGAACACGTGGCTCTTGTTTTGAAATATGAGCTAAGACAGTGGCTATTGCTATCTGTTCTGTAGTCAGCCCATTCCACCTTGCCATTAAGGATGTTATGAGGGTAGCGGCGTATGAGGCCAGGCACTCGTTATCTCTCGGTTTCTTGTCGTGCATACTGATGAGAAAGGAAGCAGCAGTTTCAGGACAGTCATACCTTGCTACGAAAAGCTCCTTAAAATCGGCCCACGTCATATTAGGAAACGATATTGAAGACAGCCAAGATGATGCTTCGCCTTTGAGTGCGTGGCTTAACGCGATCATCAGAGAAGATCCATGGCGATGTCGATCTGTGATACACATGTCCGCGGTCGATATCCAAGCTCGGGCGTCGATGTCTCTTTTCTCTGGGTCGAAATCAGGAAGGCGAATAGAGTCCGAAGATGCAGGTAGTTTTATTGCTTGCACCAACGCCAGAAAATTTTGATTTTGTTGCTCGAAGAGAAGACGCCATTTTTCTTCGCTCGAGTCACTATTTGAAGCACGTGTTTCATGTGGGTGATCCGGGTTGCATCCCACGCCTGATGACGTTGATGGGTCGAGTGGCGTGCCGTTAGGTGTGTCCGACATCTTCCAAAATCCGAAATAAAGAATGCGGCGTGTAGTAAACAAGCTTAATTAGGAATCACAAACACTTTCACTGTATCTACGCACAAGATTACTAGGATTCTAGCGGATAACGTAGAAACGTGGTAAGTACAAGACAGAGGCTGATTAGCACCCGTGCTTCGCTCGACAGACGCAACCAGCAAGAACAGAATACCCTCCGGCTCAATTCAAACGACCCGGTGGTCGTTGTAAATCTACAGTGGCGCCCTCTCAGTACTCTGTCTTGTCTTTACCCAAGTGACAGCTGTCCTCAAGTCAGTGATAGCTGTCGACTTGACGTTTCTAACTTCAACGATTGAAAATAGATGGCGTTGGAGATCCGACTGTAGGATATGACATCTTGATCTCCGACATATATTATAAAATTATTAATAAAGAAATGGAAAAAATTCCTCACCCGGGTGGGAATCGAACCCACGACCTCTGCATTCCGCGTGTCAGTGCTCTAACCACTGAGCCACCGGGTCAATTACTCAGATGACGAATTTTACCATCTCTTTTCTAAATTACATATTGGCAACGTTATTTTTCATCCCGATAGCTATACACTAGCCAAATCTCGGCAAACAAAGCTGAATCCCTCAGCACAATGTTTAAAGATGAAACGATCAACCATATCCGAACGGATTATATTAATGGAGAAGTGTTTTTATAAATTTATCTTACTCAAGATATTATATATTATAAAATTATTAATAAAGAAATGGAAAAAATTCCTCACCCGGGTGGGAATCGAACCCACGACCTCTGCATTCCGCGTGTCAGTGCTCTAACCACTGAGCCACCGGGTCAATTACTCAGATGACGAATTTTACCATCTCTTTTCTAAATTACATATTGGCAACGTTATTTTTCATCCCGATAGCTATACACTAGCCAAATCTCGGCAAACAAAGCTGAATCCCTCAGCACAATGTTTAAAGATGAAACGATCAACCATATCCTAACGGATTATATTAATGGAGAAGTGTTTTTATAAATTTATCTTACTCAAGATATTATATATTATAAAATTATTCATAAAGAAATGGAAAAAATTCCTCACCCGGGTGGGAATCGAACCCACGACCTCTGCATTCCGCGTGTCAGTGCTCTAACCACTGAGCCACCGGGTCAATTACTCAGATGACGAATTTTACCATCTCTTTTCTAAATTACATATTGGCAACGTTATTTTTCATCCCGATAGCTATACACTAGCCAAATCTCGGCAAACAAAGCTGAATCCCTCAGCACAATGTTTAAAGATGAAACGATCAACCATATCCTAACGGATTATATTAATGGAGAAGTGTTTTTATAAATTTATCTTACTCAAGATATTATATATTATAAAATTATTAATAAAGAAATGGAAAAAATTCCTCACCCGGGTGGGAATCGAACCCACGACCTTTGCATTCCGCGTGTCAGTGCTCTAACCACTGAGCCACCGGGTCAATTACTCAGATGACGAATTTTACCATCTCTTTTTTATTTTATATTTATATTTTATATTTTGATTGAGGGTATAAAAATGATTTGCAATACATTGGTTTTAGTTGTTAGTTCAGTAGATAGAACTAACATGGAAAACTAATCCTGATGATGCCACGGGTGTTGGCGAAACATATGTCGATTAAAATTTTAATTGGTTTTCGGATTAGCAGCTATGTATTTATGGTTGCATGCTAGGTGCTTGGATCTGGCTTCTCGTTGCGACTGTAGTGTCTTGTGTTCGTGATCATGAGTAGGCAGATCCGAGGGTCAGCGGAGGGTATAGGGCCCGGTGGCGGGCGATCCCTCAATAGACATTTACATCTGACCGCTCTATACTTAACAAAGCTGTAGGATTTCTTTCGCCTTCCTGCATGTTTCTTTTGGCCTACATGTCTATGTTGTTTCAAGTATGATCCCAGAATCACATTGTACAAGCACCATCGTACAGAGTTTAAACTCTTAATGCAGTTCCGAAGTCTACTTCCCGGTTTCCGCTTGAGCCGAAATTTTTCATGCATGTACATATAAATCGGATGACAATACAATATTATGAGATAGCTGATCTGATGATAGAGCTGGAAGGAGACCGTAGGAACTCCGTAATTAAACGACGCAACCCCATCGAGTTTGGGCTCGTTTTATTCGATTAAGTTCATTTTATTAAGAAATAGTAAAAGCGTGTTTTAAAAAAAGGTTTTTTTTTAACTGAAGCTTGTTTACTCGACCAATCTTGTTGTAATTTTAGGAGTCTCCATGAGAACTCCATGCGGTCACCAACCCGCCTGCCCAGCGTGGTAACTATGGGCAAATACCCCCCATGGCAGTCTTGTGACGTGCCCTGGGGGAGGCCTACGTCCAGCAGTGGACAACAATAGGCTGATGCCGATGATGATAATAGTTAGGAGTATGGAGAAGGAAATAGGCTAGTTAACTAACAGCTAGTTTACTATAAGTGACTCTAAGGGCCACTTGTAGCAGATGTGTAACTTTAAATATTACGTCATACATACATATACAGAATGATTTTTGGTCGTCAACGTTCCCGAAAACTACGGAATCTCCTCATCATCACGATCATATTTCTCCATGGAAGCATACCTGGGAAGTGTCTGGTTTCCAAAATATTAGGGTCCAAAGTTGAGTAAATAGACTGCGTTTTTCTGCATAAATGCACATAGACGCGTGTAGCAAGATTTTTTCACGAAAAATAGTTAATATCTGTCTATAAAAAAGTACAACATAAACACTAGACACTATAAATTTCGCACGATCAAGGAATTTAAAATTAAAAAAAAAAAATCCCAGCATTTTTTTTGGCATAAACTTACTTTATTTCATGTATAGAATACGTACCCTTCGTTAAAGGTGGCCAAAAAAAAAACATCCTGTATAATAAAAATGTAACGGATCGCTGTCTGTACATGGAAGATATATGAGAAAAAATATTATAGGAGATCTTTATCAACGCAATAGTACCCAAAACAATGATTTTTGGAATATTTGGCTGTTTGTCAGTTTGTCTGTGCGTTTGTGCACGCTAATCTCAGAAACGGCTGAACCGATTTCGATGCAGTTTTCAGGAATATATTGTGACAGGTCCCATTTAACATACAGGCTACTTTTTATACCGGGAAAATGTTTTTGTCCCGGATAATTTAGTCATTTTTTTCTGTAGTGCACTAGTAATAAATAAGGTCTCACCTCCTAAACTTTCTGCACAGTTGATTCAGGATACAACAAAGATAGGTAATACAACCTAAACTTTTAGATGTGGTTTTGTAACACCACTCTATATTACTACACTCTAAGATTTAAAACTCACGATAACGCAGTAACTCACGTTTGCGAAATACTTTCGAGTTCGGTTCGAGATATGTGGGTAGGGGCGAAAGTTTTAGAGAATTTCGAAATTGACTTTTACGTTGCCTCGGTGTACAGTGAGTTTTATAGGATAAGCCCTAAGCCTGACTTCGGAACTATCATTATTTGTATGCAGTGACACAGAAAATGTATATTGAGGGATCGCCCGCCACCGGGCCCTATACCCTCCGCTGACCCTCGGATCTGCCTACTCATGATCACGAACACAAGACACTACAGTCGCAACGAGAAGCCAGATCCAAGCACCTAGCATGCAACCATAAATACATAGCTGCTAATCCGAAAACCAATTAAAATTTTAATCGACATATGTTTCGCCAACACCCGTGGCATCATCAGGATTAGTTTTCCATGTTAGTTCTATCTACCGAACCAACTAACTAACAACTAAAACCAATGTATTGCAAATCATTTTTATACTCTCAATCAAAAATACATTGGTTTTAGTTGTTAGTTAGTTGGTTAGGTAGATAGAACTAACATGGAAAACTAATCCTGATGATGCCACGGGTGTTGGCGAAACATATGTCGATTAAAATTTTAATTGGTTTTCGGATTAGCAGCTATGTATTTATGGTTGCATGCTAGGTGCTTGGATCTGGCTTCTCGTTGCGACTGTAGTGTCTTGTGTTCGTGATCATGAGTAGGCAGATCCGAGGGTCAGCGGAGGGTATAGGGCCCGGTGGCGGGCGATCCCTCAATAGAGATTTGAACTTCCGAATAGTGACGCCTGATACAATTCAATATTTAACAGAAAATGTAGTCAGAAAGTAGCGCCATTATCTAAACCAGGGGTTCCCAGACTTATTTTGTCTACTGCCCACTTTGAGAACAAATTATTTTTTAGCGCCCCCATTTTTTACATTTACATACATACATATAATCACGCCTTTATTCCTTACGGGGTAGGCAGAGCACCAAGGGCCGATGGGACCACATGGTGCCACTTCTCACCAATTTTGAGGGTATAATTGAGATGTACAAGTTCGGTTAGTTTCTTCTATGCTGCTCTGGGAGTGAAAAAAAAAAACGTACAATACTACAGCTGCTTCTTTTCCCGGGCACACTGTACAAGTCAGTAGAGGGACAAGAGGGTCTTGGAGTTTTGTAGGCGATGGGCTGACCACCTGTCAACTAGTAACCATTTTTTCACCTACTTAAAAACTACTATAAGTCTTGGCCTCTAAACAACGCACCATATTTTTTTTCTGGGTCTCTTACCGCCCCCCTTCAGGCCTGCAGCGCCCATAAAGGGGGCGTTATCGCTGAAGATGATGATAATTTTAAATGATGCTTCAATAACGAGTTGCTAGCTTATCGCCTGAGAAAATGCCCAAGTTACTTAGTCGACTCTTACAGCATGCACGCAAAGAGATATGTACTATGGTATAAATGAAATTTTTCGTCTGATGTCGAAAGGTAAATTAGCAAAAACATCGATTTGAATTAAAACGCCTAATAATTAAAATTACCGAAAGTCAGCAATACTTTATTTACAAATTTTAAATGAGTCTCAATTCTGATTATGTGCGTGTCAGTGACCGACCACAGAATAAAAATAACTTTTAGAAATACACCTTATACAGGGTGTAACAAAAAGGGTACGTTAAGTGAAAAGCTATGTAAATAGCCCACTATAGAGAACCTATCCACAAAATTTGAGATCCGAAATCACATGTTTATTTTTCCCGATAGTATGGAGAATTTTTAAATATCTCAGGAATTTTCATACAATCTTGAAAAATAAAAATGTGATTTCGAGTTTCAAATTTTGGAAATAGGTTCTCTATAGTGGGCTATTTATACAGCTTTTCGCTTAACATACCCTTTCTGTTACAACCTTTGGCGAACACGAAAAGCTGATTCAATATAAACACACGGCTGTCCCCAAAATAAGACAGACGTAACACGAACGGTATCCTATATTCACGTTTAGCACAGCGAGAAAAGCAAGCTGAGTTGTCTGAGAGACCGCCCCAGAGTTCCTTAGTCGACTCTTACGACATTCACGGAAGGAGATGCAGCTAATGTATTCTAGTGAAGCCCAGCATCAGTACAGGACTTCCTCTGTAGGTTTAGTTAGACTTAGCAGTTACCCACGAGACAAGACCTAACTAAGGGATCTTAGTGTGGCATGTCATGTAAAGTGTGCGATATTTAATTATTTTAACTTGACTCACTGTACCCTTTATGCCCTCTGTGACAGTATCACCGGAGTAATTGATTTACAACATCTCCGCTCCAAAAACGTGCGAATGTCGAAGAATTTCCGTTAAAACGTCGATGGACGTCGATGACGTCACATATCGATATCACTGACAGTGATGAGTTAAATGATTTTTTAATTGCGTTATCGCAAATTCATTTATTGGCATGCGAAATTAACTTTCCTGTGCTGATGCGAGGCTTCAGTAGAATACATCAGCTGCATCTCCTTCCGTGCATGCGGTAAGAGTCGACTAAGGAACTCGGGGGGGCTAAGCAACTTGTCACTGATCTTTTACAAGCCCGCTATGCTAAAGGTAGCCCAGTGGTTAAGACGTGCACCTTCCAAGCAGGAGGCGTAAGTTCGATCCCAGTCACGGGCCTGTACCAATGAATTTATTTCATGTACAGATTTTAATGTTGCAAAATTATCACTTAGCTCGTGCCTCGGAAAGTACGTGAAACCGTTGGTCCTGCGCCTGATCTCTCTCCGGTCATGTCGGCTTTCCTTGCCATCGGACTATAGAGTGAGGGAATAGAGTGTGCATCTGTGTTTGTGCACTATAATATCTCCTGTGTACCTGGCTAATCTCCGTAGAGATTGGTCGCCTTGGCCGAAATACAGTCTCCTTCATGATCCTGCAGTTCTAGCAACCCCATTTTGAGAAAACAGCCGTGTATATTATGTATGTATGTATTGACATAACCTCGACAGCTATAAAGCAAACCAAATTAAGTTTGGATATTCTAGTAGTCCGCGAGCTGACACGGGTACAAAGGGCTGATCTGTTATTTAAGATCTCAAACTGGGACACGAGCACGAATTGGTAGCATACAGAAGGATATAACCTGGACTATTTTGTATTAAAGGAAGCACAAAATTGCGTCTAGGAGGTAGTGTTCACACTATGGCGTTATATTACAGTTAATTTGTCGTAAGACCGCTATGTGTCTCAAACTGCTCCCATTATAACGACTGTTAGTCGTAGTTTTTTTTACATTATATCGACTGGCTGTCAATCTGTCGTCACTGCAAGTCGTAGATGACATTTAATCGTGTAAAGGCCTCCATAAAAAAAAAACATAACACCTAATTGTACACGAATAATTTAAATTATCGTTGCGACATAATGGGAACACGC
Source organism: Carposina sasakii (assembly GCA_014607495.2). Lineage (NCBI taxonomy): Eukaryota > Metazoa > Arthropoda > Insecta > Lepidoptera > Carposinidae > Carposina > Carposina sasakii. The sequence goes on along the minus strand of CP053176.1, from coordinate 7,188,257 downwards.
CCTAAAATAATATAAAAAAAAACCTTAGTTTACTTACAACAATTAGTTCAAATATTCACTATTGTTATCTTTTATTACCTGAAACAGAAAAAAAAAAACAATAAGTAAACAACAGAGGGTAGTAATAAACTTAGCATATGCACACAAACATAACGGCTTGGCGCGTCGCCAGTCAGTCGCGCTCTAATCGTCAGAGAGGGCGGACGTCTGGCATTATGCATTGCGCGCTCTGAATACGAATGCTAAGTGCACGGCGGCTGCGATGGGTTAACGTTATGTCTGTTGAATAATATTATAATGGATATGCCGTTTTCCATGTAGTTTTATTGGCTCATCACAAATAATATTGTTGAGTTATAAAAAAAAGTAAAGCGCGAAAAATACATAGTTTAAACATAGATTAACTAAAACTGTAACTACCTATTAATGTACAAATAACACTACATATATGTACTGCCTTAATTGTATTTTAAAAAAATACACAAGCAAAGTAAATAAGCAATGACGTCGCAGCGAGGGGCAGCTGCCTCCCAAGACACCTTTAAAATTCAAAAAAAAAAATTGCCAAACCTAAATTTTTCATTTTCTTAATCTCTTGATCATTGCCTGGCGACGCTCCGTGGAAAAATTACCACAGTGTGAGATAGCCATATGTGCAGGAACACTAATGACATCTCCAGTCATGTTTAGCCTGGCGGATTAGCAAAAGATCAATGATAAGTTGCTAGCCCATAATCTGAGAGAACGCCTCTGACTTTATTACTCGACTCTTACGACATGCACGGAAGGAGATGCAGCTGATGTATTCTAGTGAGCACAGTTACCATCGGTTTGCAACATAGATTATCTCGCTCGGTGGTCTCTGTCGATGCACATTTATCACAAAACTCCCCCGTTTGCAACGTCATCAGTACTCCCCGAATGTCCCCATGCGGTAGGTAACCAACGTTATCAATACAGGGCGTGACTGTTTGGTAAATACTGAATTCAGAACGTTTCTGAGATGAAATTCATTTGCAATTGTGCTTGTCTTTGATTGAAATCGCAACTAATAAGTGGGAAAGTAGGTTTATGTTAGTTTGTTATCTCTTCGCCAATCTTCTTGAAATTTTGCATACACTCTCGTATTAGGTATAGTTCCGCGTGGTGCCGGCAGAGTAGTGTTTGTACCACCCCGTGGGTATCGTGCGAGGCGATTAAGGGTTTCCGGGAGGCGGGCAGCAGCGCCTCCCGTACTGACAACTTAGTCCGAAAATCACACTGCGGTCACCAATCCGCCTGCCCAGCGTAGTGACTATGGGCAAAACCCCCCTGTGGCAGTAGCCCTGTGGCGTGCCCTGGGGGAGGCCTACGTCCAGCAGTGGACTGCAATAGTCTGAAGAAGAAGAAGAAGAAGGTATAGTTACAGGTTACAGGATACGGAGAAGGATATACCTACTAGTCCACGCGGAGGAAATAACTTGAACAAAGAGAACCTGAACCTGCAGTGCTGGTTACCGAATTTAGGAGACACATCGGTGGTTATGTATGTATAGCAACAAAACTCTTCCGTTACCTAGGATAGCGGTGCCGCCACATAGCGGTCGTCCGAACGCCGAACAGCTCCGTCCTTTTCCTTCCAGCCGTTTCATTTTAATAGAAACTATGGCGGCCGCCCACGACATTGTACGCGTGAAAGGGCATTACACCTATGCGAAGGGACCCCCTAGTTATACATATTAACCTTCCACTTCAATCACACTATCTATTTAAAAAAACCGCATCAAAATCCGTTGCGCAGTTTTAAAGATCTAAGCATACATACGGACAGACAGCGGGAAACAACTTTGTTCTATACTAATGTAGTGATACTAACCATCAACAAACAGGTCGACAATACCAAAAACCAAACCAATAATTCACACAAAATTATCGTACATCTATGCCTATCCAACCCTCTGCCGTCCCGCTTCACCCCGGGGGTTGTAATGCTGTAAATCAAGCCTATCCGATAGCCGGGGGGGTCTGCTGAATATTGGATTGTAATTTAAGGGCCGCCATTAGCGAGATTACGCAGGTGAAGCCAGCTTCAGTGAGTACGGGTAATGGATGGGAGATTTGTAAAAATAAAAAAACTTAGTTATGCATTCAAAATATTACTGTAGCTTTGATAAGCCATAAATTAGTAATAGGCTGTGTGTACACTTCAAATTATCAATCTACATCAAAATTTGTAGACGCCCGCGACGCCGTCCGCGTGGACTGCAGAAGAAACAAAATGTCGAATTATCCGGGATAAAAATATTTTCCCGGTATGCACGCATTGTAGCCCACGTGTTCATCAAAATCTATTCAGTAGTTTTTGCGTGAAAAAGCAACAAACAAACATCCTCACAAGCGTTTATAATATTAGTAAGATACGAGTACAACAAACTACAAGTAAACTCGTAGAAATAATTTCCTATACCAGTTAAGTCCGCCCACGTACTTTAGAAAGCCGAAAGCGTTATTGTGTTACCGGGATATCACTCGAGATTACGTAGGTATTCAATTTATTGGATAGACAACACTTCAATACATCAGCTGCATCATCTTCCGTGCATGTCGTAAAAGTCGACTACGGAACTCGGAGACGCTCTCTTTATATTACTCGTATGAGCTAGCAAATTGTTGTTGATTTTTTAACAAGCTGCTATGCCAAACGTAGTTATCTATACATATAATAAAAATATAACGGATCGCTCTCTGTACATGGAAGATATATGAGAAAAAAATATTACAGGAGACCTTTTTATCAACGCAGTAGTACCCAAAAGAATGATTTAAAAAAATTTTGTCTGTGCTAATCTCAGAAACGGCTATGCAGTTTTCATGTTGCGACAGGTCCCACTTAATATATAGGCTACTTTTTATCCCGGATAATTTCGACATTTTGTTTTTTGTGTAGTCCATGCGGACGGAGTCGCGGGCGTCCACTAGTTAGATAATATAGTGACTTAACATATGTAGTTAAACAGAGAAAGTATATCCATAAACCGCAGTATGACACATGAATTTCCATTCATTTGAAGTTACAGCTGCATTTCGAGCTTGATGCATCCCGGTGTCAGATTCCAAATGCATCCGATGCACCGCGACTGACTCGAGACCGACAGTTACATGCAGCTATTAGGTATATTATTAGATTCGAGAGAATTGGCCTTACCGGCAGAGTAATAAATAATAACGTAGGTACATCGGTTTGGAAATACTTTCCGGATTATTTCTTATGTTATTGTGTTTTAAAAAACCTTGATATGGGTACATAGGACGATCCTCTCTATGACACAGTTTAATCAAAGAAAATTATTTTTAGATAAAATCTCATAAATACATAGTCACGCCCATAATCCAAGGAGTTGGGGCAGAAGAAGATGTGCAAATTACACACCTACTTCTCGCTAGTTAGCCTACTAAGTCCCGCGTGGTAAGGGACCTACAGTAGGTACCGCTTAATTTCATTTCTCTTACTGAATTTACTCATGATTTATTTATCCCTTTTGGCTGGACCTTGGGCTGTACTATCAAGTAGGTATTCTGTATCCGAACGGGCGAAGGTCAATCGGCAATATGCATTAGGGATAGAAAAAAAACAACTCGTTTAAAAGCTTCACCTTGACCACTACACTTAGATTCAATTTGTTAACAGTGGGGTAAGCACGAACCGCTCGATAGTCCGTAACGCTAGCGTCAAACTGTCAATTCCCATAGATACGCCGCGTAAAAAGGTTCGTGCTTACCCCACGGGTTCTAGTCCAGTCACCATCTCAAACCTTTGAAAACCAGGATTTGAGGAAGAAATACCAGAACATTTCGATTAAAAGACAGGACTATACATGTGCGAGCCCTGTGACAATACGATTGGAGGGAGTTAGTGGCGTGCGAATTTAAAAATATAGTTCTAAAACACATTCAGTGCCGGTGACTACGTATTTGCTTCTTTTAAGCTTTCTAGAGGTGACGCTGACGCTTCTTTGCCCGACGTCGGCACCCTTAGAAAATCTGCCGACAGCGAATGTGTCAGGACTTTAAAACTCAGGACGATGCTTAAAAACTATCCAGGACAGCCCAGGACACCCCAAAAAGCAGGACATGTCAGGACGGTTGGCAACCCTACGTCAGACATGTAAGTTCTTATGAAGCTGAAAATTCGTAGTAGGTATAAGCCATTGTAACGTATTAGTTAGTAGGTAGGTACGTTAATAAAATAAGACTAGAATATTTACAATTTACAATATATTTACAAAATAAGGTAGACAGTTATATACAAAAATAGTAAAAGAAAAGATATTAGGTAGTCTCAGGGAGTTAGTCCTTAGCACGCAAAGTTCGATTCACTATATACAGTTATCGGAAAACCACTTCCCTGCCGCTTCCGGTGAAGATTCAGGATGACGTCACGGGCAGCATCCGCTGACGTCTTGATCCCAATAGAATGGTAGGCAGGTAGGTAGGGTAGGTAGGGTAGGTAGAGTCTTAAATGCTTAGAATGGCAGGTCATTCGCAGTAGGCACCTAGTTCTATTTTGTCGAATATTAGATACTAAATTATGTTACTAATATTATGAATGCGAAAGTATGTCTGTTTGTTTGTTCTCTGCGCGTTTTATTTACTTAAAACAAACCTACTTGAAACTTTGTATATACACAATAGGGAGTATAGAGAAAGACATGCTACAATTCACGTTAATAAAGTCATAGACATAAACCCTCGCACACCGGATGCGTATGCGTACACGTACCGCTGAGTTGTAATGTATGGAACTGTATAGGTACGGGCAGACCGGATGCGTATGCGTAGACGTAAGCATAGACGTCAAGCGGTGACAGTTCCATAAATTAAACTCAAGAGGTACGTGTACGTCTACGCTTACGTGCACGCATACGCATCCGGTGTGCTTGAAGCTTTAAGGCTCGAGCATACCGGATACGTATGCGTGCACGTAAGCGTAGACATACACGTACCTCTGTATAGAATTGTCACCGCTTGACGTCTATGCTTATGTCTACGCATACGCATCCGGTCTGTCCATGCCTATACAGTTCCATACATTACAACTCAGAGGTACGTATGCGTCTACGCTCACGTGCACGCATACGCATCCGGTGTGCTTGAGGCTTTAATGGTCAAAAGTCGTCCGATTCCGTAAGTACATGGATTTTGTTTAATTCAAGATCAAAGTTGGCAAAGGTTTTTGCGCAAAATTCAAAATTCAAATTAATTCTTTAATCGCCTCTCATGACATCCACGAACAGGCATGGGATGCAATTCTACCCTGTCGACACTATACAGCAAATGCCTTGCTCTTCTTACCTAACCAAAAACCGTATTGCGAAACCTACGTGATTGATCTGCACAACCCGCTTAGCACACATCCTTGTGTCATTAATCAGTGTCGATCAGCGCGACACCTGGTGTGAGTTTTGCGAGATTAATGCGTTATCTATTTCGATATATGTACAGATAAATATCAGCCGAAAGGTTCCAGAGTGGATACCACGTATCAGCAAACGCAGCGTGGGAAGGCCACCCGCGAGATGGACGGACGACCTATACCCCGTTTTTTTTTTAAGATAGAAATTTGAGTTTCAAAGATGCATTGTTTGTAAACATTAGCACTGAGATTAGCACTCGTACTTGTAATATATGAGTGAAGTTTGACGTTTTTTCATATTGATGTATCCTACTAAAAAGTTTCGTTTTGTGTTTGCAACATCAGCCTCTTTAGGTTTTTTATAGTGCAAACTTTACATGAGTAGGACTATTGAATAAAACTGTTTTTAAATAGCCTATGCTGTGTCCCACTGCTGGGCAAAGGCCTCCCCCATTTGAGCCCACACTTGTCATGTTCCCGCTATAGTGGCCCAATCCGGCAATCTTCTCCTAAGTCTTCCCCTACGCCGGTTTCCGTCAGTAGGCACTCAAGTGGCTATCTTTGTCTAATAAAAAACCTAATTTCGTTCTTTCGGATTCTTTCTATTTCTAAATAAAATGAGGTAAGTATAGTCAAGGTCGCGTGCATCGATTTGATGCAGGCTGCTTCCGACCGTGCGGAGTGAAGGTTGTTGGGGGGGGCTTATGTCCAGCAGTGGACATCTCAAGGCTGAGAATGATGATGATGAAATATCAGCCGTCGAGCTTCAAATACTACAAAGTATAGGTAGACGGCCGCGTTTACAAATGTTTAGGGATTTAGGTGGATCGCGTCGCGTCAAAGGGAAAATTTTAGGAGTAGGTCAAAGAGTTACCTGTGTGTTTTCTCTTCTTTCTTCTTTCGCGCGGAATTTATCGTAGGGTTTAGGTTCACAGTTCACTATAGTCCACTTTTAGGGTAAGGGCACTCTGATTGGATAGGTCAGTTTGTCACACACCAAAATTCACTTGGCGAGCGAGAGGTCAGTACCGCGGTGGTTGGGCAACTAGCAGATAGGGGGGGACCACACAGGCCCTCTGAAGTTCGCCTTGAAATGTCAAAGTTCCTTTAAAATTCATTTTACATAATACGAATTTGACAAGCAATCAGAGATTTTTGTACAATTTTCGCTATCGCTTTGCTTTTGTTAGTTAGGTAATAAGAGGGCCGGTCCGCATTCGCGGCGAGAAAAGAGATAGGACGATCAAAGAGGGAGAAACAAAATTATAGTTTTAACAACAGAAATGATGCAGCCTAAACTGCAGGATCCTGAAAGGGATCCCAGCTACGTTGAGCATAGCGGGGTCAGATGTAAAAGATCAGTGACAAGTTGCTAGCTCATCGCCTGAAAGTACCGCTCCTGAGTTCCTTAGTCGACTCTTACGACATGCACGGAAGGAGATGCAGCTGATGTATTCTAGCGAAGTCCCGAATCTGCACCTACAGGCAAACTGTGTTTTATGGATATTCGATCAAAATAAGATGAGTGAAGGGTTAGTAAGGGAGCGTTCAAGTATTACGTAGCGCAATTTTTGAAAATTTTTGACCCAACCCTCCCCCCTTGTAACGCACCGTAACGTTTTTCTGTAACCCCCTCCCCCTCTCTAAACGTTACGTAATACTCAAGTGATCATTTTTACCATATAGTCGCAAAAAGCTATGTAACAACACACAAAATCAACATTAAATGACGTACAATACAATCTAGGGATTCCCCGTGAAATATAAACGTAAAGGTTGCCAACTTGCGAGCGACCAGACTAATACAATCGAGGGATTCCCCGTAAAACTTAAACGAAAAGGGTTGCCATATTGGGAGTTTTAATTCCCAAATTTTTTATTTAAAAAGAGAAACAATATTGCGTAACGTATTGTAAGAAAAATCCCCTCCCGCCCCATGTAACGCATCGTAACGTTTTACGAGACCCCCCTCTCCCCCCAAAAAGGGTCGGAATGAGGACAATTTGGCAATGTAACGAATTGGGAAGGTTATGATGAGTTAAAAAGGCAAGGAGTTGAAAAAGGGACGACCTACTAAGATGGTTTATCAAAGTGAAGAGTTTCTAAAGTAAAGAGTTGCGACTAAACCTATATTAATGTTTGCCGCATAATTATAAGCTCAATCAATACTCTACTACCTTGCCTACACAAAGTTTAAATTACCAAACTACAAACAGTAAAGGATACGACGGACTCAGTTTTGGCAAGAGCCTAGTGTAACCTTTGCCAGAATCAACGCGAGGAACTAACAATAAAAGGATATAGTACCTATACCTGTAAAGAACTTCTTTGTGCAACGAGCTTCGGCTCTATGACGTTCCCTTTTCAGAAAGTACCAAGTACATGTAAGCAAGGTACATAATGGAAATGGACATCATATTTGCTTGGTAATTTGCTTTTCTCAGAAATGACATTGACATTATAAGTGCTTTTTAAGACTAAATTGCTAGGTATTAGAAACCACCGTATCAGCTATCTTTTTTGACAGTTCATAATGATTATTTATGTATCACTCATTAAAACTTCACAAATGGAAGTGTGAAGAAAATTGGCAAAACACACATAGGTACATCCCGAGTTCCTTGGTCGACTCTCGCGACACGCGCCCAGGGAGATGCAGCCGATGTATTCTAGTGAAACCTCCGCATCACCACAGGAAAATCCTAAAAATACGTCAACAAATAAAACGCTTACTCGACTAAAACGCAATCAATCAAAAGCTAGAATGGAATCTTCTATTATTACAACTCACACACGTGCGCAGGCCCAGGTGCGCGGGCGCATCGTGTCTGTACAAACACTGGCATTGTCCGGCGAATGATGCGCGTACAGCTGTGACAATCAATGTAGTCATTTGACCTATTCATTTAAGGAATATTCATTTAAGTATATTTACTTAAATGAATATTCCCAGTGACTGCAGGATTTCATTCGCGCAAATAGCAAAATAGCATAGCACTCGTTTAGGTTAGGGTTGCCATCTCAAAACTTTGAAAACCAGGATTTGCGGAAGAAATACCAAGACATTTCGACGATTAAAAGACAGGACTATACATGTGCGAGCCCAGTGACTCAATGGAGGGAGTTGGTGGCGTGCGAATTTCAAAACCTAGGTCTTTAACACATTCAGTGCCGGCGACTACGTATTTGCTTCTTTTAGGCTTTCTAGAGGTGCCGTTGACGCTTAGGCGATTATCACACTTCTACGCACCACGCAGCGTAGCCCGTGAATGCATTTTCTAACGTTGCTCATAATTATAGAAAACACGCACAGTCCAACACACAGAAAATGCATTCACGCACGTTCATGTAGATCACGCCTAGGTCCGTCGACACGCAACATGCAGCGTGGTGCGTGGCAGTGTGTTTATCGCCTTATTTGCCCGATGTCGGCACCCTTAGAAAATCTGTCGACAGCGAATGTGTCAGGACTTTAAAACTCAGGAGGTTGCTTAAAAACTATCCAGGACAGCCCAGGACACCCCAAACTAGGACTTGTCCTGGAGAAACCGGACGGTTGGCAACCCTAGTTTAAGTACGTATGCCACAAACTTTTATAGTCGCTGAATATATTTTAATGGATTTATTGTGCCTTCATTCATTCATTCATTTACAGCCCTGAGAAGTCCACTGTTGGACATAGGCCTCCCCCAACAACCTCCACTCCGACCGGTCGGAAGCAGCCTGCATCCAACCGACGCCGGCAACCTTGGCCAGGTCATCCGTCCACCTCGCGGGTGGCCTTTCCACGCTGCGCTTGCCGATACGTGGTATCCACTCTAGAACTTTCCGACTCCATCGGCCATCAGTTCTTCGAGCCATGTGCCCTGCCCATTGCCACTTCAGCTTGCTGGACCGTTGAGCTATGTCGGTGATCTTTGTACGTCTGCGGATGATTCTGCCTAATTAATTTGCCTTAATGTGCCTAAATAAATTGAATTAGCTTGAGGTAATTAACGAGTTTCTTTGCCGTTCTTCTTGTGCAGGAGTAACAGAACTGACGGATTATTTTTTTTTTGTTTTAGTATTACTTTTACTTTGCAATATTTTTGAATAAATTAAAATATTTACATGCCACATTTTTTGGCGAAACATGTCTCTGATCTAATAATGTAGGTATAATAACTTTGATGCTCTTAATGCTGCTCTGGGAGTGAAAATAAAAACGTATAATACTACAGCTGCTTCTCTTCCCAGGCATACTGTACAAGTCAGTAGAGGGAAAAGAGGGTCTTGGTGTTTTGTAGGCGATGGGCTGGCTACCTGTCACTACTAACCGAACTTGTACATCTCAACTATACCCTCAAAATTGGTCAGAAGTGGCACCATGTGGTTCTATCGGCCCTTGGTGCTCTGCCTACCCCGTAAGGGATAAAGGCGTGATTATATGTATGTATGTATAATAACTTTATTGTACCGTGGTTTGAGCAAATAATAATCATTTCATTTCATATGAGCAGGGCCCCGCAGGCAGTATGTAGATAGTTTTAAACAATATTCAATTAAGACACACCTCATTAACCTTTCAGTCAATAACAATGTTGCTGTCATATCCTCGAAAAGCGAATTAAAGTCCCGGCATGAGAACGCACTATTTATAATTAACTTAAAAAAAAAAAAAACAAAATGGCGTCAGATGGTGATGACGAGGCAAGTTTCGGCTTAGGAGAACGTAACACTAGAGTCCTCACTAGAAAGCATGGAACGGCGATAGGCTCGCATGGGACTTTATAGACTAAGAGGTCTTGCCCACTTATCGGCCTCTATTTTTATAAAAATTAATAAATTACAACACATAAACCCACACTAAGATCCCTAAGGTATTAGGGTCGATTCCGGCAGTCACACTTAAACCTAAACCTAATCTTAGTCAGGTCTATCTCCCTCCGTTCTTAACATAAATGGCTGAGAGAGAAAAGGACAGGTAGGGCTAATTTTACGTTTAGGTTTATGTGTGACTGCCGGAATCGACCATATTGTCTTGTGTTGTGGGTACTAAGCAACGGTAATAAATACATAGATAATTATGGAAACATATAGACTCGGTGACAAAAATTATTCTTCATCATATCAATGTTTGCACCTACCGGGATTCAAACGGGATTGCCCAATCGCGCAAAATGACAACGTTTTGGTTATGGTTTAGCTTTGGTTTACTTTTTGATTGGCTGTTCGGTTCATTTGACGACGTTTCAGACATTTTTATCTTTGGCTTTAGACGTTGTCAAAATTTAGCGCGATACAAAATGCGCATAACATAACGTTTTGCGCGATTGCCATCCTCGACGTAGTAGTTAGGTAGTAGGTCAACTACACCAAACGGTCGTCATCGAATTCACCCCACATGAACATACCTTTATATTTATAGTTTGAATTCGTAAAATAACTTAATTGTCGATTACAATAGCCGCGGGCGGAACTGGGTTAAACTCCGACATGTCATGACATGTCACTCGGCTGTCACAGTGACACAATGGTTCGTTAGGGAACGTTGCCGGAGGGTGCTGGTTCGACGACCGGCGGGGTTTTTGGATACTCACGCTTGAAATTAAAAGTAGACGCTAAAATAATATAATATTCTATCTACAGGTACATCTGGGACCGTGGGGCTCATCGCCTCTACCGCGAAATCTCTAAAAGACTCCACGAAAGCTCCAGCGACCAGAATGCTGGTCTTTTTTCGCGCAAAAATTAGCATTGCCATACAACGTAGCAATGCTGCCAGCATTCTGGCCACCCTCCCGGTAGACGGTAACTTTGTAAATATATTTTATATAGTGGACGCCCGCGACTCCGTCCGCGTGGACTACAAAAAAATAAAATGTCGAAATTAGCCGGGATAAAAACATTTTCCCGTGATAAAAATTAGCCTATTTGTTAAGTGGGACCTGTCACAATATATTCCTGAAAACTGCATTAAAATCGGTTCAGCCGTTTCTGATATTAGCGTGCACAAACGCACAGACACAGACAAAAATTCCAAAAATCATTCTTTTGGGTACTATTTCGTTGATAAAGGTCTCCTATAATATTTTTTCTCATATATCTTACACTAGCAGACGCCCACGACTTCGTCCGCGTGAGGGGGCGTTGTACCCGTACGAAGCCGGGCAGGTTGTTGTATAGACTGTAGCCTTCCTTGGTAAATGGGCTATCTAACACTGAAAGAATTTTTCAAATCAGACCAGTAGTTCCTGAGATTAGCGCGTTCAAACAAACAAACAAACTCTTCAGCTTTATAATATTATATTATATATATAGCTGTTGCCCGCGACTTCGTCCGCGTCAACAAACAGAATAAAATATTTTAAAGTACTTCTGCGTAAATTATATTTTTTGTTTTATTTTCTTGTGGCAGAAGAACATACTGATTTTCTCCGCAACCCGATCTTGACAACGCGACATATAATTGGCCGTGTGAAAAGCAGTCTTGACGTAAGTCAATTCCAACGTGTTTAAACGTTTGCCCCTGTGATTTATTAATTGTTACAGCAAAAGATAACTTAACAGGGAATTGAATTCTTTTAAAATGTTCAATAACTTTTCCTAAGACGGTATTTTCATATCTCTCAAAATTTAGCTGGGCTGTTAAGGGTTCTGCATCAGGTTATCTAGACCTTCAATTTTATTACGTTAGTAGAAAGTGCTTATCATGCTGAGCAACTTTTCCTAAGACGGTATTTTCATATCTCTCAAAGTTTAGCTGGGCTGCTAAGGGTTCTGCATCAGGCAGTCTAGACCTTCAATTTTTTTCTTTCATATAATTTCTACGTCATTTTATTCTTTCATACATATTTTTTGGATAACTTGAACCGTTTACGCAGCGCACGCAACGGAAGTCTCCAAAGTTGAATAATTTTCCCCGTTTTTTCCACATTTTCCTCTTATTCTTCGTCCCTATTGGTCGCACTGTGATGATATATAGCCTAAAGCCTTCCTCGATAAATGGACTATCCAACACAAAAAGAATTTTTTAATTCGACCCAGTAGTTCCGGAGATTAGCGCGTTCAATCAAACAAACAAACAAACAAACAAACAAACAAACAAACTCTTCAGCTTTATAATATTATATTAGTATAGATGTACAGACAGCGATCCGTTACATCTTTATTATATGATTATAGAGTATATATTGTTCTAACTTACTATATAGTTAATTTAATTTTAAGATCGGTACATCTTCTATACAGATAAGTTTTTTTTTTTTTTTTTTTTTTAATAAATAAATATATATAAATATTCACACACTTCACAACACATTGACCTAGTCCCACACTAAGATCCCTAAGGTCTTGTGTCGTGGGTACTAAGCAACGGTATATAAATACATAGATAAGTATATAAACATCCATGACTCGGAAACAAACATCGATATTCATCATATCAATGTTTGCACCTACCGGGATTCGAACCCAGGACCTATGGCGTCGCAGGCAGGGTCACTACCTACTACACCAATCGGCCGTCACTGTTGCCTGTAATACGAGCATGAAAAGATGTCCTGTGTCGATGCGGGGCTTCACTAGAATACATCAGTACGAGGCATGCCTTTTAAGTTTTGGCGTTTGAAGAAAAAAACACAACTAGAACCTTATAGTGCTTTTAATTGTTTTTCAAAGTATCTCGTACCTCCTTCCGTGCATGTCGTAAGAGTCGACCATGGAGAAGAAATAAAAGAGGAGTAGCGGCAAAGTATATTTTCATACAAAAATAGTGTGCCAAAAAACTACTTGCTCATTATCAATATGGTTCAAGATTGTTTTACTAGTGCAATTACTCATCACTAGATGGCAATATTATACTACGTTTTAGTAATAAAGTACCCTGATAAAAGCGCTAGTGCTTTGTAATTTTAATACGGTTACATTTCGGAGCACAAGCGTGTGGTTACAGCTACTGCGCAACACTGGCACTGAAGCTCCGCCCCTATCATGACGTCATGGCCTCACGATTGCCACACGACTCACTTCATAGTCCCACCTCCTCTTTTATACCTTCTTCGTGGAGTCGATTCGAGTTATCTCAGGCGACTTGTCAGTGATCATTAACATCTGTCCCCGCTACGCTACACGTGGCTGAGGGATCTCGTTTATGATCCTGCAGTTCTGACTACTCCATTTCGGAAACACAGCCGTGTGTATTATACGTCTGTCTGTCTGTTTGTTCCGGCTAATCTCTGAAACGGCTGGACCGATTTTGACAAAACTTTCACTGGCAGATAACTCTCGTAATAAAGAGTAACTTAGGCTAGTTTTATTCCCGAAATTCCCACGGGAACAGGAATGGGGATTCTAAAGTTTCAGCTGATGAAGTGGCGTGGTGCCGGCAGAGTAGAGTTTGCACCACCCCTGCATGCCCGTGGGTATCGTACGATTAAGGGTTTCCGGGAGGTGGGCAGCAGCGCCTCCCGTACTGACAACATAGTCCGAAAATCACACTGCGGTCACCAACCCGCCTGCCCAGCGTGGTGACAATGGGCAAAACCCCCCTGTGGCAGTAGCCTTGTGGCGTGCCCTGGGGGAGGCCTATGGTCCAGCAGTGGACTGCAATAGGCTGAAGAAGAAGAAGAACTATTATTTTACCAAACCCGCTACGCTTATACGTCCGCTACCACTGCACCCCGCCCTTACCATATGTAGTATACCCGACATTGCTTGACACTGATTTGTGTCTCCCGAAATGTATCCATTACATCGTAACACCAAAGAAGCTGACCAAGTAGTGGGTGGTCGCTACTCGACGTTTTACATATATCTATAGGTACCTTACCCAGTTAGTACAGAATCGAATGACAATACCGTACCAAAATAAAAATACATCCCGAACAAACGCAGCAGTTAAAACAACATTTATAATTATAAATAACCGTCTAACAAATCTCCCAAGCTGCTATAAATCAACGCACGCGACTTTATCTTGAGATATTAACGTAGCCAGTGAGCTCATTGGGAGACTACGGTGGCGTGGCCAACGGCACACTATCTACAGTCGTACAAGATTAGTCATGGACATCGCAAAACATCGAAATCAATCGTACAACACTATAAAACAATTTTCTATAACCTCATTTATTTACATACGAGTACACACATACAGTATGATTTTTGGTCGTCAACGTTCCCGAAAACTACGGAATCTCCTCATCACCATGGAAGCATACCTGGGAAGTGTCTGGTTCCCAAGATATTAGGGTCCAAAGTTGGGTAAATAGACTTGCGTTTTTGTGCATAAATGCACATAGTCGCGCGTCATTAATATCTATCTATGAAAAAACTAGCATAAACACTGGACACTATAAATTTTGCCCGATAAAGAAATTAAATTTTTTATATAAAAAAAAAATTACATGTTTTTCCAGCATTATTTTTTGGTATAAACTTACTTTATGTAATGTATAGAGAAGTACCCTTCGTTAATCCCTTACGGGCAGCGACGGCCCGAGGTGAATTTTAGAATGGAGCGAGATCCATTTTAGAAGTAACAGAATATCGAAAACTTCTAAAATTGGATCTAAAATGTGAAATCCAGGATTTGGCGCCTGGAGCGACTGCTCCGTTCGCCGTATGCGCGGGCCGGCACTGCTTACGGGGTAGGCAGAGCACCAAGGGCCGATAGAACCACATGGCGCCACCTCTGACCAATTTCGAGGGTATAGCTGAGATGTACAAGTTCGGTTAGTAGTGACAGGTGGTCAACCCATCGCCTACAAAACACCAAGACCCTCTTGTCCCTCTACTGACTTGTACAGTATGCCCGGGAAAAGAAGTACGTTTTTTTTTTCACTCCCAGAGCAGCACTTTTATTTATTTAAAGAGAATAAACCCGACTGTGTGATTTTTTTTTAACCCAGTGTCAGTTTAATGATAGCTCTCAAGCCGTTTAGGCTCTAGAGTGTGCAAAAAAAATATACATACAAACTCTAAAAACATAAATCTACTTCTAGCGCAGTCGAGTAAGAAGCACCTAAAGAAGAAAGTCGAAATTTTTGCTGACCTAAATACTTGGCGTACTACATTCTTACTATTAGGTATGTACTTATTTTAATTTAAATAGATTTTTCAAACTATTTTTAAATTCGGAAAAATAAATCATTAAAAAGAAAGCGAATTTTCCATAATATCAAGTAATTTCGGCCAGTATAATTTTCTAAAACTACAAGCTGCAATATCTTTATTAATCCAGGTCGTACTGCAGAATACTATGGATCCATTAGTGTACGCTCAAAAAATAAGTCAGCAAAAATTTAGCATGGAGGCTTACATCCTTCTTTCAATTTCATCGTATACAAATATTAATACCAATGTCATTTGTGAGAACAGGAAATTAGCAAAAATGTTGTCATTTGGTACCTAAAAACGTCGTCATTTGGCGCGCTGGTAGCGCCATCAATGTATCCTAATGTAATGGTCATCACATCACATAAAAGCAACAGCATGTCGCTTCCGCGTTTTTATTCTATTTATTTACCTAACGGCTCGAGCGACATAGCTAAGTCATTCCATTCGAATAGAACACGAGCTTATTGTGTCGAAGAGTAATGTTGATAGATGCGACACGTTAGTTCAAATTAAATACATAGTGACATAGAAAAACACGGATGTCCCAAAATGTGGTATCAAAACTGCAGGATCACGATTCTATACATACCTTTAGTAAAGCTCGTCATCTGAGAGAACGTTTCTGACATCCTAAATCGACTTTAACGACGTGTACAGAAGGAGATGCAGCTGATTCTAGTGAAGCCCCGCAACAGCAGAGGGTGTTATACTATTAAACGGAGAAATTAACCAATAGCATTGTTTAAATTTCAAATATAATTTCAAAAACAAACTTGACAAACACATTAAAGAACATAGAAAAACCTAAGAAGAGAACATTCAGATACAGGCAAAATCAGTTGCCTCAACTGCCTGCCTGTTTACATATAATAATAATACATCCATCTATCACCTACCTTCTGCAAAAAGCAATAATTCTGAACACGTGCCGTATTGTTAGGAAGTTTTTATCAAACCCATATTAAATTCATCTCCGTTTGGTCACAAGCCCGCGGTTATGAATAAACACCTCATTAACTTATAATGAGTGAGAATAAAAAAGGAAAAATAATAATAATAATAAAATATCGACTCAGCACCATTCCTTGAACTATTTTATTGGTTAATATTTCTCCGTTTCTCTGCTCCGCTCCGATGGACAGGCAGCCAAAGGCCCTGTATTTAACGTGCGGTAGGGCATAGCTCGAAGAACTGATGGCCGATGGAGCCGGAAAGTTCTAGAGTGGATACCACGTATCGGCAAACGCAGCTTGGGAAGGCCACCCGCGAGGTGGACGGACGACCTGGCCAAGGTCGCGGGTGTCGGTTAGATGCAGGCTGCTTCCGACCGGTCTAAGTGGAGGTTGTTGGAGAAGGCCTATGTCCAGTAGTGGACTTCCCAAGGCTGAAATGATTATGAGGGCATTATTGTTTGCTGTAACGTCAGGTATTTTCATTATGACAGCATTGACAAATACTTTACAACGCTTACATACGCTGGAACGCGGCAGTAGGCTGGAGCATTAAAAAAGGCTACCTTTAAAGGTTAAATACGCTCTCTAGGCTTTAATGTTTGATACAATTCAATCACCTGCAGGGTTCGAAGTGATAATTATCATGATAATTATAAAAATCAAACAATAATTATAATATATAATATCTTGATTAAGATAAATTTATAAAAACACTTCTCCATTAATATAATCCGTTAGGATATGGTTGATCGTTTCATCTTTAAACATTGTGCTGAGGGATTCAGCTTTGTTTGCCGAGATTTGGCTAGTGTAGCTATCGGGATGAAGAATAACGTTGCCAATATGTAATTTAGAAAAGAGATGGTAAAATTCTTCATCCGAGTAATTGACCCGGTGGCTCAGTGGTGAGAGCGCTGGCACGCGGAATGCAGAGGTCGTGGGTTCGATTCCCACCCGGGTGAGGAATTTTTTCCATTTCTTTATTAATAATTTTATAAAAATCAAACACTAAAGTAATCTCATTTATTTATGTGTATCTGAACGTCATTTGCGTATACAAACGCGCTAGAACTAAACTAAAACGGTTTCTCTGACGAGAATAGTGTGAATTTCTGTTCTTTAGGTACTTTCTTACTTTTGTTTGACGTCATAAAAACAAATTCTGAATTAAATTGTATATTTCTCACATTTATTCTTTGCTGTTTAATTAATAATAGTGAAAAACCTACACCCTCCTTGGGATTTGATATATTATCATTTAAATAAAGGAAATTCTTCACCCGAATAATTATCTGATAATTATCAAGATAATTATCTGATAATTATCAAGATAATTATCAAGATAATTATCCAAAAAAATATTTATCTTGATAATTTCGAACCCTGATCACCAGTATCTTTCCCTACTATGATTGTTGCAGTTCTCGCTACCCCATTTCCGGGACACAGCCGTGTACATGTACAATAAAATAAACACAATGTGGCCCAAATTTACTTTGCCCAATTTCGCCCACTCCACTCGGCCTACAGGACATTAGTCTAAATTATGAAGTGTCGATAAGCCTAGTGACGCGCTGCACGCGACGTCAAGGTTGGGCCTCAGTTATAGCGGAAAGGATAGAAGAAATCTATTCTATTCTATAAGAAATCAATTCACAAATTCTTTATACATATAAGGTGTTTTCAAAATTAGTGATTTTCTTTTGACACGAAACTAGATAGGTAAAAAGAAACAACTTTCAGTTCAGGGACCAACTCCGAAATATTGAAAAAAAAAATCAGCTGTTCCATACATTTGAGTGCACTAATTATACGAGATTGTATGGAACAGCAGATTTTTTTTTCACTATTCATGAGTTGGTCCCATAGTGAAAGTTGTTTCTTTTTACCTACCTAGTTTCGTGTCAAAAGAAAATCCCTAATTTTGAAAACACCTTATATGTCCTTTATCCCTTACGGGGTAAGCAGAGCACCAAGGGCCGATAGAACCACATGGTGCCACTTCTGACCAATTTTGAGGGTATAGTTGAGATGTACAAGTTCGGTTAGTAGTGACAGGTGGTCAGCACATCGCCTACAAAACACCAAGACCCTCTTGTCCCTCTACTGACTTGTACAGTATGCCCGGGAAGAGAAGCAGCTGTCGTATTATACTTTTTTTTTCACTCCCAGAGCAGCATAGAAGAATGCATATATTTATAATGTAGAATTTTGGCAGTGATTACAGGTGTCAACTTGCTACGATCCTGATACACCTCTTCCGCTTCATCTACTTTCATGATACTCTTCATGCACGACACTGTATAATATTACAGATTCGCCTGTATGATTATTTTCCGCTAATACAAGAACCCCGAAATCCTGAAGGCAGTTCAAGTAACTAATTGCGGTACCTCTGTTGGCACATTACGGAATTTGAATACCGGCATATTTTGTGGTCAACTGCTCGTTTTTACTAGCAATTTAGATTTTTCTATAGAGTTACCTGTACCGATGCGGGGCTTTACTAGAATTCATCAGCTGCATTTCTTTCCCCATATCCGGCAGAAGACCAAAGTGACAGACATAGTCTCATAATGTAGCAGACTGAAGTGGCAGTGGGCCGGCCACATCTGTCGTAGAACCGATGGACGGTGGAGTAAACGGGTTCTCGAATGGAGACCGCGCCTCGGCAAGCGTAGCGTTGGGCGCCCTCCGGCCAGATGGACCGATGACTTAAAGAGGACGGCTGGTAGTGACTGGATGGCAAAAACGGGAGATCGAGCCATGTGGCGTACACTGGGGGAGGCCTACGTCCAGGCAATAGGCTGACGATGATGATGATTTCTTTCCCCGAGTATTGTAACTTTCATTGTACTTAATCAAATGGAAGTGGCACGATGCCTTGCCTGGAGGAAATTTAGCAATATACACATACATGCCACTTCCATTTAATTAGGTTTCAATGAGAGATCACTGTCAAAACAGATAGTCGATACGGCTGCATTCCGCCACACAAATCGCAGCGGAACTCATCCAGCGGTTTCGCTTGTATTTCGCAGCGAAGGTGTGCTACTAGCGTAGACCTCTTAGCAGCTACTTTAATGCTGCCTGTCCACAAGAGCGGAGCGGAGAATCGGAGGTATTTAACCAACAGGATTGTATAGGTACAATATGGTCGATTCCGGCAGTCACAAGTAAAAGTCCTACTTGTCCTTTTCTCTCTCAGCCACTTATGTTAAGAACGGAGAGAGATAGACCTGACTAAGATTAGGTTTAGGTTTAAGTGTGACTGCCGGAATCGACCCTAATATCGGCCCAACTCCAGTCCTGCAAAGCTATTGGTTAATTTTTCTCCGTTTCTCCGATCCGCAGCCTCGCTCCGCTCTAGTGGAGTTAAAATTGAGTTTTAAAAGGTATACGCGCCTAAGCAGCAGCCTAGAAGGTAAAGTAGGTACGTAACATACCTACGAGTACAAGCTATACAGTCTTCTATAAACTGCTTTTATAAACTGCTATATTTACCAACAACTCGAAAAACATTGCAGGACCCTAAAAACCGAGTACACCCAAATACCAACCCTAACTTAATACCATAAAACACAGTTTACCACCAGTTTATGGTGATTATAAATTGTTATTAATTTCTTAGATCGTTAAAACGCACTTAAAATATCATAGGGGAGTATTCTATAAGGGATTTTAAATTGTATGCGGATAGAAACAGGGTAGGTTTTTGGGATTTCGTAAACATAATATGTCTAGTTTCTGAGGTGTACTTCACGTAAAAGGAGGGAAGACTATACAAACAGTCTAATTGGACATAAAATATATATATATATATATATATATATATATATAAACATTGTACAGCATTGCCTGTGCTGATGCGCGGCTTCACTAGAATACATCGGCTGCATCTCCTTCCGTGCATGTCGTAAGAGTCGACTAAGGAACTCAGGGTTAACTAGCTATTCACTGACCATTATTTAGCAGTTCTCCTGGATTTCGTCTTTAGGCGACCTTAACTCTTATTAGCTCCACGTTGGTGGCTATTAAGCTCCGAAACGCCAACTTATGCCTGACAGACCGTCACAAATCGCACCTTGGGGTGGTGACCGTTGCCAAAGCGAAAGCTTTGCGATATATTTTTTTAGGTTGTTTAAATTCACCTCCTTTTTTTGTTTGGTAGCGGTTTCATTTTGGGGTGCGAACATAGAAAGTAACATATAAAAAGACCATCGACAAACAAGTTGTTAATGCTTTCATGTCGAATAAATGATTTTGAATTTGAATTAACCTTTGAACCCGCTATGCCGAACTTGGCTGTAAAGGTCTCCTTCGTGAACTGTAACGCTGGCTACCACATTTTGAGATATACATTTTTTTTTTCTTAATGTATTATCCGTGACGAACAGATAATTCATTAAAATTACAATCTAGCCTAATTAGACTAATAAGTAATTTTATCTAACTTAAATTGCTAAACCGTGTAAAACTAAGAACGTGTCCATCGGCACTTTTCTTATTGTCACTATTAAGGGGAAGTCACTTTGTTCATGTGTTCTTTAAAATTAGCACCCACTGCACTATATCACTAATTTAATGCACTAACTCAAAAGGTTTTGTCCTTTTAAGCCTCCTGACTATGTCCGTGTTGTCAAGAAGCTGGATAGCCTCGACATTCACATGCTGGTGAAGCCTTTTTTCATGAGCTTCTGCGTATTTTTTTATAACTTTTACGACCATGTCCACTTTGAGGTCTGAGATATACATGAACCGTATGAATATGTATGTAAGTAGGTACATATGTATAAAGACTGATGCGTTGTTCCAACAATGGGGTATCGAGAACTGCAAGATAAAAGTGTGACAGCTTGCTGGTATTATTTACTTTCTCATGACATGCACGGAAGGAGATGCAGCTGATGTAATTCTAGTGAAGACCCGCATCAGCACGAAAAAGTTATGTTAAAACTAACATAAGTAACATATTCACACACTTCACAACACATTGACCTAATCCCACACTAAGATCCCTAAGGTCTTGTGTCGTATGTACTAGGCAACGGTATATATAGGTAAATACATAGATAAGTATATAAACACCCATGACTCGGAAACAAACATCGATATTCATCACATCAATGTTTGCACCTACCGGGATTCGAACCCAGGACCTATGGCGCTGCAGGCAGGGCCACTACCAACTACACCAATCGGCCGTCATAATAATATGGCTAACTTAATAAAAGTTAATATGGCAACTGTATTTTTTTATAAACATGGAAAAGGGGCTCCCTTGAAGTACGTAGAGCACCCGTTTGATGTCTCAAGGGTTTTTGGACCAGCGAAGTATAGCTCTCATGCGTGAAACAGCTTAGCAGCTTACTCTTTACGACTTATGCCATGCTAGTACTTTTTAACCGACTTCAAAAAAGAGAGGTTATCAATTCGTCTGTATGTTTTTTTAAATATTTTTTATGTGTGTTACCTCAGAACTCCGTCATTTATGAACCGATTTCAATTTTTTTATAATTTGTCATGGTATGCTTCCAAGTTGGTCCCATATTCACCACATCAGGATCTGATGATGGGATCTTGGAGAAATCGAGGCCAATCCTCAAATATTGTAGGCACATGTAGTCTGTTTTATATTTTTACTGAGCGTTTTGATCACCTACATATAAAACATAACATCTGATGATGGAATCTCTAAGGAATCTAGGGATATCCTCAAATATAATAGGCACGAGTAGTCCGTTTTTAGATTTTTATAGAGAATTTTGATCAGCTACACATAATATAAAGGAAACGAGGGTCTGATGATGGAGCCGCCGAAAAACATACAGGGTGATTTTTGGTCGTCAACGTTCCCGAAAACTACGGAATCTCCTCATCATCACGATCATTTTTCTCCATGGAAGCATACCTGGGAAGTGTCTGGTTTCCAAAATATTAGGGTCCAAAGTTGAGTAAATAGACTGCGTTTTTCTGCATAAATGCACATAGACGCGCGTAGCAGGATTTTTCACGAAAAATAATTAATATCTGTCTATAAAAAAACTAACATAAACACTAGACACTATAAATTTCGCACGATCAAGGAATTTAAAATTTTTTAAAAAAAAAAATAAAAAAAAATCCCAGCATTTTTTTTGGCATAAACTTACTTTATTTCATGTATAGAATACGTATCCTTCGTTAAAGGTGGCCACAAAAAAACACCCTGTACAGTGGAACTTTTTAGTAACAAAATCCCCCTATAGCAGGGGGAGGCCTACATTCAGTAGTGGACTGCAATAGGCTTATGAAGATGAATAAATTGTGTTAAGTGGTGAAATTATATGTTGCGTTAAGCCGTGTCCGAAGTAAGATGGTTATAGAGGAAGAGGTAGACATGAGAATAACGAGATGACGGATAATAGGGATAAATAAAAGAAGAGTACCTACATATTGCACCGACCCCAAATGATTGGGAACAGGGCAGGAAGAAGGAGTGTAATTATATGTTGCTTATATTGTCAGACGCAAAGTTGCGAAGCCTAGTCATTTCTCTCTTTTGTCATGTGGCCTATTTAATCATTTGCTGGCATATAAATCTGACAATATTATGCCTTCTAAACTTCGTACACGGTTTAAAGCAATATGTATTGGCCCTTTATTAAAATTTTAACTTGTTCTAAAATTTACCTTCAATATACACTAAAATCATGACCCATCCTGTTGTCTTGGCCGTAGTCGGGTTAAAACACAATTGTTCATGGGACTCAGCCATACCATTTACACAAGCGAAGCATAACCGACCAGGATGGAGTGTTCCACATGGACTGCTAAGCTCTTCGCTCCATTACCTTCGAACCTGGGAATTGTTCTTTGATAAATTGTTTGGGGCGTCAGGGTAGATTATTATGTCACTAGTGGACGCCCGCGACTCCGTCCGCGTGGACTACAGAAAAAACTAAATGTCGAAATTATCCGGGATAAAAAGTAGCCTATATGTTAAGTGGGACCTGTCACAATATATTCCTGAAAACTGCATCGAAATCGGTTCATCCGTGTCTGAGATTAGCTTGCACAAACGCACAGACAAACAGACAAACCGACAAGCAGACAAAAATTTCAAAAATCATTCTTTTGGGTACTACTGCGTTGATAAAGGTCTCCTATAATATTTTTTCTCATATATCTTCCATGTACAGACTGCGACCCGTTATATTTTTATTGTATGTATAGAAGATTAGGTACATATAATTATGATAAAAGGGAGACAATAGTTTATTAGTTATCATATCATAATTGTAAACGGTTTAGCCTGAAGTTATGCGAGGCTTCATTAGAATACATCAGCTGCATCTCCTTCCGTGCATGTCGTAAGAGTCGACTAAGGAACTCAGGGGCGTTCTCTCAGTCGCTGAGGCAGCATCTTTTTTTATATTTATTCCCGCCATGCTAAACGTGACTGTGTGATCTCCGTTACGATCTTGCAGCTTTGGCTACCCCGTTTCGGGAATACGGCATGTAACATTTTTTATTGGTAACCCTTCTATCCGTATACAAGCACCGGTATGATGAATTTGGTGAGAGCGAGATGTCTCACTTTTAAACGTCAAATTCACAGAGCTATTAATAACTAGATAAACTAAGTGTACGTACCTTGCATGTAAAAAAATGACTTAAGGAATAGACACTCGTTCTCGAGCCAGGACTGAAGGAATTAGGGCTGATAGAAGTGGTTTGCAATCCCTTTTTACACACCAAGTAGAAACACTTGCCTTGTCTAGTTATTACTTAGCTCTGTGGATTTGTCGCTTAAAAGTGAGACATTTCGCTCTCACCAAATTCATCATCACCGCTGCAAGTTTTATCAATATCCATCCAGCAGTTTTGTTGTGAATATTCAACAAACATAGAGACAGGATTTAGCATTTAATATTTGTAAGAATGAATAGCAGTCGCAGGTATAATTAAAACCCTGAGGGCAAATACTATGAGGAGTTTCTGCCAAGGTATGATTCCGAGCTAAGCAGTACGCTGCCGCAGCAGTGTTGTGCTATTCGTGGTGATTGTATACTTGTCAAGAAAAACTTTCACGTTGGTGCTGCCACTGCAGTGCTGCCGCGACATTGCTGCGTAGCTCGGAATATACTCTCATATAAACCTGTAGACAATGTATGCGGACCAGTATTGCTGTGGCAGCAATGATGCTGCTGCGCTTTGCTTCAGTTATGCTATTGCTTTTACGTAATAATAGTACAAAGCGAATCTCCTACCCATGGAGAAGAAATAAAAGAGGAGCAGCGGCTAAGTATATTTTCATACAAAAATAGTGTGCCGCTGAGCGGGGCTGAAGTATGGGACGAGGGGAGCATTGAACACTGTAGCCCTGCCCATTTACATAGAAACCACCTTGTAGTGACTAGCCAAACTACTTGCATAAGCGTGTGGTTACAGCTACTGCGTTACACACATTGGTCCTGAAGCTCATGACGTTATGGCCTCACGATTGCCACACATACTGGGTCTTCCTAAGCGCGCGCTAGCGCGCTTCGGGTTACGGGTCTTAGGGATGCCCCTGTGCCCGGGCAAAGTCTCGGCGTGCGACAGACTTTGCCCGGGCACAGGGGCATCCCTAAGGCCCGTAACCCGAAGCGCGCTAGCGCGCGCTTTGGAAGACCCAGTATGTGTGGCAATCGTGAGGCCATAACGTCATGAGCTTCAGGGCCAATGTCATGACGTTATGGCCTCACGATTGCCACACGACTCAGTTCATAGTCCCACCTCCTCTTTTATACCTTCTCCATGCTCCTACACGAAATTCTGTATGGAGAGGTGAAGGGGGGGAAGCTAGCTAGGAGATGTAGGTAACGCTATCTAATTTTGACAGTTATTTTACTTGTCAAAAAATCCTCTTTGTCACCCTGTACTAAACATCTCCTTCTTGTAAATACTCCATGGACAGCCACAGAGCACTAAACACATCGCAGCGGCTATTGTAATTATTGTGTACACACAACCGGACTCGGGCTGTTTTAGTCCTCTATTTGTATCCGGACCACAGTGTACACGAGATACAGAATGCATACTAACGTACACACAGACTGTGACGTATGAAGCGACGAGCACTACCCATAATAACTGGAAGAGAATACTATGTAGCACACAGTAAATTCTATTGCAAATCAGGTAGGTAATCAGGGGGCGGGATGTCGCATTTAAGCTTGAGAGGTATCGTCAGATTCGTCTTACGAATTATCATTCGGTCACGAGACCGTGACAGTGACACTCGGTTAAAAATTTTACGTAGTCGGGTTTTTACAAGCTTTTATTTAACTTGCAATGTATATTTGTTCGGGTGAAATCTTACAACTCAATTTTAAGGCACTTGCCCTCAACCGATTGGGCTGAAATTTGGTGAGCACGTTCAGTTCGGATGACAATCATGATTAACAGTGTGACGTCATTCTAAATCCAACATGGCGGCATACCCACAATGGCGGACCAATTATTTTTAATGCATTCCTACAATATGGGTATCAAATTAAAGGGCTAGCTGAGAGTAACTCGAAAAAAATGTGACGTCACTCTTAATCCAATATGGCGGACTTCTAAAACTTGAAAATCTATTTTGAAACAGATATTTTTAGTATAAAATAAAATTTAGGTAAAAAAACCTTTTTAAAAACAAGCTTTTATTTAAATGCGCTAAAAAGAAAAAATAAACTTGTACACTAAAACTTTTACTGTTAATTTATAACGTCATTTCAAATTTAACACATTTGACACAATTTATATGTTATAAAAGCTTGTCGCGACATTTAAGTACTCGTATTTACGTTCTTACTTTTAAATGTTTATTAGGCAGCATCTTTGTGTTGATGTTTCAGATTTTCCCATATTGTTCCCACGCATATCGAAGAAATATCCGTCGACCCTTCCAGAGCTTCGTGTAGAAGAGTAAGAGAGTAATATACAACAGGGTTCGCCCCGGTGCCCCGAGGTGGTATGTTCACGACATCATGTCATCATGCCACTCAGTCCTCGGCACGGCCTCACCTTGACTTATTAAAAATTTAAAACTAAGAAAGTAAATACGAGTACTTAAATGTCGCGACAAGCTTTTATAACATATAAATTGTGTCAAATGTGTTAAATTTGAAATGACGTTATAAATTAACAGTAAAAGTTTTAGTGTACAAGTTTATTTTTTCTTTTTAGCGCATTTAAATAAAAGCTTGTTTTTAAAAAGGTTTTTTTACCTAAATTTTTTTTATTACAAGCTTTTATTTAACTTGCAATGTATGTTTGTTCGGGTGAAATCTTACAACTCAATTTTAAGGCACTTGCCCTCAACCGATTGGGCTGAAATTTGGTGAGCACGTTCAGTTCGGATGACAATGCATGATTAACAGTGTGACGTCATTCTAAATCCAACATGGCGGCATACCCACAATGGCGGACCAATTATTTTTAATGCATTCCTACAAGTGTAAAAGTTTATTTTTTCTTTTTAGCGCATTTAAATAAAAGCTTGTTTTTAAAAAGGTTTTTTTATTTTTAATTTAAGTAAATGAGGTTATTACCTAACCAACCAATAATGTCATTTTTTTTCTATAACTACGTGACGTTTGTCTTAATGTCAAACGAATTGTGACTAAAACGTCACTTAAAAAGTCAGAGTTGCACCACTGTCCCTAACTTGCCTCTACACTGCGCCCGCGGCGACGCTCGATGTGATTTACACCTGTTTAACCTGTAGTTCGTTGCTTTTGTCTGCAATAGAGCTTATTTATTTCATTACTAGTGGACGCCCGCGACTGCATCCGCGTGGACTACAGAAAAAAACAAAATGTCGAAATTATCCGGGACAAAAAGTAGCCTATATGTTAAGTGGGACCTGTCACAATATACTCCTGAAAACTGCATCGAAATCGGTTCAGCCAAACAGAAAAACGCACAGACAAACAGACAAAAATTCAAAAAAATCATCGTTTTGGTTACTATTGCGTTGATAAAGGTCTCCTGTAATATATTTTCTCATATATAGTCATGTTCGCGGATGACACGGTGCTTCTGGTCCATGAAAAAAGTTGGCCTAAAGTATTCAATCTTGCAGAAAAAGTAATAAAAGCTGTTACTTCCTGGTTAGAGAACAGCTTACTAACCTTGAATATTTCTAAAACGAAATTCCTATCATTTTATATTACTAATGCTACCAAACCCAGCAGTGATCTTAAGCTAAAAGTTCATACCTTTCCTTGCAATAAAAGCCTGAACAACGTTACAGATTGTGCCTGTGGTACACTTGAATGTGTTGATAGGATTAAGTACTTGGGGGTCATTCTTGATAACAAACTTACTTGGGACATTCATATTTCAACTCTCTCAGGCAGAATACGGAAACTCATATACATATTCAGAAACCTTCGGGACAATGTACCAGACACTATTATTATGAAAATATACAAAGCGTTGGCCGAGAGTATCTTGGTTTACTGTATTGGATCTTGGGGTGGAGCTGCTAAGACTTTTATGATTAAAGTTGAAAGGGCACAAAGAGCTCTCCTAAAAGTAATTAAGCGCTTTCCATTTAGATATCCAACAACTGATTTGTATACTACATGTAATGTTCTCACTGTTAGAAAACTATATGTCTTGAGGAGTTTGGTACGTTTTCATTGTAAAACGGTTCATTTGCTTCCTATTTCTAATAAACGGTTTGATAGGATCAATATACCTGTATCCAACAGCTTGTATGCCAAAAGACAGTACTACATTAATGCTCCGCGTCTGTATAATTTAATTAAAACTCATTTTAAAACCTATCACAAATGGAGAACATTGACAAAGCATGATTTAATAAAGAAAATCTATGCTTGGCTCAGTGACATGGATTACAAAGATACCGAAATGTTGTTTTTTACTCCTAAATAATAAGTTATTGACATTCCTTACAAACATATTTTAACACGCACATACCATTACTTATACATATTCACACACTCACATACACACTCATACACACTCACACACACACACACACACACACACACTCACACACGCACACACACTTACACGCACAATCAAAGAAATATTCACTCACATAACAAATAGGTACATTGATAGTTATAATCATCCTCATGCACAACAAATTCTTCACAGAAACATATAATATAATATAGTGTAATATGTTATAGTATAATATAATATGATATAATAGAATATAATATAATATAATGATAATAGAATTTTCAAAAATTTCATAACAAGTCCTTAATGTTATCTACCTACTTTAAATTTTGATCTCATAAAATTGATATTTATTTTTAGGCAAATAAGTTAATTTAATCTAATGTAATAATAATTTAAAAATTTAAAAAAGTTTATTTCATTTTCTAGTGCCTGTATACACATTGATATGTACATTAAGGGGATCACTGTGGCCTGTAACACAGTTATAACTAACTAGCATAGGCCACAGGGCCTCTATTTTTCTAGTGTCTGTAATTTGGTACCAATAAACAATTATTATTATTATTATTATTATTATTATTATTATTATATCTTCCATGGTCAGACAGCGATCCGTTACATATTTATTATATGTATAGATTTTCTTGAAGCAGGAATGTTTTCATTGTGGGAGAGGGATACCACCTGTAAGTCGCTAAAGTTATGCCAGTAATTGGCACACACACATATGACCCGGTAGCTTAGTGGTTAGAGCGGTTTGCAGTGGTCGTGGGTTCGATTCCCGCTCGGGTGAAGAATTTTTTCCATTTTCTTTATTAATAATTTTACACACACAAATGGTATGATATGGGGGTAGCCAAAACTTCATGATCACGAATGAGATTTCACAGCCACGACTAGTATAGAGGACTGATGGTCAGTGACAAGTTGCTGGCATATCGCCTGAGAGAATGCCCGAGTTCCATAGTCGACTTGTACGCAAGGAGACACAGCTGAAGTATTCTAGCGAAGCCAGCCCCGCATTAGCACGGGTAATGCTTTCATTTAACTATAATAATTAATTACTGCAGGAAATCCGATGAAGCAGTGGTATATCCAGGAAAAGAAGTTAAACGATATATAACTATGTACAACCGTTTATTCAACTATTTCACAATTAGGCTGCCTTTGGCGGTATTATATTCGAGAAAAGCAGCACCATACTCGTATATATCACTTAATTTACACTGTTTATCTTACTTGTTATTTCAGTAACTAATTTAACCGTACGATTAACATTTTTAAATACAAACCGAAGTAGTTTATTTCAAACTGCAATTGGACAGAGTAACGCCTTACAAGCTCAACGGTCAAGAATAAAGTGACACCATTTAGTTTCTACCCTACTATTTATACAACTATCGCAACCTCCCAGAACAATATTGCAGGAGTCATAATAACTACTTTTATTAAATATAGCCTTTAATCAATTGACTTTATATATGTAATAATAGTAATTAATATTATAAGGTACGCTATATATATATATATATATATATATTCATATGTATGATGTGGTGCTGACTGTAAACTGTAACAAACTATTATTGTAACTGTGGGGGTGGTGAAAAGGCTTCCGGCGCCACCGGGCCACTAGTCATTGTTTGCCCCGTGTATATATTCCAATCATCGTGAGAAACTTCGATATCGCGTTCTAGGATTTTACATCAAGTAGATGGCTCCGCTACACAACTAAGTGACTGAGCAAACCCTTCTGTGGCAGTAGCCTTGTGGCGTGCCCTGGGGGAGGCCTGCGTTCAGCAGTGGACTGCAATAAGCTGAAGAAGAAGAAGAACTATTATTTTACCAAACCCGCTACGCTTATGCGTCCGCTACCACCGCACCCCGCCCTTACCATATGTAGTATACCCGACATTGCTTGACACTGATTTGTGTCTCCCGAAATGTATCCATTACAGCTAACACCACCCAATAACAAAAACATCACTTGTAAACTGAGGGGCGGCGACACTGTCAACGCAATATTACCGAAACTAATGACAATTCCAAGAGGTTGTGAAGTACCTTTTTCTGCCACATCACATATAAGTTAGTAGATCAGAAAAAGTGTCAGTAACAGACAACGGCTGCATGTATTCTGATGACATTTGGCACTTAGATATGGAACAGATGGTAACGTGAACATTTAAAGAACTTTACTTCGCAGACGGTTAAAAGTTCCTCTGACAACATCTATACATATAATAAAAATGTAACGGATAGCTGTCTGTACACGAAAGATATATGAGAAATTATAGGAGACCTTTATCAACGCAATAGAACCCAAAACGATGATTTTTTGAATTTAAGCTGTTTGTCGGTTTGTCTGTGCGTTTGTGCACGCTAATCTCAGAAACGGCTGAACCGACTTCGATGCAGTTTTCAGGAATATATTGTGATAGGTCCCACTTAACATATAGGCTACTTTTTATCCCGGAAAAAAGTTTTTAATCCCGGACAATTTCGACATTTTGTTTTTTCTGTAGTCCACGCGGACGGAGTCGCGGGCGTCCACTAGTCACAAATAGAATTGAAATAAATCTATGAATTGAATATACAAAAATAGCTCGCACCTGAAACTTTCACGAAACCATTTAAAATCAAACGCGTTCTGTAATTACAGTCCAAATATAGCCTATCTCGGAACGAAACCACAATTCAATTAACTCAGCATTGGAATTTCTCTTCAACTCATTAAAAGTTTTAAGTAATCTCTCAGATACACGTGGTCTTCGTAATTATTTCATTTATTTATCATATACTGATGCGAAGCTTCACTAGAATACATCAGCTGCATCTCCTTCCGTGCATGTCGTCGAAGAGTCGACTAAGGAACTCGGGACTCTCAGGGGATGAGCTAGCAACTCACTGATCTTTTACTTTTGAACCAGATATGCTAAACGTGTCTGTAAGGATCTCCTTAGTGATCCTCTGCCTCATATTGAGATCACAGTCGTGTACATATGTGCCTAATACATGCATAGTAAGTGTCAATCGGTCGCCAATCTGCCTGCCCAGCGTGGTGACTATGGGCAAATACCCCTCTGTGGCAGTAAACTTGTGGCGTGCCCTAGGGGAGGCCTACGTCCAGCAGTGGACTGCAATAGGCTGATGATGATGATGAGGTTTCAGTCGGAAGCTGTGGGTTTGTCGTCACGGATTTTCTAAAAATTGTCACTTAGCTATACCCGATGAGGGTTGGCGTCAGGCAGGCAGCCGGACGTAAAATAACTGCCAAATATTTTGGTAATATGAGTTTCGAAAGAAACCATATTGCACCAAACCCATAATAATGGGATCAGGGCAGGAAGATGATTAGTATGTTCCCCCTGTGCTTAACACGAGTCTACGTCACTGACACTGTCCAAATTACTTATTCTCGCTCGTAATCTATCTTCTTCTTCTTCAGCCTATTGCAGTCCACTGCTGGACGTAGGCCTCCCCCAGGGCACGCCACAAGGCTACTTTCACAGTCACCACGCTGGGCAGGCGGGTTGGTGAGACCGCAGTCTGATTTTTGGACTATGTTGTTAGCACGAGAGGCGCTGCTGCCCACCTCCCGGAAACCCTTAATCGCCTCGTACGATACCCACGGGCAGGCATGGGGTGGTACAAACTCTACTCTGCCGGCTCCACGCGGCTACCGGGGTCAGACAGATGTAATGCAAATGTTTTCTGTACCAATTATCACGGCGAAGTGAACACGGCGTGTTAATGAACGTTAAAAGTATTCGATAACATCAACATTTGGTTTTATCTTGTTCCCAGAAAATTATGTTTTTGCAATATTTGTTTGTTTTTTATGTTAACTCTCCTTTAATATAAGGCTGTGTTCCCAAAGACATGCACGGAAGGAGATGCAACTGATGTACTCTAGTGAAGCCCCGCATCAACACAGCATTAATAGGTGATTCGAATGAAAATTTTGATAAGTTCGTTCAACGTAGTTCTTAAACTTAGTCAAAGAATACAAAAATAAACAGAACATACACAAAATTAAATATATCCTAAACAAGCCACACTCAAATAACCACCTTAAGCCTAACAGTTAGGGTATAAATGAAGTATTTACGATGATATCTCCAGATCAAGATTTAGGTACGTTGACAAACGATTTATTTGTTCAGATTAAAATAACTTAAGCCAAGGGAGGGCTTTTGTTGGGAAAGGACTAAATCAATTTTCTACTACAATATATAGGTAAATGTGATTTGTGAGCGAGATGTAGGTATGTTACTTTACGTAAAAACTACCGAACGGATTTTGATGGAACTTGACATTTATATTACACTCGCAGTTGCCTGCGACTGCGGTCGCTTGGACTACAGATTGGTAGAGCAAATAACACGCAAAGAGATAAGTAACAAATTTTTGCATTTATAATATTGGTAGGTAAGACTTTGGTATATAAATTAGTTTGTGTAATATATACAAAATATATTACACAAACTAACATTCTCCGGGACAAAATGAAGCTAATGTTCTACCTCGTGTAGTCCGCTATCCTTGTACTAATTTCCATCGAGTTCCGTCCAGCCGTTTGTCATATAACGGCAGATTTGCATATGTGTTAGGTATAAGTTCATATTTGGCGCGCTTTGTCGTGTCCATTCCTTGTATTTCCTAATCCTTTCCTATCCTAATGGAAACGCGGGTAAACACAGAAAAGTATACCCAAACGTCAGCTGTCAATGAGCTGCCGTCTTCGCATTTCGTCGGAGTATCTACCCCGGTTCGGTCGACATACCTATTGTCCCGTCAACCAGGAAGGCAAATCATCGGGATACCTCGCGAGTGTCACCCTTTTACCTTATGTACGGATTGGCGAAGGAGGAAACCCACGATACTGGCAAATTCGCCAACTGGACTGCCAGGCGCCTGCGCAACTACCAACTTCAGATACAGTCCACTTCGAAGGTAGGTGTTTCCATCCTATTTTCCGCTTTTGCCCCTACAGTATGTGTACTTACAAAATCTTAATCTTTGCTCAATCGCTATTGGCTATTAAGATCTTACCTGAAACAAAGAAAATGCTTATAAGTAACCTGGTTCTGCAAAGACATCGAAAACAGGCTTATTAGTATTCTGCCCACTAATCCACTATGAGCGTAATACAAGCAAAAACAATTGCCATTGAAGACACTCCGA
This sequence comes from Carposina sasakii, assembly GCA_014607495.2. Lineage (NCBI taxonomy): Eukaryota > Metazoa > Arthropoda > Insecta > Lepidoptera > Carposinidae > Carposina > Carposina sasakii. Next base: position 7,154,675 of record CP053176.1, on the reverse strand, counting down.
AAACGGATTAGCAGCTATGTATTTATGGTTGCATGCTAGGTGCTTTGATCTGGCTTCTCGTTGCGACTGCAGTGTCTTGTGTTCGTGACCATGAGTCGGCAGATCCGAGGGTCAGCGGAGGGTGTAGGGCCCGGTGGTGGGCGACCCCTCAATATAAATTTTAACTTCCGAATAGTGACGCCTGATAAATAAATACTGACAATTAAATACAAAAATAATTGTATGATTTTATGTCAAACATAATAAAAATGATAACGTTTTATCTGCAATAGCTTTGGTTTCGCTGTTCCATTTGACATTTTATTTTTTTCTGCCGTGCACCATTGCGATGGAGTCGCGGGCGTCCACTAGTTAAAAATAATGAGAAAAATCGTAATGACGCAATTTATAGCAAATTAAAACGCCTCCCCGGAACGTAGGAGAAAATCCTGCCTTTTCATTTTAAGCCTATTAAAATATTAATTAGCAGGCTCGGGGAGAATCGATATTTTAAAACGAGAGTGGTTATAGGAAGGCGACAGGGCCTAAGGTTTTTATAAAAGAGTCTTCCAATTTGATCCTATAATACCATTGACCGTAAGCACGTAACGTTTCATGCACGGAACGTATCAGCTACGGTATAATCTCGACGAGTAGTCGGTGCTGGTATGATACGGTGGGCCGGCGACGGCTTCGCGCTTTTATTGGACGTATGCCCAACAAAAACATACCACAACCAAAAACGTAATGTTATGCACATTTAAAATAGTTTCGCCAACTAAGGAAAAAAGTTTCTCGAATTTGAAAGGGACCCAAACGAAAGTATTTCTCTATTGAGGGATCGCCCGCCACCGGGCCCTATACCCTCCGCTGACCCTCGGATCTGCCTACTCATGATCACGAACACAAGACACTACAGTCGCAACGAGAAGCCAGATCCAAGCACCTAGCATGCAAGCATAAATACATAGCTGCTAATCAGAAAACCAATTAAAATTTTAATCGACATATGTTTCGCCAACACCCGTGGCATCATCAGGATTAGTTTTCCATGTTAGTTCTATCTACCGAACCAAATAACTAACAACTAAAACCAATGTATTGCAAATCATTTTTATACCCTCAATCAAAATAAAAAATAAAAAGTATTTCTACAAACTATGCTAAATAAGTAGGTACTAACAGAAAATCAGTGGTCCGCGATTTTCCACCCTCAAAACTGAGCAAGGGTTGAAACGCCCCTTCAATTAAGATCTCGTATTGCCGCCCTTCAGGTACAGAACACTACCCTTGGTTAAAATATTCATAGACAATTATATAAGGCTTAAGTTTTCTTTTGAATTGCATGATAAAATAAACTCCGTCCGCGTGGACTGCAGAAGGAACAAAACGTCGAAATTATCCGGGATAAAAAGTAACAGACAGTAATAAAGAGTAAAAAGTAAAAGAGACTTCTTTTATAATATGTAGTGAAGAACACATCAGCTGCATATCCTTCCATGATTTTTGACTCGTGGTCCCACCAATTTTGTCCCACTGTTAGTCTTGTTCCCCTCCGTGCATGTCGTAAGAGTGGACTGAGGAACTCAGTGACGTTCTCTCAGCAGTTATTCCCTCTGATCATTAACATCTGACCTATGCTAGACCTGGCTGGTATCTTCGTGATCCTGCACTTTCGGATATCCCATTTCGTGAACACCGCCGTGTAAATATGTATGTACCTATTGTTATATAGAAAATACCGGGACTAATTGATTAAATAACTATATAATAACATAATGGATGAAAGGGTTGAAAGGGGAAGACCTCGCCGGACTTTCACCGATCAAATTGGTGAAATTCTAGAGAAAGGGCAGGTCAAGGGTACCGTAAACCGACGAGCGTGCATGAAGAATATCATGAAAGTAGATGAAGCGAAAGAGGTGTGTCAGGATCGTAGCAAATGGAGATCTGTAATCTCTGCCTACCAGGGAAAGAGACGTGATTTTATTTTATATATTTCTATTGTCCATTGTCCTTTTCTATGTTACTTCTGTCCGTGTATGTGTAATTTTCAGATAAAAATCTATTCTATTCTATTGATTTTATGTATTATGTAATAACACTTTCGCATATAAGGTACAAGAGAGAACTTTTCCGCCCACTTATTACTCGTACCTTACTAGCAAAAGCTAAGCGATAGAGAAAATTTGACAAAAATCGCTGATTGCTTGTCAAATTCGTATTACGTAAAATGAATTTCAAAGGAACTTTGACATTTCAAGGCAAATATTGTACAATTTTCGCTATCGCTTTGCTTCGGTTTTGCTATTGCAATTTAGGTAATCAGGGGGCGGGAAACGCCCCACGTTTTTTTTTTAAAGATAATTAAATAAATGACTTTTTCTGTTGTGTGTGTGTGCTGTACCGCCCGTCACATCGTACTTTCTGCAATTTCTATGTACTTGCACTATACCATTAAGTAGACCATTCTATTCTGACGAGGGTCAAAGAGCCTCGTAGCCAATCCCTGAAGCTCCCTAGTGAGGACTTCATCACTCTCACGTAGCTGATTCAATTCCTCCCGACCCTTATTTGTTGTGAATGCTAAGTAGGCGAAATATTTTTTTGGAGACTTTGATTTATGGATAGTTCTATATTGCTTTTTAGATATAATATCGTAGTCTTATTAGTTACTAGTAGACTCCCGCGACTTAGTCCGCATGGACTACAGAATGTAGCTAATGTCCTTAATTGTACCTAATCCCAACTTTATAATGTAAAGAAGGTTGTTTTAAGAAGGTTACTTACTGCCACCCTTAACGAAGAAAAGTAACGATCAAATAAAGTAAGTTTATGCCAAAAAAATGCTGGGTAACGATGTAATTTTTTTTTAAATTACTTGATCGGGCGAAATTTATAGTGTCCAGTGTTTATGCTAGTTTTTTCATAGACAGATATTCATTATTTTTCGTGAAAAAAAAATCTTGCTTCACGCGTTAATGTGCATTTTATGCAGAAAAACGCAGTCTATTTACTCAACTTTGGACCCTAATATCTTGGGAACCAGACACTTCCGAGGTATGCTTCCATTGAGAAAAATAATCGTGATGATGAGGAGATTCCGTAGTTTTCGGGAACGTTGACGACCAAAAATCATATAATCAAGTATAAAGCGTGAAGGAAGAGGGAACAATTTACTTTTACATTAATATTAATTGGGATTCTACCTAGGTAGGTATTGCGATTCAGAACGATACTTTATAGAATTCAGATTCAGATTCATTTATTGCATGTCACAGGTCAAATAGATGTTACATAAATATTTATGTATGATTTATGTATAGTAGGTAAATTTATATGAAATTTTTGTATGTCGCGTACTGGATGAAATTGAATGCTGTTCTTACAATAAAATTTAACAGTAGCAGGTCTTTAACTTAAAAACTGGTGTCATATTTTTATCAATACCCGAAATATAAACGAAAAGTTAGTTAAATTAAAACCAATCAACATATTTTTCTGTAGGTAGTCTACGTGGAAGGAGTTGCGGGCAAAAGCTAGTAGATAAAACACTCAATTTTATTGAATTTACGCAACCAGCACTAATTAAATAGGGACTCCAAGTTACCCAATACCTGTTCTAACTAGGCCTAGTTGTGAGCACACTGGTTATCTTTATTTCTATGGGTTTAATTTATTGCACTTGCATTGCAGAACTGGTGCAATAAGGATCTAATTCCGCAATGGCGTACATGATGATGATGATCTCCGACCGTATTTCGGCCAAGGCGACCAATCTCTACGGAGATTGGCCAGGTACGCAGGAGATATTATAGCGCACAAGTGTGTGCGCAAACACAGATGAACTCTCTATTCCGCTTCTCTCATAGACCGATGGGACGGAAAGCCGACACGACCGGAGAGAGATCAGGCGCAGGACCAACGGTTTTACGTGCTTTCCGAGGCACGAGCTAAGTGACAATTTTGCAACATTAAAACCTGTACATGAAATAAATTCATTGGTACAGGCCCGTGACTGGAATCGAACTTACGCTTCCCGCTTGGAAGGTGCACGTCCTAACCACTGGGCTATCACCGCTTTTTCAATAATATACATATATGTATATTATTGTATATGTTCCCAAAATGGGATAGGCATAACTGCAGGATCACGAAGAAGATCTTGACAGCCACGTTTAGAATAGCGGAGAGTAGATGTAAAGATCGGTAACAGAAGGTCATCGTCTGAGAGAACGCCCCTGAGTTCCTTAGTCGACTCTTACGACATGCACGGAAGAAGATGCAGCTGATCTATTTTAGTGAAGCCTCGCATCATTATAACTATGTGAAAGAAAATAAAATGACAATGAACGTACAGCTAGAAATGATATGGTACTAAAAAAGCCTTCTATAGTTAAATATCACCCTTATGTTGTTGATATCCCACCCATTCGCACCAAACGTTATGCTAACCCGTTTCACTATGGGTGCGCCCACCACCGGGCCCTACACCCTGACCCTCGGATCTGATAACTCATAACCGAGAAAACAAGCACTTGCACTACCTACCTATACAATCGCCACGAGAAACCAGACCCGAGCACCTAGCATTCAAGATAATACATCGCACTATTTCCGAAATCAAAAAATGTTTCGCCAACTCGTTTGTAATGCGAACGGCTAAGGAGTGGAATGCACTTCCTGCCGATGTATTTCCCGAGCACTACAATATTGGTCTCTTCAAAGCTAGAGTGAATAGGCACTTTCTAGGCCGCATCATGCTTAACATCAGGCACTATGGCGGTCAAATGTTTGCCTAGCTAATTGTAAAAAAAAATAACCATAAAGTTACCTTGTCCTGAACGACCGACCGATCAACGCACAGTCTGAACCGATGATCTTAGTGACCTGTAACTTGGAGTTTGTGTTTTTTGTATGACAAAGGCATCCGATAAAAAAGGCTTTTCTAAAACTCCCACTGGATCGTAAACTAACGGGATTTCTAAAGTTTACGCGAACGAAGTCACCGGCGGCGTCCAGTATTTAAAGTATCACTAATAGCTAGTTAAATATTATTTAAAAAAAAAACAATGTCGCTTCCCGCTTTCTGTCTCTCCCTATGTATGCTTACATGGTTTTTTTAAATAGATGGAGTGATTCAAGAGGAAGGTTTATATGTATAGTATTATCACTGCACCTGTGCGAAGCCGGGGCGGGTCTCTAGTACGATATTTCTTCTATTCTTAGTCGAAAGATGTTTACATATTTTGCTCTAGACATGCTGATCACGTCTTTGGCGCGGGGGTTATGTAAATCGTCTTGATTGACTTGAGTGACTACCTTTAAGGGCGGGGGTTTGACAGGTGAATTGGGAAAGGTGCAGCGCCCTTACTATTTAACTTACAACTGATCGCAATGAGGGATTTTCTGACATAGATCTATTAAAAGTTTAAAAAAATAGTATCTACAAATCGCCTACCCGAAATTATGCATGGCCATCTACTTATTATTTTTATTTTAACTTGTCAGAAAATCCCTCATTGCTATATAATAAAAAATAAATAATAAATAAATAAATATTCACAACACATTAACCTAGTCCCACATTAAGATCCCTAAGGTCTTGTGTCGTGGGTGCTAAGCAACGGTATATAAATACATAGATAAGTATAGAAACATCCATGACTCGGAAACAAACATCAATATTCATCATATAAATGTTTGCACCTACCGGGATTCGAACCCAGGACCTATGGCGTCGCAGGCAGGGCCACTACCAACTACACCAATCGGCCACTATCGAACTATTTGGTGTTATCCTACTATATTATAGTCAGTGCCCTGTTCGGTTCTTATAACACACGGTTACTGAGAAGATATCTTAATTTTAATTCTGTTACTTTCACTATACATATTTACGATCACACAGATTTGACAAAGGCGTTCGACACTATTACACACGCGCGAAATATATTCCAGACAACTTTCTTTGTCCTCATTAAAATCTCGGTAAAACGCGGTAACGAAGTGATAATCCAGTTATAACGTCAATTACTCCCTTGAGGAACGAGGCCAGTCTAACATTCAAATGAAGGGTGGCGTCTCGCAAGGGAGAGAGCTGGGACCCTTCTGTTATACTTCATGCAATTTCCTTGGTTTGGGTAAAATGCGAATTTTTATGTCGTTTTTAGAGACTGTCGATGGAATAGTTTTATGTGAGAAAATAATAAGTATTTTTAAAATGGTTCTTAGCGACATCGACGAAAAAGTACTGTGACACTGACACCTAATTTTGATCCAACTGGGTGAAGAGAAATACATATTTTTAAAATGGATCTAAGTTACCCATAAGCAAATATGGGAACCCTAGGGTCAATAATTACTTTGGTGACAGAGCATAAAAAAAAACTTTTAGGTACCATGGTTTATCATTTTTTAATTTCAAGCAACCCTGTGACCCCTAGGGTAAAATCAGATTCCACCATCACTGTCAGTAATTACACAGCTTAGAATTATTAATTTAGTAGCATCATTTTAAACTCCACATGTTTGCCACATATGGAGTAACTATAGAGGGGAGGTGTCGTAACAATTTCTTATACATATTTTTATTATTTTTATGTTAACATACATACATACATATACAGCTGTATTCCCAAAATGGGGTTATCAGAATTGAAGGATCACGAAAGAGATTCTCCAGACGCGTTTAACATAATATAGGGCCAGATGCCAAAGATCGACTCTTACAACATGCACGGAAGGAGATGCAGCTGATGTATTCTAGTGAAGCCGCGCATCAGTCAGTACAGTTTGAAAATCTCTGCTGAATTAATACGAAACTCTGGACTTCAATTAAAACGGTGCAAAAGTTATTTTACGCGGATACAATTTTATCTTCTATGCTGCTCTGGGAGTGAAAAAAAAAACGTATAATACTACAGCTGCTTCTCTTCCCAAGCATACTGTACAAGTCTGTAGAGGGACAAGAGGGTCTTGGTGTTTTGTAGGCGATGGGCTGACCACCTGTCACTACTAACCGAACTTGCACATATCAACTATACCCTCAAAATTGGTCAGAAGTGACACCATGTGGTCCTATCGGCCCTTGGTGCTCTGCCTACCCCGTAAGGGATAAAGGCGTGATTATATGTATGTATGTACAATTTTTTTTTAAAACGACGTCAAATAATCCGAGCGTTTTTGGCTTAGATGAATTATAACTAGATTCAGTGACAGCGCTCAAAAAATGGCACGACAAATAACTGCTCAAATGTATGGCTGGGCATCTATTGTCATAAATTGATACAAGCATAAGATTCAAGTTTAAAAATCTAATCTAATGCAGTTATTACGTTTACATAGATTTACTGGTGCCACTTTTTATAAAGATTTCATTATGAAACCCCACGTCTACCTATAATCACGTCATTGGTTTTTGGTCTTAAATCTGATAATATCACGCAAAGTTTTCACGCTAGCAAAGTTATTCTTTCGCAAATGTTTAACTGTGTGATCTTTCGATATAAAATACAAAGAAGAAAACTGTCATTATCCCCATTCGATTAATTCGAGCCTTACATTGATCGCTACTCCATTTTACACCGTCTTCACGACCACATCGTCCATAAAAGTAGAATTATAAACAAACACTAAATATTACCGCTTTAACGAGCTTACAGCAGTTTGTGAGTGATTATTATCAACACATGAACGTGCAATATAACAGTAAGTATTAGAGTACTCTTAGCTTTTGTTTCCTAAAATAGCGGTGCCGTCATATAGCGGTATTTAAGGAACTTTTCACATATTTCATGAGATTCCATGAATAGATTTATTAGTGTCAGTCACCCCTAAACTCAATCATACTTTGAAATTGATTGGATAAAAAATCGCGTTGTCCCATAAGTACATAGTTTTTCATCCACTTAAGGGTATAGTTTCTAAAAATCTCTTTATATCAGATGCCGACGTCCACAGCTGGATGTAGACCTCCCCCAGGGCACGCCACAAGGCTACTGCCACAGGGGGGTATTTGCCCACAGTCACCACGCTGGGCAGGCGGGTTGGTGACCGCAGTGTGATTTTCGGACTATGTTGTCAGTACGGGAGGCGCTGCTGCCCACCTCCCTTAATCGCCTCGTACGATACCCACGGGCGGGCAGGGGTGGTACAAACTCTACTTTGCCAGCACCACGCGGCTAGATAAAAATGTAATGAAATAAACTTTCACGAAAGGTAAAAATGGAACATATATTTCGGAAGTTAAATCGTTTTCGTCTCCAATAACTTTCAGAGTAACAGCTATGTAATGCATGCTGGGTCCTAGGACCTGGATTCTAATAGCCACTGCACTTGCTTATAATCGCTATCATGAGTCCTCTGATTCGAGGTTCAACGAAGGGTGGTGGGAGATCGCCAGTTATAAAAATCCAATCTCTTCATCATAAAACTTTTCTTTAACTGCTTTAAACGGCACTATTTATGCCGGAAAACGTTTAAAAACTGCTCGGTAATAAAAAAGGCTATAAACCTTCGTATACGCCCTCCTTGTACGTTTAAAGGGGTATCCATATATATCCATATACAGTTACTTACAGCGTCTAAACATACTAGCGGTTGAAGGCGACTACGTCCGCGTGAACTATACAAGGTGATTTTTGGTCGTCAAAGTTCCCGAAAACTACGGAATCTCCTCATCATCACGATAATTTTTCTCCTTGGAAGCATACCTGGGAAATGTCCGGTTTCCAAAATATTAGAGTCCAAAGTTGAGTAAATAGTCTGCGTTTTTCTGCGTAAATGCACATTGACGCGCGTAGCAAGTATTTGTCACGAGAAATAATTAATATCTGTCTATGAAAAAACTAGCATAAACACTGGACACTATAAATTTCGCCCTACCAGTAATTAAAAAAAAATTACATACTAGTTTCCCAGCTTTTTTTTGCCATAAACTTACTTTATTTCATGTATAGAGTACGTACCCTTCGTTAAGGGGGGTAACGTAAAAATATCCTGTATAGCCAACCAGTTATTCTGATGTATACGCTATATACCAAGCAAGTTTTATCAACCGCAGTGTGATTTTAGGACTATGTTGTCAACACGAGCTGCTGGCCACCTCCAAAAAAACCTTTACGATACCCACGGGCACACATGGGTGGGATGGTGTTATTCTACTCTTCTTCTTCTTCAGCCTATTACAGTCCACTGCTGGTCGTAGGCCTCCCCAGGGTACGCCATAAGGCTACTGTCACAGGGGGGTTTTGCTCATAGTCACCACGCTGGGCAGGCGGGTTGGTGACCGCAGTGTGATTTTCGGACTATGTTGTCATTATGTACGAGTATGTTGTTACGCCGCGTAAATTGACATTTCGCAGTCTCCCATTAACGCAGCGTAAACTCTATGCGACGTGAAAAAATCCAATAAATAACACTCGAAGGGTAAACTAACGGTTTCCGATCACGTGCAGACTGGGGCAGCGATAGCAGACAGAGATAGATATGGCTTATGAATAGGGTATATGCATGATTTTTTAATTTCATTTTTATATTCTACGTAAAAAATGAATAAAGTTTGCCCTTGGAATGGCATATCTAACTTTAAACGTTATGGATTTACAGCAATTCAAAAATACAAGCCGGCAAAATGTTGTTGAAACGCTCCGTTTGCTCCATACTAAAATGGCAAAGACTTTGAAGTCATAGTAGACAACCGTCTCAAATTAGTGTGGGGAAAAAATGCAATCTTATTTTATAAACGTAATATTTTATATTTTGTCAATAAAAATTGTTTGTTAATGGGTGCAGATATTAATAAAAGAATTTATTAAATCATTTAGATAATTCAAAATATGGGTAAAATTGTATGTTTTTACTCCTTTTACGTTGTAAATTTTTAAACTTTTAAACTCCTGTAACTTTGGTATTTACCAAACTAACCGATTGATGTTATTTTTGCACTATTCGGTTTGTATTTGTAATCTTTCGAATAAAATATAAAACGCACGCGGCACGAAGTCAATAAGCTTATAGAGTCTTACACCGTACAGTTTCTATGGACGGTGGCGCCAATTACTATCATGTGCGTGCATGACTACATTTTCTGGGTAATTGCATACAAAAGATGTTCCGAAATCAGGCATAGGAGTTATTCTATAAAACGGCCTCTAACCGCTTATCTGGCAACAGAAAAAATAGTAATTACTTAATCGTTTACAAAATTCGTATCAAAATTCGCGATGGATTAATTTAGTTGTCATGACAGACGATACACGTAAGCCCAAAATCACACTGCCCAGCACGGTGAGTGTGGGCAAAAACCCAGGCAGTACCCAGGCTGATGTGTATGTGAACATATCTATAACCTTGCCTTAGCCATGGTTTTCCATCACGTAGAACTACAAGCGTGCGCAGTCACTGTAATACTCGTAAGTTAATAATTTAAGGAGGTCCCTTTACTTACAACAGGGTGTAGGTACGAACCCACAAACGTAGGTTGTTTTTAGCTTATTTAGCCCTTAATAGCCTAGAGTTTCAATTTTGATACCAATCTTTTAAACCGAATGTTCACATTACTATTAGTTTATTTTTTATAGGTTGGCTGTTCGTATTTTACTGTTGTATAATATTCTTTCCAACGAAATTAAAAATCATTGTGATTTTTTTAGCTATTTTTCCCTTCATCTAGGCCCTCAAGCAAACACAATAATATAAAAATAAAAATAAAAATAAAATCACTTTCGTAAATCAGGCTACTAAGGGTTAAGTAATACATATATACAGGTTGTAACAAAAAGGGTATGTTAAGCGAAAAGCTACGTAAATAACTCATTGTAGAGAACCTATCCACAAAATTTGAGACTCGAAATCACATGTTTATTTTTCCCGATAGTATAGAGAATTTTTAAATATCTCAGGAATTTTCATACAAATAAACAGGTGATTTCGAGTCTCAAATTTTGTGGATAGGTTCTCTACAGTGGGCTATTTACGTAGCTTTTCGCTTAACATACCCTTTTTGTTACACACTGTATATATGTCGTGGCCATATCGTAGAATTGATCATTTCATGAAATGGTCGAGCATTTCATGAAATGGTCGCATTTCATGAAAAGTTCAACTGTCTATTGGCCACATCATGATATGGTTTGGGCAGATCGATGATAAAAATCGTTTCTCGATATGGGCAACTAAACGCCCGATCATTTCATGAAGTGGTCAAGATTATTGATCATATCGTAAAATAGTTACATGAATCACCGGTAGAGGCGCTGCGCGCGTTTTATTTATGTGTGAAGATGGCGGATTTTTCTTTTTAGGTTATAAAACAAATTAAAGAGAGTAGGGTGACTATGCAGAAGAAGTTCACGGATAGTGTGTTATATTGTATAATGTATATTAGACTTAATGGTGGTTTATAATAATATTGTTAAACAAAAACCTTAGATTACGATAGGTTAGGTTAGGTTAGACTATGACAAATGACGCACGAGCCGAGCGAGCGGAGCGAGCGTGCCCAGGCAGCGTCCGGCGATGTGCCAGATGCGAATCGCTTTTGTAAAGTCTTTTATGTTTTTAAATATTATATTGTGAAAATATCACATAAATAATAGCAAAAAAAATCATACCATCATACCTTATGGTATACTTATATATGGTGTACGGTATATATTATTTATATAAGCTCTTACCACATTCGGATTTTATGGACACCCTGTTAATACGATTTGGCCAAACGTGGATGACAAAATCGTGAAATGTAGACGATTTAACGATCTGGTCAAATTGAATTGGCCACTTCATGAAATGCGACCACTTCATGAAATGCTCGACCATTTCATGAAATGATCAATTTTACAATATGGCCACGACATATACACAAGGCTGTGTTCCCAGAATGAGGCAGCTAGAACTGCAGGATCATAAAGGAGATCACAGAGACACGCTTGGCGCAGCGGGAATAAATGTAAATGGCAGTGACAAGTGATCATTAACATCTGTCGTCTCGCTGTGGCTCGCTAAACGTGGATATGGGATGATATTTACCATCCTGTTCTGTCTGCCTCATTTGAAAGCCGTAGTTATGTTATGTACCTATTCATAATATTACTATTACTATTACTATTACTAGGGTACTTGGTAGAGAGACCGAACATAGTTTTCTTATTATTTTCAACAGTGTTTGACTATTACAAAACAAACCTATTGTGTAATCTATTTTACTGAACTCAAACACATCCATAAAATAATCCGTACATCAATATTCCCACACCACCGGCGGGACCAGAACCCCGTACCACACGCTTGCGAGCCGATCGTGACTCGTTGTATAAGACAAGTGATTAGGTTATTACATACATACATATAATCACGCCTTTATCCCTTACGGGGTAGGCAGAGCACCAAGGGCCGATAGAACCACACGGTGCCACTTCTGACCAATTTTGAGGGTATAGTTGAGATGTACAAGTTCGGTTAGTAGTGACAGGTGGTCAGCCCATCGCCTACAAAACACCAAGACCCTCTTGTCCCTCTACTGACCTGTACAGTATGCCCGGAAAGAGAAGCAGCTGTAGTATTAGCCTTTTTTATAATTTATATATTAGGTTATTGTGTGCGACATTTGATTTTAATACAAATTTCACCGACACAGCTCAAAAGTGAATAATAAGGGCCATATGAATAGTAATACGAGATCCGTGATCTCTACCTACCACGCAGGGAAAGAGGCGTGACTTAATGTATACACACAACCATGTGTAGATAAATGGATGTCTACACTCGACATATTTATTTATCCATAGAAATATTTTAAAAAACAAAATGGCGAATATTTAAACAGCTGTACGCATTACCAGAGATCTGCCGGTTGTGACTACACTGATTATTTATAGCCCGCAGAATGTCGTCTCGCCTGTCCTATGTTAGCTTTCTAAAGGCGAGCCTATGTCTCTCGCTTTGTCTAGAAATTTAGTCGCCTAAAATAGAGTTGTTGTTGCTATCTACTGACTTAAGATCCTAGTAATGACATTAAAGTAAAACAACGTAATAATTTGGGTACCTTCTTCTATACAGGGTGTAACAGAAAGGGTATGTTAAGCGAAGAGCTATGTAAATAGCCCACTATAGAGATCCTATTTCCAAAATTTGAGACTCGAAATCACATTTTTATTTTTCAAGATTGTATGGACATTCCTGAGTTGTTTCGGAATTCTTCATACTATTCGGAAAAATAAAAATGTGAATATGAGTCTGAAATTTCGGAAATAGATTCTGTATAGTGGGCTATTTACATAGCTTTTCGCTTAACATACCCTTTCTGTTACATTTTGTATATCTTATTGCATCTTGCTTAACATTAGGCACGATGGCGGTCAAATGTTTGCCTAGCTAACTGTAAAAAAAACTATACCTACATAGTGCCGTGTGGTGTCGGCAGAGTAGAATAACCACATGTCTGCCCGTGGGTATCGTAGATTAAGGGTTCCCGGGGGGTGGGCAGCCGTGCCTCTAGTATTAACAACATAGTCGGAAAATCACACTGCGCTCACCAACCCGCCCGCCCAGCGTGACCACTGGTAACTAAAAGCAAAAACCCCCCTATGGCAGTAGCCTTATGGCGTGCGCTAGTTGCCTACTATATATGTGCAATGTGCATGACTACATTATCTGTGCTATTGCATACAAAAGATGTTGGAACATTTGAACTATTTGGTGAAACGCTAGAACGCGACGAGTCCTTTGGTAACTACACAAAAACAAAAGCCCTAAGCTTATGCTACGCGTACTATATCAGTTTGTTTGTGAACACAATGTATATATCTTCTTAATATATAAAAAATCCGTGTCACTGTGTATGTTCCGAATAAACTCAAAAACGACTCAACTGATATTCATGAAAATTGGCATATATATGTAATTTGGTCCAACTTAGATGATAGGATAGTTATTATTTAAATTAATGGTCTTAATAACTAATAATTAATAAAAAACTGATCATCAACGTTGGTTGTTGTTATTAATCGTACGTTCCATAAGTCTGCAACAGATGGCGCTTTCTGAATTCTTCTGGCTTTTCTGCAGTCCACGCGGACGGAGTCGCGGGCGTCCGCTAGTAAATTAATAAATTCTACATACTTATGCGCGCTCGCGAAATCCATTGTGCGTCGATGGTGGTTTATTGACCATACTCGATATTACTAATAAGTTTATGCTAACATTAAATTTATTTCATTTTCAACTGTTAAATTATTTTATATAGCCACACTAACTATTTCGGATTGTTGTACTCGTACCTACCTATTATAGGTATGTGCTACACATCAGCTGCATCTCCTTTCGTGCATGTCGTAAGAGTTGACTCAAGGGCATTCTCTCAAGTGATGAGTTAGCTTGTCAGTGAAATGTAACTATGCCAAAGGATAACGATTCTGGTTCCTCATTCTGGGAACACAGTCGTGTATCGTCGTCGCCAGCCTATTGCAGTCCACTGCTGGACGCAGGCCTCCCCCAGTGTACGCTACATGGCTCGATCTCCCGTTTTTGCCATCCAGTCACTACCGGCCGCCCTCTTTAAGTCATCGGTCCATCGAGGGCGTCGTGACTTATACATAACTACAGTGTGTTTTCATAAAACACGAGTTTCTTGGTCCCGTATTAAATTATTTCGCCGTTGTAACCTTGATATCTACATTGTAAGGAGCAATTTCAGTAGAACAGCTTGTGTAAAACTTTCTAGGTAATTTCGAACAATGTGGTTAGGAGCATAACTCTACTAAGTTACTACCACCATAGAATGACTAGTCCCTAAAACGCAGACAACGAAGCAAAAATAAAAATAATAAATACCTACGGAAATTTTGAAATTTGGTGACAGTGTTCATTCTAGCTTATTATTGACCGTGTTAAAATCCTACAAGGAGTCATCTGACAATTAATGTACGCCCTGTAGTGACGAAAAAAACAAGGCGAAAGTCCCACATCTTCCGCCCTTAAACCGCTGATTCAAAAATCGAGAAATACTTTAATCACTTTTAAAAGTTTTATACAACTAAAACTCCGCTCGCGTGGATGTCGCTTATTACGTGTAAGGACCGTAAAAACGCGAATTTTATACATTTAAGAATTTAGGTTGTAAAGATTATAATTCCTAAGAACAGGGTAAATAAGACTCATAACCGAGACAAAATAAAAAACCGGCCAAGTGCGAGTCGAATTCTCGCACAGAGAGTTCCGAACAAACCTGTTTTATTACATGATGTGACAAAAAAAAATGGTTTTCGCAATTTTGCCTGTATCTGTGCTATAAGACGTTGCTTCATACCAAATTTCAAGGTTCTGGGTTCACGAGAAGTACCCTGTAGGTTTTGATTCCCTTGCGAATGTCGAAAATTTGCGTCATAAACGGCTGTATCTTTTGATTGCGTTGGCTTAGAAGTTCGATTTTTTCAACTCCTCGGGACAACACGGACAACGGACAACAAAGTGCTCCTATAAGGGTTCCGTTTTTAGCTTTCAAGGTACGGGACCCTAAAAATCTATTCAGGTCAATTTGACTGACTTAAAAGTTGCTTCCCTGAAACGTGTTTACATGTAAGAGCCCTTACATACTTGTAGGTAATAATTTCTCCCCCCCCCCCTAAAACTGTACCTACGGGGTATGCGAATGACACATATAATATTCATTCATACAGATAATATTCAATCATTCATTATATTGGTAGTTAATGATTTTAATTAATAGTTATTCTAGTAAATAGAAGATAATTTCGTCGCCGATCGTGTCGTGGGCGGATGGCTTTATTTTTTAGAGCTACGAGTAAGTTGACTGGTGAAAAGTGGGTATATAATTTGCACATTTCTGCCCAACCTCTTTGGGGGATGATGGTCGTGACTATGTGTGTATGTACGTTGACTAACTTAAAGGACTGCTTAACTTGGCTTATTTAAACGCTAGTTAGACACTGTTTATAAATTACATTTGACGGCAAAATGGAATATCTGTAATTAAATATGTTAAGCTAAAACAATGTTTCAATTCTTTTGTAATAACATGGTAAGTAAGTACCGATATTTTGCAATAAAAATGCACACAGAAAAGAACTAAAAATGATTCGATCATTTGAGTAGAGGCTCAATGCTCATTATTAACGTTTGCTTGCATATTAATTAACCTGAAGCACTCAATAAAGCTGAAATATCGCTGCGCCGCCTCATTACGCCGGCAGGAACGCATTAGAGCCGTCAGCGGAGCCCTAAGAGCAATAAATACAATCAGGAGCACCCAGCCTGCTTTCGGCTCATGTTTTATTGCCTACGTAATCAACTACACCTATAAACCATTAACTAAACGTAAATAAACTATTTAGATCGTCAACTTAACATAAATAAACTGCGGAACGTCATTAATAACACCTTTTTTTTCGTCGATTCGAATTGGATTCTGCCTGTCGGCATTACAACGGGAGAAAGCAGCAATATCCTTGCGAATTGCCGGTAAAACAGGTTGCAAAACTCTATTTAATAAACCGGGAAGTGCAGCGGTATTAAAATCATTCCGATCGATACCAAACGTAATATCAAAAAGATAGAGTAACTTACCTTGAGCGTATGTAAACAAATGTAAGGTAGCGAGCAAGAATATCCAATCTCCAATACCAAAACGGAAAATCCATGTCCGGCACATGTTGGAAAACACTAAAACAACACTACACCACAATTTTTAATTCATCGGAATCACATTTTCACTGTTAATATATAATTTTTGTGTATTATTCACTGGCTCTACCGCAGCGAAACGGCACAATCCGCCATTTTTGTCCAGCAGAGACTACGTTCAAAAACGCTACTCGATACAATAATGAAAAGGGCAATGCCCGGGATATTTCGTGTCGAGAACATTAGCGTGAAGTTGGCTGCATAATGCAAAAAAATACCAAAACACCAATGTGAAGGTAGCTTTATGCTAGTGACGTCTTAATTTTAGTCGTGATATTCTAATCGATTTCTGAATAGTAATCGAATGAAAACGTTTTGTTGTTCTACCGTTGCTGCTATAGTTTATAATTTTAAAGCGATACTAATGTAATATTCTGAAATCTATATTTATAGCTTTTAAATAAAAGATAAATTTATAGGAATATGCATATTTTAATGAAAATTATCTTCTTTTTACAACAAAAGTGTTAAATTGTATCGTAGTTCATAAGTATACAAAACGCTCATAGCAAAAAATAGGAGTGAAGTTCGCGCGATCAGCTGTCAATGTCAATTCCACAGTAACAAACGTCAAAACGTCACAAACAAATGCGATACAGTGGTGTTTTTACGCTTTTTTTCGTAAAAATTAAATGAATTTAATGTATTATTAGCCATTGTACAACAATTAAAGCAACATGGAACTTGTCTATTCCATGAGGCGTAAGCCTTTAAAATGTGAACCTCCATATTTCGAAAGGTAAGTACCCTAAATAAATTTTATGAATTTGGTTCTTCTAAGGCTTATAAAATACACTATTATACCCAAATATTAAACATAAATTATGTCTACACATTACACTAAGCTATTACTAACAAAATCTTATTAATTTATATGGTTTTACAGTACCTTAGATCGAGATGTAGTGAAGCCAATATGTACAATATCAGTGGCGAATATCATCGCATTTTCGTCACCCTCCGAGCTATCAGACTCTGATGGAGACACCTGGGCGGGGCATGTGTATGTCTGCGACATGGACACGCCGTGGGACAGTCATAAAGTCACCAGCACTGTACATCCCGTAAGTATCACCAAACTGTTTTGTGGGACTTCAATTTAGAAATAAGTTTTGCACTGTATTTATAATCATAATAAATTAAAATATATATATGGCATACTAGTGGACGCTCGCGACTTAGTCCGCGTGGACTGCAGAAAAAACAAAATTTTAAAATTATCCGGGATAAAAATAATTTTGCACAAAATTAGCCTATGTGTTAATCCAGGGTGTCAGCTAAATCCATACTAAATTTTATTGAAATAGTTCCAGCTGTTTATATGTGAAACATTGTAATGTAACAAACATCCATCCATCCATAATATTAGTAGGATGTAGACATACCAGTCAGTTTGGCTAGACATTTAAATCCAAAGTGGACTTGCACCTGCTCTCGGCTTTGCAGGGCACACACAGCCTTGTGAAATGTACCTATATAGGTATAAAATGTTTATTTTGAACATTTGGTTACATCTACTACGTTACGCTGGAGCTCCGCCCTTTTAATGACGTCATGGCCTCACAATTGCCACACGACTCAGTTCATAGTCCCACCTCCTCTTTTATACCTTCTTTGTGCTAATAATCCTACACAACCAGGGTCACTACCACCAACTACAGCAATCATCAGTAATACTTCATCTTGCAGGTATCAGCACTAGAGTGGGACTGTGAAGGCAAGCAGCTGTTAGTGTGCACCACAGTGGGGCAGGTCATGGTGTACAAACAGAAAGAGTTCCTCATCAATGAGTGGGCGCTTGCTTATAGTGCTGAGTTCCCAGGTTTGTTGATACATACATACATACATATAATCACACCTTTATCCCTTACCGGGTAGGCAGAGCAACAAGGGCCGATAGAACCACATGGTGCCACTTCTGACCAATTTTGAGGGTATAGTTGAGATGTACAAGTTTGGTTAGTAGTGACAGGTGGTCAGCCCATCGCCTACAAAACATCAAGACCCTCTTGTTCCTCATCATAATTTTTGCAACTATACTTAACTTTAACAGTTTTACATGCTTTCCGAGGCACGAGCTATAAGTGACAATTTTGCAACATTAAAATCTGTACATGAAATAAATTCATTGGTACAGGCCCGTGAGTGGGATCAAACTTACGTCTCCCACTTGGAAGGTGCACGTCTTAACCACTGGGCTATTACAGCTTTTTACATTTACATTGTACTGATACATAAGTGCCAATCCATTTTTAAATGAAAAATTCATGTAACAATTTTAGAAAAGACAGGAAAGCTTGCAAAGGTATGAAATGATTTCCACCAATAGGAAACATTTCGTTTAGGTTTTTACTTTCACCTGTAGTAGTACCAATACTTTAGCTAATGTGTTTTTTAGGTGAACACATAATAAAATCGACGTTCTTCCACAACGGACGTACAGTCGTGTCGGTAGAGAAGAAACCTGACGCGCCCATTACAGAAAGATTTCAGGTCCTTCGGTCAGCACCCACGCTGAAAGGATTCGGGTAAGTCTCAAAATAAAATATCCTCATAATATAAAAAAAAAAACCCGACGTGTAAAAATTTTGATCCAGTGTCACTCTCAAGAGCAATATTTCTCTTTTGACCAGCGGGACCCCAGTCCCCGGAGTGTGCGTGATAACCGGTACAGGCCTCGTCTGCTGCGTCAGCCGCCAGCCCTCCGCCTCCCCCCCTATCTCTACCCCCCCTGCCCCCGCCGCCCCCGCCGCCCCCACTCCCCTCGCCACGTGCGTGTCGGCCGACTGTCTGCGAAGCGCGAGAGAGAGAGTTGTCGATGCTGCGTTTGCTCACAAAAGTATGTTATTCCTTTTACCGGCTTTTATTTTGTTTCACCTGTCCCAATTGACTCCGTGATTAAACTTCGCAGCCCTATCGAGTTTAGGCTCGTTTGCTTAATCGGTTCATTTCATCAATAAATATGTAATAAAATCTTGTTTAAAAAAAAAAAAGGTTTTTTAAACTGAAGCTTTTATGTTTTGTTTTTTCTTCACTACATATTATAACACAAAGTCAAACTCAGAATTTGTTTAACTGTTATACAGGGTGTAACAAAAAGGGTATGTTAAGCAAAGAGCTATGTAAATAGCCCACTGTAGAGAACCTATTCACAAAATTTGAGACCCGAAATCACATGTTTATTTTTCCCAATAGTATGGAGAATTTTTAAATATCTCAGGAAATTTCATACAATCTTGAAAAATAAAAATGTGATTTCGAGTCTCAAATTTTGGAAATAGGTTCTCTATAGTGGGCTATTTACATAGCTTTTCGCTTAACATACCCTTTCTGTTACACCCTGTATAGTTACACGTTTGTGGCCATAAGGCCCGGAAACGCTAACTTACGCTTGACAGACCATAACAAATATAGAAAATAACATATTAAAAAATTACAATCGTCAAATAAGTTGTGTATGCTTTCATGTGGAATAAATGATTTGATTTTGCACTTTTTTAACCGACTTCAAAAAAAGGAGGAGGTTCTCATTTCGTCTGTATTTAAATAAAAATAAAAAATTTCATACATATTCTCAAAATGAGACATTCTGGGAATTCGTTCCAAAACTTCACCTGTCATAAAAATGTGTCTCTGATTTTATTGTGTGCTGCTTAATCTCCCGTATTTTTTAAAATATATATCCACCATTCTAGACGGAAACATCCTAGTGGCAGCGGTCTGTATGACCGGCACGCGTGGCCTAGTGAGATGCGGGTCAATCAGCGTGAGTCGAGGCACCCGAGACACGGTCACCGTCAGTCCTCTGCCCGCGTTGCCTTTGACCAGCATTCCCAGTGAGTTTTTTTTTTTGGCTGTCGCAAAATGTCCAAAATATTTTAAATGTTTTGTACATTTTGCGACTGAGCTGGGATATAAAATAAAATGAAATAAAAATAAAATACATTAACTTCAGACAACGATGATCCATATAATGTTAGTAATACACAAATGACTTACATGACTATGTAAGATATAGTTTTTAATGTTTTTTTATTTTTTATTGCAGTTTTATAATATTATAAATTATAAAATATAATGTAATATGTATGTAAATATTTTAATATCGGGGTACTTTAGCCTTTTTTAACATTGGCCTAAGCAATAAATTCTCTTCTTAACGTAAACTTTAAACAAAAAAGTATGAGCACTTTATTATTACATATTACTTTTAAGACTATTTATTATGTGCAAACAGGATTAGCTCGCAACTTGTCACCGATCAGTGCCGGATCGTCCAAAATGTATATCCGCGGATACGGATCGGAATACGTATATTTCGTGTCAACATCCGCGGATACGGATCTTAACTTTCTTACACAGTCGGTGTATGTCCGCGGATACGGATACGGATCCTCGGCACATCACTAGTGTAGATACGTACTTTATACTTTATTGCACACAAATTAAAAATATACACATAAATTACAAAGGTACTGGAGAAATGTACAATGGCGTGCTTATCTCTTCAAGAGATTTCTTCCAGCATACATAATAAAGTTTATTTTGATGTTAGCGACCCGCCCCGGCTTCGAACGGGTGCAATGCTGTTACTATACCTACATATAAACCTTTCTCTTGTATCACTCCATCTATTTAAAAAAAAACGCATCAAAATCCGTTGCGTAGTTTAAAAGATCTAATTATGCCCAATTTCAGCTTCATATGTATAGCGGTTTTCGTAAAAATTATGAATTCCCGTTTGTCCCCTTCCCGTGGGAATTTCGGGAAATCCGTTTTAGTCCTCCCTCGCTGTCCCCAAATGAACATATATGCCCGATTTCAGCTTCATATGTAAAGTGGTTTTTGTAAAAAAATATAGAATTCGCGTTGGTCGCCTTCCCGTGGGAATATCGGGAAATTCTTATAGACTATGTTCATCCAGGTCCATTAAGGATTCTAACAGTGAAAGAGTTTTTGAAATCGGTCCAGTAGTTTCGGAGCCTATTCGCTGCAAATAAACAAACAAACAAACAATCAAAGTTTACCTCTTTATAATATTAGTATAGATATATAATCTATACATATAATAAAAATGTAACGGATCGCTGTCTGTACATGGAAAATATATGAGAAAAAATATTATAGGAGACCTTTATCAACGCAATAGAACCCAAAATGATGATTTTTGGATTTTTTGTCTGTTTGTCGGTTTGTTTGTTTGTCTGTGTGTTTGTGCACGCTAATCTCAGAAATGGCTGAACCGATTTCGATGCAGTTTTCAGGAATATATTGTGACAGGTCCCACTTAACATATAGGCTACTTTTTATCCCGGATAATTTCGACATTTTGTTTTTTCTGTAGTCCACGCGGACGGAGTCGCGGGCGTCCACTAGTAATATATATATGTATACTATGTTATGATTTGTAGCATGCACAGCATGGTCTTTGCGCGCCGGCGGTGATTACCTGTACATAGCAGGGTCTACACTGACTCTGTGTAAACTTGCCGAAAGAGCGCATCCAGTGCACAAGCTACTCTGCAAAGGTAAGATGGGAAACACTTTCAGTATTATTACAAACTGCTTTTAAAATTAAACACTGTTTAAAATTACATTAGTCAGCGTAATGTATTTAGCACCTGTCGAATTTAGTCAATGTGTAGCTTAAACAATCTTTTAGTTTTTTTGTAATAACGTGGCGTATATCTTCTGCGGGCAGCAGCGCCTCCCGTGTTGACAACATAGTCCAAAATACAAACTGTGGTCACCAACCCGCCTGCCCAGCGTGGTGACTATGGGCAAATACCCCCCATGGCAGTCTTGTGGCGTGCCCTGGGAGAGGCCTACGTCCAGCAGTGGACTGCAATAGGCTGATGATGATGATGATATATGATGATATTTTCATTAGTATAATCAGCTGTATCTCCTTTCTCGTATGTCATTAGAGTTGATTAAGGAACTCTGACATTAGCTAGATGAGGCGCTAGCAACTTTTTTTTCGGATCTTTTCCTGACTCCATCTCCATCCTGAGAGCATTCTCGAGTCTGTATTTGAACCAGTGTTCAATGAGATATCTAATTACTAACACTTGGGCAGATAAAGGAAAGTGATCTAAGCACCTTGTGTTGTTGTTTTGTTGACCTGTTGTGTTTTTGTGTAATATAATTTGATATGATGTAACGTAATTTGACATGATGTAATGTAATTGACTTGATGTAGGTAATGCTATTTTTTGTATAGTGTTGTATTGCCTATGAGTCATTTGTTACTTGAATTAAATAAATAAATTAAATTAAATTTACATGTGCTACATATTTCGCTATGTAAAGCGTTCTTTTTTTTTTAATTTGTTCAAGTATTTTTTAATTTGTTTTATTAAGTTTACCTGATTGTATGTTTGAGTTGGTGCATATTTAATATGCCTTCACAAAAGACAAGAAAAAGGGAAAGAGGTGTCATTTTATGTATGTAGGTAGGTATTCAGGGTGTGGGTGACAGCCAGGCAAATACTTAAACTAACTACTAATACTGAATACTGCTGAACAAGTACCATTGTGTTGAGTTATACGACAGTGTCATTACTCGCAGGAAATGTATTTTTGATTTGATTTGATTATCAGTAATCTTTGCTCTCCGCGCCCATTGTATCGGGCGATCCTGTGACTAATTAAATGGGCTTATTGGTTATTGTGTGATACATTGCTGTTTTTGGATCACTTGTGACTCTATAAAGGTTGATTAGGTTTGAACTTTTTTGGGGGCAATTTTTTAAAAGAAAATCATCGCTTTATTAAAATCTTATTTTTAAGTCATTATCTAAAGCCTATTTAAACGAACCAAACAATTTTTTTCCTGAAAATATAAAAAAATTGCGAAAATTTTGGAATTTTGCTGCGAAAATTTTCAGTGGTTTCTGCTTCAAAATCATGGTCTGAAGTCATGGTATCAATATTTGCCTGGTTGTCACAAACGCCCTGTATGTGTCTTCCTTCACAGATTTAATGTGCTTTAATATTGCAGGGAATTAAACTATTTATTTATTTTCTAGGACCAGGTCAGGGTAACACGACCCCGGGTGGTGGCGCAAAGCCTGGCAGTGACTGCTTCAATACTTTGGTAAGATTTCAAGATAATTAGAAACTTTATAATATGTACTTTATGTTAAATGTTTATATTGAGAACTGATTGGTGTAGTTGTCAGTGACTGCCTGCCGTCCTTGGTTTTAAATTCGAATTTCATGGTGTATTGGTTCTATTGATTCCTTTGTGCCATGTTTTGAACAAATAAATAATCATTTAATTTTTTTAATCCTACCACGTTTTGAGCAAATTAATAATAATTTGTTCATGGAGGCCCTATTGGTTTCTCCAGTCATGGAGTCAGTCAGGAGCCTGGTCACTGGACGGTCCTGCGACCAGCGTGTCTGCGCTCGCCAGTGTGATCCCGAGATGTGTGGTCGCCAGTGCGGCTGCCATTACCCTTGTACAGGGCAGTGAGGTGAGACTGTTTTTATTTAAACATTCTTGTTTAAAAAATCACCTGACTGTGTTAAAATTTTGACCCAGTGTCACTTCACGACTTAGGCGCATCATTAGATTCGCCTAAGAATATAATTAGAAGATAAGTGTATGCATGTATTTCTTTACTGTACACAGAAAAACACAAAATAAATTTTGAAATTTAAATCATTTATTCGACATGATAGCATGATAGATAGGTACACAACTTATTTAATTTGGTCAATAGTATTTATTCTATCATTTTATAAACTTTACATACGACCAATTTCAATACTAGCGATCATAAACAATCTCGGATTTTTTAAATTCAGAATTTGAATATATTTTTAAGAAATGAAAAAAAAATTCACCCGAGTGGGATTCAAACCCACGCCCTCTCGCATTCCGTGCAGTGTTCTCACCAACTGAGCTACCGGGTCAATTAACTCGGATGACGAATTTGACCATCTCTTTTAAACTTTTATTTTTACATTACGTTTTTGGCATCGTTATTTTTTCATCCCGATAGCTATACACTAACCGAATCTCGGCAAACAAAGCTGAATCCCTCAGCACAATGTATAATGATGAAACGATTATCCATATCCTAATGGTGTCCTAATATTATGGAGAAGTATCTTATAAATTCAGAATTTGAAATTTTTTATAGAGTTAGTTGGTTCGGTAGATAGAACTAACATGGAAAACTAATCCTGATGATGCCACGGGTGTTGGCGAAACATATGTCGATTAAAATTTTAATTGGTTTTCGGATTAGCAGCTATGTATTTATGGTTGCATGCTAGGTGCTTGGATCTGGCTTCTCGTTGCGACTGTAGTGTCTTGTGTTCGTGATCATGAGTAGGCAGATCCGAGGGTCAGCGGAGGGTATAGGGCCCGGCGGCGGGCGATCCCTCAATAGAGATTTGAACTTCCGAATAGTGACGCCTGATACAATTCAATATTTTTTATGAAAACAATGGAACATTTAATCTGAATCATGTAAAAAAATCTCTCGAGATTGGTTACTGAAATATACTGTTAATGGGGTAACTGCGTAATTTGCACACTTCTGCCCACCCTCTTTGGGGGATAATGGGCCTGACTATATTTAAGTACTAGTGGACTACAGAAAAAACAAAATGTCGAAATTATCCGGGATAAAAACATTTTCCCGAGATAAAAAGTAGCCTATATGCTAAGTGAGACCTGTCACAATATATTCCTTAAAACTGCATCGAATTCGGTTCAGCCGTTTCTGAGATTAGCGTGCACAAACGCACATACAAACAGACAAAAATTCCAAAGATCATTCTTTTGGGTTGATAAAGGTCTCCTATAATATTTTTTCTCATATACAGACAGCGATCCGTAACATTTTTATTACGAGTATATGTATATGATGATGATGATCTCTCTCCGTATTTCGTCCAAGGCGACCAATCTCTACGGAGATTGGCCAGGTACGCAGAAGATATTATAGTGCACAAGTGTGTGCGCAAACACAGATGCACTCTCTATTCCGTCACTCTCATAGTCCGATGGGACGGAAAGCCGACACGACCGGAGAGAGATCAGGCGCAGGACCAACGGTTTTACGTGCTTTCCGAGGCACGAGCTAAGTGACAATTTAGCAACATTAAAATCTGTACGTGAAATCAATTCATTGGTACAGGGTATATGTATGTATATATGTTGTAGATCTGCAGTCACCAGCTAGTCCCGTGCAGTACCCCGGACGTGCCGGCCGCGGGGACCCCGCCCAAGAAGCCCTACGGACAGGGGGCGCTGCCGGTATGTTATACTACTTTGTCGGGATATACTGGTGTACCTTTTATTTTGCGGCTGTTTATTTTTTTATGTGTATAGGTACTTACATATGTGGCATAACAAAAGCTATGTTTTGAGCCCACCACAAAGAACCTACCTACAAAATTGGAAACTCGAAATCAGTCATGTTGATTTTTCCTTATACCTAGTATAAAAAAATTCCTAACAAATCGGAAGAACTGATTTTGATATCGACTTGTCGAACAAATTTTTAACAACTTTTAGCTTAGTTTACATACAGGGTGTGTGCGACAGTCAGGCAAATACTAAGATACTGAACAAGTACCATTGTTTTGAGTTATACGACAGTGTTATTACTCGCAGGAAATTAATTTTTTATTTGATTAAATGTAATGTTTGCTCTCCGCGCCAATTGTATCGAGCGATCCTGTGGTATGCGGCATCCATAAGTAATTTTTTTTTAATTATTATTATTTAAGGCCTACTTAAACGAACCACACTGGTTTTTTTTTCCTGAAAAAATGAAAAAAAAAGTCGGAAAATATTGGAATTTTCCTGTGAAAATTTTCACTGGTTTTCAACTCAAAATATGGTCTGTGGTCACCTTATCAATATTGGCCTGGCTGTCACGAATACCCTGTATACAGTTCTCATATTTGGACATTATCTTCCAAACCAGTCTGGCTCCCCAACCGCCACAGTGTCTTGCGTATCGTCGTCGGCGTCGGGATCAGTAGTCGCTGTACTCGACTCACACTCACAGCTGCATTTGTACCGACGTGCGGCCGACTCGCGTGAGTATATTATTATTATTATATATATAAACAGGCAGGCAGTTGAGGCAACTGATTTTGCCTGTATCTGAATGTTCTTTTCTTAGGTTTTTCTATGTTCTTTAATGTGTTTGTCAAGTTTGTTTTTGAAATTATTGACACTTGGTGCCAAAACCACTTCTTCTGGTAGTTTGTTCCAAGGGTTCACTACCCTGTTGGTAATAAAGTTTTTTCGGGGATTGCTGTGTGAGATGCCTGTGCTAAGTTTTAAATTATGACCTCGTAGGTTTGTATTTTTATTACGCTCAAACATTCAATGAAAATCTTGTAAGTCATATCTCTGTGTTAGAATTTTGTATGTTTCAATAAGATCTCCACGTTCTCTACGTTCTTTCAGAGTTGTGAGGTTCAATGTCTGCAATCTTTTTTCATATGTGAACTTTTTTAGCTTCCTCGGTATCTTAGTGAAATTGCGTTGTACCTTTTCAAGCAAATCAATGTCCTTGACAAAATATGGACTCCAGACCTGAAAAGCGTATTCTAATATTACTTTATTTTATTTATTTGTTATTAGTCGTTACAACACAGCAAAAGTATATACTTAGTGTCGTGTACTAAAATTAAATGTAAGGCAAAGGGATGACGCCATCTGATAAGTTCCTTCACGGCAGCTATATAACACCACCATTATCCAAAATTTTGAGAAAAATACATAATTTAATAATTTGACATTTTGTGACTACGTTTGTCCGAGTCGCAAAATGTCTAAAATTACCATAATATAAAAAAATCTAATGACATATTTACCTATAGAATAAGTTAATACGTGCATCGCAAAATTTGACATTTGGGGAATTGGCCGTTTTGAGACTTTGACATATTACAAAGCACATTGTACTTATTTTCTGTTACTGTTAATAAATAACAAATAAATTTATTTTAATGAATTTTTATTACCAAATCGAGTTATTACACATTTACGTTTTTAAGAGAAGAGAGAGAAAGATGGCGATGCGCTCGGAAACGGAAATCGAAGCTTTTTTACTTTTAATTGTATTTTTTTATGAACATAAAATTCCCGGCCGCTATTTCTAATAATATAAACTTAGAATATTTAAACAATAGTTTGATTTACAGTTAAACTATCGAATTATAAAAATATAAACAAAATTAGTAATAAGTAAATCACATAAAGTTGTTACATAACCAAAACATGCATGAAATTTAAAACATCGCACACATTTATTTATTATACGTTTTATAATGAACAGTTACATCTAACCTTGCTATGCTCTATGTGTATCTAATGCCGCTATGTGTGTGAACATTTTATTTAGTTATCTCACTTAATGTAGACTTGATAATAAACACACACTTAATTTGGTCAGGTAATCTTGTGACTGTAAAAATAACAACAGCGAGCGAAGTGAGCGTTTCGCGGGAGTGACTGGCGAAATGCTTTAAAGTTTTTGTTCTTTTATATTCAAAATGCCTAGCCGTTTTATAATATGGCGTGTCATACATACATTTTAATGCTGTAGGTATTCAAGGTTGCATACAATATCAGATTATTTATTTGACGATTTCGAAGTCAATCCCACGGTGTTTCTTTTTACCTATCTAGTCTCGTGGCTAAAAATAAGTTTATCATTATAAAAAAAACACCTTAATATGTGTGTGTTATATATCTCCAGCGACAGGCATGCTAGTGGCGCAGACGGTCCGTCAGCTGGAGCGCGGCATGGTGACCGGATACGACTGCCTCGACGCTCTGCTCACGTTGAAACAGAACGTTCTAGAAGCGGTTTATGAGAGGTTAGTGAATTCGAGACTTCAATTTTAGAAATAGGATCTTTGTATTAGGGCTATATTTATAGCTTTTCGCTTGACATACCCCTTTTGTTACACCCTGTACAGGGAGGTGGTTTTGGTGAAGGAATGTTTTTATTTTATTTTATTTCGTAAACATACAGCCTTAAGATAGGTAAAATAAGTTCAACAACAAACCAACTATGTACTTAGATAAATAAGCAGGCTTAAAACGATATTGGTATTTAAAAAAAAAACTTCTTTTATTACTAGTAAAATAAAATAAAAATTTAGTTAAATAGCTCTAATAATCTCAGTACTTAATATCCGTAAAAAAACATTTAAGAATTTGGAAAAATATATTATTATATCAAAGATTTCATATAATGGTGTTACATAAAAATGTTACTTTGCATATTATCTGTGTTTTTTTATTTTATAATTACACTAAAACTAACTATATTATAAATAAATGTGGTGTCGTGGGACACCAGGTAGGAACGAAGTTCCTTCGGCTAATGTAGAAACGACACAATTTGCAAAAGAAAAATCGTGCTCAATTTTATTTAGGTTTAAAATGTATCTATAATGTGAGTATTCGCCACGTGCTTGTCCATGAATTCATGAGTATATACTATGCATTGGCGGGGTGGAGTAGTAATAGAGAGAGAAGGGATGAGAGAACGAAAAGAAAGAGGAAGAAAGAGAAAGGTATTATACACTACTCGCTTGTGTATACGACTGTCGCGCCTGCGCACGTCTCATTTAACGGTTTTATTCCACGCACTTTTTCTTACGGTTTTACTATCACATTTTATTCAGTTCGGTCGCGCAGCAAAATCCCTATCTCCTCCAAGCGTGCCGTAAGGAACTTCGTTCCAATATACTGAACTAACTCTTTACCTTCAGATTGACGGACTCGTTTCTCCGTCAGCCGGCGAGCTTCCAGCAGTATTACTTCCACGCCTGCCTTAAGATGAGAATGGCTGTTTGCAGGTAAATCACTTTTCTCAATAAATTGTTATAAATAATTTTTCATGATATTACTTTTATTTGATAACATATTACTAGTGATTGCTAATTAAATAGGTACAGCTATTCTGCTTCTTGACATATTGCTGTGTTACAATTTCTAGCGAAACAGACTGTTGTTTTGTGGCCGAAAAGCGGTGGCAGGCTTACTCTTTACCATGTGGGAATTAGTAGGCTAACTAGTAAAAAGTGGGTGTGTGATTTGCACACTTCTGGCCAATCTCCTTGGGGGATGGTGGACGTGACTATACCAGGTGTCAAAAGACGACGTTGTTCTTTTAATACCTCGGGTTCTTTGTAAAATCACGATTATTTTTTTCTACGGAAGCGCCCCTGGGAAACAACGGGTTTTCAAGATGTTGAGGTCCAAGGTCACATTAATATAAGATTATTTTTATGTAAATACATCTGAAATCGGTTAACATATATTTCTTTCGTAGACACTTTATCAAAATATTAGTTTTGTAGATACATTTGTACTTTGCGCATCAAACAAATACATTGTTTGCAATAAAATTAGATATAAAATTATTAATAAAGAAATGGAAAAAATTCCTCACCCTGGTGGGAATCAAACCCATGACCTTTGCTTTCCGTGGCAGTGCTCTTACCACTGAGCCACCGGGTCAATTACTCGGATGACGAATTTCACCATCTCTTTTTTTTTAAATTACATTATTGGCAACGTTATTTTTTTCATGAGATAATTTTAAATTATTTTTTTATCATTTCCCAGAGTTGGTTCCATAGAAAAAAAATATCGTAACGTTGCAAAGAATATGAGGTATTACAAGAACAAGGTTTTCTCTTTACACCCTATACATTTATGTATGTACTAGCGAACCCGATAGACGTTGCCTTGTCCCACGTCTTAAATACAAATTTTCTGGAAAAAAAAAACATTTAAAAAACTATCTAGTTGACTGAGTTGTGAATCTAAACCATTCTCGAATCCACTTGAACACACACAAGAGGTTTCATCAAAATCGGTCCAGCCGTTTAGAAGGAGTTCAATCACAAACACACGAACAGAAGATTTATATATAGGTATATACAACTAGCGGCCGCCCACGGCTTCGCCCGCGTGAGAGTGCATTACTCCCGTGCGAGGTCAGGGCGGGTCCCTAGTTACTAGTACACATTATAACCTGCCTTGTGAATCACTGTATCTATTAAAAAAAACCGCATAAAAATCCGTTCCCAAGATCTAAGCATACATAGGGACAGACGGCAGAAAGCGAGCTTGTTTTACAATATGTAGTGAAGAAGATATAACATTGTACAGACAGCTAGAGTCCGGTCAGACGAGTGTATCGTGGTTGTGTACACTACAGTCTGCGCTCGCGCTGTGCGCCGCCGCACACACCACCGACAAACTGGACGATGAACTGGAGAAGGTAGGTTGTGGGGGTCAGTGCCGTAAACAGGGCGGTGCCACCGGTGCCCAGGCACAGGGCGTAGACTCTGGGGGGCGCAAGAATGGCCTCTTGGCCAGACCAGACAGGACTAAATAGGGCGCAGTTATAGAAGCTCGCACAGGGCGAAGAAAAGGCTATTTACGGCACTGGTGGGGGTAGTAATAATGGCACCTTCATTTTTTTATTTTATAAAATTTAACATTGCACACTGTAGAGGGACAAGAGGGTCTTGGTGCTTTGTAGGCGATGGGCTGACCTAACTTTTTTTTTTACGTGGGGGAATCCCTTTACGGATACCCGCGACACGCCCTAAGGAGGGCGCTGATAACTGATCTTGAGAATTTTTTTGCATATCAGATAAATAAAAATTTTCAATTGTTTCCATACAAATTTTCAAGTTAAGAATAAATAAAAACGAGATTCTTTGATCTGTCGTATTGAAATTGGCCGTTAGTTGAACGCCCTCAGCAACAATGACTTAACAAATATTAATAAATAGCCACAAAATTTACAGTATCGTAATATCAAACGTTATGGATTATTGCTCTACAAAAAGTAACTACAAGTTCATATACATTTTTTTTTAATTGGACATTTTGCGATTACGTTTATCAAAGTCTCAAAATGTCTAAAATTATTATGATTAGTATTTTTTAAATTAAATTAGCAATAGTAACTATTAAATAATTACAATAAAATTAATAAGTACTGTACTTTTTTTTTACTATTTGAGAATCATACATTTTGCGTCAGCAGTTGACAACATCGTTGAGGGCACTGCACGGAATGCGAGAGGTCGTGGGTTCGAGTCCCACTCGGGTGAATTATTTTTTTTTTCATTTCTTAAAACATATTTATACCATTATTATAGTTAGTCGATTCCGGCGGTCACAACTTATTGTTAAATGTAAAAATTTAGGTTAAAGCATGTCAAAAGCTATTCTGGCAGTCACTTTCCTGACAGGTGGCAACTAAATTTAATTTAAATTGACGTTTAAACTTTTTTTTTCAATTCACTTTAGGTTTATGCGTAAAAAGCTATTCTGGTGGTCAAGTTTTTGACATTAGAAGCGTAAAATTACTTAAGTTTATGAGGCATCTAAAAGTTGGCGTTTAAATTATACTTAAAAATAAAGGTGTCTTTTCGGAGTCGTCATCGCTTCAGCGTACATGATATGTTGTTAAAACGTAAAATAACCGTTGTTAGAGTAGTACCAGAATGGTAAAAAGACGACAAAATAATACAGTGATTATCCACTCCTACAAGAACTCCTGTGCCAGTTTTATTTTGTTTATTTTGATGTTTTAAGAACATTAGACCCGTTTCCAATGTTTTCTACAAAGTTTCCGTTCATTACTCAGATTTTTTTCAATAATCAGATTTTTTTCAATAATCAGATTTTTTTTTTTACTAAAGACATGGAGATAGACGCATGGTCCATAGATTTCTTTGCCTTTCTTTCGGGATGAAAAAAGTATATATTTTTCTTTTGTCATTCATTTTTTGCTCTTTGGTTCACTCTTTTCTTTTTTTAACAGCATATACTGGCAACACAGATTATTAAATTTAGGTTTAAAGTGTGCGGTCAGAATAGCTTTAGCGACTAAGATTAAAAATCCAAACAACAATTTTATTGTTTTAAGCAGAAATGATAGGTTTTATCGTGATTTAAATGATGTCATGATGTTCATTTAAAGTAGAATAATATCTTAGGCGTGGTTGTTCTCCAATTTGATCAAAATACATGAATTTACGCTTACAGTAAATTTAAATTTACTAAATCTATACTCATTTTAAATTTAGATATTTTTACGTAAATTTAGGTTTAAGTGTGTGACTGCCGGAATCAACCACATTGACAACATTATCATAGTCAGAACTTGACAAAACATTTTAGGGGCAGCTCTCAGCGGAGAGCAAAGCGGAACTGGAGGCGAGTCTGGCGCCGCTGCAGACCGTCCTGCCGCGTGCCGCCGCCGCCGCGCTCACCGCGCTCGCCGCCGCCGCGCCGCCCAGGCACGCACATACATAAATACATACACACAGCCGCCCGGGCATGACACACTTTACACATTTATTGCAGGCACATTGTAAAATAAAATAAATTACAAAAGACCCATATAAGACGATACAACATAAGTATCGGTCAGCAAATGTATATTGCACAAACACACACACACACACGCACAATATAGACACCAAATAAAATGTGACACATTATTTACGGTTCGCGCTCCGATGTACAGAGAGCCAGTATGAAAATGTAGGACTCGTAATATCCTCGTGAAGGACTTTGAGGATTGCGTTATTAGAGCTCCTCAGCCTGTTCCAGAAGGATGCAATACGCGATCTGATTACTGCAAAGAAATCGGGAACCATCGCCTCGGCGAACATGCTAGACGCACTACAGTATCTAGGTTTCTTCATGAGGATACGAAAAGCATTATTGTATTGTATCCTCATGGTACTATATGATTTGCGAGAGTAGTCGATCCATAGATGACAGGTGTACAGGTTTTGGCAGTAAGCCTTAAACAAGGTTGTTTTGACCTCCCTATTGCATCTCTGTATGCATGTACCTTTCGGCTATAATATACAATATTAAATGGGATACTGAGGCATATAATAGAAAATGCTACCTACTTACAAAAACACTCACTGCATAGAAATGCATGAGCGGAGAAAAGTTATAACTTATGTAGGTATACCTTTAATTTTTTGAAAATATAAGCTGTATCGTATCTATAAATTCACACCATTACCTTTGATAAAGCATTAACACATGAGTAATACAAAGTGTCTCCCCTATGGCAGTAGCCTTCTGACCAGTAGCGAATTGAAATAGGCTGATACGACTACACTGAGTAACTTCAGTCCACCCTACAGCTACGACATCCCATTAGAGCAGGGAGCGGTGTCGACATAAACTCAGTAGCCTTGCAGAGTGAGGTGTACATCCAGAAGCAGACTGCAGTAGCCTTCGGGGAGGCCGATATCCAGCACTGGCCTAAAATATTCTACTTCTGAACTCTCTCTAATTAGGACCCGGGCGATCTATGAACAGAGCCTTCTGCCCTTGGGGGAAGTCTACGTCCAGCAGCGAACTGTAACAAGCCGATATATATCCTCCATCTCAATAACATCAATTCTCCACACAGCTACGACATCCCCAGTAGCCTTGTTCTCCTGAGGGAAGCCTACGTTCGGCAGTACACTGCAATAAATTGATGTGACATCTTACACAAATCTTTGAACAGTTCTCTTTTCCCCCCTTTCTGAAACTTAGGTAGATGGTAGGTTTGTGGAGGTCTACATCCAGCGGAGGCTTGGCTAATAATATAATATATAGGGTGTTTTTTCGTTGCCACCCTTAACGAAGGGTACGTAATTTATATATCAAATAAAGTAAGTTTACGTCAAAAACGATGTAATAAAAAAAAATTACTTGATTGCCCGAAATTTATGGTGTCCAGTTTTATTCTAGTTTTTTCATAGACAGATATTAATTATTTCTCGTGAAAAAATCTATCTACGCGCCACTATGTGCATTTATGCAGAAAAACGCAGTCTATTTACTCAACTTTGGACCCTGATATCTTGGGAATCGGACACTTGCCAGGTATGTTTCCATGGAGAAAAATGATTGTGATGATGAGGAGATTCCGTAGTTTTCGGGAACGTTGACGACCAAAAATCACCCTTGTAATATCCTACATCTGAATAACATCACCAACAGTCCCCCTCACCTCCTCACAGCTACGACATCCCGCCGGAGCCGGGTGCGCTGTCGGCGCTGCGCCGCGCGCTGTCGCTGTGCGCGCTGAGTCCGGCGCGCGCGGCGCTCGAGCCGCTGGCGCGCGCGCTGCAGGCTAGCCGCGCCGCCGCACAAACCTGACTTTGTCGGTGAGTCACGGTCATGCGACTTTAGCCGTGAGTTACACTTAACAACTTTTTACTGATTACATAAATTAAGCTTTTTAAAAATTTAAATTCTCAAAATGTCTATTTTTATTCCCAAAATGTCTAAAATTTACTTTTAAAATATTAAAAAATCTAGGTACGAAAAAAAATTCTACTCTTAAATTCTTAAAATGTCAAATTATATTCCCAAAATGTCTAAAGATTATTTTACTTACAGAAAATATTAAAATATCTTTATATACAACACTAGCTGTTGCCCGCGACTTCGTCCGCGTCAACAACTTATCAAAATTCCTAAGACGGTATTTTCTCTTCAAAGTTTAGCTGGGCTGCTAGGGTTCTGCAAATAGACCTTCAATTTTTTTCTTTCATATCATTATATTCTTTCCATATTTTTTGGATAATTTGAATACGCAGCGCACGCAACGGAAGTCTAAAGTTGAAAATTTTCCCCGTTTTTTCCACATTTTTTATTCTTCGTCCCTTACTGTGATTATATATAGCCTTCCTCGAAAATGGATTCCAACACAAAAAGAATTTTTTAATTCGACCCAGTAGTTCCGGAGATTAGCGCGTTCAAACAAACAAACAAACTCTTCAGCTTTATAATATTAGTATAGATAAACAATTTTAAATATGGATATTTAAACGTTAAAGATAAATTTCATTTTATGTAACAAATTGCATTATTTATCATTTTTTGTGGTTCTATCTGGCCTTTGGTGTTCTGCCTATCCCGTAAGGGATAAAAGCACGATTATATGTATATATCTTTTTATTTTATTTTTCGACAGAGGAATGCCTCGCCCTAACAACTCAGATGCCGGCTCGTATCTGGGAGTCATTGCCGCGTTGCAGCGTGTCCGCACCGCATGGGAAACCCACTCCTTATTATGTAAATATTTATTAAATTCATTATTTCACAACCTATTACGTACATAATTTTTTTTATTAAAACTTATGTAAAACAAGCATGAATGTGTACTATATCCTTTTGCCTAATGTTTATGTTAGATTTAAAAAGTAAATTTGTTTTAGTGATGTGCGTAGAATATTTTTTCATCGATTTATTTTTGTCATTCGATTTATTTATGCATATTTTCATAATCGATTTCAAATCGAAAAATATATACTTGACTCCTTATTTGAGGAAATATCTCTTACGTATTTTTTTATTTATTGTTTATTATTAAATTACAGTTAGAATATGGAGTAGAGCCAGAGGCACTGCGCTATAACCCGGAACCGCCGCCGTACGCTCAATCCGATACAACGCCTACTTTCGCTATGGATTCTATACGGTAAATATTTTGTAGTTCTCTATTATCTAAAACTATGGATCCGCCCCGGCTTTGCCCTTTCATGCGGGCGGCGGCTATAGAAAAGTGTTTTTTTTTTATAGACATTTTTAGTTAAATTTATCTGTACTATTTTATAGATTTATAATGCATGTTGTCCTTTTCGTATTTTTTGAATTTTATTAAATAAATACTACCACTAATTAATTTTAGTGTAATTTAGTTCTCAAACCATTTGACCTACATTTTGGGTCAAAAATCAAAATTACAAGATCATTTTCATTGTAGTGTTACAGTATGGAACTTTTTCAGTATATGAGAGAAATAGACATCTCTATGTATCCCAACGCAGAAAGTGCACGTTTGGCGCACTATGTGTGTTAGCATTAATTGTAGTTCTCTCAAATATAAACACAATACCGAAGACCGCAACTTGAAACGAGGCCGGAATCAAGAGATATGTAAGTAAGTTTGACCATTTCCATAGTAAGAAGATACTATTTCTCAATTATCTCCTCAAATATAACAGTTACAAAAAAACTTTAAATAATAACTTTCAAAGACATTGATCTACCAAACAAGATGGCATAATTAGTTTCTCAAGATTCACCAATTTTATTTTTTGGATGCGAATGTCCAGCACCTCCCATACATTGGAACCACTGTGCATCCTCGTAATTCAAGTAATATTCAAAAAAAAGAATTAGCGATATCAGTTAGTCGAGTTAGCCGTTCTCGAGATTCGCGCTTAGCAACATATTTGGGATTAAAGATGGTATTTTCTGTATTACGGATGTATTTTCAGATATTATATAGATTTGAGAGATAATTTTATAGCTTCATAAGTGTTGTTTATAATTTTTTGATTCACATTTTTTTTTTGTGATAGAGAGCACGCGAATAACGTCGTCCTCGTAATATTGGAATTTTCGTTTTTCTCGTTCGTTCCCGTGGGAATTTTGGGAATCCCTTATAGGATGCCACGCACCCTCCGAGTTTCTGGTTTCTAACTCTCTAACTTTTGCGAATTGGGATCCGTCAGTCGTCATTACATATTATAAAACAAAGTCGCTTCCCGCTGTCCCTCTACGCAACGGATTTTAATACGGTTTTTTTTTATATAGATAGAGTGATTCAAGAGGACGGTTTATATGTATAACGGCTTCACACGGGTGTAATTCCCCTTTCACGCGTGGGCGGCCGCTATCTATACATATAATAAAAATGTGACCTTTCACCAACGCGAAACGAAACCCAAAACCATGATTTTTTAAATTTTTGTCTGTCGGTTTGTCTATGCGTTTGTGCACGCTAATCTCAGAAACGGCTGAACCGATTTCGATGCAGTTTTCAGGAATATATTGTGACAGGTCCCACTTAACATATAGGCTACTTTTTATCTCGGATAATTTCGACATTTTGTTTTTTCTGTAGTCCACGCGGACGGAGTCGCGGGCGTCCACTAGTTAAGAAATATATCCGTTAGCGTGCTGACATTCTTGTTACCTTCAGCTACACATACCTGGGTGGCGGCGCGGACAGCAACGGGGGCGGTCCGTCTCGCGCGCGGCGCTGCGCTCGCTGCGGGGCGCGCGCGCTCGCGGCCGGCCGCCGTCACCAGCGCGCCTGGGACGACCGCTTCCTGCCTGCTTGCAGGTGGGTCTTCAGCCTATTGCAGGCCTCCCCCAGGGCACGCCACAAGGCTACTGCCACAGGGGGGTTTTGCCCATAGTTACCGCGCTGGGCAGGCGGGTTGATGACCGCAATGTGATTTTCAGACTACAGTCAAACCTGGGTAAGTGAGAACTGGATAAGTGAGAAAACTCCATAAGTGAGAGTAATAGCCAGGACCCGTCATTTTAAGCTCCCAAAACCTCTATTAGCGAGAAACAGAAACCTCTGTAAGAGAGAGTCGTTTTTCCCCCATGGACCTCCGTAAGTGAGACTGCTACTTATCTATACCTCTATAAGCGAGAGATGACCTTTATTTATTATTTAGGAGGAACTATTGCTACAAAAAATACATAGGTTCATACAATAACAAATGACAAAACAAATTACAAATTTAACATCTGCTATTTTATGACTCATTCTTAACTTTCGTGGAACTTTCTACCATTGTTTTTTTATTGTTTTCTCGTCAATATTGTACCTGTTCAATATTAGGCGAACAAAGAAAAGAATTTGATTGCTTTTTTTTGGAAATTTATTACATGAAGTGGTGCTAATTCGTTACAGACATTATGATGAAATATCAGAAAGAAATAAAAATACAAAAACAGAAACCCAAACGAAATTGACAGATTTTTTTAAGTGTAAAAACATAAGTTCTAAATAAAATAAATTTACATTAGTGCATGAATTTTTGTTTTGTTTTCGTAAGCATCTTGATACCTACCCTTATAAAGTACTTTGATGTCGAAATCTAATGTACATAACATATACATATTAATAAAAATATATATGTATACACGTACATAATATATGTTGTGCATATTATGCACATAATTTTATCATATTACATATTTACTACAATCGTACTTACTGTAACTTGTTATTGCTGCGTACCTCTATAAGAGAGAAACGCTACCCATGTACCTGCATTAGCGAGAAACTCGGGTTAGTGAGAAACCTCTATAAGCGAGAATGAGATTGTGCTCCCTTGAACTCTCGCTTATCCAGGTTTGACTGTATGTTGTCAGCAGATGGGTGCTGGTACATTAATAATACTGTCTATCGATCGTTTTTCTGTCAAAGTGGCCAATCTCTATGTATATTAGACGCCATTCATTTATTACGAAATGACGGTTTAGGGAAGTAGGGGGGTCGACCATGTATTATTTTTGTAGCAAAGGGGTCGGCTTATTCTTATACTTTTCTTATAAAAGGAGGGGGTTGAAACTAGCGAAGATAGTCTTTCGTAAAATAGCTGTTCAAATATCTGCCATATTATTTTTCAGATATTAGTATGGACAAATATGTCGGGCGATAAGTGAAAATTAGGTCCCAGATAATATATTTTAGAGTTCTGTACCCGAACGGTTCCAGGCAGTAGGAATATTGCTTTGCCCCCTCCCCCTCTTGTTTTGCCTACATTATCCATCCGTCTCTCACCAGGATGTATATCATTAACCGTGACTGTGCTAGACAACTGAAATCTTTACAGTTGATGTATTTCTGTTGCCGCCATCAATATGTTTTGTAAATTGTGAAAAAAAAATATACCAAAAAACACACTACTTATTATAGGTACTACTTATTAATATTGATTAATTATAGTGAAATCATTTTCTAAATAATATTATTGTTGCAGATGCGGCGGAAAATGGTCCTTGTATTCCAACATCTAAGTGACTAATCTCATGATTTATAGCGTTAAATTCTAAGCTAAATATTTTGTAAATACATTTTATATCATCATCTAAATTTGATATTTTTGTTTAATTTAAGTATAAGATAATAAATAAAGATGTTTTACCTTAAGGCTTATCACTATTAACTACCTAAACCTTACACGTTTGCTGCCGGCAGATTTCCTTAGCATGGCGATTCTTAGTCCTAGAACGCAAATAAACGTCCGTGGCATCTCTAGAAAACCAAGTGAGAGCGTCCGTGAATGTGTTAAACTGTATCTTTAAAATAAATCTAGCTTTTGACAGAATAGTTCTTAATACTTAGGTACCTACCTACCTTTAAATCCCCTCCCATATTAATATGCATAAAATGACTTCCATTATAAAATCTGATGATGCTGAAAAGTTATATTCCACTAGTGGATGAAAAAACAAAATGTCGAAATTATCCGGAATAAAAAGTAGCCTATGTGATAATCCAGGGTGTCAGCTGAGTCCATACCAAATCTTTTCGTTTACGTGAAAGAACAACAAACATACATCCGTCGATCCATCCATACTTACAAACGTTCGCATTTATAATATTAGTAGGATAGGATATTTACACAGG
This sequence comes from Carposina sasakii, assembly GCA_014607495.2. Classification (NCBI taxonomy): domain Eukaryota; kingdom Metazoa; phylum Arthropoda; class Insecta; order Lepidoptera; family Carposinidae; genus Carposina; species Carposina sasakii. The sequence goes on along the minus strand of CP053176.1, from coordinate 7,114,503 downwards.
TACATATTTGCTTTTAAGCCGACAGCCTGTTTTAAGTTTCACGCGGTGAGAATGAGCCTACCGCTTAATTTGAGCCCAAACACGAAACCATGTAGGTAAGGAAGCCAATGGAATGTGTCACGTAATCATAGGAAGTTATATGTACATATAGCAGAATGCATAACACATAAGCTGCTCATGAAGTAGACTTTGGGTCCTTTAAGTTATTGACCCCACAAACAACCTAAAACAGTGTTATTAATACTTACTTACTTTTAGTTAAATTCATAGAATATTCTTTATTAATATTATATTCATTCATTTGATTGCAAAATAAGCTATTAGTCTTATCTTATATCATTCATATGAGTTTCTAGTTTTCTACGCTATTATTATTATTATTATTCCCTTTATTCATTACTAGCAGCCGCCCACGACTTCGTCCGCGTGAGGGGGCGTTGTACCCGTGCGAAGCCGGGCAGGTTGTTGTATAGACTGTAGCCTTCCTTGGTAAATGGGCTATCTAACACTGAAAGAATTTTTCAAATCAGACCAGTAGTTCCTGAGATTAGCGCGTTCAAACAAACAAACAAACTCTTCAGCTTTATAATATTAGTATAGATTATTTTTCTTATTTTTTACATGTTTAAATATGAATATGTTACAAATAAAAATATAAAATAAACATTTCAAAATATAAAAAAACGGCGCTACGCCTGCAGCGGGAGTAAGTTCCATGCTACCGGCGGTCAGGGTCTACGAGGAGTACTGCCTTCTGTATCTGACTCCCGATCCAGCTGCCTAGCTAGAGTCTTGAGGTGTTGGTCGAGGCTCTTCGCTATTAAACCGTTGACTGTAACAACTATCGGGACAATAATTGTAGAGTCCATATCCCACATGGCGGTAACCTCGTGAGCCAGGTCTAAATATTTTGTTTGTTTCGTTTTTTCGGCTGTTACGAATGTTCTCGTCATGCGGTATGGTGACATCAATGAGGATTGCCCGGCGCGCTGCCCGGTCTATCATAATAATATGTCTTTATTTTCTCACCACAATGTTGCATCTTAAATTACATAGTAATATTACATTGTTATTTTCTACAAGTTAGCAAACTGCGGATCAATAAAATGTCAGGCTTATTGGCTATAATAGTCCTGTCAGTGATGATAGATCGGTCCCAGTAGAGCGTTGCATGACCATTTTCGAGAACCGGTTGTGAATATCTATAGCATGGTACTTCCGAGGGTACAAGGTTGTATTTCAGGTAAGTTGCTGGTGGATAATCCTGGCTACTTGGTTGTGTCTGTGCAAGTACTCGCCGTTAGCGAGATGAGAACAACCGGAGATAATATGCCTGAGTGACTCGCCGGGACGGTGACATGCTCGACATATGGATCTCAGTCAGGATATGTTTCCGGTAGTTATTCGTCTTGATTTTATAAATTATTTTTAGGAACTCGTATATTTTTGCATGCCATTGTCGGCAAAATAAGAGACTCTAAGGCAAACTAACACCAACTTCACCTTATTTTGTGCAAATAAAGTATTTTGAATTTTGAATAACTTCGTCCATAATCGCACAGACAAAACCTTCGGTTTCCCCAAAAAGGTCCCCGAAACGTAGCCAGGACATGGAGGCTAGCTGGTCTACGTCAGGTCCTGTGAGGGCCTTGTAGAACCTGCCGTGTAGCGCCTTGCCTTTCCATATTTCCTTGCGCTCCTCGGTTGTAACCACTATAGGTTTTCGCCAATTCTCGTTTGCCAGATGAAGCGGGGTGAGGCCCTTATCTACCAAAACGACATCCCGGTGCATCATCTCATCTTTTTTCTGGAAATATTCTCTGAGACTGCATAACTCACGGTTGTGCAGGTTTTTGGCATTCAGCATGCCTCGACCCCCACACTTACGCGAGATATACAGTCTCAAGATGATCTTGGATGATGCATCCGGTTTGCCGTTAGCAGTGTACGGACCCGTCTATCTAGGGCTTCTAAGTCAGTTTGGGTCCACTTGAGTATACCAGAGGAGTACAAGAGCACGGGCATGACCCAACCGTTATAAAGGCTCGGATCTTATTTCCGTCGGAAATAAGATGCGAGCCTTTAGAACTTTAGAACTTAACCTTTAGAACTTAACGACTTTAGAACTTTTGTCAAGCGGCTAAAGAAACGGTCCCGTAACGCCTGTTTCATGTCCGCATCCGGTATGCCCAATGACTCTGACATACCCAAGTATTTGTACGTTTCGGTGCCGGAGAGTGAGGTCATATGTACAGAGTCCGAAAGGTGAATGCTCTCGGTCTCTGCAATATTGCCTCGCCGTACATGGAAGACCGCACACTTATCTACACCAAGCGCCATCCTGATCGAGTCACTGAATTTTTTTGTTATCTTCAGTAACTCTATCAGGTCTGATTGTTTTGATGCAAGCAGCTTGAGATCATCCATGTACAGTAGGTAAGATATAGCCTCACTCCCTCTCCGTAACCGATATCCTAGTCCTGAGTCCTAAGCAGGGTGGTTAGGGGATTCAGGGCCAGGCAGAACCACAGCGGACTCAAACTATCGCCCTGGAAGATTACCCGCTCTATCTTTATTGGGTCATCGGGTCCGGGAAATGCATCAGCCGCTGGTTTGCGAAGGACTGTGTTCCACTGTCCCATACACGACTCCAGAAAAGACTTTAATGTTGGGTTTATTTTGTTTATTTTATTATTATTATATATGTAAACAGGCAGGCAGTTGAGGCAACTGATTTTGCCTGTATCTGAATGTTTTCTTCTTAGGGTTTTCTATGTTCTTTAATGTGTTTCTCCAGTTTGTTTTTGAAATTATTGACACTTGGTGCCGAAACCACTTCTTCTGGTAGTTTGTTCCAAGGGTTCACCACCCTGTTGGTAATAAAGTTTTAGCGGGGATTGCTGTGTGAGATGCCTGTGCTAAGTATTAAATTATGATCTCGTAGGTTTGTATTTTTATTATGCTCCGGCCACATTGACATGTCTGGCCAGAGAGTTCGTCCTGTCGCGAATCATCATCGCGACACAAAATATACTTCGCGCCAATGTCGGTAAATTGCCGCACATCAAAGGGTTTTATCGCGACAAAGTTCGTGTAGGTGGCCACACTTTGCGCGCTTGAGATGGGTCGGATTAGGTAAAAATCTAACCTGTTCCACCTAATACTACTATTTAAAAATACCTGTTCCTAATATTTATGCAGTATGGCCGTTCCATTACTAGAAATCCATTACGTATTAGATAAATACGTAGAATATTTATTCACTGAATATTTAGTATCGGTTTTCGGTAAAGCATTTTATTTTGTAAAAAAAAAAGGAAAAAAGTCGGTCTGAACCCGGATTCGAACCAGGAATATTTAGATTTCGAGTTCGTCCGATTTGCCATCTGATCTATTATAAATTTGTAAGAGGTGGCGAAATTTACCTTCGTATTCTAATGATATAGTATGTATTTTTGCTAAGTAATAAAATTGAAACTTATAGTCTAAGCCTTACGGTTGATTTCTCTTCATGAGATATTTTATGCGATACCTAATACTCGATACGTTGTATTAGGTACCGACTAGTATTGAGAAATACCTAATCCACATACCTATTCCAATATTTATGCCTCACCTCTACGGTTCGGGTTTTCGCGACAACGTGAAGTTTTTATAATGTGGTCAAGCGCTTCGTCGTAAAGTCGAACACTTAGTTTTATCGCGACAACTCAACACGAATCTTGTCGCGACAATGTGGCCGGAGCATTACGCTCAAACATTCCATGAAAATCTTATTAGTACAGAAAAATTAGTAACAATCGATTAGTTCATTACTTCGAATGATTTCTTTGACAGTACTTGACAGATGCAACACAACACTACTTACTAGTGCCAAACTGCCAACTTCACTTCGTTGCAAAATCGAAGACGCGAAGGAATCTTTGCAACAGCTTTGAATTAAAATATCTCAATTTTCTCTATAAATCTCGCACTCAACATAAGTGTATTAGTTTGTATTGAATAACAGCAAAATTCTAATCACAGAAATGGCAGACAAAAAAGGTATTTATGGTTCTATTTCATATTTTTCTTTGTGCGTACTTTACACGAAGGTTGACATCTCTAACGTCATTGAAAGGCTTTGGTGTACGATATTATGTGGATAATCCATTGTTATTTACGAATTCGTCTTAAAAATTCTATTTGTGACTCGTTAAATGTATAAATCACTGTTATGCAAAAGAATATTACTGTAGGCGCGGGCAATCGATATCATATTTTTCCAAGATGGTTGACTGTTGACCTCTTTGAGCAGGATTTACAATCTGATTCGTAACCTGCTAATTTTAGATCCATTCAATGATTCGTACACATATTTAGGGCATTTACAACTATATACTATCTTGAAATTGTCTAAAAAGCATACTTATTTATCCATAAAATTAGTTACAATATCCATTATGTTCTTGAGATCTTTTGTTACACCTACCCTCTGATTGCATACATATTAATTACAGTACTACTCAATAATACTAAGGCCACTTGATTATTATTTAGTAAGAACAATGAAGTGGTTAAAATTATTAAAAAAACCATAAAATATTCCAGTCTTATAAGAATTGGAATACCACATCAAGTCTAAGATATTTTAACAATACAAGGTTTCCTTGGATATTTAACAACATTCTTATTTACAGACTATTATATTATTTATAGTCACAAGAATAAATATAGACATGATTGTGTTCCCAAATAGGGGAAGCCACAACTGGTTCTATGCTGCTCTGGGAGTGAAAAAAATGCATAATACTACAGCTGCTTCTCTTCCTGGGCATACCGTACAAGTCAGCAGACTACCAAGATGGGTCTTGGTGTTTTGTAGGCGATGGGCTGACCACCTGTCACTACTAACCGAACTTATACATCTCAACTATACCCTCAAAATTGGTCAGAAGTGGCACCATGTGGTTCTATCGGCCCTTGGTGCTCTGCCTACCCCGTAAGGGATAAAGGCGTGATTATATGTGTGTATGTAAAACTGCAGAACTGATCGTAATAGATCTCAGAGCCACATTGAGTGTATCATACAAACTATTTATATATAATAAGCTAGTATTTTGTAAAATTCTGTAAGTTTTTTTCTAGGACAGTTTCATATACTTAAAATTACTGAATTTACATACATTTTGCATTTAAAATCTTTTAAAAATACACAATGAGTTTTAACTCTTGTGGCTACATACATATAATCACATCTTTATCCCTTACGGGGTAGGCAGAGCACCAAGGGCCGATAGAACCACATGGTGCCACTTGTGACCAATTTTGAGGGTATAGTTGAGATGTACAAGTTCAGTTAGTAGTGACAGGTGGTCAGCCCATCGCCTACAAAACACCGAGACCCTCTTGTCCCTCTACTGACTTGTACAGTGCCCGGGAAGAGAAGCAGCTGTAGTATTATACTTTTTTTTTCACTTCCAGAGCAGCATAAAAGTAGCTGTGCTACACAATTATGCAAAATATAGTCTTGTGAGTCACAACATATATAATATATTTATATGCAGTACTTCAACACTAATATTGGTGCTACATACCTACATTGAGCTGGATCTTCTATTAGACCTTTATCCAGATTGTTTATCAAAGATAATTCTTATGTATAAAGTATGTTTCAGTGCATATGTAAGGTAATTAATTTAATTAATTTGCTTTCATATTGCAGTGTTATGAGAAATACTATATTCTAACTTTCAATGATGTTAGCTATGTCATTAATTTAAATTATTATATTTAATTCTATGTTTGGAAATTGAAGATAGATAATTTTCAAACAGAGACAATGGCAAAACAAAATAAACAGCCACAATTCTATTAGTTTAAAACATCTAGTATTATAAGAGATACAATATGAATTGATAATGACAGTATACTTGCACGGCTGTTAAGCCAAATGTCATTATTTGTATTTGACAAGGCTTAATAGTTACGAAAGCCTCTGAAGAGCTTCATGTCTTCGGAGCACTAAGAGTTTAGTGTTGAGTAGGACATACAAGTGGCTATTTGATGTCAAAATGTAAGAGTGGCTCAACTTTTTATGATGTACTACTTCAGTTTCCTATAATAACAGTTGCGAACTGACTGTACTCACTCTTAGGTGTAATGATGCAGACAGAGCTTAATGCTATCTGCAAGCATACTGAAGTACATAGTACTATCTACAAAGTACTATTGTAATCACTCAGAGAGGCAAGCACAAACCTCTAGAACAGTCTTTCCCAAAGTAGGCGATAAGGCCACCTTTGAGGAATATGCTAACTAATATGCTAGTGAAAATAACTGGTTTTCAAAGTGGTATAGACAAATTAAGTTTGGGAACCTCTGCTCTTGTCCATAATGCTATTGTCAACATTGTAAAATCTCATTGATTTTACTTGCAAGCAATAATAGTATTATGCATACAAAGGTTTCTGCTTCCCTCTACCAGTAAAGGGGCTGCCTCTTACCAACTCTTCGTCATGGTGTGCTACTCAACACTGGTTTATATGATCTTATAAAACATTCCTTCAATCCCCTACCCCAATCCTAGACCAAGTCTATCTACAGGAGGCGGGAACATCAAGCAGTTGGGCCCTCACCGGCGACTAATCAGTATCATGTAATGACATTATAGAATTTTTCTTTCTTTTTTCTTTTTTTTTTTGAACATTAGTTTAACGAGAGACAAATATGATATGTGCGTATATTATATCGGCGTGTGGATGATCGTATGTGTTTTTATCGACTGTAACCTTTTTGGTGCGATTTGATTGCTTTTATCATGGACTATAGCGGCCGCCCATGACTTCGTTCGCGGATTCCACTTGACAGGGACAGACTTTGCGTAGCGAAAAAAATCCTAAATCTATGGGACAGACAGACATAGATCATACAGAGGATTCATAGAAAACAATGTGATTTGCTCATACTGGGCACATAGTGTAATGACGATCGCAATGTAAACTTGATTATTGATAATCCTCTTATATTTCCCCTGGGTAAAAGTTGTTTTTTTTTTCACTGGTTAAAACATTACGACTTGAAGGATGGTGTTAACATTCCAATTTAAATGTGCCAGTATTACCTCTAAAAGAGACCCCTGTAGCAGTCAAGTCGCATCTTATACATTTACAATTCGAGTTAATGTTTTTGCTTTAAAAAAGAAAACAAAAAGTTACTACATATTTTCTTTAAAACCAAACTCCTCGGGGATTTTTTAAAACCGGTGAGGCAAATTGGTTGGCTGTATAGATGTTTTTGGCTTGTAAGTATGTATGAAATTTAAATCCCTGGGAAAATAATAAAAAAAAAAGAAAAAGCAAAAATATTAACTGAATTTTCTAGTTAACACTTAAAAACTAAGTTGTGTTTTATGGGTACTATCTATTTTTTTTTTTCAATTTTTACTTTCTTTACCAAAAGGGAATTAACATTATTCGATATTTTAAAAATGTAAAATAGATAGTTTACCAATTTTTCTAATAGTTTTTTTTTATCAATCTTAAATCATTTTTTTTCTCACAGCTTATTTTTTTTATGTTTTCTTTTTAACAATTTATTTTTGTAATAATGACTAGAACAGTTTTAAATCAACTACCTAGTAATTTGACTTAAATTTTTTGGATAAAAAAAAATATTACTAATATTTTTATGATATGATATATTTTTAGTCATTACTGCATATTTTAGTATGTTTATTACTTGCACCCCATTATGGACAAATAGGTAAAAAAGTTAGTACAAATGTTTTATCTATTTGTTTTTTAAGTTATCCTATATTAGTGTCAAATAGGATATCTTTATTATTATGATTATTATTGAGTTTTTATTTTTTACATATTTACCTAAATACATATTTTGTAAGTAAACTGTAATAAAAAATTTAATGATGATACAGTTATATATTTTTAAAATAAATATTCTTACATCGTTAATTTTTTTATGTATGCAGAAATAAGCTGTATAATTATTTCTGTAAATTAGCACAAGTGATTTAATAATCTAACGTTAAATATGATTTTAACTTTTAAAATTGTTTTTTTTTTTTAGTAATGTACATTGGTTAAAATCATATTGATTAGCATAGTATGTGTGTTAACCTAATTATATTAAAAATCTGTTTATTTTAAAATTAATGTTACAAATAATTTATTAAGTAAAGAAATAATTGAATTTTTATATTAAACAGATTTTTAGAAAGTACACCCTAAGTGTTGTGCAAAAATTAAAAGTTATATTTTTATATTCATTTTTAATTAAGTAATATGAGTTTTATTTTTTGTACAACTCAAGTATTTGTTTTAACATTTAGGTGAAGGTTAGTTGTTCAATATTTAAAACTTTTTATATTTATTAAATTATTTGAACAACTTTTTACTATATGTTTGCAACTTGTATTACACCTATAGTTCTAATTAATTTGATAATTTCAACTTTGGACTCAAATGAGTTAGTTGCATTTGAGTCCAAAGTTATTATTGCAGTTCAATTATAAACGCGATAATTACATTATAAAAAATAGTGACGATTATAAACATGTTTCAATTGAAAAAAACTATATAGAATCTATCTATACAGGATGTTTTTTTGTGGCCACCTTTAACGAAGGGTACGTATTCTATACATGAAATAAAGTAAGTTTATGCCAAAAAAAATGCTGGGAAAATTTTTTTTTTTGTCTATTTACTCAACTTTGGACCCTAAATTTTGGAAACCAGACACTTCCCAGGTATGCTTCCGTGATGATGAGGAGATTGAGTTTTCGGGAACGTGCGACCAAAAATCATCCTGTAATTTAAAAATAGCGGATCGCTGTCTGTGTCTAGAAACAATGTTTAGGAGACCTTTGTCAACGCAATAAATTAGTTTTTTTATCGTCTGTTTGTCGGTTTGTCTGTCTGTGCGTTTGTGCACGCTAATCTCAGAAACGGCTGTACCGATTTCGATGCAGTTTTCAGGAATATATTGTGACAGACACAGGTCCCACTTAACATATAGGCTACTTTTTATCCCGGGAAAATGTTTTCATCCCGGATAATTCCGACATTTTGTTTTTTCTGTAGTCCACGCGAACGGAGTCGCGGGCGTCCACTATATATGATATTGTGCTGTCGCGGGCATAGTCCACATTTACAATAAATATTTCTCTAAGATATTCATGTATACAAATTCTATAGGTAGGGGACCTAATATATTTTTAAGGATAAAACTATGTTTAAAGGGTGATTTTTGTCATCAACGTTCCCGAAAACTACGTTGATCATTTTTCTCCATTACATGAACAATAAATACTGCGTTTTTTCATAAATGCACAAGACGTGCTAATATGTTCACGAAAAATTTAAGGTCTATAAAAAAACTAAATTAAACATTAGACACTATAAATTTCGCACGATCAAGGAATTTTATGTATTTTAATTCATTTTATATTATTTAATGTTATGCAAAAAGATTTAATTATATAATTGAACTGGAAACTGTTATATTACATACAATTAATTATAATATATTAACAGGAATGAGATTTAAGTTAGTGTGTGTGTATTAGGTTAAGTTAAGAGTAAATTAAGATCATTTTAGTATCTTTTTAGATGCAATAAATTTAAATTATAACAAAAAAGTTACGAAAATTTGCCCTAATATTTTTTATGCATTTTAAAAAGTATGTAAAAATAAAATAAAAAATCAATTTCGTTTTTAATCAAAAGTGATCTTAATTTATTATCATTGTCTCTGGCCTCTCATGTTTTTCATAGACATTAGAAGCAAAAGACAGTGCTGCATGCAATATTAAGCTTTATTGAAGTGCAGGGAAGGATGCAAGTTGTGCGGCGAGATTGCTAACATTAGTATTTGTCTGACCGGTTTATCTGTACACAATTTCAGGGATCGTTTCGTTCTTTATTTTTTGCTTTTGGTCTCGATCGATCCTTTTCAGGGTTCCCGAGTTATATTGTCACCTGTGTTTATTATCATCTGTTTGGTGTTATATCTGAATATATTTTTATTGATTTAATATAACATCAAATCTGCTTGGATATAAGCTTTATACATATTTTAATATTGAGAATATCCCACGGCGATTTTGGTGTGCCTAGACAAAGGTATTTGTGCAAGGATTAAATAAAAAAATCGTTGAAATATTGTGCAAGCACTGTGAAAAGGTGTTGGAAATGTGGTGGGGTTGAGATAAGGAGGCAAAAAATAATCAATATGTACTTGGTCGCTTTAAACATTTAACCTATACATTCAATAATATAAACCTATAGTCCCAATCCACTGTTTTTATTCATGCATATTTCAGAGGATTATAGTATTATGCACAGATATATTTGCCGAAGCCTAGTTTATATTTATATATTTAAGTAATCATTTTTTAGGGTTATGGTGCTCGCTCACGACAGACTTTTCTATATTTAGGACTTTTTATGAAAAGGTGCCTCTATTTTTGGGTGACATTTTGTGGAAATTTAATCTGTCTTTATTTTTCTAGATAAAAAAAAATTTTGGTCAGAAAATTGATAGTTCTCATAATTTTTTGTATAATTCTGTCGTGCGCTAGTTAATTGTAATAGGTTGTTTGCTACCAGGATTTTTATAGTTTTTCTGATGAGGTTCTAACTAGAAAAGGATTTGCTGTTTTTTTGCTGTGTTCTAGCATGGTTTTTTTATTAGCATTGTGTTAAAATTGATATTTTTTGCTCGGCCAGCGTTTTTAGTGAGTTTTTTGTGTGTTAGTAGTTTAGTCCATTTGTTTTTTTAGGAATAGTGTTTTTTTTTGTGTAATTTGTTGTTTTTTTAATGGAATGCAGCTTTTTTAATGTAGTTTGCATGCTTCTTTGTCCTTCAATGCACTCATATCATAGTGTTGTCGTGGTGTAGGGAGATAGTGTCGTCTTTGCACATCGCGCCATTTTTTGCACGCACAAGCAGGCACTAAATGCCATTGGTCGGCTACTCGACCAACGGGAACGCATTTACTGGCTGCTTTCGGCGCATGTGTAAATACGGTGAATTCTCCTTCTGCTATGGTGTAAACAGCTTTTGTATTGGCTTTGTTTTTTTTTTGAGATTTTTACATAGTTTGAACAGCAAAATATATATTTTTTTATAAGTATGAGTAAAACTAAAAATCTTGGTACGACACCTGTTGTGTTAAAATAGTTAGTTACTTCAATAGATTATAAATATTGTTTTTAAGGAATGATCACGTTACTTTTGGACTGTGAACTTGAGGATTAATAATATGAAAAAAGTCTCCCATCCAATTCCAGGTCGCGGTAAGTATTGCTTAACCGTTTTTTTTTTTTTTTTCATAATATTAATTGAAAAACCGCCCAAATTCACGGTCCATTTTAATATAAATTATAATTAATGTCTTCCCAAAGGTTTTTCATCGTGTGATAACTGTTTGGTAAAAAAAGTATTATATACGAAGAAATAATCACACTAGCTTATAATTTGATTTGAAAGTCCGAAAATATTGCGCTTCAGTGGTTCTCAAAGCTTATTAAATGACCCACAAGTTGGCGTCTAAAGATGCTATTCAGTTGGCTCTATAAAGCAATAAATCTACGTATATAACTATAATGGGTTTATAACACAATTAACGTCAGTTATCCCATAAAATAACACTTATCTCTTAAAGAATAAGATTGACAAAGGTATTTTTGGTTTGTGAATTTACAGATTATAATGCCAGAGGGAACGAAATAGAGGCATGAACGGTACATTTGAAAGCCACTGGACTAAACGTAATAAATGAAATAAACTAGTGTGATTATTAAGGAATGCCTTGTAAATAACTTGTTACATTTCAGTTTCAGCACCGTACACTGTGTTGACAACATTGAAACGGTTCTCGATTAGTTTCAGGCGATATTCAGGCTTTGCGATATCGCTGTAGCGGACTGAAAGCGATATCGGCGATTTTAGCAAAACTGCCGCTTATGGTTTAAAGCGAAATGCAAGCGTTATTGATGTATTTGTTTGTATACTTATGAACATCTTCGTGAAAAAATGGCATCATCGCTATATTTTTGTGTCAAATTTCAATATCGCAGCAGTTTATCTACAAGCCTGTCGGTATTCGCTATCGACGCCTTTCGATATCGCCAGCTGGATAGCCTAACGCTGATTCGGAGCCAGTTTCCAGTTTTAGCGAAATAGTTTTAACACCTCTAATGTTGTACGGCCTAAGACTATAAACTATCGCGTTGTATGGGCATCGCTTGTCGTTAACATTGACGTCAGTGATACAATGCTTAGATGAAACTAGAAAAAAAAAATCAAAAAATACAAAGCAATATTTTTTCATCAAAAACTTAAATTCAACGTTACAATTACCACTAGTTTCATTTACGCTCGGCCATCGTCAAAAACGCCGCTCTAGTTCTCCAAACCAAAACAACGCCATCTACGCTGTGCCCGCGAGCACAAATTTGTACTAATGCCATCTATCTTCAGCCCCGCGAACTAATTTCTCAGTAACGCCATCTATCGGTGGCTAGGTGAACTAAAGCGGCGTCTCGGCAATGGCGGCACACGTCCAGCGTGAATGCTCGGGCTTGGGTTGCGGCGCGCTGTTGCGCGGTTTTTTTTATGAACGTTGACTGCGCACTTATTTGGCGGGAATTTTGGCAAAATAGACTATATTGTTACGATGAATATTAATGGTTTTCTTCCCGCCAAGTACGTGCGTTGCGTTCGCGTGGCGCGTCGGTTGCGTGAACGCGTGATTGTTGCAGTAACGCCGCCTCTCGGAGCGTATCCGCAACCTCAGCCGCCGCAAGGCCCGTTCCTGCCCGCGCCGCCGCATCAGGCCGCACCGCAGTATGGAGGTTGGTATATTATGCATTTTTACATACATACATACATATAATCACGCCTTTATCCCTTACGGGGTAGGCAGAGCACCAAGGGCCGATAGGACCACATGGTGCCACTTCTGACCAATTTTGAGCATTTTTGACGGTTGGAAGATCCATTTCTAAAGACAGTTTTATGGCTAAACCAAAAAAAGTTTAAATTTCGAGGCTATACTAGCAATAACGAATAAGTGCACAATTTACGAAAATGAGATATAAGAGTGTTTATCGCTTTTTGCCTGTAAGTTTAAATTAAAAAGGTTGCATATATCTAAAACCAAAAAATGTGCGGTTATGGAACAAGCAAAAAATTTTGAGTAGGTCCTCAAAAATTTTGACAGCTCTTTTTTTAGTACACTTATTCGTTTTTCATGTACCTACTTATACCCTCGATATGTTATGCTTCCAAAGCTATGCAAATGTAGCGTCAAAAAGGCCCGGCTCCTGATTACGTAACTTGCAGTAGCAGAGCCGAAGCAATGCGATAGCGAAAATTGTGAATGTGTGAGTGCGCGGGGCGATGTGCGGGGCGCGGGGACGCGAGCGCTCGTTGCGCGCACGCACGCACTCAATTATTGCGATCGCGCTACTTCGGTCTTTGCTATTGCGTTCATAAGTCATTCACGACTGAGCCCTCTTAAAACCTCGCCTCATCTAAAACGGGACGTTGTAGTATTATTATTTATAGCAATTCCTTTGACTGCTTCATGTTATCCGTGTATCGTTTATTTCATGAAGCAAGCGCAAAGATTTTAAAATTTGTGTTTTCCTTACAATAGGCAATCATTTAGGCCACATGCACTGCGCAATGATGCGGTCCATGATGGAGCACGCATCAGATGGATCAGGTGAGACGGCTCCAAATGCTTGCCTATTCTAAAGAAAATTATTCTTATCGTCCGTCAACACCGCAGCTACCTTTTGTCGATCAACGTCAATCAACATCGCTGTTACCTTTTGTCGATCAACGTTTCTAAATGTTAGCGTAGGGTGATTACGTAACTGAAGCAGAGCGATAGCAATGCGAAAGCGAAAATTGAGGATGTGTTCTGCACTCTTTCTTCTAATTTTCGCTGTCGCATTGCTTCGGCTCTGCTACTGCAAATTAGGTAAGAGCAAATAGCAAAAAGTTATCGTCGACAAATGTTACCTTGATTTTTTAGTATACCTATGGACAACAATAATTAAATAGTAGCCAGGGTTTACAGTATGTTTGTTACATAGTGTTGTTCAACAAAATGTAACTGCAGTGTGGATGCACGGTTTGGCCTCTTGAATTTTCATTATTAACTTTTTTTTTATACTGACGATCAGCGACAAGTTTCTAGTTTATCGCCTGACATCCATCTGCCCCCTATTTTTTAATTAAAACAAAAAAAAAACATTTTGTGTTGACATATTCGTAATGGACATGTCTGCTGTTTTAATATATTTTGCGAAAATTCGTATTAGTAGAATAGTAAAAATGCTGTTGGGCGCTTTTCCACTCGACGACACGATAACGATATTTCGTCATCTAATAAGGGGGGCCGTGTCGGGGTCGTGTCATCTAAGTGAAAAAACCAGCCATACTGTTTAATACATTTCTGCTTCCAATAATCCGTGGTTGTGTCGTCTAGTGGAGAAACATCCATTCGTATAAGGGGGTATTCGTCGCATCCATGGAGAATGTATAAAAGAGGAGGTGGGACTATGAACTCGAGTCGTGTGGCAATCGTGAGGCCATGACGTCATGATAGGGGCGGAGCTTCAAGGCCAGTGTGTGTAACGCAGTAGCTGTAACCACACGCTTATGCAAGTAGTTTGGCTAGTCACTACAAGGTGTTTTCTATGTAAATGGGCAGGGCTATACAGTGTTCAATGCTCCCCTCGTCCCGTACTTCACCGCCGCTCAGCGGCACGCTATTTTTGTATGAAAACATACTTGGCCGCTGCTCCTCTTTTGTTTCTTCTCCATGGTCGCATCGCTAAAAACACTGTTATCTCTTGCACCAGTGGCAGGCGGATCGCCGTACGGAGTGACGTTTTCGGGGGCGGGTGCGGGCGCGGGGGGCGTGTATGCGCCGCCTCCGTACGAGCAGTTGCAGCACCACCAGGCTATCCCAGCGCTTAGTCAGCAGCTGCCGGTGAGTTTAATTATTTCTCAGTGAGAAATTCTCACACACTACACTTTACAATTACAAGCAATTTACAATACTATTATACAGGGTGATTTTTGGTCGTCAACGTTCCCGAAAACTACGGAATCTCCTCATCATCACGATCATTTTTCTCCATGGGAAGCATTACCTGGCGATAGTGTCTAGTGTTTCCAAAATATTAGGGTTTTTTTATAGAGATAAATTAGACTGCGTTTTTCGTGCATAAATGCACATAGACGCGCGTAGCAGGATTTTTATGCACGAAAAATAATTAATATCTGTCTATAAAAAAACCCTAACATAAACCACTAGACACTATAAATTTCCGCACGATCAAAGAATTTAAAAAAAAATGCTTCCAAAAAAAAATCAGCATTTTTTTGATGGCATGAAGATTTACGTACCCTTCGTTAAACGTTGACGCCACAAAAAAATCACCCTGTATTTTTTTATTTATAAACTATTTAAAGTAAAAAAAAAAACACTGCAAATCACCTGGATGGATAGATGGCGTGAGCGTATCTCATTCCCGAAATTCTGTTCTGTCATTGGACACGTACAGGGGGAGGTGAGGAGCTGCTCCCCCAGCTGGGGGAAGGAAATTCGCTCACGCCATCTATTTTTGACAGTTATTTTAAGTTGTCCGTAAATCCCTCATTATAAACAAATGATCTAACTGAATGATAACGCAAATACATTTGCGCAAAAAAAAAAAAAACGAAATAATAACATAAAATGACATAGCTGGAGTGATCGCTTATGAACGATTACTACTTGTAATATACAGGGTGTAACAAAAAGGGTATGTTAAGCGAAAAGCTATGTAAATAGCCCACTGTAGAGAACCTATCTTGCAAAATTTGAGACTCGAAATCACATGTTTATTTTTCAAGATTGTATGAAAATTCCTGAGATATTTAAAATTTCTCCATACTATCAGAAAAAATAATCATGTGATTTCGAGTCTCAAATTTTGTGGATAGGTTCTCTACAGTGGGCTATTTACGTATTTTTTTCGCTTAACATACCCTTTTCGTTACACCATGTATTTGTCCGTGCCTATCTTCAAACTTCACACAAAAAAAAAATCTTATAGGGCAAAATACGAAATCGACGTGTTCACAAATACTTTCTACTTTTATTAGTAAGCAAAGCTCAAAAACAGTGGCGCAAAAGTCACTCCTAGTAAGGCACAACTTTTGGGCCCTTCTTTCAGTTCAATCTAAACTGGAAACCTTGACAGTTCTATAGACCAGGGGTTCCCAATTTTTTTTTTTGCCAAGGAACCCTAATTGACTATACTTTTCCTAACGGAACCCTACTTTGATAACTGGAAATTTACCTAACTTGAAAAAGGTATAAATGAAAAACGGTTAAGTTTTTATGAAATTATTTTTACGGAGCCCTTGCGGCCCTTTCACGGAACCCCAGGGTTCCGCGGACCACCTTTCGGGAACCGCTGCTATAGACCGCCGTCTATGTTCCCAAACTTATTTTTTCGACTATCCACTTTGAGAATAAATTATTTCTTAGCGCCCCCATTTTTTTAACGCTGGACGTAGGCGTCCCCCAGGGCACGTTACAATACTGCCATGGGGGGTATTTGCCCATAGTCACCACGCTGGGCAGGCGGGTTGGTGACCGCAGTTTGTATTTTGGACTATGTTGTCAACACGGGAGGCGCTGCTGCCCACCTCCCAGGAAACCCTTAATCGCCTCGTACGATACCCACGGGCAGACATGGGGTGGTACGAATTCTACTCTGCCGGCATTAACGCGGCATTTTATCTTGATACAAACGAGGTTATCTCCCGACATGACACCAGCCCCTAGATGTACGCTACTGCGCCAGAAGAAGAGTATTTGACACGCTCTAGATCCTAAACGGCTTAGCGCATTTTAGCTAATTCGACAGTCACAACCTTTACTCCGTCGTGAGTTATTCTCGTAACAAACTCGGCTATCCCCCTTTGTCGGCCGGCCCGCAGATGTACAGCCCGGCGGCGATGTACGCGGCGGCGGCCGGATACGGCGGCGGCTACCCGGGCGGCTACCTCGGCTACCCGGTGCAGTACTACCCGTACTACCCGGGCGTTCAGCCGACCATACAGCCGCTGCGGCCCACTATTATGATTCCGGTGAGTTTAGGTTTACAATCTCTAGCTCTGTGTGTGTGACAGCCAGGCATACTGAGATACTGAACAAGTACCATTGTTTTGAGTTATACGACAGTGTTGTTACTCGCAGGAAATTATTTTTTTATTTTATTATACGCAATGTTTGGTTTCCGCGCCAATTGTATCGGGCGATCCTGTGACTAGTTTATTGGTTATTGTGTGACACATTGCTGTTTTTTGGATCACTTGTGACTCTTTCGGGGTTGATCAGTTAATTATAAATGACGGCCGATTGGTCTAGTAGGTAGTGACCCTGCCTACGACGCCATAGGTCCTGGGTTCGAATCCCGATAGGTGCAAACATTGATATGATGAATATTGATGTTTATTTCCGAGTCATGGATGTTTCTATACTTATCTATGTATTTATATACCGTTACTTAGTACCCACATACCCACAACACAAGACCTTAGGGATCTTAGTGTGGGACTAGGTTAATGTGTTGTGTAGTGTGTGAATATTATTATATTATTATAATTGAACTTTTTTTTAAAAATCATCCACAGGTCTAAATTTTGTTTTTATGTAATTATTTAAGGCCTACTTAAACGAACCACACTATTTCTTTTCCTGAAAAAATTAAAAAATCATGAAAATTTTTGGACTTTTCCTGCGAAAATTTTCACTGGTTTTCATCTTAGAATCATGGTCTCAAGTCACCATATCAATATTTGCCTGGCTGTCACAAACACCCTGTATAGTGCACAAGTGTAAATACACTCTATTCCGTCACTCTTACAGTCCGATGGGACGGAAAGCCGACAAGACCGTAGAGAGATCAGACGCGGGACCAACGGTTTTACGTGCTACGAAATAGGTGACAATTTTACAACATTAAAATTCGTACATGAAATGTTTGTTTACTATGAATACCCACTCACTCACCATTTAGGGGTCCGTACCCAAAGTGTAAAAACGGGACCCTACTGTCACCAGGCTGTATATCAAAAACCGCAACAGCTAGACAGTTGAAATTTTCACAAACAATGCATTTCTGCATCGGTATGATGAATTTGGTGAGAGCGAGATGTCTCACTTTTAAAACGTCAAATCCACAGAGCTAAGTAATAACTAGACAAGACAAGTGTTTCTACTTGGTGTGTAAAAAGGGATTGCAAACCATTTCTATCAGCCCTAATTCATTCAGTTCTGGCTCGAGAACGAGTGTCTATTCTAATTCTTAAGTCTATTTTTAACATGCAAAGTACGTAAACTTAGTTTATCTAGTTATTACTTAGCTCTGTGGATTTGACGTTTAAAAGAGAGACATCTCGCTATCACCAAATTCATCATACGGGTGCTGGTGCCGCTATATGCCCTTTTTTGCTTTTTTCTTCAATTAAATGAGAATGAGGCAATGGGCAGGGCACATAGCTCGAAGAACTGATGGCCGATGGAGTCGGAAAGTTCTAGAATGGATACCACGTATCGGCAAGCGCAGCGTGGAAAGGCCACCCGTGAGGTGGACGGATGACCTGACCAAGGTTGCCGGCGTCGGTTGGATGCAGGCTGCTTCTGACCGGTCGGAGTGGAGGTTGTTGGGGGAGGCCTATGTCCAACAGTGGACTTCTCAGTGATGATGATGATGAAATGAGCGCATAGAACGGGTTCGAAGCGGGCGCACGGTTCGAGGGGCTCGCACAGAGCCTGCTGCCCCCCGCCCCGCCCGGTGTGCCGCCCTCCCCCGCGCACCTCGCCCTGCAGCCACATCAGGTGCTGTGAGTATCACGAGACGCTCCCTCCACTCCACTCACACTCAGCCCTCCCCCGCGCACCTCGCTGCAGCCACATCAGGTGCTGTGAGTATCACGAGACGCTCCCTCCACTCCACTCACACTCACTGCCCCCCGCCCCGCCCGGTGTGCCGCCCTCCCCCGCGCACCTCGCCCTGCAGCCACATCAGGTGCTGTGAGTATCACGAGACGCTCCCTCCACTCCACTCACACTCACTGCCCCCGCCCCGCCCGGTGTGCCGCCCTCCCCCGCGCACCTCGCCCTGCAGCCACATCAGGTGCTGTGAGTATCACGAGACGCTCCCTCCACTCCACTCACACTCACTGCCCCCCGCCCCGCCCGGTGTGCCGCCCTCCCCCGCGCACCTCGCCCTGCAGCCCATCAGGTGCTGTGAGTATCACGAGACGCTCCCTCCACTCCACTCACACTCACTGCCCCCGCCCCGCCCGGTGTGCCGCCCTCCCCGCGCACCTCGCCCTGCAGCCACATCAGGTGCTGTGAGTATCACGAGACGCTCCCTCCACTCCACTCACACTCACTGCCCCCCGCCCCGCCCGGTGTGCCGCCCTCCCCCGCGCACCTCGCCCTGCAGCCACATCAGGTGCTGTGAGTATCACGAGACGCTCCCTCCACTCCACTCACACTCACTGCCCCCCGCCCCGCCCGGTGTGCCGCCCTCCCCCGCGCACCTCGCCCTGCAGCCACATCAGGTGCTGTGAGTATCACGAGACGCTCCCTCCACTCCACTCACACTCACTGCCCCCGCCCCGCCCGGTGTGCCGCCCTCCCCCGCGCACCTCGCCCTGCAGCCACATCAGGTGCTGTGAGTATCACGAGACGCTCCCTCCACTCCACTCACACTCACTGCCCCCCGCCCCGCCCGGTGTGCCGCCCTCCCCCGCGCACCTCGCCCTGAGCCACATCAGGTGCTGTGAGTATCACGAGACGCTCCCTCCACTCCACTCACACTCACTGCCCCCCGCCCCGCCCGGTGTGCCGCCCTCCCCCGCGCACCTCGCCCTGCAGCCACATCAGGTGCTGTGAGTATCACGAGACGCTCCCTCCACTCCACTCACACTCACTGCCCCCCGCCCCGCCCGGTGTGCCGCCCTCCCCCGCGCACCTCGCCCTGCAGCCGCATCAGGTGCTGTGAGTATCACGAGACGCTCCCTCCACTCCACTCACACTACTGCCCCCCGCCCCGCCCGGTGTGCCGCCCTCCCCCGCGCACCTCGCCCTGCAGCCACATCAGGTGCTGTGAGTATCACGAGACGCTCCCTCCACTCCACTCACACTCACTGCCCCCCGCCCCGCCCGGTGTGCCGCCCTCCCCCGCGCACCTCGCCCTGCATCCGCACAGGTGCTGTGAGTATCACGAGACGCTCCCTCCACTCCACTCACACTCGTGTAAACGTGTGCACGCGATCTACCTTATATGCATACACCTACTTAGACACACACACAATCTACCCAGACAATCGGCTGTTTTCTAAAACGGAGGTAGCTAGAACAGCCGCATTAAATGGTGTGTCATAGTCACGTCATACAGGAATAAGATGTCATAGAGTGCAGTGTAATGTCGTACTTACTGCCTCGATGCACCTTTAGACTTTTCGGTGCCTCACAATTCCAGTCCTTGACACTTAGATTGCATTACTGTACGTTACAGTAAATTAATGTAGCACATTACTGTAATGCAATCTAAGTTTACGTTCCTCTATGGCCACGTTTATAATAAGAAGGCAAGGGCAAGTTGAAGCTTAAGGGAATGCCTTATCGACATGCACGGAAGGAGATGCAGCTGATGTATTTCTAGTGAAGCTCCACATCAGCATAGTAACATAAAATTCATGCTTAAGCCCCATTCACCATTATGCTATTTGCTTTCCAGCTTACATAAAATTTTATTGAAGCACAATATGACTGTCATAGTCTAAACTGTCATTTTTGACACATCGTTCAAGTTTTTAACTAGTAAATTATGACAAATCAATGATTGAATTCAATTATTGTTCTAGAACAGGGATTCCCGAACTTTTATTCCTCATAGACCCCTTTCAAAAGTTATCTGGTTCCTGGTGGACCCCCTGGACCCCCTACAGGCCCACATCACATACAAATTAAATGTGAACCCTCATTTTTTCACGCCAACGTAGACCCCCATCGAGTCTCCCTGTGGACCCCTGGGGGTCCACCTGGACCACTTTGGGAACCACTGTTCTAGAATTTTAAAACAAAATTGTTTCACGTAAATGGGCCTTCACACTATTTAAATTTAACCTTTTTCATGGAGAGATATTCAAAAGTGCATTAAAATGTTTTCAGATGGCGCTAATCTAGAAAAGAAACCACCGACCTGCGCATTGACAACACACACACACACACACGGACAACTAAACTACATGTAACAAGCATTTTATGTAGTAAGTAGACGTTTAAGAGTAAATATCAGCTGTAATAAGCTCCTGGTCTAACGTAATATTGATAAGCTCTCGGATTTGTGTCAGCTCTTGGACTACTATTGCAGGATTTTTCACAATACGCTTCTTTAAGATCTGTGTCTATATGCTCTTGGACTATAACCGTGTTATTGTATTTTTTTTTACTCATTGTTTAAGCTAAACATAGACTATGAGAGATATTCCATGTTTTTTTGCAGTCCGCTGTCATCTAAAACTGTTTAATGAGTGTTTAATTTTAGACACGGTTTAAGTACACTGTTAATATTAAAATCTCTTACTATAACACTACTATACTATAGTAGTAAGATTGACTATTACACATCTAAATGCATTCGTACATACCTTGTCAATTTTATGACACCTGTCAACGTCACTGTCAAAAAATAAACTGACATTGACGTCGACAGGTGTGAGACAGCGACAACAATAGTGATTTATGCAGCGAGGAAAAGAGATAGCATACAGTACAGTTTCATTTCGACGATTTATTTATAAGCAAATTGTATTCTTCGAGTAAAATATGCGTCTAGACGCAATATATGAGGGTATTTATGATTTTCATAGCATTTTCTGATTGGTTCAACCGATTTTTTGGTAAAAAATATTTTTGGTTGCAACAAATTAGTTTGAATAATTGTTAGGGATTATTTACTCGTATGTATTTAATTTACAATTTTATTTGCCCACACTATTTAGGAATTTAATACAACACATTAAACCCACTACAGTTAAAGAGATATTTATTTATCATGTCTTTTCATAAAACGAAACGTTAATCTAATTTCAAAAGTCCGTGTGTTGCCCTCTTCAAAAAAAAATCTGTCGGTGTTGCCGCAAATTCGACTGTGATGTCCTATACATTCGTAATGTTATTTCACCGTTTGTCATGACAGATTTCTAAAGTTGGCTGTTTGGTTCAGAGCTTCTTTTGTCTAGGGTCTTTTCAGTACAAAAAATAAGGCTGTATGAAATAATTATCACTGCTTTTATTGATTTTTCTTCCGTGAACTAACATTAGGGCTGATTGAAGCAATGGTTAGATGATTTTGATGATGTCTTTTTTATAAAATTTGATCACAATACATCATCAGTTTTATTATTCTGATCTGAAACATCTGCCGTTAATAGAATTATTTAAAAGTACATTCCTTTTTAAAAATGAAATCTCAAGCGAAACGGTGATGTAATGAAATTCGAAAATTGCGCATTTGAGGAGCGCACCTCAGTTACTATGGTACTATAGTTAGAGACTTGCCATACTGCTCTAACCTTTTCTGAACTCTACAAATACAAAACACGCTCGTTTGGTGCAACAGTGATGTAACTGCAAAAAATACGGAAATTCACATCTTCAGAAAAACCTACGTTTGAAACTAGTCCTTTGATTGGGAGTGTAGTTTTGTGTAGGTAAACAATGCTACTAAAGCAGTGGTTCCCAAAGTGGTCTAGGTGGACCCCCAGGGGTCCATAGGAGACTCGATGGGGGTCTACGTTGGCGTAAAAAAATGGGGTTTACAATTAATTTGTATGTGGTATAGGCCTGTAGGGGGTCCACCAGAAACAGTTAACTATTGAAGGGGGTCTATGAGGAAAAAAAGTTTGGGAAACTCTGTACTAAAGTGTAGATTTTTGTCTAATTTGGTCTATCTACACTACTAATGTTAGATGCATGATACCTACTATACTATAAATAAAATGGGGGAGGTCTATGTTCAGTAGTAGACGTTATGGCCAATAATATGGTCGATTCCTGAAGTCACACTTAAACCTAAAGACGTAAAATTAGTCCTACCTGTCCTTTTCTCTCTCAGCCATTTATGTTAAGAACGGAGAGAGATAGACCTGACTAAGATTAGGTTTAAGTGTGACTGCCGGAATCGACCCTAATGTCACCTATACCTAATAATAATAAAAAATATACAATGACACTATTAAAGTGTAATTTTTTTGAGTAACTTGTTGATTTCACATTTTTTTGCATTCCGTACAATTTTTTATTTTTTTTTTTAATGAAAACAGAACTTTTATTTGGAGTTGTCTCACTATTGCTCCAAATGAGTTGAATATAACTTTAAAATATATAAAAAAAAACGTTTTTGCAAATTTGTAATTGTGAGAGTATATTTTTTTTTATTGTATCGAAAGGAAAAGGTTATACCAAAGGCTTTGTACGATTTAGGGTTTTAATTGCGGCTATGCGGTCTGTGTTTACCCCTTTTTTAATCGACTTCACAAAGGAGGAGGTACTCAAGATATAAACAGATTTTTTCTTTTAAACTCTGCCCCATTTGAAATGTGTTTTAAAAATTGTTGAATTAGCTTATATGCCACTTTATGATTTTATTGACATAATAATAATAAGGAAGATATTATGTCATAAAACATAAAAACTGTTTGGACAAATCTTTTTAAAAAAGTTTGCTCAAATCGAAAATATCTTTGAACCTAACTTTTCAAAGGTCGATCGATATACAATTTTAAAAAATTGGTATTTACCAATAAATTTTATATACATGTGAATTCCAATGGAGAAAATACAGATAACATAGCCGAAACTTCTGTTGAAATTGAAGGTAGATTGATCGCGGAATATTTATATAATTCACTGTAGTATACGGGCTCAAAGTGTCAAATTCCCATTTGGTCCAATTCCCTTTACAATAATTAATAAGCTAAGGGATGCCTTTAGATTAGTATCGGAACAAAAACCTATGTGTTTTTCATTTCAATTATTAATTATTCAATTATGAACAAGTTATTTTTTTTTTTTAAAAAAAGCATACGTTCCGCGCGAAATTATCTTCAATTTTAATCGAAGTTTTTTTTTAGGGTGGGCTTTAAAATAAACTACATATTTATTTATCTTTCTACAAATGAAAAACAATCTCAAGTCTCAGGACTGTTGAATGAAATTATTTTTGAACTGTATTAAGTTTATGACTTTTTTTTGACAACGAATGTTTTTCATCACAATTTTTTTTTTGCAAATTTTAAGCACAAAATTATAATAACAAGAAAACGTAGTTTCTATACGTAGAAAGCCCGCCCTGAGCTGATATATTTTAGTTGTAAAATTTAAGATTATATAAAACATGGTTGTGCGTGACAAGTGCGAGCGAGAAGGGTATATTGTGCGAAAGAGTGCGAGTGTTTTCCGTATGAAATTACTAGACGAACACCTGGTATGAACACAATTTTTTATCTATATATATGTATGTATTAAGGGTTTTACACATACAATGGTTCTAACGTTTGTGTTGTTTTTTTTTTATTAGAAAAAATACTGCATATTTTATATGTATATCTTATGAAGAATGTTTTATTTTTTCTCGCACATTCGAAATCTCAAGTGTCAAATATTTGACAGTTTCTGACAGTCTCCTCGAATATCTTTTGTTAAATTAATGTTGTATGTATTTTGATATACCTATGTTTACTAGAAATATTATATTATATGTTATATATTTCAAAATATAAATGCCATTTTATGCAGCATTAATGGAAATAATATTTTTGAAAGATTTTTTAAGCAATTAAAAATATTATTTTCTTTTTAAGTGAAGAGTAGTAAAGGTAATAAAAAATAATAAATAGAATACTTGCTGCTTCTTTGAGAGAATCTCAATAAATCTCAGATATAACATAAAAGTGCTTAAATAAATGGATGAATATTTGAGTACATCCCTAAATATTTTCTCATCAAATATAATTGCATTACTCTCGTAAAAGTAGATAAAATACTCATATCATAGTTATGAACATGAAACCTAAATCAAAATAAAACTACCTTTAAAAAACCATCTGATGAACTAAACTAGACTTTACTGAATATGGTATACGTATAGACCAGTGGTTCCCAAAGTGGTCCAGGTGGACCCCCAGGGGTCCACAGGAGACTCGATGGGGGTCTACGTTGGCGTGAAAAAATGAGGGTTCACATTTAATTTGTATGTGATGTGGGCCTGTAGGGGGTCCAGGGGGTCCACCAGAACCAGATAACTTTTGAAAGGGGTCTATGAGGAATCTAGAAAGTTCGGGAATCCCTGATATAGACTTAACACTGATTGTGAAAACTTTAAAATAAATATTATATGAACTAATAGTAATTGAAAGTAAAAGTAACAAAATGTATTTTTTTTTTGCATGTGATTTTGTACTCTATCTATAGTTTATGTCAATGCAATTTGTAAAAGTTGTCAAACTTCGGATTATTCAGTTTACATCTTGTACAAATTGCCTTGGTACAAATTTATGACAAGCAAAAGTCAATAAAAAAAAATATATTGCTTTTTGTAAATGTGGCACACACTCCATAATATCTATTTGAAGAATTACAACTGTATCTAATTTAAAATCAATTACTTAAGAAATTGCTTATTGTCATGTAATTTTAATTTTAATAATGTCATGGATCACCATCATGGTGACCGACCCGTCCTGCCCAGCATGGTGCCTATGGGCAATACCTCCCATGGCAGTCTTGTGGCGTGCCCTGGGGGAGGCCTACGTCCAGCAGTGGACTGCAATAAGCTGATGATGAATGTCATGGATAGTAGAATTCATCCACACCTCATTCTATTCAACTGTGGTTGACTTTTGGCAGTCCTATCTCTTCGAAAAGATTCTTAACTATAGAATGAATACCATTAATTAAGCAAAAAAAAAGAAGAATATATTACGAGACGTTTTTTGTGCTAAGTCAATTCGTAAAACATTTGTGGGGTTTAATCTATCTGAAAAACTTCGATATCGCGTTGCAGGATTTCTATGGTTCTGTTTGCGTCCTGTAGATGGCTCCGCTACACATTATTAGGTAGTTGTTCATACAACATTCTGTTTTTTTACCCGACTGCGCGACGCAAAGGAGTGGTATTGTGTTTAACAGCCTATGTATGTATGTATGTTCCTTTGAAGCACTACACAGACCAGCCGATTTTTTTGATAGTTTTTTTTTTATAATACAACTAAATGGAGTGAGTGTAATCCACATTTATGTCAAAGTTCGATGGTATATACCGCGCTCTCTTTTGCATTAATAATGCGCTGTAAGGGTGAAAGGGATAGTATGATTAAATATCGTTTATTATATATTCTAGGACGTGGTATGAACACTTTTCTAGTTGTATTTTTAGTCTTTTTTAAAACTATATTGCATTTTTTTTTTGTTAGTATCGAATCATGTTTGTTGATAATTTGGAAATGAAGTAATTAATTTCGGGTAGTGAAAAGGGCACAATATAAAAAATAATGACAATTGTCATTTATGTATTACCGTAAACAAATGTACATAGTGATGACTTATTCCGCCTGAAGGAGACATTAAGAAGGATATTCACAGAGGTTTATATAAAAAAAAACAGTGATTGGTAAATGCTGCGCTTCTTATACTTTCCTCTAGTCATCATATAACTATCTTGCCATTCAAAATTGTGCCCTGAATGTACACCTATAGGGACCATTTCATGTATTTGTCATCTTGCATCTCCAGATGAAATTTTGGAGGGGAAAATTGTGGTTATGTTGTCAAAAATGTGAACTAGTCTATCTCTGTTCTGTATATGGTGTCAATGTGAGATAGCAGTCACTTAGAACGATGAACACCCATTGAAAACCATTTTTGACAATGTGACCGTATTATTGGCATTAAAATATTTTGACATAATTTTGTAATGGTACTTTCGAATTCGCTGAAATTTCATGTTCATGTCAAAAATGTCAAAATTATGTCAGAATGCTTTGGTGTCGGTTATTATTATTTGTATTTCGAAACGAAAAGAACTTTTAGAAAAAGAATCTCTAAATAATTATTATTTTGTATGAAACGGCGGGTTTTTACTGGCTTTTCTAAAATTGCGATACCGTTACCGCTATTTTATATCTAAACATGGCAATATACATTTCCGCGCCGCGTTATAGGATCTGTATTGGACTTTAGTTCCGACTGCGTCCGATAGATGGCCCCGCTACAAGCCTTACGTGACGGTAACGCTATATTGGAGAACCAGAGAGACTTGTCTGATGTTTGATTTGGCGCTAAAACACTTCTGTGTCACTCGCCCATAGCTTGAACCCGAGTTAAATTTTTGACATGAAATCTGTTTAAAAACACTTTCAAGTGACAAGTTAGCCTAAAAAAAATGTCAGATAGTGTTAAAGTACTAGATTTATCGTGTACAGCCGCGTTATAAGTCTAGTATTTTTTTGACATTTATTGACAAAATGACGCAGTTTTTGTGAACAATATTTCAAGTTAATCAAGTAAATTATGTCATTTCCAAAGTTAATGTCACTGATGCTGTAAAATGTGGTTTATAAACTTTTGTTTATTATAGAATGACGTCATAAATCTTACTGACCAATAACAGGAAATGCTGCGCCGTGATTAATCGCTCACCGGTGACGTCATCAGCCAATGTTGTTCACATAACTGTAGTTTTTATTGTGATTCGGGTACATATTAAGAGTAAGTGAGTTCTGCTCGAGTGCGAGTGTGAAGCTCTGTTCCTAGGATAGCGGCACCGTCATATAGCGGTGTTCGAGGAACATAACATCGGCACCGTTATGACGCGGCCTTGAAGGAATTAGCTTTGCATCTGAAGAGATCGTGTTTTTTCGAGATTACGACCGCTATTTTACGGCACCGCTATGCTGGGAGTCCATGGCTAAAGCGATATGCGTCACGTGCAATATCTAGCATAATTATTATTTTGTTTCCAATAAAATTTTTGAAAATCGCTTATGTTTTTTATTGTTTTTTTTTTTGTAGGTTGTCGGAAAATAGTTGTAGTATCCGTTTCGTGCCTGTGCCTGATTTCGGAACTAACATTTTTTGTATGTCGTATGGATAATGTACTCATACACATACATAGCAACTAGCGCCATCACCCAACGGAGCTGTGAAACGCACTAGCGCTCAAAAGAACTGTATTTGGATATATATCCTTTTAAGCAAAAATCCAACTCCGCGTGCATGTAATCGATTAAGTGGAGCGAGATATGACTGGGATTGGTTTGCTGTCTGTCGATGCCGTGAATGGAGGCTTCATGCTTTTGCTGATCCAACTCCGCGTACTATCCGTGCATGTCTTAAGAGATTAAGGAACTCAGGGGCGAGATATGATTGGGATGAGCTTCCAACTTGTTATAATAATTAGAATATTTGTTAGGGTAAAAATTTAGTACACTAAAACTAGTCAATGATTTAGTGGTTTACTAAAAACAAAAATTTCAAATATAATCCTGTGGATGCCACGGGTTGAAAATTATAATTGGCGAAACATATCGCACCTTCGGTAGAACAAGGGCACATTGTCTAACATTGCAAAAGCTAAACGGTGCCTTTGTTCTACCGAAGGTGCGATATGTAGATTCGTTACATCTCAGTTTTGATTTCGGAAATATTGCGATGTATTGTCTTCGGCATGCTAGGTGCTCGGGTCTGGTAACTCTCGTGGCTAGTTAGTGCAAGTGCCTGTTGTCAGTTACCTCTGGAGTTATATCCGAGGGTCAGTGTGTCCGGAGTACCCAGTGTCTAATGTACTCATACACATAGATAGGATCAACTAGCGCCTTCATCAACTGCAGTTGTGAAACGCACTAGCCCGCTCAAAAGAACCTTATACGTAAGTATGGCGAATAATTTAAAAAATTGCTTGTCAAATCATCGAATTACAGTAAGATGAATCGATTCAAAAGAACTTTTGACTCCATTTTTGCGAATGTCTGTCAATTTTCGCCGTGAATGGAGGCTTTGCTTCGGCTGCTGCATGCTATTGCATGTCTTACGTAATCAGGGGCAGTTCTGGGATCTCTCGTTGTTATATTCTAAACTTAGATACCTAGGATACCCCTTCGTGTTCCTTCAGTTGTGGCTAGCCCGTTTTGGGATCATAGCTATATCATACTGCCTGTTTTATCGAAATTTTATAACAGCGACATCTTGACGAGTAGCGTAATTAAATAGTTATAGTATAGCTACTGCTGCCCAATAGATGGCAGCACTTCACCTAAAATTCACAATCCACTTCGTAGCAAAGCTACGGATACATGTAGTAAACTACGGTTTGACTACTGAGTAGCAAGCCACAGGGTCATTAAAATATCGAAGAATTTAAAATATTCTATTACAGCTGAAAATATGATGATGATGAAATCCGATCGTAGGTATTTCGGCTAAGGCGACCAATCTCTACGGAGATATTATAGTGCACAAGTGTGTGCGCAAACACAGATGCACTCTCTGTTCCGTTACTCTCATAGTCCGATGAGACGGAAAGCCGACACGACCGGAGAGAGATCAGGCGCAGGACCAACGGTTTTACCTGCTTTCCGAGGCACGAGCTAAGTGACAATTTTGCAATTCATTCCGAGTCATGGAATGCTGTACTTAGTGACACAAGACCTTAGGGATCTTAATTGGGACATTGGTGCAGGCCCTTGACTGGGATCGAACTTACGCCTCCCGCTTGAAAGATGCACGTCTTAATCACTGGGCTATCACAACTGAAAATATAATACTTTTATAATAGGGTCATAAATAAAACAGGCTAAATTAACTAACAACAATACCATTTATTGGTTATACAGGTTTTGACATATAGCAACAGGGAGTTCATCGGTTAACGTGGAGGGATGGACTTATATACCACTCTCAACAACCAAAAAATACATTTAATCTTTTTAATTACGTGATAAAGAGATTACGCGGTGTTAAAACTATAATTTTTTTCTCCCTCTTCTAATCGTTTTGTCTCTTTTCTAGCCGCGAGCGCCGTCGGCGATGAATTTTTTATCTGCAATTATATATTATCTCCAGTTGCCCGACTACCGCGGTATTGACCTCTCGATCGACAAGTGAATTTTAGTGTGTGACAAACTGACCTGCCCAATCAGAGTGCCCTTACCCTAAAAGTGGACTATAGTGAACTGTGAACCTAAACCCTACGATAAATCCCGCGCGGAAGAAGAAAGAAGAGAAAACACGCAGGTAACTCTTTGACCTACTCCTAAAATATTCCCTTTGACGCGACGCGATCCACCTAAATCTCTAAACACGCGGTATTTTAACTAGTCACGTGTGGTGTGATTAACCCCACCCCATATATTCAGTTAGTAAGAGGCAGCTTTTATTAGACATGGTAAAATTCGTCATCCGAGTAATTGACCCGGTAGCTCAGTGGTAAGAGCGCTGGCACGGAATGCAGAGGTCGTGTGAAGAATTTTTTCCATTTTATTCATTAATCATTTTATAATACATAATAAATTAAAAGCAACGTTACGTATTAACATACATTTTCAATTGGCAACAAAAAATTGAACATTTACAAATAACAAGATCTAGATCTGGATCTAGATCAAGAAGAGAAATAACTCTCTAGATCAAATAATAAATTACATAGGACGAACTATAAGTAATATCAGTTTATTAAATATACTTAGATAATTTTTTTGTAGTTGTTTTGAGAACATTTTCATATAAGTCCACCCATTTTATATAAATATCTTCACGTTACCCGACTATAAAGTTGGAAACACTGCTTCTAAATAAGTGAGTATAATTTTATTATTATGTCTGGAAGACTATATTAATTTATATATCTTAACAATGAAAATATATTATTTATATTTTACTTTGTTTTCATATTATTTATGGAAGCCCAAAGATTTATCATGTTCTGCATTCAGCGGTAAAAGTAATCTTAGTATAACTTTTTATACTTTACTTACTTTTAAAATTATTTTTAAACTAATGTAGCTATCGTTTTATATTAATAAGTTACTATAGCATTCATTTTCAATATACTGGGTATAACAGAATGGGTATGTTAAGGTAAATGCCATGAAAATCGCCCAACATAGAGAACCTTTCTTCTATGCTGCTCTGGGAATTGAAAAAAACGTATAATACTACAGCTGCTTCTCTTCTCGGGCATACAACACATCACTAGGGATCTGACGAAAATTGTACGTAAAAAATAACATGGCGCTGGTGGCCCGACAACTAGATTTTAGTCTGGCGGTCAAAGGGTTAACATACCCCTTTTGTTACATCCTGTATAAGATACATACTAATATTGCATTTATCCTCAATATTTTTTATTTATTCAATCACACGTTTATTTTCAATAAGGAAGTCACAGATGAAGTACATAACTTTCTATGTAGGCTCTATTCTATTATATTAACAATTTTATATTTCATTTTTTTATATTGACCAATAGCTAAATAATATATTTTGTTCTCTTCCAATTTAGTATTTATTTTAAATTGAGAGAGCTTCAAGCAATAATCAACAATTCATACTAAATAATTATGTATCTACGTGCATTTTAATTATATTTTCAAGACAGTACCTAATAGGTATCATTCATTAATTTTTTTTATAACTTAAAGTTTAATTTTATTACAATTTCTCGCATTCTCATAGTAACTATTTATTATTAATATTAAAGAGAACTGAGGGCTTAGTTAGACAGTACGACAGCAAAGTTCGCAAATATTACAATCGAAGCATTTCCTCTGACTTTTATTTATTTAGCGCGTTGATTACATGGCGCTCTGAAGCCAAACCGTTGGTAGAAATATTTCGATACCTTTCCGATCTTCGTTATCGCTGGTAAAAGTGTTACATTACCTAAGCCTTCTCTAAGTTTCTCTGATTATTCTATACTTTCTATTGTCATTGTCACGTTAGTTTTTTTTAAATTATAATATCTACAATATATCTTACTTAGAAGGAAGAAAATCCAACCTAATAATAACTAACTAAATAATTTGCACCATAGTGCCTACTTGGCTACCCCATATAATATTTAAAAGTAAAACTAAGAAGAAATAAATATAAAATAATAATAGTTCAGTTATAGTAGGCGAATAAAAAAATAACTTTTGAGTTGGTATTTAAAACGTATGATTTCAAAGAATAGCTAAATAATAAACATTTAAGTACCTGCTTACATAAAGATAAATACATGCAATAATAAAGTTAGTGCTGACTACTATAACTTATTTATTTACACAATAAATTTTATAAAGATATATTTATATATTTTTTTATTGCGCTAATACACAATATTTCTAATACACTTAAGTATATTTTTCTATTTCCTGTGAAATACTAATTAATAATATTTTTTTATTACACATAAAGTACCTACAATAACAAATTAAGCTAAAAGTGCAATTTTTCGTAATATTTTTCAACAACTAATAAAAATCTATTTAAAAAATAACTTTACAAATTCACTAAATTTAAACAACTCTTAGAAGTTTTAATTTTTTTTTGTTACAAACAAATTTCTCTATTATTTTCGACAACGTATAAAATACACATATTTAATTGGCAAAATGGGAGATATGTTTATCATAATTTAATATTATTTAATTTATTTATATACAGGTGTAATTTTTGGTCGTCAACATTCCCGAAAACTACGGAATCTCCTCATCATCACGATCATTTTTCTCCATGGAAGCATACCTGGGAAGTGTCTGGTTTTCAAAATATTAAGGTCCAAAGTTGAGTAAATAGACTGCGTTTTTCTGTATAAACGCACATAGACGCGCGTAGCAAGATTTTTTCACGAGAAATAATTAATAACTGTCTATAAAAAAACCAACATAAACACTAGACACTATAAATTTTGCCCGATCAAGTAATTTAAAAAAAAAAAATCCCAACATTTTTTTTCACATAAACTTACTTTATTTGATGTATAGAGTACGTACCCTTCGTTAATGGTGGCCACAAAAAAACACCTGTATAACTCTAATATAAATAATAATATGCATTGAAACATCTAAGTTATATCCACTTTATAACATAACATGTCAGCCAGTTGATGTATAATTGAAATAATTCATTTATTTCTTCCTTGCAGGGTGTAACAGACAGGTTGTACCTAATAGTATGTTAAGCGAAATGCTATACAAATAGGCCATTATAAAAAACCAATCCACAAAATTTGAGACTTGGAATTATATGTTTTTTTTTCGTTGAGAATTCCTAAACAACTCAGGATTGTACAATATTGAAAAATAAACATGTGATTTGTAGTCTCAAATTATATAGGTTATCTATAGTGAGCTATATTGACAGCATTTCACTTAACACATCCCTTATGTAACACCCTGTATAATATTATGTTGTTGTAGGTAAACCTATTTACAATGCACATTACTTTCAGATTATTTCTAATTATTAATTATGTAAACGCTGTGCGTAATATTACACGTAATTCTAAGATATATTTATCAAAAGTTGCACATTATATGTATATATCTTCAACTGCAACACATTTTATATTTATATATTATATTATAATATTTTTGGCAACACAGCTTTGAGCGTAAAATATATATTTAAGCAATAGCTTTGAGCTTCTATACTATATTTCGTAAAGCAACGTTTTCTAGAGCTCCCATAGTTATTTTTATAATAATATATTTTTGACGTTACATCTGCAAGACGTTGATCTTTTAAATTTTCTATTATATAGGAATTTTATCAGAAACTTCGTAAGTATAGGAATCTTTACCTATTAACACATTTTATAATAGTACATGTAGAAATGTTATGCCAAGGCAATATAATTTTAGGCCTTTATCTGAAACCCCAATTTTTCTAACAACACTATTATATTTTAGACTTATTTAAGTATAATAAATATAATATATTTTCATCGTCAATTTTACTGGAAGACTTGTAACATAGCAACGACAATACACAGTCAAAAAGATTTAATGACCCTATCATTAAATAAAATAATAATTAAAATATTTTTTCTATTCTTATATATTATCAAAAGACGGTTCCATTATTATTTTATTTTATATTCGATTAGAATTTATTATATTTTAATAAAATAGGAATGGACCATCATAATAATATAATTATTATACCTAATCAAACAAAATAATAACTTGAGAGATAGGATAGTAGCAATTTTAATTTATTGCTAATTATTTGTCTGTTATACCTTTCGTTGTTGAGTAAGTAATCATGGCGCTGCTTTGGTACGTGTCATATAAGCTACAATTCAATTTAACTAGTATTTCTATATATTTTTTTCTAAAGTAGAATAAATTTTCAAAAATTTGAGTGCGAAATTTAATGTAGGTACTCTCTCTATTCACTCTAGAAGTATCTATGTATAAGGCAATGTACAAAATGCATAGGAAATAAAATAAACTGGATCCATCCCTTTTACAACATCAATTTTCGGTAAATTTCCTTTTATTTAGATAGATTTTCCCGAAAACCACGATAGACGTCCGATATACTTACACAAACGTTATTTTCCATAGTAAGGACTAGACATGAATAAATATAACGTAACTTTGACTTTTTAAAATACATAATTTTATAGACACAGAAACATGTTATTACTATTCAAAATATGAACAATTTTAAACTTGGATACACTTGCAATTCACATCAAATTCTAATTATCAACATCAATATTAAAATACACACAGAAAATGCTCAATTATTTTATTACACTCAGATTATCAGAGAACTTTTAAAACGCGAGTAATTATTCTAAAGGTCAGATATTTGAAGGATAAGTAATGTTAATGCTGTCTCTATCTTTCTTATTCTTTTCTGTAGGTACACAGAAAACACAAAGATAATGTACAAAGACGATCTTATCTCTAACAAAGATATCACCAACCACAAAAATTTTCGTGACTAGCAAACAGCAAAGTAAACACATCTTGATCAAGTTTCAAATTTGTTAATCAGTAAGATACACTATAATTTTTTTTTAAATCTGCCCATAGAACAACCATAATAGACGTCGATTTATTCTTAAAATTACTCATTGTTTTACAAGTCCGCAAAAGTCAAAGTTACGCGCACAAATCCATCAGCTTAGTCCACAATAATGTCATGACCAAGACGGTCCATTTCTGCCAGAAGGAAGTCAACATCTTTTTCAGTGACAGCGGCTGAGGAGATGATGTTACGGAAAAAGTTCGGACGGCGGTCGTCTGGCTGGTAGCCCACCATCAAAGTACCGGATTGCATCATGCGGCCTTTCAGTTTGGCGCACACCTGGGGATGGAGATAACACGTAAGACGCAATTTAGGTTACTGGCGATTAGATAAGCGTCAAAAATCACTCTTTATACTATACACCAACCCTCCTGGCACACGCTAGACAGCGCGTGCCAGGAGCGTGGCGTATAGTATAGTCACGTCATGTAGGTCACCGTTGAGCCATAATTTTGTACTGTTGGCGTTTGAGGAGTTAATGGCAGTGCTGTTAGCGGAGTTATAGCTAATGGCGCTACTTGAAAATTATTATTTGGAAAAATCAAAGTTTTTTCTACTGTTATTTATTTTGAAATAAGTGTCTGTATAACAGGCTATTAAGAAAAATATTACAACATAATCACATTACATTACTTACATCTTAAGTAACTACCCGAAAAGGTAGTTAGATAAGATTATTTCTGGATCATAAAGGAGATCCACGTTATTGAAGACAGATGTAAATGATCAGTGACAAGTTGCTAGCTTATCGCCTGAGAGAACGCCCCTGAGTTCCTTAGTCGACTCTTACGACATGCACGGAAGGAGATGCAGCTGATGTATTCTAGTGAAGTCCCGCATCAGCATAGGGGTGCAATTAAGTAGGTATTTATTTATGAGGAAAATTTCAACTTAAATTTATTTATTTTATTGCGAAGAAAAGACAAAGGCAACGAACAATTTATATGCAGTCAATGTGTTTAGTAAAAGATTTAGAAATAAATTTGTACTGAATAATAAATACATAAATGGAAACATCAGAAAAATCCTCCAAAACATCCTACACATCACGAACAAAAGTATATGTGTGTAGGTACCACACGCATGACAAAAAGGTTCAACCCTACCTGGCCAAGCTTGATCTCCTTGTTCCGATCATGCGGGACCCCACGCAGCTGCTTCGGAAGGTACCAGAAGCTGACGTTCACGAGCTCCGGCTCCAGGATCAAGTGGAACTTGTCAGGCTGCTCGCGAATGCGACGGACCATGTACTCGGAGAGTTCCATTAAACGATCCATTAGGCGCTCGAAGCCTGATGTACCCTGAAAGGAGAGTTTTATAAACCGTTCAATGCAAAGAACATAGGTACTGTAGAATACCTAAATTCCCACGGCATTACCCTGAATCAAACTAAAGTAAATCATTATAGAATAACCTTATTATTTCATATTTTACAAATAGCTTTTATAGATATCGCTTTGGCCGCCATTGCATCACCACAGAGTATATTATGAGACATAAATAAATAATCACGCCTTTATCCCTTACGGGGTAGGCAGAGCACCGAGGACGGATAGCGCCACTTGTGACCAATTTTGTGGGTACAGTTGCGCACACAGTTAAAGTAATGATGTTGTAGGTATAACTAAGGTAGGTGCTATACCTATTTGAAGCAATATGGTGTGTAAAAAGGGGTATTTTAAGCGAAATGCTATGTGAAATACCTATTATAGTTCTCTATACTTTGAGACTCGAAATCACATTTAAAGTAGGTAAGTATAGCCTCGTATAGGGAAAACGAGAAAAGGATGTTTCGAGAAAAGGACTTTTTGAGAAAGTCTTTACCATTGGTCAGATATCTGAAGAATATATTTGATGCTGTATTACTCTATCTGACAATTAGAAAAATCGGTACTAAGGCACTTGGACGATAGTGATTCCTAGAGATATCAATAAATAGCTATGCTGCCGTTAACTTATGACCTGGCAGCATGGCCTTTGCCTTAGCCGGTTACGTAAGGAACAAAAAAAGCTATGCTGTCCGCTTAATTGTATGACCCTTAGATTGCATTACTGTAATGTATAGTAATGTACTATATTACTAATGTACTGTAATGTACAGTAATGCAATCTAAGTGTCAAGGACTGAAACTGTGAGGTACCTACCGGAATGTCTCAAAGTGCATCGAGGTAGTTAGTAGTAGTACATTAGCACTCTATGACATCTTAGTCCTTTATATCTTATGCAGCTAAATGATCATACCTTGCCACGCCATTGAAGCCACAGCTTGAAGATGTCGTTATGGCGTCCGCACTGGATCACCTTGTCTCCAGTGTCGAAGCGAGGATCGTAGATCTTGTCCGGCATGAACAGGTACTCTGCTGACATCGCGTTGCAGCTTAAGAGGATACCCTGGAAAGAGGCTTTATCTCAACAGACAACTATGCTGGCGTTGCAGCTTCGGAGAATGCCCTTGAAGGAGGCTTGGTTTTAGAACAGACAGACAAATGTGACCAAAGTGATCGACGCAATTTCGTGAATTCGCACTTCCGTTATTCGATCTTTAGTATTTCGCAATTAGTTATAAGATCGATGAAAGTATATAGATAGCTGTTTTTTACGTTACATCACACGAATTGGACTAACCGCGGATTAGGCGTAAGAAGCGATTAAGGGTTTCCGCGAAGTGGGCAGCAGAGCGAGTACTAACGACTTAC
Organism: Carposina sasakii; assembly: GCA_014607495.2. Classification (NCBI taxonomy): domain Eukaryota; kingdom Metazoa; phylum Arthropoda; class Insecta; order Lepidoptera; family Carposinidae; genus Carposina; species Carposina sasakii. The sequence goes on along the minus strand of CP053176.1, from coordinate 7,076,630 downwards.
GAGAGTAAGGGAATAGACAGTACATTGCCTATATTGAGATTGTACCTATTCTCTCGTCAGGAAGGAATAAATAATAAAGTTGATTATTACGGTATATTTTCCTTATAGGTATGTTCTCATGGGATGATGTCCTTATGGGAAGTTGTCCTTATGCGAAGATGTCCTTATGCGAAGATGTCGTTATATGGAAGTTGTCCTTATGGGAAGTTGTCCTTATGCGAAGATGTCTTTATATGGAAGTTGTCCTTATAGGAAGTTGTCCTTATGAAAAGTTGACCTTATGGGATGTTGTACTAGCTGTCTTTATGGAACTTTATTAACTTTATTTAATAATATAGACGTTATGACACAGTTGACCACAATAATCAAAAAGGCGCTAGAGTTTAAAGTTTAACCTTTCTTGTACCATGGGTTTGTGAAAAATCCTTTTCAAGAGTTGATAAGGTATAATTCTAAATAAAACGCCCAAATAAACTATTGTTTTAATTTATTTATTTCCAGCAACAACTTCTGGTTTTGTAACGCCATATACCTCTGCATAAGTACTAGATTTAGTTTCTTAGTTTTGTAATATTCCGCTATAGCTTCATTCATTGCCATTCTGCTTTCATCAACTTTAGATTTTTCTGAAAGACAAATAGGAATATTAAACTCCGTTTCATAGTATCTATCTAATTAAACATTAATCATCATTATCATCATCATCATCAGCTCTGGGAAGTCCACTGCTGAACATAGGCCTTCCCCAACAACCTCCATTCCGACCGGTCGGAAGCAGCCTGCATCCAACCGACACGCCCGTGACCTTGGCTAGGTGTCGTCCGTCCATGTCGCGGGTGGCCTTCCCACGCTGCATCATTATTATCATCCATCATAAATCATTGTACTAAAGACAATGGATGTATGGACATAGTTTCCCTTGCCTTTTGCGATAAACTAAAAAAACTGCTATGCCTGATTTTGAAGTTAATATTTTATGTATGCACTATGCGGTTACACAAAAAATTTAGCCATACACATAGCAACAAGCGTCATCATTGCAAAAGAACTAACTAGAATCACTTTTAGAAAAGTAAACTTGAAAATAAACATGAAAATTACCGCTATTCCTTGGTGCAGTCGGTTTTAATTTAACAGGTACAGTTTTAGGGGTATTTTCGATTACAAATGGTGCTTTATGCGGCTGTAATTCTTCTTCAGAAGCTTCCACATCATTACTATAAGCAAATATATTCTCTTTGCTATCTAACGTCTCGAACATAACAGTAAAATTAGATTTTACAGTATTTTCTACACTTATTTTATCATTATCGTTATGGGTTATATCTAAATCGTCTTTCGATTTATTTTTTCGAGGTAATTTGCTTTTCGGTGAGTCTCCATTGTTGAAACTTGCAAATCCACGACATCTGATGTTTGATCGTAAATCTTTGTCATCTGGTGTTGTGTTATTTGCAGCATCATTATCAGGTACGATGGGTATTGGAGTATCACTATCGGATGAAATTAAGGCATTGACGCGATCGAAGATCTCATCTGGCATTGCGATTCTCTGAAACATTCACAAAATATGAATAACTACTTCGTAACTTCGTCCGCGGAAACTACAGAAAGTAGCCTATGCCAACTATGTATCTATATGTAGAAATGCAAAATTTCAATAAAATTATTATTATTATATAAAGCGTGAAGTAACAAACAAACAAACAAACTTTCGGATTTATAATATTGCCATTGTACCTACATGCATCTCTTCTTTTATGTTGTTTACCATATTTCTACCAGGAGATATTATATTGCACAAGTGTGTGCGCAAACACAGTGGGACGGAAAGCCGACACGACCGGAGAGAGATCAGGCGCAGGACCAACGGTTTTACGTGTTTTCCGAGGCACGTGCTAAGTGAAAATTTTGCAACATTGAAATCTGTACATGAAATAAATTCATTGGTACAGGCTCGTGACTGGGATTTAACTTACGCCTCCCACTTGGAAGGTGTATAAAGGTCTTAACCACTGGGCTATCACCGCTTCATATTGTATATATGTATATCACATACTGAACTTTGCATTCAATTTTGGGTTCTGCATTAGATCCTTCTTCTTTCTCCTGGCTATCTTCTTTAAATTGTCCCACTTCAGCCTGACCTGATGCGGTGTGCGAGGCGCTAGAGCAACAGAGTTAAATTGCCGAGTTATTTTATGCCATTCAGCCATTTTCATTTTATTTGTAGCTGCATTTGTGTTCTTATTGTTAATTATATTGCTCTTCTCGATGAGCGAAATTAAAGCTTGCACTTCTGGTTTGATTAGCGCTCTAGATTTTTCCTGCAAATTAGAATAAGGGAGTTCAAATAAGTTGCAATCGAAATAAAACCTTTACTATGGAATAAGTTCTCAGAAGAAGTCATCATGGTTGTGAAGCAAAAAATTTGGCGTAAATCCCGCATCTTCCGCTCCATCAACAATTTTGTACTAGTCAGTTTCTTCGTAAATAAAATAAATTGTAAAATATACTTACCGATTCCGCACTCATTTTATATTTTCCATTATATTTTGCAAAAACATCCCAAATACAAGCAAAACACCACAACTAAGAAACTTGAAAACGCAAGAAAACAAAACACAATTTTGGAAAACTTTAAGTAATCAAAGACAAACGTCAGTGAGTTCGTCAAACGTCTAACTTGCCAGCTTTTATACACTCATAATACCTGCGCAAAATAGGGACTCTTTTGATAGTTTATAGGCGGAAGGACCCTCTCTCTTTCTATGGCCAATCCCTACGCACCGCCGCCGCACATGTTCACACTCGCATTGGCCTTCACGAGCCGCGTGCGAGTGGCAGTATTTAATACCTATGGCGCAGTACCAAAGTCCGCATTTTCTCTCACGTCTCGACGCAGGTCAGTCAAAGGCAAATATCAAAGCGACATTGGCGCAGTGTCGTGAACGAGTGCATGTGCGGCGGGATTAACTTTTGGGGCCGATTTTGCCATGGTCCCAATAGCCTATCTGAAGTATAGAATTGATGCTGTTTTTATCTTGATCAAGCGGGGAAAGAGAGTAATAACTTTACCCTTCAGTAGGGTAAGCACGAATTTTTTTACGTGCCATAACGCTATAGATTCGCAAGGCAAATCTATGAGATTTGACAGATTCCTTGATATTGATACGGACTATCGAGAGGTTCGTGCTTGCCCCACTGATGGGCTATCTGACTATGGGAAATATCGGCTCTGACATAGTTAAAGAGGAAGTAAGTTTAGCTAAACATGGCCAAAATAGCATGACAAAACGTATACCTAAATTATTCTCTACAGAGATGGCGAAGAACTCGAAGAAGGGGTGTTTTTTCCGCCAAACTAAACCTATCACCAATTAGCCTATTCAGAATAAAAGTGAGCCTACTGCCGCTGTTCGGGTGCGTTTGTCTGTCACAACCAGTTTGCTCCAAATCTAATAGACCAAATTAGGTGGTAGGTTAGTATTCCTGCGACGGCTGGGACCCAAACACAGATGTGGCATGTGCATGTCACTTCCATTTATTAAATTTCATCGAGTGTTCATCAGTAACAATATTATTTGTAATGAAAAACTCACAAGAAAAATTGCTAATAACAAATTCCATCCGCATTCCTATACACCGTCGATCAAAAATAATCTTAGAAACCTTTCCACCAAAGCAGATATTCCTTCACCCAGGTGGCTGATATTTAATGTAGGGAAATTGAATCTTATTACACGGTAATAAGAGGGGCGCTTTTCCGGAAGCTTTCCCTAAATGGTATTAAGGGTTGTAAACGTCAGAGCAATGCGGTGTATAATAAATTTTGTGGCCACGCCCACAAAGTTTGTGGCTAAGGATGGGAAGATGTCGATAAAATTTTATCGAAATAAATAAGGATATTTTTTTATGATTCTGAGGTGGAAAACACTAGAAATGGTACCTTTTCAGTATTTCAGTGTTTGCCTGGCTGTCGCACTCACCCTGTATAAGTATGTCTTTGTACCTACACACACATATACACGGCTCAATTCTCAATAATAGGATCTAAAGCTGCAGGATCGGTAATGAGATCCCATAGCCATGTTTACCATAGTGAGGTCAGATGTAAAAAATCAGTGACAAGTTGCTAGCTCATCGTCTGAGAGAACGTCCCCGAGTTCCTTAGTCGACTCTTACGATATTCACGGAAGGAGATGCAGCTTATGTATTCTAGTGAAGCGCCGCATCAGCACAGGTTAATAATTTCACCTAAGATTAAATTTAAATCATTGACGACTTGATTGTAATTTTTTAATATGTTTCTATATCAAACATGAATGGTGGTCATTATATCGATGAAATTCTTCCCCTCCCTACGACCATCTGACGTCGGGCTACATTTAATTAAATCTGCCGACACTCACAAACATATGTTGCCAATTTCCACCCTCATCCCTTACAGCTTCCAACCTAAAAGCCACCCTAACCTACGAGCATAAGCATCAAAATCGCGCCCCAAAAAATTGTAATAAACGACCTTTTAATGCCATAATTTTGGGATGACAATAGCGCAATTCCGTAGTCTTTATTTTCGGGGACTAAGGTTGAATTTCCCACGTAATTGGGCAATTTGCTTGGGTTATTTCATAAGTCATTATTTGCAGATTCCAGTGCTTAGCCGAGTCAGTGTTTTTGACAGTCAGGTTATGATATGGTTATTTATACGACAGGGAATTACTTTACTTGTGAAAGAATAGCAAAAGCATTGCTATCGCGAATAATCTCATTTATTTGAAGAAAAAGCTTGACTGCATAAAAAAAACTAAGTGACTCTCACGGTCAGGAATAAGACGAATTTATCGATACCTCTTAAGCTCAAATGCGACAATTATTACGAGTACCAGCCGCCCTCCTTAAGACTAAGTCATCGGTCCATCTGGCCGGAGGGCGCCCAACGCTACGCTTGCCGCGGCGCGGTCTCCATTCGACAATCCGTTCACTCCGCCGTCCATCGCTTCTACGACAGATGTGACCACTTGACCAGCCCACTGCCACTTCGGTTTGCTACACTTCGAGACCACGTCTCTCACTTTGGTTTTCTGCCGGATAATCTTGTATCTGAACATTGTACATTAGCGAGATCACATTGACTTTTCCATAGGTCTCTGAGTGACATGCAATCGCATTAATAATAAACTCACCTCATATTTAAAATGCACGGTGGAGCACTGCAGCAGGGTCCCCATCAGCTTGTGAGGGTTCCAGGTCACGGAGTCAGCTCTGCAGACAAAGGATCAAAAGCTTAGACAACGTTAGACACTCATATTTATTAGTAGCGGACGATTACCAGCTCGTCCGCGTACAATTTGGTTTTGTTTCCTTTCTCGTGAGAATTTTGGGAAATGCTTTATTAGTGTTACCAATAACTTTTCAAGGTATGTTTATAGAAGATTTGAAGTAGATTGGACCAAGGAATCGCGTTGTTCTATACAAACTTTGCCCCCCTTTTTCACCCTCTTAGGAATATCGAAAACTTTATTCGTATCGGATACCTACGTTACACAAAGAACACAATCTTCAAGTCTCTACGATAAGCGATTTAGGCTATGCCTTGATCCATCGGTTATTTTTTTCAGGCCAAATAAATTATTTCATAACTAATCTATCTAATATACAGAATGTTTTTTCGTTGCCACCCTTTACGAAGGGTACATACTCTATACATCAAATAAAGTAAGTTTATACCAAAAAAATGCTGGGAAACGATGTAATTTTTTTAGATTTTTCTAAATTACTTAATCGCGCGAAATATATAGTGTCCAGTGTTTATGCTAGTTTTTTCATAGACAGATATTAATTATTTCTCGTGAAAAAAATTTTCTACACGCGTCAATGTGCATTTATGCAGAAAAACGCAGACTATTCACTCAACTTTGGACCCTAATATTTTGGAAACCAGGCACTTCCCAGGTATGCTTCCATGGAGAAAAATGATCGTGATGATGAGGAGATTCCGTAGTTTTCGGGAACGTTGACAACCAAAAATCATACTGTATGAAATTGCCGTGTCGCGGTGTTTGTTGCCAATCTCTTCATGATATTATACATCCACGCAAGTGGAGGCGCGAGCAACAGCTAGTGTCCCTGTATAGATTGCACAATTTTTGCTATCGCGTTGCTTTTTTATACAAGGACGGAATTTCACTAACTTATTCATGAACCACGCACAATCTTATTTTACCAAAAATCTGTTCGACAAACAGAATTAGGCGATTCCGCAATATCAACATGAGGGTGTTTGGTCAATAAGGGTTGAATATAGGGGCGGTATGCTAATCGGGGATAGAGAATTATAGATGTGAAAATAGTTACACCACAGAGTACGTTCTTGTAGCAAGCCTGATGCGGGACTTCACTAGAATACATCAGCTGCATCTCCTTCCGTGCATGTCGTAAGAGTCGACTAAGGAACTCAGGGGCGTTCTCTCAGGTAATGAGCTATCGTATGTGACTGGGATTTTGCTTGTGCACATGCAGTTATTAGGGATCACAGTCGTGAGTATATGAATGAATGAATAACAATTTTTGTTCGATTTTGTTTATACATAACTTCTGGTAACAATTTGTCGGTCTCTCCCCTGTAAAAATCTTTTATTTCACTTACGTACCTAGGTACCTAATATAATATTGACATTGATCCCTTAGGTCTTTTGTCATCTTGTGTGCCAATAGCATAATAAATGGGTACATACTCGTAATAGAAACAAACATCCATATTCATCGTTGTTAATGTTTGCATTTTCTTTTCCAGGACCTATAGCGCGACAGGCAAAACCCCAATCGAAAGTTCAGTTATTTTTGTTTCACTATGGGTGCGCCCACCACCGGGCCCTACACCCTCCACTGACCCTCGGATCTGATAACTCATAATTGCGACAACAGGCACTTGCACTAACTACAATCGCCATGAGAATTTTATTTCACTACGCAAACAGTAATAAGTGTGAATTTAAAGCTAAACACGGGCTTTTATCTCGTATTGACTCAGTTGCCGAGTTCCGTATGGGATTTAGCATAATCCCCACTTTTTAGAGTTTTAGGGGCGGCATGGTGGCGGCCGTAGCAATCACACCGAAAACACTTTTTTTTTCCACACACTTCACAACACATTAACTTAGTCCCAGATTAAGATCCATAAGATCTTGTGTCGTGGGTACTAAGCAACGGTATATAAATACATAGATAAGTATAGAAACATCCATGACTCGGAAACAAACATCAATATTCATCATATCAATGTTTGCACCTACCGGGATTCGAACCCAGGACCTATGGCGCTGCAGGCAGGGCCACTACCTACTACACCAATCGGCCGTCTTTATAATAAGATCTTTCTAAAACAATTAACTTATTTTCATTTATTTACAGCCTGCGTTAATCTCTGTTATGTTTTGCCGTGCTGTGTTAAAAAAAATATGGTCTGGTCAAAATTATTATATACTAGCGACCCGCTCCGACTTCGCACGGGTGCAATGCTATTATAATTATACTTGAATACTCTTGCGTTGCGTAGTTTTAAAAATCTACACATACATACATAGGTACAGACAGACATCGGCAAGCAACTTTGTTTTATAATATGTTATGATTGGGCTTGTAGTGCAGTTCGGTGTAACATTCATCCCCTCACCCCTATTCAAGCAGCCGTGGGGGCGAGTGCCAATGCATGTCCCTTGTTTTTTACGAGGGTTTTTAATTAATCTTCCAAGATTGATGAAGTGGCTGATTTGGCAGTGTTACATTTTTTATTGCAAATTCCTTTTTTACCCGACTGCGCCCGAAGGATGGTCACGGTTTTATATGTACATGTTTAATTATTACGTCCGTCGTCCGTCTGTCTGTCAAGACCCTTTTTCTAGGAAAGCGTATCATGCTATCGTATCAAGCATAAAATTTTTATATCAAAATCTCAGGTCAAATTTCGCTTGGAGCTCTAAAAAAATCAAACTTCTAAACCAACGCAATCAAAAGATACAGCTGTTTATGCCGCAAATTTCCGAAAATTTTCGACACTCGCAAGGGAATAAACAATTACAGGGTACTTCCCGTGAACTCAGAATCTTGAATTTGGCTACAACATTTTGGTAACATAGCCACGTGTATACAATATTAATATGTACTTATGTATGTTGAGAGGAAGTAAAGTAAATATGCTACGATTACGAAGTTTACTGCGTAATGTCACATTTCTACGAGGGGCTTTACTACGAGTGGCATGTTACTCGTAGCTTGAAGCTCGGAGTGGCATTTCCCTTTTAATCTGTGGGGCTAGGGTTGGCGACGTTTAAAATCTATCTATACATATAATAAAAATGTAACGGATCGCTGTCTGTACATGGAAGATATATGATAAAATATATTATAGGAGACCTTTATCAATGCAATAGAACCCAAAACGATGATTTTTGGAATTTTTGTCTGTTTGTCTGTGCATTTGTGCACGCTAATCTCAGAAAAGGCTGAACCGATTTCGATGCAGTTTTCAGGAATATATTGTGACAGGTCCCACTTAACATATAGGCTACTTTTTATCCCGGGAAAATGTTTTTATTCTGGATAATTTCGACATTTTGTTTTTTCTGTAGTCCACGCGGACGGAGTCGCGGGCGTCTACTAGTAATGAATATGTTTTTGGTACATTGTGTTGAGTTATTTGATATTTTGAAGTATACAGTATTTAGACCATAGAGTACCACCCTAGGCCGCATCATGCTTAACATCAGACACGATAGCAGCCAAATGTTTGCCTATCTAATTGTAAAAAAGAGCAAAGCAGAAGCAATGTGATAGCGAAAATTCTACAATATTCGCCTTGAACTGTCAATGAAATGAATTTGACAAGCAACCAGCGAATTTCGTACAATTTTCGCTTTTGCGAATATAATAAAATAAAATATTTTTTATGTATGTGTGTGTTTACTGGTACGTTTTTTTTAAATCAATAAATAACTTTTACAGAAAGATCAACTGATCTCCACTATCGGAAAGCGTGCCCAGAAAGCTGGCTGCATTGCCGCGCTTAATAGCAACCACCATTTTGGTGATATTATAGTAATTACTGCATTATTTTAATAAAGTCGCTTCCCGCTGTCTGTCCCTATGTAGGTATGATTAAACGGATTTTAATGCGGTTTTTAAAATATGTAGATAGAGTGATTCAAGAGGAAGGTTTATATGTATAATGTGCTTCGCATGAGTGCAATGCCCAAAGTCGTAGGCGACCGCTAGCTAGTAAAGTATAATTTCTCGTAATAAATATAGTTGTATGGCAGCCCTACGCCCTTGTCACACGCATGGGCGCGTCCCAGCCGGGATTCGAACCCGGGTACGTCGGTATTTACTCTTAATTTGTTATACTGTGGCGAAGCTATCGTGTCATAATATATTTATTTTATTTTTAAAACCTGTGCTGATGCGGGGCTTCACTAGAATACATCAGCTGCATCTCCTTCCGTGCATGTCGTAAGAGTCGATTAAGGAACTCAGGGACGTCCCTCAAGCGATGAGCTAGTATTTATCTGATCATTAACAACTGGTGCATCTCTTTTATGATCCCGTAGTTATGGCCACCCCATTTTGGAATCACAGCCTTATGTTTGTACCTTGTATATATTTGAGGACAAATAAATAACCACATGATTTCTAGAACCCTGCCACAGCACACCTTTACCCATCTCTCTTTGATTGACAGCCGCTAATGGCGGATTCGGATCAGCTGAACTGTGCGACAGAGACAGACATACCGCACGACGGAGACAGATGTCGGAAATACACGAGGATTAGGATATGCGAAGATTGTAGAGCAGAGAGTTTCCGATTTAGCTAGGATTCAGTACTATTTACAGCCATACATACAGGGTGTTTTTTTGTGGCCACCTTTAACGAAGGGTACGCACTCTATACACCAAATAAAGTAAGTTTATGCCAAAAAAAAAGCTGGGATTTTTTTTTTTTTTGAAAAAAAATTTTAATTCCTTGATCGTGCGAAATTTATTGTGTCTAGTGTTTATGTTAGTTTTTTTATAGACAGATATTAATTATTAATCGTTAAAAAATCCCGCTACGCGCGTCTATGTGCATTTATGCAGAAAAACGCAGTCTATTTACTCAACTTTGGACCCTAATATTTCGGAAACCAGACACTTCCCAGGTATGCTTCCATGGAGAAAAATGATCGTGATGATGAGGAGATTCCGTAGTTTTCGGGAACGTTGACGACCAAAAATCACCCTGTATACCTATGTCGATTTTCACCTTCAAAACTTTAAAACATTTTCATATAAAGTGCTCAAAGTGCAGAAGACTCGTACTGCCAAAAAGTTATGTCACGAACTCTACTGCTGATAATATAGTCCGTTTCATACATACTATAATAACTCCTATTATGTCTGATTTCGGAACTAACATATTTCTTAGTAGTCACAACGATATGCACATAGTAACTAGCGCCACCATTCAAAGGATATTATACTATTTGGTAAATCGCACTCTACCACGATTTATAGCCAGAATAACCGATTACGAGAGATTTTTTGCAAATTTCAGATTAAATCTTCAATTGTTTTCATACAAAATTTCAAGGAATAAAAAATCCGAGATTTATAATCTCTATCTGGTATTGAAATCGGCTGATAGATTATACAGGATGTAACAAAAAGGGTATGTTAAGCGGAAAGCTATGTAAACAGCCCACTATACAGGATGATTTTTGGTCGTCAACGTTCCCGAAAACTACGGAATCTCCTCATCATCACGATCATTTTTCTCCATGGAAGCATACCTGGGAAGTGTCTGGTTTCCAAAATATTAGGGTCCAAAGTTGAGTAAATAGACTGCGTTTTTCTGCATAAATGCACATAGACGCGCGTAGCAGGATTTTTTCACGAAAAATAATTAATATCTGTCTATAAAAAAACTAACATAAACACTAGACACTATAATGTTCGCACGATCAAGGAATTTAAAATTAAAAAAAAAAAAAAAAAATTCCCAGCATTTTTTTTGGCATAAACTTACTTTATTTCATGTATAGAATACGTACCCTTCGTTAAAGGTGGCCACAAAAAAACACCCTGTAGAGAACCTATTTCCAAAATTGGACACTCGAAATCACATGTTTGTTTTTCAAGATTGTATGAACATTCCTGAGTTGTTTAGAAATTCTCCATACTATGTGGAAAATTAAACATGTGATAACGAGTCTGAAATTTTTGGATAGGTTCTTTTTAGTTGGCTTTTCGCTTAACATACCCCTTTTGGTACACCCTGTATATATATAGCGTGCTTTACAATATTTGATCCGTAGGCCCAGATATGAAATGGATATGAACATGCAACCCTACGGCCATGACACTGTCAATCAGGAGACAAACTAGAAAATTTTTAAATTCTACTTCTCTGCTTACGTGCTCTGAAGTCGGGCGTTTTTCCACAGACGACACGACCACGACATTTATCATCTAGTATGGGGGTCGTGTCTTTGTCGTACCGTCTAGTGGAGAAACGTCCGTCAGCACATCAATATTTGCCTAGCTGTCCCTTATACATATATATATATATCTTATATTATCTGCTTGGTCTTCTTACCTCTCGATCCCGGTAAGGCGAGGATGTCGGTACTTCTTGGAGAACAGCAGACCACCGCCCCAGGCAGCCTGCGAAGAAATAATATAGTATATTATGTACTCCCATGCTGATGCATGGCTTCACCAGTATATATTAGCTGCATCTCCTTCCGTGCATGTCGTAAGAGTCGACTAAAGAACTTAGAGGCGTTCTCTGAAGCAATGAGCAGCTTATCCCTGATCTTTTATAAGCCCGCTATTTTAAACGTGGCTGTGGCATCTCTTTCGTGATCTGGCTGTTCTGACTACCCCATTATAGGAACTTGATTTGATAAATAAAGAGTCATGGATATTTTCATATACCTTAGGGACCTTAGTGTGGGAATAATTATAAGCGTAAACGGGTAAAGAATCTGGAGGCCACTTGCTTTCAGAACTACATAGTTTCGGTGGAGGAGTCGTTAGTCATTAACCCGAAAGGCTTTTGGTCCTTTATCAAGTCCAAGTCACGATCCAATGCAATGCCAAGCAGTCTTAGATACAACAATGTTGTTATTAATACCGGCAACTCGATCTGTGCAGCATTTTCGGACTTTTTTGGATCAAATTTTTTGGATGTGACTGGCGATCAGATTTGCTCACGTGTCCCGGGTAATACCATTGCTGATATATCAAGCATCGTTGTTAGTGTGGAAGAGGTAACAAAGTTGTTACGGGGCTTGGATCCCACTAAGTCAGCTGGGCCTGATCTTTTGCCCAGTCCATTACTAATTAACTGTGCTAAAACCATAGCAGTACCAATCTCCATGCTATTCCGGAGATCCCTAGATGAAGGTATTGTCCCTGCTGTTTGGAAGCGGGCTTTCATAACGCCTGTATATAAGAAGGGTTCAAAGACCGAGGTTACTAATTATCGTCCTATATCTAAGCTATGTATACTCGTAGTATCCAAGGTTTTTGAACGAATTATATATAATCAGGTCTATCCGGCTCTCAAACATTCTTTCGGTCAATTTCAGCATGGATTTTTACGAGGGCGTTCTGTGGTCTCTAACCTTGTTCTCTTCAATGATTTTCTGTCGGAGTCCATGGATAATGGTGGTCAAGTTGATGTCGTTTACACGGACTACAGTAAGGCTTTTGATCGCATCCAACATGATTTGCTCCTTGCCAAACTATTAAATATAGGAATAAGTGGAGATTTATACAGATGGTTCTCATCTTATGTCAAAAATCGTTTACAGGCAGTCGTAGTTAATAATTATATCTCTGAATGGATAACCATACCCAGTGGTGTGCCCCAGGGGTCTTTACTTGGGCCTCTTTTATTCGTGGCATTCGTGAATGACATTGATTCCTGTTTACGGTTCTCCCGTCTGCTATGCTTTGCTGATGATATGAAGATATTTAGTGAAATATTTTCAGAATCAGACGCCAGGGCACTGCAGGCTGACCTACTGAGACTAGAGGATTATTGCGCTGCCAACTATCTGGATTTGAACCCATCAAAGTGTAGTGTCATGACTTACAGTCGTAAACGTAGTTCTGTTGCCTTCGATTATACACTGGGAGGTATCCAGCTGTCGAGGGTAACCGTGGTGCGTGACCTTGGAATATACCACGACTCCAAGTTGCTATTCGACTCTCACATTGACTCAATAGTGACCAAGGCATCACGGGCCCTGGGATTTGTTATGCGTAACTCCAGGGATTTTGTCCAAGCCAAAACACTAAAAGTACTGTATTGTGCTTTTGTGCGAAGTAACTTGGAGTTTGCATCGCAGGTCTGGAATCCAAGATATGAGACCTAAATCACTCGTATTGAAGGTATTCAGAGGAGGTTCATCAAGTACCTTTGCTGGCGTACCGGCATCCGATACCGCTCGGAAGATTACCTTGATGTGTGCAGGAGACACCATTTGCTCTTACCTTGCGAAGAGAGATGGCGGACTTGGTGTATCTTCTAGGGATTGTTTCTGGTACTGTTGACTGCCCTGCTCTACTTTCTTGTTTTGACTTTAAAGTCCCTGGAAAAACGCTCCGATCCAACCCTATATTTTCCTTGCCATCTGCTTCAACTAACTACAGGCAGAACTCCTATATATGGCGTGCGAGTAATAATTTCAATTTGACTAGTAAGACATTGGACATAGATCTGTTTGATACAAGTGCTGTGGCGGTTAGACGGACCATAGCTGGATCCTTTTTCAAATAGCCTTGTTTTTTAATTGACCTAAATTATGTGTGATGTACCTGGCCGCGAGTGAATAAGTACATAAGAAACTATTTTGCTAAATTAGTAAGTCAAGTCAATTTGTAATTGTGTTGTGTAATATTTTTGTGTCGCATACTTGCGGAGACCTTAATTTAGCTGTATGTCACTATATTGTTGTTATTACTGCCTTAATGTAGCTGTTGGTCTTCCTAATACCAAATAAATAAATAAATAAATAATGTTATTTTCATCATCATCAGCCTATTACAGGCCACTGCTGGACGTAGGCCTCCCCCAGGCCACGCCACAAGACTGCCATGGGGTATATTTGCCCACAGTCACCACGCTGGGCAGGCGGGTTGGTGACCGCAGTTTGTATTTTGTACTATGTTGTCAACACGGGAGACGCTGCTGCCCACCTCCCGGAAACCCTTAATCGCCTCGTACGATACCCACGGGCAGACATGGGGTGGTACGAATTCTACTCTGCCGACACCACGCGGTGTTTTTCAATATGTTCATGAATTCTACTTACATCAACGTGCATCCACAGGTCATACTTCTGGCAGATATCAGCGATGTCCACCAGAGGGTCGAAGGCTCCCAGCACGGTGGTGCCTGATGTGGCGTTCACGAAGAATGGGACCTGGAACGAAGTGGCCAATCAGATTTTTGGAAGGAAGGAAGCATTATGGTCGATTCTGACCGTAACCTAAACGTAAAAATTAGTCCTACCTGTCCCTTTCTCTCGTTCGTCTTCGTCTTCGTCATTTATGTTAAGAAGGGAGAAGGATAGACCTGACTAAGATTAGGTTTAAGTGTGACGACAAGATTCGACCATATTGTTTATTTAGTATAATTTATATTCGACATGAAAGACATGACTTATTTTTTATCGGCTTCCAAAATAAGAGAATTCGTCGGTACCTATGTTTTTTCTCTCAGGTCAGCAAGCATCTCCTTTCGTGCATGTCGTAAGAGTCGACTAAGGAACTCGGGTATTCTCTAGCTAGGCTAGCAACTTGTCGCTGACCCCGCTAAGCTAACTGATTTAGGTTCTCAGTCAGCCATGATACAGTAAATACTTAACTTTAACCTTTTTAATGGAAGCATGAGCCTCAATATTGTTTATACTACAGCTCAAAACAAAATAAGACGTTAGGTAGAAAATAAGTGTTAAAACTATAGTTTCTCCCTCTTCTAATCGTTGTCTCTTTTCACGCCTCGAGCACCGTCGGCGCTGAGTTTTTTTATCTGACAGTTGCCCAACCACTGCGGTACTGACTCTCGCTCGACAAGTGAATTTTTGTGTGTGACAAACTGACCTTACCCTAAAAGTGGATTATAAGTGAACCTAAACCCTACGATAAATTCCGCGCGGAAAAAGAAATAAGAGAAAACACACAGGTAACTCTTTGACCTACTCCTAAAATTTTCCCTTTAACGCGACGCGATCCACCTAAATCTCTAAACATATATTTTAGATATTTTTTTGTCTATAACATGTAACTTACATTGCCGCGGTCCTTGTGGTACCTCACAAGACGCTCCAGCTCGGAGGGTATCATGCGCCCTCTGTCGTCGGAGGGCACGCTCACGCAGTAGTCAGTGCCCAGGCCGCAGACCGATGCGCAGGATTTCACCGAGTAATGACACTGGTGGAAAGCTCGTTTTAAAATACCTTCCTGCCTTTAACCCTTCATTTATGAGACCGGGGCAACATGGTTTTTTTAGAAACTCATATTGGCGACGATAAGGATAACGTGTATTACAATATCTATCTATATATCAATATCGGGATGAAAAATAACGTTGTCAAAAATGTAATGTAAAAAGAGATGGTAAAATTCATCATCCGAGTTAGTTGACCCGATAGCTCAGTTGGTTAGAGCGAAAGCACGGTTTGCGAGAGGTCGTGGGTTCGAGTCCCACTCGGGTGAAGAATTTTTTCATTTCTTTATTAAT
Source organism: Carposina sasakii (assembly GCA_014607495.2). Lineage (NCBI taxonomy): Eukaryota > Metazoa > Arthropoda > Insecta > Lepidoptera > Carposinidae > Carposina > Carposina sasakii. The sequence goes on along the minus strand of CP053176.1, from coordinate 7,060,838 downwards.
ATTTTTTATAATGTTACAATATCTGCCTTTATGGTATTATTTATGGGGTCGGCGCCATATATGGTCTCATCCGAAACTCATATTAGCGACGATTTAGCGTTTATTTTACAGCCGGCTGCCAGCCTGACGCCAACCCTTCTTTGGGTATTGCTAGGTGACAATTTTAGTCTATCCATGAGCTACTTACTACTACATACTAACTAATCATATTAATTTATATAGACTAGCAAGCAGCCGTCCACGGATCCCACAGTCAAACGGCGCAAGCAGTTTTGTGGGACGTTATACCTAATTTTGAGTTCTAGAATATTTAAAGAATAATAAATAAAAAAATGATAAATGTAAAGTAGAGGACCCCTGTTTTTTCATTCCCATGGGAATCCAAATAAATTATTCTTTCATAGCACTTTTCTACACTCTCCAGCCAAGGAGCAAACATTTAAATAAGCTTACCCTGGAATTTGAGCTGTGCATTGTCTTATCTATTGCTAAGGGAAGAGTTTTACATATAATTTCAACAATCGAAGATCGTGATCTCTGCCTACTCCTCCACGAAATATGTTTGATGATTCCTTACCTGATCAGAGGTGAACATGACCAGATGCCCTCCGATGCTGGAGAGGCCCTGCTCCTTGTATTGCGGGAACTTGTGGTGACGAGCCGCGAGGAACGCGTACAGGTTGGAGACGGAGCCACCTGGTGGAAAATATCGAGGGTTAGATTGGAGAGCCGCTAGCCGTGTGGTATTGGCAGAGTAGAATAACACCACACCATGTCTAAGTATGTCACCATAACTAGGGTTAACTGGTAAAGAATGCTATTCAGCATTAAGTTCGCCTATAGATATTTGGCACTTCTTAAACAAACATGCTCCTAGATCCTGGGTATAGCTAGAACCGAAGGATCATGAATATTTTATGTCCTGAGTTCGAATCCCGGTAGGTGCAAAGATTGATGAATATCGATGTTTGTTTCCGAGTCATGGATGTTTATATACTTATCTATATATTTATATACCGTTGCTTAGTACCCACGACACAAGACCTTAGGGATCTTAGTGTGGGACTAGGTTAATGTGTAGTAAAGTAGGTAATTATTTATTTCTTTTTCTTGGTTTTACAGAAGACCAGTCACGTTTCTTGCCACCTTACCTGGCGACAGAATAGAGTCTCCAGTCTTCCAACCGATCATGCTCCTCATTTTCTCCAAGACCACATTCTCCATAAGGATGAAAACCGGAGCTATCTCATATGTAAACATGTTGGTGTTAGCAGCTGCTGTCAGCCACTCTCCTGCTAGGGAGATGATGTCCAACCCGCACGAGAGCTGATTGAAGAAATGCGGGTGACCTGGTGGTAGAAATAAGAGCATTTGGTTATAAAACTATGGTATAATGATAACAGACAGTCGCCAACCCGCCTGCCCAGCGTGGTGACTATAGGCAAAAACCGTTCTATGGCAGTAGCCTTTTGGCGTGTCTGGAGGAGGCCTACGTCCAGAAGTGGACTGCAATAGGCTGAAGACGAGGTATAATGATGCCCGAAAAGCGGCGGTAGGCTTCTTACTACGTGGGACTTAATAAGCTAACTGGTGAAAAGCGTGTGTGAAATTTGCACACTTCTGCCCAATCTCTTTGAGGGATAATGGACGTGACTACATATACAGTGTTTGTGACAGCCAGGCAAATATTGATATGGCGACTTCAGACCATGATTCTGAGATCCATCATTGGTTTTCAAACCAGTGAAAATTTTTGCAGGAAAATTACAAAATTTTGCGACTTTATTTTCATTTTTTTCAGGGAAAAAATAATGTGGCTCGTTTAAGTAGGCCTTCAATGATTACTTGAAAACAATATTTTAACCTATAGATGATTTTTTTAAAAAGTTGCTCTCAATAAGTTTAATTAACTGAACAACCCCAAAGGAGAGTCACAAGTATTCCAAAAAACAGCAATGTATAACCTATACATATAATAAAAATGTAACGGATCGCTGTCTGTACATAGAAGATATGAGAAAAAATATTATAGGAGACCTTTATCAACGCAATAGAACCCAAAACGATGATTTTTTGTTTTTTTGTCTGTTTGTCTGTGCGTTTGTGCACGCTAATCTCGGATACGGCTGAACCGATTTCGATGCAGTTTTCAGGAATATATTGTGACAGGTCCCACTTAACATATAGGCTACTTTTTATCACGGGTAATGTTTTTATCCCGGATAATTTTGATATTTTGTTTTTTTTTTGTAGTCCACGCGGACGGAGTCGCTGGCGTCCACTATAAGCAATAAGCCCATTTATGTAGTCACAGGATCGCCCGATACAATTGGCGCGGAAACCAAACATTGCGTATAATCAAATAAAAAATAATTTCCTGCGAGTATGTAATAACACTGTCGTATAACTCAAAACAATGGTAGGTACTTGTTCAGTATCTCAGTATTTGCCTGGCTGTCACACACACCCTGCATAACGATTGTGCCTGTACTGATGCGGGGCTTCACTAGAATCAGCTGCATCTCCTTCCGTGTATGTCGTAAGAGTCAGGGGAACTTAGGGCCGTTCTCTCGGGCGATGAGCTTAAAACGTGTCACTGGTCTCTTTTATCTGGCTGTGCTTTACTAAACGCATCTGTAGCATCTCGTTTGTGATTTTGGGAACACACCTGTGTATACAGGGGGTAACAAAAGGAGTATGTTATGCGACACGCTATGAATATAGCCCACTGTAGAGACGTTATCTACAAAATTTCAAATTGCATGTTTACTTTTCAATACTGTACGAACATTCCTGACTTATTTAGGAATTCTCCAGTGTCAGATTTCGAAAAAACTGCGTTAAATCTAAATACGAATAAGGACATCACAATGCGTTTAATATAAATGTTGTTTGGTATCCGTTTCTTTCACGGCACAATCAAACCCGGAAGCAAATGAAAGTATCATTTGCAAGATGGCCGAACACGCCGGAAGTAATCGTCGAGTCAAATGAAGCGCAATATTATGTCCGGTATTGGGAAATAGTTTTGTTTCATAGTATTATTTAAACACACAACGGTAAAAATTATTAGATTTCTTTTTAAATTGTATCAGGGGCGTAATATGAAGTATACCTTGGCGATATTTTAGATAAAAGTCATAAAAATGTAATGGAAAAATGAAGATGGCGTTTCGCGCGCAAAATACCAACATGGCGCCGGTTTTTACGGCTAATGGGGGATCAAAAGCATTACTACGAGATTAGACTTTAATAACCTGTTTGTGAATGACGTAAGATATACACATTACTGTAGACAGATTCATGATAAGATACAAGATACGAGATTTTGGAGCATGCCATTAGCCTTCTTTTTGACAATTTTATTTCATGTGAGGTGCTTCACTAGAATACATCGGCTGCATCTCCTACCGTGCATGTCGTAAGAGTCGACAAAGAACTCGGGCATTCTCTCAAGCCAACATGCCTGTTGGATTTCCCTCATATTCCTGCAGTTACTCATAATCCAGCAGTTCCGGCTAACTCATTTCGAGAACACAGCGGTGTCTTGTCTATTAATGAAAAAAGTAGAAAACTGAGGTAGGAAGCAAGATTTGACCGTTATCAGAAACCTCGAGAAAAAAAGTGTCAAATGATCTACCCCATCCCAAGGGTAAGTTTATCACACCGCACACTCGAAGCCTAATTCAAAATCGAGGAATTTAAATCATTTGTTTATACAGGGGGTTGAAGGGTTGCGTTGCGGCTAATAGATATCAACTTATGTTTAGTTTTAGGGATGATTTGTTTGCTAGATTATTATTTTTTTCTTTATCGCCTACTAACAACAGATTTTTCGTAATTCATAATCTGTTAGCGCTACAAATTACATTTATAAATAACCAGGTTAGCTGGTAGAAAAGGCATTAAGCTCACCCTTGATTTTCGCAGTTTTTTTTTTGTAGTACAATAAAGAATGTTATCTATCTATCTAACAGATACTGGTGAGTAGCGGACGATTTTCATTTTGAAAAGTAGTCTATATCTTTTCTCTGCCTCTAGACTATCTCTGTACAAAATTTTGTTCAAATCGGTTCAGTAATTTTGGCGTGAAAGCGAGAAAGACTATAAGTTTCGTTTGTTATCTCTTCATTGGTTGAATAAATGAAGCATTTAATCGACCGATCTTCTTGAAATTTTGCATAGGTATAGTTTGGAGTACGGAGAAGGACATGGGCTACATTCTGGATTTGGTCTCGGACAACCAGTCCCGATTAAGCCTGCGTGGGGCCTGTAGCAAATTCTTTCAAGGGGCCCTTGGTTTGCTTCAGGACATTGTATGTATATTAGGTATTTAAACATTACCAAGAATTTTTGAAGTTTACGAGCCCCATAATTAAAAAAGACTACTTAGATATGTAAAACATGTGCGAGCGGAGCGAGCGCGAATTTTTTTCTCGTATTTACCACGTAAGTTGTGTATTACTTATTGAAAATTCAATCTCTACCGAGAATTTGACCATTGCTTAAACATGAGATAGAAATTACGGCCAGACAGGCGTTGGAGCGCGGGGCCCCTCAATGCGCGGGGCCTGTAGCATTTACTACTCTTGCTACGTGGCTAATCCGGCACTGCGGGCAACAGCTAGTTTATAGTATTAAATTCAATCAAAATATGTCTATAGTTTTGCGTAGTCTAGTCTAAGATAGATTTAACATAATAAAAGCTACATACCAACATAATATTTCCAGTGAAAATATATTATCATTTTCTTTTTTAAAGAAAAACCATAAAGAATAATGCCCTCCGCTATCTTAGGGAGGCTCATATCCTCGTATCTCAGTCTGTAAACCTCCTTGATGGGCACAAAATGATCAGAGCTATAAGGGACTCAGTCCACTGGCAGCTAAGATTAATTTAAGTTGGAGATATGCTTGCATTTGTACCTACATTGCTTTTGTTTATATTAGTTATAATAACCTCTTGCCCATGTCACTTAGAGATAGGCAGATCTCCATTTAGCGTTCCAAACATACCTCTTCCGCCCCATATGGCCGTATTGGCCATACACAATCATTCGGTTCTTCATAGACCGTCGGTTTCCCTCTTGACTAGACCTTAGATTGACACATCACCAATTTAGTCAGTGTAAGGTTTATGTTATTATATATCATCATTAGCCCCTAGAACACGCCAAAAGGCTTGATCTCCCGTTTTCGCCACCCAGTCTCCACCAGCCGCCCTCTTTAAATCAAGTTACTACCATACTTTATATGTTTATATGTTCTTATAGCATGCTGCTTATAAAATGTTTTAGCTAGCTACACACAAAGCAGAGGGTAGCTACCCTAACGCTCCCCCTGCATCAGGGGAGTATTTATCAAGGGCAGACTTAAGGGATGAGGACTTAGGAGGATTGATTGTTTATTGAAAATGTCTGCTGGTCGCTAAATAAACTTTTGTGCACATGCTACTCGAGAATTTTGATAGTAAGATTTCTTTTTACCCGGCAGGGTTTTGTTTTTTAATGTAAGTTTGTATGTATGTATTTTTTTAACACGTTCTAGAGCCTAAAGGGCTTGTATTTGAACTTGAGAGGTATCATTAGATTTTTTTAATGTTAAATAGACTTACGCTTGACCACAATACGCCTAATGGTAAGCACCGTTGCAGTCTAAGATGGAGCGCGCTTGCCTAAAAGAATGCGGTTCGCTCTCGACTTGAAGACCGCAAGATTATAGTTCACGGGGAACAGGGATTCAGGCAGGGAGTTCCATTGCTTGGCCGTTCGCACTATGAATGTAGAAGCAAAACGCTTCGTACGAGTTTTCGGCACTTCAACTGTGAACCGGGGGTCGCCTTGACGTTTTCCTGGTCGTCCGGTGGTAGAAGGGATTAGAAGATTTGTCGTCGTGACTCGTGGGTCAACATTTTTACGTAGTCAGGTTTTTTTCTTTTAATAAATGATTACACACATACACAGGCGACTGTGGTCTCGCAATAGGGTTGCTAAGACTGCAAAATCACGAAAGACATCCTACAGCCAAATGGAATCAGTAGGTTAAGCACCCAGCATCAGTACAGGACTACAGACTATACTCTTAGATTACTCAAAATTCCATTGCCGAAAGAAATGTTTGACGTGTACCATACAATGCGCTTCATCAAATAGTTCATTCGAACGACGGCGCTAGTTACTATGTGTGACTGTTTATCTGTGTAACTGCATACAAAAAATGCCAGTTCCGAAACCGTGCAAGTTTTTTACTGCCAATAATCTGCCCCTAACAATACTAAACATACATTCATGCGAATAATTCCCCAAAAAGAATTCCCCTGCCAAAGTTTACCCTCTAAAATGCAGATTAAACTGAAATTATGGCAACACCTGACCGGAGCTGCAATTAATGGCAACCCCGTCTGCTCTTGTACGGAGGGGATTATATTAAATTCCTTTTGACGAATTAATATTAGTTTTGTTGTGGCATCCCTATTTTATAAACGCTCAAGCGAAATTTTACTCCACGTTACTTCAAATAATGTGCAAAATCTTTTGAAATCATATTTGATCTATGTTCTACTACGGATCCGATTTTGAAGTCGACGAGGTTTAGCTATTTGTTGTCTATTACAACGTGAAAGTGTAAGAGAGGGATGTAGCTATCGAAATGGACAAGTTATAGAGTTGAACACACGACTTGTACAACAATTCCGACTTGCCAGAATTAGTATAGAAAGCATGTGTCAGATGATGCCAACAATAGGTAAGTATTGGGGGACTCCCCTTTGGATTTCCAAATATTTTTTTAGGAAAAATTCTTTACAAAAAAAAAATACTCTGGTTAGTCCAGCTCGTTCTTGAGGGCATTCTCTAAACGTGTCCGTTGGATTTTCGTTGTGCTCCTGCAGTTCTAGCCACCCCGTTTTGAGGACACATCCCTGTTTATTTTTCCCGATTGTATACACATTCCTGAGTTATTTAAGAGTTCTTCATACTACATACATATAATCACGCCTTTATCCCTTACGGGGTAGGCAGAGCACCAAGGGCCGACAGAACCACATGATGCCACTTCTGACCAATTTTGAGGGTATAGTTGATATTTACAAGTTCGGTTAGTAGTGACAGGTGGTCAGCCCATCGCCTACAAAACACCAAGACCCTCTTGTCCCTCTACTGACTTGTACAGTATGCCCGGGAAGAGAAGCAGCTGAAGTATTATACGTTTTTTTTTCACTCCCAGAGCAGCATAGAAGTTACTACATATCTGGGAAAAATAAACATGTGATTTCGAGTCTTAAATTTTGTGGATAGGTTTTTTTATAGTGGGCCCTTCTGTTACACCTTGTTATCTATTTTAACGAAGGTATAGAGTCTAGTTAGGCCTTATAGAATTAGGGCATTTAGGGTCAGAAGCTTGGCTCTACATCTGATCTGACAGTGCCAGTCTTAGAACCAATGAACATGGAAATATTTTTAGTGGCATCACTAAGTTTCGCAATACACAAAGTAAATTGTAATTCACACCACCAAACAGGGGCGATGGCATAACACAACCAAAATCCACAAACAACTACTGAATGAAACGAAACGTGTCAACAATGCCCACTGATTGTCAAAGTGACAGTGACACGTGTCTGCGCGGGAAAAATATAACCTCAAAACTTGAATGCGAACATAACGCTTGCGAATTAAAGCTTAGAATTACTTATGGCGACTGTATTGTGACTTTACAAGTGAATTCCAACGTTATTTCGTTGGTTATAGAGAGAATAATGGAGTATATTTTGATTATTTATTCTGTTGGTAACCCGATAAGTTGGGAAATATTGTTTTTTGACAGATATTTTGGCGGGAACGCTCCTCTGGGAGAGCGGGATTGGGAGATAAGTGCGAAAAAGTGAATAGGTAGGGTTTGCCTTTTTAGTGTTATCTATTTGATTTGTGACATCTTTGTGGGTGGGATTTCGATATAAGTGAGTTATTAAATATATTTTTTTTATCGAATGAGAAAATGAACTACAAGTTTTTCAACGTTATATTTTGAACTATACTGTCTTGTGCAGTATAGGCTTCACTAGAATACATCAGTTATACTCGTATCTCCTTCCATGCATGTCGTAACTTCGTAAGAGTGGACTAAGGCACTTAGGGGGCATATTCTTAGGCGATGACCTAGCAATTTCTCAGTGAAATTTTTAATAAATATATTAAATTATAGTGAAAATGTGCCCATCGCTCCCCTACCTCTCCTATGTATAATTTCAACTGTCCTTTAGTTTACTGTAACATTTTATTTAGAAATAGAAAGAATGCGAAAGAACGAAATCAGGTTTTTTATTAGGCAGAGTTTTGTGTATTATTATCATCAATAGTTCCAGAAGAGCTTTCTGCTTAATTCAATAGTACCTACTCTGTATAAAGTTTGCACTATAAAAAACCCAAAGAAGCTGATTTCGAAAACACAAAACTGAACTTTTTAGTAGAATACATCAATATGGAAAAACGTCAAACTTCACTAATATCTCACAAGTATGAGTGTTCTAATAAACACAAACAAACAATGCTTCTTCGAAAGGAAGATTTCTATCTTCAGAAACGGGGTATAGTTTAATATCATCACGTTGGCACGAACTATTGTGAGTTGTGTGGAAATAAATAAATAAATAATCACGGTTTTCACCAGTGATGATATTAGATCTACAATTCCATAGATGATTTATTTTAGAGCTATAAAACCTCTCTTTTTGCGATGTGGGTTGAAATAAAAGCTAAAATTAACTTACAGACTTAAGTTTAGTCACGTTCCATCCCTTGATGATGGCATTCATCGAGTGTATTAGTTTATCAATATGAAACCAAATATGTAATTTGGGTACCTATGGGACAAAGAAAGATATTTAATGTGCCGGCAAAAGTATATCCTTACCTACTACCTATAATATTTATATATAAGTTCTGTCAGTCTGTCTAGTTTTCGCCCCAAAACTACCTGAACCGATTGCAATTAAGTTTGATACAGAAGCAATCTTGGAAAAACATTTACCTATATCCTGGTTAATTTCGACATTTTGTTTTACCTGCAATCTACACGGAATGAGTCGCGAGCGTCCACTATTAGGTAGGTATGCTATATTTTTACATACAGGGCTGTTTGAAAAAAAAAACAGGTGAGTCAGAACTGCAGGTTCGTAAAGGAAATCCTATAGCCACGTTTAGCATAGCGGGCTTGTAAAAGATCACTAGCTCATCGCCTGAGAGACCGCTCCTGAGTTTAGTCGACTCTTACGACATGCACGGAAGGAGATGCAGCTGATGTATTCTAGTGAAGCCCTGCATCAGCATAGGATGTAGATTTTATATAAACTACGTAAAAGTACTATAAGGATCATGGAGAAGGTATAAAAGAGGAGTAGCGGGTAAGTATATTTTTATAAAAAAATGTGCCGCTGAGCGGGGGGTGAAGTATGAGACGAGAGGAGCATCCTAACACTGTAGCCCTGCCCATTTACATAGAGACCATCTTGTAGTGACTAGGCAAACTACTTGCATAAGCGTGTGGTCACATTTACTGCGTTACACTGGCGCTGAAGCTCCGCCCTTATCATGACGTCATGGCTTCACGATTGCCACACGACTCAGTCCATAGTCCCACCTCCTCTTTTATACCTTCTCCATTATAAGAATAGATATTGATGATCTCGTCGTGATACGTAAGACACTAAGCCCGCCATTATCCTTTGGATGGGCAGTGCTTCATCATTTGTTGGGTAAGCTCCATTCGAAGACCTTTTGCCATAAAATGGGGTAAGGTCGACACAGAATTGATTGGGGTGTTCCGTTAGGGGGTTGGAAATCGTTATTTATTTATTTATAAGTATGTATACTGACATGCATACATGCTAAGAGATGGCGTCAGGCAGGCAGCCGGCTGTTTCATATTGTTTCTTTCAAAACTCACATTGCAAAAGATTTGGCATTTGGTTTACCACCGGCTAGCTGTGTGAGGCCAACCCATCTCGGGTACAGCTTAGTGACAATTTTTTGAAAATCCGTACTATGACATAAATTCAATAATAGATACAGGTCCGTGACCTGGGATTGAATCCACACTTTCCGACTGAAAGTTGACTAAATAATAAAATAAGAATCATTTATTTTCAGTTCAGGGCAAGCTCACCGAACCTTCATCACGTGCAGTTCGGTGAACCTGCTACCCAGGGCCGAATCGAGACTATCACTCACCATCCTCAGGACTCGGTTCGAGCTCCGTCGACTAACTAAAATAGGACTAACTAAAATATTTATTACAGTCCACGGAATTCCAAAAATCAATCCATAACTGCAAATCCTATCGAAACCGATGGACGGAACCCGATCCATCACACTATGTTAATACGGGGTAGAATTGAATGGGCTACTACCCTCGGCTTTCTCTATTGAGTAGGGTGACTAAAAGATAAAGTTTTTTTAGGACTTAAAGTTGTAAATTTTAACAAGACTAAGGACTTTAAAAATTTTATTGGTGATCAACAGACATGAATGGTTGTAAAAAAAACAAGGGTAGAACTTAAATCTAATTTCATTTATGTCCTTCGAGACATCTCACAGGGAACATTTAAGCAAGATGCGGCCTAAGGTGGTACATGTTTACCTAGAAAGTGCCTATGCACTCTAGCTTTAAAAAGTTAATCTTTAAAGGTAAATCACTTTTATCCATAAGAATGTAGAGTTAATTACCTACTTCTACTCAAGTTATTTAGTATTCAAGTACTTACCTACCTAAATGATATTTTTTTATGGTTAAAGATCTTTTCAAAAATACAACTGTCAATAGGTAGAATAAGATGAAGGTAAGTACTGAAGAGCTCTATATATATTCATTTTCAGGAAATTACTAAGCAGTAATTAATTGCTTCAGTAATTAATTATGGATGTAAGCTCTTTCTGAACCCATAGCCACCCTACTGCGGTGCTAAATCCAATGATTTGCGTGATATTAGAGTCATTGTGTGGAGCCTCTTGTAAATCAACGAGGATTTTATAATGGCGGCGGATTTTTATTGTTTTTAGCGGCTTTAGAGACTTAGTTAGGGTTTAGTGTTAAAGAAAACTGCTTAATTTGATAGCTTTTTTAAGTTATTATTGAATAATTGAGAGATTTCTTCCAGAAAAGTTTTTATTACATACATACATACATATAATCACGCCTTTATCCCTTACGGGGTAGGCAGAGCACCAAGGGCCGATAGAACCACATGGTGCCACTTCTGACCAATTTTGAGGGTACAGTTAAGATGTACAAGTTCGGTTAGTGACAGGTGGTCAGCCCATCGCCTACAAAACACCAAGACCCTCTTGTCCCTCTACTGGCTTGTACAGTATGCCAGGGAAGAGAGCAGCATAGAATATTTTTATTAGAACAGTGAATTTAATTTTTTATGGATGAGTTTAATGCTGATGCGGGGATTTACTAGATTACATCAGCTGCATCTGTTTCCGTGCATATCGTAAGAAATGAACTCGGGCTATTTGTTCGGAAAGTTCATACTTTTCCCGAAAAGTATAGTTGAAAAGTACAGAAAAGGTTTAGTCTCACTTTGCTTTCTGGTATGCTGAAGGAAAATCTCTTGCAGATAAGCACGCCTTGTGTATGCATTCCTTTTGTAAATTTCTTTGTATCTATTGTGTACAATAAAGAATAAAAATAAGTTTTTCTTTTCTTACAGTGTCTTATCTTTTTCTTTTAAGTATTGTTATATACTTAATACTGCTTGCTTGTAGGTACTTAGTACAAAACTCAAAACATCACACCATTGACGCATTTGACAGTAGTAATCGTAATTAACATATTTCTTGGCGCAAACCTTTCTATTAAACAAAAACAATTCACATGAAAAAATCCCCGTCAAAATTGTACAGATTAAACATCGATCCCGCCCAGGATCCCGCATTCAACAAAAGATCCCGCGCGCTTCGCCGAGCACGTGACGCGGGCATCGCCGCGTAAAATTGACGTGTGTGTCTCGAGCAGACTATACATTATGGACACCCGTTAACCTCACGATACAAAAGTGGTTTTACAGAGTTATCAGTCTTACCATTATTACAAATATTTAAATTCATATTTAAGTAGTTAATTTAGTTATTAATTTAGACGTGATTTTATGTCGTCGTCAGCCTATTGCAGTCCACTGCTGGACGTAGGCCTCCCCCAGTGTACGCCACAGTCACACCAGCCGTTCTCGGTCCATCTAGCCGGAGGGCGCCCAACGCTACGCTTGCCGAGGCGCGGTCTCCATTCGAGAACCCGTTTACTCCACCGTCCATCGGTTCTGCGACAGACGTGGCCTGCCCACTGCCACTTCAGTATTTATTCAGTAGTGATTTTATGTATATATATCATATACCTCTTTCCCTGCGTGGTAGGCAGAAATCACGGATCTCCACGATTGTGACACACCTCTTTCGCTTCATCTACTTTCATGATATTCTTCATGCACGCTCGTCGGTATAGCTAGAAGAGATCTCTTTTAAAGATCGTCGTCCACACATTTTGCCGTCAAAATGTCATTTACCATCAAATTGTAGATGCGTTTTGGTAACTGTAAGGTTTTTATTTTCCCGTGCTGATGCGGGCTTCACTAGAATACATCAGCTGCATCTCCTTCCGTGCATGTCGTAAGAGTCGACTAAGGAACTCAGGGGCGGTCTCTCAGGCGATAAGCTAGCAACTTGTTTCTGAACATTAACTGTCCTCTCTAAACGTAGCTGTGGCATATCTCTTATGAGCCTGCAGATCTGGAAAACTTATTTTGGCAATATACATATCGAGGGGAAATAGGCTAATTGGGATAAGCGCCATTTATGCCCCGGAAGTCGACGTCAAGCCGGAAACGGGAGCTAGGCCAAGTCATAATAGTTATCAGAAAAATTAAAAACAAAATCTAAGTTATGTACTTTATAAATTGTAGGACTTTTTAAAAAATATCGAGAAAATCTACACCCTGTGATAGTTTTTTAACACCTGTTGCTACAAATCTTCACTTTTTGTCAATTTCTTTTTTATTCTGTAATCCTGAAAAGTGCTTCTGTAAACTTGTTGCCTAAAATTCAAAGCCAACTGCTCCAAATTGGAAGAAAATGTCACGTTTTGCCCAACCAACTATTGAAAATTAATACTTCGCCCAACCTTAACTGGCCGTACTGAAAAAAAAATGTACATAACTTAGATTTTTTTTCTGATAACTATTATGACTTGGCCTATCTCCCGTTTCCAGCTTGACGTTGACTTCCGGGACACCCTGTGTATATATATTTTCGAAATCAGTGAATTCTCCTGACACAGTAGGATAAATCCTAAAATCCTCAAGTAAATTATATGTTATTTAGAAACAAAGAACGGATCATGCGGATTGATTACCCGTATACAGTAAGCTACAATCCGAATAGAAAGCGGTCCAAAACAATGCAATTAAGTTCAGAAATGGTACGGAATGATCCAAATTACTTGCACTTGTGCGGCCAGGGGGTGGGTAGGGCTGTCAGGGGTTAGGGTAAAGCCGGACATAGTCTGGCTTTTTACTCGACTGTGCAAGAAGGAGGGTTATGTTTTGCTATATTGTCGCATTTGACCTTGAGATTTGAGATTACATTTGAATTTTTTTACGCACACGGTTTTTTAAGGTAAATGATATTGATTGCGTGTTAGTTTTTATAGGTACACTAATGGACGCCCGTGAGTACTACAGAAAAATCAAAATTTCAAAATATTTTTCCGGGATAAAAAGTGGCTTATATCGTTCCTCAGGCTCTGGACTACCTCTGTACTAAATTTCATTCAAATTGGTTTTGTAGCTTTGGCGTGAAAGCCAGACAGACAGAGTTACTGTTACGAGTAGGTATTGTTTGTCTTGTTTCAGGAAATCGTTGCTATATCTATATATCTATGTATGTGTAATCCTCAAATAAAAACCTTTTCTATTCTATTACCTGCACATTTATAATATTATAAGAAGGTACCTAGGTATTTCGCAAAGGAACGTGTGCCTAGAGCAGGCGCTAGTCGACTTTTCACCGAAAAGTCCGGCCAAACCTGGCAACCCTATGCGAAGGTAAGTAGAAGTATTACTAGGGCGTTTTGTATTCGCTTTCTGTAGAGCAAAATTCTTTGGATTCTTTACAGCGATTCCACATTGGTATAATTGGTAGGTATACTACTAAGGGGTGCTTATACAATCTCTATAGCATTTCGACAAGTATCTTTTGTTACACTCTGTATATTGGAGAAGTCATTTGATATTCCATCCCCTTAGGGTGGACCATTTATATTGGAGGCGTCTTTAAGAAAGATTTTTTAAATTTTAACTTCTGTGCCAAAAGAAACATTCATTTACATTTTCACTCACCAGTTTTCACCTGATGCTTAAGGGCAGACTTGCAGTCTTCGAGCAGGGTCTTCAGCGGTAGCGGGTCTTCAGGAAGCTCCAGGTCGAGGAGCTTCTGCATCTCCTCCGGCATTTTGAAGTCCAGGATCTGGGGAGTGGATGGCCAGGATATGGTCAAGCACAAATTGTATTCTGGAAACTTTTTAAGGTGGTTTGGTATGGGTTTTGGTAGATACTTAAATAATATGGAGACGTGATGTACTTACATACATACATGCATATAATCACGCCTTTATCCCTTACGGGGTAGGCAGAGCACCAAGGGCCGATAGAACCACATGGTGCCACTTCTAACCAACTTTGAGGGTATAGTTGAGATGTGCAAGTTCGGTTAGTAGTGACAGGTGGTCAGCCCATCGCCTACAAAACACCAAGACCCTCATGTCCCTCTACTGACTTGTACAGTATGCCCGGGAAGAGAAGCAGCTGTAGTATTATACTTTTCTTTTCACTCCCAGAGCAGTATAGAAGAAGACGTACTTATATGTACATAAGCCGACATATACACACGGCTTATTTCCCGGGTTCATAAAGAGATCCCACTTTTAACCAGTTAGCCCATTAAGTCCCACATGGTAAGGGGTAAGCCTACCGCCGATTCAGACAAAAGACAACAATCTTTCACAAAAATAAAGCATCAACAGCAGGATTTTCCACTAGACCCACCTTCTCATTCCGGTCGTTGACCTGCTGCACATAATCCAGCAGCACGTCCATGACCCTCGCCAGGAACTCCCTGGTCTGAGGACTGGCATCCTCGCGGTACGGCAGGATCGCTGCAAGAAAAAGGTTTGATATAGAAGTAGGGTTAATTATTAATAAAAGCAGCATCAAAATCCGTTGCGTAGTTTTATGATCTACGCGTATACAGGGACAGACAACGGGAAGCGACTGTATGTAGATCATCATTCATCATCATCATTTACAGCCCTGAGAAGTCCACTGTTGGACACAATCTCCACTCCGACCGGTCGGAAGCAGCCTGCATCCAACCGACGCCCGCGACCTTGGCCAGGTCGTCCGTCCACCTCGGTGGCCTTCCCACGCTGCGTTTGTCGATACGTGGTATCCACTCTAGAACTTTCCGACTTCATCGGCTATCAGTTCTTCGAGCTATGTGCCCTGCCCATTGCCACTTCAGCTTGCTGGACCATGGAGCTATGTCGGTGATCTTTGTACGTCTGCGGATCTCCTCATTTCTGATTCGATCACGCAGAGAGATCCCAAGCATAGCTCTCTCCATCGCTCGCTGTGCGATCCTGAGCTTCCTTATGAGGCACATATTTAGAGACCACGTCTCGGCACCGTAGGTCATCACCGGCAGCACGCACTGGTTGAATACCTTGGTCTTTAAGGACTAGGGTATCTTGGACACAAATAAGCTTCGTAGTTTCCCGAACGCTGCCCAGCCCAGCTGTATGTAGATAGTGAATTGATATTCCGTGTAGTATTGGCAGAATAGAATTGCGATTAAGAGTTTACGGAATGTGGGCAGCAGACCCTTCCGTCCAAAAATCACGCTGAGGTTAACAACCCGCCTGCCCAGCGTGGTAACTATGGGCGAAAACACCTCTAAGGCCTTGTGACGTGCCCTGGAGGAGGCCTTAGTCCAGCAGTGGACTAAGTCGTGTTACCTACTGTGGTCTCAATACTCGTACGTTCAACAATTAGGCGTTTACTCTCCTGAATACATCTATTACGTAAATTTATGTATTTTAATTGCGAATTTTTCAGTAAAACGGCTCAGCAATACAGGGTGTTTTTTTGTGGCCACCTTTAACGAAGGGTACGTATTCTATACATGTAATAAAGTAAGTTTATGCCAAAAAAAATGCTGGGAATTTTTTTTTTTTTTTTTTTTAATTTAAATTCCTTGATCGTGCGAAATTTATAGTGTCTAGTGTTTATGTTAGTTTTTTTATAGACAAATATTAATTATTTTTCGTGAAAAAATCCTGCTACGCGCGTCTATGTGCATTTATGCAGAAAAACGCAGTCTATTTACTCAACTTTGGACCCTAATATTTTGGAAACCAGACACTTCCCAGGTATGCTTCCATGGAGAAAAATGATCGTGATGATGAGGAGATTCCGTAGTTTTCGGGAACGTTGACGACCAAAAATCAGCTCTAAAAACTTCTAAAAACTTCGAATAAAAACGTAAGAATCAGACATTTAAAAGATTATTAAAAATAAAAGAAAGCCTCCCCCTACTCGCTCAGTTGCTAAACCCGTTGTTTGGCACACCATTGTTTGCTGATTTCTGATGACGACTCAAAGGGATGTTCTTGTGTAATATTGCTTGCCCTTTCGAAATGACGGGGCGTAGGGAGCAACGGAAATGAAAAATATGTTGGTCTTTTATGTTGATTTAGGGCTGATTTATCCGACAGTTAGATAACCTAGCCAAAGGATATATGCTGTCATTAGACGTTTTTCTACTAGACGACATGTCCACGACACGACCACGGTTTTTCGACGTCAGAGAATGCCATATTATTCAATACATTTTTGTTTCCAAAAAAGTTGTATTATGGCGGGGATGAATGTGAATGATCAATAACACGTTGCTAGCTCATCGCCTGAGAGAATGCCTGAGTTCCTTAGTCGACTCTTACGACATGCACGGAAGGAGATGCAGCTGATGTATTCTAGTCAAGCCTCGCAACAGCACAGAAGAAAAAGAAACCAAAATGTTTGATACTTCTATACAGCCTCCTACACCCACTGCTGAGTAAAGGCCTCCTCTTCCCTATGCCACTGTCCTCTGTCCTGGGCCAACCTTATCCACTGCTGTCCAGCAACCATTCCGTCACCGCCTTGGTCCATCGACCATCATCCCTCCTGGCCAAATGTCCAGCCCACCTCCACTTCAGCCTCGCGATACGCTTACCCAACGTCCACGCCCTTGGTTCGACGTCGTATCTCCACGTTGGGTATGCGAACGAGAAGCGAGATTCCGAGCATGGCACGCTCCATTGCCCTTTGTGCCACTCGCATTTTATGCAAGTACTCCTTTATGAGCGGCCATGTTTCGGAACCATATGTGAGTATAGGCAGGACACGTTGGTTAAACACCCTGGTTTAATACTTAGTAGTTTGTTTACATAAATAAGTACACATATATATGCATATTTTCCTCAAAATATGCTGTCCGTATTTGCTTCTCTGAGTAAAACACTGTACAAATACGAAATAACATCGGAATTCACTTCGAGCTTTCCTAAAAGGCTGTAAGTGTTTTGACGTATAATCCTAAGTGTGGGAGAAACTCGCTTCTGTACCCAGAGGTGGTAGAAAATAGAGTAGCCGATGATGGACTAGGAAGAGATAATTTACTCGTACTATGAACTATTATTTATTATTGAACGGCCAATTTGTGTAAGTAGTTGGTAGTGACCCTGCCTGCGGCACTATAGATCCTATACAGGGTGATTTTTGGTCGTCAACGTTCCCGAAAACTACGGAATCTCCTCATCATCACGATCATTTTTCTCCATGGAAGCATACCTGGGAAGTGTCTGGTTTCCAAAATATTAGGGTCCAAAGTTGAGTAAATAGACTGCGTTTTTCTGCATAAATGCACATAGACGCGCGTAGCAGGATTTTTTCACGAAAAATAATTAATATCTGTCTATAAAAAAACTAACATAAACACTAGACACTATAAATTTCGCACAATCAAGGAATTTAAATTTTTTTTCAAAAAAAAAAAAAAATTTCCCAGCATTTTTTTTGGCATAAACTTACTTTATTTCATGTATAGAATACGTAGCCTTCGTTAAAGGTGGCCACAAAAAAACATCCTGTATAGGGTGTGTGTGACAGCCAGGCAAATACTGAGATACTGAACAAGTACCATTGTTTTGAGTTATACGAAAGTGTTATTTATTACTCGCAGGGATTCAATTTTTTGATTATACGCAATGTTTGCTTTCGGGCGATCCTGTCACTAGTTAAATGGCCTTATTGGTTATTGTGTGATACATAGCTGTTTTTTGAATCACCTGTGACTTGATGTGACTCTCTTTTATCCATAGGTTAAAATTTTGTTTTAAAGTAATTATTTAAGGCATACCTAAACGAACCACACTATTTTTTTGCTGAAAAAATGAAAATAAAAACGTCGGAAAATTTTGGAATTTTCCTGCGAATATTTTCACTAGTTTTCATCTCAGAATCATTATAGTCTGAAGTTACCATATCAATATTTGCCTGGCTGTCAGAAACATCCTGTATAGTTCAAATCCCGGTAGGTGTAAAGATTGATATGATGAATATCGATGTTTGTTTTCGAGTCATGGATGTTTCTAATATCTATGTAATACTAGGGATCCGCCCCGGTTTTGCACGGGTGTAATGCCCTTTCACGTAGGCCGCTATATAAAAGTGGAAAAGGCAATTTTTAATTATTTTTTTCCGTAAGAACCATCCTCTTACTTCATGGAATATTCTAAATAAAGAATTAGCGAAATCGGTTCAGCTGTTCTCGAGATCTGCGCTTAGCAACACATTCAGCGATTCATTTTTATACTCGTATTATAGATACTATAGGTAGTGGACGCCTGCGACATCGTCCGCGTGGACTACAGAAAAAAAAAAACAAAATATCGAAATTATCCGGGATAAAAACATTTTCCCAGGATAAAAAATAGCATATATGTTAAGTGGGACCTGTTACAATATATTCCTGAAAACTGCATCGAAATCAGTTCAGCCGTTTCTGAGATTAGCGTGCACAAACGCACAGACAAACAGACAAAATTTTCAAAAATATTTTTTTTTGGTACTATTGCGTTGATAAAGGTCTCCTATAATATTTTTTCTCATATATCTTCCATGTACAGCCCAGCGATCCGTTACATTTTTATTATATGTAAAGATAGAAGATATTAAAAGATGAAATGAATCTACTTTAGATTAACTAGCGGACGCGCGCTCAAAAATCATGTTAATGCAAATTGAAATAGTTTTAATATTTTCCCTCTATCCTGTATCAAGTCTTCGCCCCTCTCGAGGGCCCTCCCGACCCTCGCGTGATAATCCCGGCTAATACTTAATACCATCAGATGCTCTCGGATGCCGTCAGTTGCACGCGGCAGACGTTTGACGCTTGGGGTTTCCATCAGGGATGGGCTATGGGTGCTATGCGTTTACATGCATACATATAGTCTAATAGGCAAATAGGCAGAAGTGTGCAATTTACACACACATCCACTTGTCACTAGATTATGTTAAGTAAGAACCACGTTGTAAGGGGTGAGCCTACCGCCGCTTTTCAAAATAACTTCATTTAATTAAAGATAAGTCAACATAAGTAAAATTTTGACCGCGTGTTGCCGGCAGAGTAGATTTCGTACCACCCCATGCCTGCCCGTGGGTATCGTACGAGGCGATTAAGGGTTTCCGGGAGGTGGGCAGCAGCGCCTTCCGTGTTGACAACATAGTCCAAAATAGAAACGGCGGTCACCAATCCGCCTGCCCAGCGTGGAGACTATGGGCAAATATCCCCCATGGCAGTCTTGTGGCGTGCCCTGGGTGAGGCCTACGTCCAGCAGTGGACTGCAATATTATAGGCTGATGATGATGATGATGATGATGATACCTCTCAAGCTTAAATGCGACAAGCCATTTAGGCTCTAGAGATTGCCAAGGAAATATACATACATGTCGCAATTATGAGTTATCAGATCCGAGGGTCAGTGGAGGGTGTAGGGCCCGGTGGTGGGCGCACCCATAGTGAATATACATACACTCAAAAAAACATAACCCTCCTTCTGGCGTCAGGTAAAGTGATAATTTTACAGCTCATCGTCTGAGAGAACATCCCTAGTTTCTTTAGTCGACTCTATCGACATGCACGGAAGGAAATGCAGCTGATGTATTCTAGTGAAGACCCGCATGCACACTTAACGTCAAACCAACTTCAAGCACTTCCCAAATCTGTCCCCTCGTGTTATCCAGTTGAGCAGTTTTGAAAAATGGCCAACAATCATTGCCAGACATGTTTTGTGCTGTTTTGGAGTATTTTAAAAGAGGTATTAGAAAGAGTGAGAGTGAAAAAAACGTATAATACTACAGCTGTTTCTCTTCCCGGGCATACTGTACAAGTCAGTAGAGAGACAAGAGGGTCTTGGTGTTTTGTAGGCGATGGGCTGACCACCTGTCACTACTAACCGAACTTGTACGTACATCTCAACTGTACCCTCAAAATAGGTTAGAAGTGGTACCATTTGGTCCTATCGGCCATTGGTACTCTGCCTACCCCGTAAGGGATAAAGGTGTGATTTTAAGTATGTATTAGAAAGATGAGAAAGATGTAGGTTTAAAAGTCAGTATCTAAGTAGGTATTATGTCAAGTTAAAACTCTTTAAAAGGTTAAAAAAGTACATACATAAAGATATTTTTTTATACAAAATTAATTTATTTTCTATTAATTTAATTATTTTTCTTAAATAGTTACGTTGTTTAAATTATTTTTTCTCACGATTTTAGTGTTGGTCCTATATTTTTTTTTTACCAACCTAGCGGCCGCCCACAGCTTCGCTCGCGTGAGAGTGCATTACGAGTACACCCATGCGAAGGCGGGGCGGGTCCCTAGTTATACATTATAAACCTCCTCGTGAATCTCTCTATCTATTAAAAAAAAAACGGCATCAAAATCCGTTGCCTAATTTGAAAGATCTAAACATACATAGGGACGAACAGGCATCGGGAAGCGACTTTGTCTACGAGCGCATACTATACCCCTTTTTACAAGCTTTTATTTAACTTGCAATGTATGTTTGTTCGGGTGAAATCTTACAACTCAATTTTAAGGCACTTGCCCTCAACCGATTGGGCTGACATTTGGTGAGCACGTTCAGTTCGGATGACAATGCATGATTAACAGTGTGACGTCATTCTAAATCCAACATGGCGGCATACCCAAAATGGCGGACCAATTATTTGAAGATAGAAATCTTATTTTCGAAGAAGCATTGTTTGTAAACATTAGAACACTGATACTAGTAAGATATGAGTGAAGTTTGACGTTTTTCCATATTGATGTATCCTACTAGAAAAAACTGATCAACTCCAATGTAGAGACACAAGTGATCCAAAAAACAGCAATGTGTCACATAACAACCAATAAGTCCATTTAATTAATCACAAGATCGCTCGATACAATTGGCGCGCAGAGCAAAGACTACTTATAATCAAATCAAAAATACATTTCCTGCGAGTAATAACACTGTTGTATAACTCAACACAATGGTACTTGTTCAGCATTTCAGTATTTGCCTGGCTGTCACCCACATCCTGTATAGTCTCGTATAAAAATAAGTTAACTACATACAGGGTGTAACAAAAAGGGTATGTTAAGCGAAAAGCTATGTAAATAGCCCACATATAGGGAACCTATTTTCAAAATTTGAGACTCGAAATGACATGTTTATTTTTCAAGATTGTATAAACATTCCTGAGGTGTTTAGGAATTCTCCATTCTATTTGGAAATATAAACATGTGATTTCGAGTCTCAAATTTTGTAAGTAGGTTTTCGTTTGACCCTTTTATTACAATGTTACATTTTAAAAAAAAATTGACAAATTTTCCCAAACTTAAAGTTTTCCATCCCTTTTAAACATCAGGGTTGAACAAGTCACATCACAATAAGGGTAGCTACCCCTAACAGACGGAATTTCACTTATACACCGATTAGTTACAGCCCACTGCTGGGGGTTGGGATCACTATTTTAATTAAGGGTGCATCTTTGGACGGGGTTGTTTTATTTGCTTTTTATTTTTGTTGTTGTTTTTTTTGACAGAATTCGTTTGTTGTTTCCGGCTCTGTGTCTGATGCTAACCCTGCTTGAGAATGCTATAAGTATAAATATATTATGGTCATGGGATTTTAGAATGCCTATTGCAGTCCACTGCTGGACGTAGGCCTCCCCCAGGGCACGCCACAAGGCTACTGCCACAGGGGGGTATTTGCCCATAGTCACCACGCTGGGCAGGCGGGTTGGTGACCGCAGTGTGATTTTCGGACTATGTTGTCAGTACGGGAGGCGCTGCTGCCCACCTTCAGGAAACCCTTAATCGCCTCGTACGATACCCACGGGCAGGCAGGGGTGGTACATACTCTACTCTGCCATTTTAGTGTACATATTTCATCAAACCGAGTTCAAAAAAGAGAGGTTATCAATTTGTCTGTATGTTTTTTACTATCTATAGGTTTTTATCTAACTTCAATTCAATTTTGTTTAATGACCACCATTATGTCCGGCATGGAGAAAGAATTTAAAGTTACTAAATCTAAGTAGAAGTGGAAAATAAGATTTTTTTTTACACACACGGTTATGACAGTATTCGAGTCCATTTTTAGGATAAGTTCTCTGTAACTTCTTTTCTTAGCATTTCTCTTAATATAACCCTTTTGTTACACCCTGTATAAAAGTGTGAAAATTAAAACAATTAGCACATTTATTCCAATTATGGAAATGAGTAAGCCTACCGCCGCTTTTACTCTCCGTTTCTAGTCTAGATATACAAAAGAAAATAAAACTATTTTTACTAATGACCAACCGAAATCCGAAGGGATTACCAAATTGTTTTGATAACCTCTCATTTATAGCTATAAGCCTACTTGAGAGGTAGTTAAAAGCACCCCGCAGGGTGTCGGATTAACCCCAAAGCAACCCTTAATAGATAAGTTTTAAAGACAGCTTATAGGAAAATTCCGATGGAGTTTTATAGGGGACATATTGAAAGATAAATCTATATTTTTTATATATTTTTATACAGGGTGTAACAGAAAGGGTATGTTAAGCGAAAAGCTGTATAAATAGCCCACTATAGAGAACCTATTCCCAAAATTTGAGACTCGAAATCACATTTTTAATTTTCAAGATTGTATGAAAATTCCTGAGATATTTAAAAATTCTCCATACAATCGGGAAAAATAAACATGTGATTTCGTATCTCAAATTTTGTGGATAGGTTCTCTATAGTGGGCTATTTACATAGCTTTTCGCTTAACATACCCTTTTTGTTACACCCTGTATAGCCAATGTTATGTGAAATGTTTTTTGTAGACCGTGTTGTAAATAATACACCTTATATTATTTAGAAGTAGAAGTATCCTGAAGAACGAAATAAGGTTTTTTATTAGGAACATGTTTTTGTTTTACTATCGTAAAGAGTTTGCTACTCAATTCAATAGTACTCATATAAAGTTTGCACTACAAAAAACCTATAGAAGCTGATTTCGCAAACACAAAACTGAACTTTTCGGTAGGATACGTCAATATGGAAAAATGTGATACCATCACCCATATTCAAGTATGAGTGTGCTAATTTTTACTACGAGTATCAATGCTTCTTCAAAATTGTAATTTAGAAACAACGTTTTTACGCAGAAAAGTGTAAAGAAAGTACAGAGGGGTAAGCACGAACCTCTCAATAGTCCGTAACGCTAGCGTCAAACTGTCAATTCCCATAGGTTTTTCTAGCGAGTCGCTACCCCGCGTAAAAGGTTCGTGCTTACCCCACAGATAAAAAAGTAGAAAAGTAATAGTAAAACAAAACGCAAATGACACACCATAGACACACCCTCCTCTACCGTAATACCATAGACAAATAACCACAAATCCCGGCAGTCTATAGTCGTAAATAAAAGAAAACAATCAGACTCTATGGCCTAGAGGACTTAAAACTGTTTCAATCGACTACCAACTGTAAACTAATGGTATAAAACTTAGATTACATTGGGGCAAATGTAGCCGCAGTCTCAACGTTTTATGGGCAAATAATCCTAGGAATATATTACCGGGCAAAGGTTAAAATGCGTGACAGAGGTGACAAATATTTTGCAAGAGCTTTACCTACCTATACTAAAGGTATCTGTTGTTTTTCATAAGCAATCCTTTTGGAAATACAGCAGTGTAGGTATATGTACTTTGTGTGTGTGTGTGTACTTTACCTATCTAACTGACTTTGGGTCATTTTTATATCACGAAAGACTACACCATTTTGGGAAGCCTTAGGAAGTCCACTACTGCCATAAGTCTCCCCCAATGTATTTATTTTTTTGACGGCCGATTGGTGTAGTAGATAGTGGCCCTGCCTGCAGCGCCATAGGTCCTGGGTTCGAATCCCTGTAGGTGCAAACATGGATATGATGAATATTGATGTTTGTTTCCGAGTCATGGATGTTTCTATACTTATCTATGTATTTATATACCGTTGCTTAGTACCCACGACACAAGACCTTATGGATCTTAATGTGGGACTAAGTTAATGTGTTGTGAACTGTGTGAATATTATTATTATTATTTAGTTACTGTCACTTTGAACAAACAAAATACACACAGATTGATATTCCCAGTAAATATTATGGAATAAGTACTGCAGAGAAGAAAATGTGGTCTCTCTGTTCTTCACAACAGCCTATTGCAGTCCACTGCTGGACGTAGGCCTCCCTCAGGGCACGCTACAAGGCTACTGCCACAGGGGGGTTTTGCCCATAGTCAACACGCTGGGCAGGTGGGTTGGCGACCGCAGTGTGATTTTTGTACTAAGTAGGTATATTGGCAACACGGGAACTCTTTTCTGCTTCTACATATTTATATACATATACATATAATCACGCCTTTATTCATTACGGGGTAGGCAGAGCACCAAGGGCCGATAGAACCACATGGTGCCACTTCTGACCAATTTTGAGGGTATAGTTGAGATGTACAAGTTCGGTTAGTAGTGACAGGTGGTCAGCCCATCGCCTACAAAACACCAAGACCCTCTTGTCCCTCTACTGACTTACATATTTATTCTTTGACATTTAGCAACCCATGGGCTTATGGTGGTTTACAATGTCCTTTAAAAGTAAGTAATTCAAGTTTTTTAACGTGCTCAGCGTAGGATAGTATATTCGTATTTATGTATTTTGCAAATGCGATGAGATTTTTTAAAAGTAGATTTAAAGATAATGCAGGTAGTTACTCCGGACCGTATTTCGGTCAAGGAGGCCAAAAGGCGGCGCAGGAAATATAGAGCACAAGTGTGTGAGTGTACATTGGTACACTCTCTATTCCCTCACTCTAATGGTCTTCTGTAAATAACCTATCCACAAAATTAGAGACTCGAAATCACAGAGTTCTTATTCTCTACTAGTGGACGCCCGCGACTCCGTCCGCGTGGACTACAGAAAAAACAAAATGTCGAAATTATCCGGGATAAAAACATTTTTCCGGGATAAAAAATAGCCTATATGTTAAGTGGGACCTGTCACACGCACAAACGCACAGACATTCAGAAAAAAATCCAAAATACATAATTTTGGGTACTATTGCGTTGATAAAGGTCTCCTATAATATTTTTTCTTATACAGGGTGTTTGGTCGTCAACGTTCCCGAAAACTACGGAATCTCCTCATCTTCACGATCATTTTTCTCCATGGAAGCATACCTGGGAAGTGTCTGGTTCCCAAGATATTAGGATCCAAAGTCTGCATAAATGCTCATTGACGCGTGTAGCAAGATTTTTTTCACGAGAAATAATTAATATATGTCTATGAAAAAACTAGCATAAATACTGGACACTATAAATTTTACCCGATCAAGGAATTTAAAAAAAATTATGTATAGAGTACATACCCTTCTTTAAGTGTGGCAACTAAAAAACACCCTGTATGTATGTAATAGATCGATTGCACACACACACACAAAAATATAAATTACTGGATAAAAGAAAATATGCATGAACAATGCCTTATCTCTACAAGAGATCTCTTCCAGCAAGCCAAAAGAGAATTTTTTAAGACATATAGGTAAAGGGTAACATGAGCAATTAAACTAATGTTGAATTGTATCAGGCGTCACTATTCGGAAGTTCAAATCTCTATTGAGGGATCGCCCGCCACCGGGCCCTATACCCTCCGCTGACCCTCGGATCTGCCTACTCATGATCACGAACACAAGACACTACAGTCGCAACGAGAAGCCAGATCCAAGCACCTAGCATGCAACCATAAATACATAGCTGCTAATCCGAAAACCAATTAAAATTTTAATCGACATATGTTTCGCCAACACCCGTGGCATCATCAGGATTAGTTTTCCATGTTAGTTCTATCTACCGAACCAACTAACTAACAACTCAAACTAATGTTCTTCAATCTTTAAAAAAAGGTGATTTCGAGTCTCTAATATGTACCTATTTATGGATAGGTTTTCTTTTTACTCGACTGCGCGACGCAAAGGAGTGGTATTGTGTTTAACAGCCTATGTATGTATGTTTCTATGTTCCTTTAAAGCACTACTTGTACTCGTAACATAACAACTGAACAGTCGGGATCCATTATCCGACAGCCAAGCTAATATTTCAATGGATCCTGGCTGTTCAGTTGTTATGTTACGATCATTAGAGAATATTTTATGTTCTTCAATAGTATTCGTTCCATAATAATATTATAGAATTCTAGACCACCGGATATCTAAGTGCTTGTTTTTTTCTTTTCAGTTTTTTTATTATGTACATTATTTGGTTCATTTTTAAGCAGTCGGGTTTTTGGATTTTTTAAATTATGTTTTTTTTATGTGGGTTATTATCAGATCATTTTTCTGGACATTCCCATTTTGTTACAAATAGTGCCCAACTTATAACATAGATCGCTGGATCGGATAGACATATAACACCAAACCCCGCGTAGGGGGTTAAAATAAGGGTGACACAGAGCACTTTTAAATCCAACCACCGATTCCTAAGTATCATTTTTCCGAGCAGTTTCACGACATAATAGCACTACCCCATTCATCCCTTATCTGATGTATCTCTATCTACCCTTGTGTCAGACGTAATTTCCTTAGGAAGTGGCGCCCTTACGGATGTTGATAGCGGTCACGTGTCAAGTTGTAGTTTAGTAACTTTGATGTTTGAGTATAGTATACATACTATACCTCATTTTTTAAATATTAAATAGGCTTACGCTTGACCACAACGCGCCTGATGATGGTAAGCACCGTTGCAGTATAAGATGGAGCGCGCTTGCCTAAAAGAAACCGGTTCACTCTCGACTTGAAGACCGCAGATTATATGTAGTTCACGGGGAACAGACCTATTTATATATTATTTATTTTATTTAGAAGTACTTAGAAAGCATCCGAAAGAACGTACCTTGGTCATTCTCATGTCGGCAAATGGTTTATTTTACAATTATGTAAAAGTGTTCTGTCACTCGCGGATCATTCTAGACAATTCTACTAAATAAATGAAATAGCTTTATAACGGAATGTCGGCAGTTCCAGGGTAAATGCACTGACAAAATGGATCTAATTATTTCACATTACTATTGGATAAAGTACTCTCGATCTATTACAAGAGTCGGACGACTGCATACGGTTACTAGATTTTCGCATCAGGACAACCTATTTTATATTAATAACTATGGTAAATTCCGAAAAAGCTATTTTAAACCATTAGGGTATCACCGCTATCATCATCATCCAAACTAAAAGCCACACTCAACACAGCTTAGCTTCTAAACCACTTTTGACAAAACACCTCATGCGCAACGATTCGAAACCCCTGATTGGTGCAATTAATCATTAAACAATAGCGTAAAATGTCACCAGTGGGTAATTAATGACTTTCGCTTGTTTAAAATCATGGAGAAGTCATTTGGGGGCTATTTTTAGTCACTCTCGGTAGAGAAATAAAATAAATCCAATATAAGTATAAAGTGCGTGTCATGGTGTTTGTTACCAAACTCCTCCGAAACGGCTTGACCGATTTTTATGAAATTTTATACATAAGTACCTATACGCGGTAGGTTCTCCGACCTATAGGTATATTAGACCCTTAAAAGGAAAATCGATACTTTTAAGATAAATCAAAATACTCACAATCATAGTACAGGTTTCCGACGGCAGATGTCAATTTCGGGGTACCGTGTCCAGAGAGCGCGGCCATTCTGTCTCCCTGGTAGAAAAGAAACATAGGTACCATATAGTATAAGTACTTTCAGCGATCAAATTGATGAAATTCTAGAGAGAGCTCCGGTCAAGAGTACCCTGAACCGACGAGCGTGCACGAAGAATATTATGAAAGTAGATGAAGCAAACGAGGTGTGTCAAGATCGTAGCAATCTCTGCCTACCCCTAGTAGTATACAGACATATTGCATGGTGGCAATAACTAAAAACCACCCTATTGTAGTAGCCTTGTGGCGTGCCCTGTGGGGAAGGCCTACGTCCTGCAGTGTACGCCTGCCCAGCGTGGTGACTATGGGCAAAAAGCTCTCTATGGCAGTAGCAGTGTTGTGCTCTGGGGGAGGTCTACGTCCAGCAGTGGACTGCAATAGGCTGATGTGCAATAGACATATTGTCATATGATGTCGAAGGCATGTTGTCAGAAGGCATGTCGTATTACAAAACCGCCAGGCATTTTGAATAATTGCGAATGAAAAAATCCTTTTAGTATATATAAGTTCTTACCTAATTAATTAAGCAGATAAAGTGCTTTAAGCCAAATTATCTCCCTCCAAAAGTCACACTATTCAAAATGCCTAGCCGCATTTTGTGCTAAGGCGTGTTATACGATATGCCTTTGACATACACGTTGTTTGTGGTAAGAGTCGTCCAAGGAACTTAAAAGCGTTCTCTCAGGCGATAAGATAGCAACTTGTAACTGATTATTAGGATACCCAAACCTGAAACATTTTGGGAACATAAGCATGAGTGAGCATATTATTATGTACTAATGCAATTTTATTTTAGCACCGCTCTTTTACGGCGGTTGTCTTGCGGCTCTGTAGGTTTACTATTGAGACGATGACGAATCTTTATCGATGAGCTCGAGAAATAACGTTAATTTGTCTTAAATCTCTAATTGGCAAAATAGAGCTTTCACAATGTTGATATTTAGTACCTAGTTACTAGTTGTGTTTAGTCTTAATACTCTTTTTTGCCAGCCAGTAACAAAGGCATAAACCTTGACCTAATTTTACTTTAAAGTGAAAAATGTTGTCAAAATGGAAAGTAAACTACAAAATAAATAAAAGATGTCAATGAAACAACAATTTATTCATAAAATCTAATAAAGCAATGATGAAAAATGTTTAGAAAATCAATAAACTCATGCAAAATGTCAAACGAAAGGTCACAGCGAAAAACAAGATGGCTGACTATTGACAAAATGGCGGATAATTTGTATTCACTAACCAACTGAATCTGCTCAGCTATTTGCTTGCAATAAGAAAAGAAGCCGTCCAGGGATAGTTTGGACATGTCTAGTGACTTGATTAATGATTTCTAGTCTGAAAAACAAAAAAGAAAGTTTATGTTAATCATTGCGAACGGTAGAATTATACGGATGTAACCTACTGCTTTGTCTTAGACTTCGCTGAGTTAATTCGAAATTGTGTGTATTTTTTGATAAAAAAAGAATACATTTCAATTTGATTGATTTTATCATAATATATATTATAATAGATTATGAAGATGGAATATAAAATAGAAAAGAGAAGTGTTAAATTTTCTGCGCATGCGGGTAAAAGCAAATCTGTATGGATCGATAAAAAATAGGGTTTTCAAATATAGATACAAAATAAATAAGTACAATGAAAATGATTTATGATATATGTACCTACATTAAAATTAAATATAATACACACCTTATTATTAACCGTTGACAACTTTATATTAATTAAATATTCAACAACTATAATTTAAATATTACTAAGATATATTAATCACTATTTATACGAGATGTTTTTCGTTGAAAAGCAAATTAGTATGTGGCAAAGGGGGTCGTTGATAAACTTATATATTGACAAGGAATGTTGCCTATATTTGGAGAGTTTATATATGTTTTTCATATATGATTTAGATATTTGTGAGTATTAGAACAGACACGTCGGGCTTGGCCCAAAATCTAGAACTTACTAAAGGCTATCCGATACCTCTTAGGGGGTATTCTTTGCGCACGCGCGTTTTAAAGGTCATAGCCTAGGGGATGGGGGTGGGATTTAGGTCGTGGCGGGTGAAATGGGTCAGGCTTTCGACGATGGCAATCTACATTACAAATTCAGTTGTATGTTTTCAGTTTTAAGGTTTGGTTTTCGTTGTTGTTGAAATCCAAAATGGCCGCTAAAGTTTAGTAGGTACATCTACTCGTATTAAATTTTCGAACTATTGGACTGTATTTGCTTGGCCTAGTAGTTATTCAAGCATTATAATGGAATATTACATAATTATTACACACATAAGTACTGCTTCTATACTGCTCTGGGAGTGAAAAAAAAAACGTACAATACTACAGCTGCTCCTCCTTCCGGGCATACTGTACAAGTCAGTAGAGGGACAAGAGGGTCTTGGTGTTTTGTAGGCGATGGGCTGACCACCTGTCACTACTAACCGAACTTGTACATCTCAAGTATACCCTCAAAATTGGTCAGAAGTGGCACCATGTGGTTCTATCGGCCCTTGGTGCTCTGCCTACCCCGTAAGGGATAAAGGCGTGAATACATAAGTACATATACACATGGCAGTGTTTCTGAAATGGGGTAGTCAGAACTTCAAGATCAGAAACAAGATCTCACGGCCACGTTGCATAGCGATGACAGACGTAAATGATCAGTGACAAGTTGCTAACTAATCGCCTATGAATCGCTAGAGTTCCAAGTCGCTTCTTAACAAAACACACACAAAGTAAATGTCAAAGGTTAGAGTTCCCGACATTTAACCGAGGTCGACGTTCATTTATTAAAAATTCCAAGAATTTTTACCTGAGGTATCTACGAGTACTTCTTTCTGTATACTGAACTAGCGGCTGCCTGTGACATTGTCTGCTTGAACTTTATAAATAGCATATTTTTTATATATTGTCACTTAGCTCGTGCCTCGGAAAGCACGTAAAACTGTTGGTCCTGCGCCTATCTCTCTCCGGTCGTGTCGGCTTTCCGTCCCATCGGACTTGAGAGTGACGGATAGAGATATCTGTGTTTGCGCACACACCTGTCTTGTTAATCTCCGTAGAGATTTACCTTGGCGAAATCGTCGGAGATCATCATCCTCGTTTGAAAGCTACTTAACTACAAAGTTGCATCAAAATCTGTTCGTTATATTAGTAGAATATTTTTGCAGAGGTACGAATTTACTCCTATACTGATGCGGCGCTTCACTAGAATACATCCTGATCTCTCTCATGTCGTAAGGTCGTAAGGAACTCAGGGGTTCTCTCAGGCGATGAGCTCCGTCCTGATGTTTTACAGGCTCGCTACATTAAACGTCACTGTAAGATCCCCTTCGTGAACTTGCTGTTCTGGCTACGTGATTTTGGAAACACAGATGTGTATGCAGAATAACTAGACTCAAAATTAAAGGTTATGTGCATACATACATATATATAATCACGCATTTATCCCTTACGGGGTAGGCAGAGCACCAAGGGCCGATAGAACCACATGGTGCCACTTCTGACCAATTTTGAGGGTATAGTTGAGATGTACAAGTTCGGTTGGTAGTGACAGGTGGTCAGCCCATCGCCTACAAAACACCAAGACCTTCTTGTCCCTCTACTGACTTGCACTGTACAATATGCCCGAGAAGAAAAGCAGCTGTAGTATTATATGTTGTTTTTTTCACTCCCAGTTATATATCACTACATATTATAAAACAAAGTTGCTTTCTGCTGTCTGTCCTTCCCTATGTATGCTTAGATCTTTCCAACTAGGGAACGGATTTTGATGCGGTTTTTTGGAAAGAAGTTCCTTACGGCAGGCTTGGAGGAGATAGGGATTTTGCTGCGCGACCGAACTGAAAAAAATGTGATAGTAAAACCGTAAGAAAAAGTGCGTGGATAAAACCGTTAAAAGAGATGCGCAGGCGCGACAGTCGTAAACAGCGAAGTATAATACCTTTCTCTTTCTCCCTCTTTCTTTTCGTTCTCTCATCCCTTCTCTCTCTATTACTTCCACCCGCCAATGCTGTATATACTTGAATTTATGGACAAGCACTGGCGAATACTCCTATGATACATTTTAAACCTAAATAAAATGAGCACGATTTTCTTGCAAATTGTGTCGATTCTACATTAGCCGAAGGAACTTCGTTCCTACCTGGTGTCCCACGACACCACATTTATCATTAATTACCCCGCAATGCTTCTGGTTTTCGTACCTATCTATTTATTTAAGAACGATGATCACTTAAAAAACTTTACTCTTGTTTTTAACCGACTTCAAAAAAAGGAGGAGGTCCTCATTCGTCTGTTTGTATAATTTTATAGATAGAGCGACTCACGAGGAAGGGTTACATGTATAACTAGGGGTCCACCCTGGCTTCGCGCGGGAGTAATGCACTCTTACGCGGGCGAAGCAGTGGGCGGCCGCTAGTTTAAAAAAATATGAATTTTACTTTGCTACGCACGCCTCGTAGTAATATGTAGCAGTTACTACGCGACGTAGACGACTACGAAACTTCTTTTATATGTAATTTATTAATTTGTATTTGAATAATGATTTACTAGCGATTGGCCGCGATTTCGTCCATGTGTACTTTATAGCCTATGTGTAACTCTAATTTATGAGCTATTTACCTGGCAAGTTTCATCAAAATCTTAACGGTAGGTTGTCCCTGAAAGAGTAACAACAAACATCCACATATACAGGTTTTTTTTCGTATGCAAAAAAAAATGCTGGGAAACGATGTAATTTTTTTTTTTTTATTACTTGTTCCGGCGAAATGTATAGTGTCAAGTGTTTATGCTCGTTTTTTCATAGACAGATATTAAATATTTCTCGTATAGTCCAAAAACAAACTGCGGTCACCAACCCGCCTGCCCAGAGTGGTGACTATGGGCAAATACCCCCCATGGCAGTCTTATGGCGTGCCCTGGGGGAGGCCTACGTCCAGCAGTGGCCTGCAATAGGCTGATGATTATGATGAATACGAATTTGACAAGCTATCAGCGAGTTTTGTACAATTTTCGCTATCGCTTTGCTTTTGCTAGTTAGGTAATAAGGGGGCGGGTAAACAGTTGGATTTTTTCACCCTTCTCACAATAATTACAGACATTAAATACATCATTATTTTTACCCATTTTTAACCGACTTCAAAAAAGGAGGAGGTTCTCAATTCGTCTGTATGTATAATATTTTTTTTATATATATGTTCACCGATATTTCCGTCAATTATAGACGGATTTCAAAATTTTTTTATTACCTTTATTTCTACCCACGCTATGCCAAACTTTTGACAGTCCTAATAGACGTCAGTTAATTTAATGGACAGTTAAATTCTACCTTTGTCTACTTTAACTGACCTAGTTAAATCACCTAGGCGACTATCGACCGGTAGGCGTGGCTTGCTGACGTCAAACGCCCATAGGGGTGGTCGTAAGGGTAGGGGGTGGGGGGCACTTTGTTGCTTTGTTCTTATAACTCCGCTATTGTCTATTTGGTTGTTTTTTTTTTAATTTCTCCTGTTTGTTACTCAGTTTCTGATTAAATAAATTTGGTGTGATTTGAAATACCTTTTGTTCTTGATAAAGGTATTGAAGAAATGACATAAGACAAGATAAAATATTGTAAGCTTTTCATTTTGGGCCTTACTTATATGCCGTGTGTAGTCTGTAAAATTAAGCAACCGTTAAGCACGACATGTCGAATATCTGTCAAATTAAACGTTGATGATGATCTCCGACCGTGTTTCGGCCAAGGCGACCAATCTCTACGGAGATTGGCCAGGTGCGCAGGAGATATTATAGTGCACAAGTGTGTGCGCAAACACAGATGCGCTCTCTATTCCGTTACTCGGTAGGACCAACGGTTTTACGTGCTTTCCGAGGCACGAACTAAGTGACAATTTTGCAACATTAAAGTCTTAACCACTGGGCTATCACCGCTATAATCAAATGTTGATTAGCCAAATCAATGCTTAGACTCTTTTTTAAGTATGGCCCTTTGTCTTTAGAATATTTTTTTTAATTTCATGTTCAAGAGACACCAACATTATTAAAAACAAAAATATTTTTTAGTATTAAGTTGTACACACACCAGCAAAGTGTCTACAAATAAGTGTCTACACACAAGTAGGTACCTATAAAGAAATAAGCTCCAACCGAAAGTTAAATTCAAATTTTGTTATACATATATTCTGTGTAAACGCATATCTACCTTTTATATTTAATTATCACTCAGATGGTTTGCTGGAAGAAATCTCTTTCAGAGATAAGCACGCCTTTGTACATTTTCTTTCATAATTTCTGTCTGTATGTAATTGTATGTGTACAATAAAGAATAAGAATTTTAAGAATAAGAACATTTACACTATAAAATTGATCAAGGGTTTCAATGATCTTCTATAAATATTATTACATTTTGTGAGATTGTAAGAGCTACAAGAGTTTTTAAAATAGTACGTGCATGTTTTAGCCGCGTGGTGCCGGCAGAGTAGAGTTTGTACCGCCCCATGCCTGCCCGTGGGTATCGTACGAGGCGATTAAGGGTTTCCGGGAGGTGGGCAGCAGCGCCTCCCGTACTGACAACATAGTCCGAATATCACACTGCGGTCACCAACCCGCCTGCCCAGCGTAGTGACTATGGGCAAAACCCCCCAGGGGGTTTTGTGGCAGTAGCCTTGTGGCGTGCCCTGGGGGAGGCCTACGTCCAGCAGTGGACTGCAATAGGCTGAAGAAGAAGAAGGTAGAGTAAATTTATACTAAGTGTAATCTTCTTATCAGTTTGTAGTGTAGAGGGCGTTTCATCAGATGTTTATAATGAGGGCGCTAATTACTATGTGCATGACTACATTATCTGTGTCACTGCATACAAAGAATGTTAGTTCCGTATATATACTCGTATCAGGCATAGGAGTTTTTCTATGAAACGGATTCTAATAGAGTTGTTTTGTTATTGATACCTTATCAAGCTTTTAGCTTTGGTAGTGCTTTTCTGATATGATAACGTTTGACAGGTACGAGTAATGTTGCTAACGTAGAGTAACTTATATACAGAGACCATATATACAGAGAAAAACTATCAAGAAATGTAGGTCCCTACAATGAGGTATCAGCTATTTTCGTCTGTAATATGTACATACATACTGGGAAACCTATGTTTTTATCATTTTCAATATAAGTTAGTAAAATATTTTAACTTATTTATATCTAGATATACAGAATGTTTTAACGAATGGTACGTATGTAAAAAAATGCTGGGAAATGATGTCATTTAAAAAAATATATACTTGGTTGGGTGAAATTTATAGCGTCCAGTGTTTATTATAGACATATATTAATTATTTCGCGTGAAAAAATCTCGCTACGCGCGTCCATGTGCATTTATGCAGAAAATACTCAACTTTGGACCCTAATATCTCTGAAACCAGACACTTCCCAGGTATGCTTCTATGGAACAAAATGATCATGATGATGAGGAAGTTCCGTAGTTTTCGGGAACGTTGACGACCAAAAAAACATCCTGTATACATACCTAGGTACTTACAGCGCCGGCCCGAAGTAAATTTTAGAATGGAGCGACATCCAATTATGGCGCCTCTCCTGTTTGCTCCTAATAATATACCTATATCTTTACCATTTAGGCGCCCTCTAGGATTTGGCGTCTGGAGCGGTTGCTCCGTTCGCCGTATGGGCGGGCCGGCCCTGGGTACTCACCTATAAAATGCTTTGTTCTGAGTGAATGACGTATCAACGCACAGCTAAACCGCTGATCTAAGAGACATGAAACTTGAAAGGTGTGATTTTGTATGACTAATAGGCATCCCATATGAAAGGGTTACCCAAAATTCCCACGGGAACGAGTAAATAGGCATCCTCAAACTAATAATAAAATGCGAAAGTAAGCTGCTTGTTTGTTTGTTTGTTTGTTATTTATTGAAATTTTGCATACTTACCTACATTATTGTTGGGAATAAGGAGAAGGATGTTAGCTACTTTTACATAGTAGTCCACGCGGACAATGTCACAGACAAGAGCTAATAGTTTGTAACTATATTAAAGGTATCTTTTTTGTCTCTTGTCTCTGTATACTAATGCTCTGTATGAAAGTGAATGTAAGTGAATCACAGCTTATCAATATGTAGGTATGATAAACCGCGTTTAGCACATCGTTCAAGATCTGCAGAGACGATTGCCGGCGATTTTGTGTAAGTTTTTTTTTGTATTACTACAAAAATTTCAAATATCATGACGTGATCATTATAGCTATAGACAAGTGGAAATATTTAAACCTGATTTACGTAAATATTTACATCTAAAGTACCTATAATATAATTCACATAACAGGTCTGTGGTATAATCAAGGGCTATTTTTTGTTTGTTTAGTTCATCCCGAAGGAAAGGCAAGGGGAACTAAGCCCATACAGCCATTGTCTTTTGTAAATGATTTTGGAATTTATGCTGGGTGATATTGATGATGATGAATGGAAATGTCGGGAAAATCCTCAAGAATGTGTGTAAAATTAGTAAAGATCAAAAATAATTGCGGAAACAACTTACATGAGCCCATGAAGAGATCATGAGTTTTACTTAGCTTACCTGCATATAAAACCATGCACACGCACTAGATTCATATCACAAGTAAGCAAAGTATAACTTATCTACCAGAAAACATCACTTTACGGACACATGCAAGCCATCTGCAAATACATTATGATTTTTACAAGAAGATTACACCCGCTCCCTTCCAGGTTTTCCCGCCGGGTAATCAAGGGCTAACTTACCTTCGCTGCTTGGAGGGAGCATTCCAAATTCAAATAAGTTGTCATTTCCATATAAAAGTTTCACAGAAAAAAGTTCCTAAACTAACTCGTAACAAAACCCTTTTAAAAGCACAAAATAAATCCTCGATCGGCAGAAATTTGAATTAATAAAATCCCACACATAAAACACGTAATGATGAAGGAGCTAGCGACCTCAGAAGTCTGAGGTATATTTGTACATAGGTTTTACATAGATGTTACATAACCAGACAGATCAATACAGGATGTACGCTATCTCACTCTATCGAGTGTGTCTATCTCTTTTCCTCGGTGGAAGCGGGTAGAACTTTTATTGGGGCTTGGTCTAAGTTATAGAAGAAACAGTTTTTAATTTACATACCTTGATACATGATGATTGGGTGCAAGAGTATAGTAGAAAGAGTAGAAAAACGAATACCTGCGAGTACCATCCAATAAATGTTACGGATAGGTACTTATGTATGTTTGTATGTGTTTGTATTATAGTATTGTATCTCATTGTTATTTCTTTTTATTGTTTTGTCTATTGTATAGTGTTTAATTTTTATAGAGTGAAAATAATTAATGATTTGTAACTATGATGATGATGATGACCTCCGACCGTATTTCGGCCAAGGCGACCAATCTCTACGGAGATTGGTCAGGTACGTAGGAGCTATTATAGTGCACAAGTGTGTGCGCAAACACAGATGCACTCTCTATTCCCTCACTCTCATAGTCCGATGGGACGGAAAGCCGACACGACCGGAGAGAGATCAGGCGCAGGACCAACGGTTTTACGTGCTTTCCGAGGCACGAGATAAGTGACAATTTTGCAAAAATAAAATTTGTACATGAAATAAATTCATTGGTACAGGCACGTGACTGGGATCGAACTTACGCCTTCCGCTTGGAAGGTGCACGTCTTCACCACTGGGCTATCACCGCTACTCGTAACTATATCGAGGGGTGAAAGGCTATTTGGGATAAGCGCCATATATGGCACTTATCCCAAATAGCCTTTCATCCCTCCATATGGTTATACTGTTATATTATAAACATATATTTCAATAAATAAATACCTACATACAGGATGTTTTTTTGTGGCCACCTTTAACGAAGGGTACGTATTCTATACATGACATAAAGTAAGTTTATGCCAAAAAAAATGCTGGGAAAATTTTTTTTTTTTTTGAAAAAAAATTTTAAATTCCTTGATCGTGCGAAATTTATAGTGTCTAGTGTTTATGTTAGTTTTTTTATAGACAGATATTAATTATTTTTCGTGAAAAAATCCTGCTACGCGCGTCTATGTGCATTTATGCAGAAAAACGCAGTCTATTTACTCAACTTTGGACCCTAATATTTTGGAAACCAGACACTTCCCAGGTATGCTTCCATGGAGAAAAATGATCGTGATGATGAGGAGATTCCGTAGTTTTCGGGAACGTTGACGACCAAAAATCACCGTATACACGGCTATGTTCCAAAAATGGGGTCAGATGAGAAGGAAATCCCACAGCCATGTTACGCACAGTCACAAGCTAGTTCATCGCCTGAGAGAACGCTCCTGAGTACCTTAGTCGACTCTTACGACACGCACGGAAGGAGATGCAGCTGATGTATTCTAGTGAAGCCCTGCATCAGCACAGGTTTTATATACACGTACCTAACTAATATAGAATATGATGTATGTACGTGGAGGACATTCGCGCTTATTGTTGACGGTAACTTACCAAAAACGTTTAGTGTCGCGCTAAATTTTGATAACGTTCAAGGTAGGTAAATACGTGAAAATGGCCGCGTGGTGCCGGCAGAGTAGAATTCGTACCACCCCATGTCTGCCCGTGGGTATTGTACGAGGTGATTAAGGGTTTCCGGGAGGTGGACAGCAGCGCCTCCCGTGTTAACATAGTCCAAAATACAAACTGCGGTCACCAACCCGCCTGCCCAGCGTGGTGACTATGGGCAAAACCCCCTATGGCAGTCTTGTGACGTACCCTGGGGGAAGCCTACGTCCAGCAGTGGACTGCAGTAGGCTGATGATCATGATGACGTGAAAATATCTGATACGACGTCAAACCACAACTAAATCATAATCAAAAACGTTATTAGCGCGATTGCCCTCCTGTGGTAGGTAGTAGATAAAACCTTACCGCTTCAGCTTTCAACTTGACTTACATTTGTAGTATTGGACATCATACATAACCAGCAACATGTACATAATATAATATGTTATATATTTACATTTAACTTATATAGAAGCGTATTCCTGACTAGGTATGCCGGAAACATAAGTAGGTATATTAACGCATAGAAAGATCGCTGAATCCTGTAAACTTACTAATAATAATACATACATACATATAATCACGCCTTTATCCCTTACGGGGTAGGCAGAGCACCAAGGGCCGATAGAACCACATGGTGGCACTTCTGACCAATTTTGAGGGTATAGTTGAGATGTACAAGTTCGGTTAGTAGTGACAGGTGGTCAGCCCATCGCTTACAATACACCAACACCCTTTTGTCCCTCTACTGACTTGTACAGTAT
Source organism: Carposina sasakii (assembly GCA_014607495.2). Taxonomy (NCBI): domain Eukaryota; kingdom Metazoa; phylum Arthropoda; class Insecta; order Lepidoptera; family Carposinidae; genus Carposina; species Carposina sasakii. Next base: position 7,021,138 of record CP053176.1, on the reverse strand, counting down.
GCCCGGGAAGAGAAGCAGCTGTAGTATTATATGTTTTTTTTTCACTCCCAGAACAGTATAGAAAAAAAATAATAATATTATGCGAAAATTTCCTTTCATATCAATATAAACTAATAGGACATTTTTATTCATTCATATTATTAGAGTAATAAACGCCCGCAAATCCGTCCGCGTAGATAAATCGCGTAGTTTCGGAGCCGATCGGTCAAAATTCTTATGTTGCCGAGTTTTTTCTTTAATTAAATGAGGTTATATTATACAATGTACCTATAGATATAATAATGGTTGTACCTTATATTAGAGTTTGCAAGCATCAGCTGACAAAGAAAAAAGAAAGAACACACCTCTCGGTTATGCTTCGACCACATCAGTGACATCTGTTTTACCATCTTTCTATGCGTTTTTATTCAAATTAATGGTATTTTCTCGGAAACTTCTGTTTAATTTACACGATTCAGAGAATTTTAGTATCAAATTAATATATGTAGCTAAATATTAACATTATTGGGTTATTATTTATTTATTTATTTCATTTATAATTCGAATGCCGATAAACCTAAAAAGGTTATTAGTGGCATTGACAAAACAAACAAGAATGAACATCAATTTTATTTAAAGTGATTCGGCGGGAAAAGCGGGAAGGGTGCAGGTGTAATTTTCTTGTGAAAATCAAAAACTATTTGTAATGGCTTGCATGTGTCCGTAAAGTGATATTTTCTGGTAGATAAGTTAATTTTGAACTTGTGAGGTTAGTGCGTGTAGTTTTATACGCAGGTAAGCTGAGTAAAACTTTTGCCGGAATGATCTCTTCATGGGCCCATAGTTGTTTCTGCAAATTTTTCATTTTGACTAACTTTACACTTGTTCTTGAGGATTTTCCCGAGTTTTCATTCATCATCATTATTATCATCCATCATAAATGAAATCATATACTAAAGACATTGGCTGTATGGGTTTAGTTCCCCTTGCCTTTCCTTCGGGATAAACTAAACAAAAAAAAATTACTTAAAGTGTACAAGACCGTAATATGACCTGTCGTCTTGTATGGATCTGAATGCTGGGCCGTAAAGAAGAAGGATGAAAATCAACTGCATGTAAGTGAGATGAGAATGTTGAGATGGATGTGTGGAGTTACAAGAATGGATAAAATAAGTAATGAGTATACAGGGTGGTGGGTGACAGCCAGTATCATTGTGTTGAGTTATACCTTTATCAGTATTCTTTGGTCTCCGCGCCAATTGTACTGGTTTCTTTGATCACTTGTGTCTCTCCATTAGGGTTGATCGGTTATTTAGGTAAACTTTTTTTTTGAAAATCATCTTTTGTTTAAAATTTTATTTTTAAGTCAAGGCCTAATTAAATTAACGAAATTCTTTTTTTTTTCCTGAAATTAATAAATAAAATGTCGGAAAATTTTGGAATTTTCCTGCGAAAATTTTCATTGTATTTTCCACCTCAAGAATCATGGTCTGAAGTCATGGTATCAATATTTGCCTGGCTGTCACAAACACCCTGTTGTAAGAGGAAGTCTGAAAGTTGCGCCGATCACAGACAAGTTACGAAGTAACCATCTGTCTTGGTACGGGCATGTAAAGCGATGGGTTGAAAGGCATACGAGTATTTTACAGAGAGCGTTGTGCATGAATGTGGATGGATATAAAGGAAGAGGTAGACCAAAGAAGTGTTGGATGGACTGCGTGAGAGAGGATATGCATGTACTGGGAGTGAGCAATGTGATGACGGATAATAGGGATGAATGGAAGAAAAGTCCATACTGCGCCGAGCCCAAATAAATGGGAACAGGACAGGAAGATGATGATGATTAATTGCTGAAACAATAAAACAGACAGTGTGTAATACTATACATAGTGTTTTTTCGTTGCCACCCTTAACGAAGGGTACGTACTCTATACATAAAATTATTAATAAAGAAAATGGAAAAAAATCTTCACCCGAGTGGGAATCGAACCCACGACGTAAGTTTATGCTAAAAAAAATACTACTTTGGGAAATAAGCTCGCCTTTGGACAGTGTGTACTTATATTTGTTGTACTTCTAACAATAAGTTTAACGAAATCCCACAGCCACTTTTAATATGGCAGGCTTGTAAACAATCAGTGACAAGCCAGCTCATCGCCTGAGAGATCGCCCCTGAGTTCCTTAGTCGACTCTTACGACATGCACGGAAGGAGATGCAGCTGATGTATTCTAGCAAGGGCACAGAAACATATATCTTTCTAGTGGACGCCCGCGACTCGTCCGCGTGGACTACAGACAAACAAAATGTCGAAATTATCCGGGATAAAAACATTTCTCAGGATAAAAAGTAGCCTATATGTTAAGTAAGGGACCTGTCACAATATATTCCTGAAAACTGCATTGAAATTTGTTCAGCCGTTTCTGAGATTAGAATGAACAAACCTTCCGCTCCATCACAAACAGACAAAAATTCAAAATTCATTCTTTGGGTACTACTGCGTTGATAAAGGTCTCCTGTAATATTTTGACTCAACGTGAAACGGGAAGTGGTCTTTACTTGCAAATCGCGCCGACACATACGGGTACCAGGTTTAAAAACTGGACCGTAACGAAAAGGTCTATATCATCGTACCTTAATAATTAAAAAACTATTGGTCTTAGAAACAAAAAGCTGTGTTCCTGGTGTAAATAGGTGCGTTTCACTTGTTCTATAGTCAGCTCGCTGTTATGACATTGAGCCCTATTTCGTGTCGGGGATCACCTTATCATTGTTTAGCTGGGGGGGCGGGGGAGGGATACTGCGATAACTGCCTTTGCGAAACCGGCGCTATATTTGCTTGTTTAACACGAGAGGATGAGTATAGACTCAAAGAAAGTGTAACGGAAGAGTGGATGGAAGGGTGGAAGGGGAAGACTCCGACTTTCACCGATAGCAAATTGGTGATTCTAAAGAAAGGTCGTGTGTTTGTCAAATTACCCTATTTGAACCGATTGATTTATACAAAAATAAGTGTAATTTGGACAGTAGCAATTTATGGAGATCTATCTCTGCCCACTCCGGGAAAGAGGGGTGATATTATAAAGCTGAAGAGTTTGTTGTTTGTTTGTTTGAACGCGCTAATCTCAGGAACTACTGGTCTGATAGCAGGCTTGAAAAATTCTTTCAGTGTTAGATAGCAGCCATTTACCAAGGAAGGCTGAGTACAGTCTACTCTTACAACAACCTGCCCGGAAGGAGATGGCTGATGTGTTCTAGTGCACGGCACAGAAACATATATCTTACAGTGGACGCCCCCTCACGCGGACGAAGTCGTGGGCGGCTGCTATTTAAAATAACCAGAAAGTGACAATAAATATCCGGGATAAACATTTGCAGGATAAAAATGTATTTTATGTTTCTATTACGTACCTGTTCTTTTTTTATTAAAATACTTAAAACAGCGTCCATCTTGTTTTCATTTCAATCGTTTACTTTAAAAGCGATTCGCTAACATAGACGTTTCACGTTAAAACCAACGGCCGTGTGCCCCGACACAGCCCCAAAAACCCGCTTTTTCAAAATTCATATATCTCTTCCATGTACAGACGTTGATAAAGCTGTAATATTTTTTCTCATATATCTTCCATGTACAGACAGCGAACCGTTACATTTTTATTATATGTATAGATAAGTACTTACGAATTGCGAAATTTAAGAAGGGGTAGTTACTTACTAAACATATTTTTATAACACCAAAGCTTAAACCTTACTTATCTGAAACTTCTAGAGATTTTTCATAAAGATCGTCAAAGTTTTTCAATTTTCCTATCTTTAACGGATGGTACAGTTAACAAGAAAAGCATTCGATATTTTCTATACTTAGGGATTTCATTTATCTAATGACAGATTTTCCATAAGCAGATAGCCATAACTGATAATTAATTTTATGCTGTCTTTCTATAAAACAAACCAAGAAATCTATACCTACGTATAAGCAAAACTTAAGGTATTTTTATTGCTAAATGAAATTAATTCCTATACGTGATATTATACGATGTACTTACTCTACGTGTATTTTTCCCTTTATCTGTGCTATAAGACGTTGCTTCGTACCAAAATTCAAGATCCTGAGTTTACGGAAAGTACCCTGTATCTAGGGTTTGCTTGACTCCCTAGCGAGTGTTGAAAATTTCGGTTTATTTGTCTATGCGCAGAAGTAAGTAACATGCATAATGTTAATTATAATTATTTAAAGTAATTTTTTCTATACTGGCTCTGGGAGTGAAAAAAAGTATAGTACTACAGCTGCTTCTCTTCCCGGGCATACTGTACAAGTCAGTAGAGGGACAAGAGGGTCTTGGTGTTTTGTAGGCGATGGGCTGACCACCTGTCACTACTAACCGAACTTGTACATCTCAACCATACCCTCAAAATTGGTCAGAAGTGGCACCATGTGATTCTATCGGCCCTTGGTGCTCTGCCTACCCCGTAAGGGATAAAGGCGTGATTATATGTATGTATGTAATAGGGGAAGTACGGTACATAATGTACCACTTTTTACTTTAACTTATTTCGAGTATGACAGACTTACAATAAAAATGGACAGCAAAATGAAGTTTCATATTTTACCTGCTAACCGTATTAGGCGTGGCCTATCTTGTCACCGCCCAAGAAGTAATCGACGAAGCAAGCGAGGAAAAGAGAGAGATACACACACCCCAAGTCGTTTTACAGTTGAAATATCAAAGCGGAGAACTGAATAGGATATACCTCGCTCAGTATCGAAATAGCGTGAACACGTTAGATACGTCAGTGCCGGCCAGAAGCAGTCTGTGCGCGGACCTTTGCCACGCAGGTTTTTTTCTTTTTTTTTTCGTGTATAGTGTTGTGGTGTTTTTTGTGAGTGTTTTTTCGGGAATGTGATGTGTTTTTTTGTGTTATAAGTCCACCAGAAATTTTAAAAGAGTTAATACATATAATAGGTAAGTATGTTATTTTTTCATCTTCAGGGTTCCGTAGATAAAGAGTAAAAATGGGAACCCTATTATTTAGGTCCCGTTGCGCCATATGTAGGTTTATTATAAATCGCGACAGCTAGACAGTTAAAGTTTTCTCAGATTATGCAGGTAATTTATATTGGCGCTAAGTACTTAGTCCTAAAAACAGAATAAAATAAATATTTAGGGGGCGCCATACAGCTAATATGGTTTATTGCTGATTTATATTCGAGTAGGTAGATAGGTAGTCGAAATATCTCTAAATTATTAATTTTACATCGTTAGGGATAAGCATAGATACAGTCGCGAACATGAACGTATAAAGATAAACGTTCATGGCCGCGAAATACATAATAATATTCACTATGTGTCCGCCCACCACCGGGCCCTACACCCTCCACTGACCCTCGGATCTGATAACTCATAACTGCGAAAACAGGCACTTGCACTAACTACAATCGCCACGAGAAACCAGACCCGAGCACCCAGCATGCAAGACAATACATTGCACTATTCCGAAATCAAAAACTAGATAAATAATCTACATATGTTTCACCAACAACCGTGGCATCCTCAGGATTATAGAAATTTGTAAATTAGTAAACCACTAATTATTATGAACCTCTAAAACCCAACACATTACTTACAGTTAGTTACTTGTAGTTAGTGCAAGTGCCTGTTTTCGCAGTTATGAGTTATCAGATCCGAGGGTCAGTGGAGGGTGTAGGGCCCGGTGGTGGACGCACCCATAGTGAATGTTTGAACTTCCGAATTGTAACGTAATTTCATTTACATAATAATATGTTTAATCTCTATCTAATAGGGTCTAGTTTTTACACTTTTGGTGGGACCTAAAAAACCAAGAACCTAGAAGAAGAAAGAAACGCATTGCCAGATATAGATGTTCATTTTGACTCGTATCACAAATTCCGTTCTAAAATCAAAGATTCTCTCTAGTTCCTGGCTCTTTATTATTTTATTGTGTATAGTTTCTGTTTATGTCATACATAATATATAGAATGTTATATTTAAGGTGCAATACGAACATGCCCATAATTGGTATGCGCATAAGACAAAATACCTTATTGCCTGTAATAATTTAATTTATATGTGTATACTGTTGGTGTGTCTTAGTAATAAATAAATAAATAAAGAAATAAAAAGCTTCGGCTAACAGGCTAACTGATGAAAAGCGGGTGTGCAATTTGCACACTTCTGCCCAACCTCTTTGAGGGATAATGGACGTGACATATGCCATCATGATCTTTCCTGCCCTCATCCCATCACATTGCCAAAGAACATTCCTAAAAAAAAGCCGACAAGTGCGAGTTGAACTCGCGTGAAGAGGGTTCCGTACGATGTTACCTATCATGTTTTTTTAAATCTGACAAAAAGTTGGTACGCACAATATTGAGTGATTTACCATGTTATTTTAATATCATGGACTTCTTATAGGTTTTCCTATAATCTATAAGGAGAAAACTAATTTCTGTATTTTTTTCAAAATTTTAGGTTCAGTAGTTTCGGAGATAAGGGGGGGGGAATGGTCAATTTTCGTCTATTTTCTTGAATAACTTGGAAACTATTTATTTTAAAATTACAAAAAAAATACATTTAAGATCTTCTCAACAAGACCTTTCATTTGATATGCCACACGATGCAGTTTTCAGAAATTTTTTTTTTTAATTTTCCCCTTCCCCCCCAAAAATGACCCCCCATATACAGATTTCATCTGCTCACGTCACACCTCTGTGTTTGGGTCACAGGAATTGATATGTGTACCAAATTTCAACTTAATCGGTCTAATAAATTCGGAAATAATTGACTGTAAGCGACGGACGGACAGACACACGAGTGATCCTATAAGGGTTCCGTTTTTGTATTCAGACGTACGGAACCCTAAAAACTTACGAATGTTCAATATTAGTAGGTCTCTTTTATGGATCTAGGTTATTTATAGCGAAATATTGTTATCCAACCGCACCAAAAGGAGAGTTATTTTTTTCTACTGTATGAAATGATTTTTGACGTGAAACGTCTTTAAAATCGCGCCGACACATACGGGTACCAGGTTTAAAAACTGGACCGTAACGAAAAGGTCTATATCATCGTACCTTAATAATTAAAAAACTATTGGTCTTAGAAACAAAAATGTGGTGTAAATATTTCACTTATATAGTCAGCTCGCTGTTATGACATTGAGTTCGTGTCGGGGTCAAGCGGGGGGGCGGGGGAGGGATACTGCGATAACTGTGCGAAACCGACGCTCACGCTTGTTTCTATTCAGTGTAACTCGTGACTCCGACTTTATAGCGTGGTGATTCTTTCGTGTGTTTGTCAAGTTTATTTGAACCGATTGATTTATACAAAAATAAGTGTAATTTGGACAGTATTTATATCTATACTAATAATATTATAAAGCTGAAGAGTTTGTTTGTTTGTTTGTTTGAACGCGCTAATCTCAGGAACTACTGGTCTGATTTGAAAAATTCTTTCAGTGTTAGATAGCCCATTTACCAAGGAAGGCTACAGTCTATACAACAACCTGCCCGACTTCGCACGGGTACAACGCCCCCTCACGCGGACGAAGTCGTGGGCGGCTGCTATTTAAAATAACCAGAAAGTGACAATAAATATATAAACATTTGCTATGTATTTTATGTTTCTATTACGTACCTGTTCTTTTTTTATTAAAATACTTAAAACAGCGTCCATCTTGTTTTCATTTCAATCTTTTACTTTAAAAGCGATTCGCTAACATAGACGTTTCACGTTAAAACCAACGGCCGTGTGCCCCGACACAGCCCCACCCGCTTTTTATGTAAATTTGTATTTGTGTGTATATTTGTAGGCGATGGGCTGACCACCTGTCAGTACTAACCGAACTTGTACATCTTCTATAAATATAATAAAATTGTAACGGATCGATGTTTGTGCACGCTAAACTCAGAAACGGCTGGACCGATTTCGATGCAGTTTTCAGGAATATATTGTGACAGGTCCCACTTAACAGATAGGCTACTTTTTCGACATTTTGTTTTTTTCTCTGTAGTCCACGCGGACGAAGTCGCGGGCGTCCACTAGTCTCAACTATACCTTCAAAATTGGTCAGAAGTGGCACCATGTGGTTCTATCGGCCCTTGCTGCTCTGCCTACCCCGTAAGGGATAAAGGCGTGATTATATGTATGTATTTGTGTGTATATTTCTCTGGTACGCTCTAGCTATGGCCTACCTAAATGGCTTCTCACATTTGAGCTTGAGGGGCTGTATCATTAAATTCATCTTAGTCGGGAGGGTGACACTGGGTCAAACATTTTTTTTTAGTAAATCAGGTGTTAAATTATTAGGTTTCTTCAATAAAATACTTCAGATTTCTTATTGAGTTTTAATTCAGTTTCAATACAGTCAGAATGACAAGTACAAAAATGTGGAAAAAAGAGGCTGACGTATACAGGGTGTTTATTTTGTGGCCACCATTAGCGAAGGGTACGTTCTCTATACATCAAATAAAGTAAGTTTATGCCAAAAAAAATGCTGGGAATTTTTTTTTTTATTTTTTTTTAATTACTTGATCGGGCGAAATTTATAGTGTCTAGTGTTTACGTTAGTTTTATTATAGAAAGATATTAATTATTTCTCGTGAAAAAATCTTGCTACGCGCGTCTATGTGCATTTATGCAGAAAAACGCAGTCTATTTACTCAACTTTGGATCCTAATATTTTGGAAACCAGACACTTCCCAGGTATGCTTCCATGGAGAAAAATTATCGTGATGAAGAGTAGATTCCGTAGTTTTCGGGAACGTTGACGACCAAAAATCATCCTGTATAAGGTCTATCCAAAATTAGTGATTATCTTTTGACGTAAAAAGAAACAGCTTTCACTATGGGACCAACACCGAAATATTGAAAAAAAATCAGCTGTTCCATTATTACTGCAGATATTTATTTTTTTTAATATTTCATCCCATAGTGAAAAGTTTCGTGTCAAAAGATAATCACTAATTTTGAATAGACCTTATATAGTGGCGATATCAATACAAAGTAAAATAGCTTAAGTACCATAGTTATGTTAAATTTTTCTACTTTCTCTACAATCATAATATGGGGTTATTATAGCGCGTACATTTTACATTACCATACCCCCTCTGTTACACCCTCAGCCGTTGGTATTTACAGCATAATCTTTCCATCAGGTCTAGGAGGCGATGTTTGCGGCCCCTCCTGCCTTGAGATGCTCCCCGTCGGTCTCAAGTCCGCCCTGAACACCAACAACAGGTCTGATGTGGTCTATGGAGAGCCTAGGATATCGGTCTGTCCCACTCTCTGTGAAAACCATCTAGGTAAGAATATTACTCTACCATTCATCTTCAAAATTGGAGGATCGTGAAAGAGATCGTGACGGTTAGCATAGCAGACTTGTAACGTCTTCCTGCCTCGTCTCCAATAATTCCTTATCCTCTCTCTTCCTTATATCCTCTCTCGCACAGTCCATCCAATACTTCCTAGGCGTTCTTCCTCTACAATCATTTACATTCAACCCAGTGCTCTCTGTAAAATATTTTCAATTATTCTCAACTATACTCGTATTGAAATCTTAAATATTCACACACACACACATACTACACAACACATTAACCTAGTCCCACACTAAGATCCCTAAGGTCTCGTGTCGTGGGTACTAAGCAACGGTATATAAATACATAGATAAGTATAGAAACATCCATGACTCGGAAACAAACATCAATATTCATTCATCATATCAATGTTTGCACCTACCGGGATTCGAACCCAGGACCTATGGCGTCGTAGGCAGGGTCACTACCTACTAGACCAATCGGTCGTCTATGTATATGACTTGGATACCAAGACATATAATTACATAGCCGATGTAAATATCAGTGACAAGCTGCTAGCTCATCGCCCGAGAGAACACCCCTGAATTCCATTAGTCGACTCTTACGACATGCACGGAAGGAGATGCAGCTGGTGTATTCTACAGAAGCAGCCGATCAGCAAAACGTGCTATTCCCACATAATAACCTTTAGGTACCTTTACTGCAGATGCGGGGCTTCACTAGAACACATCAGCTGCATCTCCTACCGTGTATGTCGTAAGAGTCGACTAAAGAATTAGAGCATTCTGCCAGGCAATAAGCAAGCCAATTGTCACTGACCTTTACATGCCACAGTTTTTGGCGAAACATGTCTTTAATCTAATAATGTATTGATTTTATTGAGCCATGTTTTGAATAAGGAATCCTTTAACATCTGACCTCGCTAAACTGAACCCTCATCTACCTTCTAATCCAGGGTATCCCCTCTGCGGCTGCGCTAACTCCAGCTCCACTGAAGTAAGATTAGTAGACTGGCATGAGGTTTGCGCTACCTTCTGCATCACTGACAGATATGTGCTTGGAGGTAAGGAAAAAGATCAAATCAAATGAACAAATTTTAATCCTGAAGATGCCACGGGTGTTGGTGAAACATATGTATGTCGATTAACATTGATATTTTCGAATTAGTAGCTGTATTTGTATGCTAGGTGTTTGGATCTGGCCTCTCGTTGCGACTGTAGTGCCTTGTGTTCGTGACTATGAGCCGGCAGATCCGAGGGTCAGCGGAGGGTTTAGGGCCCGGTTGTGGGCGTACCCTTGATGCAAACCAAATGAGTTTATTTACGGATAGGTTAAAAACAATCGTTATATCTACATAAAATATGTACCTCATGTAACGTTTACGTCCCCCCGTAAAGGCATACAAATATATATTAAATTACACAAGAAATTACATTAAAATATATCGAATTGGTAACATGCGAAGAATTTTAAGCATGTAATTTACTGGCACCTAAGTTTGCTTTGTCCTGATTAACGCACAGTCTAAAGATACCACTGACCTGAGGGGTAAGCACGAACCTCTCGATAGTCCGTAACGCTAGCGTCAAACTGTCAATTCTCATAGATTTTGCTAGCTAGCGTTACGCCGCGTAAAAAGGTTCGTGCTTACCCCACTGAAACTTGGTGTGTAAGTTCTTTGTATGACGGAGGTATAAGATTAGCGATTCGCGATTTACGCGGGTTAAGTCGTAGACTTCCACTAGTATTAGTGTAATGTCGACTTCGTCCGCGTGAGGGGGTATTGCACCCGTGTGAAGCTAGGGCGGGTACCTAGTTATACATACATATAAACCTTCCTCTTGAATCATTATATCTATTGAAAAAAACGGCATCAAAATCCATTGCGTATTTTTAAAGATATAAGCATACATAGGGACAGACAGAACGCGGGAAGCGACTTAGTTTTATGATCATCATTATCATCATTTACAGCCCTGAGAAGTCCACTGTTGGACATAGGCCTCCCCCAACAACCTCCACTCCGACCGGTCGGAAGCCGCCTGCATCCAACCTCGGCCTGCGACCTTGGCCAGATCGTCCGTCCACCTCGCGGGTGGCCTTCCCACGCTGCGCTTGCCGATACGTGGTATCCACTCTAGAACTTTCCGACTCCATCGGCCATCAGTTCTTCGAGCTATGTGCCCCGCCCATTGCCACTTCAGCTTGCTTGACCGTTGAGCTATGTCGGTGATATTTGTACGTCTGCGGATCTCCTCATTTCTGATTCGATCACGTAGAGAGATCCCAAGCATAACTCTCTCCATCGCTCGCTGTGCGATCCTGAGCTTCTTTATGAGGCACATAGTTTTATAATATGTTGTGATAATTATGATGATGTATCCCCAGGATGCCCGCCATGCAGCGAATCAACCAACCAGCATGGAATAGCAGCCAGGGTCCTCGCCACATCGGAAGGTTGGGTAGCGTGGTGCAATGTGCAGTGTGGGCAGGGGCAAGGTGGGGCAGCCTGCAACTGCGATAGAGCACCCTTCCAGTAATGATAAAACCTTGGCAAAACATCGATCCTTTTTGGTGACCTTTTTGACAGCAGATTAAAACCTTTTAGCAAAACATCGATCCTTTTTGGTGACCTTTTTGACAGCAGAGAAAAACCTTTTTGTTTTAAACCTTTCCACAGTTTTTCATAAATAGAATTTATATAGACGTCTAGGGAAGTTTATAATGTGTTTTTTTATTTGTATGATTTTAAATGATGTATGTACATACCTATTGTATATATACATAATTTGATGTTTTTAATTTACATAGTAAACTATGTAATTTCTCTTTTATGAAATTTTGTTGAATTTGAATTCTTTCGGGAACATTTTATTCTGTCAAATTATTGGATTCACATCTTGTTACGTAATATAGGTAGGTATTCTTTAAAAATAAAACGTATATTTAAACTTAGATTAAAATTAAGAAAACATTCGTTTCTTTTTCAAATTATTTTCTTATATTATTAATTATACATGACCAGTATAATTCGTTGACGTTATAAAATTTATTTAATATTAATTAAATTTAATACCACTTACAAAATCGCTACTTTTAACTTATTATTTATGTATAAATAATATTTTAGTTTGTACTAAATTTAATTTAAGTACACAGCTTTATTTTAATAATAATTATCTAGAAAATAAGCTTTTAATATAATCGATGTATATTAAAAATACTGTGTGAACAGACAATATATGAATACATTTAATAATTAATGTAAAAAATATGTACCACAGTTTGACATTTTTTTTCTTTTAATACATTTTATTTTCCTTTATTTCGTTTGTTTCTTATTTTTTCATCCTACCAGTCAATTATTTTCGACTCCCTAAATTTTCAATTTTAACGTTGAATTCGTAGATATCTAAATGTGTGTAGTTTTTATATTTAAACTAGTGGTTTTCATAGTCCTTTGACATAGATTTTTTAAACATTTAGTTCCGATTTCTAGAACTAGCGGCTAAGATAAAGTAACATTTGTATCGATAGAGGTTCTTTATTGAAACATTTCCTCCGGTAAGAAGCCTTCATTTTACACATCCGCCCCCTGATTACGTAAAAGCAATAGCAAAGCCGAAGCAAAGCGATAGCGAAAGTTGTACAACATTCGCCTTGAAATGTCAAAGTTCCCTTGAAATTTATTTTACGTAATACGAATTTCACAAGCAATCAGCGATTTTTGTACAATTTTCGCTGTTGCTTTGCTTTTGCTACTTAGGTAATAAGGGGGTGGTTAATAACGTGACGAAATCTAAACGCCATTGGTGGGCGTGTTACAACGAATGTCTATACGAAACGATGATAAATTGCCTAAGAACTCTATCTATTGTATCTAACAGTAGTTCGTAAATATCTAGTTTTAATTTAACCTATCAATCATAATAAAATATAGGTATACAAACAAGTAACTTAATATACCTACTTAGATAATAATTAAACCTATATTACCAAAGAGAATAGCCTAATATTAAACTAAAATATATGTGCCAAGTAACTCTACCTTTATACTAGATATATTTAACATTACATACGAGTATTACCATAGAAGAATATGATATTACTTACCAACAAACATACGTTACACAGGTTGTTTTTTCGTTGCTACCCTTAACGAAGGGTACGTACTCTATACATCAAATATGCCAAAAAAAAATGCTGGGAAACGATGTAATTAAAAAAAAATCTAATTACTTGATCGGGCGAAATTTATAGTGTCTATGCTAGTTTTTTCATAGACAGATTAATTATTTCTCAAGAAAAAATCTTGCTACGCGCGTCTATGTGCATTTATGCAGTAAAACACAGTTTATTTACTCAATTTTGGACCCTAATATCTTGGGAACTAGACACTTCCCAGGTATGCTTCCATGGAGAAAAAATATCGTGATGATGAGGAGATTCCGTAGTTTTCGGGAACGTTGACGACCAAAAATCATTCTGTATATGTAGTTGATTCTATTTTCTTATTAAATATCAACATATCTTTTAATCATAAAGTAGGTAGCTAGATAAATTAGCTATATGTATGTGGATTGAATGAAGTTAAGTATGAATGATTGAGTAACGTAAAAAATAAAGTAAGCTTGGTTTCCTATTATATGAGTCAAGTTTCGAATGAAATATTTAGGTAAGTAGGTATCTATATGATAATAAGTTTCAACAACGCGTGATCAGATCACACACACTTTTGAAGCAATTTTTAGACGGTGAAATTGATCTACTTTTGATTTTTATTTCTCTCCTTTGTGAGTCACATTTACCCTATTCTTCGGCATATAAGTAATTTTTTCAACCTATTATTATATTAAAGCTCTAAAAAGTGATAATATTTCTCGATTTGGCAACAATCGCCAGATTAGAAGAACAGAAGATGCTTTTTTGCTTCACTACCTACTCGTATGTCATTGATGACTCCTTCGGGGACTCGTTATTCAATTATATGAAATTAGTTTTTTGCAAATATTTTATTCTGTCTGTTTACTACCATTTCACGGCTACACTTAATTAATCTTGATAAAATTTAGTACAGATGTAGAAAAATTCAGTAAAAACATTCCAACTCAATTCCCTATTGAAACAAATGAAAAGGCAGATTAATGGTTAAGTAAGATATGGATTTCCTAGGATAGCGTTGCCGTAATATAACGGCCGTATCAATGCAAAATACGGACGTCTTTACGGTGCTGACAAGTGAAAAGCTCCTATATGATGGCGTCGCTCTTCTAGGATACCTACCTACCTAGTAAGCAGGGCCGCCCCGTCCATACGTCGAACGGAGCAATCGCTCCAGGCGCCAAGTCCTAGAGGGCGCCTAAATGGTAAAGATATAGGTATATATTATTAGGAGCAAACAGGAGAGATGCCATAATTGGATCTCGCTCCATTCTAAAATTTTCTTCGGGCCGGCGCTGCTAGTAGGAATTGAGATTATGTTCGCAGAGCCTATATTTTTAACTATAGTTTTCATACCTACTTATGACTTACTATGGTACAATTTTTTCAAACATAAAGGTAAGTTGTTGATTATCTGTACAAATAAATACATAAGTTGGTATCAAATGGTATTTATTGTCCGTTTTATAGAATGGTTACAAAGAAGGATGGCGCTTTTTGTCCTTTAGGCGCAAATTGTCAAATTCGCAAATTGTCAAGCGGTCACAATCAGTCAATTTCGCGAATTGTCAAGTTCGCAAATTGACAATGTCGTGAAGCAACAGTTATGTAGGAGTTGTAGCCTACCTAATAAATATATATACTGGACGCGACGCGGGCGCGGATTGTTCGCGCTGTAGAAGTCCGGCGAAGTGCAGCAAGGGTCCCGGGGCAGGCGGAAAAAAAAAAAAAACAAACAAACAAACTGTCGTGAAGCAACAGTTATGTAGGAGTTGTAGCCTACCTAATAAATATATATAATACCTACCTAACGAAATAAAAAGAAAAGATGAGTTACACGAATTTATTTACAACACAAATTAACACAATATAGAAGAGAGATCACTATGAACAATGCGTGAAGGTGAGTGAGGGTGAGTAGAGCGTGGATGAAGGATTGTAGAGTGTAAAAGTGTAGGAAGTCGGTGAGCAGAGTCCTCTTGAGGGTCCTGTGTCGACGGCGTTCCAGGAGTCACGCCCCCGGTGGTAGTTGCGGCCAGGAGTTGAAGGTACTGGATCCGACGGACGGGTCAGTTGTAGATGCAGGTGCAGAAGTTGCAGGTACCGGACCAGACAGCCGGGTCACTGTTGTAGATGCAGGTGTAGAAGTTGCAGGTAGGAGTTGCAGGTACCAGACCCGACGGACGGGTCACAGTTGTAGATGCAGGTGCAGACGTTGTAGGTACTGGATCGGACAGATGAATCTTCTCGGTCGCGGATTACTTGAACGCGACGCTACTACGAAAAGAGTAATATAATGAAAAAGTGACATGACAAGAGCTTGCCAAAAGGATGACTTTTCGTTTCAAAATAAACCAATTTCTGTGTTTTGGCTTGAATTTGTTGGATAATTTGTGATTTAAATATAAAATCAAAAGGGAAACTGTATAATATTATGTATCTGAAAAGCGCATCCTCGAGGAATGATCAGATGATGAGATAAAGTGAAAATGAAATATGTTGTGATAAACTAAAAAGTCCCTTAAACTCCTCGGATTGAGCTCCTAGGGCTTCTATAAGGTCCTCAAGGTTAGTAAATCCTACAACAAGTTTGCAAATTGTCAAGCGGTTATCTATTTGAAGCAAGCCTTAATATAAGCATGAATGGACCGTACATAGATATAAATTTTGTGTTTAAATATTACCAAATTGACAAACGTGTTAATGTATAGAACTGTCACCGCTTCACGTCTATGCTTACGGCTACGCATACGCATCCGGTCTGCCCGTGCCTATACAGTTCCATACATTACAACTCAGAGGTACGTATACGTCTACGCTTACGTGCACGCACACGCATCCGGTGTGCTCGAGCCTTTAACCATCACGACGTGTTTTCAGCTGGGCGCTTAGCATCGATTGAGTAGCATATATCCCGGTATCGACACCATAAAACGGTCTCTATTTACAAAAAATGTTAGTTCCGAAATCAAGCAATTATGTATTATATGGAACGAACTACACTCGTACCAATGTCGTTATAATCTAGAACTCTTTGAACGAATGAATGAACTTTGTAACTGGTTACATAGAGTGAATGAAATTAATGTATAAATTTGAATGAAATATCTATTTTGTGAATGACATAATTTATATTTTTGATTGGAATGAAAGAATATATAGCGAGCTTGGAAATGTATAAACGCGCCACTAGGGTCGCGCCATTATGATCATGCTGGGTACAAATTATTTTTAAGAACATTCCTCAATTGATTTAGGAAAATGTTCATTATATCTGCTCCTGGAAAATAAACATACGATCCTGTGGACAGGCTTTCTGATATTTACGTAGATATTCGTTTGCCATGCCCTTTCATTACGTCCTGTACCTACTTATTTAATACAGGTCACAATTATTGATTTGATACAAAATCACATGTTTATTTTTCCAGATAGTATGGAGAATTTCTAAACAACTCAGGAATGTTAAAATCTTGTAAAATAAACATGTGACTTCGACTCTTAAATTTTGTGAACACGTTCTCTAGATATTGTGGTATTTATAAGTTCATTACATTTCGCTTAACATACCCCTTCCAATACACCTTGTGAGTCAGCGCCGGCCCGAAGTAAACTTAAGAATGGAGCGAGATCCAATTATGGCGCCTCTCCTGTTTGCTCCTAATAATATATACCTATATCTTTACTATTTAGGCGCCCTCTAGGATTTGGCGCCTGGAGCGACTGCTCCGTTCGCCGTATGAGCGGGCCGGCCCTGCTTTTATGTAGGTACCTATCCTATAACATTGGACTGAATTTTTTTTAACGTCAATTTCGACTAAAATGGCAGCCGCGCTTTTGCATTTTAACTTTTCATCGATAGGTATATTTTGGATATGAATGAGAGAATAAAGAGTTTAGGCGTAATTTAGATTTAATCTAGGTTAATCAACCAAGAATAATCGCGACAAAGTATATCACTAAAGTCTTCCATTA
Organism: Carposina sasakii; assembly: GCA_014607495.2. NCBI lineage: Eukaryota > Metazoa > Arthropoda > Insecta > Lepidoptera > Carposinidae > Carposina > Carposina sasakii. The sequence continues at coordinate 7,003,688 of CP053176.1, read as the reverse complement.
AATATTAAGATTTGTAAATAAAACTTAATCGTTAAGGAGTAACGTATAGATTAGGTTAAGTAGAATTTGAAGTTAGTAGGTACTTATAAAGTTATAATTTCTTAGAATTAAGATCAAAAACTTACTCAAGTTACTTAAATATTTTATTTTCTTGTACCTATTAAGCTCTACTTTCAAAAACTTTTAAAATTATGTTCTGAAAGTACCTATCTACCTAATGGTTTTTATTTTGGTTGATTATGTATGATATATTTTTTTAAATAATTGTTGTTATTATGTTTTAAACGAAATTTTCTAAGAATCGTGACCTACTTTATCAATTAAAAGATTAACAAAAGAAAAACTTATTGTTGCAGTAGTTTTCGTATTTAATGAGTAGGTACCTAATATCATGTCTTCCATATCAAACATTTATGTAGTTAATTAAGTAAAAGATAATACGTACACTAAGTAGTCTCTGGATAATACATAGGCATATTTGGCAGTGACACATAGACACGCGCTACGCGGTGGCCATTATACTCTTTTCTCTATGGGTGGCCAATGTTTCGTCATGCTTATTATTAAATTGTATTTATTTATTTTTATTGTAATACATATTGATATTGTATGGCGAAAAATAATAAAAAAAAAACCCTTCTTTCTTTCAAATTGGGTGCACAGCACAGCATCTTTTCTTTTTTATGTGCCTTCTAATTTCTTTTCTATTTCTCTGTTTTTGCCTTGTTTTAATGTTGCTATCTTGTATATAATTATGAAGGTGTCTGTAACATTCAATCTATTCTATAGGTAGATAGTTAAGCATTAAAATGTTGTTACAAATGGAAATGATTACTAAGTACTTTGCAAAAAGAATCTTACCGCTAAAAGCCTCGAACATAAATTATAAATATTAGTGTTAAATGAGTAATTTCACTGTTTTTTTTTTAACCTACGTTGTTTTTTATTTAAGCCGCGTAGCTAATGATAGAGCAGGGTAGTATAATGTTGAGTTTATCTCATAGAATAGTTCCCGTGCCCGCTTACTTACAACTGGTCGGGAAACCTTCTCTATTACGTTAAAAGACGCAACCGATTCATGTACCTCAGTCATCCCAAAGTGGGCGATAACGCCCCCTTGTGAGCGTTGGAGGCCTAGAGACGGGCAGTTAAGGCCCCAGAATAATATTGCGCAACTAATATCCTATTGACATTTATAAGGTGAAATAAAAATGGGGGGCGCTACTGATTTTCAAAGTGGGCGTTAGACGAAATAAGTTTGCAAACCTCTGATGTACCTAACCAATATTGGAATTGACATTTTTGCATATAATATTTTAGTTCCCTTCTTGAAATTGACTCTAATGACTTGAAGAGGACGGCTTGTAGTGAATGGATGGCCAAAACGGGAGATCGAGCCATGTGAGCCTGTCCAGCAGTGGGCTGCAAAAGGCTGATGTGATGACAGACAAACACTAAGCGTCTCCCAAAGGAACTATTTGGTTAAACGTACTCTGGGCGCCATCTCAGGAAGCCATCTTGAAATTTGTAAAACATAAAAAAGGCACTCTTCGCTCGCCCTTTCACATATGTTCCTAGTATTGTCGCGACACTATAGCACTTTATATTTAGCTATCTTACTTCTATGCTGCTCTGGGAGTAAAAAAAAAATTATAATACTACAGCTGCTTCTCTTCCCAGGCATACTGTACAAGTCAGTAGAGGGACAAGGGGCTCTTGGTGTTTTGTAGGCGATGGGCTGACCACCTGCCACTACTAACCGAACTTGTACATCTCAACTACACCCTCAAAATTGGTCAGAAGTGGCACCATGTGGTTCTATCGACCCTTGGTGCTCTACCTACCCCGTGAGGCATAAAGGCGTGATTATAATTACCTATGTATGTATGTTATGCACAATTGGTTAGTTACGATCTTTCTAAATGTGGGAGTAGATTTTGTTAGTAGTATTTAGAATTGTGTTATAACTATTAACGTATTAAGTATTATAAAACAAGAATGTATTAAGTATAGATACTTACTTATTTATTTGTTAAGTATTGTTAAGTTGAGATTGATGCTAAAAGCGATCAAATTAAAGCGCGACTACCTGCGCAGATACAATATTATTATAGCAATGGGGTGCTCTCATGCCCGCAATGTGCGAGGGTCTTCACAAGAAAGATTGCACACGAACGACGTCTACAGAAGACAAATTGAAGCGGTCGCCATGACCGAAATCAGTCGGACATCATCATCATCATCATCATCATCATCATTGCGCGCTTCACAGTACATAAACTCTTGAAACTGTACGCATAAATATAATTTTAAATATTATTTATTTTTTGTTTGTAGGAAGATTTTTAGAGGTACACCTCTATGTACCTATCTATATATCTCATAGCTACCCTACCTAGTTAGCCTATATTATCTATACCCTTTTTTATCATAAGTACCAAAACTTCGTTGTCATATAAAAATAGAGTACCTACCTACCTGCTAAGCGTGATAGAACATCTACTATTCTTCAATATTCAATTTAATAATATATGTAATAAGTTATACATACCTACTTAGATCTTATATGTATATTAATAAACAGATTATGTGACCCTGTTGGGAACAGCAACATGTGTTTAGTGTGGTAGCATGATTACAGTTTACAGATGTAAATTTATACATAAAGAAATAAATATGGTTCAATTTTAACTGTATCATCCGTTGCGTTAATAATTATCTATTATTTATTAATATTATCATAAGGTATGTATCCTTCTTTTCTTACATTCTTCTTGTCAATGTACGATAGATGAAATAGTGGGGTAAGGAGAACCTTTTTACGCGGCGTAACGCTAGCGACTCGCTAGCAAAATCTATGTGATTTGACAGTTTGACGCGAGCGTTACGGACTATCGAGGGGTTCGTGCTTACCCCTCTGTTAGGTAAAAGTGTTATTTAATCATGTTACTTATGATGTTATACCTATCATGGAGTATATCTCGGCTCCTTCATGGTACCCATGTAGGTCATTCTTTTTTTTATGTTCTGTTAGATCTTCTAGTACTGACTTGTCTGTTAATAAAATTAAAAAGTACAATGTTGTTTTTATTTCCATTGCCTCTAGCGTGTTCTATTTACCTCATCATCATCATCATTTCAGCACTGGGAAGTCCACTGCTGGACATAGGCCTCCCCCAACAACCTCCATACCGACCGGTCGGAAGCAGCCTGCATCCAACCAACGCCCGCGACCATGGACAGGTCGTCCGTTCATCTCGCCTTCCCACGCTGCGTTTGCCGATACGTGGTATCCACTCTAGAACTTTCCGGCTCCATCGGCCATCAGTTCTTCGTGCTATGTGCCTTGCCCATTGCCACATCAGCTTGCTGGACCGTTGAGCTATGTCAGTAATCTTTGTACGTCTGCGGATCTCCTCATTTCTGATTCTATCACGCAGAGAGATCCCGAGCATAGCATGTTTGTCTGTCTATTTACCTATTTAATTATAAATATTACCTACATCTACCATAATATACACACAGCTGTGTCCCCAAAATAGGGTAGCCAGAACTGCAAAATCATAAAGGAGATCACATCAGGCATTTTAGGCACAGCTGGTACAGATGTACCTATCTAAATTTATCATTGACAAGTGCTAGTAAAGTTTATCGCGTGAGAGAATGCTGGAATTCCCAAGTCGACTATTGCGATATGCAGACAATATATTCTAGTGAAGCCCCGAATCAGGACAGAAGTTTTTTATGAACATGAAAAAATTAAATCACGAAGTATACCTACCTACGGTCCAAACAAAGTCAATGAAACAACCATACATACATGAAATACGCACCTACTGGATAAGGCATTATTTTGCTAAACTAGTTGCGCTATTCGATACTAGATGTCGCTGCAAGTGCTGGTTTTACTTATCTATGATAGATGGCGCTTATAAAAAACTTACCGTAAAATTATTATAATAATGTAGGTAAATATAGTAAATACAAATTTTCTTTGAGAATTTATTTACCATTATTAAGATTTAAATAAATAAAAAAATCGTAAGTAATAGACTTGATTAGAGAAACCCGGAGAAACCAAATTCAAACAAATCATGTGAGCCGTATGGAAACTGTATCCAAGAGCCAGCCAGCCCAAAAAAAAAATTTTGACGTTTGTTTGTAGAAGAAAAGCCAAAAAGTGGTTGATAGATTATTAAATTATGTGATTTTTACTAGAAATATCGTTTAAAACTGCTATAAAACACATTTGAAACCATGGATAACAAATACTGCCGCTTCTGTGCAAACCTTAAAAGCAGCCACAAGCTCCTCAACTTAGAGAACGAGCAGGAAATATGCACAGAAGTTTTATCCAAACTTAGTTTTCTCAACGCAATGTATGTTGATGTCTCCAATGATGATAATTCCCTGCCTAGAACAGTTTGCCTAGTATGCTACGAGGCTCTTAACAAAGCCTACGACTTCTTAGCCGGAGTAAAGAAGGCCCAAGATATTCTAACAGAGATATTTCTGACACAAACCAAACCCTTCAATGACTCTGACGATGATTTGGATAACGTTGATGACCTTAGCCCTCTTCAGAATAGTCCAAAGCCTACAATCAAGCATGAACCGGTAGCTACAGATGGCAAAAACCAAGGGATTGCCGTTGAAATCAAGGCAGAGCCTGATGCAGATACCATGCTTGAAGAAGCTATTAGCAGCTTGCAAACGCGGCCGCCAAACGATATAGATCAAACGCTTAACGTCCAGGAGTTCTTAGACGCAGCTATAGGTAAAGTTTTCACACCAGATGTAACAATATATGCCAAAGAGGTGAAAAAGAAGGAACTATTAACCTGGAAAGATTATCAGTGGGTGTGTGCTTACTGTAACATGGAATTTTTGGATATGGACATGCTGAGGTCCCATTCGAAGGTGGTGCACAAGAAATGTGGGGCATTCTCATGTATAGACTGTAAATATTTTGGAAAGCACACTGATTTTAATAGGTTTATTACTCATGTGAAGAAACACAGGAAATGGCTGAAGTAAGTAATCTAGCTTGGCCGCGTGGTGCCGGCAGAGTAGAATTCGTACCACCCCATGTCTGCCCGTGGGTATCGTACGAGGCGATTGAGGGTTTCCGGGAGGTGGGCAGCAGCGCCTCCCGTGTTGACAACATAGTCCAAAAATCAAACTTTGGTCACCAACCCGCCTGCCCAGCGTGGTGACTATGGGCAAATACCCCCCATGGCAGTCTTGTGGCGTGCCCTGGGGGAGGCCTACGTCCAGCAGTGGACTGCAATAGGCCGATGATGATGAAGTAATCTACATGAAAACATCTACCTATAGAATCTGTTTCATAAAATAATTCCTATACCTTTCAGAACAGTATTTTATTGATCTAATATAAGAATTATTTATTATGACCAGTGGTCGGAGTAGGTATATTGAATTTAGGTCATTGACATCAAACGTATATGTTAATATGGATACGCCTCCGAGTTTCCGGATTATTATGATAAAAATAAAATAAAAATACCGAAACTTCGAAATTATTACATGAAACTAGTTAAAAATGTATCAATACTCTCAAAGCTATGCTGCTAGTTTTTGGAAACTCCGGTACATTCCGGAAAAAATGCATGTCCATGTTGTGATATCATGACGCAAGTATGTAAAATCAATATACCTACTCCGACCACTGTTTATAACACTCATGCATATAGTAGCACCATTTTGAATTAACTATTTGGTGAAATACATTCTATATGTGATTGGTTTAGACCAGTGGTTCCCAAAGTGGTCCAAGTAGACCCCCAGGGGTCCACAGGAGACTCGATGGGAACTATGTAGGTGTGAAAAAATGGGGGTTCAGTATGTGGTGTAAGCCAGTAGGGGGTCCACGAGAACCAGTTAACTTTTAAAAGGTAACTTTTTTAAGAAAAAAAATTTGGGAATCCCTGGTTTAGACTATCGGTCCAGCAATCGTAGCAAGGTGTATCCTATTAATTTAATACTGAATAACTCTTTTACTGTTTCATTTTAGGTGTCTAGAAGTATAGGTAGAACAACAACGTGTTGTCAGTGGACAGTAAATCTTGGGTCTAAACAAGTTGGCCATCCTTGATGTTTAAGCTATTATAACTGTCAAGTTTCATCTAAATCTGTTTAGTAGTAACTTCCAAATATCTACCCAGCCTATCTATTTTGTCCCCTAGGGTAACAGATCAGAATAAAAAAGTTACTATCAACAGTGTGACAGATCAAACTGCTTTTTTAATCTATCACCTCAGGGTGACAGAATGGTATAATCTGTGTGTTGTGTGTATGACAATCATTTTATGTTTTTTTTTTATTCATATCTAGCTATTACAATTGCTTATTATAATTTATTATTTATTCTTGTGCTGATAAGGGCCATTACTACATAGAATACATCACTTATGTGCATATTGTAAGAGTGGTACATATTGCAAGAGTGGTACATATTGTAAGAGTGGTACATTTATATTCACACAACTGAGTTCCCAAAAGTCAGAGCCGCAAGATCACAAAGGGGGTCCTTACAGCCATGGTTATCCTCTGCATTTTCTGCAGTTCTGCTACCCCACGCCCAACTTTACCAATCGGCTGTCATGGCAAATGGCCTATGAAAACGTTTTGTCTTATATTTTCCAAAAGTGGGCTAGCCACGCTTAGCTCAACGGGAACGTAACGTAGGAGGATATGATGTAAATTAATCTCTGTCAAGTCTGTTGCTATCTTATCGCCTGCTAATGCCCGAGTTCCTTATTCTATGCTTACGACATGCACGTAAGTAGATGCAGCTTATGTATTCTAGTGAAGTCGCGCATCAGCATAGGATAAAACCCGACTGCTTAAAAAAGAACCAAATAATGTACATAATAAAAAACTGAAAAGAAAAAAAAACAAGCACTTAGATGTCCGGTGGTCTAGAATTCTATAATATTATTATGGAATGAATACTATTGAAGAACATAAAATATTTTCTAATGATCGTAACATAACAACTGAACAGCCAGGATCCATTGAAATATTAGCTTGGCTGTCAGATGTCCCGAAAATATTTTATGTTCTTCAATAGTATTCATTCCATAATAATATTATAGAATTCTAGACCATCTAATTCTCCATTCCACCTAAATCTAAGTGCTTGTTTTTTTTCTTTTCAGTTTTTAGGGTTCCGTACGTCTGAATACAAAAACGGAACCCTTATAGGATCACTCGTGTGTCTGTCCGTCCGTCGCTTACAGTCAATTATCTCCGAATCTATTAGACCGATTAAGTTGAAATTTGGTACACATATCAATTCCTGTGACCCAAACACAGAGGTGTGACGTGAGCAGATGAAATCTGTATATGGGGGGTCATTATTGGGGGGGAAGGGGAAAATAAAAAAAAAAAATCTGAAAACTGCATCGTGTGGCATATCAAATGAAAGGTCTTGTTGAGAAGATCTTAAATGTATTTTTTTGTAATTTTAAAATAAATAGTTTCCAAGTTATTCAAGAAAATAGACGAAAATTGACCATTCCCCCCCCCCCTTATCTCCGAAACTACTGAACCTAAAATTTTGAAAAAAATACAGAAATTAGTTTTCTCCTTATAGATTATAGGAAAACCTATAAGAAGTCCATGATATTAAAATAACATGGTAAATCGCTCAATATTGTGCGTACCAACTTTTTGTCAGATTTAAAAAAACATGATAGGTAACATCGTACGGAACCCTCTTCACGCGAGTTCAACTCGCACTTGTCGGCTTTTTTATTATGTACATTATTTGGTTATTTTTTAAGCAGTCGGGTTTTCGGATTTTTTAAATTATGTTTTTTTGTTTTTACTTTTTTGTTATGAGTACCTAGGTACTAATAGGTACGCTTCAAGAAACATGCTCGGCAGCAAGAAGTTTTCGTCTTGCTGCTGTCTAAAAACTTATATGTGAGAATGGTTGTTACGCAACTTTCAATCGACATAGATCCTAAACGGTTAGTCGAATCGAAAAATGTTAAGAGAAACCTAAAAATGATTTTTTCATACCTATTCAACGATATCCCACTCGACATAGTTTGTCGACTTTAATTTTTTTCATTTTCAAAAAATGGCGTCCAGTAGTCGCCATATTAGATTTGTGAGAATGGTTGTTACGCAACTTTCAATCGATATAGATCCTAAACGGTTAGTCGAATCGAAAAATGTTAAGAGAAACCTAAAAATGATTTTTAAATACCTATTCAACGATATCCCACTCGACATAGTTTGTCGACTTTAATTTTTTTCATTTTCACAAAATGGCGTCCAGTAGTCGCCATATTAGATTTGTGAGAATGGTTGTTACGCAACTTTCAATCGATATAGATCCTAAACGGTTAGTCGAATCGAAAAATGTTAAGAGAAACCTAAAAATGATTTTTAAATACCTATTCAACGATATCCCACTCGACATAGTTTGTCGACTTTAATTTTATTCATTTTCACAAAATGGCGTCCAGTAGTCGCCATATTAGATTTATGAGAATGGTTGTTACGCAACTTTCAATCGATATAGATCCTAAACGGTTAGTCGAATCGAAAAATGTTAAGAGAAACCTAAAAATGATTTTTAAATACCTATTCAACGATATCCCACTCGACATAGTTTGTCGACTTTAATTTTATTCATTTTCACAAAATGGCGTCCAGTAGTCGCCATATTAGATTTGTGAGAATGGTTGTTACGCAACTTTCAATCGATATAGATCCTAAACGGTTAGTCGAATCGAAAAATATTAAGAGAAACCTAAAAATGATTTTTAAATACCTATTCAACGATATCCCACTCGACATAGTTTGTCGACTTTAATTTTATTCATTTTCACAAAATGGCGTCCAGTAGTCGCCATATTAGATTTTCACTAACGTCATGTCTTTAGTGACACTCGCCGGACTAAGAGGTATCGATTGACGTATGAATCATAAAAATCGGCCGAGGGGTTTGGTCTGTGTAGTGCTTCAAAGGAACATACAAACATACATACATACATAGGCTGTTAAACACAATACAACTCCTTTGCGTCGTGCAGTCGGGTAAAAATATACTTTTTTGTTGTTTCAGGAACTACTGCCACTATTGCGACATACACATAGAGAAGCAAAACTTAGCAGCTCACGTAAAACAACATATTAGCGAATCACAGCAAGCATGTCCCCACTGCGGGGACATATTGGACGAGGAATCCATTAAACCGCACATCAAAGACTTCAACTCTGTCAAACCTTCGAGGAAACCACCTCGTAAGCGTGGTGCACCAATCACAATAGAAGAACTAACCTGCCCTATATGCAATAAGGTGTATAAAAATCTCAACAGTAGACGGGATCATATAAAAAGGCATACAGACAACCGGAAAAAGGATTACACTTGTGAACGTTGCGGGAAAATGTTTTATAATAAAGGCACGCTAACATGTCATATAATGGCCCATGATAAGATAAAGCCGCATAAGTGTAAAATTTGCAATACAGCATTCCAATTTCCAAACATGCTGCGGAGGCATGTACTGATGCATTCCGGTGTAAAACCGTATTCTTGCGAGCAGTGCGGTCGATGTTTCCGATTGCAATACCAGTTGAACGCTCACAAGATCATACACACGGACTCCATGCCATATGTATGTCTGTATTGTAACAAAGCGTTTAGATTCAAGCAGATTCTGAAGAATCATGAGTTGCAGCATACGGGTGCCAAGCCGTATTCCTGTCAGCATTGTACTATGGAGTTCACGAATTGGTCCAATTACAACAAGCATATGAAACGTAGACACAACACGGACACATCGAAGAAGAAAATCACACCCGAAGGGGTATTCCCCATCAACCCTGAGACGGGTCAGATAATGCAGTTGCAGGATGCAGAGGATACCGAAGAGTGGAGGACTAAAATTATGCTACCCGTTAAAAGGGGCAAGAAAAAGGTGATAAAGCAAGAGATGGTGTCGTAAAGTATTTAGATAGTTAAATGTGGGTGAGTGAGATACATGTACTTTCCAATTTACGTTAAAATCACTGCGCAGATCTAGATGAAATTTTTTATGGGTTTAATTTTTTCTCTTGCTTATTTTATGAGTAAGGATGTCAATGCAAAAAATGTATTTTAGCTTTAATAATTTTAAACAAAACTTTTATTTTTACTTGTATATGTATTTAAGTTTATTTAACACCACCGAACGAGTAACGGTTATTTTAAGTTCTTGCCATCAATTTATCTATCTACTTAGCTGGTGACAAATGGTTACGTCACAAGTTATGACAGAGCTGTCATTTTCTACTACAAAGCGTCAATTTCAAATTATATTTCCGGGGTTACGTTAGCGGGCTACGGCGAATATTCGTGTTAACGCGATGAGTATCGCCTGTAGGCTAAATTACGTAACTTGCAGAAGCGAAGCCATAGCCATGCGACAATCTCAATTTTCGCTCTCGCATTGCATCGGATTTGCTACTGTAAATTAGACGTCTATTCCCGGTCGTCCCCACCTTGTCGTCCCCACCTTGTCGTCCCCACTGGGGACGAGTGGGAAAAAAGTTTCGTTAGTCCCCAGCAATGGTGATGATTTGAACTTTTTATTTGATAAGAGATTTCACAGATTGTTAAAATGCTTTCCCGTAACTCCCGTATACCCCAGTGGGGACGACCGGGAAAAAACAATTACGAACTGTCGCCCTATTTTGTCCCCCTAGGGTGATAGATCCGAAAAAAAATTTGATACTGTTGATACTAAAAAGTGGGACAGATCAAACTTTTTATTCCGATCTGTCACCCTAGAAAGAGAGATCGGAATAATTCGAATTATCGGGGCAATAATGTAAACATAGACGAGAACATCGTACACGATTGTTTTAGCGCGCTAACACGACGCGAATCTTCGCCCGTTAATGAAGTCCCTTCAACTTTTAAAATAAATTTATTTTACACTGTTATGAACTTTATTATGTAACTTACAGGCATAATATGGAGTTTATTGTTTAGTACCTACCAATATTTTAATGCAATATTAGGTATTTAGTAAAGTATTTAAATCAATGGTTCCCAAAGTGGTCCAGGTGGACCCCCAGGGGTCTACAGGAGACTCGACGGGGGTCTACGTTGGCGTGAAAAAATTGAGGTTCACAATTAATTTGTATGTGATGTAGGCCTGTAGGGGGTCCACCAGAACCAGTAAACTTTTGAAAGGGGTCTACGTGAAATAAAAGTTTGGGAACCTCTGATTAAAATTATAAGTACATGAAAACATACTTACAGTATACCTATACTTAGTTAAGTATGTATAGTTAATTAGTAATATTTATACCTAATTGTAAAGGAATGGTGTTGTTGGAGGATGTATTTTTACAAATTATATTAAAATCTTTAACAAGGTGTCTATGCAGTTTATTTTTATTATTTACTAGTGGACTAAAGAAAAAACAAAATGTCGAAATTATCCAAGATAAAAACATTTTCCCCAAGATAAAAAGTAGCCTATATGTTAAGTGGGACCTGTCACAATATATTCCTGAAAACTGCATCGAAATCGGTTCAGCCGTTTTTGAGATTAGCGTGCACATACAAAAATTCGAAAAAATATATTTTTGGGTAGGTACTATTGCGTTAATAAAGGTCTTCTATAATATTTTTTCTCACATATCTGCAATGTACAGACAGCGATCCGTTACATTTTTATTATATGTATAGATTATACCTAACTGCTCTAAATAGGTAGGTGATTCTGTCACAAACATAAACTTAAAAATTTGTGATGTCTGTCCCTCTCCATTGTGAATGTAGATAGCTAAGACAGAAAGGGACAGGTAGGACTAATTGTAAATTTAGGTTTGAGTGTGGCAGTTAGAATCAATCACAGTACCTACCTACCATAGATTACCTCATAAAGATTCCGTTTCCAAAGATTTTAGTATGAACTCTAGTTCACTGAATTTGGCGGAATGCAAAGAAGTGCGGGACGTAACACTGCACTGTGATTGGCTATTTCAAGGTAGCATTGAAAATGGCGAGGGAAATAGCGATGCGACAAAGTAGAACGAAACTATCTAAGTATCGATATTTATGCACTTTAAGCGATTTTTATTTTATCGAAATCATTTTATTTTACATACATACATATTCACACTTTTGTTCAATTCAGATTAATTCAGAAGGTCTCTGCGATTAAATTAAATTTTAAAAAAAGAAGTAATATGTTGGGTTTTAGAGGTTCATAATAATTAGTGGTTTACTAATTTACTAATTTCTATAATCCTGAGGATGCCACGGTTGTTGGCGAAACATATGTAGATTATTGACGTGAAACGTCTTTAAAATCGCGCCGACACATACGGGTACCAGGTTTAAAAACTGGACCGTAACGAAAAGGTCTATATCATCGTACCTTAATAATTAAAAAACTATTGGTCTTAGAAACAAAAATGTGGTGTAAATATTTCACTTATATAGTCAGCTCGCTGTTATGACATTGAGTTCGTGTCGGGGTCAAGCGGGGCGGCGGGGGAGGGATACTGCGATAACTGTGCGAAACCGGCGCTCGCGCTTGTTTCTATTCAGTGTAACTCGTGACTCCGACTTTATAGCGTGGTGATTCTTTCGTGTGTTTGTCAAGTTTATTTGAACCGATTGATTTATACAAAAATAAGTGTAATTTGGACAGTATTTATATCTATACTAATATTATAAAGCTGAAAAGTTTGTTTGTTTGTTTGTTTGAACGCGCTAATCTCAGGAACTACTGGTCTGATTTGAAAAATTCTTTCAGTGTTAGATAGCCCATTTACCAAGGAAGGCTACAGTCTATACAACAACCTGCCCGGCTTCGCACGGGTACAACGCCCCCTCACGCGGACGAAGTCGTGGGCGGCTGCTATTTAAAATAACCAGAAAGTGACAATAAATATATAAACATTTGCTATGTATTTTATGTTTCTATTACGTACCTGTTCTTTTTTTATTAAAATACTTAAAACAGCGTCCATCTTGTTTTCATTTCAATCTTTTACTTTAAAAGCGATTCGCTAACATAGACGTTTCACGTTAAAACCAACGGCCGTGTGCCCCGACACAGCCCCACCCGCTTTTTTTATCTAGTTTTTGATTTCGGAATGGTGCAATGTATCGTCTTGCATGCTGGGTGCTCGGGTCTGGTTTCTCGTGGCGATTGTAGTTTGTGCAAGTGCCTGTTTTCGCAATTATGAGTTATCAGATCCGAGGGTCAGTGGAGGGTGTAGGGTCCGGTGATGGGCGCACCCATAGTGAATGTTTGAACTTCCGAATTGTAACGCCTAATACAATTTCATTTACTAAATTACTATAAAATAAAATATTTTATTCTATTGTTATCGATACAAAGTCGATTACGTTATACATTCACTTCACTAGCTCACGACGTACTATTACTGTTGACAGTGACAGTGACGTTGATATATGTAAGACAGTGACAACAATAGTAATTAATGTGTTGAGAAAAAGAGACGACATATTGTAGTGCGATTATTGACCAGTATAAACTGATCCCCGCGTACATTGAAAAAACATAAATAAGAAAATTTAATTTACTTACCGGTGAAATGTTATGCCATTTTTTTTGTAAATTGACGTCTTAGCGTTCTTTCCACACCATTTCAAGGAACAGTAACCCATGATGACACGGTTATTTAATAAAAAGTAATAAGTTTTAAAATGAAAACAATGCAATTTACATGCATGTGCGTACGGGTCATTAACTTGGTAACTTACTGGGGCTAGCTTTCCGAGCGCGGAACTGTATACACCCCAGAAACAGTATGAGTGGCGCGCGTGTCTTATCCTTCATGAGGTATCTTTAGGAGGTAATCTATGCTACCTACCTATACGATTAAGTAAAGGAAGAAATTAAAAGATGATTTTACTGCATCAAATCAAATCATAACTGTAATGCCATCAAGTCCGTGCAACAATAAATAAAAATAAATAAGAATGTACATAATAGAAATGAATTTCAAATGATAAATAATTGAGTAAATAATAGTCCAAGAGTTGATTAATCCTAGCATGATAAGAGCTAGAATATGACCTGGCAAACGGAAACAGGAACTTGGTGATGCCTACAAAATAAAAAAGAACACATTTTGTAATCATAATGCTTTGCTCTATTTGACATTTTGGCAGAATGAACAAATGATGTTCATGCCATTGAAAAAAAGAAAATATTGTGAAAAAAATGGAAACAAACAATATTTTACGATGAAATTATGAAAATAAACAGCAAGATACTATGGAATCCACTAAAACTGGGTATTGTCGGCTATGTGCCGAGCTAAAACCAACCAAAAAACTAATGCACCTAGAAGAAAGTGAAGAACAAAAGATCATTGAAAAACTGATTCGGGTGAACGGAGGGACGGCCGTGATTTTCGAAGGCGATATTCTCGCGAAAACCGTATGCTTTGTTTGCATTACTTCTCTAGACAACGCCTTCGACTTTGTCTGTGGTATTGAGCAGGCTCAAACTATATTAACAGCATTAGTTTTGGAGAAACAAATTAAGAAAGAGTCTGCACTCATCGAAGATGAAAACATTGACTTTAACATTGAAACTTACGATCCTGGCGATGATATTAAATATGAAGATGATACCGATGTTAAGCCAGATGGTAGTTATGCTTTAAATGTCCCAAACACCAGAAAATATCATCCTGTTAAGAGAAAAAAGGTCAAACAGCAGCCAAGTCTCGACACATTACCTCTATCCCAGCTAAAACTAACATGGAAAGACTACAAATGGATCTGTTCATATTGTGGAACTCAATTTGCAAGTGCTGAGGAAATAAAACTGCATGCAATGCAATATCACTCTTGTTGCAATGCATATAGGTGTGAAGATTGCAACATTAGAAAACTTAAGTTGGACAGCTTTCTAACGCATGTTAAAAGACACCGAAAATACTTGAAAATCTCCTGTTATAAATGTTACACATCCTTCTCAAGGAGCAGCGAAACAAACAGACATAAAAGCGAGCATGATGATGCTGAATTTATTTGCCCAGGATGTAACACAATATTTGCAAATTCCATCGAATTAGATCAACACAAACAAGCATTCTTCAAAATTGATAAGAAAACTAGAGATATACCCGATCTAGATATGCCTAAAGACAGTCTAACATGCATACTTTGTCACAAGAATTTCAAACATAAAGCCAGCCTAAACACACATCTGCTAATACATACCGACAGAAAGCGTAATCACACTTGCGACAAATGTGGCAAATGCTTCCTCAGCAAACAGACTTTAGCAGGCCACATGATGATGCACGAAGATACCAGACCGTTTCAATGCGAAATATGCAAGTTTCGGTTCAGAACCTCAGGCCAATTACGTGCCCATGTTGGAGTTCATGATGGTCATAAGCCATACGAATGTGACCAATGCGGCAGATGTTTCAGACTGCCCAAACAACTGAAATCTCATAGCATAATTCATACTGACTCTTTGCCACATATATGTTCGTATTGCAATAAGAGTTTTCGCTTTAAAAGCATACTAAATCAACATATAAGACAGCATACTGGTGTTAAGCCATATTCGTGTGAATTATGTCAAAGAGATTTCACGAACTGGCCAAATTATAATAAGCATATGAAACGTAGGCATGGCATGGACATGGCAAAGAAGAAACATACTCCAGAAGGGTTATATCCAATCAATCCTGTAACGGGTGAGATAATTAACTACGCTAAAAGTGATAAAACAATGGAATGGAAGAAGAATATGATGAAACATAAAAGACCAGGTCGACCGAAACTAGAAGATAAGGATTTAAATGATAAAAATGAACAAACTAAGTAAAAAGTGTACAGCAGAAATAATTGAACAGTTTGCATAGGTTTATGTAGTACAAAGTTTTTAAACATGTATCAGAGCCATCTATCGGATGCAGGAGAGAACCACAATCGATATCGAAGTTTCTCACAATGATTGGAATATATACATAGGCCACACAACAACTAGTGGCCTGGTGGGACCGGAAGCGCTTCCCTTTTCACCACCCCCACATTGGTGACCCCTTTGAACTGGACATACGCAACCTTCAGCCTTCAGGAACTTCATCATCATCGCAGAACTCCACAACAAGGTAACATTACAGCAGCATCACCTCTCCTCTCCTTCCACGACAGCAGCAGCAGCACGCCAGCAGCCAGCAGATATAAGAAGCCGCCATGACAGCTTCCTGGACCTGTTAGCAACGCACGCACGCAACGGCATCACGGCACGACATGTTCCCAGTCCACGCGCAGAGCAGAACACATCAGCCGCATCACAGTCGCCTCAAAGACCAGAACACATCGCCTGCAACACGTTCCCAGTCGACTCGTCGACCTAACAGATCTGTAAAAAATAATTTACTGTTTTAAAAAGAGTTCAATTTATTTTTGTTCAAATGGTTTGCATATTTTGCAGGATGTGTATGTTTCAAGACTTTACTATTATTCAGTTCAATCTTTAGTTTATGGCATTGGTTCCCAAAGTGGTCCAGGTCCAGGGGTCCCCAGGAGACTCGATGAGGTCTACGTTGACGTGAAAAATGGGGGTTTGTTTACAATTAATACATAAATAACGTGGTGTAGGCCTGTAGGGGGTCCACCAGAACCAATTAAATTTTGCAAGGGGTCTATGAGAAAAAAGTTTGGGAACCCCTGGTTTATGGCTCCGTCGATTGACCGACGAAGACTTATTATATGGACGATAATATTTTATGTTGTGGGTCATATGTTTATGTAACACTTAATGCAGAGGGGGGTAGTTTTTATATTTCTAAGTACAGTATTTTAAGAGGGGTAGAGTGCATATAGTCAAAAGCATAATTTATTTTCACAAACAAACTGTTGTATTGAAGTTATTGTTATTATTTTGCACTTCATTCACCTAAATCACTAAGCGTGTGAAAATATAGTAGATACCTTTGTATTTACAATTCGTGCAATCTTAATATATATAAATCTCCTGTCACGATGTTTGTCCGCGATGGACTCCTAAACTACTTAACCGATTTAAAATTAAATTGGCACACCGTGAGCAGTCTGGTCCAACTTGAGAGATAGGATAGCTTAGATCTTTAATTATAGTCGCAATTTTATTTTATTGCAAATTATTTGTCTATAATTAATTGACAGTCACAATTATCTGTTAACTCCAAAAGATTCTAACAGATGTCGATACTTTTCGACTGGATTGAGTAAGTAATCAATAGATGGCACTGCTATGGTAAACCGACAAACGTGTCATATAAGCTACAATTCAATTTCCACGCGGACGAAGTCGCGGGCGTCCACTAGTATTTTTATAATTTGACTTTAAAATAACTTAAGAAAATTGTTATTTAACTTGAATGTGGGTATATAACAGTTTCGATTTCGAAAAAAAAGAGCCATAACCTCATAACTTATCCTCATAATCAGACCATTATTAATTTATTTATAAAACGTTTAATTTATTTAAAAGCCAATAAAGCTAAACATCTGGGCGATATTCTTTCATTAAAGATCTTTTTGTAATGACTTCGACTGACGCCATTTTCTCTTAAAAATACTAATCTATCGTACAATATAAAGTTTTCAAAAACTGGCTGCATTTGACGTTGAAGCAAAATAAAGATGGCTGCCTTGTTACGTTTACATTTAGTTTCTTCCCATATCTCTCGTAACTCTTCTGTTTTAAACTCTATCCCTTTCACATCCTCGTTGGAAACTAGCGTAAAACCTGTTTCAGCGTCTTTGACGTAATTCTCGAAATTGTTTTCTAATGTTTTTGTACGAACTGGCTTTCTTTTGTTTCTTTTTAGTTTGCAGTTATCTGTAAAATTGCGGTGCATATTTTAATGTTTATTTAAGCAGTCAATATTCATGTAGATCCGGTTCGAAGGACCAACATTTGTTTATTTGTAACAGTTGACTTAATAACGGTAACAAAGTTTAACTATGTATTTCATTTAGGATGTTAGTTACTTGTTTGTATAAAAAATGGTCCTTCAAGCCGAATGTGCTAAGATTACTTACGTCTGTTTGCATAAACTTGTAAAACTCCTCGCGCCAATAAATTAAAAACCATATCTTCTAAAATATCTGTGGCTGAAGGCGGTTGGGCAGCCAATCTTAAAAATGGAACAGTCATAAGCGCATGACCTTCGTGTTTATCGTGAATAACTTTAAAATTCTTGCTCAACGGAAAATTCTTGAACCTTTTACCTCCAGCCACTATTTTGTGATAACAGCAAGGCATGATTATCAAACATTTCGCTTTATTCATTAGAAGAAACAAATTAATTGCGTCTACCGTCAAATCGGCACACGCATGCAAGCCAGTTATGCAGAAATGGCGGGAATTTTCAAACTTTTCTTCGAGATACCGTTCTAAATTCGAACAAGATTCCTCAGTGACAGTATATTTGATGTATTTTACGCGTTCCAAGGAGTCGGAATGGTATTTTCTTTGCCTAGTTTTGGCGCCAACATAATGGCTGTTGTTGCACTCTATACCCAAGATGTTGTAATTTGTTTCATCATACAGATGCTGGTCTAGGTAGCCCTGAAAGAAAATAGTTTTTATTTCACTAGCCTGCTAGGCAAAGACCTGTCTAGTCCCTACCCTTAAATTCACACGTTTTACCTGTATCTTTATGGGAGGAATTGGTACCATGGTCTCACCACGCTTAAATAAAAAGCTAATAGATATGTCATCACAATAGATATTTCGAAAATCTAATCAGATGATGTGTATCGCAAGTGAAAGCGATATTTCGGCGCCATTTTTAATTCCAAGCGGCAATATTGCTATTGATGATTAGCTGACTACCCGCATTGAGGCCACCCTCAACTTTTAGCCTATGAAATAATAAAATATCGGTGCCGTCATATCACAGTACCGCTATCCCAGAAAAGCTATCAGTGTCTCATAGCGACTGTAGCTGTTGCCTGTGATCAAAATCTTGATGGTCAGTTGAAGACTTTTGCGTTTCTAATAGAAATAAGTGGGCTCGACTAATATCAAAGGACCCAAAGTCAACCTGACCTGCCCGCGGTACACCCTAATACTAACCTCGCGGTACACCCTAACCATGTTGAGACTTACCAAGCCAGAACCAAGGTCCACAACGGTATCACAATCATTCTCCTCGCAAACTTTGCCAATTTCTCTCGCAAGATAAACTATTTCATGTTTCTTCTTAACACTTAATGGAGCATCGAATTTAACTTCCAAATCATTGCCATCGAAATCATGAGAAACTACTAGATTTTCTACATCAGCAAGAAAATCTTTTATATATTCATTGTTAATCAATTTCAAGTCGAAATCTTCATTAAATGCTTCAACTTCAATATCTTCCGGTAAAATATCTAATATCCCTTCATTTAGAACTTCAGTGTTGGCGAAATTGTACAGATTTTCATAGCGTTTCAAAAATAGTAAACACGCTTCGAAGTAATCTTCTGCATTTGCATACGCTGCAGGCAGGGACATGGTGCTAGAATAATTTTAAAATATAAGTGTGTTTATGCTTCCAAAAGCCTCTAGAGTGCTCTAAAAGATGGAGTGATTAGCACAAGCGTCAAAGAGTAATTCCTTAAACCTTCAGAGTAATTGGTTAAAAATAACTTCTTAAATCTTCTTCCTGTCTTGTTCGCATTCACTTGTAATTGGCGCAATAGGTAGATACTCTTCTTCCATTCATCTAGTCACTTAGTCCCATAGTATATGCATATCCTCTCTAACATACTAGTCCATCCATCACTTCTTGGACCTTTCTTTTCCTCTAAAATCATGCCCAATGCTCTCTTCAAAAAATGCCTTATCCCTTTGTTACTGAGAAAAGTAGTTGTCTCTTAATAATTAAAAAATATTTTTAATTATTAGCCCAATGTTAGATACCTAATAGAACCAACAGGGACTGCCCACTATCTCTAAAGATCTGTCCTAAGAACATAGGCAACTTTATTAATCAACATTTCAGCAGGCAAGATTGTAAGACAACTTTGCGTACCTATCTAAAAACAACAGAAAAAATCAATAGGTCGCCCGTTTTTGTTAAAAATAGATATGTCGGATCAATACCCTTGATGGTGTGGCATTGCCAGTCTGTTTAAACTTTAAGTACCTGGGCTCAGTCTTACAAGGGGATGGGGAAATAGACCGAGATATAAAGCACCGAATTAGTTCAGGATGGATGAAATGGCGACAGGTCACGGGAGTTACGTGCGATGCCCGGATGCCGTTGTAGCTAAAGGTTAAGGTGTACAAGACCGTAATTCGACCTGTCGTCTTGTATGGATCTGAATGCTGGGCCGTAAAGAAGGATGAAAATGAACAGCATGTAAGCGAGATCAGAATGTTGAGATGGATGTGTGGAATTACAAGAATAAATAAAATAAGAAATGAGTATATAAGAGGAAGTTTGAAAGTTGCGCCGATCACAGACAATATAAGAATATTTTACAGAGAGCGTGTTGCATGAGTGTGGACGGATATAATGGAAGAGGTAGACCAAAGAAGTGTTGGATGAACTGTATGAGGGAGGATATGCGTGTACTGGGAGTGAGCAATGAGATGACGGATAATGGGGATGAACGGAAGAAAAGAACATATTGCGCCGACCCCCAAATAAATGGGAACAGGGCAGGAAGATGATGATGTCGGATCAATACCATTTAGCTCGTAAAAGATTGTTTAGATACATATACGTAGGTACAGCAGAGTCTCCGAAATGGGTTAGCCAGGAGGGTGGAGTGGGGTATAAAGGAGTTCTCATTGTCACGTTTAGAATAGCGGGGCCAAATTAAATTTATCAGTAACAAGTTGCTAGCATATTGCCTGAGAGCAGGGCCGGCCCGCCCATACGGCGAACGGAGCAGTCGCTCCAGGCGCCAAATCCTAGAGCGCGCCTAAATGGTAAAGATATAGGTATATATTATTAGGAGCAAACAGGCGAGGCGCCATAATCGGATCTCGCTCCATTCTAAAATCTACTTCGGGCCGACGCTGCCTGAGAGGATGGGCCTGGCAGGGCTTAACTAGATACATCAGCTGCATCTCTCTCCCTGCGTGTTAAGAGTAGACTAATGAACTCAGGCATTCTCTCAGGCCATAAGCTAGCAAATTATCACTGATCGTTTTTATCTGGTAACGCTATTTCGGGAATGCAGCCAGTGTATGTACTTATTTATAGAATAGTTTTTTTTTTTTTATAGAACCGATCAGCACCCGTATGATGAATTTGGTGAGAGCGAGATGTCTCACTTTTAAACGTCAAATTCACAGAGCTATTAATAACTAGATAAACTAAGTGAATGTACTTTGCATGTAAAAAATAGACTTAGAATTAGAATAGACACTCGTTCTCGAGCCTGGACCGAAGGAATTAGGGCTGATAAACTGGTTTGCAATCTCTTTTTACACACCAAGTAGAAACACTTGCTTTGTCTAGTTATTACTTAGCTCTGTGGATTTGACGTTTAAAAGTGAGACATCTCGCTCTCACCAAATTCATCATACCGGTGCTGAGTGCAGAACCGACTGACTATAAGTACCAATATAGTGCACTACGTGCGTACATAGGTACTTATGTAAAATGAAACACATTAAATTTTAAATTTTGGTTTATTTAATAACAGTCAATATGTACTCAGAAATAAATATGCTATAAATAATATCTAATTTTAAGACCAGGAACTACGAGGCAAAATGGGTTACGCAAGTTAAGATGTCTTATCCGACAGCGCTAGAAAGAGGGTTATGTTTTCGAATGTATGTATGTAAGTAGGTATGTATGTATTTATTTGGCACGCTCGAGAGCCTAAACGGTTGGTCGCATTTCAGATTTTGAAGTATAATTCGATCCGTCTTAGGGCGAGGGCCCATTAGTTCGTTGCGTCGTCGCTGCGTCGTTTTCTATGTAGGCATTTCTATATATTTTTTTATGACATGACCCATTAGACCGTTGCGTGGTCGCGCGCGACGTTTTGACGGATTGACGGACAAGAGACGAACGACGCAACGTAACGCAACGTACTAAGGGCTAGGCCCCATTAGTGCGTTGCGCTGCGTTGCGACTTCAAAACGTAGCCCAAATCGTAACTTAATTACCTTCTAAACTTGCGTAACGCAACTATAAATACATTTTGTTCTAAACAATTTTAGCACGACTTATGCTAAAATATAACAACCCAACCAACTTAAAGCTCTCAAGTCCTCAATTTCAGCCATCTTTAGACCAGCTAAAGCAAGCAACATTCAAAACACTTCCCAACACACATTTACTGCTGAGGTCCACTGATCTTCTCCCAAATCTCCCCATCTTTCTTCAACTCCTGGTTAGCCCCTTCTCCGATCACACATTTGCCATTCCATTTATCCGGCGTCAGGTATTTTTGGCAGACTTCTAGCAAGTCTTCCTTCTTCACCGCCAAAACTCTCTCCCTTTGCGTTTTCCAAATATCGTAGGAGAGACCGAATAGGAACAGGTCTACACCCTTCATATATTCAGCAATTGGCTGATCCATCTGCTGGAGAATTGAGAGCTTGGCTTCAAAGAGATTCTGGTCGTCCAAGAGAGAGCTGTTGTTTGCCATCCAATTTGCCGCCTCATCGAATACGTCTAACGTTACTCTAGCGTTGGGATCTCTATAGGAATAGTAGTTAAATGTTCCATCCATAGTCAAAGATGCCCCTCCGCCGTACGCGCCATTTTGCTCCCTAACTATTGGATGGAGATACTTTGAAGTCAGAAATCTGGATAACACTCTCAATTTGGAGAAATCTGGATGAGTATAAGCTACAGCAGGTATCGCTTTTGCGCAGAAATTGACTGGAATATTCATAGAAATATGTAATCCGCGGTTTTCCTTTGGCATATTTCTTGCTTCAGACCAGTTAATCCGATTCTCCTCACCATTCTCTTCATCTTTGCAAAGATTTGTGCAGAACCCTTCAATGTGTTTGTGAACATCTTTATTGGTGTTCGAATAGTGGAATGTTGCTCTCAAATTGCTTCCTTTCAACACTTTCTTTGCTATATCATCAACAATGTATTCAATATCTTCTATGTTGTACTTTTTTTGTACTTTTTGCATGTTCATCACATGGTGTAACCCTACTAAGTTCTCCTTGCATTCGTCAACTGAGGATACTAGCGATCTCGAAGCTTGCATCGCGTACGTATGTCCACTATCTATAATACCACTGGTTAACGACGAACAGAAATTGGTTAGTAACATTTTCAATCTATCTTTATTAGCAAAGTCTGGCATTTCGAATATCTCGTTCCAGATTTCGAGCATCTTCTCCAAATTTTGGTCAAGGCAGTGGCTATTGATTATGATTCCCTGTTCATATTGGCCTTGCTGATTTATGTGGTCCGTGACGTGCGTAACGACGCTCAACCCTGACGTACATTTGCTGATATGCTTATCGAAATCTCTGTAGTTATACGATTTCGTGTCAAACTTATCTAAGATATAGTTGAAGAATGGTATCATTTGCCTCTGCTTTTCGTTCAAAGAGTCCGTGCCAAGCACACCTTTGAAATACGTAACTCCGTTTGTGTTAGCTTCACATAGCTGCAGTGGTATGGTACCAGAGACTGTGTGCTGCAAATGAGGGGCTGTCTTACTCAGTACTATATCTTCTGTAGTTAAACATGGCAAAAGATCTAAGTTTTGTACTTTCTTCTGTGCTTCAGATAGTAACCTTGCTTCTTTGTAAACAATCTCTTTCTGTTCTTCTGTCAAAGCATCTGCTTTACTCTTTAACAACTTAGCTTCGGCTGACGTAAAGACCTCATCAAATTTAGGATCCGGCTCCATCGTCATAATCAACTGATGTTTGTTCTTAACAAAGTACTTTTCAATTGCATTTTTGACATAACTCGGTTGCATAAGATCTGACTTTAACTGGTCAAGTAGCTGGTTAACTTTTAGAGCACTCAATATTGGACCATTATGATTCCATAGTGGCATTAAATTGAATAGAACATTTAATCCAAATTTCGGTGATTGATGTTTAATTGATAACTCAAATCCGTGTAACACACTCTCAATGTGATCCTTATCAAAGCCTTTTGTATGAATATCCTCAATCGTTTGATTAACAATTTTCTCTACAGTTTCAAATTTAGATTTTTCAACATCTCTCAAGCCTACAACAAATAATGTGTCCCTAATTTGATTGTCATACCCTGTCAATGAATTGTAGCCACCAGAAATGTTTTTTTCAATCAGGCTCTTATAAAACGCAGAGTTTGGCCCGATGATCATTAATTCGGCTAGAGCTGTCAGCATGAACGTTTCATATATTTCTGTGATGTCCGACATTACGTAACCGATTGCAATCTGATTCTGTTTTTCGACTGGTCCACCGTATTGATCGACTCTGCAGCTTGCATGCGCTCTTTTAGGCTGTGTCCATCTCTCCTGCTTCTGAACAATCGAGTTTTGAGGATCCAGGAATGAGTATTTACTTAAATAGGTTTCATTTAAAAACTTGAGGTTAGCTTCAAGAGGGAAGTTACCATACGAGTATATTCTAGCGTTGCTGGGATGGTAATATGTTGCATGGAATTTTCGTAAATGCTCATGAGTTAACTCTGGAATGTATAGTGGGTCTCCTCCAGAAACATAGCCATAAGTACCTTGAGGAAGGATTGAATTAATAAATTTTTGGCCAAACAGCGAACTTGTCTCCGAAAAAGCCCCTTTCATTTCATTATATACTACACCTTTAAATGCCAATTCAGAAGTGGGGTCTTCTATATTTGAATGCTCTAACCTCCAACCTTCTTGCAGGAAATCCAGTCTTAACAGATTAGGTTTGAAGACTGCATCTAAGTAAACTTTTTGCAAATTCCGATAATCAACCTCATTTTGTGATGAAAATGGGTAAAATGTGTAATCAGGACCTGTCAATGCATTCATGAAGGTAGCTAGGGATCTGTTCAGCATTTTGAAGAACGGATCACGCACTGGGTACATTTCTGAGCCGCATAGAACCGTGTGTTCCAAAATATGTGGGGTGCCCATAGAATCCAGGGGTGTGGTTCTGAATCCCACTGAAAAAACATTGTTTGAATCATCTCTATCTAAATGCAAGTACTCTGTCTTAGTTTTCTCATGCTTTAGGAGGTATGCAGTCATGTTATACTCCTTAATATGTTCAATATCTGAGCATATAAACCCATGTGTTACCTTTCCTGGTGAAAATGAGTTTTGAATTGATTCCTTTTTCTTCAAGATGCCATTACCGTAGCTCCTCTGTGCAGCCAAGCGATTGTGGAGGCTCAACAACCCGCAGTTATGTAAACGGGAATACATTTTTCACAGCATTCAAGTTTCTTCCTGTAATAACATTCACTAACAGTTTTAATTGATTCGGGCGAGACGCGCGAATAATTTTGACTACCCACCGATTGATTCTATCAAAGAGAATCAAATAAAGCCTAATATTGTAAGATACGATCGATAAATTCGGTTAAAAGTCGGATATATGAACACTAGAAAAACAAATGAAATCTGATGCAACAAGAAAATATACTTACAGATATTTAGTTAAAATATACTACTGCAATAATATTTATACAATGTTGTACTGTTTTCACGTATCTGTACGGTATTTTTCGTTATATATGCATTATTATTATTGAAAAAAATCGGTAAATACGTAGGTACGATGAACATAACCTCTTAGCAAAAAATGACAGTAAACTTTTTTTATGCGAGGGAAGGGTGGTGAAAGGAGAGGAAATATTGATTTCATGCACACCGCGCTGTTTCTGTTTCGATTTGGTACTTAACTTTTAGTATTATTCTGAAATGAAACGTGCAACTGCAACGAAAAGAGAATGAAAAATATGTACATATTACTACTAGATAGATATATACGATGTATATAGAAGTTAAAAGTTATATCTAAAATATTTTTTTCGTAGATATGCTTAGAATCATAATGTCGAAACTTAACTGATGCCTTTGCTTAAATTATTGTAATAAAAAACTTTTATGCGTTTTGATTGAACTAACCATGACATAAAGGGTTTACAGTTTATACCTATTTTCTTTCTTTTAAATAAAAAAAAAATCATTAGAAAAAAATCTATTAGTCAATTTATTACAAATATATTTTGTAAAAAAAATATTTATTTCTACTTTATGTGCTTTAAAAAAAATTTAGTCTTTTCACACGTTTTGTTTCGATATCTGGTGCAATGTGACATTGACATTTGTTTTCTTTTAAAAACACGTGTTTACGTGTGTGGAGTTCATCGAGAGCTCTTGCTTATTTTATTAATTTTAACAGTGTAGTTTAAGCCAAAATGAGTTTATACAATTTCAAAAAAATTGCTGTGGTCCCCACAGCTAAGGTAAGTACTGTTCACCTCAATTCTAACAAGTTAATATTTCATAACCTATAAATAATATTGTGTTATTTTTGTTTTCAGGACTTTGTTGATATAATTCTATCAAAAACACAAAGGAAAACTCCGACTGTGGTACACAAGCACTATAAAATATCTAGGATACGTGCGTTTTATATCAGAAAAGTTAAATATACACAGCAGAATTTCCACGATAGATTATCCAGAATCATTCAGGTATTTACATACATAGATACATATTAAATGACTCGTGCATATCACAACCTTAAGTTTTTAGCATACAAGGGACATCGCCCTATAGCTTTTATTATTAACAACGTGACCTAGAATAGCAACTTAAGTCATACCTACCTACATTAATAGAAATTGTAATACTGCTATTCCTATATTATATTTCAGGAATTTCCCAAACTGGACGATGTACATCCGTTCTACGCTGACCTGATGAATGTACTCTATGATAAGGATCACTACAAGCTGGGACTTGGACAGCTGAACACTGCTCGACACTTGATTGACAAGTAAGACCCCTCATAAATAGCATACTAGTGGTGCGTCTAAGTTTCATCAAAATTAGTTTGGTAGTTTTTGTGTCAAAAACTAAGAAACAGATTAAAACATACCTTACAACATACATATAAACCTAGTCTCACACTAACATGCCTAATATCTTGTATTATATGGTATATTGTTTTCCTACGTGTTTAGTTTAATAAAACAAAATAAAAATATACTTACCATGTGTATGACTATATTATCTGTGCCATATAAAACTCAATTTCTTCCTTTATTGCTGAATTTCACAAAGATGTACTTAATACTAGTGGACGCCCGCGACTTCTTTCGCGTGGACTGCAGAAAAAACAAAATGTCGAAATTATCGGGGATAAAAAGTAGCCTATATGTTAAGTGGGACCTGTCACAATATATACCTGAAAACTGCATCGAAATCTGTTCAGCAGTTTCTGAGATTAGCTTCCACAAACTACATAGCTCAAATCATAAACAATAACATTTGTTCTACGAGTTTTATCATAACTCAATACATTAATTAAAAAATGATTTTCCAAGCTTTTATTGTACTGTCGTGACATTTGTAAGTCTATGTTCCATTCAAAGGTATGCGAAAAGGTTGACGCCCGCGATCGCGCGCGCCTCAGTATTATGTACAGACTTAAGAACATCCAGAGGTAATATTAAATTGATATTTATTTTTGTATGAAAGTAAAATGTGACAAATATCAAAACTTGTAGAACAAATGTTGTTGTTTATGATGGTAGCTACCTAGTTTTGCGAGGTTTTAAAATTAACCCTGTATAATAGAAACAAAGACAAACTTAGAACCATTCATAAGTCAGAAGAGAAACAACACATCAACTACAATTGAATATCAAAATACATGAACCAAAATAATACAAACATTAACCTTTCATCTTCACTTACAGTGTAGCGAAAGACTATGTTCGTCTGCTAAAATACGGAGACTCACTGTACCGATGCAAGCAGCTGAAACGTGCTGCCCTCGGGCGGATGGCCACCATAATGAAAAGGCAGGCAGCTAACCTAAGCTATTTAGAACAAGTAAGTTTTTTTTTATAAAAAACTAATCAAACATTTGACCACCGTCATGCCTGGTGTTAAGTAAGATTACAAAGCAGAATTACAAAAATGTTTATTTGTACATCTGGGATTGGCCCTGGGTTTTTACACAAAGCTCAGCCCCCCTAGCATGACCACGCATCGTGGATATCGTATCGTACGATATTGTATCGTTTCTATACAAAATTCAACATGGCGGCAATATTTATCGTATTTTGACAGGCTTAATGTCGATAAATTGGTTATGCTACATGGACAGAATCTAAAGTGATTCTGCCACTGAAACTCTTGTAAACTAGAATTAACGAGAGCAAGTAAAATGCAAATAAAGCAAAGGTATATGCAAAAGTATCTCTATGTCTATTGTTTGACTAGTTTAAAAAAATCGTTACAATCACTGCCACCCAGGGTTCGAAATTATCATGATAATTATCCGATAATTATCCTAGTCGATTTGCCTATTAACTTCTTGAATTTTTCTTTATTTAAATGATAATATATTACTCCCAAAGAGGGTCTCAGTTTTTTCACATTATTAAATAAACAGCAAAAAATCATGTGAGAAATATGCAATTTAATTCAGAGTTTGTTTTTTATGATGAGAGATGAAAAGACCTTAGGCATCTTAATGTGGGACTAGGTTAATGTGTTGTATAGTGTATGAATATTTATTTATTTATGATGTCAAACAAAAGTATGAAAGTACATAAAGAAAAGAAGTTCGCTCGCTCTCGTTAGTCAGACGTTTTTCTATGTCTGGCGCGTTTGGATATGTAAATAAACTAAGATTATGTTAGTGTTTGATTTTTATAATTATCATTGATGATTATCAAGGTATCGTGATAATTATCGTGATAATTATCGTGATAATTATTGTGATAATTATCAATGATAATTATCACTTTGAACCCTGCTGCTGCCGACTACATATTGACGTTTTCTTGGTCCTCTAGGGGTGCCGCTTATTTGCGTCCTGCTTTAAAACTCAGCAGCGAACGTAAAACAAGCCGAGCAATGTTGTTTGTCCCCAGGTCCGTCAGCATTTAGCCCGTCTGCCCTCCATCGACCCGTACACTCGCACGATCATCATCTGCGGCTTCCCCAACGTCGGCAAGTCCAGTTTCATCAATAAGGTACCTAAACCATTTTGTTTTAAACATTTGGTTTGCAGCGGTCGTGGGTTCGATTCCCACTCGAGTGAAGAATTTTTTCAATTTTCTTTATTACTAATTTAGTTGCCAGTTAGTACTCCTGCACAAGAAGAATGGAAAAGAAACTCGATCTATATTTTTATGTACATGTTCTTGTGTGATTTCTTTGGGATTTCCTATTGTTCGCTAAGCACTTTATTTTTACTTGTTGGCTGAAATAAATCTCTGTTCAAGATAAGCTCGCCTTTGTACAAAATCTTTTAAAAGGTTTTTGTGTTTACTGTAGCGGTTTCTGATGCGGTTTTTGTCGACAGATAACACGTGCGGATGTGGAGGTGCAGCCGTATGCGTTCACAACGAAAAGTCTTTACGTTGGACACACTGACTATAAGTACTTACGGTGGCAGGTGAGATTTTTTTAAATAAATACTTTAATGTCTAAGGGTTTAATTATCCAAATGTCAAATAGGCTATCTTCTGTCTATCTATACATATAATAAAAATGTAACGGATCGCTGTCTGTACATGGAAGATATATGAGAAAAAATATTATAGGAGACCTTTATCAACGCAATAGTACCCAAAAGAATGATTTTTGTCTGTTTGTCGGTTTGTCTGTGCGTTTGTGCACGCTAATCTCAGAAACGGCTGAACCGATTTCGATGCAGTTTTCAGGAATATATTGTGACAGGTCCCACTTAACATATAGGCTACTTTTTATCCCGGAAAAATGTTTTTATCCCGGATAATTTCGACATTTTGTTTTTCCTGTAGTCCACGCGGACGGAGTCGCGGGCGTCCACTAGTTTACTAATAATATTATAGCTGAAGAGTTTGTTTGTTTGTTTAAACGCGCTAATCTCAGAAACGAATGGTCCGATTTGAAAAATTCTTTCAGTGTTAGATAGCTCATTTATCGAGGAAGGCTATAGACTATATATGACTTGCCCCGGCTTCGCACTGGTGCAATGCCCTTTCACGCGGACGAAGTCGTGAGCGGCTGCTAGTATTAAGAATAAAGTTCATGCTGTCTATGTCTTGATCAAGTTTTACATACATACATATATACAGGGTGCCCAGGAAACAATGGATAACCTCTGAAAGGCTAATAGTAATTCAAATTTCATTACAATACCGACATATTATATCTTTTTAGAAACGTTATTATACCAGAAGTATTTTGAAATGATTGGTCACTGCTGCTTTCATATTTTTTTTTTACACCAGAGCTGTTCAAACTTTCACCTCGAAAATATTTTTTCAGAAATTTTACACAAAACAATAGTTTAACATTATTTTTTGAAAAAAATATTCCAGTTAGCTATTTTATTTGATAGTTATTCAATGATGCGGTTAATATGAAATCATTAAGCACAAAAATAATTAAAATATTAAATGATTTGAGCTCGTTACGAGTAAAAATATGAAATTAGACAAAAAAAAATACGTTTTTTTTTCAAAGAGCCATATTTATAGCAGTGTAAGGGTTATATATTTTTTTTAATTTTTTTTTGGGCTTGCCTTTAGTTCTACTATTAGCCTTTCAGAGGTTATCCATTGTTTCCTGGGCACCCTGTATAATCACGCCTTTATCCCTTACGGGGTAGGCAGAGCACCAAGGGCCGATAGAACCACATGGTGCCACTTCTGACCAATTTTGAGGGTATAGTTGAGATATACAAGTTCGGTTAGTAGTGACAGGTGGTCAGCCCATCGCCTACAAAACACCAAGACCCTCTTGTCCCTCTACTGACTTGTACAGTATGCCCGAGAAGAGAAGCAGCTGTAGTATTATACGTTATTTTGTTTCACTCCCAGAGCAGCATAGAAGACGATCAAGTTTTGGATGTATATAAATGGATTTAGGTTGTAGGCACTTGGTAAATAATAAAAGTATAGTGGGAATCAGCGATGGATGGCGCGAGCGCTCAGTTATCAATATCATGCACAGTCTCATCGTTCGATCGCGACAATCCGAATACCTAGTCTATTCACAAGGCACAAATAAAGAGTATAACACGTAGGGTTACCATATGACAGGCGTTTGCCGCATTTGACAGGCATTTTAAGGTTTAGACAGGCGTGCGGCCGGCATTGGTCTGAGACAGGCATTTTCAAATTATGCGACACGTTTTACGTTTATGTATTACAAATGAAGGAACTATTTAAAAATATCAGTAGTAAATATCCTTCTTTAGACAGGCATTTTTCTGAAAAATCAGGCATTTTAGGTACCATGTACAGGCACCCCTCTATTTACATATGGTAACCCTAATCACACGCGAATCTCTATAAATTAGGATTTCCAAATACAATGGAATTGGATGATTGTTCTTTTTTTTAGTTTATCCCAAAGGAAAGGCAAGGGGAACTAAGCCTATACAGCCATTGTCTTTAGTAAATGATTTATGATGGATGATATTGATGATGATGAATGGAAACATCGGGAAAATTCTCAAGAACAAGTGTAAAATTAGTAAAGATAAAAAAAAATTGCAGAAACAACTTATATGAGCCCATGAAGAGATCGTATTCAGACTAAAGTTTTACTCAGCTTACCTGCATATAAAACCATGCACACGCACTAGATTCACATCACAAGTAAACAAAATATAACTTGTCTATCAGAAGACATCACTTTGCGGACACATGCAAGCCATTTACAAATAAATTTTGTTTTTTCACTAGAAAATTACACCCGCTCCCTTCCAGCTTTTCCCGTCGAATCACAATGGAATCGGATGATTGTTCCTATCTGAACAACCCGCCAAAATCTGACTTTCCTTCCATCTGTCAATTTTTATTACGTTTAACCGACATAAGAATATTGACCATACAGCCAAAGTCAAAAAAGTTATAATTAACTACGACGGCGATTAAGCGCCATTAAGTTTAATAAAGCATTCACACACTAATATTATATATTAATTCGTCACCAACCCGCCTGCCCAGCGTGGTGACTGGGCAAATACCCCCCATGGCAGTCTTGTGACGTGCCCTGGGGGGGGGCTATGTCCAGCAGTGGACTGCAATAGGCTGATGATGATATTAATTCGTCAGGTAATAGACACCCCCGGCATCCTCGACCACCCGCTAGAAGAGCGCAACGTCATAGAGATGCAAGCTGTGACTGCGCTGGCGCATCTCCGGGCGGCCATCTTGTATTTCATCGATCCTTCCGAACAGTGCGGACATAGTATTGAGGAACAGGTGAGGTTATATCAATAGAATAGGCTTTTATTTGAGCATAACATATACATAGATATAATAGCACCAATGTAATAAGACAAATAGGGTAGAAACTATAAGAAACCTTGGGTGGTATATATATGTATCTATGTATCCTTTGATTCGCTCTAGAGGCTAAACGGCTTGTCGCATTTCAGCTTGAGACCTATCATTAGATTCGTCTAGACGTTACCCTTATTTGTTGTAACTTGTGACCGGTCGGCAACCGGTTGCTAAACATCAAAAAACAACTACGCGACCGATTCCAAGAAACCCTATTCTCTAATCAAGCAGTATGGTGCACTCACTTTTTAATCTAGTAGGATAATACCAAATGTCAATTTTGACAGCGACTATCCAGCGATTGCGACCGGTTGTACGAGTAAGTTACAAAACCAGCCTGCGGGTCTTTTTCTTTAACGCAATCAGTATCGACGACTGTAATTAACTTGTTGACTTTCAAAAGGTTCCGCGGACGCGTATTTGCGTCCTCACGTGACTTTCTAAAGGTGCCTCCGACGCGTATTTGCGTCCTCACACTAGGCGTTGAACTGACGTGGGC
Organism: Carposina sasakii; assembly: GCA_014607495.2. Taxonomy (NCBI): domain Eukaryota; kingdom Metazoa; phylum Arthropoda; class Insecta; order Lepidoptera; family Carposinidae; genus Carposina; species Carposina sasakii. Next base: position 6,970,711 of record CP053176.1, on the reverse strand, counting down.
ATGCAAAATCTGCCGGCAGCGAATGTGTTAAGTGAATAATATTATGTTATTTATTTTCAGATATCCTTATTCGAGAGCATCAAACCCCTCTTCGCCAACAAACCGTTGATAGTGGTCCTCAATAAAATAGACGTGGTAACTCCTGAAGACCTCGCTCCGGAGAAACGAGCGCTTATTGAGGAGCTGGAGAAGGCTTGCAGCCAGGGGAATGTCATCAAGTTAGTATTCAACTATATTACGAACCACTGGCGGCTCGTCCTAAGGAGCGCTGGTGCAGTACACTCACACCCACGAAGATTACATAGCAGGGTTCGAAGTGATAATTATCACGATAATTATCACGATAAATATCTTTGATAATTATAAAAATCAGAAACTAAAATAATCTAAGTTTATTTACGTATCCTGTGCGGGACAGCCTGGTTGTTATACCTATGATGGACTGTCTCGCCAAGATGTCGATTTAGTGGACTGTATAATTTAGTAAATAGGGCGCACTTTGTATAATATAAGAAAGTCAAGAAAAACACAATATTAGAACTTCACTTGTATTGTGCACACACTAATAGAAATATAGGAGAAACAGAAATTATAGCTTGTGTCGTAATGTGTCCTTATACGAAGCTAAGCTAGGACTTACTAGAAGGCGCAGTTAAAAAAGGAACATTAACTTTTTAAGTGTAATTTTATATGTTGCCTGCAAAGGTGCATTAAAAAAAAAATTAAAAAAACATTTGACTGACGAGAGAAGTGTTAATTTCTTTTCTTTCTGTTCTTTCATACTTTTGTTCAGACTCCACAAAGGCAAACTCGAATTGAATTGTATATTTCTCATATTATTATTTTCTGTTTATTTAATAATGATGAAAAACTGAGACCCTCTTTGTAATAAATACATTTTCATTTAAATAAAGAAAATTTTAGAAAGTTAAGTGTGAAATCAGCTAGGATAATTATCAGATAATTATCAAGGTAATTATCGAAAAAAATATTTATCTTGATAATTTCTAATCATGTTGCATAGGCAATCTATATTTCTCTATATATTTATAATTATCTTTCAATTCTACTATGTTTATACAATAGTGTCTGCGCGTTCGTCTCAAGTAAGTTGTAATCTTATGTATCGAGTGGAGCGCTAGCGATCGCGCTCCAACGAAACGAAATTAGGTACGATTCCTAGAAAGAGACATACCGACATAGACCGGCGCGAGAAACAGAAGATTTCGTATGAAAAATTAGCCTTATCTGGAGCGCCGCTCACATTAATGCGGCGCTGTTTTCAAACTCCTTCTTGGCCACGGCTGTTCGTCTCTGGAATAAGCTTCCGCTGGAGATACGAGAGTCTTCTTCGGCAGCGGTTTTTAAGTCAAGGGTGCAGAAATACCACACGACGCTACAAAATGAGACATAAGTACCTATAGTGTATATTGTGATTTGTCTTTGTCGGTGTAAGTAGTTCTTAAGTTATTTTATTTTTATTAATGTTATTCGTTTTATTGTACGGCCCTAAGCTTTTCTCCAGTAATTGGGTTAACTGGTAGAAAATGCTATATAGCATTAAGTTCGCCCATGTACCAAATTTTTTTTTGTGTGTACAATAAAGAATTTTATTATTATTATTATTAATTCGTAGTGTTAAGCGTTTGGATAGGTGAGCGGTGAGCCCGTTCTTGAGTTATATATAACATTCCAACGAAATGTGGCATTGATTTATATATAGATAGATTATAAGATACTTCTCCATACTATAATCCCTATGGATATGGTTGATCATTTCATCATTAAATCTTGTGCTGAGGGATTCAGCTTTGTTTACCGAGATTTGGCTAGTGTATAGCTATCGGGATGAAAAATAACGTTGCCAATAATGTAAAAAATTAAAAGTTTAAAGGAGATGGTCAAATTCGTCATCCGAGTTGGTTAGAGCAATGCACGGAATGCGAGAGGTCGTGAGTTCAAATCTCACTCGGGTGAATTTTTTTTTTTCATTTCTTTATATTACTTCTAATATCTTTATAAAAATGTATGTATATATATATATATTTATAGTACAAACCCGGCACTACAGTCAGTCCCAGTAATGCGTATGTCGACCCTCACGGAGGCTGGAGTTCAGGAAGTCAAGATAGAAGCCTGCGAGAGACTGCTGGGAGCCAGGGTTACTGAGAAAATGAGGACTAAGAAGGTATGTCCACTGCAAACATACAGGATTGCACAATTTAAAATGATTTCTACAAATAATTGTCCCGGCAGCTCAGTGGCAAGAGCACTGGCACGGAATGCAGAGGTCGTGGGTTCGATTACCACCCGGGTGAAGAATTTTTTCCATTTCTTAATTTCTACAAAGTCGTATGACACACGAAGACATATTTTATACTCGCAGGAAATGCATTTTTAATCTATACATATAATAAAAATGTAACGGATCGCTGTCTGTAAATGGAAGATATATGAGAAAATATATTATAGGAGACCTTTATCAACGCAATAGTACCTACCCGAAACGATGATTTTTGGAATTTTTGTCTGTTTGTCGGTTTGTCTATTTGTCTGTACGTTTGTGCACGCTAATCTCAGAAACGGCTGAACCGATTTCGATGCAGTTTTCAGGAATATATTGTGACAGGTCTCTCACTTAACATATATAGGCTACTTTTTATTCCGGGAAAATGTTTTTATCCCGGATAATTTCGACATTTTGTTTTTTCTGTAGTCCACGCGGACGGAGTCGCGGGCGTCCACTAGTGACATAATACGTATAAATGTTTGCTTTCCGCGCCAATAGGGTCGTTTACACTTGTTTTTATTTGTATTTATATCGAAAGATCATAAAATAAAAGAAACATTTGCGAAAGAAAAACTTCGCTAGCGTGAAAACTTTCCGGGATATAACGATTTCAAAATCACAATTTTAGACCTGCCGAAAAACGCTCCATACAGACGGCTACCACGACGTGACGTCACTCTTTAAGCAACTTGTGTGCGCGTAAAAGAACTTTTGTTGTACAGCTATATTAAATATTGCGTTTATAAATAATATGGTCACAAAACAAAAGTTGCTGTAAATCATGCAGGTGGACATGTGTAGTTGTAATTTTCAATTAATTTCACATTTGAAAAATGGACTTGCCCACTTAACTTTGAAGGCTTATTTACTACCTCATTTGGACACATAATCAAATTGTAATTTTACAGACATAGGTATGAATTTGATTATTTATTCTGATAGGAATAGGATAGGTATTGTAATTGTGACTCTCCATTAGGGTATATCAGTTAACTATTTGAACTTTTATCAGTGTAGATTTTTCTTAATAATCATCTATTAGTTAAAATATTCATTTACAGCCATTATCAATATTCGCCTGGCTGTCACCTACACCCTGTATGTATGTTCCCCCTTAGGTGGACGGCATCCTAAACCGCCTGCACGTGTCGCTCCCCGCCCCCCGCGACTCCCGCCCGCGCCCCGCCGTCCTCCCCCCGCAAGTGCTCGCCAAGAGGGAGGCGCAAGCCGCCAGGGAGAATAGGAAGAGAAAGCTGGAGAGGGAGATCGAGGTCGAAGAGGGAGATGATTATGTACTCGGTGAGTTACAAAAAGGAGAGAGGTTATCAATTTGTCTGTATGTTTTTAAAATATTTTCATGTATGTATGTTGCCTCAGATCTCCGTCATTTCTGAACCATTTTTTTTTCTAGTTAGCTAGCCATCACGAGTAGTCTGTTTTTATATTTTTACAGAGGATTTAAGTCTGTTACACATCTATACATATAATAAAAATGTAACGGTTCGCTGTCTGTACATGGAAGATATATGAGAAAATATATTATAGGAGACCTTTATCAATGCAATAGTACCCAAAACAATGATTTTTGGATTTTTTGTCTGTTTGTGCACGCTAATCTCAGAAATAATATAATATAAATGTTTGTCTCTATGTATGCTTCTCTTTAATTTAAGATCTTTAAAACTACGCAACGGATTAAGATGCGGTTTCTTTAAATAGATAGAATGATTCAAGAGTAAGGTATATACTCGTATGTATCTAACTAGGAACCCGCCCCGGCTTCGCGCGGGTATAATGCCCTTTCACGTGGACGAAGTCGTGGGCGAGACGTTAGTTTATATCAAGGATGTTATGGATATGAAATTTCGGATACGGATATGAAATTATATTGGACTATCCGTTAGACTATCGGATAATTTCTGTTACGGATATTAGATTTTTAAGGAATTTCAAAAGTAAATTACAAATATCTAATAAAATGGTTTTATTTATATGTCACTACTAATGGACGCCCGCGACGCGGTCCGCGTGGACTACAGATAAAACAAAATGTCGAAATTATCCGGGATAAAAACATTTTCCCTAGCCTATATGTTAAGTGGGACCTGTTATAATATACTCCTGAAAACTGCATCGAAATCGGTTCAGCCGTTTCTGAGATTAGCGTGCACAAACGCACAGACAAACAGACAATTCCGAAAATCATAGTTTTGGGTACTATTGCGTTGATAAAGGTCTCCTATAATATATTTTCTCATATATCTTCCATGTACAGACTGCGACCCGTTACATTTTTATTATATGTATACAGGGTGTAACAGAAAGGGTATGTCAAGCGAAAAGCTATGTAAATAGCCCACTATAGAGAACCTATTTCCAAAATTTAAGACTCGTAATCACATTTTTATTTTTTAAGATTGTTTGAAAATTCCTGAGATATTTAAAAATTCTCCATACTATCGGGAAAAATAAACATGTGATTTCGGGTCTCAAATTTTGTGGATGGGTTCTCTACAGAGGGCTATTTACATAGCTTTTCGCTTAACATACCCTTTCTGTTACACCCTGTATATAGAATAGATAATTAAACAACCTTTAAAATTAATATTTTTATATACTTACACAAATTAATATATTACAGATCTCAAGAAGAACTACTCTGAAATCCCTGAAGAGGAACGTTACGACGCCATTCCGGAGTTCTGGGAGGGACACAATATTGCTGATTATATCGACCCTGATATCTTCGAGGCGAGTGCTTTATTACACTTGTCTGCAGGATCACAGGGGAAATCCCACAGCCCCGTTTAGCACAGCGCAGCGCAGATAGAATTCAATGACCAGTGACAAGTTGCTAGCTCATCGCCTGGGAGACCGCCCCCGAGTTTCTTAGTCGACTCTTACGACATGCACGGAAGGAGATGCAGCCAGAGGCGGCTGCTGACAATTTTAGATAGGTGTTCACTCCCTCAATGAACCGTACATTTATAAAAATGCAGATGACCTAATGAAACACATTAAAGACAACCATATCGCGTTCTAACTCGGACTAAGCGACATCTAGTGGCCGCATATGCACACTACGAATTAATGTGAGCGGCGCTCCAGATAAGGCTAATTTTTCATACGAAATCTTCTGTTTCTCGCGCCAGCCTATGTCGGTATGTCTCTTTCGCACTCATTGATTACAGTACTAGGAATCGTACCAAATTACGTTTCATTGTAGCGCGATCGCTAGCGCTCCACTCGATACATAATATTACAACTTACTTGAGACGAACGCGCAGACACTATTGTATAAACACAGTAGAATTGAAAGATAGTTATAAATATAGATTGCCTATGTAATCTTCGTGGGTGGGAGTGCACTGCACCAGCGCTCCTTAGGACGAGCCGCCAGTGGATGCAGCTGATGTATTCTAGTGAAGCCCCGCATCACCATAGGCATTTACATATAGAAATAAACCCAACTGCGAAAAACAGTGTCACTCTCGCGACTAATCTACTACCGCTCAAGGGTGTCAAAGAAATACATACTCGTACATACGAGTACGTTGTCGTTAGTCTATTGCAGTCCACTGCTGGACGTGGGCCTCCCCCAAAATACGCCACTTGGGTCGATCTCCCGTTTTTGCCATCCAGTCACCGGGGTAGTATGGCGGCCGGGAACTGGGGGCCTTTTTTTAGTTGCCGTCATTGGGGGGTTTTTGCCCATAGTCACCGCACTGGGCAGGCGGGTTGGTGAGCGCAGTGTGATTTTGCGGACTATGTTGTCGGTACAAACTCTACTCTGCCGGCACCACGCGGCATCATACATTCATACACTTGCAAAACATAACCTTACATCTTCCATCCCTTCGACGAAACCACATCGTATTTCGTTAATCTGATTGCTTAGTACCCACGACACATGACCTTAGTGAGTGATCTTAGTGTGGGACTAGGTCAATGTGTTGTGAACAGGGTGTAACAAAAAGGGTATGTTAAGCGAGAAGCTACGTAAATAGCCCACTGTAGAGAACCTATCCACAAAATTTGAGACTCGAAATCACATGTTCATTTTTCCAGATACTATGGAGAATTATTAAATGTCTCAGGAATTTTCATACAATCTTAAAAAATAAACATGTGATTTCGAGTCTCGAATTTTGGAAATAGGTTCTCTATAGTGGGCTATTTACATAGCTTTTCGCTTAACATACCCTTTCTGTTACACCCTGTATGTATATATATATATATTTATCTATAAATTGACTACATTTTCCTTCGATCTTATCTCATTCTTACCTAACATCTATCTCTTTTCCACCCGCAGAAATTAGCCGAGTTAGAAAAGGAGGAAGAACTACGTATCGAGGGAGGAATGTACGCCGTCCCTAAGATAGAACTAGACGAGACTATGAAGGAGATCAAGGAACTCGCCATACAGATACGGTATGTTACACGCGGTTTATTGAATGTTACATTCGGTTAATTGTATGGTACATTTGGTTAACTTATGTTACACGTCATGATTAATTAAGTTTTACAGTTGATGAAATTCAGACTGTTAGTGATGTGTTACACAAGGTTAAAGTTGTGATACACTGTAAATAATATGTTACATTTAGTTAATTTATATTAGATACGGTTTATGATGTGTTAATGGCGTTTAATTATAATTTACACACATACTGTTAATTGAATGTTACATCCGGTTAATTGTATGTAACATTTGGTTAACTTATGTTACAAATTAAAAGATGCATAACAAACACAACCATGCACATTTACTTATCCATGCAACAGACAACATTTATGTTATATATTTTTCACATAAATTAACATATAGGCCCGATCGAAGCTGAGTATAGTATATATACTGCACTAAAGTCAACTCGAGGCCAACAGTAATATATGTTATATGGTCGCATGATAGCTTAATATAGCTATATGTGCATTACCCATGACATAAACAACTAAATAAGGTCTTTTAAAAATTAGTGATTATCTTTTGACACGAAACTAGGTAGGTAAAAAGAAACAACTTTCATTATGGGACCTACCTCGAAATAGTGAAAAAAAAAATCAGCTGTTCCGTACATTTCAGTGCAGTAATTATTCGAGATTGTATGAAAATTTCTGAGATATTTAAAAATTCTCCATACTATCGGGAAAAATAAACATGTGATTTCGAGTCTCAAATTTTGTGGATAGGTTCTCTATAGTGGGCTATTTACGTAGCTTTTCGCTTAATATACCCTTTTTGTTACACCCTGTAGATATTGTTTTTATTTTATGGACTTTACAGTGGCTTGGTGTCCCTACACTGTGTTATTGTAAAGTTTTTGAACTCAAATAAATCTATACATATAATAAAAATGTAACGGATCGCAGTCTGTACATGGAAGATATATGAGAAAAAATATATTTTAGGAGACCTTTATCAACGCAATAGTACCCAAAAGAAGGATTTTTGCATTTTTTTTCTGTTTGTCGGTTTATCTGTGCGTTTGTGCACGCTAATCTCAGACTAGTAATAGTATTAAAATCGCTCCAGCCGTTTTTACGTGAAAGAGTAACAAACATCCATCCATCCATCCATCCATACATACAAACTTTCGCGTTTATAATATTAGTAAGAAGTGAAATATTAATAAGATTTCTATACAGTGTCTTTGTGCTGTTATACTTTGTACTGTATAGGTACACTAATGAGCGTTTTAACCCCCAACAGCAACAAAAAGGCGGTCCTCAAAGACTCGTCCCGCCTCGTCAAACAGAGCACTAAGCCCGTCATACCGCGGACGTCCCGCGCGAGACTGCGGGATCGATCTACCAACAAACTTAGAGCGGAGATGGAGAAGCTTGGTGAGTGAGGGGGTACGACTGGTCTAGTAGGTAGTGACCCTGCCTGCGACGCCATAGGTCCTGGGTTCGAATCCCGGTAGGTGCAAACATTGATGTGATGATTATCGATGTTTGTTTCCGAGTCATGGATGTTTCTATACTTATCTATGTATTTATATACCGTTGCTTAGTACCCACGACACAAGACCTTAGAGATCTTAGTGTGGGACTAGGTTAATGTGTTGTGTAGTGTGGATATTTATTTATTTATATTTAATGTGACGACTACTGGGGGAGTGACTACTAGTAGGAAAATGAGAATGCCGGATCGGAAAAAATCGGGAAAAATGTTTGATCTGTCCCACTGTTAGTATGACAAGTGGGACAGATCAAACATTTTTTTTTCAGATTTTTTTTGTTGGTGTTACAGACAGAATCGACCATAATGGTACATTGTCAACCTCACCTGCCCGTGGTGCACTCTGCTATTTAACGGACGAGGCTCTGACGCTGAATAGCTTATAATATAGCTATTGAAAATGACTTAAGTAGTATTTCCCACTGCATTCATTACCGGTCGCTATTTAAATAGACATATCTGCCCAACCACTTTGGGGGAAAATGGGCGTGACTATACAGGATGTAAAAAGACAACAATGTTTTTTTAATACCTCGTATTCTTTGTAAGATTACGATCATTTTCTTCTATGGAACCAACCCTGGGAAACGATAAAGAAAAATATGAAGAAATACTGTCATTTTATTGCAAGCAATGTATTCGTTTGATGCGCAAAGTACAAATGTACCTACAAAACTAACATTATAACATTTTGACATGGTATCTTTGAAAATAATGTTTGTTAACCGATTTCAGATGAATTTATGTAAAAAAAAAAAAATAATATTAATGTAACTTTGGACCTCAATATCTTGGAAAACCGTGGTTTCCCAGGGGTGCTCTCATAGAAAAAAAATGATCGTGATGTTACAAAGAATACGAGGTATTAAAAGAACAAAGTTGTCTTTTTACACCCAGTATAATATACTCTCATAAAAAAGCTCAGGATCGCACAGCGAGCGATGGAGAGAGCTATGCTTGGGATCTCTCTGCGTGATCGAATCAGAAATGAGGAGATCCGCAAACGTACAAAGATCACCGACATAGCTCAACGGTCCAGCAAGCTGAAGTGGAATGGGCAGGGCACATAGCTCGAAGAACTGATGGCCGATGGAGTCGGAAAGTTCTAGAGTAGATACCACGTATCGGCAAGCGAAGCGTGGGAAGGCCACCCGCGAGGTGGACGGATGACCTGGCCAAGGTTGCGGGCGTCGGTTGAATGCAGGCTGCTTCCGACCGGTCGGATTGGAGGTTGTTGGGGGAGGCCTATGTCCAACAGTGGACTTCTCAGGGCTGTAAATGATGATGATAATATACTACCTATATTCATTTACAATGCTAAACGTAGGCAACATATTGTCTCTTTTATGATGCTGCAGCTCTAACTTTCTAACTACCCCGTTTGCGAACACAGCCATATGTATTTATTTATTTATATCTCTTTTATTATTGCTATATTAAACGTGGGTATATACACTTATTAGAAACAAATACAATAGGCCATATCTCTTATATCCTTTTGAGTTTGACTGAGAGTCAAATAGAATCATCCTCATATCTAAGCAAGCATCATTGTAACTGCTTGTTAAAGGTGTTGTCAATTTTTGATATCCAGGTGTGGACATGTCAGACACACAGTCAGCACACTTCACTAGTACCACCCGGCCGCGCTCCCGATCCGCCTCGGGCGCCCCTCAGGCCAAGAAGGCGAGGGGACGCTCCGTCAGCCGCCCGGGGAGGGATGAAGAGGGGGTCAAAGATGTCGCCGTAAGTATTTATTCATATTTGTGGGTGTTTCTTTCATTCAGATTCAAATATCCAAATTGAAATCATTTAAATCGGTTCTAACGGTACTTTTTAAAGCGAAAAAATGGGTAAAAATAAAGAACAAACGTTTGTATGTAAATTATTATTATCAAAGCTATAAATAAAAGCTTGAAACAATTTTTTAGGTTTTGATTAAATATAAATAAATACTCACTATGGGTGCGCCCACCACCGGGCCCTACACCCTCCACTGACCCTCGGATCTGATAACTCATAATTGCGACAACAGGCACTTGCACTAACTACAATCGCCACGAGAAACCAGACCCGAGCACCTAGCATGCAAGACAATACATTGCACTATTCCGAAATCAAAAACTAGATAAATAATCTACATATGTTTCGCCAACAACCGTGGCATCCTCAGGATTATAGAAATTAGTAAATTAGTAAACCACTAATTATTATGAAACTCTAAAACCCAACACATTACTTACACCCATAGTGAATGTTTGAACTTCCGAATTGTAACGCCTAATACAATTACATTTATAAATAAATACGACAATCTTTGTAAAATGTTAATTCTAAAGAGGGTAAAAAAACAGTACACATAGACGGTGCCACTGTTATACAGGATTAATTTTAAAACATCAATAACCTCGCAGTACTAGATAGCTACCATCATAAACAACAACATTTGTTCTACGAGTTTTGATAATTTGTCACATTTTACTTTCATACAAAAATAGATATCAATTTAATATTACCTCTGAATGTTCTTAAGTCTGTACATAATACTGAGGCGCTCGCGATCGCGGGCGTCAACCTTTTCGTATACGTACGAATGGAACATAGACTTACAAATGTCACGACAGTACAATAAAAGCTTGGAAAATCATTTTTTAATTAATGTATTGAGTTATGATAAAACTCGTAGAACAAATGTTATTGTTTATGATTTTAGCTATCTAGTCCTGCGAGGTTATTGATGTTTTAAAATTAATCCTGTATACTTACCTAATGTAATTACATAATGTATTTACATGGGTTAGATGTTACACATTGTAAGCCCAACGCCGTTTTTAAAACATTTTTATTTCTTTATTTCCAGATGCAAAAGAAAGCCCGCAACATGGCTCATGTGGCAATCGCGAAGAAAACCAAGAAGATGGGTCTCAAAGGGGAGGCAGATCGATTCATCGGAACCAAAATGCCCAAACATCTATTTGCTGGCAAACGTGGTACCGGGAAGACGGACAGAAGATAAATATACTGTTATTTTGTCATTTACTAGAGTGTTTCTTGTATTTTTTTTTTTTCGTATGGTTATGTAGGTAACCAATGATTCAAATATTTTAATACAATCCCACATGCAGAAACTTACGATATAAGACCTAGTAGGTACATTATAAGACAGATGTACAGTCATGAGCAATAAGATTTATACACAAAGTCAAACAACAATGGATTCATATTACACATGATGACTGCGTACAAGTTAATGTATAAAATTATAATAAAGAAGTTGTATAATAAATCACTGTTTTACTGTACCTTTTTAGCATAGTATTTTGATGTACTTTATTTCCACGAAAATTCGTATTACGTAACGGCATTCTCAAAGGAATCCGACTTCTCTACGCGTATTTTGTGCAATTTTCGCTGCTACATTGCTTTTACTTTGCTTTCACAACATACGTAATCAGCCTACCGAAATGTAAAAAAAAAATGTTAAAAAGAATTAAGTTAGTTGCACATTAATGTCTGCATGGATAGCGTTTCCTTTGCCTTCGCGATAAAAGAAACAGATGACATTAAAAAGGGCTCGAAATTCAAAATCGTTCTACGCGAGACAAGGCGAGAGAGGCTCGTGAGGCCACGCCCCTTGAGCATCGTCCATCCCTCTTCCTCTAGATTCCTGCGCACGCGACTAATGACACCTCTTTCAGTCTTCTGCAATGCTAGTACTTACCCGAGCTATTCTTTACTAAAATAAATACAATCTTGGCCGATACTGCCTGACTAGAGAGTGCGTTTCACACACCATATTAAATTTTTTATACATGGTGTAACAAAAAGGGTATGTTAAGCGAAAATCTACGTAAATAGACCACTATAGAGAACCTATCCGCAAAATTTGAGACTCGAAATCACATGTTTATTTTTCCCGATAGTATGGAAAATTTTTAAATATCTCAAAAATTTTCATACAATCTTGAAAAATAAACTTTTGATTTCGGGTCTCAAATTTTGTGGATAGGTTCTCTACAGTGGGCTATTTACATAGCTTTTTGCTTAACATACCCTTTTTGTTACACCTTGTATATCTTGGAATAATGGCGCTAGTTTCTATGTGTATTACGCTACATCTATTCTATCTTGAAGATAATTATAAAACAACCGACGGTGTGACTGGACTTCTGTAGGTAGATTTTAGAGCAGGCTAGCAAAGTCCCCTGGGTGCATACAGTGATCAGATCAATAGAGATGCCTTCGAGTTCCGTAGTCGACTCTTACGACATTCACGGAAAGGAGCGTTTGCACGTAATATAGCGGCCGCATTGATGTAACAGACACCCGATAAATGTTTATTTTAATGAATAGGGTGGACATTGCAGGAAGTGGACGACCTGGGAATGGTCATTTTGGGAAGGTGCCATTTAAGGAAATTGACATTATGGTGAAAGGGTTATGTGTTTATCAGCACAGGAAAGTAGGGTTCACAACAACAAAAATAAAACACAAAATTAGCAAAATGAATGGCACATTTATATTTAATTATAATTATTCATTTTAATAATTAGACCTTTCTTGTAATTATAATCATTATCTATTTGGACTGAAGACAGAATGAAAAAAAAAAAAACAAAATGCTCTATGATACAGTGTTGGGCTGGTGTTGCCATATAAAAAATTGCATATTTAAGCCTCAAATTATACACAATCTCCAGGATTTTGTGCTTAAAACCATTCATAGAAAAAAAATGAGCAATAAAAATAATACATAGCTTCATAAACTTATCTGACATGAAAAAAAAAACTAAATTAGTTCCAACTATGACCGTCAGATAACTCCGTGGCGCTAGTTTGTATGTCACCTTATTACACGCAGGCGCGCAAACAACAAAACTATAATAATTACAAAAAAAAAAAACTTAAATATAATCGCTAAATGGAAGAGAAAGTCAACTAATCTAAACTAAAAAAAAGATTATTTTTTTTCGAAATAGTGACTTAAAGCTAGATAATAAGAATAGTTAAGTATAATGAAAACGTTTTGAACTTTCAAAATTTTTAAATAACAAGTTTTCATCTTCGTGTATAATCTATATACTGTTCGTTTAGAAACAACTTTGACACAACTGCAAGAACACAAACGAAACTGCACATCTACATTATGTAGCCAATTTGTGTATAATTTTTTCGGATTTATAAATATTTTTGGACTCGTGTCACTGTCGCACCAAAGGGGCGAAACCACTGCGCTTATCCGTTTTAACATTATCTGTCTCACTCGCACCTATTATCCTTGCTCGGTAAAACAAGAGAGATAGAAAATGCCCAAATTATTTTCCACGACACTTTGTAATATTAAAATCAAATTATAGGTAGGCACAAACGAGCGTAATTATTTCTTGTTCACATAAATCACACTATTGAAAATAATATTACGATTCAATTCGCTCACAATAAAATTACAACACTAAATAGGTACACTACGCTGACAATATTAAAAAGAAATAAAGTCAATTGTAGCTGTCATTTTAGTCTACATAATTAAAAAAAATCTGAGTATACATACGAATGCAATAAATGATTGAGTATTGAGTAATAGTAGAATCATACGTTCTGTCAAACCTAATGTCAGTTTTGACAAAAGTAAACTGACTTCGGCAGTTCTAGATTTCGTATCGTGGGCGATTAAAACCATTATTATTATTAAATTCACTTCGGCGGCCATAAAGCTGTACAAAATATAAAAGTAAAATATAAATAAAATGACAATTGACCAAAAAGTTGTGTGGATGCTTTCATGTCGAATAAATATTTTTGACTGAAATGCATTTTTCTATAGCAATTAATTATGCTCGTTCAGCCCAATTTAACTCCAGCAAGATATAAACCAAACATTGTTACAAAGGATAGGAACAGTGGAACATTGTCAGACTACGACTGACCGAAAAAAATAAAGAGGTGTAAAAAACACAGCTCCAATACATACCAAAATAATTTAATTTACTTAAGGCCGTCTACGATTTGTCAACTTCGATAGTGTCAAAGTTTTATTAAAACTGTCATTTTTAACATCTCTTCACTCTTTTTGACAATGTGGTCAAATCTAAATATACCGTGGACAAAAATGGACAAAATTAAAGTCTATTGATAAGATTACGGAAACTTTTTAGTTGTTATTTTCAGAAACGAACTGGCTTTGATACAAGGGATCGAAACTATCCGTTTTTACACATAATTTATTAAATAAAAATAATAATTCGATCGAAATTTTCGGTCAATTTTTATTCACGGCTCATTGCTGACACACAAAAGTACCTGCAGTCAATAATCAAACATACAGCTTACACATTAGAACCGAAATAACACGGCAGCGTTTTTTAGGAGACAACTAACAATTATATACTTTAATCGTAATCGGTTAATTACTTTAATATAAATTGTAATTGCTTCGATTAAAAAAAAACGCGCGCCTAAGTAAGCTAAAAAAAGGCCGTGAAAGTGGATCTCTCTTATATCCAAGCTGTACAGATTGCCTTAAATGGCCTTTTTAAATACGAAATGTCTTCGCCGCAAAAATAATAAAATTGTTGTCAAAATAAAAAAAAAGTCTGAAAACTTGCCCAGGGTTACAAAAAATAACCAATTTTTACCTTATTGAGCTTCATAAATATAAATTTTATTTACAAACCCAGCTAGGGAAGAAATTATGCTCTTTTAAAGTCATTTTTAAATTCATAAAATATTATGACGAATATTATTTTTCACTAGGAAAATCAGCGGGGTTGGTTCATGAGGATTCTATGGTGAATATTGTCAAAATATTTTTTTTAATATATAAAATACATATATCAATTTATTTTATTAATATTTCATTGCTAATTAAATGTCAAAAATGTCATTGATAATTAAATGTCACTAATTATTGTAGATTATATGTATTAGAAAATTGCATTATATTTTTGCCAAATTTAAAATAGCTTCAAAATTCGACATACTCTAGGACATTAAGCCCGATATTTGTAATAACCTTAGAATATCACAAATTTAGAGAAAACTATTAAATAAGGCAATATATTCGATAACATATAAAAGTCATTTACTTGAACAAATTGTATATTTTGACAATTTTGACCACAGAATTCACATTCGATTTATCTGTAAACGTAAATAAACTACCTAAAAATACAGTACACGATTTGTACTTGATTTCTAATAAAAAAATATTTTCAGAAACCGATTTAAATAATACTTAAAACTGATTCCGTTAATAATAATTCTTCATCAGAAAAAAATACCGGCATTGTTGTTACCACAAAAACACGAATAAACCGCATAGCTACCGATTAATAAAAAAAATATTTATAAAAATATAATACTACGCACAATTTCGTTAGATCTCCCGGATCTATGATAAAATAAAATTATAAAAAACGAGAGCACTATAATTTTCACTGGAGCATCAGAACAAAAAAAGGAAAATAATTCCTTAAGTACCTTTCTTAAGTTAGCAGCCACCGACAATAAAGTTTAAATGCATTGTTTTTGAAAATTGTCAAAAACAAAATTGACACATTTAAAAAAAATAAGAAAAAAAGGGAATAGATTTGTACTTATAATGATAGCTGTCGGTATATAATTTACAAGTCAAATAAAAGTTGTCAAAATAGACAGAAAAATATACAAATAATATGACACAAAAATGACAATCAGCAAAAACCATGCACAAAAACCACCGAGAGCACGATTCAATAAATCAATGGAAACAAAAAAATCATCATTCCATCCAAGTTAGAAGTCCATTTTCAAGTCAATATTATTGTCAAATGTGAATTGTTTCATTATGAGGACGGTAGGTGGCGACAAAATAATCACAGACTCCAAACAAAGGCTTAAAAACCCTCAAAAATGGACTCCATACCTATCACTAAGCTTATGGCAAAACAAAATCTTTTAAAATCGTAATTAAAAATATCATTTCATCTTATATATCTCAATCTTAGCTAGACCTATACATAAATGTGTAACTATTACTACTATAATACAGTTTCTGGGATAACGTCTTCGGATCCAATCATCAAGGGCTGTACAAAATCGAACAGACTTTATGTGTGACATAAAATTTTTTTGTCAAAAAAAAAATTATGTCAAACTTTTTTTATTTACCTATACATTTACGTCGCGCATAAAGTCTTGATACATTCGATATTGACATTCGCGTACCTATAATAGTACAAACTAAGGCCTATGCTAGTAATATACAATCTTAGATACTAAAAGTCTGTTCCAAGGTCAAACGCGCTGCATTGTTCACATTATATATCTCATTGTATTCAAAATGCGACGCCATAATACATCTATCTCGCTCTTCTACCAATCAAATTAAATCTCGTTCAGAAATGTCACTAAACGGTATTCTCTCTCGCACACATCAAGCGAGAGCGAGATAGAGATATTGCGGCGCCGAATAACGGAAAAGTCCCGATTTCCTACTCTCTTTGGAATATCCGCACTTCGACCGGTCACTGATGTTTTAACTAAAAAACGTTTGCGGTTAAAACTAAAAAAAATAAAAATAACGGACGAAATAAAAATTGTCATAATACCAAACTTTGACGACATATTTTTATACAAGAAAAATAGACATAGAAGATCTCTGCTGTCAAATTGAGTGAGTAAAAATAACACGAGACTAAGCTGCTATATTTGTCAAAAATGTCTTAGCGCTGTTTCTAAGCGCCTGGCTAGCTACAATATTTCTGAAATCCAGTTTCAGAACAAAAAAAAATGGTCCAATAGCAATCGGCATTGTCATATTGTAAATAAAAATATGGCTACAACAATGTAATAAAAACTAAAATGACATAAAAACGCAATAGCGTCAATAAAGAGCAAAACATGTCATAAATTAGTTACTGAGTAAAGATTGCTAAATAAAAACCTAAATTAAAGTAGCCAGTCAGCGTAAAACACCTTTTCTCATTCTCAATCAATAAAATTAAACAGTAAAAACTTGGGGCAACGGTGCATTTACTGTATTTACAGGGGGCATTTAAAAATACAATGCGACAGTTTGACAAAATTTGACATTGTTATGTCAAAACGTAACACCACAGCGAATCGAGGTCCGCTAACGATCAGCACGGTTTCCTGTGACACACTAGGGTTCCGCGACAACTTTGACAGTTTTGACACAGTTTGACACGTTTGACATCTACGAGCGGTAGGCGGCGGGGGCCGCTCGCTATTGCGGCGGCACGCCCGTGGGCGGCTGCCCTGGGAGTTGACCCAATCCCTGTTAATAACAAAATATGTTAGGCTTTATTTAAGAAAAACATAATGTAAGACACAAATAATATAATGTTATGTTATACTTTAGAGATTTATTTATTTTTCATAAAAAATTACATAACATTACAGTAAAAATCAATGCTTTATGCAATCCAAATTTCGAATTGGCTATGTTGTGTAAAATTATGTAAAAAGATGCCTCTCTCATATAAAATACATTACGGTTGAATCTGAAAAATACCGTAATTTTCGTTCTCGTGCGAATTTCGGAAATTTTCTAATCAGATAAGAACACACCCTCAAATTTCAGGTCTTAAGATTAGCGGTTTAGGCTGTGCGTTGATCGGTCAGGCACAGGGCCGGATTTAAGGGGAGGGTAACCGGGGCGAGCGCCCCGGCCCCCTTATTACCTAACTAGCAAAAGCAAAGCGATAGCGAAAATTGTACAAAAATCGCTGATCGCTTGTCAAATTCGTATTACGTAAAATGAATTTCAAAGGAACTTTGACATTTCAAGGCGAATATTGTACAATTTTCGCTATCGCTATATTATCTCAGATAATTATTGTTTCCGATTGTATTTATGTATGTTTCTGAAATACTAAAAGAATCTAATTGAAAAATTCAACTGAAAAAAAAAGATTATTTTATTTGGAAAACGCGTCTAATGGTAAGCACCGTTGCAGTCTAAGATGGAGCGCGCTTGCCTAAAAGAAACCGGTTCACTCTCGACTTGAAGACCGCAAGATTATAGTTCATGGGGAACACGGATTCAGGGAGCAGGGATTTTAGCTGATTTGGTTCAGTATATTCGGAGCAAATTGTCAAACGGAGAGACAAACAGACGTATGAGCCCTAGAGCCCCTTTTTATTATTTTTTGTACGGAACCGTACCATTGTGAAATTAATAAAATAAAATATTCTCCCAATCATCAGATTTTTTTTTCATTGTGTTTTGGCCCTTTAGTTGTTTCCCTGGCAAAATTTTGAAGCCACGCTCATTTGTATAGAACCGTTATTGTCTTGCTCCCGATAGGTGGCTCTGCCATATCTAGAATAGGAATCTGAAAGATAGACCAGTAGGACAGCTTACCGGCATTCCCTGGTAATGCTGTAGAGGCGCGGCGAGTAGTTTGGGAGCCTCCTCAGCTTTCTCCTCCTCGCGCCGCTTGAGACAGGCCGCTTTGGGGTTCAGGTTGCGTTCTGAAATACAATGACGTATTATTTATAGTTTTAGATTGGTATGTAGGCTGTAAAGTGTTGTTGTTAAAACTATAATTCTGTTTCTCCCTCTTCTAATCGTCCTATCTCTTTTCTCGCCGCGAATGCGGACCGCGTGTGTTCCCCATATTTGACAGTTGCCCAACCACCGCGGTACTGACCTCTCGCTCGACAAGTGAATTTTGTGTGTGACAAACTGACCTACCAATCAGAGTGCCCTTAGCCTAAAAGTGGACTATAGTGAACTGTGAACCTAAACCCTACGATAAATTCCGCGCGGAAGAAGAAAGAAGAGAAAACACGCAGGTAACTCTTTGACCTACTCCTAAAATTTTCCCTTTGACGCGACGCGATCCACCTAAATCCCTAAACAGTTGTTAATTATCAAAACCACAAAAATGTTGCGTGAAGATAATCCATTTTTAATTAAGTGTGTATGGGCATGGGCATGTAAAATATCAGTGACGAGTTGCTAGCTCATCGCCTGAGAGAACGCCCCTGAGTTCCTCAGTCAACTCTTACGACATGCACGGAAGGAGATGCAGCTGATGTATTCTAGTGAAGCCCCGCATTAGTATAGGTCATAACATTCACCCATTCAAATCCCGTCCACAGCTTAGGGGTCATCCATAAATTACGTCACATGAATTTCATGATTTTTTGCCCCTCCCCCCCCCTCCTTGTCACAGCTAGTCACATTTGTGAGACGCCACTCCCTAGTGTGACGTCACTTTTAGCTTTTTTTTGCAAATTTATATTTAGACTGGTCACACAATGTCACAGTTTGATGACCCCCTTAACCTGTGACGTAATATATGTGTCGAAGGCATATTGTAAAACACGCCCTATTACAAAACGACTAGGCATTTTGAATAGTATGATAGAAAAAATTCCTTTTAGCACTTCGCCGGTCGCTGCAGGGACATGCTCGCTACGCTCACTCGACTCGTGCGTTGTTATTTTAACAGGTCTAACATAACCTAACCTAATTAATTATGCAGACCAATTGCTAGAAGCCAAATTGTCTCGCTCCAAAACCCATACTATTCAAAATGCCTAGTCGTTTTGTAATAGGGCGTGTTTTACAATATGCCTTCGACATATGGATGGCCCCTTAATCTATAATATCTCACCTCTGACTTGCTGCTCCAGGGTCATGATAACTTCCACCGCCATATTGAGAATGCCCAGCTTGGTCTGAGGCTTGTCACTCTTCAGGTGTGTCATACACATACGCCCCAACTCTTTTAGAGCTTCGTTGATATCTCGTATTCTTATTCTGCGTTTAAAATAACATGTTTTAAGATACATTCTTAGGGCCGGAATACCTAATTTTATATAAAATTACCTAATTTGCAATAGCAAAGCCGAAGCAAAGCGATAGCGAAAATTGTACAATATTCGCTTTGAAATGTCAAAGTTCCTTTGAAATTCATTTTATGTAGGTAATACGAATTGGACAAGCAATCAGCAATTTTTGTAGAATTTTTGCTATCGCTTTGCTTTTGCTAGTTAGGTAATAAGGGGGCCGATCTGTCACCCTTTTTTGTCTAGGGTGACAGATCGAAAAAAAAACCGGAAAAAATGTTTGATCTGTCCCACTTTTCATACTAATGGTGGGACAGATAAAAAAAAAATCTAGATTTTTTTTGCGATCTGTCACTCTAGTCTAGGGGGATAAAAGGGTGGCAGATCGGAATATTCCTTAGGGCGGAACTTACTTTAAAAAAACATTTAAGCATTGTTTAGGCCAGGCATTCCCAAAGTTTTTTCTCATAGACTTCTTTCAAAACTTAACCGGTTCTGTAATATACATAGACCAACTTTTTTGCGCCAGCGTAGACCCCCGTCGTTTCCCGCGGACGCCTACGGTCCACCTGGACCACTTTGGGAACCCTTGGGCTTTAGGCTAATCAATGCTTTTTAACAGATATTCGATATTTGTTTGTTTTTTGCTGTCAAATGTCGCGCTTAACGGTTGCTTAACACACGGTTTATAAGTAAGCACCGTTAAAGTATACTGTTATTACAAAAGAACGTGGACATTGTTTAATTTTGACACATACTCCAAACATTTTCTGTCAAATGTCAATTTTAAACAGTGTCTAACTTTAGACGCGGTTTGTAATAAAGCCGTTAATATCTAATATCCGTATCTATAAAGAAGTAGTAATCATTTTGACTCAAGTACATGCTTGCTTGAGTAATTTTTATTTTTTAATTAAGAACTGTCAAAGTCAACGAATATAGATTAAGAAGGGAAGAATTCTAGTGTCAATTGGTGACTTCTTTATAGATACAGATTTTATATGAACTGTATAAAATTCTGGTGACTGGAAATAGATATACCTAATTTCTCTTTAAATGTGAAATTGCACCCCATTTGGTACTTTTATATGCATGAAATATATTTACATGTACCTTCCAAGCAGGAGGCGTAAGTTCGATCCCAGTCACGGGCCTGTACCAATGAATTTATTTCATGTACAGATTTTAATGTTGCAAAATAATTGTCACTTAGCTCGTGCCTCGGAAAGCACGTAAAACCGTTGGTCCTGCGCCTGATCTCTCTCCGGTCGTGTCGGCTTTCCGTCCCATCGGACTACGAGAGTGTCGGAATAGAGAGTGCATCTGTGTTTGCGCACACACTTGTGCACTATAATATCTCCTGCGTACCTGGCCAATCTATGTAGAGATTGGTCGCCTTGGCCGAAATACGGTCGGAGATCATCATCATCATCATGCATGAAATACCCCATCCAATAAGGCTGATACCTATTTCCAGTCACCCGTATATTATACCGTATAATTTCAAAACATCACAATTTTCCAGGTCACAGTGTGTCAAAGGATGTTGTGTATTTAGAATATTACTTACTGTGTGAGATTCGACTATAGTTTGGCGTAATTTATTATTTATTTTAATGTATACCTATACATTATGCAATGAAATTAAATTATTTAAAAAAAACAGAAAGGGTATGTTAAGCGAAAAGCTATGTAAATAGCCCACTGTAGAGAACCTATCTACAAAATTTAAGACTCGAAATCACATTTTTATTTTTCAAGATTGTATGAAAATTCCTGAGATATTTAAAAATTCTCCATACTATCCGGAAAAATAAACATGTGATTTCGGGTCTCAAATTTTGTTTGCGTTTGATTGCTTAACATACCCTTTTTGTTACATCCTGTATAATGGGGCAGAGAATTTTAATGAACCTTTTTTTTTAGAAACTTAAATTTGTACTTTATTGAAAAGTTTTGTCTCGTTTTAATTTAATTGGCAATTGGTGAAGTGAAAATATAAAATGACATATTTATTTTTCCAGAAATATTCTGGATAATTTCCATGAGAGATTCTTAAACTCTCAAAAATTAATAAATAAATATTCACACACTACACAACACATTAACCTAGTCCCACATTAAGATCCCTAAGGTCTTGTGTCGTGGGTACTAAGCAACGGTATATAAATACATAGATAAGTATAGAAACATCCATGACTCGGAAACAAACATTGATATTCATCACATCAATGTTTGCACCTACCGGGATTCGAACCCAGGACCTATGGCGTCACAGGCAGGGTCACTACCAACTACACCAATCGGCCGTCAATTATATGAATAACAAAAAAAAAAATTGTGGGCTGGTAGGTTCGCTGCGCTATTTTTACAGTGTGCCGCCGACAAGTAATTGCGTTTCCTTGGTTTTCCAGCGGCAAGCTTAAAAAATCTGCCGGCAGCCAACGTGCTAACGTGGGTAACCCCTTATGTTATATGCAAACATAGTTAAATAAATTTGTATCGTATACATTTCATTGCCTGCGACTATAACACGGTCAGTCTTCCATCTCACCTCTCCCTAGCGTTGTTAGCTTGCCGTCTCTCTTTCTCGCGCATCGCTTTCGCCTGCGGGTCGGTATCGTCGTCCGCTTCGCCCTCGGACGAACAGCTGTTCAAACTGTTTACGTTACTTTATATAGATAAATATAGTTTAAGGGGTGAATGAACCGAGAAATTTATTAAATTTACGAAAATATTGTTGCATTTTATCGAGGTAAGCCCGCTTAATTAATTTATAAAACTATTTTTGACAAAAGTTGGGCATTTTTGACATGTTTTGTCAATTTTTTTTTTTTTTGTAAAAACGCAACAAAAATTTTAAAGTTTCAGTTTTACAAAAATAAGTGGGCTAGACCAATAAAATGCAAACGCGGGGTTATTTATGCTTCGCTTAGTAAAAAATTAATACAGCTGTTGCAATATTATACTTTCTCGGAACATCAAATCAAAGATGCCTAACTATTTGTAGAAAACACTCGTACCTGGACACGAAGGCGGCGCGAGAGAGAGTTTGTGAAAGAGAGAGAGATAACAGACCTCCTAACAACTAGTTAAGGGCTTACCACACACACACAAAAAACGTGTAGACAGCCCTTAAGCACCCAAAAGCACGCCGAAAATGAATTTTACAATGAAGACCCAGTTATGAAATGAGTTGCATAATAATAACATGATGGTGATTATACGAGTATGTAATTACAATTTAAAAAACAAACATCTTGATTCTGCTAGAAGACCTAAATATTTACTTACTTCCTCCTATTTTTAATTTACAAAAAAAAAAATATTCATACATAAACAAGTGATGTCAAAAATGACACATTATATTTGACAACACACTGTGACCCGAAAATATTGTTAGAAGTTGATGTAAAGATCTGAAACTATAATTCTGACACGTGCGTTAGTACAATGGATACATGTATGAATACATAAATATATATACATAGCGACAGATTGATATACAGAAAAATATAGTAAACTAATATTTTTTTATTATTTATAAAATAAAGCACTTATTTCTTTAAGAATCTGAAAGTATTTTTATTTTATTTATAAAACAAAGTTGAAATTATAGGCGCAAAAACTGCGAAAAAATTCCGCCGTGTCCATAAGCTACTCGTACCACAAGTAGCGCATGTTTGACAACTATTAAAAAAATAAAGGTTTACTACATTTTTCGACATAACCACCCAGTCCCAAACATTGCCCATAGTTGTCAAAATGATATTAGACCCGTGTGGCAAAACTTCCCAAAATTGGGAGACTTTCAACACTTTTAGTAAGCCTTTGACATTATTTGTCATTTTTTTTACATTAGTTTGTCAAACAATTGACTAAGCTTTTCATTACGAAAAAAAACTTTAGGACGTACATTCTTATTGCATATGGTTTGACAGAGACAAATCATACTTAATAGGTTTACTAAGAGAGTTTAAAGTTTATATTTGTATACATTTCTTCTTAACACGACCATTTCAGTGACTGTAAAACACGACATGAAATTTAGGTTAAGGTACTCGTACCTAAAATTACTAGTAATTCAAACGCACAGTACTAAAATTCCAAATAAATTTACTTCGTGTGTGTCTGTCAAAAATCACTGAAAACGTTGTCAAATTAAGAAAATATGTCAACATAGGATATGTCGATTGAGTTGAATGGAATAGTGAAACGGTTCTCTAAAAAATCACAGCGGTACCGTTAAATAGCGGTCGTACAAAAGAAAATAGACAACCATCTTTACGGTGCTGACATGTTAAATGTTTTACGACCGTTATATTACGGTAGCGCCTAAATTAGCTTTTATAGAACCATAATAAACCTAGGGAGATATGTGGAGCTTTTAAATACCTATTTGAAATGAAAGTCCATCACTTATGGGGATTTGTGTATGTATATCAAAGTGCATTACTATAACACTAGATCGTTGTGTTTACGTGTCATTTCATTAGCAAGAGATGACTGAAAGCGACATAAAATAACATGACAAGTAAACGTCAAATGTCAATGTTGTCAAACGTTTGAGATCAGCTTGGCATTTGATGTTTATACGAGTACACCACATTAATTTAATCGGGCAAAATGACAATGTTAACGAATCGTTTTAGTTTTTGATTTTGGTTCCATTTGACAACGCGAACGTTGGAAACATCTCAAACGTTGTCAAATGGAAGCAAAATCAAAACCTAAAACGTTTCGTTAACGTTCCGTCATTTTGCGCGATTGCCCACAAGGCTACTGCCATTGGGCTGTCTTTGCCGCCTTTTGACATTCACTAGTAATACATTGACGGCACCTTGGTATTGCTGTAATGCAATCAAGTCCGTGCAATAATCTACATTAAAATCGTGGGCGGTTGCTAGTATTATTATGTCGCTTTCACCCCTCCTAAGAATCTCCACAAGCGATAGATAGATAGATAGATAGACAAACACAAAGCGGTTTCCCCACTCGTGTGTAACGTTCGCGAACCTCTCTCTAACGTTGTTGGCCTGCCGCCGCTCGCGCTCGCGCGCCGCCTTCGTGTCCGGATCGACATCGTCCTCGTCCGCGGACGAACAACTCGGCAGCGCGGACGACATTATTGCCACAGCGTTATGGCTAAGGGAGCAATGGGGGGCATCGAATACATGTTCAAATCATTCCACGCGAAAGCATTGACAACTTATTTGTCGATTGTCATTTTTTTATATGTTACGGTCTAAATTTGTATTTCGGGGCTCTATGGTCGCTAATGTAAAACTAATAAAAGTTATGATCGCCTAAGGACGAAATCTAGGAGAACTGCTAAAGTCAGTTCTCCTCTATGTCGAAACAACGTCAGGTTTGACAGACCGCATGATTCTATGTACTATCACACAGTGATGGTAATCGAAATGAGAACAAATTCAAATTCGACTCCCACCATACTACACTTCAACTATAAAGTCTACTTATAAGAAACTTAACACTGTTTCAAATGTGACTGGGATTCGAACCCAGAACCCAAATTGTAAAAAGTTAACATTATGTCAAATGTATTAAATCTCCTATTGGAAGTCCTATACAGGTTAATTTTAAAACATCAATAACCTCGCAAGACTAGGTAGCTACCATCATAAACAACAACATTTGTTCTACGAGTTTTGATAATTTGTCACATTTTACTTTCATACAAAAATAAATATCAATTTAATATTACCTCTGAATGTTCTTAAGTTTGTACATAATACTGAGGCGCGCGCGATCGCGGACGTCAACCTTTTCGTATACCAACGAATGGAACATAGACTTACAAATGTCACGACAGTACAATAAAAGCTTGGAAAATCATTTTTAATTAATGTATTGAGTTATGATAAAACTCGTAGAACAAACGTTATTGTTTATGATTTTAGCTATCTAGTCCTGCGAGGTTATTGATGTTTTAAAATTAATCCTGCATAAGTTTAGCGGATGTAAAAGATCAGTGATCAATCAGTGAATAAGCTTATCACCTGGATTCCTTAGTCGACTCTTACGACATGCACGGAAGGAGATACACCAGCACCCGGATGATGAATTTGGTGAGAGCGAGATGTCTCACTTTTAAACGTCAAATTCACAGAGCTATTAATAACTAGATACACTAAGTGTATGTACTTTGCATGTAAAAAAATAGACTTAAGAATTAGAATAGACACTCGTTCTCGAGCCAGGACTGAAGGAATTAGGGCTGATAGAAGTGGTTTGCAATCCCTTTTTACACACCAAGTAGAAACACTTGTCTTGTCTAGTTATTACTTAGCTCTGTGAATTTCACGTTTAAAAATGAGACATCTCGCTCTCACCAAATTCATTATACGAGTGCTGATGTAATCTAGTGAAGCTTATATGACAAGTATATTGACTGTTTTGTTTGTTTTAAAACTGACATGTTTTCTATTTAAGTGTGCAGAACAAAGAATAACATAACGTGTGTATAAGGTACTCACTACCGCCGAGAGCGTTTGTTGCTGTTCTGTTTGGAGAGGGCGTCGGCGGATCCTGATGAGGAGGGCTTCGAGTCCAGCCCTGAGTCCGGGGGCTCCTTGCGTTTCTCTGTTTATAAACATAGGGTTCATATGTGACGTTAATCTATATACAGGTTTTAACAGAAAGGGTATGTTAAGCGAAAAGCTATGTAAACAGCCCGCTATTAGAGAACCTATTTCCAAAATTGGACACTCGAAATCACATGTTTTTTTTAAGATTGTATGAAAATTCCTGGGTTGTTTAGGAATTCTCCATACTATGTGGAAAATTAAACATGTAATTACGAGTCTGAAATTTTGTAGGTAGGTTCTTTTTAGTGGGCTATTTACATTTGTTACACCCTGTCTATCAAGAATCGTCAGCCTATTGCAGTCTGCTGCTGGACGTAGGCCTCCCCCGGCCTGCCTGCGACGCCATAGGTCCTGGCTTCGAATCCCGGTAGGTGCAAACATTGATATGATGAATATCAATGTTTGTTTCCGAGTCATGGATGTTTCTATACTTGTCTATGTATTTATATACCGTTACTTAGTACCCACGACACAAGACCTTAGGGATCTTAATGTGGGACTAGGTTAATGTGTTGTGAAGTGTATTTTATTAATAATATTATTATTAATCTTGTGGCGTGCTATGGGGGAGGCCTACGTCCAGCTGTGGACTACAATAGGCTAAATTTTGTTCATAGTCACCACGCTGGGCAGGCTGATTTTAAAGATTATGAGCTCTAATGGCCGCGGTTGAAAGCTAGATAGACGGACGACCTAGCCACGGTCGCGGGTATCGGTTGGACGCAGGCCGCTTCCGACCGGTCGGAATGAAGGTTGTCGGGGGAGGCCTATATGTTCAGTGGTGGACTTCTCAAGGCTGGTAATAATGATGATGATGACAATACAACGGACACAAAGTAAAAATATTTCATAAATGAAATTGTATTAGGCGCTACAATTCGGAAGTTCAAACATTCACTATGGGTGCGCCCACCACCGGGCCCTACACCCCCTCCACTGATCCTCGGATCTGATAACTCATAACTGCGAAAACAGGCACTAGCACACTTTCTATAGTCCTGAGGATGCCACGGTTGTTGGCAAAACATATGCAGATTATTTATCTAGTTTTTGATTTCGGAATAGTGCAATGTATTGTCTTGCATGCTAAGTGCTCGGGTCTGGTTTCTCGTGGCGACTGTAGTTAGTGCAAGTGCCTGTTTTCGCAGTTATGAGTTATCAGTACCGAGGGTCAGTGGAGGGTGTAGGGCCCGGTGGTGGGCGCACCCATAGTGAATAACAATATTTCACATTTTCGCATCCTTGTGTAAAACTTAGTCAAATATAGTCTTGTGTAACTTTCTTTTAACTAACTTGTGGATAGTGTTGTGGACTGTGAACTTATTAATACTTTATAGACAACACCACTAACTGGGTTAGTCCACTCTGATCATGCTTTGGGTACACTCGAATCACGATATCAGTTTCGCTTCAATACAAATGAATGAAATGTAGAATCCGCCCCCTTATTACCAAACTAGCAAACGCAGACGCGATAGCGAAAATAGTACACAAAACGCTGGTTGCTTGTCAAATTCGTATTACGTAAAATGAATTTCAAAGGAACTTTGACATTTTAAGGCGAATATTGTACAATTTTCGCTATCGCTTTGCTTCGGCTTTGCTATTGCAAATTAGGTAGACAGGGGTGAACCGATTCCACCGAGACAAGGTATATTATAAAGACCACTCTGATCACAAACTCCAAAGTGTTATAAATAAATAGAAATATTATTTTATACACTACAGCTTTACCATCTATCTATAAATAAACAATGGATACACACTAGTATTGGGCAGCAGTTGTCTCTCCATCTTGACCGGCGGCTCCTGGAGATGTACCAGACCGCCCGGAACACCCAGCCGGCTCACTGCGGTGACGAGGGTTGTGGTTACATGTCGTGGAATTGCGTGTGTGGAGTTATGGTGAGGTTGGGTAAAATTTTGATGACATACAATTTTTTTATACGTTTTACGAAATTGTATAAGACATTGATGAAATTTTGGTTCATCATCATCACCATCAGCTTATTGCAGTCCACTGCTGGACGTAGGCCTCTCCCAGGGCACGTCACTAGACTGCCATGGGGGGTTTTTGTCCATAGTCACCACGCTGGTGGCGTTGTGACTATGGGCACATAAGTATCTAATTGTATAAACTTATGTCAAATTTGTATAGAATTTTGATGACATTGCACATAATTTGATAACACTGCGTTCTTCTAAACCGCGGATTGTAACTAAAACCGAGAAATATTAGGGTCGATTCTGACAGACACACTTAAACCTAAACCTAATCTTAGACAGGTCTTTCTCTCTCCGTCCTTAACGTAAATGGCTGAGAGGGAAAGGGGACAGGTAGGACTAAGTTTACGTTTAGGTTTAAGTGTGACTGCCGGAATCGACCATATTATCACTTTTTAGAGTTTTAAATAATAATTTCACACACTACACAACACATTGATCGAGTCCCACACTAAGATCCCTAAGGTCTTGTGTCGTGGGTACTAGGCAACGGTATATAAATACATAGATAAGTATAGAAACATCCATTACTCGGAAACAAACATCGATATTCATCATATCAATGTTTGCACCTACCGGGATTCGAACCCAGGACCTATGGCGTCGCAGGCAGGGTCCCTACCAACTACACCAATCGGTCGTAGTTTTAATACAGTGAATAGGTTGTAAAAATTACCCATATATGCCTAAGATATAGGGTGTAGATAGGGTGAATGTGACTCATAGAGAAATAAAAATCAATTAGGTCAATTTGACCGACTCATAGTTGCTACAAAAGTGTGCGTGATCAAGACGGGGTTTAAAGAATTTCTTATTCTACGCTACGGACCTAAAATACGTAGATCTGGCAACACTGGGAGCAGGTGTGATATAAATAGTGATGATGATGATGATGATCTCCGACCGTATTTTGACCAAGGCGACCAATCTCTACGGAGATTGGCCAGATACGCAGGAGATATTATAGTGCACAAGTGTGTGCGCAAACACAGATGCACTCTCTATTCCGTCACTCTCATAGTCCGATGGGACGGAAAGCCGACACGACCGGAGAGAGATGAGGCGCAGGACCAACGGTTTTACGTGCTTTCCGAGGCACGAGCTAAGTGACAATTTTGCAACATTAATATATATATATAAATTAGATATAAATGGTAGTTATTATATTAACCAACTAGCAAAAGCAACGCGATACCGAAAATTCGCATTCGCTGACAGCTTGTCAAATTCATATTGCGTAAATTGAATTTAGAAGGAATTTTTAGACATTTCAACGCGATTATTGTACAATTTTCGCTATCGCGACATGCGACGTTAGACGCAGATGTGATCTACAAAGCGCACTGACCGGCGGGCGCATGCGCGAGGTGCGGCGCGTGCTCCTGCGGGTACAGGTCGGGCGCCTCCGCGTGGTTGCGCAGCACGTTGATGGCGTCGTCCAGCCGCTCCTCCATGCGCGCTCCCTGGTGGAAACGGTCACGTTTCAAATGCTACATCTATATTATGTAGTCGCTTGTTAGGTCCCCCGGGATTTTCTATGCTTTGTTATGTATTTCAATCTCAACTATACCCTCAAAATTGGTCAGAAGTGGCACCATGTCGTTCTATCGGCCCTTGGTGCTCTGCCTACCCCGTAAGGGATAAAGGTGTGATTATATGTATGTATGTTATGCATTTTTCTGGTCTCCTCTGTCGATCCCGGCTTACAGGAGTTGCAGAGGCAGGAGTGGGTGGTAAATACTTCATTTGGCTAGGGCTCTACTAACAAATTTAAGGAATATTTAAGCTAATCAATACTTGATGTGATTCGATATATTTAACTGTCAAATGTCGTGCTTAACGGTTGATTAAGTTTACACACGGTTTAATGTCAAAATCGATGACCGATACGGAGGTCGATAGCCTGTCTGATAAAGTTGATGCTGTCTTTCTCTCTCTTGATTTATAGAATACATATAATCACGCCTTTATCACTTACGGGGTAGGCAGAGCATCAAGGGCCGATAGGACCACATGGTGCCACTTCTGACCAATTTTTAGGGTATAGGTAGTTGAGATGTACAAGTTGATTTAGAGAATGTAATCATCAAAGTCATCCTTCAGATAGGCCATTGGAAAGATCAGCCCACAGATAAGATAAAATTATACCGTTTTATTACAAAAGATTTTTTTAAAGCTAAAGATGCCCTAAATTTGGCAGATATGCCATACATTTCGCTGTAAAATTTCATATTTGAATCGAGTCTAACTTTAGGAGCTCTTTTGCAATAACACCGGCCCTCTGATTACGTAAAAACAATAGCAAAGCCGAAGCAAAGCGATAGCGAAAATTGTACAATATTCGCCTTGAAATGTCAAAGTTCCTTTGAAATTCATTTCACGTAATACGAATTTGACAAGCAACAATCAGCGATTTTTGTACAATTTTCGCTATCGCTTTGCTTTTGCCAGTAAGGTAATAAGGGGGCCGGAGTGTCTATATGTAATATTAAAATAATATAACCAAATTGTACTAAGTATATACAGGGTGTAACAGAAAGGGTATGTTAAGCGAAAAGCTATGTAAACAGTCCACTATAGAGAACCTATTTCCAAAATTTGAGACTCGAAATCACATTTTTATTTTTCAAGATTGTATGAAATTTCCTGAGATATTTAAAAATTCTCCATACTATCGGGAAAAATAAACATGTGATTTCGGGTCTCAAATTTTGTGAAAAGGTTCTCTACAGTGGGCTATTTAAATAGCTTTTTGCTTAACATACCCTTTTTGTTACATCCTGTATATGCGGTACGGTAAAATAAGTTTTTTTTTACAATTTTGTGACTGTCTGTTTGTTCCGACTAATAGTTAATCATGCAAACATCAAACTTAAAGAGTTCAGGAGGTTAAATAAAACTGCCTTTCCACAAGTGATGTGACTATGCTACGTTGCTTTGAGTGTGATATCCACCAATCTTGCTTCATGATGTCAATGTGACCTCATTTACATAAAGAAACTAAATTTTGACGACTGAGACGAATTTGATGATACATCTTAAGCTAAAATGCGACAAGCCGTTTGGGCTTTATGTAGAGCAGTGGTTCCCAAAATGGTCCAGGTGGACCACTAGGGTCTACGTTGGCGTGAAAAAATTGGGTTTCACAATTAATTCGTATGTAGGGGGTCCACCAGAACCAGTTAACTTTTGAAAGGGGTCTGTGAAAAAAAGTTTGGTATCCCCTGCTTTAGAGCTTGCAAAAGAAATATGTATACATACATACATACACTCGAAAAGCATAACTCTCCTTTTAGCGCAGTCGGGTAATAAATGGTTGATATCACACACATGGATCCATAGCATTGTAACATAGCACATCAAAATTATCTTGTGGAAAAGCAGTCTAAAACCAAGATAGTTTCCATTGTGAAAGCTAGATGGCGCTGTACACTGCTCATAGCCGTGTCTCGCTTTTACAATAGAAGCAATCCCGCCCTCAGAGCTCACAGTACTCTTAAAAATTCTGACACGTCCATAAGTTATTATTAAAACAACGTTTACATACATAAAACACAATAGGAGACCGTCTGACAGTAGACGAAAAAGTTGTACCAAAATTCGTCGACAGATGGCGCTGATTAAAAATAAATGTTAACTTGAAATATCTGTTCTAAAATTGCTCAATAGGTGGCGCTGATCAAACAAATGTTATGAGCTTGTTCTAAACTTCTTTTACTATTTTTATATTTGTTATGTACGGGAAGCGCTATCTAACTAACTGCAGCACTTAATGCTTAATAAATAAAATAAATAAAAAATGGTAAATTAACCTTTCTGGGTGTGGCTTTAAGACAATAAATACAACACAACTTTTAATTTAATAACTATCAAAGAGTCTCCCATTGCAAGAAAACTGTAAAACAGGCTGTCTAAGTCATGCTAAAAAACATACGCCAACCAAATGGCCAGAAACACATTCAGTGCCGCCGACAATGTAATTTGCATCTTCTTGCTTTTCTAGCGGTGTCTAGGCACATTTCTGGCATTAGGCGTTAACTGATATCGGGGTATGCTAAGAAAATCAACCGGCAGCGAACGTGTTAACACCTTCGTGATCCTACCTACAGCCTCACAATGTGAACACATTCGCTGCCGGCAGATTATCTAAGAATGTCGACATCAAACGCCTAGTGACACACAAAAGCGTCGGCGACACCTCTAGAAAACCACGAACACGCAAATATGTATTCGGTGGCACTGAATACTGGTCCATCTTCAGCATTAGAACGTCATTTTACAACTCAACTGAGCTAAGTTTGCACTTAGCTGGAATGCTGCGTCCCGCCCATTATTAGATTTGATTATTGAGAAGTACTACGTAATATCAATGCACAAAGAGATAAGCACGCCATTGTACATCTTCTTTGCCATAAACTTTATTTGTAAAAACTTTACTGTGTACAAAAAAGCATAGGAATAAATGTTCGTTTATTATTTTTAAATCTTAGCGAATTTCAGACCGACAACGCTAGGTGCAAACTTAGCTTGGTGGACTCATGAACGTATAAAGAACATGTATGTATAAAAAAAGTCAGTAGAGGGACAAGAGGGTCTTGGTGTTTTGTAGGCGATGGGTTGACTACCTGTCACTACTAACCGAACTTGTACGTCTCAACTGTACCAATTTTGAGGTCAGAAGTGGCACCATGCGGTTCTATCGGCCCTCGGTGCTCTGCCTACTCCGTAAGGGATAAAGGCGTGATTATATGTATGTATGTATAAAGACGAGCGTGCATGAAGAATATCATGAAAGTAGATGAAGCGAAAGAGGTGTGTCAGGATCGTAGTAAGTAAATGGAGATCCGTGATCTATGCAGGGTAGCAGGGAAAGAGGCGTGGTTTTTATGTATGTATGTATAAAAAACAGTTTTTTATACGTTCATGGGTGGACTGTTATATACTCACAACAACATCGGCATGCTCTCTCAGGAACACCATCGCCTCGTCTAGCTGTCTCTGTTCCGCCGGCGCGGCCTGGAGGGGGCAGGGGGCGTGAGGGGCGGAGCTTGTCATAGCGGCGTCGGCCGGCGCGGGAGACGGACGTGTGTTTGTCGCGCGCGCGGTTTTAAATGCTGAGTGGTTGTTCTTATTGTTTTGTGAGGTACAGAAGAATAGAAAATTGAAAGTTGAATTTCTCTCTGACACTATTATTGAAGTTTTTGTGTAAAGAATAAAATACATGTATATGTTGTTAAACGCCCGGGCATTCACGGTTTTAACAGGATCTAATTAGATCCATTTCCTGAGACAAATAAAATCTGTGTACATACATATAACTAGAATTCTGCTTTACTTCCTTCGACTCAAGTTAAGCAAACTTAACAGTTATATCCTGCTATATACAATAATAAAATATTCTAGAAATTACAGCGCTAGTAAGAAATCACTCTAAAAACAACAAAAATCTAGTTAACTACTGAAATCCAAACACTACATTACTATTTCAAAAAAAAAACAACAAGTCCGTCTATGGCAAGCTCAGATTAATATGCAGTTTATATATCCAAAAAAAACCGATATTTTTTTTTGATATACATAACTGAATAAGTCACACAAAATTAAAAAACAATGTGGCAGGGTATGTAAGTACGTAATCATCAAATATTTATCATTAACAAATTCGTCTAGAATTATAATAAGGAATTTAAAAATATACCAATACCACATTTAAAAAAAAACATGAAATGCAGCAATTGGTCGCATATAGGCATTCTTTTTTTAATTATGTAATTCAATTCACTTTTACTATAAGTACTTATATGTGACCAATGACTTGATTGCAAGATTAATCTCTTACTAGAAGATATTTATTTTTAATTAAAAAAATTTGACGACAATCGTGTTAACAACATAAAATAATAAGTAGTTATAGTCTGGCCGCGACACCCAAAAAAATCCGGTCAATAACCCCGCAGCGCTTTTAACAAGGCCAATGTACGCATTTCGTCGCGGTCCAAAACATAACTTTAGTCTGTCACAAGTTATAATGAAATTTTTGCGTCTTTTTAACTTTTTAATGTCAACCGAAAGTCGTCATAAAAAATGTTATACAAATATTCATGCCATTTCCATGCCGTTATACAATGAAATAAAAAACACAACACACTGTATTTCGTGGATCAACACTCTGTATTTCGTGGATCAACACACTGGACTTCTAACGCCTGGCGACTAATATAACCATGAAAAAGATTTTAGTTGGAAAATAGAAATATACATTAACGTTGAATTTCCATGACTTTACACTACTGTTGCCGATCTATCGATAGTTGATCTTGAAAATCATCTACAATTCTACACTATCGATTGTTACTGCAATAGTCAGCAACGATACTATTGACAGTATCGATTGGATATTCAATATTGAGACTCGATACTATCGATGGTATATCGATTTCGGAACTAACATTTATTGTACGCAGTGACACCTATAATGACTTTATTTTTTAATTATTTTTTTATTTATTTACTCACCTAATGTTTATCTTTACAGGTTACCCTAATGCGATAAATTAGTTTTTATCTTAATACTTATTGTTAATACTTAATTAATAATGCCCTTACTGTGAATTCTCTCATTGACGTCAATTCATCAAGAATTATTATATATATTAATAAGAAAATGAAAAAAAAAATCACTCGAGTGAGATTAGAACTCACGACCTCTCGCATTCCGTGCATCGTTCTAACCAACTGAGCTATCGGGTCACTTAACTCGGATGATGAAATTTACCATCTCTTTTAAATTACGTTTTTTTTTGACAACGTTATTTTTTCATCCCGATAGCTACTCGTAAATCTCGGTAAACAAAGCTGAATCCCTCAGCACAATGTTTAATGATGAAACGATCAACCATATCCCAGCGGATTATACTATGTGCTATGTACATATTTGGTGAATGGCACCAGATCTAGTAATAACAATACCGCTTCACTTTTATTGTCATGAAGTTAGTAGATATATTATATATATTTCTATTTACCATTTAAAATCCTTTTCCTTTTAAAGCCTAAATATAATGAGGGATTTTGTAAGTACAAAATAGTACGGATCATTTGGATAGCACAAGATCCCCGGTGTGTACAAGTGTAGCCCTGTAGCGCTAGCACTCACCATCCCCGGCGCCGGGTACACCTGATGGTGCGGCGGCTCGGGCAGCGCGTGCGTCGGCGCCAGCGAGGCTAGCGGCGCGGCGGGCGGCGACGCCACGCCCGGCGCCGCCCATGCCGGCGGCTGCGGTTTACATTGCTGGGTTATTAACGTGTGTATACAGGGGTGGTTTTTCGTTGCCACCCTTAACGAAGGGTACGTACTGTATAGATCAAACAAAGTAAGTTTATGCCAAAAAAAATGCTGGGAAACAACGTGATTTAAAAAAATATATATTACTTGATCGGGCGAAATTTATGGTGTCCAGTGTTATGCTAGTTTTTTCATAGGCAGATATTAATTATTTCTCGTAAAAAATCTTGCTACGCGCGACTATGTGCATTTATGCAGAAAATAGCAGTCTATTTACTAAACTTTGGACCCTAATATTTTGGAAACCAGACACTTCCCAGGTATGCTTCCATGGAGAAAAATGATCGTGTTGATGAGGAGATTCCGTAGTTTTCGGGAACGTTGACGACCAAAAATCACCCTGTATAATAATATGTTGGCTTATGCTCGGTAATATGAGATGTCAAACACGCATCATAGCCTTGAGTTGTACTTTGCTGGATTTTATTGTATTTGAAGACAGTTTACTTCGTGTAACTTGTCTGTGATTCACGAATCATTCAAACTTCCTCTTATTGCCTATTGCTTATAAGCGGTATACTTCAATGAGCGGAGAACATGACCAGAAAAGAGGTATGCTTCAATATTAGGGAAAGTACTAGCAGAGTATAAACAACATAATGAATGACATCCCATGTAGAGAGCATTATATCCTACTCTAAAGTACCAGCATACCATAATTATACGGTAGCATGAGTATGATGCGGCGACTGGGAATGCTTCAGCGCGGCAGACTAAATATAGGGGAAAAGCATAAACTGGCAGCTATAAGACTGACGTCTGTCTTGTGGTCAAGAAAACCCTAATCAGAATTAGTCTAACTCTAGACCTTCCAAATCGAAGTCAAAGTCAACTCATTAATATCCTAGTCTAAACGAAAGTACCAGCACACCATAAACCTAGAGCACTAACCTGTCCATTGTGATGCTGGTGCGGCGAGGGGGAATGCTTCAGCGCGGCAGGGTACAGCCTCGCGTGCAGCGGCGGCGGGGAATGCACGGGGGTGGAGGGCGACGAGCCGTATGACGATAGGCTGCCTTCTGCCAGGGCTCCCGTGCTGGCTGCGGCGGCTCCGGCGTACATCTAGAGAAGATACAGAGGATTTTCTAAAATTGTCACTTTGCTATACCCGAGGAGTGTTGGCGTCAGGCCGTGAAACAAATGCCAAAACTTTGGCAATTTGAGTTTCGAAACCATATTGCGCCGACACCATAAGTAATGGCATAAGGGTAAGAAGATGATGATGATATACACATCAGCGTATCGCAGTCCACTGCTGGATGTAGACCTCCAGGGCATGGCACCAGGATACTACCAGAAAGGCGGGTCGGTGACCGCAGTGTGATTTTCGGGCTATGTTGTCAATACGGGAGATAGATTCCGGAAACCCTTAGTATACCCACAGGCAGACATGGGATGGTGCTATTGTACTCTGTCGGCACCGCACCACACTATGTTGGACTATGTTGTCAACAGTTTTTCTCTCGGAAACTCTTAATAGCATCTTACGATACCCACGGACAGATGACGTCCACACATTTAGTATCATCATCAGCCTATTCTGCACTACTAAGCACAAAAGCGATAATTGCAGTCCACTGCTGGACGCAGGCCTCCTCTAGGGCACGCCACAAGACTGCCATGAGGGGTATTTGCCCATAGTCACCACGCTGGGCAGACGGGTTGGTGACATTTAGTCTCAACCCTCAGACTTGTAAAAGAACAGTGACAACTTGCTACCTCATTAAAAACGCTTCGACTCCTTAGTCGACTCTTACGACACGTACGGAAGGAGATGCAGCTGATGTATTCTAGCGAAGTCCCTTAGGAACAAATGCTTACCGGTTGCAACTGAGGTTTGGCTAGCAGCATGGGGTCGCTAGGCGAGTGTGTGGGGGCAGCCGCCCTGAAGGACGACATGGGGGGAAGGGGCAGCTCCGCCCCACCGGGGGACGTTTCGCCATACTCGTGCGTGTATGGCGGGGGCGGCTGGTAGTATGCACTCCTGGAAAAGCAGAAGGATATCTTAAATTACACACATGTAACGTTACGTAAGATTTACGTTACGTACGTATTTAGCTAATGACATTATAGGCTAAGGGTAGGATTTGAGAAGCCGGAATTTGAGGGTAGACTCGCCCTACATATGTATACATATACAGGGTGTTTGTGACAGCCAGGCAAAAATTTCGCAGAAAAATTCCAAAATTTCTCTTTCACGGTTGGTTTGCTGGAAGAAATCTCTTTTAGAGATAAGCACGCCTTTGTACATTTTCTTTGTCATAAACTTTATTTGTGAAAACTTTACTGTGTACAATAAAGCATAATAATAATAATAATAATTTTCCGATATTTTTTTTTCATTTGTTTTTTCAGAAAAAAAAGTGTAGTTCGTTTTAGTAGGCTTGACTTAAAATCGAAATTTCAACCTATGTATGATTTAAAAAAAAAGTTAGTCACAAAAATGTTCAAAATACTAATCAACCCCAATGGAGAGTCACAAGTGTTACTAAAAACAGCATTTTATCACACAATAATCAATAAGCCAATTTAACTAGTCACAGGATCGCCCGATGTAATTGGCGCGGAAAGCAAACGTTGCGGATAATCAAATTAAAAATGCATTTCCTGCGAGTAACAATACTGTTGTATAACTCATGCATGACTAATGGTACTTGTTCAGTATTTGCCTGTCTGTCACACACACCCTGTATACACACGGCTGTGTTTTCGAAATGAGGTAGCCAGAACCGCAGGATCATAAAGACGATCACACCGTCACGTTTAGCAAAGCGGAGTCAGATCAGTGCATGATCAGTGATGGATGATAAACTGCTTATCGCCTGGGAGAATCCCCGAGTTCCTTAGTCGACTCTTATGACATGCACGGAAAGAGATGCGGCTGATGTGTTCTAGTGAAGCCCCGCATCAGCACAGGGTACTTCCGACCCCACTGGGCCACTATACCAATATACGACGTATACATATAGTGACGTCACTATCGGTTCCAACGGAAGACCAGTGCTGGTTGGTTACAGCCAGCAGTAAGCTGAGGTGGGACCGAGTTTGTGACAGAATACTTACTCTAATGTAAATATTTTATTTTATTTTTTGTTATGTTTCTGTCTCAAATAAAGCTTTTCATTAATTCATTCAATCATATATATTAATCGTTGTGAGAAACTTCGTTATCGAGTTCGAGGATCCGCATTGGACTTTAGTTCCGTCTGCGTCCGATAGATGGCTCCGCTCCTGTAATGACGCAAGGGCGTCCGATAGATGGCTCTGCTCCAAGGGTAACCCCGAGCCCAACTCCCCCATAATACGCCTCCTGGTACACTGCCGCGTTGCCTGAACTCTTCAGCTGATGTATTCTTGTACGTAACAGCAAAATATAGGATACTTCCGATTCCACCGGGCCCATAGTTGTTATTTGACCCATGTATGTACTTATATATGCCAATCATAGTGACAAACTTCTATATCGCGTTCTAGGATCTGCACTGGACGTTAGTTCAGTCTGCGTCCGATAGATGGCTCTGCTCCTGTAATGACGAAAGGGTAACAACTTACCCGCTGCCCCCCGAGCCCCACTCCCCGCCATAATACGCCTCCTGGTAGACCGCCGCGTTGCCGGAACTCTTGGGCGACGCGTATCGCGACGGCGAGTCGTGGCCGAATTCATCGCTGCCGTACTGCAAGCAAAGAGACGGATGCATGTTAGTTAGTTGACATGTCGTTGCCTCATCGTGTGTTCTGGGCCAGGGTGAGACAATAAGGTTTCTTGCGGACTGCAACTTTTTTTTGTTGTTTTTAACGCATTGCTTATAACTTTCTAAAAATGCAAGGTTGCCTATGTAAATCTAATGTAAGCCGGATAGTTTGAGGAAAATTCCTCTAGCTAGGTATATCATGAAAGTGAGAAATCGCACATACCTATACAAATATTAGGACTGATTTTCTTTCATGAGACGAAGGATTGATGTGACTCCTATGAAGTGGCCCAGCAAGATTACACAACGCTCGATTACTCGTGTTTCTTATATAAAACTGGCAGTTGCCCGCGGCTCCGCTCGCGTGGACGTCGCTTATTGCTTGGAAGGGGTATGAATAGATACGAGTAGTAGCCGATTCTGAGACCTATTGAATACTCATATAAAATTTCATAATGATAGGTCAAGCCGTTTCGGAGGTGTATGGTAACTAACACTGTGACACGAGAATTTTATATATTAGATTAAGCCGGGGCGCAAATGCCGGGGGCCCACCGTGCACGATGCACCGTGAGTACCTACGCCAATGCGCTCCATATTACTAAACTTCACTCACAATCAGCATTTTGAAGCATACGCCCATAGCTATCTTAGCTTATTATAGCGAGTTTCAACTACGTCACGGAGTAAACCAATCCATTTTTACTCCACGTTTTAACATTAGGCCGTGACTATAATCTCATACCATATACATAAATACATAACCAACCCCTTACATAAGTAATGTAACGCATAATAATACAAGAGCAATCAACATTTCAATAGCCAATTCTTTTACAACTGCGTATGCGCAATTTACGATCGGTCGGCAAATTGGAGTAGTGTAACAGGCATTGCGCCATTTTCTCGACTAAAACTGGTCTAGAATATACCTATCTAGATCTGTTCTAGATCAAATATAATTGGATAGATAAACTTTCAAACAAGTTTTCGAGCAAATCGCACAAAAACAATCCCCGTGACGACGCGTCACAAGAATACATGAGATGCATCTTCCGTGCATGTCGTCAGAGTCGACTAAGTCCTCCTTCGTGATGCTGCAGTTCTGGCCACCTCATTCTCTAACACTGGGAGTAAACAACTCACTATGTCGTGCACTGGGGGAGGCCTACGTCCTGATACGATACATAATTAAATAATGTCTCCGACGGAATTTCGGTCAAGGCGGCCTATCTCTACAGAGATTAGCCAGGTGCGCAGGAATTAGGTATTATAGCAGGTATTATAGTGCATACACAGGTGCACTTTCTGTTTCGTCACTCTCATAGATGACATACGACCAGAGTGCAGTTTTACCTGCTTTCTGTTGCACATACACGCATACAACTGCATGTACAATAGTCCGATGGAGACACAGGGTAAATGTGCTGACTACAGACCGGAGATGAGATCAGTGCAGCATGAACACAACAGTTTTACCTGCTTTCCGAGGCACAAGCTAAGTGACAATTTTAAAACATTATTACAAATTCAATCTGTACATGAAATAAATTCATTGGTACAGGCCCGTGATTAGGAACGAACTTACGTCCCCTGCTTGGAAGGCGTATGTGTATGTAAACAAGTCATAATAACTATCTAAAAACATGGCCGTTCGTCACCAACATCTGAGTCAGGCACAATTAGCCAAAAACGGGTCAAATCGCCGACAATGCCGGCTAATTTCACAATACCGCGCCAAAAAGGACCACCATTGCGACACCTAGTGTAGGTACAATTGGCTTTATTCTGAAATTATAAATGTGGCACGAGAAAAGTGTATATTTCGAAGGCATATTGTACAACACGCTGAACTACAAAACGGCTAGACATTTTGAATAAAATGAAATAAAAAATCCTTTGAGCACTTCTATGCCAAGATAAAATGCGACAAGCGCTCTAGAGCGTGCCAAATAAATATTCATACATACAAACATACACTTTAAAAACATAAATCCTTCTGGCGCAGTCGGGTAACAAAGGATTCCTTGGTACTTTTCATTTTTTTTTACATAAACTTTTTGTTAAAAAATTATGGTGTAAAATCAATACATATTTTATAAAACAAAGTCACTTGCCGCTGTCCGTCTATAGGGATAGACAGTTGTGTATGCTTAGATCCCCAAAAGCACGCAATGGATTTTGATGCTGTTTTCCTCAATATACAAAGGATTCAAGATGAAGGTCCAAGATAAAGATCCGATCTACAAACAAAAATATGTAGAATTCATGAGAGTGATTTTATTTGCTTCACCACCTTTCCCAACTCCTGGCTGCATCAGGAACATTGGTGACCCCAAAATACTGCAACTCTTCAGTAAGAACGTGTGTGGCGATAAGAATTTCCGAAGATACTCGAAAAGAACTTGTCAAGCCTACGCGAACGACAACGTGGAAATTTCCAGAAACGGAGATTCCTTATTTTACCCAGGGAAGGTGGAAATCGAGTGGCAAAACATCGAAGAACATATATAACAATGGTGCAATATCTTCTCACGCAGAGAAAGTCGCGAATAAAAATATATATATAATTCCTATTAGTGGAAATGTTGCGTTCACGATTTAATTGAGGTTAATTTTATCTAAGCCGATATTATACAGATAGCCGAATATCCCAGCTCGCAACCACACAAACACCGAAAGTACTATCGCTTACCCATTGTCCGCCGATTTAGGTTTCTTCTACATATACAGAAGAAAAAAAAAACTCGCTCCAACCATATTCAGAAGGGAAATGAAATTAGCTACTATTTTACTAGCGTAGATAGATTAATCCTTATTTCCTTACTAATATTATTAATGCGAAAGTAATTCTGTCTGTCTATTTGTCCGGCTTTCACGTTAAAACTATTACATTACAGATTTAAATGACATTTGGTACAGAGACAGTTTAGGGCATATCCGTCATATAGGCTACTTTTTATCCCGGGAAAATGTTTTT
Organism: Carposina sasakii; assembly: GCA_014607495.2. Classification (NCBI taxonomy): domain Eukaryota; kingdom Metazoa; phylum Arthropoda; class Insecta; order Lepidoptera; family Carposinidae; genus Carposina; species Carposina sasakii. The sequence continues at coordinate 6,928,022 of CP053176.1, read as the reverse complement.
ATCCCGCATAATTTTGAAATTATGTTTTTTTTTTGCAGTCCACGCGGACACTAGTAAGTGCCAGGCCGCACTACGGTTTATTCCCGCACGCGGTTACCGCGTAACCGCAAAACCGCGAGACGTTCGAGACGCACACACTACGGTTAAAAACCGCCAGTATAAGTTCTATAGACAACAAATTTTGGCGCGGTATTTACCCGCTAGTCATGTAACAAAAAGCGGTTTTAAAATCAGTCGCGGGAAAAAACCGTCACTGCGGCCGCGTCCATTGGTTTGCTTTAGTCACAAAGTCGGGCGGTTAAAAACCGCGGCGGTTTTGCCGTAGTGCGGCCTTAGACCTATACATACTTACATACGAGTATAAACACGATTGTGGTCCAAAACGTGGGGTAACCAGAACTGCAGCATCGCCAAAATCCCACAGCCACGCTTAGAAGGGGTTGGATCAGGCCCGTCCATGATACGGCCCTCGGGCGACAATGCGGCCCGCATAAGCCCTTCATCCGGCCCGCGACGACACACATCGATATTCGTTCAGTAAAAATGGTCCAACATACGTTAATTTATTTTATCATCTAACTAAATACTTGACTGCAAGAGCGGTCCGTGTATGGCGAGCCTGAGGCTCTTTGTTTTCATAAATCACATAATATGTATACCATTGCAGTTTCTTTTTATTATATTTAAGTAGCGCTACTTTAAAACGTTGCTATTGGGAATTTCTTTTGGCCTGCTACGGTTACAATACTACTATACTTGGCCCTTCACAAAATTATGTTGCACACCCCTGGGCTAGATTTACCTAAAAGACCGCGGGGCGTCACTAGAATACATCAGCTGCATCTCCTTCCGTGCATGTCCTAAGAGTCGACTAAGGAACTCGGGGGCGTTCTCTCAGGCGATGAGCTAAGAGCTTGTAAGATTGATAGGTACTGAATTATGGTCAGTATTTAAGTACTCGTAAATCATTGTATCGAAACTTAATTTTATATGTTACTCATCGTAGAATATTTTTTTTTTTTTACATATAGTACATCTATTGCACACCGTAAGAACGTAGTGACGCATACCCTCTTCCTGCTACTGTGAAATTCCGGGATACGGTGCTATTGTGTCATAAGCTACAGCGGGGGCGCGTAAGAAACCAAGATCATTACTCGTACATAAAGAATAATCAGAAATCGAGGTGACACTTACAAAATTGACTTTGCTATCAAAATGATAACCACTGAAGAGCGCAAAATTTATAATTTGGTTTTACAAGGATAAATATGTATAGGACTGTGAGATTCGCCGTGAGTGAGGATGTGGTGCACCGAGTTTTTTAAAATTTAGTTTTACTCGCATGAAAGGCAAGGGAAACAGCCATTGTCTTCAGTAAAATGATTTCTGAATTCACTGATGTGCGGTTTTAACACGTCAACTAGGGCTAAAACGGTGGCACCAATTTCAACCACTGCACCGTAACTATGATTCTGATATCATAAAATCGCTGTCAGCTAGCCACCTGACCCACACAGCATCGACTCCACGCTCCTGACGCCCATGTGAACCGACAAACACTTTGATTCATGTGTGCGATGATTAATTTTACGATTAAACCTCTTTTTTTACCGGACGTGACGTAAGGTCGCTCCTTATACGAACGCTAGATGTCGCTTTGTGGGTTTATGTAATACTAATAAGTCAAATAACACTGCAGGGTTTAATGAATGGATTAATTTATGATAATAAGCTGTGATAGCCCAGTGGTTAAGACGTGCCTTCCAAGCAGGAGGCGTAAGTTCGATCCCAGCACGGGCCTGTACCAATGAATTTAGTTCATGTACAGATTTTAATGTTGCAAAATTGTCACTTAGCCCGTGCCTCGGAAAGCACGTAAAACCGTTGGTACTGCGCCTGATCTCTCTTCGGTCGTGTCGGCTTTCCGTCCCATCGGACTATGAGAGTGAGGGAATAGAGAGTGCATCTGTGTTTGCGCACACACTTGTGCACTATAATATCTCCTGCGTACCTGGCCAATCTCCGTAGAGATTGGTCGCTTTGACCGAAGTACGGCCGGAGATCATCATCATCATCAATTTATGATGTTATATTGGTTTAATATTGATTAAAATGTGCAATTTTTCCTAATTATTTCCTGTGCTGTGATGCGGGGCTTGGCTATAGAATACATCAGCTGCATCTCCTTCCGTGCATATTTAAGGAATTTAGGAACCTTCTCTCAGGCGATAATTATGCTTAATTAAACTAGCAGCACTGGTCATTAACATCTAACCCCGATATGACAAACGTGGACTTGGTATCTCCCTAAATAAATAAAATAAAATATTTACTTCCGGACTACAAGATCCATTTTTTTGTCAGTACATGTATTTATTCATATACAGGCTGTAACAGAAAGGGTATGTTAAGCGAAAAGCTACATATATAAATAGCCCACTAAAAGGAACCTACCCACAAAATTTGGGACTCGAAATCACATGTTTATCTTTCCAGATAGTACGGAGAATTCGTAAACAACTCAGGTATGTTCATACAATCTTGAAAAATAAACATCTGATTTCGAGTCTCAAATATTGGAAATAGGTTCTCAATAATGGGCTATTTACATACCCTTTCTGTTTCTGTTACAGTGTTAGTACTTATAATCCTGATCTTAGGAACCTGTAGCTCTGGGTACCCCATTTCGTGTGTCAAATTGTCAAATATGTTTGTATGTTCATAGTGACGATCGAACATTTATATATATACTAGCGGACGCCCGCGACTCCGTCCGCGTGGACTGCAGAAAAGACAGAAGAATTCAGAAGGCGCCATCTGTTGCAGATTTATGGAACGTACGATTAATAACAACAACCAACGTTGATGATCAGTTTTTTATTAATTATTAGTTATTAAGACCATTAATTTAAATAATAACTATCCTATCATCTAAGTTGGACCAAATTACATATATATGCCAATTTTCATGAATATCAGTTGACTCGTTTTTGAGTTTATTCGGAACATACACAGTGACACGGATTTTTATATATTAAGATAAGATTTAAAAATTTAAACTATACCTGTATAAGAGTGAAATAGATGTAGAAGTTAAGCCAACATTTTTTAATGGAAAGTAGCCATTGAACAAGCCGAATTGTAGACTCCGCAGTCTAATACCGTCCAGAGATTGGCACACACTACGCTGTATAGTCTACATAGTGGACGCCCGTGACTCCGTCCGCGTGGACTATAGAAAAAACAAAATGTCGAAATTATCCGGGATAAAAACATTTTCCCGGAATAAAAAGTAGCCTATATGTTAAGTGGGACCTGTCACAATATATTCCTGAAAACTGCATCGAAATCGGTTCAGCGGTTGCTGAGATTAACGTGCACAAACGCACAGACAAACCGTCAAACAGACAAAAATTCCAAAAATCATCGTTTTGGGTCCTATTGATAAAGGTCTCCTATAATATTTTTTCTCATATATCTTCCATGTACAGACAGCGATCTGTTACATTTTTATTATATGTATATATGTATTGCTTTGTTCGCCATGCTCCCTTAAATGGTAACTCTATACGGTCTCCCTCAACAGTTTTGACATCAGCTAATGGATAGGGTAATTCGATACCATCTCGCGTCTGAGGGCGGAGGCCATTTTGTTTTTTTTTTGGTTCGAGCTTAGTAGTTTAGTAAAATATTCAACCGATAGAAAAGTGACACTTATGCCAAAAATTTAATAAAATAGTAGTGGATATAGGGCCGTTCTTTTAGTTTAATGCTATAGTATCATTCTGCACTTTAGCTGCATATTCAAATTGTCATTTTATTTTTTAAGAAATTCCCCTTAATAAGGGCAAATATTAGGTTAGAATGGTAGGGTAAGTAAGAATTTTTAACGCTCCTTTACGCTTCTCGACTCGCGAGTGAAATCTATGAGATTCGATGATGTGACGATACTGCAAGATAACGTCAAGAGTGCTCGTGCTAGTGTAAAAAAAAAATTTGGAAAAACTGTCGAAGAAAATGTTTATCCTAAATTTTCAGGAAGCGACATCTATCAGATATCACCCACACTATTACGTCATCTGATAGGCTATGGGCGTGAAGTGAACCTTGCAACGGATACTAATGCGTATCGATGCCCTTCCGAAAAAGGGCTAAGCGTAGGTTTAAATTGAGGCAGTAACTATATGTATACTATACTAATTTTATTATAATAGATTTTTGTATAATGTGTGGTTGGGATGTCTTAGCCTGCGTAAACTTTACTACTGCCGTTTCGCCCAATCCCGTGGGAATTTCGAATAACACTTCCTAATTGGATGCCTACTACGTCATACAATGAACACACCGTCCAAGTTTCAAGTTTTTTTTTAAAGATAAAATCTTACTTTCGAAGAAGCATTGTTTGTAAACATTAGAACACTCATACTTGTAAGATATGAGTGAAGTTTGGCGTTTTTCCATATTGATGTATCCTACTAAAAAGTTCAGTTTTGTGTTTGCGACACCAGCTTCTTTAGGTTTTTTTATAGTGCAAACTTTATACAGAGTAGGTACTATTGAATTGAGCAGAAAACTCTTTAGGAACTATTGATGATACTGTGTAATAATACTCAAAACTGTGCCTCATAAAAAACCTGATTTCGTTCTTTCGGATTATTTCTATTTCTAAACAAAATGAGGTATAGTTGATCCGTCAGTCGTTCAGGACAAAGCATTTTAAATGTACACATAGAATATTAGCAGTAAATAGTGACCTCGCCTGCCGCACCATAAGATCTTAGGTTCGAATCCCGGTAATTGCAAAAATTGCTGCTATGAAAATCTATGTATATCGTTGCTTGGTACCCACAAAACAAGACCTTAGGAATTTAAGCGTGGAACTAGGTTAATGTGTGTGAATATTTATTTATTGAGGGGCAGGGTGTGTCATACATAAGCTATCAATAGTTATATACGAGTATGTACCTATATTATTCACTATGCAGGTCACTCGTATAGTTATATTTTATGTAAGACAATTAACTTTTATTACCATACAAGTGCCGTGGTACAAATCGGCCATTTGTAATTTATATCAGACTAGTTTTTTTGTATTTATCGCTTGTAAGGCAAAATTTATTTGCAGAGCGAATATATCAATAAATAAATAACATTATTTTTGATACAGTATAATTTATTATCAGGCTTGACTGCGACTTCTTTCTGGATTTTAACGTTATAAAACTTCCATCTCCGCATCCCATAGGGATAGGTAATTTAAAATTTTAATCTTACAAATAGCAAGCTTCAACATGGAACCTCAAAGAACGCCATCTATCGGCTGCCCCTTAAACTTTTTTCAAGAAACAAAACTTACCCCGCTCTCTTGGCTGGTAGCTGGCAGTCCATTCTCTTCGTTAAACCTTCGCCTCGCCCGATGCCTCAGCAGCGCACTCGCGTCCGGCTGCCCGAACTGAAACTGCTCCCGGTCATCGTTCTTCTTAATAAAATCCGTCGATATGTACTCGAAGCGCACGCCATCTAGTATCTCGGACGTCAAACGTAAACTGTCTGAGGTCTGCCGCAAGTTTTCCGAATCTGGTCGATATGTGTCGCAGATTTGGTTGAAAGTGTTGAAGTACTCTGATGCCAGGTCGTTTTTCTGGTATTCCGCCGACGGTGGTGGGTCAGCCGTGAGGAATTGGGGTTCCAGGGCTGAATGGAGCGCCATTATCACGATTTAAACTTCACTTTTGGGCACTTTGTCCTTGTCATGGCTTATTTACGCATAGTATACACTGCACTTGTATTCGCTGATCTGGGTTAGACACAAATTGGGTTTGTTTACGTTTTGTTCTTTGGCCACTAGTTTGATATACCAATCAATTACCTATTAAACAAAATACCTACTAGACAACAAAGGACAGAGAGACAGATTCACTAGATATTACCTATTAGGAAATTGAAAACAAGAACAAACTGAAAACAAGCCCCGTAAAAGCAATAGCAAAGTCGAAGCCGCGCGATCGCGATAATCTCGAGCGTGTGCGTGCGCGCAACGAGCGCTCGGCGTCCTCCCGCACCCCGCACCTCGCCCCGCGCACACACACTCTTATTCATCGCGATCGCACGGCTTCGACTTTGCTATTGCTTTTACGTAATCAGGAGGAAGAATAACCTCATCTGTTCAAAGAAAAACACCCGTCTGCTTAAAAATTGTGACCCAATCACTCTCACGAGTCACGACTAAGATGAACCTAATGATAGCCCTCAAGTCGTTTAGGCTCTAGAGAGTTTCAAAGAAATCTACATACATATACTAGAAAAACATAGCCTTCCTTCTGACGCAGTCGGGTAAAAGGAAGATACAAACTGCACAAACCTAGTCACTGTCCGAGATGCCGTAGTGAAATTCTATCGCCGACAAAGACCACCCATAGCAAAAAGCGCAAAACCACAAAATCCTAAAAACCAAAGCGGCGAAAATCACGAACTCTTTCTACTCTAAAAATCTCTCGTAATCCCTATCCGATCTATACAAATAAAAGTTTTAAAAACACCTTGCGTCCCACGGGAAAGGCACGGAACCGTGGAGGGGTGAAATTGTAACGGATTGTCAAAGAAAGCGCAAGCGCAGGTAAGTCGACTGCACCTTGCGAATTTGGGTATGAAAATTGACATTGTACTGTCAAAATGGTTGACATGTCGAAGAGACTTGATTTTGTATTACATTTTAGGTCTCTATTGTGTGGGGTATAATAATGTCGGTAGGTGAAAATAAGTTATATGTCGATTTAATCCCAGAGAATTAGTTAACATGTTATTTTACGGCCGTTTGGTCTAGTAGATGTGACCCTGCCTGCGACGCCAAGGTCCTGGGTTCTCCCGGTATGCAAACATCGGATAAATATCAGTTATGGAAACTTATATTATTTATAACATATTTTAAGCTTTAATATTATAATAAGATTAGTTTAAACCGCACCAATTATTTGAACTTGCATATTTGAACGCATTTTTTTTTGTAAATCATGTAGGTACTTACTACTTAGTAATATTTTCTTTATAATATTATGTTTAAGGCATATCTAAAGCTTTTAGTTAAAGAAATGAAGTCATAAAATTTTGGAATTGTACCGGATAATTTTCAGTGGTTTCGCCTCAGACTTAATGGTCTGAAGTCAGCATATACTCGTAAATATTGTGCCTGGGTATCACCTACACCCTGTAATTACATCGTCGTCAGCCTATTGCAGTCCACTGCTGGACGTAGGCCTCCCCCAGAGCACACCACAAGGCTCTCTCGTTTTTGCCATCCAGTCACTACCAGCCGTCCTCTTTAAGTCATCGGCCATCTGGCCGGAGGGCGCCCAACGCTACGCTTGCCGAGGCGCGGTCTCCATTCGAGAACCCGTTTATGTATTTACATCAGTGTCATATTATCACACATTTTCTCTCTTCACCTGCCTAGAAAAACATATTTTCCTACATGACACGCTTCGACCACTACTTTTATCTGTCATTCAAAGTTTATCTAAAAATAAACTTGCGTCCGCGCACTCATGACATTGTGCTGTGATATATTAACATTACAACAAGGCTACACGACAATAACTCCAGAAATCATACCTTCACTAAAATACATTTACAGTAGACCAAGATTAATAATGGTCATCGCAAAACATCGAAAACATACGAAGGTATTACTACTCGACTAAGGAACTCTGACTTTCTTAGGGGGTAAGCATAGAACCAAGGGAACTTATTTTTCTATGGGGGCAAGCTAGCAGCTTGTTGATCATTTAAACATGTTCCCGCTTTGCTAAGCGTGGCTGTGGAATCTTATTTGTGATTCTGCAGTTCTGGCTACCTCAGTTCGGAAACAGCCGTGAATATAACGTACTAGCGGACCCGACAGACGTTGTCCTGTCCCACGCCTTTGAACTAACGTCACTCAATTTGTTTTGCCTTCCCGGAATCTCTTTACTAATATTCTAACTTTCAAATGAACAAATTGTTTGTATGGAAGTATAGAAAAGGATTGTTTTTAGACTTTTTCAGGCATTTTTTTAAAATTTTCTCTCCGTTAAAACCATCCCTGTACTTCAAGGAATACGCTAAAAAAAGAATTAGCGAAATCGGTTCAGTCGTCCTCGAGATCCGCGCTTACCAACACATTTAGCGATTCATTTTTATATTATAGATTACTACTCGTAGATATATTGTGTATGATACAATCTGCGTATGAAACGCCTAACACGTTTCTATTACGATCATGGTATGACGGGCTAAGTGGGAAGACTCCATAAAATTCATAAGACGCCTTAACTAGTTGACTATGGTTGAATTTTAATGACATTTTATGCTTATCAGAATAAATAATCAGAATCATACCTATTTGTAAAATTACAATTTCATTAAGTGCCCAAATGAGGTAGTAATAAGCCTTCAAAGTTAAGTGGGCAAGTCCATTTTTCAAATGTGAAATTAATTGAAAATTACAACATCATATGTCCACCTGCATCATTTACAGCAACTTTTGTTTTGTGACCATATTTATAAACGCAACATTTAATATAGCTGTAGAACAAAAGTTCTTTTACGCGCACACAAGTTACTGAAAGAGTGACGTCATATCGTGGCAGCCGTTTGTATGGAGCGTTTTTGGGCAAGTCTAAAATTGTGATTTTGAAATCGTTATATCCCGGAAAGTTTTCACACTAGCGAAGTTTTTCTTTAGCAAATGTTTCTTTTATTTTATGATCTTTCGATATAAATACAAATAAATAAAAAAACTGTTAACGACCCTATTGAAAAATGCATTAAAGACACAATATGTCGTCTATTCGCAAAATCCAGGTAGATTGTAAAAAAAAAGAGACCCGTTCTTCTACAAAAGGCCGGGCGATGCGTTACTGTGTCAAATACGAATATAAATTGAAAAAAAAAAAATGTTATAGATGTGAATGGATACTCAAAATTTTATTATTTTCAGTTATGTCGTAAGAATTCTTTTCATTTAACGAGTAACCTATGTAAGATAAGAAAAGTATTTTATTTGCTTTTCGTTTGATTTAGAAGTTTTTAAAAAAACTTAGAAATTAAATAACACAGGTCACCTGCCGCCTAACAAACCGCCTGCTCAGCGTGGTGACTATGGGCAAAAACCCCCCTGTGCCAGTAGCCTTGTGACGTGTCCTGGGGGAGGTCTACGTCCAGCAGTGGACTGCAATAGGCTGAATTATATAATAGACTTTATAATATTATCGAGGTCGGCCGACTAATGAATTTTTAATGTAGTTGAGAAAAAACTGCAACTTGTGTATGTACACAGTTGTTTTATGACTATTTATGACTTCATTTCAAGAGTGGTAAATAAAGTAAATTATTATAGAATTTACTTAGTATTTCCTATTTTTAAATTCGTTTTTAGAAATATAGCTTTTGCCGCCGTGCGTCTCCCACAGAGTACTTATATCAGGTTTCTTATAAGTCTGATCATACAGCCAAATCAACTATATCAAAACTGTGTACACAACATCATACGTATGTTTTGCTTTTTATGTAAGAGACAAAAATGGATGCTCTATTTCACCGTTTAGCCATCCACCTGATGGTTCCGCAACAAATGTGACCCCAAACCACCTTGACCCCTAAACAGATGTGCCCCGCAAACACCTGAGCTTATCGTACACAGATGTTACGATACGCTACCTACAGTCCATGTGGTGTAGACACGTGTGAATGACATTGGCTTACGGAAATACGGATACGATAAGGTACATCTACTTCTATGCTGTTCTGGGAGTGAAAAAAAACGTATAATACTACAGCTGCTTCTCTTCCCGGGCATACTGTACGAGTCAGTAGAGGGACAAGAGGGTTTTGGTGTTTTGTAGGCGATGGGCTGACCACCTGTCACTACCAACCGAACTTGTACATCTCAACTATACCCTCAAAATTGGTCAGAAGTGGCACCATGTGGTTCTATCGGCCCAAGGGGCTCTGCCTACCCCGTAAGGGATACTCGTAAAGGCGTGATTATATGTATGTTGTAAGGTACATCTTCCGTGTATTATTTAACTAACCGCCCACGGCTTCATCTGCGTGAGGGATATATCACCCGTGCGAAGTCGGGAATACTAGTTATACATACAAACCTTCCTCCTAGAATCACTTTATCTATTTAAAAAACCGCATCAAAATACGTTGCGTTTCAATGGTCTAAGCATACATAGGCCCCTTGATTACGTAAAAGCAATAGCAAAGCCGAAGCAAAGCGATAGCAAAAATTGTACAATATTCGCGTTGAAATGTCAAAGTTCCTTTGAAATACATTTTACGTAATACGAATTTGGCAAGCAATCAGCGATTTTTGTTCAATTTTCGCTATCGCTTTGCTTTTGCTAGTTAGGTAATAAGGGGGAGGGACAGACAGTGGGAAGCGACTTTGTTTTATACTATGTAGAGATGTCCTGTGCTGCCCAAGTAGCATGATCTGCGATACACGATATGATAAACTAATTTATCGACATTTAGACTGTCAAAATACGATAAATATAGCCGCGTGGTGGTGATGATGACCCTGCCTAGGACACCATAGGTCCTGGGTTCAAATCCCGGTAGGTGCAAACATTGATATGATGAATATCGATGTTTATTTCCGAGTCATGGATGTTTCTATACCTTCTATGTATTTATATCGTTGTTTAGTACCCACGACACAAGACCTTAGAGATCTTAGTGTGTGACTCCGTTAATGTGATGTGAAGTGGCCTATTGCACTCTAATCCAATGGTCAAAGCCGTTAATGGATTAGATTCCACATTTTGGTCCACTCTAATCCACTTGTCTAAACCTGGCTGGGGACTGGATTATAGTGGAACGTACAATCCATTGGTCAAATCCATTGAAGAATTTTATTCTGCTTCTTACGACACTCTATGTGTATAAATTTAAACACTTTTTGCCAAATGAGTAAAGATCCTTCTTAAAAACACCAGTGCGTTCGCAAATTAGCTGACAGCACACCATGGGGGGCGACCACCGGCGTCGACATTTGACACCGGCGATCAGCTGACCGAGCCTCTCAGGGTGTCAGCTGACGGGTGTCGTGCAAGCAAAGAGTTTATCACGAGTCATTCACACGATTGAGTTTTTGCCGACATGTGACCAGTAGGCATGTAAATCTTTTTATGCCAAACTAAATCTTGGAGACTAGCAACGGAGGGGATATTGCACCCGTGCGAAGAGGGCGCGCGTCCCCTATTATACTACACATATACCACTTCCCTTGAATCACTCTATCTATTTAAAAAACCGTAGTTTTAAAGATCTAAGCATACATAGGGACAGACAGGCAGCGGGACGACTTTGTTTTATATTATGTACTATGATAGTGTTAAGATAGCGTTACGGACTATCGGAGAGGTTCGTGCTTGCACCACTGATCTCTTTTGTAAGCAAAGTCAAGGTTTAAAAGATTATAGAGTTCAGTTTTTAAAAATGTATCGTTTCTAACTTGTCAGAGAGATTTTTTTCCTTGGGGTGATATATTATTATCAATATACTCTTCAATAACAGTTGGGTGTTATTACCATAGTGGACGCAAAATACATGTTTTCTTTCCTAATTAAAGATGTAGGAAGCCCTAAACTTATAAAAACCCGAGTTACATAGCATCTGGCGAGCGTGGTATGTACCACTATAGACAGCATTTCATTTACTATGGGTGCGCCCACCACCGGGCCCTACACCCTCCACTGACCCTCGGATCTGATAACTCTTAAACTGCGAAAACAACCACTTGCACTAACTACAATCGCCACGAGAAACCAGACCCGAGCACCTAGCATGCAAGACAATACATTGCACTATTCCGAAATAAAAAACTAGATTAATAATCTAATACCTATCGTAATATGTTGGGTTTTAGAGTTTCATAATAATTAGTGGTTTACTAATTTACTAATTTCTATAATCCTGAGGATGCCACGGTTGTTGGCGAAACATATGTAGATTATTTATCTAGTTTTTGATTTCGGAATAGTGCAATGTATTGTCTTGCATGCTAGGTGCTCGGGTCTGGTTTCTCGTGGCGATTGTAGTTAATGCAAGTGCCTGTTTTCGCAGTTATGAGTTATCAGATCCGAGGATCAGTGGAGGGTGTAGGGCCCGGTGGTGGGCGCAACCATAGTGAATGTTTGAACTTCCGAATTGTAACGCCTGATACAATTTCATTTATAAAGCATTTCATTTTTAACTCTCACGCTTCAATTAACTCCCTGATATGTCCTTAAGTAGAAGGCAGGTAGCTTACATACAAATAAGTGGAAAGATTCGCAACCTACTCGTATATATGTAGATACGACTACATACAACATATTTGTCCCGCTTATGTTATCTAAGTGGATGTACTTTACATGTGAAAAATAGACTTAAAAATTTGAAGACACTCGTTCTCGAGCCAGGACTGAATGAATTAGGGCTGACAGAAGTGGTTTGCAATCCCTTTTTACACACCAAGTAGAAACACTTGCCTTGTCTAGTTATTACTTAGCTCTGTGAATTTGACGTTTAAAAGTGAGACATCTCGTTCTCACCAAATTCATCATACGGGTGCAGGTATGCTGGAAGAAATCTCTTGCAGAGATAAGCACGTATGCATTTCTTTCGTAATTTTCTCTCTATTTACTGAAGTGTTTTGTGTACAATAAAGAATAAGAAGAAGATGACTATATTGTATGTTACGACATATATTTCAGGGTGTAACAGAAAATGTTTACGTAAATCTCAATGTAGAGAACCTATTTTTACTGAAGTGTTTTGTGTACAATAAAGAATAAGAAGAAGATGACTATATTGTATGTTACGACATATATATACAGGATGATTTTTGGTCGTCAACGTTTCCGAAAACTACGGAATCTCCTCATCATCACGATCATTTTTCTCCATGGAAGCACACCTGGGAAGTGTCTGGTTCCCAAGATATTAGGGTCCAAATTTGAGTAAATAGACTACGTTTTTCTGCATAAATGCACATAGACGCGCGTAGCAAGATTTTTTCACGAGAAATAATTAATATCTGTCTATGACAAAACTAGCATAAACACTGGACACTATAAATTTCGCCCGATCCCAGCTTTTTTTTTGGCATAAACTTACTTTATTTGATGTATAGAGTACGTACCCTTCGTTAATGGTGGCCACAAAAAAACACCCTGTATACATGATCATATAAGATAATTAACGATACGATAATATTAATGAAAGATGCTCCATTTATTTTATGTTGTTTCAGTGTACTTTAGAAATGCTATGTGGTTCATGGCTCTCATATCTACATCTTTGAGCGAGTTCAAAAAACAAGTTTCTATAGCACCTTTTACCAATTATATCAATGGAAACATCACGATACCACTAATAACCGTCTTCGACGCTAGATGGAGACACTTGACCGGTTTAATTTGTGGAAAAAATTAAGCGATTAGCCCAGGCATCCAGCTGGAGAAGCGAGCGAAGCGAGCGAGGTTTTTTCATTTGTAGCTATTGATAATAATAAAGTGTGAAGTTTAATCTGTTTTTCAATCAAAGGAGGCTTTTGTTGATTTATTCATCTTTTAAGTGTTGCAAAAAATTGTCATATTTTAATATGAAGCTATATTGATAAACATAAAATAAAATGAAGGTAGACGGTGAAACACTTAGTTTATAAAAAGTGTACGTATTCTTTTGCCACCCTCACTTGCCTTTAGTCTCTCAAGCAGTAACGGTCGTGTGTCTTCCAAGTGCTTTAATATACGAGTAATATTCTAAAATCTATCTGCGTATTTCTTTGAAAGATCCCAAAACCTCCAACAGCTTTTGCGTAAAATTCTAACAATTATCCATATTCAAAAAAATTCTAACTGGCAGACTGACGTACTCTAAAAAGATTTTTTTTATTTAACCCTCGGTCAAGTCTCTTACTCGTACTTTAGTATATCTTTTTAGTATAGTCATCCTTACTAAGCTATATATCTCGCTTTGAAATTAAGTAATAAAATAATAAAAGTATCTCTTATTTATATACTTTTATTATTTTATTACTTAATTTCAAAGCGAGATATATAGCTTAGTAAGGATGACTATACTAAAAAGATACTTACCTATAAGAGACTTACCGAGACTTAACCGAGGACCTATGACCGAGGACCTATAAGAGACTTAGGACTATAAGAGACTTAAAGGACCTATAAGAGACTTAACCGAGGACCTATAAGAGACTTAACCGAGGACCTATAAGAGACTTAACCGAGGACCTATAAGAGACTTAACCGAGGACCTATAAGAGACTTAACCGAGGACCTATAAGAGACTTAACCGAGGACCTATAAGAGACTTAACCGAGGACCTATAATAGCTTCGCATAGCTGTTCCAAATCGGTAGATAATCACCACAAACAAGTATCGCGAACACACCAATTACATTATAATACATGAACCAGCTAGACCAGAGGTTCCCAAACTTTTTTTACTCATAGACCCCTTTTAAATGTTAACTGGCTCTGGTAGACCCCCTAGAGTTTTTGGCTATTCTACACCATATACAAATTAATTGTGAACCACTCCATTTTTTCAAATTAACGTAGACCCCCAGGGGTCCCTGGAGACCGATGGGGGTCTCGTTGACTGAAAAAATGGGGGGACCCCTAATTTGTATGTGTATAGGGGTCCACCTGGACCACTTTGGGAACCACTGAGCTAGACTAAATTACACCATCACTCGATCTCCGCTATGTTAAAGCTGCTTTACCACCAGATAAATATCTACCAATCATAGCATCCATTTGTTGATGCGGGGCTTCACTAGAATACATCAGCTGCATCTCCTTACATCTGACCGCGCAATGCTACATTGCTACGCATGCGCGTTACTCGTATATGCGCCAATAAAATTGTTTGGTCCATTAAAATGTCAATGAATTTTATTGGCGGTTATCAAACGCATATTTAGCAACGCATCTGCAGTCCACGCGGGCGGAGTCTCGGGCGTCCACTAGTATTGCTAATAAATTTTAAAAGATCTAACTTGTAATGGCGGAAATTGTAATACGCAAAAATATTATTAACAAAACCTATATTGAGACACCATTTTTTATTTATTTTATTTTATTTTAAATACACTTCACAACACATTGACCTAGTCCCACACTAAGATCTCTATGGTCTTGTGTTGTGGGTACTAAGCAACGGTATATAAATACATAGATAAGTATATAAACATCCATGACTCGGAAACAAACATCGATGTTCATAACATCAATGTTTGCACCTACCGGGATTCGAACCCAGGACCTATGGCGTCGCAGGTCGGGCCACTACCAACTACACCAATCGGCCGTCAAATTATTAACTAAAACCTAAAAAATTAAAAAATAAACCATTAACTGTTATCTGCCGGTCACCGTGGTTACCGATGGCAGGCTAAGCTCTCGTATTACAAGCCAGCCAAAGGGATGGGCGATATACATTACATGTAATACATCCTACAAACTTAATTTGACTTCGCGTCAACTTCTAGCACACCTTGCTTCCCAAACAACATCATTCACACAAAAATGCTCGAAACGCATTCAGGTCACCGCCGCGACGTGGTCCCGAACCGGTTGCCGTCAGCTGGCGGTGGCAGGTGGCTGCGAGTCCACTGGTCCCGCTAGCAGTGGTTAGTGCACTTGAGCTTTGTTTGTGCATATGTGTACGCTTCGTCTTGACTAAACTGCTGGTATATATATAGGTAGATAGATGCGCTCATCGTCACTACATATTATAGAACAAAGTCGCTTCCCGCTGCCCCCTATGTATGCGTATATATTTAAAACTAAATAGATAGTGCGATTCATATATGTATAGAATGTGTCAACATTGCACCCGTGCAAAGCCGGGACGGTTCGCTAGTAATTTATTTATTTATTTGGTATTAGGAAGACGCCAACAGCTATATTAAGGCAGTAATAACAATAATATAGTAACATACATCTAAATTAAGGTCTCCACATATATTCTACTAGTTGACGCCCGCGACTCCGTTAGCTAAAGAAAAATTAAATGTCGAAATTATCTAGGTTAAAAATATTTTCCCGGGATAAAAGGAGCCTATGTCCATTCTCAGGTTCTAAAAACTACCTGTGTACTAAATTTAATTTCAATTGGTTCAGTAGTTTTAGCGTGAAAGCCGGTCAGACAGACAGACTGAGTTGCCATAAAAGGATTTAAGCTATGTATAAAAACAAATATGTGATTTTCTGTCTCAATTTTGTGGATATTTACATTACGTGGACCTGTTTTAAGAACGTAATGGAAGGTCTTCGGTCCTGAACAACGGACGGATCAACATAAAGCCTAAACCTCTGATCTTAAAGGCCTGACACTTGAATTATGTTCTTTGTATGACGCAGGCATCTACCAAGAAAGAAATTCCCGAAATTTCCACGGGAACGATAATGCTAAAATTTATGCACTTTAATTTTAGTTTTAAGTTTTAGCAGCGTGGTGCCAGCAGAGTAGACTTTGTACCACCGCATGCCTGCCCATGGGTATCGTACGAGGCGATTAAGGGTTTCCTGGAGGTGGGCAGCAGCGCCTCCCGTGCTGACAACATAGTCCAAAAGTCAGACTGCGGTCACCAACCGGCAGGCTGATTTTTTAACTTGCAACCGGTCGCAATCGCTGGATAGTCGCTGTCAAAATTGACATTTGGTATTATCCTACTAGATTAAAAGGTCATTGCACCATACTGCTTGATTACAGAATAGGGTTTCTCGAAATCGGTCGCGTAGTCGTCTTTTGACGTTTAGCGACCGGTTGCCGACCGGTCGCAAGTTACAAAATAAGGGTGTCGCCTGCCCAGCGTGGTGACTATGGGCAAAAACCCCCATGGCAGTAGCCTTGTGGCGTGCCCTGGGGGAGGCTTACGTCCAGCAGTGGACTGCAATAGGCTGAAGAAAATTTAAGTTTACTTCACCGCAAGATATAACAAAAACATGTTAATCAGTGGTCTATCTATTAATAGATTACTAAGCGGCCGTATGACTATAAAACTAGGAAATATAAACAAAATCCCGCGCGCTTCTGGGAAAAAATGGCGCGTATACATAAACAAAAATCGCGTTGAGATCGGCGATTGTTCTTAGTTTTAATACATACAGGATGTGTCCCCGAACGGATCACAAGGGAGTTGCCACAGCCACGTTTAAATAGAAGTAGATACGGCTGTGTTTCCGATATCCCAGATCAAAAGGAAGATCACTATTCACGTTTAGGCAGCGGAGACAGATGCTGCTAGCTTAGGTGTCGCCTGAGAGAATGCCCGAGTTCCATAGTCGACTCTTATGACATGTACGGAAGGAGATGCAGCCGAAGTAAGTCTTATTGGGAACTAGCGACCCGCCCCGGCTTCGCACGGGTGCAATGCTGATACTATACATAAAAACCTTCCTCTTGAATAACCTATTTAAAAAATCCGTTGCTTAGTTTAAAAGATCTAAGCATACACACACATAGGGACAGACAGACAGAAGGAAGCAACAATAAAACATATACTATGTTATGATAGAGTCGTGTTAAAAAAGCCTACCATCATGAAATGTAGTATAATATTATATATACATACATACATAATAATCACGCCTCTTACCCGGAGGGGTAGGCAGAGATCACGGATCTCCATTTGCTACGATCCTGACACACCTCTTTCGCTTCATCTACTTTCATGATATTCTTCATGCACGCTCGTCGGTTTAGGGTACTCTTGACCTGACCTTTCTTTAGAATTTCACCAATTTGATCGGTGAAAGTCCGGCGAGGTCTTCCCCTTCCAATCCTTCCATCCACTCTTCCTATTATATATGTATAGTGTTATAATAGCAATAGGCAAAATACCAGTGCTTTACAAAAAAGGAGTATCAGGCACTCGCGATCAGCTATGCAGCAATGTCGGAATGCTAGAAAAACTATATGTGCTACATTAATATGCACAGCATACAACACAAAGATATATTGATTAGGGGCATAGGAAATGCCGTAGGCTGGAGTGGATTGCAAGGTCATATGCTTGAACAAGCCTATTGGCGGCTAAGCTTAACACACATACAAACATATACCTCATATTACCTCATAGAGGTTGGGCAGAAGTGTGCAAATCACACACCCACTTGTTCACCAGGTAGCCTATTAAGTCACACATGGGAAGGGGTGAGCCTGCAGCCGCTTTTCGGGCACAAATACCGAGTTCTACCGAGTCATTCGTACGGCATCCTCGGGTAATATCCAAGCGTCAATTTTAGGATATTAAAATCATGACATGGAGAAGAAATAAAAGAGGAGCAGCGGCTAAGTATATTTTCATACAAAAATAGTGTGCCGCGGAGCGGGGGTGACGTATGGGACGAGGGGAGCATCCTAACACTGTAGCCCTGCCCATTTACATAGAAACCACCTTGTAGTGACTAGACAAACTACTTGCATAAGCGTGTGGTTACAGCTACTGCGTTACACTGGCGCTGAAGCTCTGCCCCTATCATGACGTCATGGCCTCACGATTGCCACACGACTCAGTTCATAGTCCCACCTCCTCTTTTATACCTTCTCCATGGCACATTAAGTAAATTCAGTGGTAGGTATAGGCCCGATTTTCAGACTATGTTGTCAACACGGGAGGTGCTCCTGTCCACATTCCGGAAACCCTTAATCGCCTCTTACGATACCCACGGGCAGACATGGGGTTATGCTATTCTGCTCTACCCAAACCACATCACAAACTAAACTTCAACTTAACCAACTGTCTTCGTTTCTACCTAAGGCCGAAAACTGGATGTCTGCGACTAGCGGGGCGACGGCGGCAGCGGGGCGGGAGCGGTACGATAAACATATAAATTCTTATTGAAGGGAAGTGGATGGCAGCGGCGCGGGGAGTGGCGTCCGAGCAACGAGCTCCCGTCGTCGCCCCGCAAATCGCAGACATCAAATTTTCGGCCTAGCTAGAGTCTATGTTTCTACCCTGTTTGTCTTGTTTCATTGTTGCTTTTGTATCTGTGTATGCCTAATCTATACTAATATTGTAAAGCTGAAGAGTTTGTTTGTTTGAACGCGCTAATCTCGGGTATTACTGGTCCGATTTGAAAAATTCTTGCAGTTTTAGATAGCCCATTTATAGAGGAATGTCATAGGTTACACAGCAACCCGCCCCGGCTTCGCACGAGTTGAATGCGGACGAAGTCGTGGGCGGCCGCTAGTCCTCAAATAAAAACTACCTATGTACTTCATGATTATATGATGAATAAGACAGACAGCGCGTCGCCATTATAATATATACAGGGTGTAACAAAAGGGGCATGTTAAGCGAGAAGCTATGTAAATAGCCCACTAAAAGGAACATATCTACAAAATTTCTGACTCGAAATCACATGTTTAATTTTGCAGCTAGTATGGAGAATTTCTAATCAACTTAAGAATGTTCATACAATTTAGAAAAATAAACATGTGACTTCGAGTCTCAAATTTTGGAAATAGGTTCTCTATATTGGGCTATTTACATAGCTTTTCGCTTAACATACCCTTTCTGTTACACCCTGTATATACATGGTAACAAACATACAATGTATATTATTTATTATGATAATTTGTACTCTACCGCGCCAATAATAACGTATCGTCGCTTATATTACAACACCGCGAATATGCCATTTTCTTAACTTTACAGGAGAAACATAAAACGGAATTATTAATTATTAACAAAAAATAAAAATCGGATTGTTTCTTAGAGATCATTTATTAGCTGTTCTACAAATAATTAAATGCAGAAAATAGTTATATCCTTATGAATTAAATAAAAATGACATATTGGCGCTGTTGCCTTCTTAAATATGGCAGTTTGTAGCATATAGGCGGTGTTAATTATAGAACTTAATAACCATTCTTCATTACACTATACTACTTTAAACACTAATCTTTGTAACAAAGTTATGCAAAAAAATTATAAACCAAAAAATATCTCCAAAAACAGAAAATAATACTTTGCGCATAACAAAAACTACAATAAAAATATAGGTAAAATCTAGTGAGGAAAGGAGTCATAAAATCCATGGCAATCACTAGGGATCACATTCTTAAGCTCTTGTAGGTGTTGCCACTTTCGGTCAGAGATCGGTAAACGCTCTTTATACAATTTTGGCAAGCTATTGATAGTATTTTTGGGTACTTTTGAACGCTGCGGCAATATCTTTGGGGATTAATCGAAATTCAACTTGTACCAAATGGTTCCATCGGGTTTGTAGTTAAGTACACTGATGTCAGTAACTGTTGGGTCTCCGGCCTTTCTGCCTGGCCTTATAGACTTGTAAATTTGATCTTGAGGCTTTGAAAAATCCGTGAAAAATCCATAGTCCAAGGAAATGGCTTCATATGGTTTTGGGTGAACTCTAGCAGCCTTGGTTAGCGCAGAATATTGGCTTGGCAAATAAATTTCTTGACCCTTAAGTTTTGACTCTATCGAGCTATGAACTGAGTCACATTCCATTTGCGTGTGCCCTTTGACTAAAAACTTTCAGTGACCTCTGTGTTCTGTTCTATTGCTACTCTAAGTAAAGCATTGCTAAGGTAGCTATTTCTATTTTGAGCGCAGCATCCATCCGAGTACAATATCACAGGAAGTTTCTTCTCAGTCAGTAGATGTAAGATAGTATCTACAATGCAAGAGGCAAACACTGAGGCTTCAAGACCTCCGTTACATTCGTCAAACCAATAACATCTCACATCATGGTTCGCTAAGTTATATGTGGTGAAATTGTGGACACATAATTTAGTCTTAAAGTACAAGGCGCTTGCCTGCAGACTTGGAGCCATTTTCACTGCCTGAACATCTTGTGTCAAAACATGACAGATACCTTCAATGGCCGAATTTTTGTCAGCGGATTTTTCATCTCTAGCACGGTTTTTGAGATCAATGTGTTCTTTCCAGGCCTGTTCTGTTACGTTACCCACTTTAAACGAGCAACAGAAGTCGCACTGGTCCTTCTTTGGCATGTATAAACTCAGGTTACTTCTGAGGAACTCATTGTCAAAAGTACGACGACTCAAGTACTCTTTATCATTTTCCTGACAATCATTTTTGTAGGCCTCGTATATGTTGGAAATGGAAATGTTTCTTACGGTAGGTTCCAGGTAAAGTCGGCTAGACGTTTGTCGGCAATAGTGCGATGGCAGCTTTGGCAGTTTATCAAAAAAGACAGTCAACGTTTGGGACTGTTCTTTCTTTTTTGGAGATTTTCGTCGTTGTAGTGACGTTTCTGATTTAGGCGCTATGCCGTTTGATCCCCTAGTTTTATCGAGCCAGTACCTAAGGAACCACTCCGACAATCCTAATGTGTGAAGAAACATCCCTCGACACACTTGTACTTTCGTAACATTTGAATTTCTAGACACCGATAAGTAGTATGTCTCACTTTTTCTGGAGTTTTCATTCTTTATTACCTTTCGTTTACATGGCGCTAAAGTAACAGTTGAACATACAAATTGTCGTCTCTGTTCCCAGCTCATTGTTTTCCAGAAACTATAAAAGATACTCTGCCGCTCTGACTCGGTAATGTCATGACATTACCGGAACTTAGATTTTTGGCAAACAGCAGATTCGCAGCGAGGACCCATATCTTTAGCTGGTTTAAAAGTGTCATGTAAAACCTTGAAATTAGGATTGTTCTGGTCAACTTTCCTATCACGCCTGTAGCCTAAATATGACTTCCCTTCTTCTCTCAATTTCTTATTTAATTCCCTTTGCCACTTCTTAGAATTTTTATTTACTTTATTTTGTCTCTTCCTCTGACTTTGTGGTTCGCCGTGAAATATTTTTTCAGGTGGTAATAAGATGTTTTGTAGTATGGTTATCTTAGGCGTTTGTTTTGGTTTGCTTGTACTAGGGGTTGGCTCTTCTAAAATAACGATGTTGTTCTGCCCATTCGAAATATTTCCGTTTTCCTCTGTAGGCTCACTAACTAACCACACTAAAATCACCTATCAAGTCAATATTTTCCTTATTTATAATCTCACTACAATCATCATTCATAACCACTTGCATGCTATTTTCCGGCTGCTGCTGTGTTAAAAGTTGTATGGTGGTGTTTTCGGCCTGTTTACTGCTTTGCAGAGGAACCATGATTAAAGTAGGTTTATGGTTACTAGGTTTCTTGTATTTAATATGTGCTACTTTACACAGCTCCTCGATTTCTGTATCATCCTCACTATCTGAAGATGTGTTGAATGCACTGTTCATGTTTTGTCCGTATAATTATAAACCTGTAAACACCGCGAATATGAAAAAAAGTTGCAATGGAACACCGCGAATAACAAAGTATGACTTTAACGGTAATTTACTAATACAATACAATACATTTTGATATATTTTATATTCAATTACCATAAACCAAAATATTTTTTATAACGTAAAGCATTTTTAATTTAAAATAATTCGAAAATTCTTATAAAAACAATAAAATTACGCTTACCTAAACTTCCACCACAAAGAATGTATGAGGATTAATGCACATTCGCGGTGTTTATGCCAAACTAGCCAATCGCCGGCATTCGCGGTGATACAAATTTTGAATTCTAGCCTGTGATTGGCGAGTTTCCTTGAAGGCGATTGGTGCACTCAACGCGTGAATTTTTTCTATATCCAATAACATTCAAAAGTGAATAACGGAAAAAATGCATGTTCGCGGTGTTGTAATATAAGCGACGGTATGCAAGTCCGGTAAATACTTAATGTAGGACGTACCTTGAATATTAACTCATCTACTACCATATAAAGATTGTTGTTGTGTTCTTTCAGGGGCCAATTCTCGAAAAGTCTCCAGTTGGAACGAAGACGAAACGGAACCGTTGAAGACGCTCAGAACAAAGCAATAATTACTTTACGTCGACGTAATTAGACATATTTCAGCACGAGACAGATCTTTTATTTTATTCTGTCACACTCACGACCGATGCGTGCTAAAATATATCTCATTTCTCAAGCGGTAAGTATATATTGCTTCGCACCGCATTTCGTTAGTGGTTGCGTTTAGGCTCAAAAATTTTCAAGAATTGTCCCTCAGTTTCATAGATGAAAATGAAATGATTATTTATTTGCTCAAATCATGGTACAATAAAGCAATGAATACATTATTATATTTATAGACATGTTTGGCCAAAAAATGTCGCATGTAAATACAGGTGATTTTTGGTCGTCAACGTTCCCGAAAACTACGGAATCTCCTCATCATGACGATCATTTTTCTCCATGGAAGCATACCTGGGAAGTGTCTGGTTTTCAATATATTAGGGTCCAAAGTTGAGTAGGTAAATAGATTGCGTTTTTCTCATAGATTACCTCCTAAAGATACCGTTTCCAAAGATTTTAGTATGAACTCTAGTTCACTGAATTTGGCGGAATGCAAAGAAGTGCGGGGCGTAACACTGCACTGTGATTGGCTATTTCAAGGTTGCATTGAAAATGGCGAGGGAAATAGTGATGCGACAAAGTAGAACGAAACTATCTAAGTATCGATATTTATGCACTTTAAGCGATTTTTATTTTATCGATATCATTTTATTTTACATACATACATATTCACACTTCTGTTCAATTCAGATTAATTTAGAAGGTCTCTGCGATTAAATTCATGTTTGCTTGAGTTGACAGAATTTTATTCCAATAACATTATGTAAGAAAACAACTACAAACTTCAATAAATTTCAGTACGAAATTTGATATTATACCAATTCGCCCCGTTTTACAGTACACAATGTTTGCTATTATTTTTACCCAGCTGCGGCAAGACCAAAAAGGTATAATAATTTTAGCAGACTATGTATGTATTTAAATTTATAGGTGTGTTCTACAGCGGCTAAACTAATAAATTATTTTTTGTAAATGAGGTGTTAATCGATTTTTTACTATGATCCGGGTGACAGACTACATTTTCTAGTAAAAATATATATACGTATATACAAATGTATATTACGGAATTTACAGCCAAAAAAGTAGGATGTTAAATGAAAGCAAATCCTGAGTTTAAAAATATAATAATAACACAATCAATATTAATGCGTAAAGCGAAAACGCTGTGCACTAGAAATACTTTTAATTAAATAATATATCGAAATACTCTAATATGGCCAAACGACCATAAGTTGACCACTTGAATCCGTTTCATAAAATAGCTCGTATGCATGGTTTGGGAATTAACATTTTTTGTATGCAGTTACACAGTTAATGTATTCCCAATGTAGACTTTGGTGGTGAAATTAAAACAGATTTCACTGACGAATGCACTGGACCTGGAAAAGAACAATTTTTATTATGACAACTATTTATTTATTATTTATTAAGATTAGGCACACCAACATCACATGTATTAAAAAGTAGAATAATGATTATACATTGTAGCACAATACTGATACATGCAACTATACACATAAAAGAAGTTTATAAAATTTATTTTAAAAAAAATAGGTAATCAATATTTTCTCATACTATTTTGAGACTAGTGTAGACTATTACGTCACATGTCACGTCGTTTTAGTATGGAGAGCCGGTTACTCCATAACTGCTTTGTCATCGAAACTACTAAATTACTATAAAATAAAATATTTTATTCTATTGTTATCGATACAAAGTCGATTACGTTATACATTCACTTCACTAGCTCACGACGTACTATTACTGTTGACAGTGACAGTGACGTTGACATATGTAAGACAGTGACAACAATAGTGATTAATGTGTTGAGGAAAAGAGACGACATATTGTAGTGCGATTATTGACCAGTATAAACTGATCTCCGCGTCCATTGAAAAAAACATAAATAAGAAAATTTAATTTACTTACCGGTGAAATGTTATGCCATCTTTTTTGTAACTTGATGTCTTAGCGTTCTTTCCACACAATTTCACGGAACAAGAACCCATGATGACACGGTTATTTAATGAAAAGTAATAAGTTTTTAAATAAAAACAATGCAATTTACACGCACGTGCGCACGGGTCATTAACTTGGTAACTGACTGGGGCTAGCTTTCCGAGCGCGGAATTATATACAACCCAGATACAGTATGAGTGGCGCGCGTATTTTATCCAGTATGAGGTATCTTTAGGAGGTAATCTATGGTTTTTCTGCATAAATGCACATATAGACGCGCGTAGCAAGGTCAAGAGAAATAATTAATATCTGTCTATAAAAAAACTAACATAAACACTAGACACTATAAATTTCGCCCGATCAAATAATTTAAAAAAATATATATATATCACCCAGCATTTTTTTGGCATAAACTTACTTTATTTGATGTACAGAGTATGTACCCTTCGTTAATGGTGGCAACAAAAAAAAAAAACACCTGTATATTAGTTTATTCAATCTCACAAAAAATATTTTTAAAATAAAACAAGTAAAGCCAAAAAGATAAAATCCGCCAGTTCTATAGCTCCTGCACAAGAAGAACGGCAAAGAACGGGAAATATCGAGGAATACAAAATTTTACGCGTACGAAATCAACATTATTTTATTTTTGCGTGCATACATATATAATAATCACGCCTCTTTCCCTGCGGGGTGGGCAGAGATCACGGATCTCCATTTCCTACGATCCTGACACACCTCTTTCGCTTCATCTACTTTCATGATATTCTTCATGCACGCTCGTCGGTTTAGGGCACTCTTGACCTGAACATTCTTTTGCGTAGTTTGCAACTAATAAGCTTAAAAAAACACATAAATATCAAACAATACGTTACATTAAGTAGAATTAATTGTCTCTAACAAACCACTATTACAGACCAAAACAATCAACGAAAGTCATAAAAAAATCACGAAAAATCACGCACATAATGACATATTTACCGCTCTACTTGGAAAAAGTGGTAAATTTTAAATTACCCACAACCGCCACTTAGGTGACAACCCTATAATAAGTTAATAATAAAAATTCAATATCCAATCACGCCACAAAACATCAAACGTACACTTACACGTTTGCCATTCGAATCTAAACTTTAAACACACACAAATAGAGTGTATGAAAACGCTGTGATCTTTCCAAAATACCGTTTAAGTACACGTTTCGTTTAGGGCTGGCAGTGATGTAGAATGACGTGTTTCTATACGATTCGTTGTTTTGTTTTTGTTTGTAATTTAACTAACAAATTGAAACATGTACTTACGTAGTCTCGTTGAGGTAATAGGGTTTAATCAAATATTTACGGAGCCTTGGTTGAAATTAAGTTTTTTTTATAAGCGTTGATAGTTATGGTTTAGATATGCTTCCAGTCGCATGGCGTAGCCGTAGGTTCGATTCCAGTCACGGCAAAGTATAGACAGATTATCGCTCAATGGTCACAATGCAAATTTGTCAAAAATGTGTAAATTCGTCACAATGCAACTTTCCCAAAGTAAATTCGTCACATTGTATTTTGATTTGTAGTATATTCGTCACAATTATATCATTCGTAGAGACAGCTAAAAATTAAACAAATGAAATTGTATTAGGCGTTACAATTTATTTTATTTTATTTTATTGGTGTAAGTAATGTGTTGGGTTTTAGAGGTTCATAATAATTTGTGGTTTACTAATTTACTAATTTCTATAATCCTGAGGATGCCACGGTTGTTGGCGAAACATATGTAGATTATTTATCTAGTTTTTGATTTCGGAATAGTGCAATGTATCGTCTTGCATGCTAGGTGCTCGGGTCTGGTTTCTCGTGGCGATTGTAGTTAGTGCAGGTGCCTGTTGTCGCAATTATGAGTTATCATCAGATCCGAGGGTCAGTGGAGGGTGTAGGGCCCGGTGGTAGGCGCACCCATAGTGAAAAATTAAACAGACAGTACTTAATACAAAATGGTGTAAATTGTATCTATAAAACTAGGTTGTGACGAATTTACAATAACCACATACTTACAGACATTTATTAACGAACTAGTGGACGCACGCGACTCCGTCCGACTACAGAAAAAACAAAATATCGAAATTATCCGGGATAAAAAGTAGCCTATATGTTAAGTGGGACCTGTCACAATATATTCCTCTAAACTACATCAGCCGTTTCTGAGATTAGCATGCAGACAAATGGACAAAATGGGCGTTGATAAAGGTCCCCTATACTTTATTCTTTATTCTTTATTGCACATACACAAAAAGAAATATGGCATACAACATTAAAGAAGAGATGCATGTACAATGGCAAGCTTATCTCTACCAGAGATCTCTTCCAGCAAGCCAAGCAAGTAAAGAGAAATTGTTAACAATAGGGTAACAACTTAATATTATTTCTCATATATCTTCCATGTACTTACAGCGATCCGTTACATTTTCATTATAATGTAATAGAAGATGTGGAAATTTTAATTTCAATGTATAAAGTTTGAAAAATGTGACAAATTTACATTGTGACTATACTATACGCCAACGCTCCTGGCGCGCGCTGTCATATAACGTTCTATGACGGCGTGTGCCAGGAGGGTTGGCGTATAGTATAATAAACAATAATCCACTTTCATGATATGTATATGTACCACACCTACCAAGCGGGAGGCGTAAGTTCGATCCCAGTCACGGGCCTGTACCAATGAATTTATTTCATGTACAGATTTTAATGTTGCAAAATTGTCACTTAGCTCGTGCCTTGGAAAGCACGTAAAACCGTTGGTCCTGCGCCTGATCTCTCTCCGGACGTGTCGGCTTTCCGTCCCATCGGACTATGAGAGTGAGGGAATAGAGAGTGCATCTGTGTTTGCGCACACACTTGTGCACTATAATATCTGCTGCGTACCTGGCCAATCTCCGTAGAGATTGGTCGCCTTGGTCGAAATACGGTCGGAGATCATCATCATCATGTACCACATTAAAAAAGCCAGGTAGCTACTGGCATAATATAATCACTGAATATTTACCCCCAACAGGAATTGAACCTGCGACCCTTCACAGGATATCACATCAAAAGCTCTTGCTATAATGTGTCAATAACGATCCCTGACAATGCGCAGACGCATCCTGTGATTTTAGCACTTAGCTAGCAGGGTATCGGGTTCGATTCTTGCCGGTGACACTTTAAACTTCCGCTCTTTTCATATCCGGTTTTAAAGTACATTATAAAACTATGTAGTTTGTTTAGTAGGTGAATATTAAATAAATTTAAGTTCACACCTATTACAGGATGATTTTTGGTCGTCAACGTTCCCGAAAACTACGGAATCTCCTCATCATCACGATCATTTCTCTCCATGGAAGCATACCTAGGAAGTGTCTGGTTTCCAAAATATTAGGGTCCAAAGTTGAGTGAATAGACTGCGTTTTTCTACATAAATGCACATTGACGCGTGTAGCAAGATTTTTTCACTAGAAATTATTAATATCTGTCTATGAAAAAACTAGCATAAACACTGGACACTATAAATAAATTTCGCCCGATCAAGTTATTAAAAAAAAAATTACAAAAAAATTTACATCGTTTCCCAGCATTTTTTTTGTCATAAACTTCCTTTATTTGATCTATAGAGTGCGTACCCTTCGTTAAGGGTGGCAACGAAAAATAACCTGTCTTTAGATTAATTGATACTTTGTCCTCACCAGCTCACACCTATAAGTCCTACAGAATATATACATATATAATCAGCTAATCTGACTACATCTATGCTTCCTCTAGACACAACGTCGTCAACTCGTCGGCTACTGAATATGCATAAGGCATAGACTGAGTCACAACATAGACTAACACTATATTCTTAATCGTAACTCCCTTGAGTGCACTCGAGTGGTAGAACTTTATCTATATTTACATAAGAGTCAGTTTTGAATGGTTGAGTGTGATTGAAGTTTGTGTTACTCTATTTTGTTACTCTATTTTGTTATCTCTATGTAGCAAAGCTATAAAACGATTTAATTTACTATCGATGGGTATTGACACGTATATAAATAAGCGAGGCCCTCTATGGGCTGCTCGCGACATAGTTTCCAAAGCTTTTCTTAGCTTCACGTGTATTAGACTCGAAGCGATAATAATTAGCCCAATGGTTAAGACGTGCGCCTTTC
Organism: Carposina sasakii; assembly: GCA_014607495.2. Lineage (NCBI taxonomy): Eukaryota > Metazoa > Arthropoda > Insecta > Lepidoptera > Carposinidae > Carposina > Carposina sasakii. The sequence continues at coordinate 6,898,938 of CP053176.1, read as the reverse complement.
AATCTGGAGGCGTGAGTTCGACATCAGTCACTGGCCTGTTTCACTGAATTTATTTCGTGTACGGATTTTTCTAAAAATTGTCACTTAACTGTACCCGAGAACGGTTGGCGTCAGCCAGGCAGCCAATAGAGGCAGCAATGTGAGTTTCTAATGAAAATATACTGCGCCGACCTCATAGTAATGGGATAAGGGCAGATAAGATAAAATTTATTGTTATAACTGTGGAGCGTGGTGCCGGCAGAGTAGAATTCGTACCACCCCATGTCTGCCCGTGGGTATCGTACGAAGCGGATAAGGGTTCCCGGGAGGTGGGCGGCAGCGCCTCCCGTATTGACAACATAGTTCAAAATACAAACTACGGTCGCCAACCCGCCTGCCCAGCGTGGTGACTATGGGCAAATACCCCATATGGCAGTCTTGTGGCGTGCCCTGGGGGAGGCCTACGTCCAGCAGTGAACTGCAATAGGCTGATGATGAACTGTGTACATAAGTGTGGCAGGAAGATGATGATTTGTATGTTAAGGCAGGTTTAATAAAATACACATAATTATAGAGATCTTATTCACGCACTTTTAAACACTTTACATATATTATGATGATCTCCGACCGTATTTCGGCCAAGGCGACCAATCTTTACGGAGATTGGCCAGGTACGCAGGAGATATTATAGTGCACAAGTGTGTGCGCAAACACAGATGCACTCTCTATTCCCTCACTCTCATAGTCTGATAGGACGGAAAGCCGACACGACCGGAGAGAGATCAGGCGCAGTACCAACGGTTTTACGTGCTTTCCGAGGCACGAGCTAAGTGACAATTTCGCAACATTAAAATCTGTACATGAAATAAATTTATTGGTACAGGCCCGTGACTGGGATCGACCTTACGCCTCCCGCTTGGAAGGTGCACGTCTTAACCACTGGGCTATCACCGCTTATATATTTACATATATATGGTTGTGTGTTCCTAGCTAGCTAGAAAGAATGCCGCCGAGTTCCTTAGTCGACTCTTACGACATGCACGGAAGGAGATGCAGCTGATGCATTCAGCAATGGCCAACAAATACATAGAAAAATAACGTAGTTTTTTTTTTTCATTCAAGTCAAACTCTTCATCATCACTACATTATAAAGTCGCTATGTATGCTTACATCTTTAAAACTATCCAACGGATATTGATGCGATTTTTTTAAACATATAGAGTGATTCAATAGCAAGGTTTATATGTATACCTAGGCACTCGCCCTGGCTTCGCAAGGGTGCAATATCCCTTCACACGGACGAAGTCGTGGCCGGCCGCTAGCACTTTATATTAAAGAGGCAAACGGGGCAATTTAATTAATACCTTTACAGGCACAAATGACTGGCATAATTCGAAATCGATCATTTTGCGAGTGTCTTCATATAATATTAAAGCAGCTACGTGGCTTTTCTCTGCATTGGAGGAAATTATTCACTTATCGAGTTTTTAGCCGACTCTTACGACAGGCACGATCGTTTAACATCTGTCACCGGTATGCTAAACGTGCAGCAGGACCACTGTGATCCTGCGGTTCTCGCTACCCCACTTCGGGTTCACAGCCGTGTCTATACAGGGTGTAACAAAAGGGGTATGTTAAGCGAGAAGCTACGTAAATAGCCCACTAAAAGGAACCCACCTACAAAATTTCAGACTCGAAATCACATGTTTATTTTTTTAAATAGTATTTATTTCTTTATTTGAATAAGGCTTGCCAACAACATGAATATCACAAATTATTTGAGAAAATATTCTGATATATATGTCACTTACAGGCTAGCACAACATTACTAAATTAATTCAATAATAAAATAAATAATTTCAATTAAAATAAAGAAAACATGCTTAAAAAATCAAATTATACTTAAATTAAAATACATACATATTCTTCTACATAGTATGAAGAAATCCTAAACAACTCAGGAATGTTCATACAATCTTGAAAAATAAACATGTGATTTCGAGTCTCAAATTTTGGAAATAGGTTTTCTACAGCGGGTTATTTACATAGCTTTTTGCTTAACACACCCTTTCTGTTACACCCTGTATACAGGATGATTTTTTGGTCATCAACGTTCCCGAAAACTACGGAATCTCTCTTTAAACAATTTCTCTTTACTTGCTTGGCTTGCTGGAAGAGATCTCTGGTAGAGATAAGCTTGCCATTGTACATGCATCTCTTCTTTTATGTTGTATGCCATATTTCTTTTTGTGTATGTGCAATAAAGAATAAAGAAAACTACTAAACTTGCTAACAATACTAAAAAATCATTGAGACGACGTGTGTCTGATCCCGCGACGGGATCGGATAGGAATAAAATTATAAAAAACAGATCCTTTGCGGATTCACTTGCTGGTTGGATCGGAACGGAATAGATCAAAATAAAATTGTCACTTAGCTATACCCGAGCAGGGTTGGTATCAGGCAGGCAGCCGGCCGTAACACAAACGTCAAATCCTTGGCAATATTTTCGAAATAAACCATTTTGCGCCGACCACATAAATATAGGGTAAAGGTCAGAAAGATGACGACTTATAGATACCAAGTCAACATCAAACTCACCCATCCAACGGCCGACCGCAGCACGGCTAGCTTAACCTCAATGATCTCCAAACGAATAGCATGGGAACTTACATAATCCGCATATTTACATACCGCGGCTTCGCTTGCATAACAGCCGATTGTTTTAAATGTGCCGTTGGTAGGTATTAATAATATTTATGGTTGAGAGCTATTTTTCGTTATAGCGAGGTATATATGCGAAACTTATGCAATCGTTATAAAGCATACATATAAATGTCGAAGGCATATTGTAGAAGGTCCAGCCCCCCTAGCATGAACACGCGTCAAAGTGCATTTATGCAGAAAAACGGCAGTCTATTTACTCAACTTTGGACCCTAATATTTTGGAAACCAGACACTTCCCAGGTATGCTTCCATGGAGAAAAATGATCGTGACGATGATGAGATTCCGTGGTTTTCGGTAACGTTGACGACCAAAAATCATCCTGTATAGGTCTAAGAAATTTTTTAGAGAAATTTCGAGTAAATATTCAATAAAAAAATATCGCTTAACTCACGTCAGTTGAAAGAGTCTAAATAAAAGCTCGGGTTCCGTATCTGAATAATTAAGTGTGAACATTTTCTAATACAACTTTATCTTTTTTAATTGATCCAATATGTAACCTTATTCAACATAACTAAATAAATTTTTTATTTCAAAAAAATCTCGACATTGATCTCTGAAAAAAGGAAACATGACAAAACTCTCGCTAACTTTTGCAAAACTTTTCAAAGCTTCACGCGGACCCAGACATTTACACGAACACAAAGAAAAACACAAATTTCCAAACCCCTAACATAAATAAAAACCTCCTAACATATATACTTACATTGATAAAACTATTGTAAAGCATCACATCAAAAATCCTCTCCGAAAAACGAACACACACAAAAGAGACCCAATTTCCAACCCAAAAAGTTTACACACAAAAAAGTCTCGATCACTTTATTCCTTTGCCGCGAAAACAATTAGCCAAAAAAAAAAAACGAAACGTAAACAAGCGCCAAGACAATGCACAAAGAATAGGTCTCGACTCAGAGATAAGCACTAACACTAAGTCGCTGTTGCATCACTACACTGCGTTTTCAAGTTTGGAACGCGGGGTTTTGGCGCGCAACGGCAACACACCGCATTGGTCGGCGAGCCACGGTCGACTGCCGCTCACTGGCTGCGTTTAGGCCGGGTTGCCAGATGCGAGAAAGTCAACTGCCCGATATAATATTTATTTTGTAACTTTTGAGTGCAGTCGATTTGAGAAATGTAAAAATATAGATCACATAGCTGTACAATTTAAGATTTAAACATACCAAATACTTACATATTCTTTTATCTATTCAATCATCTACTAGATCAAAGTTAACCCTTAATTAGCTTTAAAACTTAAGTTAAGTTATTTCAAGATATTATGGCCACGACCTAAAGGTTAACTCCAATTTATACGTGCATAATAATAATATATCAAATCTATGTAATTTCTTCGGAACGTTAATCAATCAGCTTTTTTTTTTATATTAAATGGGCTTACGCTTGACCACAACGCGCCTGATGGTAAGCACCGTTGCAGTCTAAGATGGAGCGCGCTTGCCTAAAAGAAACCGGTTCACTCTCGACTTACAATACATCAACAATATGATTACGATTATTTTAAGTATTCCCGTAAAACTTGAGTTATCTCAAGAAATGGCATTAACCACCATATCATTAGTAGTCAACTCAAGCTTCGATTACACTCAATCATTGGCAAATAACTCGTTATAACACAGAAAATAATGTACTACTATTACTCACTCGAGAGCCCCTCAAATTTACTCAGAACACGGACATAAAACTTAGACGCGCTGTAGGTTGTAGTGCAAATACACAGAGATAGCAGCCAATTGGCCAACACATAAAATAAACAACAAAAGACACGCCTCCTAACACGTGTTTGTAACACGCGTCGGAGATAGTGACATTTCATAACATACTGGCAAAATAAGTAAATCATATTGAAACTGTAGCAAATTATACATATCCTCATGGCAATATTACTAAACGAAAGAAAACCTATGCTGATGCGGGGCTTCACTAGAATACATCAGCTGCATCTCCTTCCGTGCATGTCGTAAGAGTCGACTTGGAAACTCGGGAATTTTCTCAAACGATAAAACAACTTATCACTGAAAACAGTATACCTGTGTCCCATCATGCTAAACGTTGCTGAGAGATCCCCTTTATGGTCCTGCAGTTCTGGCTACTCCATTTCGGGAACACAGGTGTGTGTTTAGCGTTTTGTGACTTTTTTGTGTTTAACACCAACCAACATCAATAAAAGGCAATAAATCAACTTATATCACGTATCCAAAGTAAGCTTCCAAAAGCTCGCAATTTACAACCTAACAATTCAATTCAAACATCACTAACAAGTGGACCAATAACAAATCTCAAGCTCCTACCTCCTATCTAAAAACCCCCGAAAAGCAAGCTTTCAAAAGCTCTCGCGTGTGGCAACACCGAAAGCGACGTTGCCGCTCCGCCCCCCAGAGCTAACCAACTAAATGAGGTTAACTTTTAGAGCACCGCAAGTTTTTTCTTTTAAAATTTTTCAGGCGCAGGCACGCCAGTTATAATCCCACACCGTAATTACGGTTTACAAGTTAGCGATAAAATGCGAAGTTTGGTGCTTTTTTACGCGTACTAGTCTCTTAAACGCTTAGGTAATTGCCCAATTAGATTTTTTTGATGCCGCGAAATATTGTCCGCAAACTTTTATATGAAGAAAATTAATATGCGAAAGTTTGAAACTGAAACTAAGAAAATTAAAATCACTAAAGCTGCGGTAATGAAACTATAAGTTTCATGAAAAGAGAAAAAACTACATAGAGACAAAAGCTTTACAAGCACATGACATCACAAATATAAATGTTTTCTAAAAGTTTTTTTTAAAAGCCAATCTCCTCTGAAACTCAAGCTTATTAGTAGACCCTAAAGAGTTCCACCATGTCATCCGTCTCCATCATCAGAGCTTTATTATTATTAAATTGTAAAAATATGTACTATTATTAGTGCCTGTGCTGATGCGGCGCTTCACTAGAATACATCGGCTGCATCTCCTTCCGTGCATGTCGTAAGAGTCGACTAAGGAACTCAGGGGCGATCTCTCAGGCGACAAGCTAGCAACATTTCACTGTACTTACGAGTACATCTCTCCCCGCTATGCTGGACGTAGCTGTGGCCTCTCATTCATGAACCTGCCGTTCTGGTATACTAATACAGATTAAAACAAGCCACCTAACCCTAAATAATATGACAAACCGTATTTAACATTTGATTAGGATGAATTTATTGATTGTTTTTCATTAAAAAAAAAACAATTTTACATTCGTTATCGAACAGTATCGATTACCTATCGATATTGAGTGACACGATTTAATATATGTAATTATCAGTAACACGAATTAGTCATACTATATTTAGTGATAATTGTATGGACCACTGCTTTGATTCATTACATTACATATAATCACGCCTTTATCCCTTACGGGGTAGGCAGAGCACCAAGGGCCGATAGAACCACATGGTGCCACTTCTGACCAATTTGAGGTTATAGTTGAGATTGAAATGCATAACAAAGCATAGAAAATCCCGGCGGACCTAACAAGCGACTACATAATGCATTAGAAACGTGACCGTTTCCACCAGGGAGCGCGCATGGAGGAGCGGCTGGACGACGCCACCACCATTTTGATTCTTTTAATCACTTTCGCGTCGGGGGCAAACAAAATTAGTTAAACATATTTCCTATAGGAACCCTTACATAACATATTCTTAGGTAAGTACATAGCCACAACATATTAACAGAATCAAAGAAATGATAATATATAGTATTTTTAGTAATGATTATGGTCGATTCCGGCAGTCACACTTAAACCTAAACGTAAAATTAGTCCTACCTGTCCTTTTCTCTCTCGGCCATTTATGTTAAGAACGGAGAGACATAGACCTGACCATAGAGGAATAAGATGTCATAGAGTGCTAATGTCATACTAACTGTTTTGATGCACCATTAGACTTTTCGGTGCCTCACAATTCCAGTCCGTGACACTTAGAATATATTAGTGCAATGTATAGTAATGTACTACATTACTAATGTATTGTAACGTATAGTAATTCAATCTACATCTTATTCCTCTATGACCTGACTAAGATTAGGTTAAGGTTTCAGTGTGACTGCCGGAATCGACCCTATTACCGCCGCAAAATTCAGGCAGAGGCCTAAGGGCCGATTTTTCCATTATTTATTTAAATATCAGTTGATGCTGTCTTCTAAAACTAGATCAAGACAGTGACAGCATTAACTTCGTGCTTCAGATAACCTATCAGACCATTTAAATAAATCTGCCCTCAAGGAAATAAGATAATAACATAGGTACCAACACCTGTCGTTCGACAAACACTGCGTTTGACGCGTAGCATAACGTACAAGCTAGAGGTGTCGCGTATATCCACGTTTACATAACCGAAATAAACACGTCGTATTGTGTTACGTGATTTCAGGATTGCGAAAAACAAACTGAGAAAAAAATACAATTGAAATCTATAATTATCTATCACCATCAGCCTATTGCAGTCCACTGCTGGACGTAGGCCTCCCCCAGGGCACGTCACAAGACTGCCATGGGGGGTATTTGCCCATAGTCACCACGCTGGGCAGGCGGGTTGGTGACTGCAGTTTGTATTTCGGACTACGTTGTCAGCACGGGAGGTGCTGCTGCCCACCTCCTGGAAACCCTTAATCGCCTCCTACGATACCCACGGGCAGACATGGGTGGTACGAATTCTACTCTGCCGGCACCACGCGGCTAATAATTATCTATACATAAATAAAAATATTATAGGAGACCTTTATCAACGCAATAGTACCCAAAAGAACGATTTTGGAATTTTTGTCTGTTTCTCGATTTGTCTGTACGTTTGTGCACGCTAATATCAGAAACAGCTGAACCGATTTCGATACAGTTTTAGAAGGCTATAGGCTATACAGCAACCCGCCCCATTTCGCACGGCCTCTCACGCGGACGAAGTCGTGGGCGGCCGCTAGTCTATAATAAAATAATACTCGTCCTGTGCCGATGCGGACTTCACTAGAACACATCGGCTGCATCTCCTTCCGTGCATATCGTAAGAGTCGACTAAGGAACTCAGGTGCGTTCTCTCAGACGATGAGCAAGTCGTATGCTATGTTAAACGTGGCGTCAGGATATCCGTAGTGATCCTGCACTTCTGGCTACCCCATTATGGGAACACAGGCGTGTGTATATACAGGGTGTGGGTGACAGCCAGGCATATACTGAAATGCTGAACAAGTACCATTGTGTTGTGTTATACGACAGTGTTATTACTCGCAGGAAATGTATTTTTGATTTGATTATCAGTAATCTTTGCTCTCCGCGCCAATTGTATCGGGCGATCGTGTGACTAATTAAATGGGCTAATTGGTTATTGTGTGACATATTGCTGTTTTTTGGATCTTGACTCCCCATTGGGGTTGATCAGCTTTTTGAACTTTTTTGAGGGAAACTTTTTTTTTTTTAAACTATCTTTTGGTTAAAATTTTATTTTCAAGTCATTATATAAGGCCTAATCAAACGAACTAAACTATTTTTTCCCTGAAAATATGGGAAAAAATGTCGAAGAATTTTGCGATTTTCCTGCGAAAATTTTTAGTGTTTTCCACCTCAGAATCATGGTATGAAGTCATGGTATCAATATTTGCCTGGGTGTCACAAACACCCTGTATATGTATGGGCATAGAGGAATAAGATGCCATAGAGTGCTAACAGGGTCGATTCCGGCAGTCACACTTAAACCTTTAAACATTTTTAGATTCGACTAACCGTATAGGATCTATATCGATTTAAAGTTGCGTAACAACCATTCTCACATATAAGTTTTTAGACAGCAGCAAGACGAAAACTTCTTGCTGCCGAGCATGTTGAGCATGTTTCTTGAAGCGTACCTATTAGTAGCTAGGTACTCATAACAAAAAAGTATAAAATAAAAAAAAACATATATTAAAAAATCCAAAAACCCGACTGCTTAAAAAAGAACCAAAGGTGGTCTAGAATTCTATAATATTACTAGTGGACGCCCGCGACTTCGTCCGCGTGGAAATTGAATTGTAGCTTATATGACACGTTTGTCGGTTTACCATAGCAGTGCCATCTATTGATTACTTACTCAATCCAGTCGAAAAGTATCGACATCTGTTAGAATCTTTTGGAGTTAACAGATAATTGTGACTGTCAATTAATTACAGACAAATAATTTGCAATAAAATAAAATTGCGACTATAATTAAAGATCTAAGCTATCCTATCTCTCAAGTTGGACCAGACTGCTCACTATGTGCCAATTTAATTTAAAATCGGTTAAGTAGTTTAGGAGTCCATCGCGGACAAACATCGTGACAGGAGATTTATATATATTAAGATAAGATAAGAAGATAAGATTATGGAATGAATACCTAGGTATTGAAGAAAATAAAATATTTTCTAATGATGACGGCCAAGCTAATATTCCAATGGATCCTGGCTGTTCAGTTGTTATGTTACATCATTACTGTAATGTACAGTAATGCAATCTGAGGGTCAAGGACTGGAACTGTGAGGTACCAGAAAGTCCCATGGTTCATCGACACAGTTAGTAGGACATTAGCACTCTATCCCATTCCTCTATGGTATGAGATAGTGAACAGCGGAATCATGAAACCTGCACCTACGTTTAGCAAAGCGAGCTTGTAAGCGACTTGATTCGCTAGCCCATCGCCTGAACGAACATAATGCATTAAATATATCCACAATCAATACATACTTGAAAGATATAATTAAAACCAAATTTTACTTTTCCACTGTTATAATTATAAAAGTAAATTCGATAAATGTTGGTTTTCAGGTGTTAATTATTAACTGCTTACTGAAAAATATATTTCTATAATTACGCAGTAAATGTGAATGTGCGGTGATAGTAGACCAATGGTTACGACGTGCGCCTTTCAGTCGTAAGGCGCAAGCTCGAACCCAGTCACGGGCATGTACGGATTTTAGTTTATACAGGATGATTTTTGGTCGTCAACGTTCCCGAAAACTACGGAATCTCCTCATCATCACGATCATTTTTCTCCATGGAAGCATACCTGGGAAGTGTCTGGTTTCCAAAATATTAGGGTCCAAAGTTGAGTAAATGGACTGCGTTTTTCTGCATAAATGCACATAGACGCGCGTAGCAGGATTTTTTCACGAAAAATAATTAATATCTGTCTATAAAAAAACTAACATAAACACTAGACACTATAAATTTTGCACGACCAAGAAATTTAAAAAAAAAATTTAAAAAAAAAAAAAATTCCCAGCATTTTTTTTGGCATAAACTTACTTTATTTCATGTATAGAGTACGTACCCTTCGTTAAAGGTGGCCACAAAAAAACATCCTGTATGTTACGGGCAATTTGATAAGTCCGGACACTATTAATAATGGCCGGTCTGTATCCATAATAACCGACTCAATTGGACAATGTGATTTATAGGGTCCAGTGTTTATGCTAGTTTTTTCATAGACAGATATGAATTATTTCTCGTGAAAAAATCTTGCTACGCGCGTCTATGTGCATTTATGCAGAAAAACGCAGTCTATTTACTCAACTTTGGACCCTAATATCTTGTGAACACTTCCCATGTATGCTTCCGTGGAGAAAAATTATCGTGATGATGAAGAGATTCTTATACCTATGATGATGATGATCTTCGACCGTATTTCGACCAAGGCGACCAATCTCTACGGAGATTGGCCAGGTACGCAGGAGATATTATAGTGCACAAGTGTGTGCGCAAACACAGATGCACTCTCTATTCCCTCACTCTCATAGTCTGATAGGACGGAAAGCCGACACGACCGGAGAGAGATCAGGCGCAGTACCAACGGTTTTACGTGCTTTCCGAGGCAGGAGCTAAGCGACAATTTTGCAACATTAAAATCTGTACATGAAATAAATTCATTGGTACAGGCCCGTGACTGGGATCGACCTTACGCCTTCCGCTTGGAAGGTGCACGTCTTAACCACTGGGCTATCACCGCTTATATATTTACATATATATGGTTGTGTGTTCCTAGCTAGCTAGAAAGAATGCCGCCGAGTTCCTTAGTCGACTCTTACGACATGCACGGAAGGAGATAAGGAGATGCAGCTGATGCATTCAGCAATGGCCAACAAATACATAGAAAATAACGTAGTTTTTTTTTTTTTTTCATTCAAGTCAAACTCTTCATCATCACTACATTATAAAGTCGCTATGTATGCTTACATCTTTAAAACTATCCAACGGATATTGATGCGATTTTTTTAAACATATAGAGTGATTCAATAGCAAGGTTTATATGTATACCTAGGCACTCGCCCTGGCTTCGCAAGGGTGCAATATCCCTTCACACGGACGAAGTCGTGGCCGGCCGCTAGCACTTTATATTAAAGAGGCAAACGGGGCAATTTAATTAATACCTTTACAGGCACAAATGACTGGCATAATTCGAAATCGATCATTTTGCGAGTGTCTTCATATAATATTAAAGCAGCTACGTGGCTTTTCTCTGCATTGGAGGAAATTATTCACTTATCGAGTTTTTAGCCGACTCTTACGACAGGCACGATCGTTTAACATCTGTCACCGGTATGCTAAACGTGCAGCAGGATCTCCACTGTGATCCTGCGGTTCTCGCTACCCCACTTCGGGTTCACAGCCGTGTCTATACAGGGTGTAACAAAAGGGGTATGTTACGCGAGAAGCTACGTAGATAGCCCACTAAAAGGAACCCACCTACAAAATTTCAGACTCGAAATCACATGTTTATTTTTTTTAAATAGTATTTATTTCTTTATTTGAATAAGGCTTGCCAACAACATGAATATCACAAATTATTTGAGAAAATATTCTGATATATATGTCACTTACAGGCTAGCACAACATTACTAAATTAATTCAATAATAAAATAAATAATTTCAATTAAAATAAAGAAAACATGCTTAAAAAATCAAATTATACTTAAATTAAAATACATACATATTCTTCTACATAGTATGAAGAAATCCTAAACAACTCAGGAATGTTCATACAATCTTGAAAAATAAACATGTGATTTCGAGTCTCAAATTTTGGAAATAGGTTTTCTACAGCGGGTTATTTACATAGCTTTTTGCTTAACACACCCTTTCTGTTACACCCTGTATACAGGATGATTTTTTGGTCATCAACGTTCCCGAAAACTACGGAATCTCTCTTTAAACAATTTCTCTTTACTTGCTTGGCTTGCTGGAAGAGATCTCTGGTAGAGATAAGCTTGCCATTGTACATGCATCTCTTCTTTTATGTTGTATGCCATATTTCTTTTTGTGTATGTGCAATAAAGAATAAAGAAAACTACTAAACTTGCTAACAATACTAAAAAATCATTGAGACGACGTGTGTCTGATCCCGCGACGGGATCGGATAGGAATAAAATTATAAAAAACAGATCCTTTGCGGATTCACTTGCTGGGATCGGAACGGAATAGATCAAAATAAAATTGTCACTTAGCTATACCCGAGCAGGGTTGGTATCAGGCAGGCAGCCGGCCGTAACACAAACGTCAAATCCTTGGCAATATTTTCGAAATAAACCATTTTGCGCCGACCACATAAATATAGGGTAAAGGTCAGAAAGATGACGACTTATAGATACCAAGTCAACATCAAACTCACCCATCCAACGGCCGACCGCAGCACGGCTAGCTTAGCCTCAATGATCTCCAAACGAATAGCATGGGAACTTACATAATCCGCATATTTACATACCGCGGCTTCGCTTGCATAACAGCCGATTGTTTTAAATGTGCCGTTGGTAGGTATTAATAATATTTATGGTTGAGAGCTATTTTTCGTTATAGCGAGGTATATATGCGAAACTTATGCAATCGTTATAAAGCATACATATAAATGTCGAAGGCATATTGTAGAAGGTCCAGCCCCCCTAGCATGAACACGCGTCAAAGTGCATTTATGCAGAAAAACGGCAGTCTATTTACTCAACTTTGGACCCTAATATTTTGGAAACCAGACACTTCCCAGGTATGCTTCCATGGAGAAAAATGATCGTGACGATGAGGAGATTCCGTGGTTTTCGGTAACGTTGACGACCAAAAATCACCCTGTATAGGTCTAAGAAATTTTTTAGAGAAATTTCGAGTAAATATTCAATAAAAAAAATATCGCTTAACTCACGTCAGTTGAAAGAGTCTAAATAAAAGCTCGGGTTCCGTATCTGAATAATTAAGTGTGAACATTTTCTAATACAACTTTATCTTTTTTAATTGATCCAATATGTAACCTTATTCAACATAACTAAATAAAATTTTTATTTCAAAAAAATCTCGACATTGATCTCTGAAAAAAGGAAACATGACAAAACTCTCGCTAACTTTTGCAAAACTTTTCAAAGCTTCACGCGGACCCAGACATTTACACGAACACAAAGAAAAACACAAATTTCCAAACCCCTAACATAAATAAAAACCTCCTAACATATATACTTACATTGATAAAACTATTGTAAAGCATCACATCAAAAATCCTCTTCGAAAAACGAACACACACAAAAGAGACCCAATTTCCAACCCAAAAAGTTAACACACAAAAAAGTCTCGATCACTTTATTCCTTTGCCGCGAAAACAATTAGCCAAAAAAAAAAACGAAACGTAAACAAGCGCCAAGACAATGCACAAAGAATAGGTCTCGACTCAGAGATAAGCACTAACACTAAGTCGCTGTTGCATCACTTCACTGCGTTTTCAAGTTTGGAACGCGGGGTTTTGGCGCGCAACGGCAACACACCGCATTGGTCGGCGAGCCACGGTCGACTGCCGCTCACTGGCTGCGTTTAGGCCGGGTTGCCAGATGCGAGAAAGTCAACTGCCCGATATAATATTTATTTTGTGAAGTCGATTTGAGAAATGTAAAATATATAGGTAGATCACAAAGCTGAGATGAATATTTTTCTTCAAAGGTGCATATCATACCGATCTTGAGTAAATGTAGGCGAAAACTATAGATCACAGAATAGCTCTGCCTACGTAAAGGATAAAGGCGTGATTAAGATTTAAACATACCAAATACTTACATATTCTTTTATCTATTCAATCATCTACTAGATCAAAGTTAACCCTTAATTAGCATTAAAACTTAAGTTAAGTTATTTCAAGATATTATGGCCACGACCTAAAGGTTAACTCCAATTTATACGTGCATAATAATAATATATCAAATCTATGTAATTTCTTCGGAACGTTAATCAATCAGCTTTTTTTATATTAAATGGGCTTACGCTTGACCACAACGCGCCTGATGGTAAGCACCGTTGCAGTCTAAGATGGAGCGCGCTTGCCTAAAAGAAACCGGTTCACTCTCGACTTACAATACATCTACAATGTGATTACGATTATTACAAGTATTCCCGTAAAACTTGAGTTATCTCAAGAAATGGCATTAACCACCATATCATTAGTAGTCGACTCAAGCTTCGATTACACTCAATCATTGGCAAATAACTCGTTATAACACAGAAAATAATGTACTACTATTACTCACTCGAGTGCCCCTCAAATTTACTCAGAACACGGACATAAAACTTAGACGCGCTGTAGGTTGTAGTGCAAATACACAGAGATAGCAGCCAATTGGCCAACACATAAAATAAACAACAAAAGACACGCCTCCTAACACGTGTTTGTAACACGCGTCGGAGATAGTGACATTTCATAACATACTGGCAAAATAAGTAAATCATATTGAAACTGTAGCAAATTATACATATCCTCATGGCAATATTACTAAACGAAAGAAAACCTATGCTGATGCGGGGCTTCACTAGAATACATCAGCTGCATCTCTTTCCGTGCATGTCGTAAGAGTCGACTTGGAAACTCGGGAATTTTCTCAAACGATAAAACAACTTATCACTGAAAACAGTATACCTGTGTCCCATCATGCTAAACGTTGCTGAGAGATCCCCTTTATGGTCCTGCAGTTCTGGCTACTCCATTTCGGGAACACAGGTGTGTGTTTAGCGTTTTGTGACTTTTTTGTGTTTAACACCAACCAACATCAATAAAAGGCAATAAATCAACTTATATCACGTATCCAAAGTAAGCTTCCAAAAGCTCGCAATTTACAACCTAACAATACAATTCAAACATCACTAACAAGTGGACCAATAACAAATCTCAAGCTCCTACCATCTAAAAACCCCCGAAAAGCAAGCTTTCAAAAGCTCTCGCGTGTGGCAACACCGAAAGCGACGTTGCCGCTCCGCCCCCTAGAGCTAACCAACTAAATGAGGTTAACTTTTAGAGCACCGCAAGTTTTTTCTTTTAAAATTTTTCAGGCGCAGGCACGCCAGTTATAATCCCACACCGTAATTACGGTTTACAAGTTAGCGATAAAATGCAAAGTTTGGTGCTTTTTTACGCGTACTAGTCTCTTAAACGCTTAGGTAATTGCCCAATTAGATTTTTTTGATGCCGCGAAATATTGTCCGCAAACTTTTCTATGAAGAAAATTAATATGCGAAAGTTTGAAACTGAAAAGGAAAATTAAAATCACTAAAGCTGCGGTAATGAAACTATAAGTTTCATGAAAGAGAAAAAAACTACATAGAGACAAAAGCTTTACAAGCACATGACATCACAAATATAAATGTTTTCTGAAAGTTTTTTTTAAAAGCCAATCTCCTCTGAAACTCAAGCTTACTAGTAGACCCTAAAGAGTTCCACCATGTCATCCGTCTCCATCATCAGAGCTTTATTATCATTAAATTGTAAAAATATGTACTATTATTATTGCCTGTGCTGATGCGGCGCTTCACTAGAATACATCGGCTGCATCTCCTTCCGTGCATGTCGTAAGAGTCGACTAAGGAACTCAGGGGCGATCTCTCAGGCGACAAGCTAGCAACATTTCACTGTACTTACATCTCTCCCCGCTTTGCTGAACGAGGCTGTGGTCTCTCATTCATGAACCTGCCGTTCTGGTATACTATTACAGATTAAAACAAGCCACCTAACCCTAAATAATATGACAAACCGTATTTAACATTTGATTAGGATGAATTTATTGATTGTTTTTCGTAAAAAAAAAAACAATTTTACTCACATTCGTTATCGAACAGTATCGATTACCTATCGATATTGAGTGACACGATTTAATATATGTAATTATCAATAACACGAATTAGTCATACTATATTTAGTGATAATTCTATGGACCACTGCTTTGATTCATTACATTACATATAATCACGCCTTTATCCCTTACGGGGTAGACAGAGCACCAAGGGCCGATAGAACCACATGGTGCCACTTCTGACCAATTTGAGGGTATAGTTGAGATTGAAATGCATAACAAAGCATAGAAAATCCCGGGGACCTAACAAGCGACTACATAATATAGATGTAGCATTTGAAACGTGACCGTTTCCACCAGGGAGCGCGCATGGAGGAGCGGCTGGACGACGCCACCACCATTTTGATTCGTTTAATCATTTTTGCGTCGGGGGCAAACAAAATTAGCTAAACATATTTCCTATAGGAACCCTTACATAACATATTCTTAGGTAAGTACATAGCCACAACATATTAACAGAATCAAAGAAATGATAATATATAGTATTTTTAGTAATGATTATGGTCGATTCCCGCAGTCACACTTAAACCTAAACGTAAAATTAGTCCTACCTGTCCTTTTCTCTCTCGGCCATTTATGTTAAGAACGGAGAGACATAGACCTGACCATAGAGGAATAAGATGTCATAGAGTGCTAATGTCATACTAACTGTTCTGATGCACCATTAGACTTTTCGGTGCCTCACAATTCCAGTCCTTGACACTTGGAATATATTAGTGCAATGTATAGTAATGTAATACATTACTAATGTATTGTAACGTATAGTAATGCAATCTAAGTGTCAAGGACTGGAATTGTGAGGCACCGAAAAGTCTAATGGTGCATCGAAACTGTTAGTATGACATTAGCACTCTATGTCTACATCTTATTCCTCTATGACCTGACTAAGATTAGGTTAAGGTTTCAGTGTGACTGCCGGAATCGACCCTATTACCGCCGCAAAATTCAGGCAGAGGCCTAAGGGCCGATTTTTCCATTATTTATTTAAATATCAGTTGATGCTGTCTTCTAAAACTAGATCAATTCAGTGACAGCATTAACTTCGTGCTTCAGATAACCTATCAGACCATTTAAATAAATCTGCCCTCAAGGAAATAAGATAATAACATAGGTACCAACACCTGTCGTTCGACAAACACTGCGTTTGACGCGTAGCATAACGTACAAGCTAGAGGTGTCGCGTATATCCACGTTTACATAACCGAAATAAACAAGTCGTATTGTGTTACGTGTTTTCAGGATTGCGAAAAACAAACTGAGAAAAAAATACAATTGAAATCTATAATTATCTATCACCATCAGCCTATTGCAGTCCACTGCTGGACGTAGGCCTCCCCCAGGGCACGTCACAAGACTGCCATGGGGGGTATTTGCCCATAGTCACCACGCTGGGCAGGCGGGTCGCGTATATCCACGTTTTTGGAAACCCTTAATAACCGAAATAAACATGTGGGCAAATACCCCCCATGGCAGTCTTGTGACGTGCCCTGGGGGGTATTTGCAGAGTCGCGGGCGTAGTCACCACGCTGAACGCGGGCTAGGCGGGTTGGTGACTGCAGTTTGTATTTCTGGACTACGTTGTCACTGCCTGATGCAGAACCCTTAGCAGCCCAGCTAAACTACCGTCTTTCAGCATGATAAGCTGCTGCCCACCTCCTGGAAACCCTTAGATTTTGCCTCCTACGATACCCACGGGCAGACATGGGTGGTACGAATTCTACTCTGCCGGCACCACGCGGCTAATAATTATCTATACTATACAGCAACCCGCCCCATTTCGCACGGCCTCTCACGCGGACGAAGTCGTGGGCGGCCGCTAGTCTATATAATACTCGTCCTGTGCCGATGCGGACTTCACTAGAACACATCGGCTGCATCTCCTTCCGTGCATGTCGTAAGAGTCGACTAAGGAACTCAGGGACGGTCTCTCAGACGATGAGCAAGTCGCATGCTATGTTAAACGTGGCGTCAGGATATCCGTAGTGATCCTGCACTTCTGGCTACCCCATTATGGGAACACAGGCGTGTGTATATACAGGGTGTGGGTGACAGCCAGGCATATACTGAAATGCTGAACAAGTACCATTGTGTTGTGTTATACGACAGTGTTATTACTCGCAGGAAATGTATTTTTGATTTGATTATCAGTAATCTTTGCTCTCCGCGCCAATTGTATCGGGCGATCGTGTGACTAATTAAATGGGCTAATTGGTTATTGTGTGACATATTGCTGTTTTTTGGATCTTGACTCCCCATTGGGGTTGATCAGCTTTTTGAACTTTTTTGAGGGCAACTTTTTTTTGAAAATCATCTTTTGGTTAAAATTTTATTTTCAAGTCATTATATAAGGCCTAATCAAACGAACTAAACTATTTTTTCCCTGAAAATATGGAAAAAATGTCGAAGAATTTTGCGATTTTCCTGCGAAAATTTTTAGTTTTCCACCTCAGAATCATGGTATGAAGTCATGGTATCAATATTTGCCTGGCTGTCACAAACACCCTGTATATGTATGGGCATAGAGGAATAAGATGCCATAGAGTGCTAACAGGGTCGATTCCGGCAGTCACACTTAAACCTTTAAACATTTTTAGATTCGACTAACCGTATAGGATCTATATCGATTGAAAGTTGCGTAACAACCATTCTCACATATAAGTTTTTAGACAGCAGCAAGACGAACACTTCTTGCTGCCGAGCATGTTGAGCATGTTTCTTGAAGCGTAGGTACCTATTAGTAGCTAGGTAGGTACTCATAACAAAGAAGTATAAAATAAAAAAAAACATATATTAAAAAATCCAAAAACCCGACTGCTTCAAACTATGTGCACGATGTCCGGTGGTCTAGAATTCTATAATATTACTAGTGGACGCCCGCGACTTCGTCCGCGTGGAAATTGAATTGTAGCTTATATGACACGTTTGTCGGTTTACCATAGCAGTGCCATCTATTGATTACTTACTCAATCCAGTCGAAAAGTATCGACATCTGTTAGAATCTTTTGGAGTTAACAGATAATTGTGACTGTCAATTAATTATAGACAAATAATTTGCAATAAAATAAAATTGCGACTATAATTAAAGATCTAAGCTATCCTATCTCTCAAGTTGGACCAGACTGCTCACGGTGTGCCAATTTAATTTAAAATCGGTTAAGTAGTTTAGGAGTCCATCGCGGACAAACATCGTGACAGGAGATTTATATATATTAAGATATATATATTAAGATTATGTAATGAATACCTAGGTATTGAAGAAAATAAAATATTTTCTAATGATGACGGCCAAGCTAATATTCCAATGGATCCTGGCTGTTCAGTTGTTATGTTACATCATTACTGTAATGTACAGTAATGCAATCTGAGGGTCAAGGACTGGAACTGTGAGGTACCGGAAAGTCCCATGGTTCATCGACGCAGTTAGTAGTTTCTAATTTACTAATTTCTATAATCCTGAGGATGCCACGGTTGTTGGCGAAACATATGTAGATTATTTATCTAGTTTTTGATTTCGGAATAGTGCAATGTATCGTCTTGCATGCTAGGTGCTCGGGTCTGGTTTCTCATGGCGACTGTAGTTAGTGCAAGTGCCTGTTGTCGCAATTATGAGTTATCAGATCCGAGGGTCAGTGGAGGGTGTAGGGCCCGGTGGTGGGCACACCCATAGTGAAGGACATTAGCACTCTATCCTATTCCTCTATGCCATAGAGTCTATGGTATGAGATAGTGAACAGCGGAATCATGAAACCTGCACCTACGTGTAGCATAGCGAGCTTGTAAACGATCAAGTCGCCAGCTCATCGCCTGAACGAACATAATGCATTAAAGATATCCACAATCAATACATACTTGAAAGATATAATTAAAACCAAATTTTACTTTTCCACTGTTATAATTATAAAAGTAAATTCGATAAATGTTGGTTTTCAGGTGTTAATTATTAACTGCTTACTGAAAAATATATTTTACTCGTATAATTACGCAGTAAATGTGAATGTGCGGTGATAGTAGACCAATGGTTACGACGTGCGCCTTTCAGTCGTAAGGCGCAAGCTCGAACCCAGTCACGGGCATGTACGGATTTTAGTTTATACAGAATGATTTTTGGTCGTCAACGTTCCCGAAAACTACGGAATCTCCTCATCATCACGATCATTTTTCTCCATGGAAGCATACCTGGGAAGTGTCTGGTTTCCAAAATATTAGGGTCCAAAGTTGAGTAAATAGACTGCGTTTTTCTGCATAAATGCACATACCTAGACGCGCGTAGCAGGATTTTTTCACGAAAAATAATTAATATCTGTCTATAAAAAAACTAACATAAACACTAGACACTATAAATTTTGCACGACCAAGGCGGATGTATTAATCTATCCTGTATGTTACGGGCAATGATAAGTACGGGCAATATTGAGTTAATGTGTTTGTTCCGGACATTATGCGGTTTTTAATACATTGATCTTTAGGGTCATTCATACGATAGGCTTGCACCGTACGATTGGACAAATAGAATAAAACCGCATGATCACATATTGCTATTAGTTATATATTGCTATTAGTGCTATTAGCTATATTGCCAGATTCGGATCCGCCGAAAAAGGTAAATACATAATAACCGACTCAATTGGACAATGTGATTTATAGGGTCCAGTGTTTATGCTAGTTTTTTCATAGACAGATATGAATTATTTCTCGTGAAAAAATCTTGCTACGCGCGTCTATGTGCATTTATGCAGAAAAACGCAGTCTATTTACTCAACTTTGGACCCTAATATCTTGTGAACACTTCCCATGTATGCTTCCGTGGAGAAAAATTATCGTGATGATGAAGAGATTCTTATACCTATGATGATGATGATCTCCAACCGTATTTTGACCAAGGCGACCAATCTCTACGGAGATTGGCCAGGTACGCAGGAGATATTATAGTGCATAAGTGTGTGCTCAAACACAGATGCACTCTCTATTCCGTTACTCTCATAGTCCGATGGGACGGAAAGCCGACACGACCGGAGAGAGATCAGGCGCAGGCCCAACGGTTTTACGTGCTTTCCGAGGCACGAGCTAAGTGACAATTTTCCAACATTAAAATCTGTACATGAAATAAATTCAAAAATGATTTTTTTTTTCAAATCAGCAATCTCGAATAATTACTGCACTGAAATGTATGGAACAGCAGCTGATTCTTTTTTTTTTTCAATATTTCGGAGTAGGTCCCATAGTGAAAGTTGCTTCTTTTAACCTACCTAGTTTCGTGTCAAAAGATAATCACTAATTTTGGATAGACCTTATATGTATACCCAGTATCAGCATTCCACCGTGCGAACCCGGAGCGGGTAGCAAGTAACATATAATAAAATTAAACTAGCAAACAATAAACTTATCTTACGAACAAAGTTTAGGCGACGTTGCCGTTCCTCTCCCCCCTATGCTAAAGAGCGAGACGGAACGAATACAACTGGGGAAGTTACGTAGTAGAGTGCGTTTCGTAGAATAATTCCTACGGCTGATTACGGAACTAACATTTATTTGTATGCAGTGACACAGATAATGTAGTCACACACATAGTAACTAGCGCCATCATCCGAAGGATGTATACGTTGAAACGCACTTACGAGCTCAGTTTCCTTGAATTAATGGCGCTAGTAGCTTAGTATAATAACTAGATAATAATTGTAGCTAGTGTCCGCCCGCAGTTTCGTCCACTTAAGCTTCATAGTTATTATGTCTGATGTATAAAAGCTATATAATTGCCAAGTTTTATCGAAATTCGTTTGGTATTTTTTGCGAGAAAACCTAGCAAACGTCCAATCTAAACATCCATTGTCACAAACTTTAAGATTTATAATACCTACATATTAGTAGGTATGTATAATTTTACATTATTGTAATAAATAATTAAATCTATATCGATGTCTGTACATGGAAGATATATGAGAAAATATATTATAGGAGACCTTTATCAACGCAATAGTACCCAAAAATAATGATTTTTTGAATTTTTGTCTGTCTGTGCGTTTATGCATGCTAATCTCAGAAACGGCTGAACCGATTTCGATGCAGTTTTCAGGAATATATTGTGACAGGCCCCACTTAACATATAGGCTACTTTTTATCCCGGATAATTTCGATATTTTGTTTTTTCTGTAGTCCACGCGTACGTACGGAGTAGCGGGCGTCCATTAGTATGTATTAATTCACACACTTTACAACGGTATACATAAATACATCTAATAAGTACAGAAACATCCATGACTCGGAAACCAAACATCGATATTCATCATATCAATGTTTGCACCTACCGGGATTCGAACCCAGGACCTATAGCGTCGCAGGCACGGTCACTACCAACTACACCAGGGGTTCCCAAACTTTTTTCTCATAGACCCCTTTCAAAAGTTAACTGGTTCTGGTGGGCCCCCTACAGGCCGGCACCACATACGAATTCATTGTAAACCAACATTTTTTCTCGTCAACGTAGACCCCCATCGAGTCTCCTGTGGACCCCTGGGGAACCACTGAACTACACCAATCGGCCGTCAAAAGTTACCTTGTAAGGTAAACTAAAAGTTAGTAAAAAAAAAATTAACTATCACAAAACTTTATACCGATTATCTATTCACTTATTTATCAGTTGATTGTTTTAGTTCGTCAACTATTATTTGAGTGGTTTAACTAGGTTTTCAGGTTATCTGTTAAGGCGCGTAGCTCCTTCAGAAATTACGTTACTACTTTCTAAGGCCTACACTCTTCATATTTTATATTAAACAAAAAAAAAACTAACAACTATCAACACTAATACAACATTTGTATCATAGGATGTTTACACTATGAGCACAATAACTTTTTTTTAATAACCTCATTTATTAAAAGAAAAAACGCGACTGCGTAATAATTTTGATCCCGTGACCACAATCGAATGCAAAATCCTAGAACGCGATATCGAAGTTTCTCACAATGATTGGAATATATACATAGGCCACACAACAACTAGTGGCGCTGCGGGGCCGGAAGCGCTTCCCTTTTCACCACGCCACACTGGTGACCCCTGTGAACTGGACATACGCAACCTTCAGCCTTCAGAAACTTCACCATCATCGCAGCACTCCGCAGCAAAGGTATCATCACAACAGCATCACCTCTCCTCTCCTTCCACGACAGCAGCAGCAGCACGCCAGCAGCCAGCAGATTCATAAGAAGCCGCCATGACAGCTTCCTTCCCTTTCACCACCCCCACACAGTGTCACTCTCACGACTGACGAATCTAATGATGTCTCCTCAAATGCGACAAGCCGTTTAGGCTCTAGAGCAGTCTTTCCCAAAGTGGGCGATAACGCCCTTCGTGGGCGTTGGAGGCCTAGAGACGGAAAATTAAGGCCCTAGAAAAAAATAGCGCAACTAATATGCTATTGACATTTTTAAGGTGAAATAAAAATGGGGACCGCAAACTGATTTTCAAAGTGGGCGTTAGACGACATAAGTTTGCAAACCTCTGCTCTAGAGCGTGCCAAATAAATATACAAATGTACATTATACACTCAAAAACATAGCCCTCCTTCTGGCGCAGGCGGATAAAAATGTTAGTTCTAAAATCAGGCATAGAACTTATTCCATAAAACGGACACTAGTATCATATAACCTGTGGTCAAGTCCACCCACAGAGATGTAGTGGACGAAATGGGCAAACTTTTTTGTATGCAGTGACACAGACAATGTGGTCATACACATAGTAACTAGCGCCATCCTTCATCGGAACTATTCTATGAACTGACAATTTGATGGCTTACATCAGGACGGGGGCCCATCTCCCGTTTGTTTCTGATATCTATGGTCAAGTCAATATTATCCACGCGCGCCTCACGCTATGTCTAATGGAATGAAACAAACGAATCGAACGGCTAAATATCACGATGCATATTTGATTGTTCCCTTAATCGGAATCGCTGTGGACTACAGTCTACCACGGGTATAAGTAGACCACCAAACTCCGATATGTTTCCAGCAGGTGCCGATAATGATGATAGGGAAGACCTGAAGCGAAATAAAATGCGAAAGGGGGTTGGCAGAGATCTGTGGAGGCCGTCTGCCCCATCTAGGAGACACAGGAACATAATGCATGTGCTGATGCGTTGCTTCAATATACCACGCTTTTTTGACGAGAGATGTAAATGACTATGTATGTAAGTAAACAAGCGCCTCGGCAAGCGTAGCGCTGGAGGATTCGAACCCAGGACCTATGGCGTCGCAGACAGGGTCACTACCTACTACACCAATCGGCCGTCAAATTTAAACATCCTGGTGTAGCCACACAGTTGCCGCCGACTGTAAAAACAACCAAAGCCTTAGACACCAGCCCATAATTGGTACATTAATCATTCATACCACGTAAGGTACAGCCTACTAACTAGATCATCAGCTACACCCTTCGCCGACCTTTGAATTTGAGGACTCGTGATTGCGATCTCGGGCAACTACAGTTGCGATGAAAAACCAGCACCCGTATGATGAATTTGGTGAGAGCGAGATGTCTCACTTTTAAACGTCAAATTCACAGAGCTATTAATAACTAGATAAACTAAGTATATGTAATTTGCATGTAAAAAATAGACATAAGAATTAGAATAGACACTCGTTCTCGAGCCAGGACTGAATGAATTAGGGCTGATAGAAGTGGTTTGCAATCCCTTTTTACACACCAATTAGAAACACTTGCCCTGTCTAGTTTAGTATTTAGCTTTGGGAATTTGACGTTTAAGAGACATCTCGCTCTCACCAAATTCATCATACATGTGCTGATCATTTAACATAGTAATCCTAACTAATATTACCTATAATTTATTATCTACTAGCGGACGCCCGCGACTCCGTCCGCGTGGACTGCAGAAAAGACAGAAGAATTCAGAAGGCGCCATCTGTTGCAGACTTATGGAACGTACGATTAATAACAACAACCAACGTTGATGATCAGTTTTTTATTAATTATTAGTTATTAAGACCATTAATTTAAATAATAACTATCCTATCATCTAAGTTGGACCAAATTACATATATATGCCAATTTTCATGAATATCAGTTGACTTGTTTTTGAGTTTATTCGGAACATACACAGTGACACGGATTTTTTATATATTAAGATTTATTACCTTACCTATAAACCTTACCTTGATTATAAACGCGCCTTAATTATAAACGCGAAAGTTTGTAAGTATGGATGGATGTTTGTTACTCTTTCACGTAAAAACGGCTGGAGCGATTTTAATAAAATTTGGTATGGAGTTAGCCGACTCCCTGGAGTAACAAATATGCTACTTTTTATCCCGGACAATGTCGACATTTACATAGTTTTTTCTGCAGTCCACGCGGAGGAAGTCGCGGGCGTCCACTAGTTGCCTGTAAATGCAAAAGTAACTCTGCCTGTCTCGCTTTCACGACAAAACTACTCATCCGTTTTAATGATATTTGGTACCCAGCCCAGAGCCTGAGAAAGGATACCTTTTATTACGGATAATTTCGATAACATTTTTTTGTCTGCAGTTCACGCGGACGGAGTTGTGGGCGTTTAGGGAATACATCAGCTGCATCTCCTTCTGTGCATGTCGTAAGAGTCGACTAAGGCAACTCAGGGGCGTTCTTTCAGGCGATGCCGCTATGCTTTGCTAAGGTTAAGGCCGAAGAATCTCTTTTGCGACCATGCAGTTCTGGTCACCCCATGTACATATGAATGTATTTATTATCCGTGATCAACCTCACTTCCAAGGAGCTCTATCCAGCATGCTCCATTAGAACCAGGTCATCAAATCAGCATAGGCCACGTACGTGCAATTAGTCACTAGTAAGGACATGGAGCCAACACGGAGGAGATGTTTTAACGGCGTTGCGGAAAGAGTTGCCGCGACTAGAAAGAGTAAGGAAGTATCTTTTTTAACAGTTCATAGTGATGACCCCCTTTGAACTTTTATAAAAGAAAAGTTTGCGAATATTATACTGCTTGAATGCGCAAAATCTGCACAAAATCCTTTGTACTCCGCATCCATACTACAACTATAGGTACTTACATTCGCTACTCCTCTATGTATCAGCTATGTAGAGGCCGTCAATGAAGACCTAGGCCTGCAATTGCGGCCACCCTCTAATCTAAGCCCTGGGGCCTATTATTTTAATATCGATGTGCCTTGTCGATATCGAGTATTGAAAATTACACGTTCAATAAATAGAAAAAGCTTAGGTAATGCCGGTAAAACTAGCAAAGCGAGCAATAAGCAATTACAAAAGTTTTTTTTTAACCTTTTACTTGAAAAAATATGATTTAGCTGTTAAAACGTGTTACACTTATCTGCCCCAGTATCGGCCATCTTCTTTGACATTCACAGTGATGATCACTCAATAGAAACTTAATCAAATGGATTCATGCCTTATTTATACTATGCCTCAGGTCCTGGGGGTCTACTCTGAAATGCCGCTTTCGTATCTTTCGGTTCGACCGAAGCCCGGCCGAATCGAAGCCTTTGACCCTACTACGAAATTGCTTCGGATGTTCACAACTCATTCGGAACCATAGAGAATAATTCACATTGACTAATATTATAAGCTTTCTATTATCTAGTCTTATACCCGTCAAATAGAGTTCGATCGGACCGAATGAAAAAACGGCGCGACTGATCCGATCGAAGGAAGTTCGTAGTAGGAAACACCTCGATATTCGGCCGATACTTCGTTTATCGTCACTTCAGAGTAGACCCCCTGGGTTCGAATCCTGGTAGGTGCAAACATAGATAATATAGATATGATGAACACCAATGTTTGTTTCCGAGTCATGAATGTTTCTATATTTATGTTTCTATTTATATATTTATTTTATATATTTATTTATTCCGGGAAAGAAGCGAATCCACTATACGCCAACCGTCGTGGCACACGCAGTCATAAAACGTTATATGACAGTGCGTGCCACGACGGTTGGCCTATACTACAGCAAAATATTCGCACGCCAATAGGTCGACAACATATAAATAGAAATGGCAAAGCCACCCCTAAGTGGGGGCCACCACCTGTGCAAATCGTGCGTATCTACCGACACAGGTTTTGTACGGGGGGAAGCGTTTCCATTGGCATGCGCTGGCGCAGGTAACACGTATGATAGCTAGCGCACACGTGGGAACGAAGAATATAAAATTTAACCGTGTTACTGAAGTTTTTAGCTACGGTTAAGGGTGCTTGTGACAGCCAGGCAAATATTGATATGGCGACTTCAGACCATGATTCTGAGGCGGAAACCAATGAAAATTTTCGAAGGAAAATTGCAAAAAAATTTCCGACATTTTTTCATTTTTATATGAAAAAAATTGTGTATGCAGTTCGTTTAAGTAAGCCTTAGATAATGATATTAAAAACAATAATTTTACCCATGGACGATTTAAAAAAAAGTTACCCGCGAAAATGTTCAATTAACTAACCCCACTGGACAGTCACAAGTGATCCAAAAAACGGCAATGTATCACACAATAGCCAATAACCCTGTTTAACTAGTCACAGGATCGCCCGATACAATTGGCGCGGAGAACAAACATTCCGGCTAATCAAATTAAAAATGCCTTTCCTGCAAATACTGTCGTATAACTCAAAGCAATGGTACTTGCTCAGTATTTCTGTATATGCCTGGCTGTCACACACACCCTGTATACTTCGTTCCTATTACCGTTATAGTATGATACGATAAATAAGCAGAATCGCTAACAAAATGTAAGAAATATTAACATGAACTCCACTATCTCGTATCGACCAACGCGCACGCGCACCGCTAATAATTCCGACGCACGCGCCTCGCGACAGATGTTCGCGTTCGGGAACGCTCGGGCGTCTTCGGCTCTCGGCTATTGAAGGGTAGAAAGTTCCGAGTATGTCGGCTGTAGGAGGGCAAATCAAAGATAAAACCAGGTAGAGTGCGTTTCATCAAATATTTCCTTTTGAATGGTGGCGCTAATTACTATGTATTAACATTATCTGTGTTAGCTAGAATACAAAAAGTTTACTTCTGCAATCAGTCATCATCAGGGTCAGATGTTAAAATCAGTGACAAGATCATGAAGAATGCCCACCAAGTCGCTTACGACATACACCATCTCAGTGAAAGAATTTTGCCCGCCATGTATCCAGTCATAGGACTGGGTTCGAATCCCTCTTATGTTTCCGAGTCGATCTACTAGTGGAAGGAAGATGCAGTAGCCTGGGACCTGTCACAATATATTCCTCTAATCGGTTAATGAGATTTAGTCCCTTCCCAAGAAATCAATTCTTATTTCTGATTTTAGCTTCACATGTACATTGTGAATTCCCGCCGTAATTTATTCGTTCTTAATAATGAACGTACAGGTCTAATTTCGTATGATCGCGCTTGTCGAACTCGAGGTTCCTAGTATGGTAGTGATTCCCTGCCGCGAAATTCGTCCGCCAGGGTCAGCTGGGTTCGAATCCCGGTAGGTGCAAACATTGATATATGATGTTATGTTTCCGAGTCATGGATGTTTCTATACTTATCTATGTATTTATATACCGTTGCTTAGTACCCACGACACAAGACCTTAGGGATCTTAGTGTGGGACTAGGTTAATGTGTTGTGTAAAAAAAAAATAATATTTTAAAACCCAAGGAACTCCACAATCTGCGATCCTTTTTAATCTCGATCAAGACAAGTTGAACGACCGATTTGAAAAAAAAAAAAGATCAAACCGAGGGGGATTTGAATAGCGGGCCTTGTAGGGTCTGTCCTAGGGGTCCTTCCCGACCCTATTGGGGTCGACTCGGCCCTATATCTTTGTGATTGCGGCTATTGATATGCGATGCGCACGCGCTCGGCTTGTCGTGTGATTTGTGAATGTTTAGGATTTGTCTGCTGGTGTGTACGAGTATGTCGTAGGCATATTGTAGATCACGCCGTATTTCAAAACGGCTGGGCATTTTCTGTGGAATCTTCTAGCCGTCTCTCTTCTTCTGACCCGATAGCTCAGTTGGTTAGAGCGATGCACGGAATGCGAGAGGTCGTGAGTTCAAATCTCACTCGGGTGATTTTTTTTTCATTTTCCTATTAATATCTTAATTAATATAAATTTATAAGATACTTCTCGATAATATAATCTCACTCGGGTTTTTTTTTTCATTTTCTTATTAATATTTATAAAAAAATCTGTTGCATAGTTTAAAGCGACTTTGTTTTATAATACACTCATATGAGTATGATTAAAGCTTGAGTCAACCACTCATGATACCGGGGCTAGCCTCTGCCGCCCATCCGGCGCAGGAGCGCACAAACTGGATTCCTTGCGCACCTGTCGCGCTCAACGCACGAGAGGATGTCGGCGCGCGTAATTGTATAATGGTGCATTTCGGATATTTATAACTGGCTGGTGCCCGCGACTTTGTTTGTGTTACTATAAATTAAGGCCTATGTGTTTTACTGCTGTATTAGCTATGTCACCGCTAAGTAGCATCGATATCCGTTCAGTAGCTTTGCGTGAAATGCTAGTTCATCGCCTGAGAGAACGCTCCTGAGTTCAGTCTATCTGAGATGCAGCTGATGTATTATAATGAAGCTCCGCATCAGCACAGGATACTTCTCCTTTTTAAAACCATACAAAACAAACATCAGCCTACTGCAGTCCACTGCTGGATACCTTCTCCTCCAGGGCACGCGACAAGGCTACTATGATTTTTGCCCATAGTCACCACACTGGGCAGGCGGGTTGGTAACCGTAGTGTGATTTTCGAACTATGCCAATACGGAAGGCGCTGCTGCCCACCTCTTGCTGACTTGCTTAGGTTCCTGTGTCCCGTAGATGGGGCAGAGGGCCTCCACAGATCACCGCCATCCCGTGAGCTTCGCGTTTTAATTTGCTCCAGCGCGCGTATGATGAATTTGGTGAGAGTGAGATGTCTCACTTTTAAACGTCAAATCCACAGAGCTAAGTAATAACTAGACAAGGCAAGTGTTTCTACTTGTGTAAAAAGGGATTGCAAATCACTTCTATCGACCCTAATTCCTTCAGTTGAGGCTCGAGGACGAGTGTCTATTCTAATTCTTAAGTAAATTTTTTTACATGCAAAGTACATACACTTAGTTTATCTAGTTATTAATAGCTCTGTGAATGCTGGTCTTTCTTGCCCATCTTTCAGAAACCCTTAATCTTACGACACCCACGGGAAGACATAAGCCTATCTACCCTACCCGCACCACACAGCACAACAACCTACACACCCTGATGAATTGGAATGGACAAACAGTAACGGCCGATTGGTGTAGTTGGTAGTGGCCCTGCCTGCGACGTCATAGGTCCTGGGTTCGAATCCCGGTAGGTGCAAACATTGATATGATGAATATCGATGTTTGTTTCCGAATCATGGATGTTTCTATACTTATCTATGTATTTATATACCGTTGCTTAGTACCCACGACACAAGACCTTAGGGATCTTAATGTGGGACTAGGTCAATGTGTTGTGAAGTGTGTAAAAAAAAAACAAGGGTGGCCGAACAACGGGCACCGATCCTCCGATCGCCAGCATCACTCTCGGAAGCCTGCAGCAAGCCTAGAAGGCTGCTGACCTTTTGGGAAAGTCTGGTTAAGTTGGAGCAGACAGGTAAGGTAAAATACGTACAATGGCCTTACTTAAGGCTAAGTAAAATGCACGGTCAAACTAACACCCTGATTAATTCCGTCCTCACCTCACCCAGATGACTTGCTTGATCATGACGATGACTCCAAGACCGGTTCCTCGACCGATGAGGCCTCGCGGGTCATCGCAAAGTCAACATTCGTCATCATAGTACCCGCACCTGGTCAGCCTTATTTACATATGCGGGGCTACTATTGGTTCTCGGTATCTTATCTGACGTTAACTGATATAACACGACTTCGTTCGCGTGAGGTGGTATTGCAACCGCGCAAAGCCGGAGCGGGTCCCTAGCTATAATTATAAACCTTCCTCTTGAAAATGTATTTAAAAACCGCATCAAAATCTGTTGCGCAGTTTAAAAGCTCTAAGCATACATATGGACAGACAGACAACGGGATTTTTTTATACTATGTAGTGATGATAAATACATACAGGATGGTTTTACGTTAGCCACCCTTAACGAAGGATACGTACTCTATACATCAATTAAAGTAAGTTTATGCCAAAAAAATGCTGGGAGCCGAAGATTTTTTTTTTTAATTTTGATTACTTGATCGGGCGAATTTTATAGTGTCCGATGTTTATGCTAGTTTTTTCATAGACAGATATTAATTATTTCTCTTGAAAAAATCTTGCTACGCGCGACTATGTGCATTTATGCAGAAAAACGCAGTCTATATACTCAACTTTGGACCCTATTATCTTTGGAACCAGACACTCCCCAGGTATGCTTCCATGGAGAAAAACGATCGTGATGATGAGGAGATTCCGTAGTTTTCGGGACCGTTGACGACCAAAAATCATCCTGTATACACTGGGCTGGGTTCCCACAATAAGGCAATAGCCAGAGCTGCAGGATTGTTTAGAAGATACCGTAGCCACGTTTAGGATAGCGAGAGAGATGCTAACGATCACTGAGCAGTTGCTAGCTCATCGCCTGAGAGTATGCCCGAGTTTCTTAGTCGACTCTTACGGCATGCACGGAAGGAGATGAAGCCCATGTATTCTAGTGGGCAGTTCTCTTGAGCAATAACATATGATTGGGAAATAATTGAGGCTAAGCAGTGTGATCAACGGTTTGCATTTGGATGGGACAACCTACGTCGCTCGAGGAGTTGTTTATTATTTCTTCGCTAGTTCTGTTGTATATTTAGGACAGGTATTTACTCTCACAAATATAGTCAAGTACTAAGTAACCTAGCTTTAGGAGTCCTTTGTAAATAAATAGACCAATTAAGAATAAGACTGATAAATATTATTACTAGTACACAAGCCAGTAGAGGGACAAGAGGGTCTTGGTGTTTTGTAGGCGATGGGCTGACCACCTGTCACTACTAACCGAACTTGTACATCTCAACTATACCCTAAAAATTGGTCAGAAGTGGCACCATGTGGTTCTATCGGACCTTAGTGCTCTGCCTACCCCGTAAGGGATAAAGGCGTGATTATATGTATGTATGTGACTAAAATAGGGTAGTCAGAAATGTAGCATCAGACACAACCCTACAGGTATTATCATAGCATACCATAAAATATACATACCTACATATAATCACGCCTTTATCCCTTACGAGATAAAGGCGTGATCCCTTACTAGTATAATCATCATCATCATCATCAGCCTATTGCAGTCCACTGCTGGACGTAGGCCTCCCCCAGGGCACGCCACAAGACTGCCATGGGGGTATTTGCCCATAGTCACCACGCTGGGCAGGCGGGTTGGTGACCCGTATAATAGTGACTAGTAAGAAATCGAGAACAAGTAGTAACCCGTCTGTCTGTCCACATAATATATTCCGCCATTACTATATAATTAGGCCATTTCTATACAGAGACAATATCGTATTACAGTTGTGCCGAAATTGATAAATAACAATAGCTATGGACCGATGAGAGCACCTGGCAGAAATATAATCAACATCTATCTATATATAAGGTACATACTAGCAGCCGCAAACGACTTCGTTCGCGTAAAAGGGCATTACACCCGTGTGAAGCCGGGACAGGTCCCTAGTTATACTTATAAACCTTCCTCTTGAATCAATCTATCTAATAAAAAACTGCATCATAATCCGTAGCGTCGTTTTAAAGATCTAAGCATACATACGGACAGACAGACTGCGGGACGACTCGTATTTTATAATAATTATCATGTAGGACTATACTAGACTAGACTTCTCATGGCTGATATGATGATATAGGTACATAAGCCCCATCTCAACGGAGATAGCGAAACAGATATTATAGTGCACAAGTGTGTGCGCAAACAAAGGTGCACTCTCTATTCCCTCACTCGCGTAGTCCGATGGTAAAGCTGACACAACCGGAGAGACATCAGGCGCAGGACCACCGGTTTTGCGTGCTTTCCGAGACAAAAGACAATTTTATAGCAAAACCCGTACATGAATCAAATTCTGAATCGAATTTATTTCTTATCCGTCGTTTAATAAGTTTATTCAACAAATATTTCGCCAAACAGATAAGCTATCAGTAAGCGCACGTGTCAACGAGGTAACTTGTTAGAGCTTATCTATTGAAAAGTTTAAATATTATTTTAGGTGCTTCACGCCTGTATTGTAGGTATTTTTATTTACAAATACCTACGTATTTATTCACTGGAATACATAAGCCACACCTCCTTCCGTGCATGTCGTAAGAGTCGGTAAGAGTCAACAACTAAGGAACTTAGCGGCAGGCGAATTTACATACCTATGTGTTTAACTTGGCCGCGTGGTGCCGGCAGAGTAGAATTTGTACCACCCCATGTCTGCCCGTGGGTATCGTACGAGGCGATTAAGGGTGTCCGGAACGTGGGCAGCAGCGCCTCCCGTGTTGACAACATAGTCCAAAATACAAACTGCGGTCACCAACCCGCCTGCCCAGCGTAGTGACTATGGGCAAATAACCCCCATGGCAGTCTTGTGGCGTGCTCCGGGGGAGGCCTACGTCCAGCAGTGGACTGCAATAGGCTGATGATGATGATGATGATGATGTAGTATTTAACTGAAACTGTGACCATATTCCAGTGCTGATGCGGGAGGTCACTAGAATACATCAGCTGCATCTCCTCCCTTACATGTCGATATTCGACAAAGGGAGACACGTTTTTCAGGCGATATGAGCTAGCAAACTTGTCACTGATCTTCTACATCTGGCCCTGTAATGCTAAACGTGACTTTAGTACCTCTTCATCCTGCAGATGTAGCTACTCCAATTTGGAAACGCAGTCGTGTCTAAAACACGACATTAAATTTGTTCTATTTCTACACCTACAAAATGCACAGCTGTAACCCCATAGATAAATTAAATAGGACTTTTTCTTCGTCTTTTGACGGTTACCGACCAGTCGCAAGCCTACAGCATGCGCGCACGCATGCCGCGGCGATTTTTTCGCGCGCAGTTTCTTGACCGGGCTATTTCGGAAACGCATCGAAATCGCAGCTTTATCGCCCGAAGGGGGAACGCGACTCGGGTTCACGCCACGGTACGTGGTATACGATATAGCGGGATAGATAGAAAACTACACGTGACGTCATCATGTGTCACGAACAAGGAATGCTGTATAGAGGGATTGACACGAAACTACACGTAACGTCATCATGTGTCACGAACAAGGTATATGATATAGCGAAGCGGGATAGTTACGAAACTACCCGTAACGTCATCATGTGTCACGAACCAGGATAAACACTAAACTTTTAAAGGATTTGCTGAATGTCCCACGAAAAAGCGTGATGCAGGCAGAGTAGAGTTTGTACCACCCCATGCCTGCTCGTGGGTATCGTACGAGGTGTTTAAGGGTTTCCGGGAGGTTGACAGCAGCGGTCCAAAAATCACACTGCGGTTACCAACCCGCCTGCCCAGAGTGGTGACTATAGGCGAAAGCCCCCTATGGCCGTAGCCTTGTGGCGTGCTCTGGGGGAGGCCTACGTCCAGCAGTGGACAAGTGATTCAAAAGCGGCTACTGAGCATAATATCCAAGACGTTAACTTGAAAGTTATTTATGTATTGGCGACGATTCATATCGTAAGTCAATGTATTATGCATTATTAAAAATTATTAATAGTCAATTAAATATAAGAATAAAAATCAATACAATTCCTATCACGTCAATCGTTAGCATAAATAAAACTGCATTCGTCAGAATATTAATTGCTGTTATTAATATACAGGGTGTAACAGAAAGGGTATGTTAAGCGAAAAGCTATATAAATAGCCCACTAAAAGGAACCTACCCACAAAATTTGAGAGTCGAAATCGCATGTTTATTTTTCCAGATAGTATGGAGAATTCCTAAACAACTCAGGAATGTTCATACAATCTTGAAAAATAAACATGTGATTTCGAGTCTCAAATTTTGGGAATAGGTTCTCAATAATGGGCTATTTACATACCTTTTCGCTTAACATACCCTTTCTGTTACACCCTGTATATCGCGTTATTACCCGAATGCGCCAGAAGGGTTATATTTTTTGAGGATATGTTTTGTATATTTCTTTAGCTTATCGCATTTGAGCTTGATAGGTGTCATTAGATTCGTTTTAGTTGCGACACTGGGTCAAATTATTTATGCAGTCGGATATATTCAGCTAAATACTATGAAAAGAGCCCACAATAATTTGAGACTCGATATAGCTCTTTTTTCAATATTGTATGAACAGTTCATGAAACTATACTATCTGCGAAAAAAGAATCTAATTTCGAGGTCTCAAATTTTGTCAGTCAGGTTCTTTATACTGAGCTATTTCCATCACAAAGAGCAAGTCGCTTACATTTTCTCGCTTTTCTATTTAATCTAGATTTATGACGTATATACCCGCTACCGCCTATGACAAACACCACACACCGGACGCACTAAAATTCCCGCGTATTACACTGAATTAAATTGACGTACCTTCATTTGAGCGGATGCGATCGATTCGATCCCCTATTACGATCGCGATTAGATCGAAATTCGCGTTTGGCGCACTTCTTTTTCGATTGTGGGAGACGAGACTTACCTGAAAAAGAGAGAGTAATGTATTAGAAAATAACATAAAATATGAGACTTTTGAAAGAAACAATAAAAATAAATATAAATAAGCTTCACATAGGCCACATAGTATGCGGTTGGCACTACTTAAACTTAAATTAAGTAGTCATAAGGACTTCTATGATTAATTAACATGTCAAATAAATGATTGAATTTTGAAACAAGGTTATTAATATTAAGGTTAGGCACACTGAGTAATGTTGTGAATAGGCTTACTTTGATTAAAAGAATGCTTAAAGATTTTTCTAAAACACGGAATATACAGGGTGTAACAAAAAAGGGTATGTTAAGCGAAAAGCTATGTAAATAGCCCGCTGTAGAGAACCTATTTCCAAAATTTGAGACTCGAAATCACATGTTTATTTTTCAAAATTGTATGAACATTCCTGAGTAATTTAAGAATTCTCCATACAATCTGGAAAAATAAACATGTGACTTCGAGTCTAAAATTTTGTGGATGGGTTCCTTTTAGTGGGCTATTTACATAGCTTTTCGCTTAACATACCCCTTTTGTTACACCCTGTATTTTCGTCAAATGATCTCCACATAATTATCATAACATAGTAGGTATAAAACAAAGTTGCTTCCCGTTGCATGTCTGTCCCTATATGCTTTTGATGTTTTAAACTACGCAACGGATTTTGATGCGGTTTTTAAAATTGATAGAGATTGATACCAGCATCTGCACTCAACTCTCATTACCACCATATCACACCAACTTCACAAAACAATTTCACGGCCTCCCTTTCCCATACCGCGCAAAAGTTATTACAGAAATCGATTACCATACCCGACTTTCCATAACCCATGAGTACCTGTAGCCAGACCATATGTTCCGGGACCATTGTTCGAGCGAAAAAAAAAAGAAAAAAAAAGGTAGCAATCTCCAAAACATCTGGCGTTGCCCACACCCCCGATCCACCCTCTTGGAAAGAGATAGGTGCATGCGAGAAAGAGCGGTGCGATGGGAAAGCAAAAAAACGTGTTTTAGATGCGCGCGCGCATCCTAGCTGGTTCCGTTTCCGAGTATGATCCAAATCTATTTTTGATTGGTGCTTTCATTTGATTTAGTTGACTCAGCGAGAATGTACTAAGATATTCTATCTAAGGCTGATTTATTAACCAACTTTTAAAAAAGAGAGGTTATCAATCTGTCGCCTCAGGACTCCCGACATTTATGAATCAATTTAATTTTTTTTTGTTGGACATGGTATGCTTCCACGTTGAACCCATATTCATCAGATCAGGATCTGACGATGGGATCCTGAAGAAATCGGGGGCAATCTTCAAATATCGTAGGTATAGAGCCAAAGTGGGATAGTAAAACTCTTTAGGGTCTACAGTAAGTCTGGGTTTTGCCTTATTTTAACAATAAATTATTTATTATAAAATTATTAATAAAGAAATGGAAAAAATTCCTCACCCGGGTGGGAATCGAACCCACGACACCTCTGCATTCCGCGTGTCAGTGCTCTAACCACTGAGCCACCAGGTCAATTACTCGGATGACGAATTTTACCATCTCTTTTCTAAATTACATATTGGCAACGTTATTTTATTATTATTTTATTGACCAATGGGTATGTTTGAAGGATAATGTTGACGCTGTCTCCTATCTTCATCAAGTGAATGAGTGATGGTCTAATCCAGTGGTTCCCAAAGTGGTCCAGGTGGACCCCCAGGGGTCCACAGGAGACTCGATGGGGGTCTACGTTGAAGTGAAAAAATGGGAATTCGTTCACAATTAATACGTAGATATGTGATGTAGTCCTGTAGGGGGTCCACCAGAACCAGTTAACTTTTAAAAGGGGTCTATGAGAAAAAAAGTTTGGGAACCCCTGGTCTAATCTAAACCAATCACGGTATACTCGTAAGAAGTCCGGCGGATTATTCGCGAACTAAATAAAAATATACGAAACAGTGTGCAGATTGCAAAGATGCTAGCGCTGAGGTAAACGAACCTCTTATTTTGCGATGAGTTTAGAGACCTGACACTTGGAGGGTGTGTTCTCTGTATGACGTAGGCCACCAATAAGAGATTTCCTGAAAATATCACCAGGACCCGAAAAGCATGACTTTCTTGTAAAGTCAACATGGCCGCAAGTAGGTAATATAAGTTGTTAGCGCCAGAACCTTATCCGTTATACAGGATCGATGTCCATTTTGCTTCTTTAAAGATATTAATATTTAATTTTATGTAACATCTATACAGGGTGTTTTTTTGTGGCCACCTTTAACGAAGGGTACGTATTCTATACATGAAATAAAGTAAGTTTATGCCAAAAAAAATGCTGGAAATTTTTTAATTATTTTTTTTTAATTTTTAAATTCCTTGATGCGAAATTTATAGTGTCTAGTGTTTATGTTAGTTTTTTTATAGACAGATATTAATTATTTTTCGTGAAAAAATCCTGCTACGCGCGTCTATGTGCATTTATGCAGAAAAACGCAGTCTATTTACTCAACTTTGGACCCTAATATTTTGGCAACCACACACTTCCCAGGTATGCTTCCATGGAGAAAAATGATCGTGATGATGAGGAGATTCCGTAGTTTTCGGGAACGTTGACGACCGAAAATCATCCTGTATAACCTGTGACATGCAATAAATGAATCTAATCTAATCAACCTGCCTAAAGATAAAGAGAAAAAAAAACAAAACTGCAACAGGTAGACGCAAACACGTGTGCAAACAGACAAACAATGCAAATATGACAGCAATACCAGATAAACCCAACATTAAGCGAACAAAACACAAATCTCAATAACCCAACAATAAACAAACAAAAAGTTTACAACTAGGCTGTATATTTGACAACATCTGTGCCTTTTGTCGCAGGCGCGAAAAATAAACACGGCGCAGATAACGAAGCATTTCCCACGGGCATAGACAATACGCTCTTTTCTTTGATTATGTCTATGGGATGATTTTGCCAATGGTCAGTCATGGTATCGGCTATCTTTTTGACAGTTCATAGTAATGAACTTTCATTGAAAAATTGTAAGTCGGTTTGATTAATACGAGTACCTACCTTAGGACCTAAAGTCAACCTCACCTGCCCGTTGTGCACCCTGCTATTTAACGGACGAGGCTCTGACGCTAAAAGCTTATAATATGATCGATTCCGGCAGTTACACTTAAACCTAAACGTAAAATTAGTCCTACCTGTCCTTTTCTCTATCAGCCATTTATGTTAAGAACGGAGAGAGATAGACCTGACTAAGATTAGGTTTAGGTTTAAGTGTGACTGCCGAAATCGACCAATTTAGAATGACTCGGAAACATTTCCCATTGGATTCGTTACTGGTCTCTAGATTGTATGTATATGTGCCCAAAAAGAGACGGTAGGCTCACCCCTTACCTTAACTGGTGAAAAGTGGGCGTGTAATTTCGCAGCATTCACAATATAGGGGCACAACTCGAAAAAATGGTTATTGGGAAAATGCGTTTAAAATGTTTGCGTATTGATTTTGTTATTATAAAATTTTCAAGATGTGCCCCTATAGTATGAAAGCTGCGATTTGTACACTTCTGCCCGACCTCTTTGGTCACTTCCATTTTATTAAGTTTCCATGCTGATACTTCCATAATGATACGGGTGCAGATAGCTCTATTTGAAAGAAACACACAAACAATAAGTTTGAATGAGTCATCATCACCACTATGATCTTCCAAAAAATATAGCCGATACGGTAGCAGAGTAGACTAACCCCTTAATTGTTTCTGAAGTTATACTATACACCCTCATCATCATCATCAGCCTATTGCAGTCCACTGCTGGACGTAGGCCTCCCCCAGGGCACGCCACAAGACTGCCATGAGGGGTATTTGCCCATAGTCACCACGCTGGGCAAGCGGGTTGGTGACCGCAGTTTGTATTTTGGACTATGTTGTCAACACGGGAGGCGCTGCTGCCCACCTCCCGGAAACCCTTGATCGCCTCGTACGATACCCACGGGCAGACATGGGGTGGTACGATTTCTACTCTGCCGGCACCACGCGGCCTATACACCCTCACTCGACTCAAATCAACTTTCTACAGGGTGATTTTTGGTCGTCAACGTTCCCGAAAACTACGGAATCTCCTCATCATCGCTATCATTTTTCTCCATGGAAGCATACCTGGGAAGTGTCTGGTTTCCAAAATATTAGGGTCCGAAGTTGAGTAAATAGACTTCGTTTTTCTGCATAAATGCACATAGACGCGCGTAGCAAGATTTTTTCACGAGAAATAATTAATATCTGTCTATAAAAAAACTAACATAAACACTAGACACTATAAATTTCGCCCGATCAAGAAATAAAAAAAAAAATGAAAAAAAAAATCCCAGCATTTTTTTTTTGCATAAACTTACTTTATTTGATGTATAGAGTACGTACCCTTCGTTAATGGTGGCCACAAAAAAACATCCTGTATAGGGCGGACCCTTTTTAACTCGGAAGTGAACATATCAAGGACGGATAACCTCAACTTTCTTTTTGCAACACTTTCGACGTCTTTTCGTAAAATAAACACACACAACTAACACTAAACTTGAAACGCCCTGTCGTAATTAAACACTAGAAACGTCCCTTCATTAAAAAAGTATCCCAAAAAGAAACAATTTGAAAGATAAAGTTGATGATGTCTTTATAGTGATCAAGTTTTATTAAGTTTTATTGAAAGACGTATTAGTGGGACCTGTCACAATATATTCCTGAAAACTGTATCGCAATCGTTTCTGAGATTAGCGTGCACAAACGCACAGACACCCGACAAACAGACAAAATTCCAAAAATCATTCTTCTGAGTACTTGATTGCGTTGATAAAGGTCTCCTATAATATTTTTTCTCGTATATCTTCCATGTACAGACAGCGATCGATACAGTGTCACTCTCTAACGACTAGACGAATCTAATGACACCTGTCAAGTTTAAATGCGACAAGCCGTTTAGGCTCAACAAAAAATATACTACACTCAAAAAGCATAACCCTCCTGGCGCGGTCGGTTAAAACCTACATAAGATTGCATTTATACACTTTTAATCACCAAAAATTACTTTTTGGTACTTTTCAGATCTTTTTAGTACTTTTTAGCAGATAAAGTCGTAGACTTGCACTAGTATAGATTAAAACTCCGAGATCGGAGTCATTCGACATATTTATGTTATCTTGTGACGTAACATACAGATTTCTTTGATTATTAACATCTGTTTACCCAGCTCACTTAACGTTATCTATGGCCTGATATTTCCATTTAAATCGATAATTACCGGTGAAATGTAAGATTTTATAACACATTTTAAAATAAATGAAATTGTATTGCCCGCCACCGGGCCCTACACCCTCCACTGACCCTCGGATCTGATAACTCATAACTGCGACAACAGGCACTTGCACTAACTACAATCGCCACGAGAAACCAGACCCGAGCACCTAGCATGCAAGACAATACATTGCACTATTTCCGAAATCAAAAACTAGATAAATAATCTAGATACGAGTATGTTTCGCCAACAACCGTGGCATCCTCAGGATTATAGAAATTAGTAAATTAGTAAACCACTAATTATTATGAAACTCTAAAACCCAACACATTACCTACACAGAATTAACACATTTTAAAATATTTTTTACATCTCGTATGACACACGGAGGCATATTTTATTTATTTAACTTCTTTGAAACTGAAACATAAGTACGTCTATGGACATAAGCAAAGAGTAGTATGTCATAAGGAGATATACTAAATGGCGCATACTAAATAAATAGCAGACAAAGATCATAATATTTAAAGATCAAAAATCGTGTTCGAGAAGGCTCTAAAGAAAATAAATCTTCATTGTATAAAACAAAGACGCTTTCTGCGGTCTGTCCCTATGTACTCGTAGGTATGCTTAGATCTTTCAAACTAGGGAACGGCTTTTGATGCGGTTTTTTTAAATAATAATAATATAATAAATTTTCCCACTCGGGTGAAGAATTTTTCCATTTTCTTTATTAATAATTTTATAATATATAATATCTTGACTAAGATAAATTTATAAAAACACTTCTCCATTAATATAATCCGTTAGAATATGGTTGATCGTTTCATCTTTAAACATTGTGCTGAGGGATTCAGCTTCGTTTGCCGAGATTTGGCTAGTGCATAGCTATCGGGATGAAGAATAACGTTGCCAATATGTACCTAATTTAGAATAGAGATGGTAAAATTCGTCATCCGAGTAATTGACCCGGTAGCTTAGTGGTTAGAGCGGCTGGCACGGTTTGCAGTGGTCGTGGGTTCGATTCCCACTCGGGTGAAGAATTTTTTCCATTTTCTTAATTAATAATTTTATAATAATATTTTATTTTGAGATAAGAATTAAAGGACAATACAGTACATGCTAAATAATAATTCAGAGTAACATAATATTGCACAGCGTTTTACATGAAATACAAAACAATGAAACAAGAAGAAAGTAGGTGGTCCCTGGCAACTGTGCTAAGTGTATAACACCTGTATTACAGTAGCCAGTTCCTTCCCATGAATAAATAAGATGGTAGTTCAAGTAAACACTATACTAAAATAACGCTCTTATCAAGTGAATTAGCAACAGATATCTCTAAGTAAAACTAACATTAGGTACCAATAATAAAAATCTACATCTACAGTTCCAAAACCAAGATTCGCCCTTTTTTTACAAATAAAAATAAAGATGTATCCGAATTCCATCCTTTCTCTACACCAATCTATCCAACAGAAATTCAGTCTCATCATAGTCTAGCTTCAGCAAATAATCCATAAGATTAAAATTAAAATATGATTGAATTCTAATGAGCTAGCCAACTTGTAACTCATCTATATAACATATTCTGACGTGACTATTGGATCTTCGTTGCTATCCTGCAGTTCTGGCTACCTCATTTTGATGTCCCATGTATGTTTTATTCTAATAATTCAAAATAACATCAAATTTTTCAACAAAAAATCAATACCAACACTCGGCACTCAATCGAAACGTGAAATGTATTTAAAAGGCACCGGTAACATTATACCCAAGGGAGTCGGACTATCAATAATGATGTCACGCGTGCGAGGAGGATGCAAGACATCGCATCCATACGTGGGAGAGAGCAAGCGCTATATCGCACGATAGGGTGCGCGAGCGACCCTTCGAAGGGTGAGTGTACAGAGCGTCACATCGTCAAGTATACTTACATTT
This sequence comes from Carposina sasakii, assembly GCA_014607495.2. Lineage (NCBI taxonomy): Eukaryota > Metazoa > Arthropoda > Insecta > Lepidoptera > Carposinidae > Carposina > Carposina sasakii. The sequence continues at coordinate 6,856,222 of CP053176.1, read as the reverse complement.
TACCATTACAAGACGCCCGATGTAAAAACTATAAAAGTTTCATGGGAATTTCTGAAAATACTTTCTTTTAAAACGTCTAGCATACACAGGATGTTTTTTCCTCGCCACCCTTAACGAAGGGTACGTACTCTATACAGAAAATAAAGTAAGTTTATGCCAAAAAAATGCTGGGAAAAGATGTATTTTTTTTTCAAAAGAAAAATTAATTCCTTGATCGGGCAAAATTTATAGTGTCCAGTTTATGCTAGTTTTTTCATAGACAGATATTAATTTATTTCTCGTGAAAAATCTTGCTACATGCGTCAATGTGCATTTATGCAGAAAAACGCAGTCTATTTACTCAACTTTGGACCCTAATATTTTGGAAACCAGACACTTCCCAGGTGTGATTCCATGGAGAAAAATGATCGTGATGATGAGGAGATTCCGTAGTTTTCGGGAACGTTGACGACCAAAAATCACCTGTATAAAGAATGTGCCCTTCAAGTTTCAGGTTTGTAAAATTAGCAGCTTAGGCTGTTGATCCGTCAAACGCTGTCATTCAGGTCAAAGTATTTTATACGCAAACATTAAACAGTAGCTAATCTATATATTTATGTAAAAAACTACATAATTTAAATTAAAAAAAAAAACTACGGAATATTATACTCCAATGAACAGACTATATCTAAGGAAAATTTCATTCAAATCTCTTCGGTAGTTTTCTAGTTAACACGTAAATATTAAAGTAGTATATTAATATGGTAACATTAGTATACGTCACTTGTTTCTGTCTGTACTTCACATTATAATAAACTATACTGACTATAACGTTTTTACGTAGGGGGTGAAGCAGGTTCATATCTTGCTACGTTTTGGATAACATATAGCACGCCACATTTTTAACCGACTGCGGCTAGCAAGAGGGTTATGTTTTTCGAGTGTTCTTTTTTGTAGCCTCAACGGCTTGTCGCCTTTTTTATTAAATTAATAATACACTAGCGGACGCCCGCGTCTCCGTCCGCGTGGACTGCATAAAAACAAAATGTCGAAATTATCCCGGATAAAAAGTAGACTATGTGTTATTCTGATATGTAAGCTATATTATTGTGAAGTTCCATCAAAATCCATGCAGTAGTTTTTGCGTGAATGACCAACAAACATCTAGACACGCGGTAGCGTGCAAAGCCAAAGTTTCAGCTAGCAGAACTGGTGAGCAGCAACGTGTGTAATTTTACACGAACCATTTGGAGCCACTTTTGACACCCTCATAATTCAAAAACTGTTTCACGTAAACTTGTCAAATTGAGCCAAATCAGACCTCAGGCTATAATATATTATCCTAAGTTATAAGAAGAAATCATATTTTATGTTGTTATAAATAAATTTCAGGACTGACCATTGAACTTGGCACCCATTTAGATATCACTTCTTTTGTCATCGCAACTTGGCTCTCATTTTCACATTTATGTTTTTGATGAGATGCTTACATACATCCTCACAACTTTCGCTTTTATAATATCTATTAGTAGGATGTAGTATGGACGACCCTATTTAAAAGGTTAGGTACCCTTTTCCAGGATCCCTATAAAATCAGGTCACTAAACTGACGTTCAAAGCCCTGCGCCAGCTGTTCGCACAGTTACCTTGCAGTTATAAAAAAAAAACGCGCAAAAACAAAAGAAGCGTGCGCCCGCGCAGGCGAGGGAGAAAGCTGGTTTGGATCGCGTTTACCGTCGATAATCGGTCTAACATTATCCTGTCTTATTGGATGAAGGCGTATACGCGGGACTTCACTAGAATACATCAGCTGCATCTCCTTGCGTGCATGTCGTAAGAGTCGACTGAGGAACTCAGGGGCGTTCTCTTGGCAAGCAACTTGTTGATCTTTAACATACGAGTAGATCCAACGAAGTTTCTTTTGGGCGTACTAGGATTCAACTCTTTGGAAGTAAGGCGTAACTGCAATCTGATGACAACAGCTTGTCGTACCCTTCGAGGCCACTCGGATTGTCCAGAATTAGTGGGTCAGCTCGTGCGACTGTTTGTCCCCGACGCACCGAAGTAGGTACAGCCTTAGACCGCGGAGACACGCGCCGCCAGCACGCACCGTGGCTCACAGGAACTCGCCGCTTCTCCGAGCCTTGGTGCTGCTTAATGCGCTCCTGGCTTCAGCATCTGAATGTGACTTGTTTGCAAGCGTATGGACGGTCGTGTGTCGGGATTGTCTGAGGTACTGTGAGATAGCGAATGATTGGTAACAACCTGTATGTCTTAGTTCGTAATTTATTTACTTATATAAATGTTCACACACTTCACAACACATTAACCTAGTCCCACATTAAGAACCCTGAGGTCTTGTGTCGTGGGTACTAAGCAACGGTATATAAATGCATAGGATACGAGGAACATCTATGACACGTCAACAAACCTATCGGGATTCGAACCCAGGACCTATGGCGTCGCAGGCAGGGTCACTACTACCGACTGCACCAATCGGCCGTCAAATATATCTATACTAATATTAAGAGCTGAAGAGTTTGTTTGTTTGAACGCGCTAATCTCAACAACTACTAGGCCGATTTGAACAATTCTTTCAGTGATATATAGCTCATTTATCGAGGAAGGCTATACATATACAGGGTATTTTTTCGTTGCCATCCTTTACGAAGGGTACGAACTCTATACATCAAATAAAGTAAGTTTATGCAAAAATAAAATGCTGGGAAACGATGTAATTTTTTTGGAAAAAAATAAATATTATTTCACCAGGCAAAATTTATAGTATTCAGTGTTTGTGTTACTCGTAGTTTTCTTATAGCCAGATGTTAATTATTGAAAAAATGTTGTTACATTAATGTCTATGTGCATTTATTCGTATTCAAAAGAACGCAGTCTATTTACTCAACTTTGGACCCTAATATCTTGGGAACCAGTCACTTCCCAGGTATGCTTCCATGGAGAAAAATGATCGTAATGATGGGGAGATTCCGTAGTATTCGGGAACGTTGACTTCCAAAAAACACCCTGTATGACCCGCCACGGCTTCGCACACGGGTGTAATGCCATTTCACGAGGACTAAGTCGTGGGCAGCGGCTAGTGTATGTATATTAGACTACATGTAGGTACTCGTATGTAGTTTGCAACGACTTAGGGCTCTAACGTCTATATGTGAAGCACCCGCATCGTCACGTAGCTTGAACAGCAACCGTTGAGTATAAGACCTCCCTGGAAGGACCCTATTGTGAGGGTCGAAGACCTCACAGTGTATTATAAGGGAGGGAAATTTGATATTGTGATATGCTTATGGCTGCGATTATATCCTTACTTATAATAAATGCGAAGGTAACACTGTCTGTCTCGCTTTCACGCGAAAACTACTGAACCGATTTAAATGAAATTTGGTACACAGATAGTCTAGAGCCTGAGGATGGACATACATAGGCTACTTTTATCCCGATAAATAGTTTTATCCCAGATAATTTCGACATTTAATTTTTCGCGGAGTCGCTGGCGTCCACAATCTTCAATATATTCGTACACCATCAAAACCGTCTCGCGTCTACAACCACGTGCGCCCGCGCAGCCGAGGCGGTGCGCGAGCGCACGCTATTGGCGCCCGCGCCGCCAGGTGCAAACTCCCCCGTCGGAACTGTTAGGGCTGGGCCCTTGTCGATAGGGTTTTATTTAGGTAAGCTATTGTATCGATAGTATTGTAATTTAAATGTTTAAGAAAGAAAATAGACCACTATAGACCAATACATCTTTCACGTTATTTTTTAATCTCGATTAATTCTTGTATATTCTATATCTATAAAATAGTTTGTCCTGAATGACCGACTGACGGATCAACGCACAGCCTAAACCGCTGATCGTAGAGACCTTCAACTCGTAAGGCGGGTTCATTAAATGACGTACGCATCCGATAAGAAGGGATTTTTAGCTAGTTTCTTTATACTATACTCTCTTATATTACTTCTATAACATAATTTTTAACATATTATCTTCATTTAATTGTCTCGATATCAAGAGCACCCGAAACCGGCTAGCATTTATGAAGATTTTAATGAATGTGGAGGAGGCGAAAAAGGTATGTTTGTAACGTACTAAATGGAGATTTGTAGTCCCTGCCTACCCCTATGGGATATAGGCGTGAGGTTATGTATGTATGTATGTATATAATTATCTCGATAATATAACTTCAATAAGTCACACAGTTAATATTTCTTTTACATCTATTGCTAATCTCTAGTCTCATAAAAACAAAAACAATACCTAAGTTGTTATGTATTTCCCACTGAACGGCCTCAAGTAAAAGTTATTATAAGTATAACGAACCAACTGAAGCCAGACAGGACACCATAAATAATTAACTTTCGCATTACCTTAATGACGCCTATTTCTGAATTAATAAGCATATTTAGCGACAGTGGGAATTGGCTGTCAGGTCAACTGACGGTCCTGGGTTCGATACCTGCTCAAGTAGCATTCCCTGCGAAACACTATATGATAAACCGATTTATCGACACTTCAGCCTGTTATAATACGATAAATATAGCCGCCATGTTGAATTTTGTAGAGACGATACGATATCCACGATGCATGGTCATGCAAGGGGAGCTGGCTAACACCTGCACGTAACCTAACACTAAACACGGAAACACCTAGGTGTGATAAGATTAGATAGTTGCATTTGTGCCCGAAAAGCGGCAGTAGACTCACCTTTTACCACTTGGGACTTATTAGGCTAACTGGTGAAAAGCGGGTGTGTAAATTGCACACTTATGCCCAACCTCTTTGGGGGATAATGGGCGTAAATATATTTTAGCGACAATGGGTATTGGCTGTCAGGTCAACTGAGGGCCCTTTGTCCGATACCGAGCTTGTGCAAATACGAGCAAAAGCCCGCGACTTCGACGTCTGTGTTAAGCTAGCCTATATGTTATATATTGATGAGTAAGCTATATACACAACAATACACTTTCTGTTCCTCTTGCATCGACGAAATATCGTCAGAATACATTCCTTTTGCGAGCGGGTAATAACTTCAATGAACTTTGTAAAGGCGTAGAGCTTGATCTCTTCAATACCAGTTTTAACATAGCGAGGCGTGTGCTTAGTGAAAATTTTTTCCGCCAATAATTAGTAGGTACCTAGATTTTATCTAGTACCTAAATTGTTTTTTTTTTTATATTATTATGTTTGTTTTTGATAAGCTTGTTAGGTTTTGTGAAACACTGATAAAATTGTGTGTGCATTAGTACCTGATTAGCTCTCATAATGCTTCTATAAGTGTGGACCTGTTATTGGCTTTATGTTTCTACAATTTTTACTATAATTATAAATAGCTGTTGGTCTTCCCGAAATTGTAAAAAAAAAAAAAAACCTAACTTCTAAGTGTCATAAAAATCTGTTGGGTAGTCTTTACATGAAAGAACACACATTAATGTCATTAATATTTATAATAGGAAGGATTTAATCGAGTTGAGGAACTTTAGGATTTATTTCTAAGTATGTTTTCGTTTGAACAAATGAAATATTTGCATGCCACTTTTTTTGACGAAACATGTCTCTGCTTTCATAATGTAATATATAATAGCTTATTGCGGGTATAGGTAGCATATTTTGAGCAAATAATTTAGATTACTATCTATCTATACATACATACATATAATCAGGCCTTTATCCCTTACGGGGTAGGCAGAGCACCAAGGGCCGATAGGATCACATGGTGCCACTTCTGACCAATTTTGAGGGTATAGTTGAGATGTACAAGTTCGGTTAGTAGTGACAAGTGGTCAGCCTATTGCCTACAAAACACCAAGACCCTCTTGTCCCTCTACTGACTTGTACAGTATGCCCGGGAAGAGAAGCCGCTGTAGTATTATACGTTATCTATATAAATACCTAATATAAAGTCGATCTATCGATAACAAAACCATCGTCAAGCGTCCCATCCCTACGGCCACAAAAAAAGACGCGTGCCTTTCATACGCAGCGCAGGTAGAGTGCGTTTCACCGAGTTCCGTTGGATGATGGCGCTAGTTACTATGTGTAACGACCACATTATGTGTGTCGCTGCATACAAAAAATGTTAGTTCCGAAATCAGGCATTGGAATTATTCTATGAAACGGTCTTTACAAAGAATCGTACTTACGGGTACTTTTCGATTTATTACCGTATGGGGCCGAGAATTAATATTAATCATCATCATCATCATTTACAGCCCTGAGAAGTCCACCGTTGGACATAGGCCTCCCCCAACAACCTCCAATCCGACCGGTCGGAAGCAGCCTGCATCCAACCGACGCCCGCAACCTTGGCCAGGTCATCCGTCCACCTCGCGGGTGGCCTTCCCACGCTGCGCTTGCCGATACGTGGTATCCACTCTAGAACTTTCCGACTCCATCGGCCATCAGTTCTTCGAGCTATGTGCCCCGCCCATTGCCACTTCAGCTTGCTGGACCGTTGAGCTATGTCGGTGATCTTTGTACGTCTGCGGATCTCCTCATTTCTGATTCGATCACGCAGAGAGATCCCAAGCATAGCTCTCTCCATCGCTCGCTGTGCGATCCTGAGCTTTTTTATGAGGCACATAGTTAGAGACCACGTCTTGGCACCGTAGGTCATCACCGGCAGCACGCACTGGTTGAATACCTGCGTCTTTAATATTAAAACCGATGACTTCTTTCACGTTAGAGACAAAACAGCTTTTTACCCGACTGCGCCAGAATGGGGTTATTTACATCCATCCCCTGCTATCCTAAACGTGGCAGTGGTATATGTATATGTATAGGTATATACTAAATGTGAACTTTATAGCCTATGTGTTTTTCTGATGTATAAGCTAAATACCTGGCAAGTTTCATCAAAATCCGTTCACCAGTTTTTGAGTGAAAGGGTAACAACGAGACACGCACGTACTTGCCTCACAAACTTTCGCATTTATAGGGGCAAACATTGATGTGATGAATATTGACCTTTGTTTCCATGTTATGGACGTTTCTATACTTATCTATGTATTTATATACTGTTGCTTAGTACCCACGACACAAGACCTTAGGGATCTTAACGTGGGACTAGGTTAATGTGTTGTGAAGTGTGTGAATATTTATTCATAAATAGTGGACGCCCGCGACTTCGTCCGCGTGGACTGAAAAAAAAAAAACAAAATGTCGAAATTATCCGGTATAAAAATATTTTGTCAACTATACCCTCAAAATTGGTCAGAAGTGGCACCATGTGGTTCTATCGGCCCTTGGTGCTCTGCCTACCTCGTAAGGGATAAAGGCGTGATTATATGTGTGGGGGCGGTGAAAAGGGAAGCGCTTCCGGCCCCGCCGGGCCACTAGTCGTTGTTTGGCCCATGTATATATTCCAATCTTCGTGAGAAACTTCGATATCGCGTTCTAGGATTTCGCATTCGATTGTGGTTCTCTCCTGCATCCGATAGATGGCTCCGCTACATATGTATGTATGTATTTATAACATTTGAATTAACTATTCACAACATTAGGAAGTGTCACACAACCCGTATCAAGGGCGACGTCCTCCCACATAAAAATACCTGTGTTTTATGTAGGCAAGTGTCAAAACTATCTAATAAAAATTCAATCGTCAGCTGACTGAGAAATAAATTGATAAACATAGAGGTATTTTTTTTTTGGTGGCCACCGTTTACGGAGGGTACGCACTCTATACATTAAGGAAAATTTGTTAGATTTATGCTAAAAATGCTGGGAAACGAATTGAACTTTTAGGTAAGTAATTTTGACGTATGGTCTCTCTGTATGGTCTTTACGTTGGTATTTTGATGGATTTATTGAATATTTATGTTAATCGCGTCTACGTGCATTTTGTGCAGTACGTCAATGATCAGTGTCAAATAGCTAGCTCATCGCCCGAGAGAACGTCCCCGAGTTCCTTAGTCGACTCTTACGACATGCACGGAAGGAGATGCAGCTGATGTATTCTAGTGAAGCCTCGCATCAGTACAGGTTAAAGTATAAATCATTATATATATACACAGGGTGTAACAAAAGGGGTATGTTAAGCGAAAAGCTATGTAAATAGCCCACTATAGAGAACCTATTTCCAAAATTTCAGACTCAAATTCACATTTTTATTTTTCCAGATAGTATGAAGAATTCCGAAACAACTCAGGAATGTCCATACAATCTTGAAAAATAAAAATGTGATGACGAGTCTCAAATTTTGGAAATAGGATCTTTATAGTGGGCTATTTACATAGCTTTTCGCTTAACATACCCTTTCTGTTACACCCTGTACCTATATATATAATTTATACATATCCAATGAGACATACTGTCTGGTCAACATAAAAAATGCACTCAATTAATCATTAACATACGTGCTTTATCGAAAATTCTTTTGTTATTATACTTTGATTTCAACTCTACCTACTTATTGATTGCAAAATAGGTTTAGTTAAAATAAACAAGTGCTAGAAGATTATTTTTTCTAAAACTTTTTTATATACACACACACTTTACTATATATTAACCTAGTCTTACACTAAGATCCCTAAGGTCTTGTGTCGTGGGCACTAAGCAATGGTTTATACCTAAAAACATAGATGAGTATAGAAATATTCATCATATCAACGTTTGCACCTCCTCGTACTGGGATACGAACCCAAGGCCTATGGCGTCATATAGCGGCCGTAATATAGCGATAAATGCTAAAAGTACATGATTAAACAAAGTGCTTAAAACAACAACAAATCGTATGTTCCAATGATTCTAATAAGTTTTTTAAAAAAGCTATTAGTGCTACACGCTACACACAATGTTATTACAATAAGCAACCAACTACAACAATATTAGAACAGCACAAAACAAAAACAAAAAATTCAGAAAAGAATTAGTTGCCGAATATTATAACGAATAAAAACAACACCACGACACATATTTTAAAATAAACGAAAAACAAAACGATGAATAAAACAAAGCGCCACACAACAACAATCACGTCAAAAGAAAGTGCTCAAAACAACATCTAGGTATAGGTATAAGTATAGCTCAAAGTCCTATACTATACTATGCAAATTTTTTGGTCAGAAGCAAAGCTTTACTATTAGGCGAAAACGTCACTAAGTCTATAGTATGTTTGACGTATTTTAATTAATAGAACGCTAATCAATATGCTGATCAAACAATTTGTCCTAAGTACAAAACAAAAGTGCGCAAAACAACACATAAATACAACACAAAGTGCAAAACACAACTACAAGTGCCCAAAACAACATCTAGACACAAAACAAAGTGCTCGAAACAACATCGCGGTGGTGTCCGCTCACCCATTGTGGTGGCACGTCGGCGTGCTGGTGGTGATGGTGGGCGTGGTGCCGCCGGTCCGGCTGGTGGTGGCCGTTGGGGGCAGCGCACGACGTCGCCGCCACGCCGTACTGGAGTGCATTAAGTGGGTCAGTGGTTGTGTGGATCAGTGGTTGTGTGGATCAGTGGTTGTGCGGTCTTGGTTCTGACAGTGGTGTTGGCAACTATGTGTCGTGAGAATGGTGTTTTTCGCTAGTTGGCGCCACTGTAGCGTGAGGTCTAAGGGCCGAGTTTTTCAAACGTCAGATAGCCTATAAGTAGAAGAAAGTTGAAGTTGTCTTCCTCTAAAACTCCATCATGCATGATAGAGACAGCATCCAGTTTATTCTTTAGGTACTGTTAAAATCCCGAAAACATTATTCTAAGGACAACAGCTGTATGTATAGGCCATGAAGAAGGTATAAAAAAGGAGGCGGGACTATGAACTGAGTCGTGTGGCAATCGTGAGGCCATGACGTCATGATAGGGGCGGAGCTTCAGCGCCAGTGTAACGCTGAAGCGCTTTTATCATGGTACTTTATTTACTAAAACGTAGTATTATATTGCCATCTAGTGATGAGTAATTGCACTAGTAAAATAATCTTGAACCATATTGATAATGAGCAAGTAGTTTGACTAGTCACTACAAGGTGGTTTCTATGTAAATGGGCAGGGCTACAGTGTTCAATGCTCCCCTCGTCCCATCCTTCACCCTCGCTCCGGGGCACACTATTTTTGTAGGAAAATATACTTAGCCGCTACTCCTCTTTTATTTCTTCTCCGTGGTATAGGCCTACCTCCTCTTGCTTTAGGGATAAACAAAATTTTAAAAAACCTCTCGTCACATCAGCGCCTCTGGCGGCGGACACCATTGGTAGAGTTTGCGTTTATGGAGTGCTAGCATGGAGACTTTGACAAGGTCGAATACTTGACGTAAATAAATAACACTATGATAGGTGTTGTATGCTTTTACGGAATGTTAGGAGTGCTTTAAGAATATCTTACTATAATTAAAACGAATATAAATAATATAATGTGAAGTGTGAGCAATGAGATGACGGAAAATAGGGATGAATGGATGAAAAGTACATATTGCGCCGACCCCAAATAAATGGGAACAGGGCAGGAAGATGATGATGATGAATGTGAAGTATGAAGATACGCTTAATATATTCTGACAAATATTTAGCTCCGAGAAAAGGATGGTACGGCCGTGCTGCTTTTTTGCTCGACTTGGCAGGGGAACTGCCGTGCTCCTCCTAAATATACTGACTTTTGAACACAGCAGTGTTGTTATTACAAACAATGTATTTTCCCTTGGTTACCCGTGTTACTATATAGTCGTCACCAGCCTATTGCAGTCCACTGCAGGACGTAGGGCACGCCACAAGGCTGTGCTTTTCCATGCGGGGGCAGGCGGGTTGGAGACCGCAGTTTGTATTTTGGACTAGGTTTTCAACACGGGAGGCGCTGCTGCCCACCTCCCGGAAACGTTTAGGTCATTTAAGCGCCTTAATCGTCTCGTACAATACCCAGGGACAGATATCGGGTGGTACGAATTCTACTCTGCCGGCACCACGCGGCTAACTTTTATGCAAGTCCTGCACCCGTATGATGAATTTGGTGAGAGCGAGATGTCTCACTTTTAAACGTCAAACTCACAGAGCTATTAATAACTAGATAAATTAAGTGTATGTACTTTGCATGTAAAAATAGACTTAAGAATTTGAATAGATACTCGTTCTCAAGCCAGGACTGAGTGAATTAGGGCTGATAGAAGTAGTTTGCAATCCCTTTTTACACACCAAGTAGAAACACTTACCATGTCTAGTTATTACTTAGCTCTGTGGATTCGACGTTTAAAAGTGAGATATCTCGTTCTCGCCAAATTCATCATACGGGTGCTGTTTGTAACACGGGAGAATTTTTATTTCCCATGTTACTACCAAATATTATCATCAGGTAACAAAGGGTATTTTTAATTTGAGACTGTAGTTGCTTCTCTAACAAAGCTGACACAAGTACACAACTACAATTTAATTCCACTATAATCCAGCTATTTTTTTAGTACGGACCTAAAGGACCTCTGGGACGGTAATTACATTATAGGGATATACGTATACGTCGTCAACTGTCCCTTCGTATGGTCGCAGAGGGGACAAACGGTGGGACAAGTTGAAATTCTTACAAGTAAATATAATGACCGTATAATCCGAGCCGCGTGGTGCCGGCAGAGTAGAGTTTGTACCACCCCTGTCTGCCCGTAGGTATCGTACGAGGCGAATAAGGGTGTCCGGGAGGTGGGCAGCAGCGCCTGCCGTACTGACAACATAGTCCGAAAATCACACTGCGGTCACCAACCCGCCTGCCCAGCGTGGTGACTTTGGGCAAAACTGTGGCAGTAGCCTTGTGGCGTGCCCTGGAGGAGGCTTACGTCCAGCAGTGGACTGCAATAGACTGAAGAAGAAGAAGATAATCCGAGTCATTCTAAAAAGGTACATAATTATAATATTTTTATTTATACTTACAACCGGTGTAGGAGATGGAGATGGAGGGACGCCCTGGATAAGTTTCTGCCAGAGTGGGCCACTATAGCGGGAACAAGACAAGTGTGGGCGCAAATCGGAGAGGCCTTTGCCCAACACTGGGACACGGTAGTATTAAAAAAATTCTTAGAGAACCTGTGTATTTGGCTAGTTTACTTTTCGAACACGAAAAGTACCAGAACCACATAAACTCGAAGTTGTATCACCGCGTACTTGAACTCCTAGACCGCGTGCCGGCCCAAGGGCCGTTTAGTTTTACTGCGCCTTGAGTGGCTTTCGCGAACTTCTCCGACTTTATGTCGCGCTGGTACTTCTGTTTATTACTGACGTCTTTTTTTTCTTAGAAGTTTATTTTATCGCTTAGTGGCTTTTAATTTAGGGCAAAATTCTTAAGTTGTACACGACATAATAACGAAATAATAATAAAAATACATAACGTTGCCAATAATGTAAAAAATTAAAAGTGTAAAGAGGTGGTCAAATTCGTCATCGAATTCGATAGAGCGAAGCACGGAATGCGAGAGGTCGTGAGTTCCAAGTCTCACTCGCTTGTGCAGTGCACTCCCACCCACGAAGATTACATAGGCAATCTATATTTCTCTATATTTATAATTATCTTTCAATTCTACTATGTTTATACAATAGTGTCTACGCGTTCGTCTCAAGTAAGTTGTAATCTTATGTATCGAGTGGAGATATGGATCGCGCTCCAATGAAACGAAATGTGGTACGATTCCTAGTATTCAATGAGTGCAAAAGAGACATACAACATAGGCCGGCGCGTGAAACAGAAGATTTCGTATGAAAAATTAGCTTAATCTGGAGCGCCGCTACCATTAATTCGTAGTGTGCGCATGCGGCTAAATGTCGCTTAGTCCGAGTTAGAACGCGATATGGTTGTCTTTAATGTGTTTCATTAGGTCATCTGAATTTTAATAAGAGTGAGGATTAGAGCATATAGTGTTCTGTGGTGAGGATAGTTTCATTCGTTAAGGGAGTGATCACGCGCGGCGTTTCCAAATTTTGCATGCGCTCATATTAAAAATAAATAAATGTGAACTCGCATCTAAAAATGTCAGGAGCCGCCACTGGTCTGGTTCCCAAGAAAAATGATCGTGATGATGAGGAGATTCCGTAGTTTTCGGGAACGTTGACGACCAAAAATCACCCTGTACATATGTATACTGATGTATTAGCCGCTCCGCTGAGCCGCTACGTCGTCGCTTCGCTCTCAGTTTTATAGTCGAACGACAACGACTGTCTCACAGTACTGTCGGGCACACAAATGTGTACGCAATGATTTTATACTACCCCAACAAATATTACCTATAAATGTGAAAGTAAATCTGTTTGTCTGGATTTCACGCATAACGTACTGAACCTTCTTCTTCTTCAGCCTATTGCAGTCCACTGCTGGACGTAGGTCTCCCCCAGGGCACGCCATAAGGCTCCTGCCACAGGGGGGTTTTGCTCAGTCACCACGCTGGGCAGGCGGATTCGTGACCGCAGTGTGATTTTCGGACTATGTTGTCAGTACGGGAGGCGCTGCTGCCCACCTCCCGGAAACCCTTAATCGCCTCGTACGCTACCCATGGGCAGGCAGGGGTGGTACAAACTCTACTCTGCCGGCACCACGCGGCCACGGCATTGAAATGAAATTTGTTATACAGGAGCCTAAGAAAAAGGGCATAGGCTACTTTTTATCCTGGCAATATAACGCAGACGGAGTCGCGGGCGTCTACTATAGCAAATAAAGTATACGGGGGTTTAGAATGAGTGAATATTACGTATGTACACATAATAAACTTGTAGCTCAAGTTTGACGCAGTTATGACGGTAAAAAAAAAGATTTGCGGCCTTTTGAGCCAGTAGAAGCCAAAACGACACTATTTGGATTTTTTTCTGCCTGTTTTACCACGTGGGACTTATAGGCTAACTGGTGGTGAAAAGTGGGTGTGTAAATTGCACACTTCTGCACAACCTCTCTGGGGAATAATGGGCGCAACAAGCAAATGTATGTATGTATGAAAATACTCGATTACATCACTTTTGTCGCCGACTGTACAACACGACAAAGGCAAGGGCTCGAATTAAAAGCAAAGTAACTTCGCCACCCCGCCGCCCCCACTCCCTCGCAGTTTCACATCATTTTATGTGAAAGTATAAGTGTTTCAGAATTCAGGGACTATTAGTATTCTCATGCTTTTTTTTACACAGCAAAAAAAATTACAGATAAAGTTAACATCAAAGTAAAATTACAACGGGTTGCCTCCTGAAAGCTATGCTAAACGTGCCAGTAGGATGTCATTTCGGATCTCATTCTGGCTGTCGAATATTAGGAAATAGAGCCATGTATACAGGGTGTAAAAAGACAACGATGTTTTTTTAACACCTCGTATTCTTTGTAAGGTTACGATAATTATCTTCTATGGAACCAATCCTGGGAAACGACAAAAAAATTATGAAAAAATACTGTCATTTTATTGCAAGCAATGTATTCGTTAAATGTACTTTGATGTGCAGAGTACAAATGTACCTACAAAACTAACATTATAATATTTTGACATGGTATCTTTGAAAAAAAATGTTTGTTAACCGATTTTAGATGGATTTATGTAAAAAAATGATAATATTAATGTCTCTTTGGACCTCAATATCTTGGAAACCCGTGGTTTCCCAGGAGTGCTTCCATAGAAAAAAATTATTGTGATGTTACAAAGAATACGAGGTATTAAAAGAACAAAGTTGTCTTTTTACACGCAGTACGAGTACAGTATGTAGTAGGTACAAAATAATATGCAGAAACAAGAAGGCAATCACCATAGAGCAAATTAAGAACTTTAGAACAAAAAAACACTATAAAAATGCTGTTATACGACCATCTGCTATAACTCGCTTATTCGATCACTATAGCGTCATATAACAAAAAGAGTCCTCAGCCTATTGCAGTCCACTGTCGGACATGGCCTTCCCCAAGGCACACCACAAGGCTACTGCCATAGGACCGTAGTGTGATTTTCGGACTATGCTGTCAGTACGGGAGGCGCTGCTGCCCACCTCCCGGAAATCCTTAATCGCCTAGCAAAAAGAGCATGTCAAGCGAAATCCTATCAGTAAGTATATGGTTCACTAGAGAGGATCTATCTACAAAACTTGAGACTCCAAATCACATGTTTAATTTTCCAGATAGTATGGAGAATACACGTACAATCTTGAAAAATCATATCACGGAGGAGATCTCACAGCCGCGTATGGCATAGCGGAGACAGATGTCAATAATCAGTAACAAGTTGCTAGATCATCGCCTGAGACAATGTCCGAGTTCCTTGGTCGACTTAAACAACATATATGTATTTTTAACACAAAACATACCTATAGATAGAAGAACACATGCCCCAACCGGCAGTCGAACCTAGTCGCCTACAAGACAAACCAGTCTCGGAGATCACTGTTAAGCGCACACCTGTCGATCTGTCTGTCATCCAACAGGTCCGACGTGTAAATACGCATCTCAAGATCGTACGCATTAAGGCGCATGCGATTACTCGGGTTAAGCTACTTGGAAATGGATCGGTGTAAAATAGAATAGAATAGGTTTTTATTTAATAGCACCACCCCATGACTGCTCGTGGCTATCGTTAAGAGTTTCCGGGAGGCGGGCAGAGCGCCTCCCGTGTTGACAACATAGGTACACCACAGGTAGTCTAAGAGCCTGAGAAAAGACGGCTACTTTTTATACCGGATAATTTCGACATTTTGTTTTTTCTGCAGTCCAGGCGGACGGAGTGGCTGACGTCACTAACGGCCAATTTCAATACTAGAGATCATGAAGAACAATAGAACATTTAATCTGAAATACGCAAAAAATCTCTCGAGATCTGTTATTGAAATTGGCTGCAAGTAATGGCGTCAGACTGCGGTCACCAACCCGCCTGCCCAGCGTGGTGACTATGGGCAAAACCCCCCTGTGGCAGTAGCCTTGTGGCGTGCACTGGGGGAGGCCTACGTCCAGCAGTGGACTGCAATAGACTGAAGAAGAAGAATGGCTTATATATGAGTGTACTCGTAATGCTTGATTCGAACGGTCAATGATATGAGCAGTTACTAAGCATATACCCTTAACAGCCCACCCTTACCAAACGGGTAGAACTTGTAAAAACATTAATGACATACACATAAGTACCCAATTATTAAACGATATAAAAGATAATATACGAGTATGTCGGCACATCCAATTTGATCCTGTATTAATTTGAGTAAATTAATTATTATTCGATATTATTCGACTCGATTAAGTGTTCCGTGGTAAAACGCGTAGCAAAAACTATAATACTATACAGAGTGTAACAAAAAGGGCATGTTAAGCGAGAAGCTATGTAAACAGCCCACTATAGAGAACCTATCTACAAAATTTGAGACTCGAAATCACATTTTTATTTTTAAGATTGTATGAAAATTTCTGAGATATTTAAAAATTCTCCATACTATCGGGAAAAATAAACATGTGATTTCGTGTCTCAAATTTTGTGGACAGATTCTCTACAGTGGGCTGTTTACATAGTTTTTCGCTTAACATACCCTTTTTGTTATACCCTGTAGAACCTGAAGACCTTAGCTAATAGGTATACGAGTACGTCGCCGCTTTGGAAATGTCTGGTGCGGAAAGTGATCATGGAAACGGAGACAGTTCTGTGATCGCTTCCAGTACAGCCAACCAACATGTGATACCAACATATATTTAAGTTATACCATATGGATCTGTAGTTGTTTTGTTTATTTTATAATATCACAAAGGGGATCCCAGAGCCAGGTTTAGCATATCAGAGTCAGATGTTAACAAGTTGCTACCTCATCGCCTGAGAGAACGCACCCGAGTTGTTTAGACGACTCTTATTACGACACGCACGGAAGGAGATGCAGCTGATGTGGGTACCTATTCTAGTGAAGCCCCGCATCTGCAAAAATGGTGTATGAAGGAATTGCTACCTTTCCTTATGGAGTGCTCTCGTAGAAGAGGAGCATCAGGAAATGATCAAAATCCCCACGCCTACGAGTTTTATGTTAATAAAAAATATAATTAAAACTAAAAAAAGCTTCGATTTCCGTTTCCGAGCGCATAGCCATATTTCTCTCTTCTCTTCAACGTAAATGTGTGTGATACAAAATTACTTATTGACAAACCAGTGGCCGCCCGCGACTCCGTCCGCGTGGACTACAGAAAAAACAAGATGTCAAAATTATCCGGGATAAAAAGTAGCCTATATGTTAAGTGGAACCTGTTACAATATATTCCTGAAAACTGCATCGAAATCGGTTCAGCCGTTTCTGAGATTAGCGTGCACAAACGCACAGACAAACAGACAAGCCGACAAACAGACAAAAATTCCAAAAATCATTATTTTGGGTACTATTACGTTGCTAAAGGACTCCTATAATATTTTTTCTCGTATATCTTCCATGTACAGACAGCGATCCGTTACATTTTTATTATACAGGATGTTTTTTCGTTGCCACCCTTAACGTAGGGTACGTACTCTATGCATCAAATAAAGTAAGTTTATGCCAAAAAAATGCTGGAAAACAATGTAAATAAAAAAAATAAAATTACTTGATCGGGCGAAATTTATAGTGTCCAGTATTTATGCTAGTTTTTTCATAGTCAGATATTAATTATATCTCGAGAAAATATCTTGCTACACGCGTCAATGTGCATTTATGCAGAAAGATGCAGTCTATTTACTCATCTTTGGACCCTAATATTTTGGAAACCAGACACTTCCCAGGTATGGTTCCATGGAGAAAAATGATCGTGACGATGAGGAGATTCCGTAGATTCCGGGAACGTTGACGACCAAAAATCATCCTGCATGTATAGAAGATTGGTGCCGTACTCGTACTTCTCACTATCACTACATAGTTAATACGCTTACCGTTGTCTGTCTGTCCCTATGTATGTATGTAGATCTTTAAAATACGCAACGGATTTTGATGCGGTTTTTTTTTATAGATAGAGTGATTCGGAAGGTTTATATGTATAACTAGTAGGAACCCGCCCCGGCTTCTGGCACTGGTGTAATGCCCTTTCACGCGGACGAAGTCGTGGGCGTCCGCTAAATATTATATTTAAAGTCCACAGAAGCTTCATTATCGACGTACAGTGTACAAACTATAACATACAAAACACCGTTATCGTAAAAAAAAAAACCAACCTACCCTCAACCGTTACATAAAATAAAAAAAAACTACAAAACCCCCGCCTGATTTATTCCGCACCCTAGACGGAGCAGTTTTTTGCTACTACCCTCCAAAAGGAGCTGACGGCGAGATATAGTTGCAAGATCTGGTGTTTCAGGCTAACATACGTATGCTTTGGACGTGTCAAGAGATTGTAAAAGCAACCTCCTGTCACTATTTACATCTATCCCCGCTAAATTAAACGTCCCAGTGGAATCTCGTTTACGATTCTGCAGATTTAGATACCCCTTTTCGGGAACATAGTCTTACTATACACTAACAATTTTTTAATTTTGTAGGTCAACCTTTTACTTCGAAGTTTAAGTTAGGTTTCCTTTCCAGCGCCGGTATGATGAATTTGGTGAGAGCGAGATGTCTCACTTTTAAACGTCAAATCCACAGAGCTCAGTAATAACTAGACAAGGCAAGTGTTTCTACTTGGTGTGTAAAAAGGGATTCGAAACCACTTCTATCAGCTTTAATTCCTTCAGTCCAGAATGAGTGTCTATTCTAATTCTTAAATCTATTTTTACACGCAAAGTACATCCACTTAGTTTATCTAGTTATTAATAGCTCTGTGAATTTGACGTTTATAAGTGAGACATCTCGCTCTCACCAAATTCATCATACCAGTGCAGATATCACAAAAATGCACATTTATTTGGAAATTTAAATACAATTCTGCAGAGATATATTCGTCAATACCTACGTACGCTTCTTCGTTGTTTAGTTTCACTATTTTGTGAGAAAAAGGATTTATATGTCTGACCCTGTTCAGGGTTCCTTAGATATAGTAAAAAGAAATAGATTATGCGAATATCCGAACAAGTTGAAATATTGCAAGAATATAAGTACGGTATTGTAAACAACTTGATATGAGACCTAGGAATATAGTATACGAAGCCTTTTTCAAAAAGTTTAAAACAAAATCGGAGAAAAATTAATACGAAGTTGAAAATCTGTTTTTCTATTTTCAAACTTATCGGAAAAAAATATTTGCACGTCTACTTGTAATATGATCTCACTCATTTCATCTAGTTTTACAAAAACAAAAAAAAATCGGAATCAATCGAAATGACAGTCCCATATTAAAGAGAAAGTGTAGAACACTGTCAAACAAATGTGTATAAAAACCAAATTTAAAAAAAAATACAGCAAATATTACAGTAAATAAAAAAACTTAAAAATGAAAACTCACCATTCCATTATCCATTCCTCCATAAGGCGATTGGTAGCCCGCCTTTTCTGTGACTGAAAAATAAACAAAAAAAAAAATGTATAACCTTAAAACAAACGTAAGACAATGTAACAAACGAGCGACAGATGACAAAGATATCGTAAAATATCCTCCAATAGGAAGCCTTCATTTCGCGCGTTCCAAAAATAACGCTATTGGTAGAAATGTATCGATAACTATGCGAACTTCGCTGTCGCTCGTAAAAATATATTCTGATATACACGCGTCCCTCGAACGAAGTGTGTGAAAAAAGGGTCATGTACTTACGTGTTATGCCATTTTTACCTTGTATTGTATTGTGTTGTGTTAAATTACATGAAAAATCTTTGAGGTCATTCCTAAACGACATTAATTGTAAGTAATTAATTAATTTAAAAGTGGTACCCCATTTGTAAGTACTCGTAAATATTTAAAACTGGCGCTCAACGAACAATTTTCTGAGGCCAATCAAAAAATATGACCAATAAAAATGGGATAAATAAATATACAAAGCAAACCATTACAAAATAATACATATCAAATTAAACGGCTTTACTAATATAATATAGAAAAAAAACACTTAAAAATTTTGGTGCCCAACGTGGTGCCAATTTATCCCGACACCAACTAAACTCAAGCGTGCGTAAGTACTATTGTATGATATTTAATCTGCCCGCCGCAGTTATTATTTTTAATCAGTTATTCGCACGAATAACAAGCAATAAAAATTGTGACCCTTTTATTATTTCGGAGAAAAACATATATTTTCAGTGGGGAAATAGGTCCATTTACTCACTACATAAGCCAGTTGTGTCCAATACCTACCTTTCTGGCCCTTATTTATAATGATAAACGTGTATACACATCACCCAGGACAGACATGGGGTGATGTTATTCCACTCTGCCGACACCACACGACTGCACGTGCCAAATTTCATTAAAATCTGTCAAGCCGATTCAAAAGAGTTTGCTTACAAACACAAAGTGACACGACAAGAAAGTAGATACAAACGCGCCCAAAGAACATAAAACCGCGCAGAAGGCAATAAACAAAACAAAAGACAGACAGTTCGCTCCATTACCGCTACCTAATGGCCCTTGTTTCAAATACCTACAGACAATGGGTGCGTACAATTATAATATACATTTGCATAATAGTCCTTGGCGAGAGGCGTTTTTGTGCAGATGCGACACTGAGGTGTGTTTATTTTACCTATTATTCAATTTGGTTTTCATTCAACCGGTGAACTTTTACACTCGTTTTCGAGTCAAGAATGAACTCGCGCTAAAAGTGCTTTCCCAATTCCCCTTTTTTCCTACATATTAACTTTTTCTAGCTATAACATAGCACAGTGGATTTATCGCTCCGTATGTGAGATCTATATAGAGAGAGTATACGAGAATGCACTTCCTGCCGATGCATTTCCCGAGCACTACAACATTGGTCTCTTCAAAGCTAGAGTGAATAGGCACTTTCTAGGCAAACATGTACCACCCTAGGCCGCATCTTGCTTAACATCAGGCACGATGGCGGTCAAATGTTTGCCTAGCTAATTGTAAAAAAAAATATATATATTTATGAGATAGATCACATACTCCAAATTTCTATAATATATGATACGAAATGACTAGGTAAAGGATGAATATTTTTGATGCAAGAAAGGACATTGTATTTTTATAAAACAAAAAGTAATTTTACAGCGCACATGCCATATTATAATAGCAGACTAGTGCTGCCATCTACCTATATAAATCGCCCAAAGAAAAATTTAGATATTTTGTTTTTTTTTCTGCTTTCGCGTTTATTTCAGACGTAGTCGCGGGCGTCCACAAGTTACTAACACCTTGTTATTTTTATAACTATTCCCAGATTTATTTGTGCGTATTCACGGGTTTACATTTTCAGCGGTCTCTACTTTTTTACACTTACATATTCTTTGACGAAACCTCAACACAGTTGGAGCTTCCTAAGCTAAATAAACTTGGCGGTGATTAGAGCTCTTTCTTTATCCGTCAAAATGTTTTTATGAAGTAATTAAAACGCTTGACAGTGAATTTTGCACATATATAGATATACACATAGCGTCGACGGAATAGCACCACCCCATACCCATATCTGCCCCCCTAGCATGACCACGCATCGTGGATATCGTATCGTACGATATTATATCGTCTCTATACAAAATTCAACCTGGCAGCTATATTTATCGTATTTTGACAGGCTAAATGTCGATAAATCGGTTTATCATATAGTGTTTCGCAGGTCATGCTACTTGGGCTGTCCGTGGGTATCGTAGGGTTGGGCAGCAGCGCCTGCCGTGTTGACAATATAGTACGAAAATCACACTGCATGGCCAAAACCCCCTCTCTGGCAGTAGCCTTGAGGCGTGCTCTGGTGGTCTACGTGTGTGGACTGCAATATGGGCTGATGTAAATGTACGTAAATATACACGGCTGGGGCAACCTAAATAGGGTAGTTAGGGCAGCCACTTTAAGTATAGCTTGTAAAACATCAGTGACAAGGCTAGCTTAGAGCCTGAGAGGACGCCCCTGAGTTCCTTTGACGACTCTTTCGATATGCACGGAAGATGCAGCTGTCCTGTGCTGATGCAGGGCTTCATAGCATTATGGCGTGCCTTGGAGGAGGCCTACGTCCAGCAGCGAACTGCAATAGGCTACTATGTACTATACGTGTGGTTTAAGTATTCTAAAATCCGCGCAGACAGAACTAACGTTAAAATATTGAAATAGCATTCTTTCCACGTCAATCTAGACAGGCCCAAGACGGATCTAATGCATGAATAATGCCGCATCTATTATTGATAGACCTGAAATATTGAAGTCCCGTCGTCAAGTGTTCAAAGTAGGAAAGGAAACCAATACCTCATTCATACATACGCATCTACCAAACATTCAAAAAATACTGCAGCATCATAAAAGATCCTAAGGCTATAATAAGCACAGCGAAGCTCTGTCTAACATTGGACGGTCGATTGGTCTAGTTGTGATGTGAATCTTCCCGCCGCAACATAGGGCCTCCCCAGGGTACGCCACAAGGCTCGAAAAATCTCCCGCTATCGCCATCCAGTTACTAGCAGCCGCCCTCTTCAAGAAGTCCATCTGGCCGGAGGGCTTCCAACGCTTTTGCTTTTGCCGAGGCGCGGTCTCCATTCGAGAACCCGCTTATTTCACCGTCCATCGGTCCTACTCCTACGACAGATATGACCAGCTCATATACAAAGTTTTATTACCTATTATACACGCTATGTTCCCGAAACGGGGTAGGTAACCATGACTGCGGTATCACGAAAATTTTACCGCCGGCCCTGCCGAAGATCCATCCAGCAGTGGACTGCATGAGGCTGATGTGATTATGGGAAAATAACCGACTCCAATGTTATCGTTGATATAGAGTTTCTATCCTGAGCCCTTCAAGCAGGGTTGTTTTCATTATGGAAGCATCTACCTATAGCCATCTCGCATCCACAATAGAAACAAGCCTGCCATTAGCGGTCAATCCTCCGGGACGCGATGATTTTTTGAAATGCTTCTTGAAGTAAACGAAAAAGTTTTATATGTTCTTCGGGTGTGCTGAACAAATCACCCCAATTTTATATTAATAACATACAAATATTAAAAAAATATTAATAAAGAAATGGAAAAAAATCCTCACCCGGGTGGTAATCGAACCCACGAACCTCTGCATTCCGCGTGTCAGTGCTCTAACCACTGAGCCACCGGGTCAATTACTCGGATGACGAATATTACCATCTCTTTTCTAAATTACATATTGCCAACATTATTTTTCATCCCGATAGCTATACACTAGTCAAATCTCGGCAAACAAAGCTGAATCCCTCAGCACAATGTTTAAAGATGAAACGATCAACCATATCCTAACGGATTATATTAATAGAGAAGTGTTTTTATAAATTTATCTTAGCCAAGACATTATATATTATAAACATACAAATAGTTTTATACTGCAGTTTATCACTACCTATTGATTCTATAAACGTATAATGTCAGTGGTTAGAGCACTGACACGCGGAATGCAGAGGTTGTGGGTTCGATTCCCACCCGGGTGAGGATTTTTTTCCATTTTTTTTATTAATAATTTTATAACGTATAATGTATTTTCAGCTATAACATTTTAATTTTTTTGAGAACCTTAGTATTTAAAACAGTCCAAAGTTATAGGATGATTAGAGTACCTCCCCGAAAAGTGAAGGATTTTTTAAGCAATTCTGGTGGAAAATTAAGGTGTACGACACATAACACTTAACTGTAATATTTCAGGTTTAATTATAAGCTTTTTCGCTGAAATAAAATATCTAAGGTTTTCTAGTCAATTAGATATCAACAAAATTTCAAAATATGTCTTCTTTTTCAGCCTATTGCAGTTTACTGCTGGACGTAGGCCTCCCCCAGGGCACGTCACATGACTACTGCCACAGGGGGGTTTGCCCATAGTCACCACGCTGGGCAGGCGGGTTGGTGACCGCAGTGTAATTTTCGGACTATGTTGTCAGCACGGGAGGCGCTGCTGCCCACCTCGCGGTAACCCTTAATCGCCTCGTACGATACCCACGGGCAGGCAGGGGTGGTGCAAACTCTACTCTGCCGGCACCACGCGGCCTTAAATATGTACGTACAGTAAAACTGCATGATCAAAAAGGGGATGAGACACAGTCATGTTTAGCGTTATACTGATCAGTGACAAGTTGCTTGCTTATCGTCTAGAATACACGAGTTCCTTAGTCGACTCTTACGACATGCACGCAAGGAGATGCAGCTGATGTATTCTAGCGAAGCCCCGCATCAGTACAGGACATACAATTTTTAGTTTCTTTCAGTGTTTTGGCCATTTCTTGGGAACGAATGAAAAACACTAGGCATATAAAAGAGACAGCCAGTGACAGTGATGCAAGATATTTAATGTAAATAATGTACCCAATTGATTTTAGGTTTTTTTTTTGTGTGATTGACAAGCCGAACATCTGGATGGACTATAATGTGTCTAGATTTTGCAAGGCAAAGTCCTGGATGAATTCTAATGCCTAGAAAAATGCATAATGGATGTATTCGTCAAATTTGATAAGGTAGGAAGCGGACGAAAAAAATTGCAGTAAAAAAAACGTGTCCATATGCTGATGTGGGGCTTCACTAGAATACATCAGCTGCATCTCTTTGCATGTATGTCTTAATCGACTATAGGAACTCAGGGGCGTTCTCTCTCGGGTGATGTGCTAGCAACAGGTTTCGAAATTATCAAGAAAAATATTTTTTTGGATAATTATTTTGATAATTCTTGAAATTTTCCTTATTTAAATGTTAACATATTTATCCCAAGGAGGGTGTAGGTTTTTCAGTATTATTAATTAAACAGCAAATAATATATGTGAGAAATATACAATTTAATTCAGAATTTGTTTTTATGACGTCAAACAAAAGTAAGAAAGTACCTAAAGAACAGAAATTCACACTATTCTCGTCAGAGAAACCGATTTTTTTTGTTTAGTTGTAGCGCGTTTGGATACGCAAATGACGTTCAGATACACATAAATAAATTAAGTAGATTATTTTAGTGTTTGATTTTTAGTTGAATTATCGTGACAATTATCACTTCGAACCCTGGCTAGCAAACTTGTCATTGATCTTTTACAAGCCCGCTATGTTGCCCGCTGTATCGTGCTGTGTGCCCAGCGTGGTGACTATGTGCAGAAACCCCCTATGGCAGTAGCCTTGTGGCATACCCTGGGGGAGGCCTACGTTCCGCAGTGGACTGCAATAGGCTGATATCATGATGGGACAGATGCATATTGTGACTAGTTGCTGGCATAGCGACATGCATGGAAGGAGATGCAGCTGATGTATTCTAGTGAAGCCCCGCATCAGCATAGACTGGACCACTACCAACCAACTACTCTAAATATATTTAAAAAAACTCTAATAAAAAGTTATTAAGCCTAGCAAAACTGCATCAAAAGTTGACAAATCAAATTTAAAACCAGTAAAACATCGAGAGCCCTTAAAAATTATAAATCGAACAAAATACCCACCCTATAAATAATATACATTAATCCTCACCCTTATGACGGTGGCATAAGGTCTGAATTCCGGACTAATTCAATTTACAATAATATTAGAACTTGACATGATTAAAATAGGGTAGTCTAGCTTGTCATACTTTAAGGGTGGCTCAGCCCTGGTGCCACAGGGTAGTGAATATAGGGAAATATATATAAAACCTTATTTATTTACTTAAGAAAAAACATAATTTAAAAGTATCGCACTCAAGACTATGTCGAATCTATACGTAATGAAATGCGATAAGCCGTTTAGGCTCTAGAGAGCGTGCCAAAGAACTAGCATACACTCGAAAAACACAACCCTCTTTCCGGCGCAGTCGTGTAAAATCAGAACCCTCCTTTTGGCGTAGTCGGGTAATACAACAAAATTACGAGTATCACTGTCGGGTAAAAACATAACCCTCCTTTTGGTGTAGTCGGGTAATACAACAAAATCACGAGTATTAAAGTTGATACACCGCATTTGCCTACTCTACACCAAAACGCCGTCACCCCAACTCACCGACGCAAATAATAAGGCATTGCAAAGCGCATAATCCAAATTATACAGTTACACTAGTCAAGGGTGGGGGGTGGTTGTCCAGTCGCTATGCTAAGGGTGTTTTTGGAATAACCGATTTTGAGGGATTTTTCGCATATCTCCATAATCTTCAATCGGAAATATGGCATCTAAATTATATTTTTTTTTAGATCTTGGTCTATTGGCCGTTTCTAGACTACATATTTCAAAAAAATAACAAGACAATGTCAACACATGAGAATAAGTGAATCGAGTAGGTATTTACCTATCTCTTCACTATGTACTTAGTTACTAGCTTTTAGACAAAGCGAGAGCGAATCTGCTAGCGAAAATTCTTTAATATCTAGTTGCTATAACTAGTGTAATATTTTAATGCACGATGCTCAACATCTCGCTCCTATTACACCCTGTATAGGCTGGAAAGCCCCGAACTGCATACATCTAACTAAGTCATACGCTACATCTCAATGTCATCGGCATCGACATAGTATGTTTATCGAAGCGAGTAGATATATATAACCGCCCATCATGCGACAGACCGCGGTAAGGGTTGCTTAACTTTGCAAAAATCTGAATTAAGCCGAGATGCGTGACAACAAAAATGAATTAGTCTGTGCTGATGCGCAGCTAGACTAGAATACGTCAGCTGCGTCTCCTTCCGTGCATGTCAATTAAGGACTCGGGGGCGTCCTCTCAGACTATGAGCAATTTGTCTCTGATATTCAAGCGTATATTCAATAGGATCTCGTTAGCGATCCTGCAGTTTTGACTGCCCCATTTTGGGTACACATTTTGCATGCGGTAAAAGAAGAGGACAAACTTCAGTACTCTGAAACATCCTTTACCTTATTTTATTACCACTTCACTACATATTATAAAACAAAGTCGCTTGCCGCTGTCTGTCCGTCCCTATGTATGCTTAGATCTTTCCAACTAGGGAACGGATTTTGATGCGGTTTTTTTAATAGATAGAGAGATTAACGAGGTAGGTTTATAATGTATACCTCGAATCCTCGAAGCCGTGGGCGGCCGTTAGTGCGATATAAGCTTAATTGAAAACAAATACATACCTAAATCTACATACGTATGGCGGACAATAAAAAAAAAAGCAAACAATCAACTAGACGAGCGAAATCTCAATCAAAACTATCAACTAGCATTATCAAAAATCTACAAAATCACCCTAAATGTCGACAATCATCCCCTAACAATACACCCTTATGACCACGTTTCCGTTTATAGACTTTTAACACAAGCGCTAGTATCGTAAATTCACTAGCGGCCGCCCACGACTTCGTCCGCGTGAGGGGGCATTGCAGGTTGCTATATATAGACTATAGCATTCCTCGATAAATGGGCTATCTAACACTGAAATAATTTTTCAAATCGGACCAGTAGTTCCTGAGATTAACGCATTCAAACAAACAAACTCTTCAGGTTTATAATATAATATAATAATATAATAAGATTTAGTTTTACTAAAATCCGCGAGACTATATTGCAATAGAAACAAATTCACCCTCAGCCCTCAGAATATCATCATAAAGCCGGCACCGTCATTTTACGATGGATTAACTGAGAAAAAAGTGGTTTAAATGTACTTGGCTGTTTGGCGGAAAATGTCGATGCCGAGAGGGGGACATTTAAAAAAAATCGGTCAAGTGCGCGCTGGGACTTGGGTTCTGTAGAATATTTTAGTATAAATCCTAACTAATATTATAATTGCGAAAGTTTGTGTGTTTACTTATTTGTTAGTTACCTCTTTACGCTTTATTTATGTACTTAACTAGTTAATCTTCTTGTCCATATACTTAGTTGGGAGTACGTAGAAGGATTATAGCCTTCATTCTGTAGTCCACGCGGACGATGCCGCGGGCAACAGCTAGTAAATTACATACCTAGTATTGATTCACTTCTATCTAGTTTATCACACATTGGAACAGATGGTCAGATAGCCTTTCTGAAGGATTATTTTATGAATTGATGCCGTCTTTCCCTTAAACTTGCCTGCGACGCCATAGGTCCTGGGTTCGAATCCCGGTAGGTGCAAACATTGATATGATGAATATCTATGTTTGTTTCCGAGTCATGGATGTTTCTATACTTATCTATGTATTTATATACCGTTGCTTAGTACCCACGACACAAGACCTTAGGGATCTTAGTGTGGGGCTAGGTTAATGTGTTGTGTAGTATGTGAAAAAAAAACTTTATCCTTCATTACATTGGAAAAAATCGGCCCTAAATATTGTAGATAAATTCCAATATGTGAGAGGAACTGAGACAAGCTTTGTAACTAGCAATCACTTATCTTTATAGAGGAATTCTAATAAAATTAAAGTTTGCTATATGCCGAATGACAGTTATTAAATTGCGATGGACTAATGGCTAACTTATTGGCTTACAAGTGAGTGCCTATCATTACCAACCAACTGGCTATAGGCTAGTATAGAGTGTTGTGATTGGACCACCGTATCATCATTAGCTTTACCCCAGCCTCTCAAAAAAAAAAGCGCCAACGGTACCCTAAAAAGTATGCACGGACATGGCAGAATAGAGGCAGTATGCCATAAAATCATTTTGCCTGGCGGGTGGATAAAAAAAAGCGGGTGGGGCTGTGTCGGGGCACACGGCCGTTGGTTTTAACGTGAAACGTCTATGTTAGCGAATCGCTTTTAAAGTAAAAGATTGAAATGAAAACAAGATGGACGCTGTTTTAAGTATTTTAATAAAAAAAGAACAGGTACGTAATAGAAACATAAAATACATAGCAAATGTTTATATATTTATTGTCACTTTCTGGTTATTTTAAATAGCAGCCGCCCACGACTTCGTCCGCGTGAGGGGGCGTTGTACCCGTGCGAAGCCAGGCAGGTTGTTGTATAGACTGTAGCCTTCCTTGGTAAATGGGCTATCTAACACTGAAAGAATTTTTCAAATCAGACCAGTAGTTCCTGAGATTAGCGCGTTCAAACAAACAAACAAACAAACTCTTCAGCTTTATAATATTAGTATAGATATAAATACTGTCCAAATTACACTTATTTTTGTATAAATCAATCGGTTCAAATAAACTTGACAAACACACGAAAGAATCACCACGCTATAAAGTCGGAGTCACGAGTTACACGGAATAGAAACAAGCGTGAGCGCCGGTTTCGCACAGTTATCGCAGTATCCCTCCCCCGCCGCCCCGTAAAATCTTGATCCCGACACGAACTCAGCCATGTCATAACAGCGAGCTGACTATATAAGTGAAATATTTACACCACATTTTTGTTTCTAAGACTAATTGTAGTTTTTTAATCAGCCTATTAAGGTACGATGATATCCCCCAGACCTTTTCGTTACGGCTACTCCAGGGGGGTTTTGCCCATAAACCTGGTACCCGTATGTGTCGGCGCGATTTTAAAGACGTTTCACGTCAAAAAAACATATTTTTGGCGCGAAGCACGTGCCTGACGCGCGCCATTTTGAGTGTAATGGCGGCCACTAGAGGGCATTGAGTGGTATTACAATGTGTTAAATATTTAACTCATTGCATTTAGGTACATGGATTCCGTAATGGGGTAACCAGAACTGCAGGAGCGAAAAGGTGATCCCCGTTCTAAAATATCTGTGTACAAATTTAATTTAAATCAGTTCAGTCACAGAGATGTAGTTTTGGTGTAAAAGCGAGACGGACAGACAGAGTTACTTTCGCATCCTCCCTACATATTACAATTTAAAATAAAGTCGTTTCCCGCTGTATGTACCTATGTATGCTGAGATCTTTAAAAGTAAGCGAAGGATTTTGATGCGGTTTTTTTTTAATACCGGCCAATTTCAATACGAAAGATCTAAAAGAATCTCGGCCCCCTGATTGCGTAAAAGCAATAGCAAAGCCAAAGCCGTGCGATTGCGATAATCTCGAGTGTGTGCCCCGCACTTCGCCCCGCGCACGCACACACTCAATTATCGCGATCGCGCGACTTCGGCTTTGGTATTGCTTTTACGTAATATGGGGGCGGATTCTTTATTCCTAATTTGAATTTTTGAATGAAAACAATTGAATCTATGATATGCAAAAAAATCTCACAAGATCAGTGGGGTAAGCACGAACCTTTTTAGCGACTCGCTAACAAAATCTATGTGATTTGACAGTTTGACGCTAGCGTTAGGGACTATCGAAAGGTTCGTGCTTACCCCTCAGTTATAGAAATTGGCTGTTAGTGATTCAAGAGGAAGGATTATATGTATAAACTAGGGAAGCGTCCCGGTTTTGCACGGGTGTAACCATGCAGAAGGTATAAAAGAGGAGGTGGGACTATGAACTGAGTCGTGTGGCAATCGTTAGGCCATGACGTCATGATAGAGGCGGAGCTTCAAGGCCAGTGTATGTAACGCAATAGCTGTAACCACACGCTTATGCAAGTAGTTTGGCTAGTCACTACAAGGTGGTGTCTATGTAAATGGGCAGGACTACAGTGTTAGGATGCTCCCCTCGTCCCATACTTCACCCCCACTCAGCGGCACGCTATTTTTGTATGAAAATATACTAAGCCGCTACGCCTCTTTTATTTCTTCTCCATGGGTGGAACGCTCTCTTACGCGGAAGACGCCGTGGGCCACCGCTAGTATGCATGGGTATTTAAACGTATTAGATTATACATCTGAATGACACATAGGCTATAAAGTTCTATTTCGCTAGTTTTTATTATTAGTATGATAATCCCCAATAACATAATTTATATTGCACGGTCCATATCAAAATTTGATCATTAATAATCTTCTATCTCCTTCTCCCCCATCGCTTTAGACAAGGAGACGAGATTTATTCACGTCATGCTTACGATCCGTGTAATTTTAATATTGCTTTGTACAAAACATTCGCAAGGAAAGAGACGGCATTCTTTGTGTTGAAAAGAGATGAAAATATGAATGCGTGTATGTGACGTCACGACACGTATTTAGGGGGAAAATAAAATAATCTCTAAAGGTTCGAAGTGATAATTATCATGATAAAAATCAAACACTAAAATAATCTAAGTTTATTTACGTATCCAAACGCGCTAGACATAAAAAAAATCTTTGAGTGACAAGAGAGATGTGAATTTCAGGAATTTCTCTTTTTTTCGTACTTTCTTACTTTTTTGACGCCATAAAAACAAACTCTAAATTAAATTGTATTTTTATCATTTAAATTGTATTATTCTTTGCTGTTCATTTAATAATGGCGAAAAACTGATACCCTTTTCGAGATAAATAGATAAAAGTTCAAAAAGTTAATTGACAAATCAGCTAGGATAATTATCGGATAATTCTTCTTTTTCTTCAGCCTATTGCAGTCCACTGCTGGACGTAGACCTCCCCCAGGGCACGCCACAAGGCTACTGCCACAGGGGGTTTTGCCCATAGTCACCGCGCTGGGCAGGCGGGTTGGTGACCGCAGTGTGATTTTCGGACTATGTTGTCAGTACGGGAGGCGCTGCTGCCCACCTCCCGGAAACCCTTAATCGCCTCGTACGATACCCGCGGGCAGGCAGGGGTGGTACAAACTCTACTCTGCCGGCACCACGCGGCTATCGGATAATTATCAAACTCTAGATAATATAAAATAACCTCATTTATTAAAAGAAAAAGCTCGACTGAAAAATTTTGACCCTGCGTCACTCTCACGATTGACGAATCAATTGACACCTCTTAAACTCAAATGCGACAAGCCATATGCCAAAGAAATATACATACATATATATAATCACGCCTTTATCCCTTACGGGGTAGGCAGAGCACCAAGGGCCGATAGAACCACATGGTGCCACTTCTGACCAATTTTGAGGGTATAGTAAAGTTGAGATGTACAAGTTCGGTTATAGAAATAAACATATAGGTACATACAAACTTACACCCCGAAATGGGGTAGCCAAAACTAATGGATCACAAAACACAACCCACAGTATAGCGGGCTTGTGACCAGTGACAAGTGGCTAGCTCATCGCCCGAGAGAACGTCCCCGAGTTCCTTAGTCGACTCTTACGACATGCACGGAAGGAGATGCAAAGCTGCAAGCAAGTCTAAATATTGAGAAAATTAACTTTGTTATTATTATCATTTATTCAGAACATAAAATAATTAATTTCCGCGATAACCTAGGGTTACTACGCGTGTTTTGGTCGTGTAATGTTATTTATTAGGTCGAATGTCACAATCCTAAGATAAGGAATATGTGCGTTGAATACTATATTGAATAGTATACCACCTATACCTACTGTCAATTAGAGAAAAGGGCTGATCATACCAAAACAATAGTCATCTACTTCACATTTCCATCTCCCTTCCTTCGAAACAAGGGAGGAAAACCACATACCGAGGCAAGCCCTGGATTGGAACCCCCAAGGGAGGTGCAAGCATGGCCGTCCTAAGCAGACCTAATGGCGGACGGTCATTGCAGAGGCAAAGAAAGTAGGGAAGACCTGAAGCGAATTAAAACGCGAGCGAAGGGATGGCGGAGAAGTGTGGAGGCCCTCTGCCCCAGCTACACAAGACATTTATTATAGTCACGCCCATTATCCTCTAAAGAGGTGGGACAGAAGTGTGCAAACTACACACCTTTTAACCAGTTAGCCTACTCGTATTAAGTCCCACGCAGTAAGAGCTGAGTCTACCGCCGCTTTTGCGATAAAAATACAACAATCTAGCGACCGGTCACAAATGCATTAGAAAAAGTTTCCGTGTCATTCTAAATAGGTATTATAAGCTATTTAGCGTCAGAGCCTCGTCCGTTAAATAGCAGGATGGACCACGGGCAGGTGAGGTTGCCTTTCACTTACACCCTAGGACGAATGACTTGAAAGAGGGCGGCTGGTAGTGACTGGATGGCAAAAACGGGAGATCGAGCCATGTGGCGTGCTCTGGGGGAGGCCTACGTCCAGCAGTGGACCGCAACAGGCTGACGACGACGGCGACACCCTAGCAGTAGGTATGTATCTCCCTCCACAATTAAGTACTGAAGCCTGTCAAAATGGCGTCCATCTAGTCGCGGACCTTCGATTCTAGGAACGCGGACGAGGTCATTCGACCATTCGATGATAATTCTACAAGATACGTGGAATAATTACTAGTTGGATATAATTCATAACATGTCAGTGTGACGTATAGCAAATCAGCCCTTCGCTAGACATGGCGAATAAGTCCATGACCACGCATCGTGGATATCGTATCGTACGATATCGTATCGTCTCTATACAAAACTCAAAATGGCGGCTATATTTATCGTATTTTGACAGGCTAAATGTCGGTAAAATCGGTGTATCATATTGTGTTTCGCAGGTCACGCTACTTGTGCAGAGCATGGGTAAAGTAACATATCTCGATCGAATCGATAAAGGTTCGTCATCGAAACGTGTAATAGTGCTAGTTTCAACCGTGCGTTTGGACGAGTCACGTGATGTAGACTGACCGCACAACGAGCCAACAACTCGTCAGCGATCATTATCATCTGACCTCCGCCATGCTAAACGCGGCTGTGCGATCTCCTTTATGATCCTGCAGCCATGCGTGACTGTAATGACGAGAAATGATGTAGACGAGGAGAATTTCGTGACGCTCCGGGTCATTTGGCCATTTTATTTCATGCTAGGTAGGTACACCATTATTTATTTCACATCTCTAAGCAATACGAGTGAGTACTACTAGCTACGGCTATGCAACCATTCACGATTAACACTCATAATGTAACACTTTCCGAGCCAATACGTGACCATCCTTATATGGACGGGTTATAGAATTCACGGGATGATTCCAAAAACAAATACATTTCAAACATACATTATAGACACGGCTGTGTTCCCCAAACTGCAAGATCATAAAGGAGATCCTGGCCATGCTTAGCATAGATTTGAATGGTCAGTGACGAGTTGCTAGCTTATCGCCTGAGAGGAGAAACTATTTAATTATTTTATACAAAATGCACTAGAAATTAGTTATATACATATAAAACATACATATAATCATGCCTTTATCCCTTACGAGGTAGGCAGAGCACCAAGGGCCGATAGAACCATATGTTGCCACTTCTGACCAATTTTGAGGGTGTAGTTGAGATGTACAAGTTCCGTTAGTAGTGACAGGTGGTCAGCCCATCGCCTACATAACACCAAGACCTTCTTGTCCCTCTACTGACTTGTACAGTATGCCCGGGAAGAAAAGCAGCTGTAGTATTATACTTTTTTTTCACTCCCAGAGCAGCATAGAAGTTTTACATTTTATTAATAACCCTAATTTGGAAGCCGATAAAAGCGTGCAAAAAAAACAACACGCTGTATATAAAACTGTCTAACGTATTAGTGTTGAATTCATACAGGTTTGAAATGTGTCAATCTATTGTAGGATTTATTCGTTTGGCCCAAGACATACACTGTTGATGACCAGATAATGCAGGCTTATTTTGAACTTGCGACTAGTGTCCGTTTGAATATATTGATCTACTCTAAATTTGCCGCTTAGCTACACCCGAGAAGGGTTGGCGTCAGACGGGCCGGCCGAAAAGCAAACGCCACATCTTTGGCAATATGAGTTTCGAAAGAAACCATTATGCGCCGACCCCATTTAAAATGGAATAAGCGCAGGAGGATCATTACTACGAGTAGTATCTGTTTCGGAACTAGCATTATTTTAATGCAGTGACACGATTATTACTATAGTCATACGCATAGTAACTATCGCAAACACCCAAAGGAACTATTTGGTGAAATGTGAAGGTCACAGCACAGCAAAAAAAACAGCGACTGATTCTATGATATTTACTGAACACCTTCCGCTGACTCTAGGAACTGACAAGTCATGATTAGAGAACCTAATTTTTGGTAATAAGCTTTGAGGGTCAACGGAAGGTGAGGTGGCCAGATCTGCAGGATTGTAAAGGAAATACCCGCAGACACGTTTAGCGTTGCGTAGTGACAAGTTCCATTCTAATTGTAAGCGTTTATTGTAAATTTAAAAGAAAATTAAAAATAGTTGTTAGCTTAGCCCCTGAGTACTTTCTTACGACATTCACGGAAGGAGATGCAACTGATGTATTCTAGTAAAGCCCCGCATCAGCACAGGACTCCTAAATTTTATTTGTGACTATCTCTCCGCTGTAATCTCGCGTCTTGTGCCACACGCTAAAATATCATAGTTATGCCACACTCCGAATATGGCGAGATAGTTCAATGGCGAGCATGTAGCCCGTCATGAAATCGCACGGTGTGACTGATTGGAGTACGAGCATGACCAGGCACTTGAATACCTGAATTACATTTAAGTAAATACTATATCGTTACAAATCTATCTATCTATTCTATTATTTAAGTACATATAATAAAATTGTAACGGATCGATGTTTGTGCACGCTAATCTCAGAAACGGGTGGACCGATTTCAATGAAGTATATTTTATCCCGGGAAAATGTTTTCATCTCGGATAATTTCGACGTTTTGTTTTTTTCTATGGTCCACGCGGACGGAGTCGCGGGCGTCCACTAGTTACATAATATAATCACGTCTTCTTTCCCGGAGTGTAGGCAAAGAAAGATCACGGATTTTCACTTGCTACGGTCCTGACGCATCTTTCGCTTCATATACTGACATTCTTTATGCACGCTCGTCGGTTTAGGGTCCTCTTCACCTGACCTTTCTCTAGAACAGGGATTCCCAGACTTTTTTTTCTCATAGACCCCTTTTAAAAGTTAACTGGTTCTGGTGGACCTTCTACACGCCTACACCACATACAAATTAATTGTGAACCCCCCTTTTTTATACGCCAACGTAGACCCCCATCGAGTCTCCTGTGGACCCCTGGGGGTCCACTTGGGCCACTTTGGGAACCACAGCTCTAGAATTTCACCAACTTATGTTCGGTAAAAGTCCGGCGAAGGTTTTCCCTTGCAAACCTTCCATCCACACTTCCGTTACATATACTATGTATTACATATTATATATATACGCACGGCTGTGTTCTCAAAGTCCTACAGACGCGTTTAGCATGGCGGGGACAGATGTAAAAGATCAGTGACAAGTTGCCAGCTCATCGCCTGAGAGACCGCCGCTCCTGAGTTCCTTAGTCGACTCTAACGACATGCACGGAAGCAGACGCAGCCGATGTATTCTAGTGAAGCCGCGCACAGGAAAATATTTACTCCAAATTACGTCATTTCACTAATACGTGAGAAAAGTATTGCTGTTTAATCGCATTTATACAATGAATCATCCAGTTTATTGGTGCTATAGCTCTAAATAGCGAGGCCGCGCATATTATATACTTTAATGAGCCATACAATGCGAAAAATTGTTCAACCACAATAAATAACACCAATTACGCTGATGCGCGGCTTCACTAGAATACATCGGCTGCATCTCCCTCCGTGCATGTCGTAAGAGCCGACTAAGGAACTCAGGGGCGTTCTCTCAGGCGATGAGCTGGCTTGTGACTGCTCTTTTACCAGCCTGCTATGCTAAACGTAGCTATGTGATCTGCTTCGTGATCCTGCCGTATGGTATGTATGTTAGTATTAGTGTAGATAACTACCCGCGTGGTGCCGGCAGAGTAGAGTTTGTACCACCCCTGCCTGCCCGTGGGTATCGTAAGAGGCGATTAAGGGTTTCCAGGAGGTGGGCAGCAGCGCCTCCCGTGCTGACAACATAGTCCGAAAATCACACTGCGGTCACCAACCCGCCTGCCCAGCGCGGTGACTATGGGCAAAACCGCCTGTGGCAGTAGCCTTGTGGCGTGCCCTGGGGGAGGCCTACGTCCAGCAGTGGACTGCAATAGGCTGAAGAAGAAGAAGATTTCATTTTCAAGAAGAAGAATTCAATTTCAATTAACAGTGACAAGATTGTATGTACCCGAAAATCAGAGCTAGGCTCACTTACCACATGGTACATAATACGACCATTGAGTTAATACTAAGCTTGGAAAATAGCTCTACCTTCTTTTTGCCCTGCTCCAATTCACTTGGGGTCGGTAACTACTTCCATTCATCCCTATTATTCATCATCTCGTTACTCACTCCCAGTACACGCATATCCTCTCTGACACAGTCCATCCAACACTTAGGTCTGCCTCTTTCTCTATAACCATCCAACTTCATTGCTAACTCTAAAGCAGTGGTTCCTAAAGTGGTCCAGGTGGACCCCCAGGGGTCTACAGGAGACTCGACTGGGGTCTACGTTGGCGTGAAAAAATTGAGGTTCACAATTAATTTGTATGTGATGTAGGCCTGTAATTTGTAGGTGGGGTCCACCAGAACCAGTAAACTTTTGAAAGGGGTCTACGAGAAATAAAAGTTTGGGAACCTCTGCTCTAAAGGATGAAAAATTGGTCTATTCTGGATGAATATCAATTTATATTGGTGCAAGTAAGCCTAAGATTACTAGACTGTGTTTTCACCAAATAGTAAGTTCCTTTCTATGATGGAGTTGCTCTGTGTGTCTACATTATCTGTGTAACTGCATACATAAATTCTTAGTTCCTAAAAATTATGTACAGGAGTTATTTAATAAAACTGACTTTTATAGGCTTCAGTTATAGTCACAGAGTTCCTTTACGAATATTTAAATAAGTAGTAATTTTAAATGTATGAATACGATTGTAGATTTTGCCCAATAACAAAAACACCTGTGCAAACATCGTATGGTGAAATACAACTGTTTGTCAGTGGCCTATTTGATAATGTTAGAAAAGAAACATTAATATTTCCTTTAAAAAACCTAGTTAGTGCGGAGCTTCACTAGAATACATCAGCTGCATCTCCTTCCATGCAAGTTGTAAGACTCTACTAAGCAACTTAGGCATTCTCTCAAGGCTTAAGTTAGCAACCTATCTCTGATCAAATCCATCTTTCCTCACTATGCTAATGCTGTGGGGTTTCCTTTATGACCCTGGAGTCTTGGCAACCCTATTTTCTGAACTCGGCAGTGTGTATTATGATGTTATTTAAACCCAAAAACTGGTAGTAGACTTGTAGTGAAATGTGGTATTATCTTTACTCATATATCTTTCACTCATTCAACCATCATGATATTCTTCATTCACACTCATCTGACTGTGCATGGGGGAGACACTGAACTGGAGTCAATGGCATAGTAGGGAAGAGGCTTATACCCAGCAGTGGGTGAGTAAGGGCTGACTGGTGACACTTGTCTAAGAATTCTCTTTGCAATGTCTTCAATTTTGACAGAGAAATGGAAGCAAGGTTATTCCTCTTCCATCCAGTTCTTGAGGACACAATGCCATACCAGTTTAAAAGCATCATACTTCTGCATTAGGATATTCAGCATCACATATAGCATGACAGGATAAACCTGAGAGCAGACAAATATCTCTCTCAAATCATTCATACCTGAAATCTCTATGTGGTGTTCAGGCATGGTCACTTAAAAGGCACATAAGACAATATCAATACATTTATATTTTTTACAATCAGAACCTAGTCATGATAATATGGTAAATGTATGTACAAATACTAAAACACTGAAAAACTGTCACCTATCTATCTTATAAATTCATATAGGTTATTATAGCTAAGGGGTCTTAAAGAACTTGCTCACATATTATACCTGTATATTTTAGAGAACAAATTTTACTCAACTAATGTAGGTTGGTTTGATTTTAGGAGACAATAATTAGTCCAATAGGGCTATCATGTTCACACCATGATCAAATCCCTTAAATAGAGAAAAAAAAAAGATGTTAGGAGCTTAGAGCAATAAGCAAACAAACATGGATCAAGCACCACCAATAGAAGTACCCAATGACTTCTTTTTTGTCTTGATTTTTGTGAATAAATAATTTCTTGCTTACCATGGTGGCTATGTGAAGTTTTATTTATTCTGTAATATTGTTAAGACAGTTTAACTAAATATGGGTGATAAATGAGTTTTATTTTATTTATTTAACTAAGTTCAATGTATTCTCTAGGCTGTGTCAGTTTTTAGTGTAGATTAACACCAAATTACACATTTTTTGTGTAACTAGACATAATACCAAGGCCAAAAGCTACATATAACACTGTGTAGCTTAAGATCGTTACGTTATTAGTGTGTTACAAGAGTAAATAAACAGTTTCAATTGTAAACACAGGCGTATAGACCCGCTAAATAGGCAGTTAGCGATCAGATTCGCCGTATACACGCCTGTTGAGATATTTTTTTGCATCGAGTCGCCCAAAACAAAAAGAACGACTCATTTTTCTACACGTCCAACTTAGTAAAGATAAAAATTAACAGTTACGTATCGGAAAACGATCCAATTACACGATAATAGCGTCAATGTGTACGTCAAAGTAAATAAAATTGCTGAAACAATTCAGTTCTGCTCTCAATATACCAGCACAATGGATTTGAGCACACATTTTGAAAATAAACTAAAGTGATCAAAACATCGCCTTTTCAAGCTATTCGACCGGAAAAGGCACGATGAATTTAATATAGAGATACGCATTGACGTTTGTAGAATTGGAAAAACCAAAGTTTAGCTCACGAAGTCGTGTTTTGAGTGCATATTTTGAAAAAATGCTGCAGGGTCTCCTCACTGAAATGGCATAACACGCAAACACTTTGAACGATTTTCACTAAAAAACACTTCACGGGACCGCGAAAGTTTGTTCGAGGAACGCGAGACGAGCCACGGTATGCAATTTCTCACTCACCTTGTTGTTTATTCGCTATTTTATTGAAACAGTTTTGAAAAACTTCATATAAATGCATAGGCTCGTCATCGCTTGTCGCCATTTTGGATTTCACTGTCCAAAAAAAGCATAGACAAAAACTCTTTACATCGCCAAAATAGCTCTAACCAAAAGCGTTTTGGTCATATACGTCCATAATAAAACCAGCATTTTTATCTTTATTCATGTAATAAGCCAACTGTCTACGATAAAGGTGAGTTCACATTTGTGACTTTTTACAAACGTGATTCAACGGCATCGTATTCGCTGTTTTTTAGACACTTACAATACGGTACCAGAGCTGGAGAAATTGTCTGAGCGTATTGTCTTAGATAGACATACTCGTATAATCACGCACGCCCATTATCTCCAAAAAGGAGGAGGGGCAGAAGTATGCAAATTATATACTCACTTTTCACCAGTCTACTAAGTCCCACGTGGTAAGGGATGTGCCGTTGACAGTCGCTATCAACGTACGGTCGGTTAAGGCCTCAGTCAGTGCTACTTCTACATCAGCATTCGACTTTTGTCTGATTAGCTCATATCCATCGTTAATAGATATAAGCGGCGGTAGGCGCATGCGCTGCGCATGTGTTACATTTCTAATAATACACTAAAATCATTATCATTACAGAGTTAAACTGACCGGCCCCCTGAATAGGTAGCTACCTCATAGCAAAGCCAAAGCTGCGTGCGCACAAGGAGCGCGAGGCATTCTCCCGCGCCCCGCGCACCTACACATTCTCAATTTTTGCTATCAATGCTTCGGCCCTGCTACTGCAAGTTACATAATCAGGCGGCCGATGCCCGTACGCATAAATACTGACTGCATGATATGTAGGTACGGAATTCGTCAGACAAGCACGTCTTGTTGATCTGTTGAATGAACGCGTTTATCAGAACTGGCTACCTACACCGACCGACCGCAGTTTTTGGTCCGAATAGCCAACTAAGTAAAGGTCACCTACTTAAAATTTTATTAATCAGACTTGAGAATAGCTTTGACTTTTTTCAGGCTTTCTACGTGGCCGAAGGTGTTTCGGATCTGTCTGCAATGTCTCAGAGTTTTTAACGGGAAGCAAAACAACACTAGACTTCTCATCTTTCGATTCTCATCTGTTTCTTTTCTGATGCAATCACACTGTCGCCTGAGAGGTTTTGCTTGTAGATATATAAAAGTCTCCATACACACCGCAATTTAAATTTGAATTGCGGTGTGTGTAGTGACTTTAATATAGCCACCCTTAGAAAAACATAGCCCATTCAAAAGTATGGTTGATTCTGACAGTCAGAATTCTATGCTATTCATCTTCTATGCTGCTCTGGGAGTGAAAAAAAAAGTATAATACGACAGCTGCTTCTCTTCCCGAGCATACCTACTGTACAAGTCAGTAGAGGGACAAGAGGGTCTTGATGATTTGTAGGCGATGGGCTGACCACCTGTCACTACTAACCGAACTTGTACATCTCAACTATATCCTCAAAATTGGTCAGAAGTGGCACCATGTGGTTCTATCGGTCCTTGGTGCTCTGCCTACCCCATAAGGGATAAAGGCGTGATTATATGTATGTATGTATGTTTTTCTAATGGTGGGTTTTCTACAGCTAAAGGTAAAATTAAAATTAGACAAGTTTGTCCCTCTCCATTCTTAACTTTGACTATGGATATTCTTAACATAAATAGCTGCGACAGAAAGGAGCAGGTAGGACTAATCTTAATTTTAGGTTAAGGTGGATCAGAATCGTAGACAGAGTATAAGTACAGACAAGCTACTGAAATAATAATAATTACAAGAGTAAGCGAATGTAAATTATGAAGGTGTGAGCTCGTGAGGACGAGACTTAAGTTTTTTGTCTCCACATGCGTATAGGTTTTTTGTTTGCCATCATTGCTATTGATGGCAGACAAATTGTTCGTGTCGTAAGAGATTTGGTCCAAAACAATTAAAGTTTCATGAAATTTGTGTTCGAGGACACCTTAATTAATATCCTACAAGGTACTAAAAGTGTGTAGTTATGGTGAATTGCAGTATAATTGGCTGTAAAAGCCGTAGTGAGCGAAATCAGCCAAACATAACCTATCATCGGTAAGTAGATTTTTTTTTATTTTAAAATAATTACAATTAGGTTCAGGGTGCCATTAAACCGGAGGGGTTTCACTTAGCGCCCTTTATGTAACTATTAGTTATAAATTACATACTACATTTATCCAGTACCTACATTTAGCCTGGGACACATTTATACGTTTCACCGAATAGCTCCTATTGCCGTTTTTTTTTATGTAAATCAAAAGATTATTAAGTAAGTATCTATTTTCTGTCATAATCATGCAGTTTTATGTTGAATTTAAGGTCTAAATATGATAAGTAAAGGTCTAAGTATAATATATCTAAAAGCCAAACCAAATAATAAATATACATAGCTAATAATGTATGTATACCACATTTTCTCTCACACACTGTATACGCTATTAGCTCCTCTATTCTTTCTCTCTTTACGGTCAGAATCGACTACAGTATGAAATGTACATCTCGATTTTAAAGCAACTTCGCTTAATAAACTGTATATTCTCAAATGCTTATGTCGAAACCATAGACAATTTTTTTTCTTCGCCATTTTGCATGAGAAAAAAGTATGTTCTTTGACGTAAGAGCCTACAAAATTTTCGAGTGCACTTACAAGAAAACAAAACACTTTTACCTTCATGTAACATGTTCTCACTGAATTCTTTAAACACTCAGAACCAGGTAATACAAATTCCCCATCCCTGGAACCATTCGGTAAAATATTAACAGTGAATACTTCGGTATTGTTCGTCATCTAAATAACCTTTGTATCGTTTCAGATTTTAGTTAGTTTTAGTCAGTTATCCTCTCGTTATACGAGTGTCTTCAAGCACAGGAAGCAGAGCAGTGGTAAAAGTAAACATGTGAAGCAAAAGGAAGCAGCAGCGATCGTGTATGATGCAACAATTTGTTCCGCTAGTCTTGAAGAGTCCGTACGTAACTTTGACAAGGATGCCTTAGCTGAGATGCGTAGCGTGGACTTAAGGTCCGTGGCATCCCATGTCGGCACCATCCAAGCGCATTTGCGGAACCTGAGTGACTTAATTTCAGCCAGAAAAGTATCCCATGTGTCGTCAAGCTCGTTTGAATCTAATAAGAATGGTTGGTTGGATGTGAAGCCGTTAGTGACTGTTGACTTGCGCAAGAAAAGCCCCAGGATCTCGTTCACGGAAAATTTCGTAGGCCTTCTGTCAAGGAGTGTGCGGGAAAATCAGTTCGGTTACAATATTCAGGTCAGGGGATTTAAAACGGAAAGAAGTATTCATGCTGATCTGAAGAGGAATCCTAACCTTATAAATAGACTGCGTAAGTTATTTATTTATATATTCTCTTGGGTATCGTACAAGGCGATTAAGGGTTTCCTGGAGGTGGGCAGCAGCGCCCTCCCGTGTTGACAACATAGTCCAAAATATAAACTACGGTCACCAACCCGCCTGCCGAGCGTGGTGACTATGGGCAAATACCACCCATGGCAGTCTTGTGGCGTGCCCCGGAGGAGGCCTACATCCAGCAGTGAACTGTAATAGGCTGATGATGATGATGATATTCTCTTCACTATTACATACATAACACACACGGCTGTGTTAACTAAATGGGGTGACCAGAATTGCAGGATCATTAAGGAAATGGCTGTGGACCATATTAAGCATAGCCGGGACAGATGTTGATGATCAGTCACAAGCGTATGACTATGTGTATGATAAGTATATTCATATACTAGTGGACGCATGCGACTCCGTGGACTATAGATAGAACAAAATGTCGAAATTATCCGGGATAAAAACATTTTCCTGTGATAAAAAGTAGCCTATATGTTAAGTGGGACCTGTCACAATATATTCCTGAAAACTGCATCGAAATCGGTTCAGCCGTTTCTGAGATTAGCGTGCACAAATGCACAGACAAAAATTCGAAAAATCATTCTTTTGGGTACTATTGCGTTGATAAAGGTCTCCTATAACATATTTTCTCATATATCTCTTCCATGTACAGACAGCGATCCATTACATTTTTATTATATGTATAGATTTATTTACAAATGGTTTTTAAACATAATATTTGAACAGTTAGGCATATTGTGTAAGCTAAGAATTCAATATTAATATCTTTTATACTAATAGCATAAGTGATTAAAGTTTCATTAGGAAACTTAACTAATTAGCTAATAAACATACATACAGGGCCGGCCCGCCCATACGGCGAATGGAGCAGTCGCTCCAGGCACCAAATCCTAGACGGTGCCTAAAAGGGTAAAGATATAGGTATATAAGGAGCAAACAGGAGAGGAGCCATAATTGGATCTCGCTCCATTCCAAAATTTACTTCGGGCCGGCACTGCATACATACAACATACTAGTGAACTGCAGAAAAAACATAGTTCGATTTATCCAGGGAAAAAATAATTATCTAGGGTAAAAATTCTCAGGCTCTATAGCCTACCTGTGTACCAAATTTCTTTCAAATTGCTTCAGTAGTTTTGGCATGAATACACAATAGATACATTTATATTATTATATTAGTAAGGTATACTAATCATACAACTACTTCTATATCTATACATACAATGTAATGGATCGCTGTCTGTACATGGAAGATATATGAGAAAAAATATTATAGGAGACCTTTATCAA
Organism: Carposina sasakii; assembly: GCA_014607495.2. Taxonomy (NCBI): domain Eukaryota; kingdom Metazoa; phylum Arthropoda; class Insecta; order Lepidoptera; family Carposinidae; genus Carposina; species Carposina sasakii. The sequence continues at coordinate 6,811,918 of CP053176.1, read as the reverse complement.
TGCAATAGTACCCATAAGAATGATTTTTGGAATTTTTGTCTGTTTGTCTGAGGGTTTATGCACGCTAATCTCAGAAACAGCTGAACTGATTTTGATGCAGTTTTCAGAAATATATTGTGACAGGTCCCACTTAACATATAGGCTACTGTTTATCCCGGATAATTTGGACATTTTGTTTTTTATGTAGTCCACGCGGGCATACACTAGTGATATAAGTGTTTATTTATTAAATTAGAAAGCTTATGTATACTGTGTGAACAATTTTAATATGAGATGTGGCTATAGGCTCTCATTCTGGGAAATTTCATTTTAGGAGGACATATACTTATATGTTTTTTTTACTGGCAATAATCTAATTATATGTATATGTCGCAGGCAATTTGTATGATTTGTCTTTATACAAACGGCGTCGTCCGTTTATAAACGCTCGCCAGGCATTTTGAATAGTATGAGATAAAAAATTCCTTTTAGCACTTCGCCGGTCGCTGCAGGGACATGCTCGCTACGCTCACTCGACTCGTGCGTTGTTATTTTAACAGGTCTAACATAACCTAACCTAATTAATTAAGCAGACCAATTGCTAGAAGCCAAATTGTCTCGCTCCAAAACCCATACTATTCAAAATGCCTAGTCGTTTTGTAATAGGGCGATGGTTTATAATATGCCTTCGACATATATATATTTTATTATATGTATAAGGAAAACATACAAGTGAATAGACTCTATTTACCTTGTCTACTTTTTCAGTACTGACCTTAAGTGCTTATTTATAGCAATGTTGTGTTTCGTGTATGGATATATATATGTCTATGTACGTCAGGTTGGCTTCCTATAGTTACGGAATAAAATAGCCGTGAAATACAAATAGATAGACAGAATGACTAATCTAATATATAAAATTCTCGTGTCACGGTGTTAGAAGTTAAATTCCTCCGAAACGGCTCGACCGATTTTCGTGAATCTTAGCATGCATATCGGTTAGGGTGGAGAATCGGACATCTATATATTAAGGGTGGCCCGCCCCCTTTTTTTTTTTTTTTTTTTTTTTTTTTTTTTTACAGCATACAAAAATACATACAACCATGAATTTTCACCCCTCTAGGATCAACCCCTTTTACATGGCAAAACAACGTTTGCCGGGTCAGCTAGTATCTCTATAAGGGTTCAGTTTCTGTACTATTTGATTTTATTTATAGCCTAAAATCAGAAACATTATGTATGTACAATTTGTTAATATTATAAATTACTAGCTGCTGCCCGCGGCTCCGCTCGCTTGGATGTCGTTTACTGCGTGGAAGGGTTATGAAAAGTAGATAGTAGCCGATTCTTAGACCTACTGAATATCCGTTTCGGAGGAGTATGGTAACTAACACTGTGACACAAGAATTTTATGTATAACTAGCTGACCCGGCAAACGTTGTTTTGCCATGTAAAAGGGGTTGATCCCAGAGGGGTGAAAATTCATGGTTGTATGTATTTTTGTATGCTGTATAATAAAAAAATAAAAACAAAAAATTTTGGTAAAAAAAAAATGTAGGGGTGGACCACCTTTAACATTTAGGGGGATGAAAAATAGATGTTGTCCGATTCTCCACCCTAACCGATATGCATGCTAAGATTTACGAAAATCGGTCGAGCCGTTTCGGAGGAGTTTATTCTAACACCGTGACGCGAGAATTTTATATATTAGAAGATTACATGCCTTAATTAAACTATGGTCACAACATCTGTGTGGCTTTGGGCAAAGGAGGTCCATCCTTTTTCATTCCTCTCTATTGTACACCAGGCTGGTCCATCTCTTACAGCCAATTTCAATACAAGAGATCAAAAAGAACCTCTGAAGAATTTGAAGTTTAAATCTGAGATATGCAAAAAATCTCTCAAGATTAGTCATAGAAATTGGCTGTTAGTCTACTATTACCTTCATCTTCAGCTTCCAGTCCACTGCAGGACGTAGGCCTCCCCCAGGGCACGCCACAAGGCTACTGCCACAGGGGGGTTTTTGCCCATAGTCACCACGCTGGGGAGGCGGGTTGGTGACCATTTACCTACTATACCCTTAATATTTTAATAGGCTGTTTAATTAATACGTAATATAAATAAACAGGTCATTAGACCATTCTCCAATCCCCCCCCCCTTTGATAATAAAGCCATGGAGGTGTGCTACACATTGTTCAAGCAAATAAATAAAAAAAAATTCCAGGCCTTGCCAGTGACAGTTCAGAAAAGCACTCAAACACAATAGGACCGGAGGCTGCCCCTCGACTTGAGAAGCTCCTGAGTGAGAACAACCTGCTGACGCATCAGCAGAAGGATAAGATTAAAATCGCCTTCGCTGAGGGCTATTTGGCTGGTATGTATGATTTGTGAACTCATCTTTGGCACTCTAAACATGTAAAAGGAGGGTACCACCCTAGGCCGCAGTGTATATAAGGTCTTTTCAAAATTAGTGATTATCTTTTGACACGAAACTAGATAGAATAATAATAAGATAGATAAAAAGAAACAACTTTCACTATGGGACCAACTCTGAAATAGTGAAAAAATATCAGCTGTTCCATACATTTCAGTGCAGTAATTATTCGAGATTGTATGGAACAGCAGATTTTTTTTTCATGTGTTTATACAGGATGTTTTTGTACGTCAACGTTCCCGAAAACTACGGAATCTCCTCATCATCACGATCATTTTTCTCCATGGAAGCATACCTGGGAAGTGTCTGGTTTCCAAAATATTAGGGCCCTAAGTTGAGTAAATAGACTGCGTTTTTATGCATAAATGCACATTTACGTAGCAAGATATTTTCACGAGAAACAATTAATGTCTGTCTGTGAAAAAATTAGCATAAACACTGGACACTATAAATTTCGCCCGATAAATTAATTGAAATATTTTTTAAAAAACATTACATTACATCGTTTCCCAGCATTTTTTTGGCATAAACTTACGTTATTTGATGTATAGAGTACGTACTTATCCTCTGTTAAGGGTGGCAACGAAAAAACACCCAAGTTTCACCAATCAGTCAATTAATGGAAATAGATTAGAGTGTACTCAGAAGCGGAATCTAATCCATCAATAGATTTGACCAATGGATTATAGTGGAATAGATGTTCCACTCTAATCCACTCCCCAGTGAGTTTTATAGCAGTGAATTAGAGTGGACGAAAAAGTGAAATCTAATCCATTAATGGATTTGCCCAGTGGATTAGAGTGGAATAGGCCGTTTGTACAATTCTTTGACGTGCTCTGACTAGAGCCCAAACGGCTTGTCGCATTTAAGTTTGAGAGGTGTGATTAAATTCGTCACAGTCCTGAAAGTGACACTGGGTTAAATTTTTAACGTAATCGGCTCCTTTATTACCTAACTACAAGCAAAAGCAGTGCGATAGTGAAAATTGTACAAAATTTTGCCGATTGCTTGTAAAATTCGAATTACTTGCGTAAAATTAATGAGGGATTTCTTTTTTCTCTTTTTTGAAGTCGGTTAAAAATAGATGGCCTGAGCGCATCTCCTGCGCTAGCTGCTCCCCCCTTCACCTCCCCCCGTACGTGTACAATGACAAAACAGAATGAGGGATGGTGATGTGATTTGTACTATTTTATTTTTTACTTTTAATAGTTGTCAGAAAATCTCTCATTTCAAAGGAATTTTGACATTTCAACGCGAATATTGTACGGTTTTCGCTTTTGCGCCGCTTCGGCTTTGCCATTGCAAGATACCTGCGGGTTTTTCTTTAAATAAATAAGGTTATTTTATTACAGGCTCCCATCCTGAAAATGTCAGAGGCACCAAAGCCTCCAAATACCTGAAAGTGGTCCAGCAGTTGTTGACAATCGTCCTGTTTCTCGCCATTTTCGTCAGTTTGATGGCGTCCGTCTCCGGGACTGTTTTTAGGTAGATATAGATAGAGTATATAAATTTTTATTCAATTTTTACATTATACAGGGTGTAACAAAAAGGGTATGTTAAGCGAAAAGCTATGTAAACAGCCCACTATAGAGAACCTATCCACAAAATTTGAGATCCGAAATCACATGTTTATTTTTCCCGATAGTATGGAGAATTTTTAAATATCTCAGAAATTTTCATACAATCTTGAAAAATAAAAAATGTGATTTCGGATCTCAAATTTTGTGGATAGGTTCTCTATAGTGGGCTATTTACATAGCTTTTCGCTTAACATACCCTTTTTGTTACACCCTGTACAGTTTTTCGTTTGGATGTACTGTTAGGATTAAACAATAGTATTTTTTATGACTGGGTCGAGTTGCCGGAAGAAAAATATTTAAAACTAGTGGACGCCCGCGACTCCGTCCGCGTGGTCTACAGAAAAAACAAAATGTCGAAATTATCCGGAATAAAACATTTTCCGGGATAATACCTATAGCCTATATGTTAAGTGGGACCTGTCACAAATAATTCCTGAAAACTGCATCGAAATCAGTTCAGACGTTTCTGAGATTAGCGTGCACAAACAAACAGACAAAAATTCGAAAAATCATTATTTTGGGTACTATTGCGTTGATAAAGGTCTCCTGTAATATTTTTTCTCATATATCTTCCATGTACAGACAGCGATCCGTTAAATTTTTATTATATGTATAGATAGATAAATAGGTCCGGCAACTGGGTCCGCGGATCCAGTTAATTGCGGGCCCAGTCGCCGGAAATCTCCAAAGTTAAGGTCCTAAACATACGGAGATTGGCCAGGTACGCAGGAGATATTATAGTGCACAAGTGTGTGCGCAAACACAGATGCACTCTCTATTCCGTTACTCTCATAGTCCGATGGGACGGAAAGCCGACACGACTGGAGAGAGATCAGGCGCAGGACCAAGGGTTTTACGTGCTTTCCGAGGCACGAGCTAAATGACAATTTTGCAACATTAAAATCTGTACATGAAATAAATTCATTGGTACAGGCCCGTGACTGGGATCGAACTTACGCCTCCCGCTTAGAAGGTGCACGTTTTAACCACTGGGCTATCACCGCCTAAACACACAACATGCACAGAAGGGGATGCAACTGCAAGAGCCGCATCAGCGCAGCTGTAAAAAATCGGCAATATAAATAAAGAGAGTATACATGTACATGCGCAGGATTCAACTCGGTAACCAGGTGGAGGTCGACCCTGAAGATATCTCCGTCACGTTCGAGGATGTCAAGGGTGCGGATGAGGCTAAACAGGAACTGAAAGATGTGGTGAGTTTCATGTTTACCCCGCTCGATATATTATTGCTAGTGTTTCAGTTTTACCCCCTTGCTAATATATGGCGAGTGTTTCGCTTTTACCCCCGTTTCAATATGTGGGTTTTTTTAAATAGTTTTTCTCTTAGATTTGTGGTATGTTCTTCTTTTACCCTGTCTTTGATTTGTGGCATTTATAACCTGTGATAAGTTTCAATATTGCCACAGTAAAAGTGGGGTAAGTTACGCTTTAAATGTCACTTTTACATGAATAGTTAATTAATTAATACTTAATAAGGAATGTGTCATTTTTACCCCACCTTGAAATGTGGTACTTATGTATCTTATCCCAGCCCAAAAATTATTTCAAATTTATTGCTATATACAGGGTGTGGGTGACAGCCAGGCAAATACTGAAATGCTTGACAAGTACCATACCATTAAGTTATACGACAGTGTTATTACTCGCAGGAAATTAATTTTTGATTTGATTATCAGTAATTTTTGCTCTCCGCGCCAATTGTATCGGGCTATCCTGTGACTAATTAAATGGGCTTATTGGTTATTGTGTGACACATTGCTGTTTTTTAGATCACTTGTGTCTCTTCATTAGGATTGATCAGTTATTTGAACGTTTTTGAAAATCCTCTTTTGGTTAAAATTTTATTCTTAAGTAATTAAATGAACCAAACAATTTTTTTCCTAAAAATATGAAAATAATGTCGGAAAATTTTGGAATTTTCCTGCAAAAATTTTCAGTGTTTTCTGCCTCAGAATCATGGTCTGAAGTCATGGTATCAATATTTGTCTGGCTGTCACAAACACCCTGTATGTTAAACTGACGTATAAGCTACATAACAGACAAGTGTCATCGAAATCCGTTCGGTAATTTTTGCGTTAAATTCTAACTGTAATTTGTGAGCATGATGGATGTTGCTCACAAACTTTCACATTTTATCTTATTATGCTACGCTTTTTTATGAATTGAATATATATTAGAAAGAACGTAGAGAACGTGGAGATCTTATTGAAACATACAAAATTCTAACACAGAGATATGACTTACAAGATTTTCATAGAATGTTTGAGCGTAATAAAAATACAAAACTACGAGGTCATAATTTAAAACTTAGCACAGGCATCTCACATAGCAATCCCCGCAAAAACCTTATTACCAACAGGGTAGTGAACCCTTGGAACAAACTACCAGAAGAAGTGGTTTCGGCACCAAGTGTCAATAATTTCAAAAACAAACTGGACAAACACATTAAAGAACATAGAAAAACCTAAGAAGAGAACATTCAGATACAGGCAAAATCAGTTGTCTCAACTGCCTGCCTGTTTACATATAATAATAATAATAATATTACATATACGCACGGCAGCGTTCCCGAAATTGTATTATCAAAACTGCTAGATCATAAGTAAGATCCCACTGCGTTTAGCGTAAACACTAGTACATTTATTTATTTATCACCAGGTGGAATTCCTAAAAAACCCCGACAAATTCTCCACCCTCGGGGGTAAACTGCCAAAGGGGGTGCTTCTAGTAGGTCCCCCTGGGACGGGCAAGACGTTGCTGGCTCGAGCTGTGGCAGGGGAAGCCAGGGTGCCTTTCTTCCACGCTGCCGGTCCTGAGTTCGATGAGATCCTGGTGGGGCAGGGCGCGAGACGTGTCAGGGATCTGTTTAGTGAGTATTATTACCTCTTTATAATTTATGTGATGCTAGTAGTTTTGATAAGAGTTTTTATTTGAAATCTGTTAAAAATCACATTGATGGGTGTTTTTGACGTTTTTACCCGACTGCGCCAGGGTTCCTAGTAAGTAGTATGTAAGGCAAATCATCACTAATTTATGGTTATTGTTCAGAGTTCTTGAGGACCATACATTTTTGTATTGCTATACGAGTATCTAATATACAGACAGACTTGAGTTGCAGATTATTTAAATATACAGGATGTTTTTTCGTTGCTACCCTTAACGAAGGGTACGTACTCTATACATCAAATAAAGTAAGTTTATGCCAACAAAAATGCTGGGAACCAAAAAAAAATTACTTGATCGGGCGAAATTTATAGTGTCCAGTGTTTATGCTAATTATTTCATAGCAGATATTAATTATTTACCATGGAAAAATCTTGCTACTCGCGTCTATGTGCATTTATGCAAAAAATCGCAGTCTATTTACTCAAGTTTGGACCCTAATATTTTGGAAACCAGACACTTCCCAGGTATGCTTCCATGGAGAAAAACGATCGTGATGATGAGGAGATTCCGTAGTTTTCGGGAACGTTGACGACCAAAAATCATCATATAATAGTTAGGCATGTTATATTATAATGTATTTTTATTTACAGAAGCGGCCAAAGAACGCGCACCGTGCGTGATTTTCATCGATGAAATAGATTCCGTCGGCGCAAAGAGAACTAACAGTGTGTTGCACCCGTACGCTAATCAGGTAAAATTACAACACTACTGTGTCGTAAACACGAACCTTCTTACGCGGCGAAACGCTGTCGACCAGCTAGCAAAATCTATGTGATATGATAGTCTTAGGGATCAGAGGCAGGTTTAATTTTTAGGGTTCCGTACGTCTGAATACAAAAACGGAACCCTTATAGGATCACTCGTGTCTGTCCGTCCGTCGCTTACAGTCAATTATCTCCGAATCTATTAGACCGATTAAGTTGAAATTTGGTACACATATCAATTCCTGTGACCCAAACACAGAGGTGTGACGTGAGCAGATGAAATCTGTATATGGGGGGTGATTTTTGGGGGGGAAGGGGAAAATTTAAAAAAAAGATTTCTGAAAACTGCATCGTGTGGCATATCAAATGAAAGGTCTTGTTGAGAAGATCTTAAATGTATTTTTTTGTAATTTTAAAATAAATAGTTTGCAAGTTATTCAAGAAAATAGACGAAAATTGACCATTCCCCCCCCCCCCTTATCTCCGAAACTACTGAACCTAAAATTTTGAAAAAAATAAGAAATTAGTTTTCTCCTTATAGATTATAGGAAAACCTATAAGAAGTCCATGATATTAAAATAACATGGTAAATCACTCAATATTGTGCGTACCAACTTTTTGTCAGATTTAAAAAAACATGATAGGTAACATCGTACGGAACCCTCTTCACGCGAGTTCAACTCGCACTTGTCGGCTTTTTTTGGATCACTTGTGACTCTCCATTAAGGTTGATCAGTTATTTGAACTTTTTTAAGGGCAACTTTTTTTTTTATAAATTATCTTTTGGTTCAAATTTTATTTTGAAATCATTTAAGGCCTAATTAAACGAACTAAACAATTTTTTCCTGAATATATGAAAAAATCGTCGGAAAATTTTGGAATTTTCCTGCGAAAATTTTCTGTTTTTTCTTTTTTTTTTTTTTACTTTGTCGCGCGCCCTTATGGTCTTAAGTGTTTGCGTTGTTATAGTAAATATTTTCGGGGAAAAGTTAGGCGCGCGGTCTACGTGCATTTCTGCAAAAAAAAAAATGTAATCTGACAACTCAACATTGCACCTTAATATCTTGTAAATCAGACACATTCTTTGCTTCCTTGCCCTGGGGGAGGCCTACATTTAACAGTGGATTGCACTAGGCTTATAATAATTAACTAATATTATAAACCCGAAAGTTTGTGAGGCTGCATGTAAGGATGTTTGTTGCTCTTTCACGCAAAAACTACTTAATGGATTTTGATGAAACTCCACAGTATTATAGCTTACATATCAGAATAATACATAGGCTACTTTTTATTCCGGAAAAATATTTTTATCCCGGATAATTTAGACATTTTGTCGCCGGCGTCCACTAGTAGGTATGTAATACTTGTTTTTATTATTGTTTCTCCTCAGACAATAAACCAGCTGCTATCAGAAATGGACGGGTTCCATCAGAACGAAGGCGTTATAGTGTTGGGAGCTACCAACAGACGGGACGATTTGGATCAGGCGCTTTTGAGACCGGGCAGATTTGATGTTGAGGTACGTATAGTGTCTAATTTAAATTTCAATATACAGGTTTTTCTTTGCCACCCTTAACGAAGGGTACGTACTCTATACATCAAATAAAGTAAGTTATGACAAAAAAAATTCTAGGAAACTATGTAAATTTTTTTGTTTTTTTTTTATTACTTGATCTGGCGAAATTTATAGTGTCCAGTGTCTATGCTAGTTTTTTCATTATTTCTCGTGAAAAAATCTTGTTACACGCGTCAATGTGCATTTATGCAGAATAACGCAGCCTATTTATTCAACTTTGGACCTTAATATCTTTGGAACCAGACACTTCCCAGGTATGCTTCCATGGAGAAAAATGATCGTGATGATGAGGAGATTCTGTAGTTTTCGGGAACGTTGAAGACCAAAAATCACCCTGTATTGTTTTTAGGCAATACTAGCCTTTATTGATAGTATCCTATTGTTATTTTTGCTTAACACTCGAAAAGTATAATGGTTTATGTTAACATATTCGTGATATAAAATATATATCTTAATATATAAAAAATCCGTGTCACTGTGTATGTTCCGAATAAACTCAAAAACGAGTCAACTGATATTCATGAAAATTGGCATATATATGTAATTTGGTCCAACTTAGATAATAGGATAGTTATTATTTAAATTAATGGTCTTAATAACTAATAATTAATAAAAAACTGATCATCAACGTTGGTTGTTGTTATTAATCGTACGTTCCATAAATCTGCAACAGATGGCGCCTTCTGAATTCTTCTGTCTTTTCTGCAGTCCACGCGGACGGAGTCGCGGGCGTCCGCTAGTGTTTTAATATATTTTGTAAATATTCTGCAGTCTATGTGGATGGAGTCGCGGGCGTCCACTAGTTTTAGGGTTCAGTACCCAAAGGGTAAAAACGGGATCCTATTACTAAGACTTCGCTGTCTGTCTGTCCGTTCGCCTGGATGTGTCCGTTCGTCCGTCCGTCTATCTGCCAACAAGCTGTATCTCAAGAGCCGTGACATCTAGACAGTTGAAATTTTCACAATTTATGTACTTTTGTTGCCGCCATAGCAAAAAATACCTAGTGAAAATGAAATAAATATTTAAGGAACGGCTCATATACAACAAACGCGAATTTTTGGCCTTTTTCGCTCGATATTACTCGTTTTTACTTTAATAAAACTATTTTAAATTTTAATATAAGATAAATATATCCCACCAAAAACATAAATGTAAAAAAGGAGAGCCAAGTTCAATACAAAAATTATGCTTGGCCGCTGGGCTTCGCCGCAAAAAGAATGGAGATCTAAATACACACGTAGTTTCATGTGTTTACGTTAAACAGGTTTTAAGCTATAGAAGGGTCAAAAGTGGCACCAAGTGGTTCGTGTATACACTAGGCGCTGGCTAGCCAGTTCTTTTTCCTTTGTCCTTTGCTTGAACTTCCCATATAAAGAAAAACCTAAAAATGGCTACAATATGAAACTTGTGTGTGCCTTTTGCTATTTATTTAACTTTAGTCAATGGTAATTTATAATAATGTAGGCAGTGATAAGGATTCCATTGTATTCCCTAGGTGACAGTGCCAACCCCAGACTTCACGGGTCGTCGGGAGATCCTCGACCTGTACCTCCAGCGTGTGCGCACTCACGGGGACGTGGACGCGGACCTGCTGGCGAGGGGAACCACCGGCTTTACCGGCGCAGACCTGGAGAACATGGTCAACCAGGCCGCACTCAAGTTAGTGGATACATAGATAGGTCGACCGGGCATTAAGGGGGAAGCTAGAACAACCTACTGCCCTCGAATAAGTCAACCGAGCCGCACTCAAGTTAGCGGGGATCATGAGATATAAACAACAAATGAGGGTGAATAGATTATATACGACAACAAGGCCTAAAGTGAGGTAAATAGATACATAATTAGATAATAGACCGCCCTTAAGTGAGGCAGATAGTTATAGAAGAACCAAGCCGCTATAATAATCAAGTGAGTTAACCTAGCATAATCAAGCAGCATTCAGCTGAAAGGGGACCTGATTGGCAGTTACACATATGCATGCACGGTAGGGGACTGACTAAGTGTATCCCATACTTCTTTGTATCGTCTTTATGTATTTGTCATTTGCCTGTACCTTCTTCCTGTTATAATCTCATCGTTGTCCTATATTATATTTTTTCTATTATTTTATATACATGCCAAAAGTCAAATAAACGATCTATCTATCTATCTATCATAACCAGGCCTAAAGTAAGCGCAGTTAACTAGAACAACCAGACCAGGTAACTAAGAGATAACCAGGCCGCCCTCAAGAGTGTGAAGATAGACTAGGACAACCAAGCCCTTGTGGGGGGGGGGGTGAAAAGGGAAGCGCTTCCGGCCCCACCGGGCCGCTAGTCGTTGTTTGACCCATGTATATATTCCAATCGTTGTGAGAATCTTCAATATCGCGTTCTAGGATTTCGCATTCGATTGTGGTTCTCTCCTGCATCCGATAGAGTCAGGAAGGCGCAATCATAATCAAGTCAGGTAAGTAGCAGAACCAGGCCATTCTTAAGCAAGGGCAGTTAAGTCTGTAAGTGATTGAAGACAACTGGAACAATCAATCAGACCGCCATCAAACAGGTACATGGAATTTTCCAAGTTGTGTTTGGACATGCAAGAGTTTCTTCTAAATTATGGATTCAAGTAAGTGATCACGCGAGTGATAATAGCTTAGCCAATGACCTGCGAGTTGCCATGGCGAGGGGTGAGGGTTCGGAGTCTGGCAGGGTCGATGATGGTCCATCGAGCGTTGTCTGTTTATCGGGACTGACCCGTCCTTGTCGCCACTGCTAAATTAAAGAGGTGCTTGATACCAGAATTATATTAATGTATGACAGACAATGCCACCATCAATACCATAGATACACATCACAAGTAAGTGATAGAAAAGGATTTCTAAGTGATCTTTATATAATGGCTATTTTGGCTGTGAAAACAGTTTTTTTTACACGTGTGTATAAAATATACGTAAGTATTATATTACAATCGTAACTAATCTTGGTTAATACTTTATGGCATTAGCATGAAACTTGAAGGTGATTATTGCATTTGTAATAAACTTACCCCAGTGGGGTAAGAATGATTTATATGGGGGGTAACAGTGGCCTAATACCTGTTGGTGAATTTATAATGTAGGTGGAGTAGATAGGCGATGTTTTATGAACCGTTTATTTATCTTTATATATATATATATTATAATACCAAATAACCGAGACCGGGTAAGATGTACAAGACCGTAATTCGACCTGTCGTCTTGTATGGATCTGAATGCTGGGCTGTAAAGAAGAAGGATGAAAATAAACTGCATGTAAACGAGATGAGAATGTTGAGATGGATGTGTGGAGTTATAAAAATGGATAAAAATAGAAATGAGTATATAAGAGGGAGTATGAAAGTTGCGCCCATCACAGACAAGTTACGAAGTAACCGTCTGTCTTGGTACGGGCATGTAAAGCGACGGGATGAAAGGCATAATTTACAGAGAGCGTTGTGCATGAATGTGGATGGATATAAAGGAAGAGGTAGACCAAAGAAGTGTTGGATGGACTGTGTGAGAGAGGACATGCGTGTACTGGGAGTGAGCAATAAGATGACGGATAATAATAGGGATGAACGGAAGAAAAGTACATATTGCGCCGACCCCAAATAAATGGGAACAGGGCAGGATGACACTTCTCAAACTCAAAAGCGACTAGCTGTTTAGGCTTTACAGCATGGCAAATAATTATACATACATACATATATAATAATCACGCCTCTTTCCCGGAGGGGTAGGCAGAGATCACGGATCTCCATTTGCTACGATCCTGACACACCTCTTTCGCTTCATCTACTTTCATGATATTCTTCATGCACGCTCGTCGGTTTAGGGAAAGAAAAGAGTATTGACCTGACCTTTCTTTAGAATTTCACCAATTTGATCGGTGAAAGTCCGGCGAGGTCTTCCCCTTCCAACCCTTCCATCCACTCTTCCGTTGTACACTTTCTTTGTCGGTCTACTTCACTCATCCTCTCCATATGCCCAAACCACCTCAACATACCCTTCTCAATCTTCGTCACCACGTCCTCATTTATACCACACTTCTTTCTGATCACCTCATTTCTTATTCTATCTTTCAAAGTGACTCGACACATACTTCTCAATGCTCTCATTTCCACTGCATTCACTTGACTTTGGTGTAGAATTATACATATACATGCATATAATCACGCCTCTATCCCTTACGGGGTAGGCAGAGCACCAAGGGCCGATAGAACCACATGGTGCCACTTCTGACCTATTTTGAGGGTATAGTTGAGGTGTACAAGTTCGGTTAGTAGTGACAGGTGGTCAGCCCATCGCCTACAAAACACCAAGACCCTCTTGTCCCTCTACTGACTTGTACAGTATGCCCGGGAAGAGAAGCAGCTGTAGTATTATACATATAATACACTCGAAAAACACTACCCTCCTTCTAGTGCAATTCATTAACTTCTACAGTCGATTTAAACACTTAAAATACCCTATTTTTCTCCCTCAGAGCTGCCATAGAAGGCGCGAAAAGCGTATCAATGAAATACCTCGAAGCGGCTCGAGACAAAGTCCTCATGGGACCTGAAAGACGCTCCCGCTTGCCTGATGATGAAGCCAATACTATCACCGCATATCATGAGGGCGGACATGCGGTCGTGGCGTATTATACTAAGGTAAGGCTGAGCGGTGTGGGATACGGTGGAGGGCAATTGATGGGTGAGAATCTTCTTGTTAAGAGATAAGCTATGTAAATATCCCACTAAAAGAAGCCTACCCTCAAATTACACCCTGTATATTTCAATCGTTGTGAGAACCTTCCATATCGCGTTCTAGTGTTTGTATAGGACTATGGTTCTGTATTGCGTCCGATAGGTGGCTCTGCTACAATGTATGTATGTATATATTCTTCGTTTCAGGACTCTCATCCCCTGCATAAGGTGACGATAATACCACGCGGACCTTCCCTTGGTCACACTGCGTATATACCGGCTAAGGAAAGGTAAGAGATGTCTAGATTGTAAAATAAAGTAATATTGTGACTTTTGAAATATTTTTACCATATTCAGTTTGTGTTCATGAATTGGTATTATGTACTAGAGTTTCAGATTTATTTTATGCAATTAGTGGCAACAGAGTGAAGTACAAAATTGTTGTTACGATATTTAATTGACTTGAATTACGGTAGTTCCATTCCCTACATTACACTACATTACATTACTACTATTACACTACATTACATTACTACTATTACACTACATTACATTACATTCCATTCCCTACCTCAATTTTTTTTTCCGAACCAGTTGAAAAATATCTAAAAATAATATGTTTAAATTTTATCAATATCATTATCAGCAATGTGACTAGCGAAATTGGCTTATTGGTTATTGTGTGATATATTGCTGATTTTATACGGCTGATTAGTCTGGTAGGTAGTGACCCTGCCTGCGACGCCATAGGTCCTGGGTTCGAATCCCGGTAGGTGCAAACATTGATGTGATGATTATCGATGTTTGTTTCCGAGTCATGGATGTTTCTATACTTATCTATATATTTATATACCGTTGCTTAGTACCCACGACACAAGACCTTAGGGATCTTAATGTGGGAGTAGGTTAATGTGTTGTGTAGTGTGTGAATATTTATTTATTTATTATTACTAGTGGCCCGCCCTCGCTTCGCTTCGGTACATATCAATACATAGATACAACTTTATATGTAGGTACAGCGGTTTTCGTTTAAATTTGGAACTCCCGTTGGTCCCCTTCCCGTGGGAATTTCGGGAAATCCGTTCTTAGAGCTTCCTTGTAGCCCTAATCCGATTTCAGCTTCGTATAAATAGCTGTTTTCGTAAAAAAATTAAATTCCCGTAACTCCCCTTCCCATAGGAATTTCGGGAAATCCGTTCTTAGTGCTCCCTCGCAGTCCCTAATGAACATACAGGTCCAATTTCAAATTCATATGTATCGCAGTTGTCGTAAAAAAAATGAATTCCCGTTTGTCCCCTTCCCGTGGGAATATCGGGAAATCCGTTTGAATTCCCATTTGTCCCCTTCCCTTGGGAATTTCGGGAAATCCGTTTTTAGTCCTTCCTCGTTGTCCCCAATGAACATATATGCCCGATTTCAGCTTCATATGTATAGCGGTTCTCGTAAAAATTATGAATTCCCGTTAGTCCCCTTCCCGTGGGAATTTCGGGAAATCCGTTTTTAGTCCTTCCTCGTTGTCCCCAATGAACATATATGCCCGATTTCAGCTTCATATGTATAGCGGTTTTCGTAAAAAATATTAAATTCCCGTTGGTCGCCTTCCCGTGGGAATATCGGGAAATTCTTATAGCCTATGTTCATCCAGGTCCAATAAGGATTCTAACGGTGAAAGAATTTTTGAAATCGGTCCAGTAGTTTCGGAGCCTATTCATTACAACCAAACAAACAAAGTTTTCCTCTTTATAATATTAGTATCGATAATCACTTGTAACTCTCCATTTAAGGAAGATCAGTTATTTAAGCTCAATTTTTTTAAAACCATCTCATATTGCTAACATTTTGTATTTAAGGCATTCTAAGTTTTGGTGTGAAAGCAGGACAGAGTTCCTTTCGCATTTATAATATTAGTATGATATCTTCACTGGTATTTAAAAAGAGTTAAAAAATAAATATATATATCTCAAAGATAAACACGCCTTTGTAGATAGATAGATAGGATTTATTTGAAAATACAGCAACAACATAGAACATTGAATTGTATCAGGCGTCACTATTCGGAAGTTCAAATCTCTATTGAGGGATCGCCCACCACCGGGCCCTATACCCTCCGCTGACCCTCGGATCTGCCTACTCATGATCACGAACACAAGACACTACAGTCGCAACGAGAAGCCAGATCCAAGCACCTAGCATGCAACCATAAATACATAGCTGCTAATCCGAAAACCAATTAAAATTTTAATCGACATATGTTTCGCCAACACCCGTGGCATCATCAGGATTAGTTTTCCATGTTAGTTCTATCTACCGAACCAACTAACTAACAACTAAAACCAATGTATTGCAAATCATTTTTATACCCTCAATCAACATAAAAAAATAAATGTTAATACCTACATATTAGTTTAGAAATTCGTACAGCCTTGATATGGTCTTTTTTTATATATATTTAATATTATTATAAATTTATTTTTCTTCTAATAATTTAACAATTAATAACTAATGTATATTTTTAATAATTATTTATCTATAATAATTTTACATTTCTAAACTAATATGTAGGTATTAACATTTATTTTTTTATGTTGATTGAGGGTATAAAAATGATTTGCAATACATTGGTTTTAGTTGTTAGTTAGTTGGTTCGGTAGATAGAACTAACATGGAAAACTAATCCTGATGATGCCACGGGTGTTGGCGAAACATATGTCGATTAAAATTTTAATTGGTTTTCGGATTAGCAGCTATGTATTTATGGTTGCATGCTAGGTGCTTGGATCTGGCTTCTCGTTGCGACTGTAGTGTCTTGTGTTCGTGATCATGAGTAGGCAGATCCGAGGGTCAGCGGAGGGTATAGGGCCCGGTGGTGGGCGATCCCTCAATAGAGATTTGAACTTCCGAATAGTGACGCCTGATACAATTCAATATTTAACGAAGTGTAGCATCACTAAACAGGCAAAATTATACATCAGACTAACAGAAGCTCAACGTATTGCAAAACAAAACGTGTGGTTTAACCAACAATGTAAGTACCACAAAGTTATTCCTAATTATATAAATGTTCGCTCTAATGTTGACAATAGACAGGCAAAATTTGCTATAGAACAAGCTCAAAAGTTATGGTTATTTCAAGAAATTAAGTATTGGTTTTCCGTTAGAGATAATTTAAAAACACATCTTAAAATTTTGCATATGGAACTTTCATTTAGACTTCATCCGGTGGAACCTTTGAAGGTCAACCTTTTAGATAAAAAGGCAAGAGATTTGGCCTATTTTAAGGGTCAGCAGAGATTTGATACACAGTCACACAAATTAAAACTTTTGATATCTAAAAAATATGGAGAGAACCACACTAATAATACTCCGCCTATTAAGAAAGACACACACAAGTTTTATAAAAGAGTTGAGAATCTCTCTGACACAAATTTTACAGAACAGGAAATGAGTTTGTTGACAAAAGGTTTGAAATTCTGTCCACCAAAAAATATTAACAATAAATCTTTGGAATTTTTGGCAGTGGACACAGAAATAACCTTAGTTAGGAATAAAGTAGATACCACTGTCAAAAACGTTCTAGCTCATGAAATGAAGGAATTACATAAGGAAATTAATAACTCTAGTAATCTTAACAAAACTTCATTTTCATATTACTCAAAAATATATAAGTCTGTACAACTCAAGTTAGATCAAAACAACCTTTTAATTAGTAAAGCAGACAAAGGCAATACATTGGTTATTATGAAACAGGATATGTATCATGAAAAGGTAATGGAAATCTTAAATACAAATGAATTTCAAACATTGCCCTTTGATCCTACAAATAAATTCAATGCAGAATTGAAGAAATGTATTGCCAATTCAGAATATATTTTTCCCAAAAAATGCCCCCATTTAATTGAACGCGTAATTTCAATGAATCCTGTCACACCAATGTTATACGGTTTACCAAAATTACATAAAATTAATATTCCTGTTAGACCTGTAGTTTCCTATATTGGAGCGCCTGCATATAAATTGGCAACGTTTTTAAATAACTATATAAAGGAAAAAATTCAATTCACACCTAAGTATAGTGTTAAAAATAGTTTAGATTTAATAGAAAAAATTAAATATATAGAATTGCCTACAAATTCAAAATTATTTTCATTAGATGTAGAAAGTTTGTTTACAAATGTTCCTTATAAAGATTGTTTAGACATAATTAAGACTTGGTGTGATAAAGTCAATTTACATCCAACGGAGGTTGATAACATTATTGGACTGACTAGACTTTGTATGAACCAAAATTATTTTTGTTATCGGAACACCTATTATTTACAGAAGGATGGTTTGGCTATGGGTTCTCCGTTGTCACCGTTTCTTGCAGAAATTTTTATGGATTGGTATGAAAATAAGTTTATAGTTAACAATAGTAAGATAAAATATTATTTTAGATATGTAGATGATGTTATCTTGTGTTGGACAGGCTCAGTGAGACAGTTTCATGTTTTTGTCAACAAAATTAATACCAAGCATGCCAAAATTAAATTCAAAATTGAAGAAGAAGTTAATAATAGCATAAATTTTTTGGATTTAACTATATCAAGATTAGATAAATTTCATGATTTTGCTGTATACCGGAAACCTACCCATACAGATGTCACAATACCGGTTGATTCTTTCCACCCATGGCAACATAAATTAGCGGCTTATAAGTCTATGATACATAGACTGGTAACTTTACCGCTTAACAATTACAATTATAATAAAGAATTTAATACCATTGTTCAAATTGCCAGATCTAATGGGTACAGTCCTCAATTAATTTATAATCTGGTCAATAAAAAGGAAAACATTTTGGTTAAACAAATGTTGTACCCTAAAGTTGATCAGATTCAAAAACCATACACTGGTAGTTTGACATATTATGGAGGTTTTTCAGAAAAATTATCTAAATTATTAAAAAAAGAAGACATATTTGTGGCGTTTAGGACTTATAATTCATTACAAAAGTTAATTAACACAAAACAAAAGTTGGAACTTAAAAAGAAATCAGGTGTATACCAGTTGAAGTGTGATGAATGTGATGCTTGTTACATTGGACAAACTGGTCGCAGTTTTAATGTTCGATACAAGGAACATATATCAGCTTTTAGAAATGGTAATCCTAATAAATCCAACTTTGCCGAACATTTACTCCAGGCGGGCCACTCCCTGGCAGATAATAATGAGTTAAGAGTTCTACATGTTGCAGATAAAGGCATCCGTCTGTCTATTTTAGAAAAACTAGAAATTATGAAAGCAAAATTTTCAG
This sequence comes from Carposina sasakii, assembly GCA_014607495.2. Taxonomy (NCBI): domain Eukaryota; kingdom Metazoa; phylum Arthropoda; class Insecta; order Lepidoptera; family Carposinidae; genus Carposina; species Carposina sasakii. The sequence goes on along the minus strand of CP053176.1, from coordinate 6,792,698 downwards.
GTATTAATTTGGTAAATAATCAAATAGATTTTGTAAACACTAGCCCAGTTTTGGCTGCAATCTGTCAATGTCAAAGTCAATAGGATCGGACAAAGGTAATGACTTTGTCGTACAGCCTTGATATGGTCTTTTTTTATATATATTTAATATTATTATAAATTTATTTTTCTTCTAATAATTTAACAATTAATAACTAATGTATATTTTTAATAATTATTTATCTATAATAATTTTACATTTCTAAACTAATATGTAGGTATTAACATTTATTTTTTTATGTTGATTGAGGGTATAAAAATGATTTGCAATACATTGGTTTTAGTTGTTAGTTAGTTGGTTCGGTAGATAGAACTAACATGGAAAACTAATCCTGATGATGCCACGGGTGTTGGCGAAACATATGTCGATTAAAATTTTAATTGGTTTTCGGATTAGCAGCTATGTATTTATGGTTGCATGCTAGGTGCTTGGATCTGGCTTCTCGTTGCGACTGTAGTGTCTTGTGTTCGTGATCATGAGTAGGCAGATCCGAGGGTCAGCGGAGGGTATAGGGCCCGGTGGTGGGCGATCCCTCAATAGAAACATAGAACAAGACAATGGAAATGTGGTAGAAATAGACATTGTACATTCCTCGTGTCATCCATAAATTACGTCACACGAATTTCATGATATTTTGCCCCACCCCCCCTTGTCCTTGTCACAGCTGGTAACATTTGTGAGACACGCCCCCCCCCTCTCTCTAGTGTGACGTCACATTTAGCTTTTTTGCAAATTTATATTTAGAGATTATTGAATGAAAATGTCACACAATATCACAGTTTGACGACCCCCTCCCTCCCCCTTAACCTGTGACATAATACATGTATGGCCCCATGTTGTAAACTTTGTTTGTGAAACTTTGCTGTGTACAATAAAGCATAGGAATACCTGTTTATCATCAGATATCACGTGACAAAACAACAGTTGCTCGCCATGATGGACACAATGATGGGGGGTCGTGCGGCAGAGGAACTGATCTTCGGTCCTGACAAGATTACCAGCGGTAAGGTATCATAGGAGGTCCAGGCTTCCTTCAATCACAGATACACAGAGAGTATCCGCTCGCGTGGATGTCGCTTTTTGCGTGGCAGGGTAATGAAAAACAGTTTAGGACCTGTCCTCACATAAAATTTTATTGAAATCAGTCAACCGGTTTCGGAGGAGTTTGGTAACTATGCAGAAAAAAAATGTCGAAATTATCCGGGATAAAAATATTTTCCCGAAATAAAAAGTAGCCTATGTATTAATCTAGGGTGTCGGCTAACTGCATACCAAATTTTATTAAAATCGCTCCAGCCGTTTTTACGTGAAAGAGTAACAAACATCCATCCATCCATCTATCCATACTTACAAAGTTTCGCGTTTATAATACAGGATGTATAATGTCTGCCCGTGGGTATCGTACGAGGCGATTAAGGGTTTCCGGGAGGTGGGCAGCAGCGCCTCCCGTGCTGACAACATAGTCCGAAATACAAACTGCGGTCACCAACCCGCCTGCCCAGCGTGGTGACTATGGGCGTATACCCCTCATGGCAGTCTTGTGGCGTGCCCTGGGGGAGGCCTACGTCCAGCATTGGATACAATAGGCTGATGATGATGATGATGAATGTATATTATGTATAGTAGAACAAGCGAAATGTGTCACGTTACACGTGCATTCATAATTAAAATATCTTGTATACTCACATTTAACTGAACATTTAACACAGTGTTTCCATCTTTAATACAACCATAAATGCCTTGTGACACGTTTCGGTTGTGCCACTATTACATAATAGGGTCGATTCCGGCAGTCACACTTAAACCTGAACCTAATCTTAGTCAGGTCTATCTCTCTCCGTCCTTAACATAAATGGCTGAGAGAGAAAGGGGACAGGTAGGACTAATTTTACGTTTAGGTTTAAGTGTGACTGCCGGAATCGACCATAATGTATGAATATTTTTAAGTTAATCATAGTTACCCCCACTGTTTCAGTCTTACCCCCATGTACTAAGGAATGTACCTAGATAATATGCGCTCAATTTGTCTAAACAAACTTATTTTATCCAGTGCCCACTTTGAGAATAAATTATTCGTCTTCCGAGTAATTGACCCGGTGGCTTAGTGGTTAGAGCGGCTGGCACGGTTTGCAGTGGTCGTGGGTTCGATTCCCACTCGGGTGAAGAATTTTTTCCATTTTCTTTATTAATAATTTTATAATATATAATATCTTGACTAAGATAAATTTATAAAAACACTTCTCCATTAATATAATCCGTTAGGATATGGTTGATCGTTTCATCTTTAAACAATGTGCTGAGGGATTCAGCTTTGTTTGCCGAGATTTGGCTATCAGGATGAAGAATAACGTTGCCAATATGTAATTTAGAAAAAAGAGATGGTAAAATTCGTCATCCGAGTAATTGACCCGGTGGCTTAGTGGTTAGAGCGGCTGGCACGGTATGCAGTGGTCGTGGGTTCGATTCCCACTCGGGTGAAGAATTTTTTCCATTTTCTTTATTAATAATTTTACAATAAATTATTTTTTAGCGCCGCCATTTTTTACTAAAAACTACTATAACTCGCAAGCCTCTACACAACGCCCGAGTTTTTTTCTGGGTCTCTTACCGCCCCCCATTTGGCCTACAGCGTCCATAAGGGGGCGTTATCGCCCACATTGGGAAAGGCTAGTGTAAAGTAATGAGTGAGCAATTAAATATTGATTGATAAGCATCCATATTTATCTACAGGTGCGTCTTCAGATTTGAAACAAGCCACTTCGATTGCAAGTCACATGGTTCGAGAGTGGGGTATGAGTGAAAAGGTAACTAATTGACTAATTTTCTAAGTTAATAGTAAATAATATTATTATTATTAAAAATATACATATTAGTTATTAATTGTTAAATTAGTAGAAGAAAATATATTTAATATTTTTATAAATTAATTTTTAATATTTATTTATCTATAATAATTTTACATTTCTAAACTAATATGTAGGTATTAACATTTTTTATTTTATATTTTGATTGAGGGTATAAAAATGATTTGCAATACATTGGTTTTAGTTGTTAGTTAGTTGGTTCGGTAGATAGAACTAACATGGAAAACTAATTCTGATGATGCCACGGGTGTTGGCGAAACATATGTCGATTAAAATTTTAATTGGTTTTCGGATTAGCAGCTATGTATTTATGGTTGCATGCTAGGTGCTTGGATCTGGCTTCTCATTGCGACAGTAGTGTCTTGTGTTCGTGATCATGAGTAGGCAGATCCGAGGGTCAGCGGAGGGTATAGGGCCCGGTGGCGGGCGATCCCTCAATAGAAATAATATTATTGATTTTCGAGGTCAAGATTCTATAGTTTCTCCATTGATCACTATTGCTATCACTTCTATATACTATATTTATATATGTATGTGTACTTTCAGGTGGGTCTCCGTACGATGGAGGGTCAGAGGAGTTCAATGTCCTCTCCCGAACAGATGGGACCTGCTACAAATGAATTGGTAAGTTACCATCATCTTCGTCTTCCTGCCCTTATCCCTTACATATTTAACCCGACTTAGCAACCTTAGTGTTAGCGGATTATATTATGGAGAAGTATCTGATAAATTTATCTTAACTAAGATATTATACAGGGTGTAAAAAGACAACAATGTTTTTTTTTAATGCCTCGTATTCTTTGTAAGGTTACGATCATTTTCTTCTATGGAACCAACCCTGGGAAAAAACCTGACAAAAAAATTATGAAAAAATACTGTAATTTTATCGCAAGCAATGTATTCGTTTGATGTGCAAAGTACAAATGTACCTACAAAACTAACATTATAACAATTTGATATGGTATCTTTAAAAAAAATGTTTGTTAACCGATTTCAGATGGATTTATGTAAAAAAAACGATAATATTAATGTAACTTTGGACCTCAATATCTTGGAAACCCGTGGTTTCCCAGGGATGCTTCCATAGAAAAAAATGATCGTGATGTTACAAAGAATACGAGGTATTAAAAGAACAAGGTTGTCTTTTTACACCCAGTATACATAATATAAAATATTTATAAGAAAATGAAAAAATCTCACTCGGGTGAAGAATTTTTCAATTTTCTTATTAATATATTATAATATATAATATCTTAGTTAAGATTTTGGCTAGTGTATAGCTATCGGGATGAAAAAATAACGTTGCCAACAATGTAATTTAAAAAGAGATGGTAAAATTCGTCATCCAAGTTAATTGACCCGATAGCTCAGTGGTTAGAGCGAAAGCACTGTTTGCGAGAGGTCGTGAGTTCATATCTCACTCGGGTGAAGATTTTTTCATTTTCTTACTAATATTTTATAACCCTAGTGTTGTCTGTCCATCATTCAATAACTAGCAACTGGCCCCGGCTTCCCACGGGTGCAGTGCTGAGACTATACATATAACCTTCCTCTTGAATCACTCTATTTAAAAAAAACCGCATTAAATTCCGTCGTGTACTTTGTAAGATCTAAGCATACATAAGGACAGACAGCGAGAAGAGACTTTTTTTAAATAACATTTTGTGATTTATGGGATCGGCGCAATATGATTTCCTTCGGAATTGTCACTTATATTTACACGTTTAAATAACTGCATATAAAAAATGTTCCGAAATCAAGCATAGGAGTTATAGAATAACTCGCATGTCTTGTGGGCGAGGTGAAAAGGGAAGCCCTTCCGGCCCCACCGGGCCACTAGTTATTGTTTGACCCATGTATATATTCCAATCATTGTGAGAAACTTCGATATCGCGTTCTAGGATTTTAATTCGATTGTGGTTCTGTCTCGCATCTGATAGATGTCTCTGCTATAGTATATACAGGGTGTTTTTTCATTGCCACCCTTAACGAAGGGTACGTACTCTATACATCAAATAAAAGTTTATGCCAAAAAGTTGCAGGAAAACGATGTAATTTTTTTTGAAAATTCTTTTTAATTACTTCATCGGGCGAAATTCATACGGTGTTATTACAAAAGAGTGCCTAAAGTTAGACTTGATTTAAATATGACATTTGACAGCAAAACGTATGGCATATCTGCCAAATTTAGCTTAAACAATGTTTAAATTATTATGTAATAACACGGATAGTGTCCAGTGTTTATGCTAGTTTTATCATAGACAGATATTAATTATTTCTCGTGGAAAAATCTTGCTATGCGCGTCTATGTGCATTTATGCAGAAAAATGCAGTCTACTTACTCAACTATGAACCCTAATATCTTGGGAACCAGACACTTCCCAGGTATGCTTCCATGGAGAAAAATGATCGTGATGATGAGGAAATTCCGTAGTTTTCGGGAACGTTAACGACCAAAAAATACTCTGTATACACAGATGTGTTCCCGAACTGGGATAGTCGACTCATACGACATGCACGGAAGGAGATGCAGCTGATTCATGCATGCAAGTAATATGATTGATTCATCAGTGCTGAGACAAAATTTATTGAAGCTAGAAACGTGTTATTTGGAGCGAGCACTAAGTAGGGTTTGATTTTTAAAATAAGTATATATATTGGGGATATTAAGATATTTGCATTAATATTTTTTACAATTTTACCTTCATTTTACAGAAATCTAATATTCTAAGCACAAATTGTTTTTATTTTATTTGGTTTGTACCGAAAAATAGGCAAAGGAAACTGTGTTCATAACAGGCACAAACAGCGATCGTCCACAGTTTTTTTTATTAGATACAAGATAGAAAGATAGAAGAAAAAAATAGAAGAAGATAGTTATAGAAGATTCAAAACGAACGAAGTTATGTTTATTACTCTTTCACGATTGGTTTGCTGGAAGAAATCTCTCTTAGAGATAAGCACGCCTTTGTACATTTTCTTTGTCATAAACTTTACTGTGTACAATCTTCTATACATATAATAAAAATGTAACGGATTGCTGTCTGTACATGGAAGATATATGAGAAAAAAATATTATAGGAGACCTTTATCAACGCAATGGTACCCAAAAGAATGATTTTTGGAATTTTTGTCTGTTTGGCGGTTTATCTGTTTGTCCGTGCGTTTGTGCACGCTAATCTCAGAAACGGCTGAACCGATTTCGATGCAGTTTTCAGGAATATATTGTGACAGCTCCCACTTAACATATAGGCTACTTTTTATCCCGGGAATTTTTTTTGTCCTGGATAATTTCGACATTTTGTTTTTTCTGTAGTCCACGCGGACGGAGTCGCGGGCGTCCACTAATAAAGCATAATCATAAGTTCGGGGGCCACTAGAAAATATATAAAAGAAAGTTGTATTAGTTGCACAATTTATGGTTCAAGAACGACTGTACCAAGTTGGCTGAAAAGTTAGTGGGGAGGTTGTCAAGAACCAGCGGAGACGGATATAGGATGCTTTTTGTCCCGGGAAATTATTTTTATAAAAATTATTAATAAAGAAGTGAAAAAATTCTTCACCCGAGTGGGACTCGAACCCACGACCTCTCGCATTCCGTGCAGAGCTCTCACCAACTGAGCTATCGGGTCAATTACTCGGATGACGAGTTTTACCATATCTTTGTAAATTACATTATTGGCAACGCCATTTTTTATCCCGTATAATTACGACTTTTTATTTCTTGTTTTATTTTATGATAGTTGATGATAAATTAATATTTATTTATTATGTTATTTTCAGGTGGACGGAGAGATCAAGAAGATACTGAACGATAGTTATGAGCGAGCGAAGGCGATACTCAGAGCGCACGCTAAGGAACATCGCGCGTTAGCTGAGGCCTTACTCAAGTTAGTATACTATGTTATACAGGGTGTAACAGAAAGGGTATGTTAAGCGAAAAGCTATGTAAACGGCCCACTATAAAGTACATATTTCCAAAATTTGAGACTCGAAATCACATGTTTATTTTTCAAGATTGGGAAGCCGTGACTGGGATCGAACTTTCGCCTCCCGCTTGGAAGGTGTACGTCCTAACCACTGGGCTATCACCGCAGTCACAGGATCGTCCGATATACTTGGCATGGAAAGCAAACATTGCGGATAATCTAATTAAAAATGCATTTCCTGGGCTTTAAACACTGTCGTATAAGGGGCCATCCATATATTACGTCACACGTTAAGGGGGAGGGAGGGAGTCGTCAAACTGTGACATTGTGTGACAAGGGGGTGGGAGGGGTCCTAGATTTCGTGACGTCACATTTTCATTAAATAATCTCTAAATATAAATTTGCAAAAAAAAGCTAAATGTGACGTCACACTAGGGAGGGGGTGTCACACAAATGTGACTAGCTGTGACAAGGAGGGGGGGAGGGGCAAAAAATCATGAAATTCGTGTGACGTAATTTATGGATGACCCCTAACTAACTCTACACAATGGTACTTGGTCAGCATTTTAGTATTTGCCTGGCTGTCACACATGTCCTGTATACCTGGGCCAGACAATAACTGGTGGCCCGGTGGCCTTTTCTACTCGAAAAACTTAACCCTCCTTCTACCTATTTTTTGTTTCTTCTACCTAGATACGAAACCCTAGACGCAGCGGACATAAAAGCCATAATGAACGGAGACAAAACAGGTCTCGAGAGCGGTCGATCGAGACGAGACATCCCGCCGCCTGCCTCCAGCCTACTGCCGCCTCAGACGCAACCCGCTTAGGTAACTAGTCCAGTTGCCACCTAAGCCAATTTAAAGGACATTATTATATTTCCCATTTGATTAATTATAACTTTCCATTGAGAGGTCGCCCACCACCGGGCCCTACACCCTCCGCTGACCCTCGGATCTGCCGACTCATGGTCTCTTAACACAAGCCACTACAGTCGCAACGAGAAGCCAGATCCAAGCACCTAGCATGCAAACATAAATACATAGATCTGGCTTCTCGTTGCGACAGTAGTGGCTTGTGTTAGTGATCATGAGTCGGCACATCCGAGGGTCAGCGGAGGGTGTAGGGCCCGGTGGTGGGCGAGCCCTCAATGGAGATTTGAATTTCCATATTTTTTCAGATGACAAAAGTTCCCGATCGGCAGCAGTGTAGTTATATTACTTATTAGAAATATTATAAAATAAAATGATTGTACAAAATGTAGCCGGCGAGTGTTTTGGGAAATTTTGCAGGCGCCTCCCTTACGTTGAACAGTTGTAATTGCAATAAACATAAGTAAAAGGTTATTGAAATGTGGCGGTGCGTTTTATTTTTTACTAGTGGATGCCCGAGACTCCGTCCGCGTGGATTACTGAAAAAAAAAAAACAAAATGTCGAAATCATCCGGGATAAAAAGTAGCCTATATGTTAAGTGGGACATGTCACAATATATTCCTGAAAACTGCATCGAAATCGGTTCAGCCGTTTCTGAGATTAACGTGCACAAACGCACAGACAAAAATTCCAAGAATCATCGTTTTGGGTACTATTGCGTTGATAAAGGTCTCCTATAATATATTTTCTCATATATCTTCCATGTACAGACAGCGATCTGTTACCTACATTTTTATTATATGTATAGATTATTTATTATACTTCGGGCTGATATAAGCCGATAGCGTGTATGAAAATGGTCTCGTCTATCTATCTCGGTCTAACACACGGGTATCCTATGTTATTGTCTCTCGCTTTGCCGATCTAACGCTAGTATAATAAATCTATGTAAACTATATACATCTTCTTCTTCGGTCTATTACAGTCCACTGCTGGACGTACACCTCCCCCACGCCACAAGGCTACTGCCACAGGGGGATCTGGCCACAAGGCTACTGCCACAGGGGGATTTGCCCAGTCACCACGCTGGGCAGGCGGGTTGGTGACCGCAGTGTGATTTTCGGACTATGTTGTCAGTACGGGAGGCGCTGCTGCCCACCTCCCGGAAACCCTTAATCGCCTCGTACGATACCCACGGGCAGGCATGGGGTGGTACAAACTACTCTGCCGGCACCACTGCATACATACTATGATGATGATATTGGAGTAATACAGACAAGGCTGTGTTCCCGGAGAACTGCAGGATCGTAAAGGAGATACCAGAGCCACGCTTAGCACAACGATGACGGATATAAACGATCAGTGACAAGTTGCTAGCTCGTCGCCTGAGAGACCGCCCCTGAGTTCCTTAGTCGACTCTTACGACATGCACGGAAGAAGATGCAGCTGATGTGTTCTAGTGAAGCTCCGTCAAGAAAAAATAAACAGTTTTGCATTGAAATTTTTATTTAAAATATACACATAGAATCAGTTCAGTTGTATACAACTGAATTAACAAAATTTAACATGGCTTGTGCTGTATATATCAAAATGTCTGTAATTAACAGAATATTCATACTAGAAAATGTTACATCATATTAACACAGATTAGCAGTGGTAAAATTCTATCAACTATACACATTAGATATAGAAACATATACATACTCGTACATAAATCACTAATTTAGAACAAAAGTGACAGAACTGAAAAATGCACTTTTGATTAGATTAGATTCATTTATTGCACGTGACAGGTTATACATAGGTTGATTTGTTAAAAAAAAATATTATTTGCTCAAAATATAATACAATAATTTAAGTGTAACATTAATTAGATCAGAGATATGTTTCGCCAAAAAACGTGACATGCAAATATTTAATTAAACTTACAAAATTTAAAATATAACATAACGTACTAAGGGCCGATCTAAGATAGAAGAATGAAGTTGATGCCGTGTCTTATCTCGATCTAGGTTTAGAGAAAGACAAAACATCAGATCTATCCTTCACATAAAAAATCTCTCGAGATCGGTATTTGAAATTGGCTGTGTGTAATTTGGCTTGTTAAACATTTTTTTTCAGTTGTATCACTGTTGCACCAAATGGGCGAAATAGAAATCGACATTTATTGTGCGTATTATGAAATATAACTAAAGGTATTTTACACCCTTTTCAACCTGCCTTTCTACCGCGATGAATATTATGGGGCGGCTCCTGATATTTTTAGATGGGGGATCACCTTTTTTTTTAAATATGAGCGCATGCAGAATTTTGTAAACGCCGCGCGTGTTCACTCCCTTAACGAATGGAATGATGCAAGTGCAAGCTTCCTCTTTGTTAAAATTCAGATGACCTAATCAAACACATCAAAGACAACCATATCGCGTTCTAACTCGGACTAAGCGACATCTAGTGGCCGCATACGCACACTACGAATTAATGTGAGCGGCGCTCCAGATAAGGCTAATTTTTCATACGAAATCTTCTGTTTCACGCGCCGGCCTATGTCGGTATGTCTCTTTCGCACTCATTGAATGCAGTACTAGGAATCGTACCAAATTTCGTTTCATGCTAGCGCTCCACTCGATACATAAGATTACAACTTACTTGAGACGAACGTGTAGACACTATTGTATAAACATAGTAAAATTGAAAGATAATTATAAATATAGAGAAATATAGATTGCCTATGTAATTTTCGTGGGTGGGAGTGAACTGCACCAGCGCTCCTTAGGACGAGCCGCCACTGTATATCACAGAGGTAGAAAGGCAGCTTGAAAAAGGTGTAAAAAGCTTAATATCGTTTTATCAGACATACATAGGAGTTAATCTATGAAACAAGACTAACACAAACAATTTTACAACAATTTTTGATATAGCGGTAATCAAATACTTACCTCCAATATTAGTACCGAATACGACCGCAATGGATGATACCGACCCGCCCCCTTATTACCTAACTAGCAAAAGCAAAGCGATAGCGAAAATTGTACAAAAATCGCTGATTGCTTTGCAAATTCGTGTTACGTAAAATGAATTTCAAAGGAACTTTGACATTTCAAGGCGAATCAGGGGGCGGAATGGATGATACCGACCCGTATTTTCAAAGCATTTTTTTTACATTTTGCTATTATAAAAATTATTTACAATGCTTATTGGGTATGGATTTTTGAGGATATAATAGATTTATATCGAAATATCATAAAATAAAAGAAACATTTGCAAAAGAAAAACTTCGCTAGCGTGAAAACTCTCCGGGATATAACAATTCCAAAATCTCAATTTTAGACTTGCCAAAAACGCTCCATACAAACGGCCACCACAATAAAATTATGACATTACTCTATCGGCACCGGTATGATGAATTTGGTGAGAGCGAGATGTCTCACTTTTAAACGTGAAATCCACAGAGCTAAGTAATAACTAGACAAGGCAAGTATTTCTACTTGGTGTGTAAAAGGGGATTGCAAACCACTTCTATCAGCCCTAATTCATTCAGTCCTGGCTCGAAAACGAGTGTCTATTCTAATTCTTAAGTCTATTTTTTACATGCAAAGTACATACACTTAGTTTATCTAGTTATTAATAGCTCTGTGAATTTGACGTTTAAAAGTGAGACATCTCGCTCTCACCAAATTCATCATACCAGTGCTGTAAATTGTATGCGCGTAAAAGAACTTTTGTTCTACAGCTATATTAAATGTTGCGTTTATAAATATGGCCACTAAACAAAAGTTGCTGTAAATGAATGAGTGAAATGAATGAAAAGCTTTATTTGAGACAGAAACATAACAAAGAATAAAATAAAACATTTGCATTAGAGGAAGTATTCAGTCATAAACTCGGTCCCACCTCAGCTTGCTGCTGGCTGTAACCAACCAGCGCTGGTCTTCCGTTGGAAGCGATACGTCACGTCCGTCACGTCACGATCCGATACGTCACGTCATGCATAAAACTAATGATAATGATGCAGGTGGTGGTCATGTGAAGTAGTAATTTTAAATTAATTTCACATTTGAAAAATGGACTTGCCCACTATTTGTATTCTTTGCGTACATACATATATAATAATCACGCCTCTTTCCCTGCAGGGTGGGCAGAGATCACGGATCTCCATTTGCTACGATCCTGGCACACCTCTTTCGCTTCATCTACTTTCATTATACTCTTCATGCACGCTCGTCGGTTTAATGTACTTTTGACCTGACCACAGAAAAATCCCTCTTTTCCTATACATACATAAATATAAATAACCTAAAGCCTGTGTATGAAGAATTCAAAGAATGTGAATGAGGCGAAAGAGGTATGTTTGGAACGTACTAAACGGAGATCTGTAGTCTCTGCCTACCCCCTTTTTCTAAAAAACCCGAGATAATTTGACCCCGCCCCCATAAAGAATCTTTTAACATACATAGTTACGCCTATTATCCCCCAAAAAAGGTGGGGCAGAAGTGTGCAAATCACACACTCACATTTCACCGGTTAGCTTATTAAGTCGCACATGGTAAAGCCTAGAGCTGTTTTGACAAATCCAATGGGAAATGTTTCCATGCCCGACTCATTGGAAATGTTTCCATACCCGACTCATTGGAAATGTTTCCACACCCGACCAAAAGGTAATATTTCCACACCGGACCAATGGGAAATGTTTCCACAACCGACTATTTGAAAATATTTCCACATCCGACCAAATGGGAAATGTTTCCACACCTATAAAAAACAGAAATACGCCAGCATACCGATACCCGCTCGTTTCGAGCGGACCCTCCATCACTGGACCTCCTCTTCATTCGCCACTTCCACTGCCGGCTCAGCGTCTTCCTCTCTTACTCTATTCTCCAACTCTATCACAGGATCTGCTGTTGCTTCCGCCAAATTCGTTACCGATTTCGATTTGAAACACTGAAAATCAACATGGCGGCTCTTCGCTTCCTCTTTCTCCCATGACATATGTATGAAAGGGCGTTGGACGTAATTGTAAATTACTTCAGCGCGCCCTCCTGGACGTTTTCGCACCTTTTCCTTATATGTTGGGTAACCTTCGACGCCTAAACGAATTTTCTTCAGACCGCGGTCTTTCATCACTTGTTTTGCTACGTCCCTGTACAATAATTACTAATTAGTCTATTATATATAAAAAAAAAAAATTGAGCCAGTGTCACTTTCTAGACTATGACGAGTCTAATGAGATTTAAAAAAAAAGATACCTTTCAAACTCAAATGCGACAAGCCATTTAGGCTCTAGAGCTGCCAAAGAAATATACATACCTACATAGATTTGAACCTTCTTCTGACGTAGTCGGTTAAATTTTCAGGGTTAATTCTAAAACATCAATAAACTCGCAGGACTAGATAGCTAAAATCATAAACAACAACGTTTGTTCTACGAGTTTTATCATAACTCAATACATTAATTAAAAATGATTTTCCAAGCTTTTATTGTACTGTCGTGACATTTGTAAGTCTATGTACCATTCGTAGGTATACGAAAAGGTTGACGCCCGCGATCGCGCGCGCCTCAGTATTATGTATAGACTTAAGAACATTCAGAGGTAATATTCAATTGATATTTATTTTTGTATGAAAGTAAAATGTGACAAATTATCAAAACTCGTAGAACAAATGTTGTTGTTTATGATGGTAGCTACCTAGTACTGCGAGGTTATTGATGTTTTAAAATTAACCCTGCATAATCCAGTGCTGGGGCTTCAATAGAACACATCAGCTGCATCTCCTTCCGCGCATGTCGTAAGAGTCGACTAAGGAACTCAGGGGCGTTCTCTCAGGTTATGAGCTACCTAGATAGTAACTTGTTACTGATCTTTTACAAGCCCGCTATACTAAACGTGGCTGTTAGATCTCGTTTATGATCCTGCAGTTTTGTCCACCCCCAATTGTGTGAACACAGCCGTGTATATATATATTTTTTTGTTTATTATTATTGTAAATACAGTACAAAACTTATTTCCAAATTGAAGTCCCACAAAATTGTAAAAACAGTTTTTCTGCGGGATCAAGGGTACCTTATATATGTATGTACCTTATATACACTCACCTGTTTTCAATATACTTGAAGAACCTATAAAGCGGTGTAGACAACACCGTCTGACTGTATTCATCTCCCATTTGCGGGGGATACTCTTCGTCCCAATCCACCGTATCCTGGAAAAACGGAAAACGTTTGGGACGAACTTGGTAAATAGGGACGAACTTGGTAAATAACTAGCCTGTGACTTCGTTTATGAGCCGATTTTTCCAAGCCTCAAATAGCCTATCAGAAGAAAAAGTCGATGCTGTCTCTGTCACGATCATGGAGAAGAAATAAAAGAGGAGTAGCGGCTAAGTATATATTCATACAAAAATAGTGTGCCGCTGAGCGGGGGTGAAGCATGGGACGAGGGGAGCATTGAACACTGTAGCCCTGCCCATTTACATAGAAACCACCTTGTAGTGACTAGTCAAACTACTTGCTCATTATCAATATGGTTCAAGATTGTTTTACTAGTGCAATTACTCATCACTAGATGGCAATATTATACTACGTTTTAGTAATAAAGTACCCTGATAAAAGCGCTAGTGTCTTTGTAATTTTAATACGGTTACATTTCGGAGCACAAGCGTGTGGTTACAGCTACTGCGTTACACTGGCGCTGAAGCTCCGCCCCTATCATGACGTCATGGCCTCACGATTGCCACATGACTCACTTCATAGTCCCACCTCCTCTTTTATACCTTTTGCATGGTCACGATGAAGTTTTACAGAAGGGTAACATGAACTTTATTCCTCTGATAAGCTATCTGACGTTTGGGAAAATCAGCCCTAAGTGAAATGTAGAATTTATATTATTACATTGCGAAATTATCTCATATTGATTGCAAAATTATATCGTGTTTTTATCGCATGTCAGAATAATATGGACAAGGTATGCAATCCTACCCCCCCTCCGCTCACAAGTTGGAATTTAATTCTAATTCTAATGCTTTATTGTACACAGTAAAGTTTTCACAAATAAAGTTTATGACAAAGAAAATGTACAAAGGCGTGCTTATCTCTAAAAGAGATTTCTTCCAGCAAACCAACCGTGAAAGAGAAATTAACATAAGAGGTAGGTATGTGTGCACACAAACAGACCAATAAACTAAATAATTAAATAAAAGACATAAACCTAAAATAAACAAAAATACCTGAATAGACTACATAAACATAAATACCTAAATAAAACACATAAACATAGATTAAGCATAGATAAATAGTATACATACTAAAGAATTTAGTGGTTTTTATGGGTAAATTTCAATATTGTTGGGGGTAAAACAGAATGTTTACAAAATTATCGTAGATTTGACAATTCAATATCGTTGAATTTGGACGAATTATCGTGCAATTTAACCTAATTTGAATTTTTATGGCATGACACTCAAAATTATCGTGGTTCTACGATAATTTTCGTGCATCTGGCAACGCTGTTAGTAGATTTAAAGGGAAGCTACGGTCCAAATATCACGTTTCAAGTATCAATTATTTTGCATCGGCCTTGATGAATCGGCGGGATAAACAGGATTATACTCGTGCCTCGTCCTCTAGATTAGTAACCTGAAATACTTAAATCACATGTAGTACCACGTAGGTGTCACCACTCTTGCACTGAATTTGAAAGATATATAACCTTTTTTTTTTTTTTTTTTTATAGGCTTAATGCCTTGCATTTCCTTTATCTGTCCAACTGTCATAACTTCATTCACGTAACAGTGCTTCACCACTCAGGTAGTTATTTTAAATTAAAGTGTGAATTTTGTCGTTTTAAGTGCTAAAACACGTTATTAATAGTGTAATATACCGAACATGCCCAAAAGGAAGCACCGAGAGGACGATTACGATAGGATTGGCAGAAAAATACGAAAGTTGGAACGAAAATTAAAAAAGGCACGCCGTCGTCACAAAAGTAGGTCACGGACATTATCAGGTGCATCGTCCGTCTTGGAATACGAACATGGTATGTAATTCTATTATAATAGATTTATCTTTATGCCTACCTACCTACACGAAAAAATCATAGGATTCTTTCACAAAGTAGGTTATTTTTTCGGTGCGTTCAATTCAATGGAATTGCAACATCTACCGATTTTCATAATGCAATAAATGAGTAGTTTTAAGTAGGTACATAGATAAACTCACTCATTGCATAGATCGAAGCGCACTATTCACTGGAATTGTGCAACTTTCGTGTAACCATTATTCGGGAACATTCTAGGCATAAACATACACGTTTATAGTATGCTCAATCGATAGGTACCTGTTTATTTACAGGCCAAGCCATACAGGAAATCGCATCTATTGTTTCGAGCCCGAATAGCGAACCAACATTATCGCAAATACTTGTGGAAGGCGACAACAATATTGACCAGCCATTGATAATGGCCGAGTGTACTGCCGACACGGTTGTACCTGACAACCCGTCGCCCGCTCCGTCGCAGGGAGCACCCGCACTGGCTACAGTACAACCCGCGCCAACGTCGCTCGCGCCGCCGCCGCCAGTCACGCAATCGGTAACTAATACGACAACAGAGTCACTACAAGACACGTTAGATAAAGAGATACTCGACATTCTCGGCGATGACCCATCGGCAGTTTCCGAATACGGCAAAGAAATACACAAAGATCTAGCTGTTCGTTTGGAACATATTCTAGCCAACGGTCTCAATAAAGATTCGAGAAAGGAATTGTGCTCCAAATACTTAATACCTAGTAATTGTAAAAATATAAACGCACCCATTCTAAACGCAGAAATAAAAGCCGCTTTGTCAGAATTAACTTTGAAGCGCGACAAGGGAATGGAAGCTAGACAAAAACAAATATCGGCAGCGATTTCTTGTTTTGGAGAAGTCATCACGATGATTTTGCAAGCTAAGGACAAAAATAACAGTCTATTGAAACAGCTTATGGATGGCATAAAAATGTTATGTGATGTTCAACACGGCGACTCGATAAAAAGACGATATTTTACATTTTCTGTGCTTAAAAAAGACATCAACGAGCACCTTTTGCAAACAAAAATCGATAAATATTTGTTCGGCGAAAATTTAACTGAGACATTAAAAACAGCCAGGGCAGTCTCTAAATCGAGTGCTGAAATAAAAATTAATGCGAATAAATTTCAAAAGAAACCGCCTGCATCTCAGCCACAGCCATCGACGTCCCGCACTTTAAACTGGAAGGGCCCTGCGCCACGCAGCGCGCGCGCGCAGGGCCCCCCGAGGAGGGGCCCCCCGCCGCCCCCGCACCCGCAGCCGCAGCCGCCGCCGGCGACGGCGCGCGGGCTGCCCGGCAACTCGTGGAGGACATCGCGGCCGCCGCCGAACTACAGCCGCCGCCAGTAGACGAGGTACGATACGCAGGTCAGCTTTCTTTGTTTGCACATCAGTGGTCACTCATCACCGACGATCACACGATTTTATCATGGATCGATGGTTATAAAATTAATTTTTCTAAGCCCGTTCAACAACAAAACACTTATATAGAACCTGTGCGTTCCCAATCGGAACATAAACATTTTTTGGAGGCCATTCAAAATTTATTACAAATAGGTGCTGTATCAGAATGCAAGCCTTGTATAGGACAATTCATATCCAGTGTATTTTTGATACCTAAGCCAAACGGTAAAATGCGTTTTATTTTAAACCTTAAATCGCTCAATAAATTTATAAGTACAGATCATTTTAAGCTAGAGGACCTACGAACGGCTGTAAAGCTAATAAGCAATGACTGTTATATGGCTAATCTTGACCTCAAAGACGCCTATCTTTTGATAAAAATTCACCCGGAATCGAGAAAATACCTAAGATTTAGTTTTAACGGAAAACTTTATGAATTTCAAGTTTTGCCGTTTGGCTTAAATACCGCTCCATATGTTTTTACGAAGCTGATGAAACCTGTTGTGAAACTTTTGAGATCCGCGAATTACATCTCAAATGTATATTTGGACGATTTATTTTTAGTGGGCCGAACTTATACAGAATGCAACGAAAACATATTTATGACGATAAAATTGTTAACTGCGTTAGGAATGAAAATCAATTATGAGAAAAGCAACCTCTGTCCATCAAGGTTATGTAAATTTTTAGGATTCTATATTAACTCGGAGGAAATGAAGATTATCCTACCTGAAAGTAAAATAACACGAATAAAATCAGAATTATCCAAATTTATGAAAACAACACGCTGTAAAATTAAGGTATTTGCACAGTTAGTTGGGATTTTAGTCGCGGCATGTCCCGCGATAGAATACGGTATGCTTTACACGAAAGAGCTAGAGCGTTGCAAGTTTTTGAATTTACTGGGTCATGACAATTATAATAGACATATGACAATCCCTCAATCACTGCATAGTGATCTGCAATGGTGGTTACGAGCTGTAGATGGCCCGGGCCATAGAATACGAAGCGACAACTACGTTGCGGAAATTTTCTCTGACGCCTCAACGACGGGGTGGGGTGCAGCGTGTGGGGAGCGCACGGCCAGCGGGCAGTGGTCCGCCGCCGAGAGTGGCCACCACATCAACCACCTGGAACTGCTGGCGGCCTTCTTCGCGCTAAAGATTTTTGCCAAAGATTATCACGATTGCCAAATATTATTGCGGATAGATAACTCTACTGCTATAAGTTACATTAACCGCATGGGCGGGGTACAATTTCCCCATCTAACTAAAATTAGTAAAGATATTTGGCAATGGTGCGAGTCACGCAAACTTTTTATCTTTGCGTATTACATAAAGTCATCGGACAACGTCACTGCAGATACGGAATCAAGGCGTATTCATCCGGACATAGAATGGTCGTTATCTGAAAAATGTTTTAACACAATACTAAAACAATTTGGTGCCCCAACTATAGATTTATTCGCGAGTCGACTTAACAATAAATGTGCCAAATACGTATCATGGCATCGCGATCCCGATGCATTCACAATTAACGCATTTACAATTAATTGGTCACAATATTACTTTTACGCATTCCCTCCATTTTCAATTATTTTAAAGGTTCTGAGAAAAATTATTACTGACCGTGCTAAGGGTATTGTTATAGTTCCGACGTGGCCAACTCAACCTTGGTATCCGATCTTTAATAAGTTGCTAATTTCTAAAACGCTCATTTTCAGACCTCATGAAAACATTGTTATGTCTCATTGCAGCAAATGGGACATCCAGAACCACCTTACCCTGGTTGCCGGAATATTATGCGGGAAGCATTATTGCGAAGACAAGTCCCTCTGAACTCGGTTGAAATTATGCTGTCCTCCTTGGCCGATTCATCTATAAAACAATATGATGTGTGCTTAAAGCGATGGTATACTTTTTGCATACGAAATAGTTTAAATTTCTTTGAGGCTCCCATTCCTAGTATTATTGTATTTTTAACAGAATTATACAATAATGGTTCTCAATATAGTACCCTGAACAGTTCTAGATCTGCCCTATCACTCATTTTGGGTCCCGACATGTCTAAGGATGACAGGATTGTAAGGTTTTTTAAAGGTGTATTTCGGTTAAGACCACCTCAACCTAAATATAACACTACTTGGGATACGGATTTAGTACTAAACCATTTAGGTAACCTCTCACCGAATGAAAATTTATCGCTCGAAATATTGTCTAAAAAATGTATTACGTTACTAGCATTGACAACAGCACATAGAATTCAAACATTATCTAAAATTAACATAACGAATATTGAAACCAGATCATCTCAAATCACAATCAAAATACCGGATTTAATCAAAACGTCTAGATATCGTACAAATCAACCCATGTTAGTCTTACCCTTTTTTCCTGAAAGGCCGGAAGTGTGCCCTGCACAAACATTAATTTCATACATAAATAAAACTTCCCAAATTCGAAAACAAAAGTTGTTGTTTATAAGTTTCAAGAAACCTCACAATCCGGTTACATCACAATCCTTGTCCAGGTGGATTAAAAGTACAATGCAAGAGAGTGGCATTGACTGTTCCGTGTTCTCAGCTCACAGTACGAGACATGCCGCCACCTCAAGGGCTCACATGGCGGGTGTTAATATAGATGTGATTCGTAAATCAGCAGGGTGGAGTCAAAACTCTAATACATTTTGGAGGTTTTATAATCGGTCAATTGTGAAAAATGATACTAGCGCTTTGGCACGAGCCATTGTAAGTAGTGAAAATTAACCAAGTAATCTAATTAATCAAGTAATGATAAATTAATTAATTATTAAGTAATAATTAATGTAATCTTGTTATTACGAGTCTGATTTATTCTAATATGTTTTTGATTGGGTAATATAATTTTATTGTAACTGTTCATAATTTATACTAAATCAATCCGTGCCACTGCACAATATATTGACGTAAATGTTGCTCAGAATTAAATGGCGAAGTTAGTGCCTAATATTCATAGAAACAGGTTCTAATATTGTAAGATGATTGAAAATATACATATATAACACTAAATCCAGTACTTGTATATTTTATTTTGCGCTATTGATATTTCTCTGTAACACTCTCAAAGTCTACATGTGATTTAAGTATTTCAGGTTACTAATCTAGAGGACGAGGCACGAGTATAATTGATGATTAAACGAACTTACCTGTAAGTGAAGTTCTATCATAATTATACGAAGTGCCTCGTCCGAAGAGATTAGTAACTCCCTCCCTCCCAATCTCCCCTACTCATCAAGATTCGTTCCGAGAAAATATCAACAGCCATAGTAGGTACTCCAAGCAGGTAGAAGACACTCTCAACTAAATGAAGTTATGACAGTTGGACAGATAAAGGAAATGCAAGGCATTAAGCCTATAAAAAAAAAAAAAAAAAAAAGGTTATATATCTTTCAAATTCAGTGCAAGAGTGGTGACACCTACGTGGTACTACATGTGATTTAAGTATTTCAGGTTACTAATCTCTTCGGACGAGGCACTTCGTATAATTATGATAGAACTTCACTTACAGGTAAGTTCGTTTAATCATCAAGCCTATATCCTTTATCAGGCTAGCTAACTGTACCAAATTCCAGTCAAGTCGGTTCAGCAGTTTTGGCGTGAAAGCGAAAACTTTCGCAATTACATTAAGTAAGGATGTTTCTAGAAACCTTATATCTACTACCAACCTTCTTCTATGCTGCTCTGGGAGTGAAAAAATAACGTATAATACTACAGCTGCTTCTCTTCCCGGGCATACTGTACAAGTCAGTAGAGGGACAAGAGGGTCTTGATGTTTTGTAGGCGATGGGCTGACCACCTGTCACTACTAACCGAACTTGTACATCTCAACTATACCCTCAAGATTGGTCAGAAGTGGCACCATGTGGTTCTATCGGCCCTTGGTGCTCTGCCTACCCCGTAAGGGATACTCGTAAAGGCGTGATTATATATGTATGTATGTACCACGAACCTCATCCAACAACACCACAACATGGCACTCCCTATCCCCTCTCTCAGCGGACGCGACCATCAGAGGCAATATTAACTGTTCCAGGAACGCTTCGAACTGACGTCGGGCACCTTCGTTTGATAGCTCGTGGAGAAAGCCTCGAAGGTTCTAGGAAAAATTGTATGGTTTATGGATATCTGTCATTATACTATAATACATATATAAATACTACATTACATAAATCTATGTTATATAGGTATAATATAGATACCTATATATGTATAGGTTTGAAGCTAGCAGCCGTCCACGACTTCGTTCGCGTGAAAGGGCATTACACCCGCCGTCTGATGATTACCTAATTTGCAATAACAAAGCCAAAGCGCAAATTCGCGCCGCATACACATTCTCAATTTTCGCTATCGCATTGCTTCGGCTTTGCTACTGCAACAAGTTAGTTAGTCATATTCGGGGGCGAAGCCGGGGCAGATCCCTAGTCAAGGTATACAGGGTGTAACAAAAAGGGTATGTTAAGCGAAAAGCTATGTAAATAGCCAACTAAAAGGAAACAACCCACAAAATTTCAGACTCGAAATCACATGTTTATTTTTCCAGATAGTATGTAGAATTTCTAAACAACTCAAGCATGTTCATACAATCTTGAAAAATAAACATGTGATTTCGTGTCTCAAATTTTGGAAATAGGTTCTCCATAGTGGGCTATTTACATAGGTTTTCGCTTAACATACCCTTTCTGTTACACCCTGTATAAACCTTCTTCTAAATCACTCTATTTAAAAAATACGTTTTTTTTAAATAGATAGTGATTTAAAAGGTGAGTATGTAAAACTAGGAACCCACCCTAGCTTTGCACGAGTGTAATGCCCTCTCACGCGGACAAAGTCGTAGGCGGCCGCTAGTATAGTATATATTTATGTATGTATGTACAATAAAGAATAACAAATGTTTCCATCAACAACAAATGCAGGATCAACTAGTACCTACTGATGACTCAATAGAAGTTATGGACACAACTATCTAAGAATTTAAAAAATTTACGGAAGGAGATGGCCAAAAATGAATGAACTAAAAACCCAGAATCAACAGGAATGAAATATGCACCAATGGACTAACCATAGAAGATAGTAAATGTCGCCAAAGGAGCAACCCCGAAATATGTATACGTGTTTCGTTATTGCGTGGCTTAACATGATATTGATATTATATTGTTGTTTTTTGTAACATGTGCTTTTGATAATTATCAGCTAAAATACATGTGACATGTAACAAAAACATCATGTCACATCATTCAGGGTTGCCCCTTTGGCGACATTTACTATCTTCTATGGTTAGTCCATTGGTGCATATTTCATTCCTGTCAATTCTGGGTTTTTTTTTTGGCCACCTTCTTTACAATAAGAAATGAAGTAAACAAGTTCTATTTACTGAAGTAATTTAGGCACATCATGAAACAAAATTATTTACTGAACTAGTGGACGCCCGCGACTCCGTCCGCGTGGACTATAGAAAAAACAAAATGTCGAAATTATCCGTAATAAAAACATTTTCCCGGGATAAAAAGTAGCCTATATGTTAAGTGGGACCTGTCAAAATATATTCCTGAAAACTGCATCGAAATCGGTTCAGCCGTTTCTTCGAGATTTGGCTAGTGTATAGCTATCGGGATGAAAAAATTATGTTGCCAAAAATGTAACATATGAATAAAAAGTCTGAAGGAGATGGTCAAATTCGTCATCCGATTAATTGACCCGGTAGCTCAGTTGGTGAGAGCTCTGCACGGAATGCGAGAGGTGAAGAATTTTTTCATTTCTTAAAACATATTTATACTGTATATGTATGTATATATGTTCTATGACCATATTGAAAAGATGTTAGGCAGCACAAGTGTCTCTACCCACATATACATTTCTAAAACCCTACAGAATAGAAGTCACACAGCAACATACCTGACACTTAATAGTATTGGCATCAAAAGGCACCAGCAAATAATCGCACGCCTCTCTCAGCTCCTGCACCGACACAGTCGGAGGGCATCGTATAGTCCCTCCCCTGTAGTACTCCAGGATAGCTCTGAACACGGTGGCGGAAATGCCCTCAGCCACCTCGTACTCCCCTCTCTCATTTGGATGAGTGAAATCGAGACCTGTAATAGAGAATACTCTCGTTATATGTCACTGACCATATTTCGGTCATGGTAGCCAATTTCAACAGAGATTAGACAGCTGAGCAGAAGATATTATAGTGCACAAGCAATTCTTGTGCTACTAGGGTTCGAAATTAACAAGATAAATATTTTTTTGGATAATTATCTTGATAATCACCTGATAATTATCCTAGGTGAATTTACTTTTTCAAATTTTCCTTATTTAAATTTTAATATATTTATCTCAAAGAGGTCTCAGTTTTTTGGTATTAGTAAATGAACAGCAAAGAATAATACAATTTAAATCAGAGTTTGATTTTAAGGCAACAAACATAAGTAAGAAAGTAGGTACGTAAAGAAGACAAATTCACACTTCTCTTCAGTCAAATGTTTTTTTATGTCTAGCACGTTTGGATATGTAAATAAACTTAGATTATTTAAGTGTTTGATTTTTATAATTGTCAAAGATTATCAAATTATCAAGGTATATTTATGCAGATAATTATCATGACAATTATCAAGGTATATTAATTTAATGTAATTTTAATTTATGTTTAATAATTTGTATTTAATTGTCATTTTATTTTATTTATAACTGTTTACTAACATAATATATAGGTCATCTCATACTAACCACTATGGAGTAATATCCAAAATATTAAAATATTTGAATTTGAATATTTATCAAGATAATTATCAATGATAATTATCACTTTGAACCCTAACAAGCATAGGTGTACTCTTTAACCCTTCACTCTCATAGTATTCACTTTGATTAGTAGTAGCTTGTCCTGTGCTGATGCAGTGCTTCACTAGAATACATCAGCTGAATCTCCTTCCGTGCATGTTGCAAGAGTCGACTAAGTTTAGGGGTATACCCTCAGGCAACTTGTCAGTGATCTTCACAAGCTGGCTATGCTAATGCTTTGTGATCATGCACTTCTGGCTACCACATTTTTTCCTTGAAGGCAGTAAAATTCTTAAATAAAATTGTCACTCAGCTAGATATATTATCAGAAAAATCAGTATGAATAATGAATTCACGTAGGTAGACAGAACATTATTTATTGATATTAATGTTATTTACATTGTGTTAACAAAGAGAAATTAGGTATGATTCATTTAGGTAAGACTTTAGACTTATTCTAATGACTATTGGAGACTTTGAATCTATCTGACTTACTCATAACATAAGGGCAAAGGGCTCAATAACAAGCATATCGACGATTACACTTGACGAAAGATTGGAAACTTGAGGCACTTACTTGAACTGAACATCCTTCCAAGCATAGTATTGGGATGCGCCGTAAAATGCGCGGGATCCATCACGAATCTAGTATTATCCACTACCAACGTGATTCTATCCTCCATTCCGTTTTGCTTCGCCCCATTCACGTCTTGTGAGACCGATGTAGACGGTACAGGTGTGCTCTGATTCTTGGGTAAGAGAGAAGGAATACGCATCCGCAAAGGCGGGCCGTTGCGTTTGGACAACCTCTTACGCCTATCCTCGTTGTCTCTGCGGTATTCCTCGGTATCACTGCTGCTATCAGGGTAGAAAAACAACCTGCGCTGGTTGGTCATGGCCTCAGGCCCTTTGCTTTGTGTGTCAGACATGTGTGTGCGCTCGTAATGAGCAAACACACGAACACGCAATTTGAAACAGTAACGCGATAATTAGTAAGCACTCTAAGCGAAAGTTTTCTTGGAAAAACAATTACAAATTTTTTGTTTGCGAACAATTTTTTTTATCGACGAAAAGACGTCATACTGTTTTTTTTTGTTTAGTTTATCCCGAAGGAAAGGCAAGGGGAACTAAGCCCATACAGCCATTGTCTTTAATAAATGATTTCTGAATTTATGATGGATGATATTGACTCTGATGAATGATATTGATGATGATGACTGGAAACGTCGGGAAAATCCTCAAGAATGGGTGTAAAATTAGTAAAGAAACTTACATGAGCCCATGAAGAGATCGTGTTCCGACTAAAGTTTTACTCAGCTTACCTGCATATAAAACCATGCACACGTACTAGAGTCACATCACAAGTTAACAAAATATAACTTATCTACCAGAAAAATCACTTTATATAAATGTATACATAGGTACTCCCTTGACAATTTAATGAATTCAAAAAACGACGATAGTCGACGGAGCCATTTATATTTTAAAAAGTTGAAGTACATAGTTGAATTCAAAAAAATAGCTATAAAATTGGTGAGGGTGGAAAGCTACAAAGATGTGATTCTTTATTTTAAAAGTGAACTTATAAGCTACTATAAGAATTCTTATAAATATTTATGGTAATAGTTATTTGCGATTTTTGGACACTAGATACTTATAGTGGCAACTGCTGCGCACGGATAGAAAACAGCACGGGGCAACTTTTGTCAATAACAGTCAATTTTCAGCCCACTGTGGGGCCCCATCTGGTATTTTCATGGGGCCCCAACCTATGCCCAACCTTACGAAACGACATTTCTGCTGAATGTTGAATGAACGCACTATGTGGGACGGGAGGAACGGAATTTTTTAAAAGTAAAAAATCGGCTGTTGACCTTTCTTCTCGCTGTCACATTCAGATTATTACGGAAATTAATAATTTAAGTTGTTTTTCTATTGTAATTCGTAGAATTAATATCCCACCAATAGTGTCCAATATTAGTCTGTGATAATAAAATTACATAAAACACCAAATGAGACTTGTGCTGTGATTGTGTGTGTTGTTTTCGCTTTTGCAAGTTCAAGACGCCTGGGCCTGGCCTTTTCGGGTGTTTTTATTGTAGTTCATTAAATTAATACGTAAAATGGATAAAGAGGAGGAATACCACGACCCTGACTACCCTGGGGCATTGGTGACAGTTAAGGAAGAGCCCATAACTCTTTCCGACGAAGATAAAAATGAGAAAATCGTTAAAATAATACGCCGGGAATTCGGGCAGGAGTTGGAAGTTAGAAAACAAGAGATTCTGCTGTTAGATCAACGGTATGTAACGAATTTCGACAGTTAAATAGAAAATCACGAGGTGCGTAGGGCCCGTATACCCTGTTAGTAGTGGGGTTACATTTACCCCCCAAAATAACCATGCGTGTTTCTTATGATAACACGTTTTTGGACACTATCTTACGCGCTTCCAAAATTGAAAATTGGTCGGTTTTGTGCACCGAAACCAACGCTAGGTAAACAGTTCAGAGATACCCTCATAATAATGTACAATGTAGCTTTGACCTATGTATACTGCAAGTGCCAAAATGATTATCATTTCAGTGGGGTAAGCACGAACCTTTTTACGCGGCGTAACGCTAGCGACTCGCTAGCAAAATCTATGGGAATTGACAGTTTGACAATAGTGTTACGGACTATCGAGAGGTTTGTGCTTACCCCTCAGTATTTGTTTTTCATTACCACCAAGCTAGGTACATTGGAGAAGTTTATACTGCTATCAGATGTAGTGGTGTTCAAGACTGCTAAAAAAAATAACACGCTAGGGATTATGAACTAGAATTTTCTAGCGTGCTACATTTTATGCTGTGTTATAACGAGCGATTTAGCATGCGCGTAGGTGGCCGGAGCGGTGGCAGTCGCGTTAAATCTAGCAGCACGCTAGCCGCAGAGCGAGACTAATAAATAGCAATCTAACGCCACACGCATGCCCCACTCTCGCTGCAGCGTTACAGCACAATGACCAAGTGCTACGCTATTTATCTATCCCTGCTAGTTGCCGCGCAGCACTTGCCGCGCGTGGTTCGTTATTTATACCATCACAGTGCGTACCTACAAAGCATGCGATTTTTGCTATTGAAAAATAACCTGCTATATAAGACACTAGTTGCTATATTAACCACCTCTAACCAGATGCCCACAACTATATATACTTGAACAGTTTAGAATTCCCACTTTATCATTCCATGGGAAGGCAAGGAATTCCTTTCATATCAGATGCCTACATAATACCTTTAAGAACATACCTTTCATGTTTCAGGTCTCTGTAAACAGATATTTGTTACTATGTTGTTATTGAGTAATAAGTAAACATTAATTCATATGTTTCGATACTAAATTCGATATCTGCACCCGTATGATGAATTTGATGAGAGCGAGATGTCTCACTTTTAAACGTCAAATCCACAGAGCTAATTAATAACTGGACAAGACAAGTGTTTCTACTTGGTGTGTAAAAAGGGATTGCAAACCACTTCTATCAGCCCTAATTCATTTAGTCCTGGCTCGAGAATGAGTGTCTATTCTAATTCTTAATAGTATTTTTTACATGCAAAGTACACTTAGTTTATCTAGTTATTCTCTGAATTCTATATTCAGAGATCTCACTCTCATCTCACTCTCACCAAATTCATCATACGGGTGCTGTAGTCTATGAGACATTGGTGTGGGGTTATGTATGTATTTAAACAGGCAAGCTGTTGATACAATTGGCCTATATCTGATATCTTCTTTATTATGATCTTAAATGTGTATAGTCTTAGGCTGTGTTTTGATCCATCAGTTTTTCAGAACAAGGCATTTTATTTATATAAAGATAAATTAACAATCTAAGAATGACTAACTACTACAAACAGGCTGAGTACCAGAAGACATGGTTTTGGCACATAGTGTCATCAATTCAGTGGGGTAAGCACGAACCTTTTTACGCGGCGTAACGCTAGCGACTCGCTAGCAAAATCTATGTGATTTGACAGTTTGACGATAGCGTTACGGACTATCGAGAGGTCCGTGCTCACCCCTCTGTTCAAGTTTTGCACATTGCCACTAGGCAGGTTACTGTAGTCTGAGATGCTGCTGCCTACTTCCTGGAAACCCTTTGTCACCTCTTGGGTTTCGCACAGGCAGACATGACTGCATGTTTCCTACAAAAGAAAAATAACCATTATCTTTATTTATATTTTTATTTTATTTACAGAAATCCACAGCACTTAGATTTGTACAGAGCTTAGGATCTTCCCGCCCTCATCACATTTTTTATGGTGTCCGCTCAATATACCTAGTTTCTTTCGACCTAATGCCAACTCTCCTCGGGTTTAGCTAAGTGACAATTTTAATATATAAAAATCCGTACATGAAATCAATTCAGGGATACAGACCCGTGAGCTTTACCATTGGGCTATCGCCGCGTCTGCGCGTCTATTTACCAAATAATAATAAATATACAGGCTATTATCTAACTGGCAGTAGCGAAGCGGAAGCAATGCAAACGCGCCTCGCCCCTAACTCGCAAGCACACCACCGTTACGAAAAATAGGCGCACAGTCGTCTAGTTGCGGAAATATACCCGTTATACCGATACCATTCACAATTTCCGCTGTCGCATTGCTTCGGTTTTGCTACTCCAAGTTGGCGGCGGATGATCATCGCAGAGTCGAAGAAAGTAGGGAAGAATTAAAATGAAATTAAAGTGAAAAGCGAATTAAAACGCGACGCTCAAAATCGAGCGGGATGGCAGAGAATTATCGATTCCCTGTGCCTCATCTAGGGGACACAGAAACATAAGTCAAATCATGTCATTTCCACAGTATGTCGACCGCACGTCGCCTGTTACATCGACTACGTTGTGCGCTGGTTAACGGATACTATACTGAGCAACGTCTGATGCTGACCGGGACAGCAATTCAGGAAGAGGTGGCAGCTCAGAGCGAACCACGGGCCAAGGCTGAGGTTGGTATATCATCCTGCCCTTATACCATTATCTGGACGGCCGATTGGTGTTGGTAGTGACCCTGCCTGCAACGCCATAGATCCTGGGTTCAAATCCGGCCCCCTGATTACGTAAAAGCAATAGCAAAGCCGACTGAGAGTGTGTGCGTGCGCGCTTCGAGCGCTCGGCGTCCTCCCGCGCCCCGCACCTCGCCCAAACACACACACACTCAATTATCGCGATCGCGCTGCTTCGGCTTTGCTATTACGTAATCAGGGGGCCGGTAGGTGCAAGGATATGATGTTTGTTTCCGAGTCATGAATGTTTCTACATCCAAATCGCCGAATCTCCATGTGATCCCCTTTATGATCCTGCAGTCTTATATAACTATGTGTTGTATGTATGTACATGGATATGTTACGACATATAGGTAATCGTAACCGTTAATAGTAGAAACTTGAAAATTGGACCTTCCCCCTGCCCCCCTAGCAGGACCACGCATCGTGGATACCGTATCGTCTCTATACAAAATTCAACATGGCGGCTATATTTATCGTATTTTGACAGGCTGAATGTCGATAAATCAGTTTATCATATCGTGTTTCGCAGGTCATGCTACTTGGGCTGATCGTAAAAGCAATAGCAAAGCCGCCCCCTGATTACCTAATTTGCAATAGCAAAGCCGAAGCGATGCGATAGCGAAAATTGTACAATATTTGCCTTGAACTGTCAAAGTTCCTAGGAAATTCATTTTACGTAATACGAATTTGACAAGCAATCAGCCATTTTTGTACAATTTTCGCTATCGTTTTGCTTTTGCTAGTTAGGAAATAAGGGGGCCGAAGCCGCGCGGTCGCGATAATTGAGTGTGTGTGTGCTTGGGCGAGGTGCGGGGCGCGGGAGGACGCCGAGCGCTCGTTGCGCGCACGCACACTCTCAATTATCGCGATCGCGCGGCTTCGGCTTTGCTATTGCTTTTACGTAATCAGGGGGCGTGGCTTCCTTTTGCGACGTGTCCCACTTAATCTGGATTTTGAAAAATAAATACCCTAAGGAGGTATAGATTGTATGTTATGCTGGCTTCCCACGGTGCGTCGTCGGTGCGGGCTGGTTTACGTGCGTCCGTTATCACGTACCATGGGAAATTAGGATTATATACAGTTGCTTAGCTAGTACCCACGACACAACACGAATGTGGGACTAAGTTGATGTGTGGTAAAGAGTGTAATTCTCATACCAGGTAGCTACAATACTCAGAGAGCCACAACGACGCCTTCATCCGTCAGTGCGCAAGCTCCTCGGCAAGCAATCGGTGGATATTGACGAGATATTCCGTCATCGCACGCCGAGAAACCGCAGTCGTGTCGACTACTCGGTAAGTTTCCAATAGTAGTAACGTGTTGATTGTTAAATTTTTTTGTTAAATTCAATCTCACCATTTTCGCATTGTCTTGTCTTGTCTAAGCACAATTTTCGTGCCTTCAAACAATTTTGTCACACATATTATTGGTAAAATAACTTGTAAAGGCATATTTTGCAGAGAGCGTTGTGCATGAATGTGGATGGATATAAAGTAAGAGGTAGACCAAAGAAATGTTGGATGGACTGCGTGAGAGAGGATATGCATGTACTGGGAGTGAGCAATGAGATGACGGATAATAGGGATAAATGGAAGAAAACTACATATTGCGCCGACCCCAAATAAATGGGAACAGGGCAGGAAGATGATGATGATGGTTAGGTGGATTTTCTCACTTTATTTATATGCATGTGTCGAGTCGGCTTTCCGTCCCATGGGACTATGAGAGTGACGAAATAGAGTGTGCACCTGTGCGCACACTTGTGCGCTATAATATCCTGCACACGAATGCAATGATGATGATGCATGTGATGATTTCTGATGATGATATTCAATCCACAGACGATGGTACAGTCCCGCAACTACACAATACCAGCGGACACCACAAAGTCACTCCGCCCTGAGCCTAAAGAAGAGATAATGGAACCCGAAGTGAGACCAAAGAAGGTGCCAAGACATTTGGCACCAAAGATCACAAACGTGGTCAGCTTGGATGATCCAACGAGGAATAAGATGAAGAAACGGTATCGACTTATCATTGGTGAGTTTGAATCCTGATTCACTAGAATACATCAGCTGAATCTTCTTCCGTGCATGTCGTAAGAGTTGTAGTAAGTAACTCAGGGGTGTTGTTGTCAGGCGATGAACTAGATTGTCATTGATGTTTGATCACTGGTGAGTCAGTGGAGTGGCTAGGTAACCAGGGGCCCTGGGGCAAATAAAAAACCCCCCACTGCTATTTCAACTACTTAATCAGATTTTGAGCAAAACATGCTCACTTTCTATCTTCTTTGTTTACTATCTTCTCTTTATTGCACGTGACAAGTCATTACTAAGAATTTTTGAAGTTTACGAGTCCCATAAAATTCAAAAAATTCAAATTCAAAATTCAAAATCATTTATTCGACATGAAAGCATTAACACGATTGTCTAATTATATGTTACTTTCTATGTTCGCACCCCAAAATGAAACCGCTACCAAACAAAAAAGGAGGTGAATTTAAATAACCCAAAAAAAAAATCGCAAAGAATTTGCTTTGGCAACGGTCACCACCCCAAGGTGCGATTTGTTACGGTCTGTCAGGCATAAGTTAGCGATTCGGGGCTTAATAGCCACCAACGTGGAGCTAATAAGAGTTAAGGTCGCCTAAAGACGGAATCCAGGAGAGCTGCTACACAGTTCTCCTATATGGCAAAACCAACATTAGGTCTGACACACCGCATGATTCTACTATTACTGTTACACTATCTCAGTGAAGTGTCATTGCTTGGAAGAAGAAATAGCAAGAAATTCCCAGCGACACAGTCAAAACTTAGTAACATATTAACAAAAGAATCTTACATTGGATTAAATATCAGATAACCATAATTGAAAGACTGCTTAGATTAATTTTTCTCGTATTTACCACGTAACTTGTCTATTACATACATACATACATATAATCACGCCTTTATCCCTTACGGGGTAGGCAAAGCACCAAGGGCCGATACAACCACATGGTGCCACTTCTGACCAATTTTGAGGGTATAGTTGAGATGTACAAGTTCGGTTACTTGTCTATTACCTTCTAGAAAATTTAAGCTCTACCGAGAATTTCTGACCATTGCTAAACATGAGATAGGTTACAATCGGGTAGACATTACCAAGAATTTTTGGAGTTTACGAGCCCTATATTTGAAAACAATAAGGAGCTGCTCAATAAACTCGAACGACTTCAAAACCTGGGATTCCACTTCATATACGGACTACCCAAATATGATCATGTCACTCAATTTCGAAAAGAGCTGAAATGGCTACCTATTAGACTTCGCCGGAATGTTCACATATTAACTCTTCTGTTTAAAATGTAATATAACACATCCTCTCCAGTATATCTGCGAGAACGTTTCGACTATCTCTTTCCACGAGACCGCCCCTTGCGCTCATCAACTGCTACTCTACTTAAAACTCCTCAGCATAATTCTATAACTACTCATATACCGTGTATGCAGTCAAATTGTGGAACTATCTGCCTCACACCGTGAGAGATTGCCAAACTGTTGCTGCATTTAAGAAAAGGTTAAAGAACCACTACCTCTCGCTTCAACAGAAATGAGTCTGTCTGTTATATATTTTATTAATAGATATTTATGTATGTTTATGTAGATATATTTTGTTAATTTTATTGATTAGATTAGGGTATCTGTTTGTTAAATCTACCTTTTATATTTAATTAACACTTTCCCAAATGGTTTTCCGGAAGAAATCTCTTTCAGATATAAGCACGCCTTTGTACATTTTCTTTCATAATTTCTGTCTGTATATAATTGTATGTGTACAATAAAGAATAAGAATAGAAAACTGAAAGAGTCATAATAGATGCGCGAGCGGAGCGAGCGCGAATTTTTTTCGTATTTACCACATAACTCAAGTAAGTTGTCTATTAATTTTTGAAAATTCAATCTCGGCCCAGGAATTTACGGTAAGGGATCGAGGGCCCCCTGAGCTTGAGGGCCCCGGTGCACTGCCCCGCCTAGCCCCTAGGTAACTACGCTACTGTGGTGAGTGGTAGGTGATAATCCTGTGCTGGTGCGGGGTTAGATCTAGATATAGTGTTGCATGTGATCCCGCGTGGTGCCGGCAGAGTAGAATTCGTACCACCCCATGTCTGCCCGTGGGTATCGTACGAGGCGATTAAGGGTTTCCGGGAGGTGGGCAGCAGCGCCTCCCGTGTTGACAACATAGTCCAAAATACAAACTGCGGTCGCCAACCCGCCTGCCCAGCGTGGTGACTATGGGCAAATACCCCCCATGGCAGTCTTGTGGCGTGCCCTGGGGGAGGCCTACGTCCAGCAGTGGACTGCAATAGGCTGATGATGATGATAGTGTTGCATATTGATTTTAAAAAATCGATCTGGTAGACCTATTTGACTAATCGTTATGTTAAGCTATCGTTGTCAATAGCTAATGATATTTCATTTGCTGTCTTATTCCATCTACCTGTACAGGGTGTAACATAAAGGGTATATTAAGCGAAATACTATAAAAATAACCCACTGCAGAGAACCTTTCCCAAAAATTTTAGACTCGCAATAACATATTTCTTTTTTAAGATTGTACTAACATACCTGAGCTGGTTAGGAATTCTCCATACTATCTGGAAAAATAAACATGTTTTTCGGGTCTCAAATTTTGGGGTAGGTTCCTTTTAGTGGGCCATTTAGTGGGCCATTTACTTAGGCTTTTCGCTTCACATACCCTTTTTATTAAAGGCGTGAACAACCTACATATTTACTTACTTACTAGCGGCAGCCCACGACTTCGTCCGTGTGTTGGGGCATTGCAACCGTTCGAAGCCGGGGCAGTTCATATATGACCTTCCTTGATAAATGGGCTATCTAACAGTGAAAGAATTTTTCAAATTGGCCCAGTAATAAATAAATATTCACACACTTCACAACACATTAACTTAGTCCCACACTAAGATCCCTAAGGTCTTGTGTCGTGGGTACTAGGCAACGGTATATAAATACATAGATAAGTATAGAAACATCCATGACTCGGATACAAACATCAATATTCATCATATCAATGTTTGCACCTACTGGGATTCGAACCCAGGACCTATGGCGCTGCAGGCAGGGCCACTACCTACTACACCAATCGGCCGTCGAATTATTCCTGACATTTTCAGCTTTATAATATTAGTATCATCAGCCTATCTCCCGTTTTCACCATCCAGTCACTACCAGCCGTCCTCCTTAAGTCATAGTTCCATCTGTCCGGAGGGAGCCCAACGTTACGCTTGCCGAGACGCGGTCTCCATTCGAGAACCCGTTTACTCCACCGTCCATCGGTTCTACGACAGATGTGGCCCGCTCACTGCCACTTCAGTCTGCTACATTTCGAGACTACGTCTGTCATTGGTCTTCTGCCGATGTTAATCTCGTTTCGAACTTTGTCCATCCGCGAGATTCCGAGCATTGACCTTTCAATAGCTCTCTGAGTGGCGTGCAATCGGTGAGCCAGCCCCACCGTCAGGTTCCATGTCTCGGCTCCGTGAGTCATTTTATTACAATATTAGTATAGATTTAGTTATCTACAACGTTTGTCCCCAGGTAACACATCAAAGTACAGCCCGGGCGCGGGGTGGGGCGACCGCTCCACCCACGTGTGGCTGTTGTACGTGCGCGCCGCCCCGCCCGCTCCCCCGCACCCCGCGCCGCTGCTCCGCGCCCTCACGCTCACGTTACACGCTAGCTATGCGCCGCATCATACTGCCACCGTCACGTGCGTGTTTTTTTTTTTAAATCTATACATGTAATAAAAATGTAACGGATCGCTGTCTGTACATGGAAGATATATGAGAAAAAATATTATAGGAGGCCTTTACCAACGCAATAGTATCCAAAAAAAATTTTTTTTAAATTTTTTCTGTTTGTCGGTTTGTCTGTGCGTTTGTGCACGCTAATCTCAGAAACGGCTGAACCGATTTCGATGCAGTTTTCAGTAATACATTGTGACAGGTTCCACTTAACATATAGGCTATTTTTTATTACTTTTTATTCCGGGAAAATGTTTTAATCCCGTATAATTTCGACATTTTGTTTTTTCTGTAGTCCACGCGGACGGAGTCGCGGGCGTCCACTAGTATTAAATAGGCTTACTCTTGACCACAACGCGCCTGATGGTAAGCACCGTTGAAGTCTAAAAGAAACCGGTTCACTCTCGACACGAAGACCGCAAGATTATAGTTAATGGGGAACAGGGATTCAGGCAGGGAGTTCCACAGCTTGGCCGTTCGCACTATGAATGTAGAAGCAAAACGCTTAGTACGAGTTTTCGGCACTTCAACTGTGAACCGGTGTCGCCTTCACGTTTCCCTGGTCGGTGGTAGGTGGTTATCTGCGACTATACCTCATTTTATTCATGTTATTTTAGCACAGCAGGGATATAGTATGAAATCGGGGGTACTGGGAGGTTATTTTTGCACAGAGGGATAAATTTGACCCGGAAAGTAACTTTGGCCCAGGGGGTAATACTGGTCCAGAAGGTAACTTTGGCCCAGATGGTAATACTGGCCCGTGGACAGTAACTTTGGCCATTTGTCCCAGGGGATAACTTTGGCCCAGGACACTATGTAATAGATATAAATAAATAACGACCGATCCACACACGCATGGTTACTTATACGTCCGAGCCCTTACATTACATTACATGCTAGTTATGCGCCGCATCACACTGCTATTGTCACGTAAGTGTAGATATAATGCGAAATTGGGTGACTTTGACCCAGGGGGTAACCGGCCCAGAAGGTAATACTGGCCCATGGAGGGGTAAGTTTGGTCCAGGAAGGGGTAACTTTGAACAAGGGAAGGCAACTTTGGCCCAGGGGGTAACTGGCCCACAAAACAAAAACGTATAATAGCCGTGGTTTCTCCCCCCCCCCCAGGTCGCCCCCCTTCCACATATCGCGTCGCGGCTGGGGCGAGTTCCCCGCTCGCGTGGAGTTGCACTTCCAGCTGCCGGAACTGAACCGACCCGCTGCGCTCACACACACCATCACGTTAGACCGACACTACACCGGCCTGCAGACCCTGGGTAAGAGTTACAGTAGCGTACACGTATAGGTATATACATACAGGCTGATTTTTGGTGAAACTACGGAATCTCCTCATCATCACGATCATTTTTCTCCATAGAAGAATACCTGGGAAGTGTCTGGTTTCCAAGATATTAGGATCCAAAGTTGAGTAAATAGACTGCGTTTTTCTGCATAAATGCACATAGACGTGCGTAGCAAGATTTTTTCACTATAAATAATTAATATCTGTCTATGATAAAACTAGCATAAACACTGGACACTATAAATTTCGCCCGATCAAGTAATTAAAATTTTTTTGTTAAAAAAATTTACATTGTTTCCCAGCATTTTCTTTGGCTTAAACTTACTTTAATTGATGTATAGAGTACGTACCCTTCGTTAAGAGTGGCAAAGAAAAAACATCCTGTATAGTATAGGTACCTCTGTAGTATATACAAAACCGTCCCGCATTTTTGCATAATTCTTCAATAATTTTATTTCAGGCTCCGAAACAGTAGTAGACGTCTGGCTTTACAGCACACCAGAAATGTTACCATTCGAATACAAAGACGACATCATAGACAATCCGTCGATAAAGGAAGAACCGCCCGAACCAGAGACAAAGCAAACTGTAGTCGACACACTAACCGAATCATTGAACACAATAACTGACAATAAAGACGCGGATAGTTGGCTAGATTTCTTCTCAAAACCCACAGAACTAGATGTGGATCAAATGCTTATAAAACAAGTGAAAACTGAAGAGGTTAAAGATTTAGAATGTGATATAGACGCGTCGTTTATCGATAGAAATGTTACTAATAATGTCGATGGTTACGAGATTGTTAGTAATGAGAAAGCTGATTGGAATTTGCAGTACAAAATCGAAAATCCGCCAGAAGATTTGCCTATTGAGATTCTAAGTCAACCAACGTCGCCTAAGAAAAGAATAATGAAATACATGGATCCGACAACAGGGAAAATATATTATTTGGAACTGGATAGAACGTTGGACCTAACAAAAGTGCAAGAGATAGTTATTAATTCCAAAGGTAGCATAAAAACGGCGAAAATTAGTCCGATCAAATCGAATGGATTGAAAAATGTTAGGAAACCAAAGAGGGGTGGAGTATCTTTATTAAAGCCCGAGGTTAAAAGTTTGTTGAAAACTGAAGAAACATCTGCAGATGATTTCAAAGTAAAAGTAGATGATTTAAAAGTAAAAGCAGATTTGAGTCATATAGAAAACGATCATTGTTATTTAGGCACAAGTTGGGTGAATGATACAATTAAAACAGAGAAGACAGTGTTGCCGGTAATGGAAGTTAAAAAATCTAGTGTCGCCAGTGTTAAAAATAAACATGACAAGTCGTTGTACAGTGTTCTTTGTAGTCATGTGACGTGTTTTACTTGTGTGCGCGTGGCTGTGAACTATCTACTGAAGAAGATTCCGTTAATATCTGACAAGGCGAGTGATCCGGACTTTTTGAAGGACTTTCCTTTTGTGGTTGAGACGGAGGAACGGTTTTGGAAATATGACTTCGCTAAAAGGAGAAATATAGAAGTAAGTCATTATTAAAGTAATCTATTACTGATCATCTACATCTGTACCTCATTTCATGGAACAATTAATTAATTGAGTTCTTAATTATACATATGAGTACAGGTAACTATATTTTGCTTCACTTAAGAGCCGATTTTTCCAATGGCTATGTAGCCTTCTTCTTCAGCATATTGCAGTCCACTGCTGGACGTAGGCCTCCCCCAGGGCACGCCACAAGGCTACTGCCACAGGGGGGTTTTGGCTGCGCAGGCTGGTTGGTGACCGCAGTGTGATTTTTGGACTATGTTGTCAGCACGGGAGGCGCTGCTGCCCACCTCCCGGAAACCCTTAATCGCCTCGTACGATACCCATGCCGGCACCACGCGGCTAATCAGCCTATCTGAAAATAAATTTTATGCTGTTTTTCTCTAAAACTCGATGAAGATAGCGACAACATGAACCTTAATCTTCAGATAGACTATCTAAACATTGAATTGTATCAGGCGTCACTATTCGGAAGTTCAAATCTCTATTGAGGGATCGCCCGCCACCGGGCCCTATACCCTCCGCTGACCCTCGGATCTGCCTACTCATGATCACGAACACAAGACACTACAGTCGCAACGAGAAGCCAGATCCAAGCACCTAGCATGCAACCATAAATACATAGCTGCTAATCCGAAAACCAATTAAAATTTTAATCGACATATGTCTCGCCAACACCCGTGGCATCATCAGGATTAGTTTTCCATGTTAGTTCTATCTACCGAAATTTTCGGATTAGCAGCTATGTATTTATGGTTGCATGCTAGGTGCTTGGATCTGGCTTCTCGTTGCGACTGTAGTGTCTTGTGTTCGTGATCATGAGTAGGCAGATCCGAGGGTCAGCGGAGGGTATAGGGCCCGGTGGCGGGCGATCCCTCAATAGATATCTAAACATTGGAAATATCTGCACTTAATGAGTTAAAATAAATTATAAAAAGAAGTACTTTAGACTAAATTAAATAATTACTCATTACAGTGGTCGAGAGCAAAACTAATAAACCGAATACTAAACGAGCACTTGCAAACGGAAGAAACAATATGGCGGACGAAGCAAATCCTCACGTTTTCCAGACTACACGCCTACTATCCGATCAGGCCTGAAGCAAAACATATGATGGAAACCTTACAGCCCAAAGATTGGGGCTCTTGGGACAACTTTGACAAGAAAGACTCAAATATAAAACAAGTATATCCAAATGCTGCAGATATTAACACACTGACATTATTTAGTGATGAGAGCAAAAACCTATTGCTGTCCGAAACGTTGGATTTAACGGATTCAGATGAAGAAATTGATGTGGTAGCCGATGCGGGTGTTAAAGTGAAACGTGAAGTGGTTTCCGAGTGTGAGGGTGAACTAACTGTGATGCCGGTGGAGAGTGATGATGACAGACTGAGTTTTATGTTCTTGGAGAAAAAGTGCAGTGATATCGGGATTGAACTGCGCAATGAGGATGTTGGCAACGGGTATTCTTATAGGTGAGTTGTTTTTTAATTGTAACTAATTATAAGATTTCATTGGTTTACGTAATATTAAGTCTACCTGTCCTTTTCTCTCTCAGCCATTTATGTTAAGAACGGAGAGAGATAGATCTGACTAAGATCCTGCCCTCCTAGCATGACCACGCATCGTGGATATCGTATCGTCTTTATACAAACGTAAATATAGCGGCTATATTTATTGAATTATGACAGGCTAAATGTCGATAAATCGGTTTATCATATCGTCGATTAAGTGACAATACCTCCTAACAATTTTTTTTAAACATATTTATTATAATGAAATAAAATAAATAAATAAATAAATATTCACACACTACACAACACATTGACCTAGTCCCACACTAAGATCCCTAAGGTCTTGTGTCGTGGGTACTAAGTAACGGTATATAAATACATAGATAAGTATATAAACATCCATGACTCGGAATCAAACATCGATATTCATCACATCAATGTTTGCACCTACCGGGATTCGAACCCAGGACCTATGGCGTCGCAGGCAGGGCCACTACCAACTACACCAATCGGCCGTCTTAATAAGCATATTGCATTAAAAAAGTCGATTTGTTAGATAATGTTAGTTAGGAGGTATTGTCGCTTCATCGACGATATCGTGTTTCGCAGGTCATGCTACTAAAGCTGGTTTACGTTTAAGTGTAACGGTCAGAATCGACCTTATTTTGTATTCATATTCTTCTAGTGCGGTGCACGCAGTTCTTCTATCAGCGATGCGAAGTTTTGCGGAGGAGCTAGTGCGAAGTGCGGCATCGCATCGACTGCGGGAAGAGGCAAGGGGGGTGTGGCTTGGGTGAGTAGGGGAATGTTGACGAAGTGGGAAATTTTTTGACGAGGTGGGAAAAATGTTGACGAGGTGGGAAAGATGTTGACGAGTTTGTCGCCCTCCCGACCCGTCCCCAACATTCCCACTAAGCTAGTGTTGTGAACCGAATTAAGTATACCTAGTAATTGATTAATTAATAAGAGCTCTAAAATGGATAGTGCTAAAGATAAATAATAATAGAATAGATAAAGTAGGTAACATTGTTAAACACAGCCACATTTCTTTATTTCTTATAACCAATTGTAATTTTGGAATTTTAGAAATAATATTTTCGATTCCCACTCGGGTGAAGAATTTTTTCCATTTCTTTATTAATAATTTTATAAAATATAATATCTTGACTAAGATAAATTTATAAAAACACTTCTCCATTGATATAATCCGTTAGGATATGGTTGATCGTTTCATCATTAAACATTGTGCTGAGGGATTCAGCTTTGTTTGCCGAGATTTGGCTAGTGTATAGCTATCGGGATGAAAAATAATGTTGCCAATATGTAATTTATAAAAGAGATGGTAAAATTCGTCATCCGAGTAATTGACCCGGTAGCTCAGTGGTTAGAGCGGCTGGCACGGTATGCAGTGGTTGTGGGTTCGATTCCCACTCGGGTGAAGAAATTTACCATTTCTTTATTAATAATTTTATAAAATAATATTTTTTAAATTGTTTTCTTCAATAGACTAATGAATCCTCCACTACGAATAATTTGTTATACATACGAATAATCTAACATATTTCCCTCTCTTTCCAGCTCATCAACATCGCCGGCGCTCATCTGTCTCGCTCACACGTTGCCCGCGACGTCGTCCCCGCGACTACAGTTACTAACGCAACGCTGTTTAGGAGACAAACGCTGAGAATACACACACTATAGTTATATACTTGTGTTTTATTTATTACACCCGTCTGTGGTAAGTTCAAATTCAGGAGTCATACTTCTGTTTCTGCATCATCTGCTTGCAGGAGATGGGAAAGTTGGCGAGTTAGGAATGATATCAAGATATCGGACATTTTGCGATTTGGCTACCATACAAATTTGACAATTTGCGATTTAGCCACTACACAAGTTGGACATTTTGCGATTTAGCCACCATACAAATTGTGCATTTATAGCCAATTGCAAATTAAACATTTTGCAACTCGTAGTCATTTTAAATTATTAAACGACAAAAGTCCGTTACTCGGCGACCATTATAAAAAAAAAAAAACAACAAATTAGCAAAAACAACATCACTGTACTAAACTTAACAAACCAGTACCGGTGGAAATCAAAATAACACTTAGCAAATAAAATAATATTAATTTGCGCATCCTTATATAAAACTATATCTAAAAGCAGCCTCAACGTCTATACACTTATAAGAAAAGAAAAAACATAATACGAAGGTCATGCGAATACCTAGCTCCAGTCCCCAAATCACAGGTTTTTGAGAGCAGGAACACGAAAAGCTGCCAATAAACTTTACTAGATGGCGTTAGTAACACAGTTTCCAAACGCAACTACTAGATGGCTTGATATGTAAAGTGGCCCCCAGTAACATAGTTTCCGATCGCGGACGTTAGATGGCGCTATTTTAGAGAATGATTAACTTACAAACACGTTTTTCTAGTTTTTTCTTGATAGCAAAAACCTATGATTCAGGTAAATATGGGTAAGTTTGTGTGTATTTCAGGATTTTTCATACAAATCGAAGTCTATTGGGGGAAGAGGGGGCGGTATGTTTCTCTCCTTCCATACTGCAAATTTTTCGTCATGGGAATCTGTAATAGAAGTACGAAAAATAAGTTTTAACACTTTACAGATAAGAATGACAGTCCTCCAATGGTCCACTAGAATGTCTAGAATACATCAGCTGCATCTCCGTCCGTGCATGTCGTAAGAGTCGACTAAGGAACTCAGGGGCGTTCCCCAAGGCGATAAGCAACTTGTCATTGATCGTAACATGTCGATGATTAAATATATATTACACTGGATATCTACTCATCTCTCTCTCTCTCTCTCTCTATCATACCACTAACCTGTATTGCGCGAAGAGGACGGCGAATGCCGACGCAGGAAACGCGACGGAGCGCGATGGACCTGCAGAGTGCTGAGGTTTCTACGATGTCGGTGATGATGCTCTGAAAAAAACACACACACATACATAAAACACACTTTGTATTTCCAAACCCGGGTAGCTAGAACTGCGGGATCGCAAGAGATACCAGTGACGTTCAGAAAAGCGGGGGCTTGTACAAGTTCAGTAACAATTTGCTAACTTAAGAACGCCTGCGAGTCCCTTAGTCTTACAGCATGCGCGGAAGGAGATGCAGCTGATGTACCTATTCTGAGGGCTTAGTGCAAGTTTACACTTCGAATTCGATTGCGTAAACGTAAACTACTCGACCAATCACGGCGTGCCATAATGTGATTGGTTGGTTGTTTTACGTTAACGCGAGCGAGTTCGAAGTGGAAACTCGCACTGCGCCCTCTGGTAGAATCCCGCATCAGCATAAAGGTTCCCCCACGGTGCGTGATATTAAGGAGGGACGCGCACCAGCCCGCACCACGGATCGTGGGAACCGGAGCGTCCGTGGTAATACAGACGCGTCCGTGGTGCGCGTCCGTCCGTAGCCGTCGGCGCGTCCGCGTCCGTCCGCGAAAGCACGCACCGTGGGAACCTACGGTTAGCGGACAAAGTCGTTGGCGGCTGCTAGATCTGTAATAAATGTCAATTATAATAAACTCACCAGTCTTCCTTTCCTCATCGAAGTTGCCCTTGCGATGTCGACAACACAGACACAGTAGATACGTCACGAGGGCGAAGCAAACGCCGGCCAACACCGAGCGTGCCACCGTTATGTTACGTTGTATCCACTGTGTGAGATACGGCTGTGTAATTACGACTGTTGCCTTAGGCTGCCTGTCCACCGAACCGGAACGAGGTATATCAAATAGGATTGGAAGAAATATCGGCTCAGCAGTCTTGCAAACCTATTGGTTAATATTTCTCTCTTTCCGCCTCTCCGCAGCCTAGCTCTGCTCTGGTAGACAGGTAGGCATCCTTATAGGGCCTTCAGTATCACTTATAGCTCGAAAATGTCTATACTCGACATACTTTTCCATAGTATCAGAAAAACAAAATGGCGGATATTTAAACAGCTGACATTAATGACTCATCTCGAATGGCGACCACGCCTCTCTAAGCGTAGCGTTGGGCGCCCTCCGGCCAGATGGACCGATGACTTAAAGAGGGCAGCTGGTAGTGACTGGATGGCGAAAACGGAAGTGGACTGCAATACTGATGTGTGTACAACTGTACTCATCGCAAAATAAAAGGTCCGTTTTGACATTTGTTTTCGCGACCTAACTAGTGATGTAACCATACGACTTAATACTCGATACTCACGTTAAATCGATTCAAGTTTGCATGAGTATTTTAATTTTATTTAATTTTAGTAAACTGCATTGGATTAAAGTTCTGATTTGAAAATATACTTATCATTTTAGGCCAAAGTTTACATCGATCATCGTAATAAAAAGTTTGTATGGATGGATGAATTTTTGTTACTCTTTCACGCAGTAACAGCTTGATGGATCGGGCTGATATCTAGATCAGAGAAAGGTTATATTATAGTCTGAAATAACATTTAGGCTACTGTTTATCCTATTAGCTACTTTTCTATGTAAATATATTGATCGATTTATTTTTTCCTTAACCGATTATTAATATTCTGTGGACAATATGAAAAAATCGTATGCACAGCACTTAGCCGAGTGGGCGGTAACGACCAATGAAAAATGTAATTACATTCGGAATATTTCGATCAGTAAAAACTAGAAATATTTATGGACGTGAACTGTCAAAATGGGCCTTTTATTTTGCGATGAGTTTAGCG
Source organism: Carposina sasakii (assembly GCA_014607495.2). Taxonomy (NCBI): domain Eukaryota; kingdom Metazoa; phylum Arthropoda; class Insecta; order Lepidoptera; family Carposinidae; genus Carposina; species Carposina sasakii. The sequence goes on along the minus strand of CP053176.1, from coordinate 6,748,787 downwards.
CCATCTAACCTTGTCCCCCGGCGCGGGTCGGCAGCGCGCGGCGCCGGGCCGGGCGCGCGCCCCGCTCGGGCAGGCGCGGCAGCGGACTGACTGCGCCGGCGCGAATGTGTCCGACGGACATGACACTGGTTGTTGTTATTTGAGGTTATTTTTAGGTTGAATGAAAGCAGATTAATACAAAACACTATTCATGTTCATGCTGTAGGGTAAGAACTTTTTTACGCGGCGCGCGTAACGCTATCGCTGTCGAAGAGTGTATGGTTGGAAGGGAAAGACCTTGAACCAAGACCAAAACGGCTTGCTTGACTGATTTTTTATAAAATTTTGTATTATAAAATTATTAATAAAGAAAATGGAAAAAAAATCTTCACCCGAGTGGGAATCGAACTCACGACCGCTGCAAACCGTGCCAGCCGCTATAACCACTAAGCCACCGGGTTAATTACTCGGATGACGAATTTTACCATCTCTTTTCTAAATTACATATTAGCAACGTTATTCTTCATACCGATAGCTATACACTAGCCAAATCTTGGCAAACAAAGCTGAATCCCTCAGCACAATGTTTAAAGATGAAACGATCAACCATATCTTAACGGATTATATATGTTTATTCGGTAGATTTGAGAATACGATTAGGTCTTAAACTATGCATTTTGTATACCCCTTCCACGCAACAAGTGACATCCACACGAGAGCGGAGCCGCGGCACAGCTAGTTATTATAATTAATATTACTAACCACACAAAACCTGCCGGAGATCGAGCCGGTATCCGGCCGGACACGCGGCCCGCACCGCCACCGCGCGCGGCGACAGACCGCGGGACGCGCGGGTTCCGCCACACTCACGACTTGCTGTTACAGACAACTAGCGTTACAGGTTTGTTTACTTTAAATGGCGTGGACGTGGACATACTTCCATATTTGCATATTCACGCGGGTGTGCTCCCGAAATGGAGATGATGATGTTTCAGAACTGCTATGGTTACATCACAGCCACTTGTAAAAATTCAGTGACAACTTGCTGGCTCGTCGACTGAGAGAAACTGGTTCCGTAGTTTAATTTCCCGAAAAGCAGTGGCCAGAACTGTAGGATAAGGGGATCCCACAGTTTTGTTTATAACAACGGAGATAGATGTTATTAAAACCAATGACAAGTTGCTTATTGCCTAGGAAAACACTTTTATTCAACCTTAGTCGACTTTTAACTACATGCGCGGTAAGAGATCAGAGTTGCCAACCCACATCCAATGTTACCCCCAAGATTTTTGAATTTTACCCCTAAAATCACTCATTCCAACTTTAACTCCTGAGCGGGGGGATGTAACATTGCGTCCGTTTCACAGTATGCAGCAGTGGCGGCTACTGACATTTTTAGATGGGAGTTCACATTTTTGGAAACGCCGCCGCGCGTGATCACCAATATTCACTCCCTTAACGAATGAAACTATCCTCACTCTTATTAAAATTCAGATGATCTAATGAAACACATTAAAGACAACCATATCGCGTTCTAACTCGGACTAAGCGACATCTAGAGGCCGCATACGCACACTACGAATTAATGGGAGCGGCGCTCCAGATTAAGCTAATTTTTCATACGAAATCTACTGTTTCACGCGCCGGCCTATGTCGGTATGTCTCTTTCGCACTCATTGAATACAGTACTGGGAATCGTACCAAATTTCGTTTCATTGGAGCGCGATCGCTAGTGCTCCACTCTATCGAGTGGATTACAATTTACTTGAGACGAACGCGCTGACACTATTGTATAAACATAGTAGAATTTAAAGATAATTATAAATATAGATTGCCTCTGTGAATGTAATCTTCGTGGGTGGGAGTGCACTGCACCAGCGCTCGTTAGGACGAGCCGCCAGTGGTATGCAGTGACACAAAAAATGTGGTCATAGGTACACATAGTCATTTTAATTAGCGTCATCACCATCAGAACTATTCTATGAAACGGACAATACACGTCGAGTCGTTGTACCCCTAAAAACCCAAAAAAAAACTGCCCCTAAAAATCCCCTAGTTATGTTTTCCCCCCTAAATTTATGGGTAAAACCCCTAAGTTGTCACCATTGAGATGCAACCGATGTATTCTAGTGAAGCCCCGCATCAGTGCAAGAAATGTAGGTACGAGTATAATATTCTGTAAACAACAAGTACTATGCTATGTGCCCCACCTTTTCTTCTCAGGGTATGTGTGATGGACCACTTGCGATGGTCCTGCGTAGTCGGAGTCAGGGTGTGGTTGCTATCCTCATCCGATATCGACACTGAAGGAATAAACGGATAGATTGAACTTACATTAGATTAATTTATTGCATCATTATATTATTACTAGCTGACCCGGCAAACGTTGTTTTGCCATGTAAAAGGGGTTGATCCTAGAGGGGTGAAAATTCATGGTTGTATGTATTTTTGTATGCTGTATCATAAAAAAATAAAAACAAAAAATTTTGTAAAAAAAAAATTAGGGGTGGACCACCCTTAACATTTAGGGGGATGAAAAATAGATGTTGTCCGATTCTCCACCCTAACCGATATGCATGCTAAGATTTACGAAAATCGGTCGAGCCGTTTCGGATAACTTCTAACACCGTGACACGAGAATTTTATACAGGATGTTTTTTTGTGGCCACCTTTAACGAAGGGTACGTATTCTATACATGAAATAAAGTAAGTTTATGCCAAAAAAATGCTGGGAAAAAAAAAATTTTTTTTGAAAAAAATTTTTTAAATTCCTTGATCGTGCGAAATTTATAGTGTCTAGTGTTTATGTTAGTTTTTTTATAGACAGATATTAATTATTTTTCGTGAAAAAATCCTGCTACGCGCGTCTATGTGCATTTATGCAGAAAAACGCAGTCTATTTACTCAACTTTGGACCCTAATATTTTGGAAACCAGACACTTCCCAGGTATGCTTCCATGGACAAAAATGATCGTGATGATGAGAAGATTCCGTAGTTTTCGGGAACGTTGACGACCAAAAATCATCCTGTATATTAGATACTTATTCTACTTAAAGCATCAATCTATACAGGATGTAACAGAAAGGGCATGTTAAGCGAAAATCTATGTGAAGAATTTCATTCCAATTCCACTGTAGAGAACCTATTTCCAAAATTTTAGACTCGAAATTACATGTTTATTTTTCAAGATTGTATGAATCCCTAGTCGTGTAGAAATTCGCCACACTATCTGGAAAAATAAACATGTGATTTCGAGTCTGAAATTTTATGGTTTTTTTTGCGGGCTATTCATATAGCTTTTCGAACATACCCCTTTTGTTACACCCTGTATACAGAGTGTGACAAAAGGGATATGTTATGCGAAAAGCTATGAATAGCTCAATACTAGATAACCTATCGCCGAAAGGGACCCGAAATCACATCTTTACCCGTATTTTTCCACATAATGTACTTAATATAGAGTAATTCCTAAATTATACAGGAATTTTTATACAAACTTAAAGAATTTACTTGCGATAGTGGACGCCCGCGACTCTGTCCGCATGGACTACAGAAAAACAAAATGTCGGAATTATCCGGGATAAAAAGTAGCCTATATGTTAGGTCACAATATATTCCTGAAAACTGCATCGTAATCGGTTCAGCCGTTTCTGAGATTAGCGTGCAAACGCACAGACAAACAGACAAACCGACGAACAGACAAAATTCAAAAAATCATTGTTTTGGGTACTATTGCGTTGATAAAGGTCTCCTATAATATTTTTTCTCATATATCTTCCATGTACAGACAGCGACCCGTTACATTTTTATTATATGTATAGATAGATAGATAAAGTAAAGTCGCTTCCCGCTGTCTGTTTGTCCCTATGTATGCTTAGATCTTTAAAACAACAACGGATTACGATGCGGTTTTTTTCAAATAGATAGAGCGATTCAAGAGAAATGTTTATATGTATAGTAACAGCATTGCACCCGTGCGAAGCCGGGGCGGGTCGCTAATCATCATCATCATTTACAGCCCTGAGAAGTCCACTGTTGGACACAGGCCTCCCCCAACAACCTCCACTCCGATCGGTCGGAAGCAGCCTGCATCCAACCACGCACCGCGACCTTGACCAGATCATCCGTCCACCTCGCTTCTGATTCGATCTCCTCATTTCTGATTCGATCACGCAGAGAGATCCCAAACATGCTTCCTCTCCATCAGGTCGCTAATAATTGTTTTATAATATGTCGGTGATAGTCTCACAAAAAGAAATACAAAGTACCAGCACAGCATAACTAACCAGCAGCATCTAGCAGCACGTCGGCAACTCCTGCGCCGAGCAAAGCGAGCCCCGCGTCGACGCAGCGCCGCGTGCGAGCGGGGGCGGGGCGCGGGGCGTGGGGGGCGGTCAGCACTCCCGCCGCCTGGACTAGCAGGGGCTGCTCACCCAGCTAGGGGATCAAGAGGAGGAAGAGGTCTGAAAAACCTACTAATATCCCTACTTTCTATCTTACCGTTGGCCGTGTGGTGTCTGCAGAATAGAATAACATCAGGGCCTAGGGAACCACAACGTGGAATAGGTATGATCTTACTATGGAGAAAGTCCCTCTTCATGGATCTTACTAATATTTCCATGAAGAAAGTATAAAAGAGGAGGTGGGACTATGAAGTGAGTCGTGTGGCAATCGTGAGGTCATGACGTCATGATAGGGGCGGAGCTTCAGCGCCAGTGTAACGCAGTAGCTGTAACCACACGCTTGTGCTCCGAAATGTAACCGTATTAAAATTACAAAGACACTAGCGGTCTTATCATTACCATATTGATAATGAGCAAGTAGTTTGACTAGTCACTACAAGGTGGTTTCTATGTAAATGGGCAGGGCTACAGTGTTCAATGTTCCCCTCGTCCCATACTTCACCCCTGCTCCGCGGCACACTATTTTTGTATGAAAATATACTTAGCCGCTACCCCTTTTTTATTTCTTCTCCATGAATATTCCTATTTTCCATCCTACTAGTTGGCCGCGTGGTGTCGGCAGAGTAGAATACCACCACCCCATGTCTGCCCGTGGGTATCGTAAGACTAAGAGTTTCTGGTAGGTGGGCAGCAGGCAGCGCCTCCTGTGTTGACAACATAGTCCGAAAATCACACTGCGGTCACCAACCCGCCTGCCCGGCGTGGTGACTATACGCACCCCCCTATGGCAGTAGCCTTGTGGCGTGCCCTGGGGGAGGCCTACGTCCAGCAGTGGACCTATCTTTAAAGGTCCTACCTTTTCCTTCAGACACACCGGCTCGTCAATCCTGACACTACAGTGTGTGCCGTCACCGCAAACCTCGCTCGACATCATGCTGCCGAGGCGCTTCATCGCTTTCAGGACCTGAACAAAAATATCACACTATGATACTTGAAATGCTGGGTAAGCAGTATAGCTAATAGTTTTATTTTAAAAAATATGAAGTTTTTAATTATAATAATTTTATTTTTAAAGTGGACCATTTGAGAAAAAGTTGACGTTATGGGAAAATAATTTTTGAAATGAACATTTCGGAAATATGAAAGTGAACGATATAAGAAAATAATTTTTAAAGTGGACATTTTGGAAAAAATATTTATTTTAAAGTGGACATTTGGGCATATGCAAGTAGACGTTATGGGAAGATTTACAAATTTTACAAATTGGACATATTGGGAAAATTGATTTTTTTTCAATACCTGTAGACTTCTGAAAACCATTTCATTTTTTACTCTAGTAACTAAAATTTTATTATTGTTGACTCACATCATAGTTGCACCTAGCCGTAGACTTGTACAGGAGCATGAAGACCACCTGGAATGAGGGTGCCTCGATGGTGGACAGAATTGTGGTCTTCAGCACTTTGGACTCCTGACGACAAAATACCAATTTTTATATTTCATACTGTTATGTTATGTATAAGAGACTGATTAAATAAACAATGCTTAATGTCATTACCGTCTTTTCTTTTTATTACCATCTAGCCAATTTTCATTACCATCTGAAGGATCATCACTATCCCACATTTTACAGCTAAATCGATAACAATACAGAAGTGCCTACATAATATTCTGTTTTGATTTGGGTGTCTTGTATATGATACAAAAAATTATTAAGATTAAACAAGATATTTTTTTTTCGCGGTATCATTCGTTTTGCGTCGCAATGACGGAACGAGCCATAAATATATATTTGAATAAATAAATAAATGTATGTAGGTAGATGATGATGATGACTTACATCATTACAAACGTACTTCCCAAGATTCCTGATCTCGACTTTCTTGATGATAACAGACGAGTCATTGATGTCCACATTCCGGTAGCCCAGCATGTCGTCCCTATCCGTAGTCCACACGTGGACCGTGCCGTTGTCGGCTCGCTCGCGGCACGGTATTGTTACAGTATCGCCGAGGTTCACGTAAATTTCATTCTGAAATATAACCACAATTTTTATACGCCATCAAGCGAAATGTGCGCGATTTTGGCAATTGGACATTTCGGGAATTTTACATTTTGGGAACTGGGACATTCTGAACTTAAAGGAATCTAAAGTTTACGTTAAAAAATCTTGCTAACTTATTTGATAGCTACATAGCTGTTGGTACCTACTTCAGAGCAATGTTGCAAATACTAAATAATATGTATTTTGATTGGTAACAAAGAAAATACTAACAATATCCGGTTCTATTGGAGGCAAATTCCTTAATACGCGCATTAAATCCTCTACACTATTCGTGCGGCGTTTCTTCCTGCTCTTCTCTCTTCTTTTATAGATCCCATTATCTTTCCTATCAAATATATCGAATACATCCTCCTTGATAACAAAATGCGTGTCAATATCATCATTTTGATCGCTACCGACATCCAAAGATCTCTTTCGACGACGTATCCAGTCAAACATCAAAGCTTTTCCTTCGCGGGAATTCTTGTAGAACTCGAAATTTTTGCATTGTCTCCGTTTGCGGGCGTCGAGAGTAAACATTTTGGGTATCAGCTTGTATTTAAAACAGCTGATGGTTTTCGTCTGATTCGCGAAGTTTTCTTGAGTAAGAGTGTGGTATAGATTCGTGATGTGTTCTGTTGTTGAGTGGAGATCGCAGGCAAGGGTCGGTTCAAAAGCCTCTTGAAACAAAGGATTGGTGTTAGTTTGTCTCGGGGACTTTGGTTAAATTTAGTATTTTTGGAGATTTCAATTCATTTGCGACACAATTCTGAATCTGACCACTAAAATGTTTTAGAAATTACTAATGAATTTGCTTCGATATAATGAGTATAAGTAAATTACCTTTATGAAACCGTATCAACATTTTAGCCATAGATAGCCTGAATATAAGTCTAATGACATCACAAGAAACAACCAAGTAGGTAGGTACAATCTTTGAAATTTTAGTTATTTTGGAATTAATTAAGACAGATGTTTTCATCCAGGACATAAAACTATTAGAAGCAAAAGCCATTAATAATGAATCAAATTCACCTTCAGTATTACTCTGTAGAGGTTCTGTAATATTCACTGTTGTAGATGTGGCGACCGACTTCGACGTAGAGACCATCATCCCGTTGTTAACTACCTTCGAACAAAGTTAATATAACTTCTGCCAGGAAAACTACATCCTCGTTAGATAAAACGGAATCATTATCGGAGAAATCTACACTGAGAAATTCATATTTATCATCATCATTGAAAATTCCATCCTGATCTGATCAAATACCTAAATACCTCGATTTATTTTACAAGTTGGATACCTATATGTTTAAGAATTGTAATATATAATATATAATATATAATACGCATACGAGTATAATATGTCCTGAAGAGTATTATAAAAGTTCTATATTAAACGTGTTTCTTAGAGTAAACGAAGGAGCAACATAGCAAGTATTTACCATACTATACAGTTTACTTAGCGCGCTGTAATCTGATGAACCATAAACAATATTACCTTTCTTTTAAACTTCTTATCCTTGCCATGTTTGAAGGAGAATTTTTGTGACAATTTTTTAAATAACCCCCTCTTTTTCGTCGTACTAGATACATCATCGGGCATGTCTAATGATTTGAACACTTCAAAAACATTGTAATTCTCGTTACCGTAAGACGACGGAAAATTTTGTTTAGATTGCTTTGACAGTGAGCTAAAAAGAAAAAAATGGGTTAAATTTATGCTGACTTGGCTAATTTCAAACTAAACACTTACTATCCCAGTACCCTTGTGGCATACCCTGGGGGAGGCCTACGTCCAGCAATGGACTGCAATAGATATGTAAATCTTACCTTGTAGTCCTCTCTAGTGAATCATATTCGTTTAAATATTTCTCGTTTGAAGATTTCAGCTTTTCCTTTTGCTTAAATCGCTCGTATACTTCGAATGCATTGCTATTATCAAACATGGATTTGGTATTCTTCTTATCCTCTTTAAAATTAGCTATTGTCGACATTTTGCCATCAACGGAGACCCGTTCTTCACTATCCGAATTCAAATGATCATAATCATTAATTATAAGTATTGTGGGATTGCTTGTTGTCAACTGTGCGTACAAATTGGCATTTGCTTTCCCATTTATTTCAACAGCTTTTGAGTTTTTACCTACAAGACTATTAATTGGTGTAGTAACTGGACATACCGCACATTGTTGCTGAATATTTTTACCATCGGCAAAGTCTTTGGATATCCTATTAAAAATGTTGAGTGTGCCGCTTTTAATACCGAACATTAGTGATTTTAAATAATTTCCAGAAGGTTTTCTTGAGTAGTCCTCATACATATAATTATCATTATCTTGGGAATCGCGTGAAATTGGACTTCTGTTCGTAAAATGATCGTTGTCATCGCCATCCTCTTTGTCGTCAGATTTTATATTTGCTGTAGGGCTGTGACTATTAGTACTGAATCTGACTGGATTTTCATATTCTTCGTCATCATCTTCACTGTCACCTTTATCTTCATTGCTATGACCTTCGCATTTTTGTTTATCTTTCATTTTAGTATTGTCTTCAGATTTTAATTTATCTTCCGAGTTCTCTTCTTGTTCATCTATTTTATTATATTTATCCCCTAATTTATTAGCTGCTTCTACAGTGTTATATTTCATTTCTAACCTCAAATCATCATCACTCAGATAAATATCATCCTTATCAGATCCTTTCTCTTTGTGGGATTTGTTCTCCTTTTCACTTTTGTCCGCCTTTTCAGATTCAGGGCTTTCTTCTTCATCGGATTTGTAATCATCCTCGAAGACAGTATCCTGGTCCATTGAATCATCACCAGATTTAGCATTGTAGTCTAAGTAAGACGCGTCTGTTGATCCGGCCCACTTATATTTTTTCGAGAGATCATTCTCTTTATTAAAGGCAAACATTTTGCAACCGGGATTTTTATCTTTATCCTTCTTTTTCTTCTTCTTCTTATGTTCTTTCTTCTTCTTTTTCTTCTTCTTCTTCTTTTTTGTCTTCTTTTCTGTTGTAGAAGTCTTTTTACGCTGCGATTTCGCTTTCGTCTTAGTTGTTTTGCACCACGTCGATTTTTTCGTAGTCTTTTTATTTTTCTTAGTTGTGGTTGGTTTATTTTTTATTTTACATAAAGAGTCTTGAACGGACTTTTTTACCGTATTGTACATATGTTTTACAGGAGCCAGGGTTCCTGAAAGTGTTTCGTCCCCAGCCGTTCTGTTTAACATATTATCGTTATGGTAAAGCAACGTCCCTATGATCGTGGTTGTCATAGTTTTGTAGCCAGTTTTCTTCTTGTCATGTTTACTAGCATTAGTTTTAATTTTCTTCACCGGTTTAGCTTTCAGAGTAGCTGTGGTAGTAGTTTTTTTAGAATGTGGATTGTTGGATGAATTCAAACCTGGCCTCATGTAAGGGTAAGGGTTGACCGATCCTTGAGCACTACTGGTCGTGTCAGTTCGTTGTAAATGTAATGTGGCATTTGTTGAATATTTTTCACTTAAAAAGCTTTCATTTCCATGCTTTTCTGTTGCTTTGACCGAGGATTGATGATTTGTTGTGTGTCTACTAGTCGTCTTGCTAGTCCCATGACTTTTAGGAGATGGCTCTAAAATCACTGGTAATGTAGTCATCGTAAAAGATTTAGTAACAGCTTTTAGGGGTGTTTCTTGTTTTTTCGCCTTCGTTGTTGTTGTAATAGATTCTAAGTCTGCTAATACAGTTCCGATAGGAGGATTTATAAGGTCAGCATCAAGGTTATTTAAATATATGTTTTCTACATCCATGTATTTCCAGTCTGGACCGTTATATAAATTAAGAACACCGTTTATGGTTAGTGTCTCTAATTCCGCGTTATCAGTTGAAGTTTGTAGTTCTTCAACATCATTATTGAACGGGCTCACCGTTATGAGAACTTTGTTAAGATTTCTCTCGGCATCTTTATTATAGTATTTGTTGTTCGAAAAAAACTTTTGGAATCCATTTATTCTAGATGTTTTATTGCCATAGGTACTGTTTTTAGTAGGCGACATATCTCTAGCTACACGAGATTTATCTGTATTAGTTTTCGCCAGATAATCATGCCAGAAAGCTCCGCCTCCGTCAGTGATGAGGGGAGATTCAATAGCGTTCTCATACACATGTCTCTTCTTTTTTGGTAACTGCATTTCCTCGTACACCGTAGGCACTAAGTATGCAAAAGGGCGACTCTTAACCTTTTTCTGGCTTTTGTTCCTACGAAAAAAAAAACGCCTGAGACCTTTCTTTTCTGTGTTTATTGGAAAATGATTGGAATTACCCGTGACACCAATATTACGTCCGTCGTATAAAGAATTGGTGCCAATTGAATTCTCTTTTAGTGTAGGGTTGGTTACTGAACCGAAATCCATTTCAGTACCAACTGATCTTTGAGGATCACAAATTATGTTCACATTTATATTGTCCAGAGAATAGGTTTTCATAGTCTTATGTTTTTTGACCCTTATCAAAGGGTTACTTCTTTCTTGATCATCAAGAATTAAACAGTTACGCGTAGAATCTATAAATTCTCTGCCAACTGCCCCAAAAGCATCATTGTAGCTTATGTTATAATTTTCAGCGTTCTCCATATCATAAGCTAATAGATCCATATCTCTGAGTAATTGTTTGCCCACGCTACTAGGACTTGGTTTAGTTTGTATCGGACATAATTTCTTTTTGAGTTTTGTTTCACAATCTTTAATTTCTTTAGCTTTTTTGTAAAAATTGTTGAGAAGTTTATCGATTTTGTGCACGCTATTCCGCAATCTGCGCCCACCATTGGGATTCATGCGGAAATACGTTTGTAACTCTTGACAGTGACAATTAATGAATTTAGACAAATTTTCCAGTTCAAAAGTTATCTCTTCAATAACAGCATCGCTGGCCGCACATGGTTTACCAATTGGCACATTAGGTTTATACTTCTTCTTACAGCATGTACCGTTAATATCAAAATGCTTTTTGATTTTACTCCAGTCTATGCACTGTCTGCGCCTTCTGACCATTTTGGCTGTGGTGAAATTGGTCATGTTTTCCTCCATCCCTTTGAGACTGACCGTGCTTTCCGGGACAGTTGTTAGGTTTTCATATAGTTGCATCAGATGACAATTGATGGCCGCTATAAAGTCCTTACTAAGCGTAACTCGACCGGTAGCCGCCGAATCGCTGCGAACATTTTTAGTCGACGCTGTAGGATTTGGATCGAAACGGTTTTCCAGTCTAGTAGAAATGGGCTTTAGAAAAAAATTACCTCTGGGCAACGATATGCTTTCGTTGCTAATAAACATGTACTTTCCAGGCGAAATGTTGGATCTTGGCGCGGCTGTAGTAGTTTCTTCGTACGTATGAATTTGGTACGCAATATCGACTGGCGGAGAGAGTTTCGCCGAAAACACTTTCCTGACTTTGACGGGAACAAGGGATCTTTTCAGAGCCGCATCTCCGTTATACGGCACGCCAATATGCACTTTGATTACATTAGTGTTCACATCATCAGCGCGAAATAAACGATCCATGTTGTTATTGGTTGTTTCTTTTTCTTCATTATTAATTGCGTTTTCAGTTAGATCTACAATAACTTCGAGTGCGGCTACATCTTTTGCGGTATACATATTAGACTCGCGTATCTCACGTTTCTTTACACGCTCATTGGATTCAGTTGTTGGGTATGCATACTTTTTGAGTAGAATGGGATCGATATTTTCTAAATCTTCTTCGTATTCGTCATAATATATCGAAGCTTCTCTTTTATGGGTGCTCTAAAAAGACGGGATTATAAGATTTTGAGTAAAACTTACCTATAAGGAACATTCACAAAATACGAAACATTACTTTTAGAAACAGCCCATTCTTATAGGCTCACTCTTGGACCTTAACAAGGTAGTAACTATCGACTACTTTAAAAAATAACTTAAATCAAATTAGAAATTAAAAAAAAAAAAACAACACGACAATCAAATGGATGTGACAAAACGTAGCAGTTACCCTTCTAATGGCTAAACGGATTTTCATCAGCCATCTCTATGTGATTGTCTTTCGAATAAAGCCTTTTTTATACATTTGACATTATTACTCAATACTTTCTACATTCTGTTGAAAGCCCTGAAAAAACATCGAGCTGGGTTTAAATCTCGCTAAAATTTCCAGTAAAATATTTTTTTATTTAATATATTAATTCAATATTTACCCAAAACAACTACAATTAGGACATTCTGCGAATTAGTCGTTCTGTAATTGCGACATTTTGGGAATTGGACATTTTGCGAAATAATAAAAGGTAATTTATTTTAATAATAATGTAAAGTATGTGCAGAAATGAAATGTGATTATTCCTATTACAAGTTTTATATTTATCTTTATAAAATTGTACGAATTTGTCAAGTTTTCTCAGAGCTTTTTAATGAGTCAATCACAGCAGTCCCTCTTAAATAAGATATATTATCGAAATAATTTGACATCGCGTGCATATACTATTTTATAAATAATATTAGGTAGGTTTGATTTTCTTCGATTGCATTTTTGTAATATTTAGGTACGTATAAAATTTTCTTTAAAGGAACCACCGTATTATTAACTTAGAATTTAAACTACATACTTATACTTAAGTCAACCTTTGATGATGAGAGCATTCAACACAGATTTACATTTAAGTAGAGTAAGTAAAGCAGTTTAGATAAAATATTAACTAAAAAAAAAAAAAGGTTTCCTATAAAATATTATAGACAAAATGGGAATGGACATAATGGGAATGAGACATTCTGATATTTGAAAAACATTTCATCAGCTCTCACCATATAATGACTAAGCATACCCTATCCCAAAACAAATTAGACAATTATCAATACTAAACCTTTTTAAAAAGAATAAAAATAACCAATTTCTTGGTTTTTTTTGTTCAAATAAACTACATAAAACGCACTCTTACTTGGAAAATAATCGAATAAAATCGCGCACAAATCAATATGTTGTTGCTATATCGTGTCATATGCTTGGGAAAGGTTGTAAATAATACATACATGTTTAACCCTACGCCCATAATCCTAGACATAGAGGTCCTATATAACTCAGCACAACGAGACTTGGTCTAGGTTAAAAACGCCTCAAGCCATGCACTGAAATGCAAACGGCTTTTAAAGCACCATTCACGCTACGACGTGCACATTTTTAGCGGAATGTCATTTGGTTCATTTCCCGGAATGTCCAATCCTAAAATGTCCAATTATCATCATAACAAGAAATGGGTGAAATATTTATTTCTTTATTTTGCACATTTAATTTTATAAGTGCAACAGCTTAGGTCAATAAATGTACGGCCTCAGCCTTGTATGGTATAACATGAATCAAGTGTACTCGTATTAAAGCAGTCTCGCTGTGCGAATTTTTAGACCAAATGCAACTATCAGTCGCAGATGGTCTAAGAAAGCCAACATCAGAAGTAGGCTGAAACATTCGAATATCAGAAGTGGGATTTTCAGAAAAAATAAAAACTTGTTTTTATTGAGAAATTCCTAATGCTACGGGCTAGCAGAGTGTTTCTTTTTATCTTTTCTGTATAACTGATTTAAAAAATTAGATCGTAAATAAAAAAATGTTATAGTTCTAAACCAAGATTTTGATATTTATGACAATGTTAGTAAAATAGTACAATTTTACAGAGAACAAACACAAACGCTGCCAGCAGGATTACGGGCGCAAGTCAACGAATATATTAAACTTATTTACCATAATATATTCTCTTTATTTATTTACCATGTATGTAATATTGGTTTATTTATTTACCGTTGCGGGCTTTGCAGTGACATTCTTATGTGTAGCACTGACAACCACTTGCCGGTGACCTGTCAGTATTCGTTTTAAGTCACCCAAAACTTTTACTGTGGTCATTTTTATGGCCTCCGCTCTACTGGCCGTTATGTTATCTGGCGGCCCGTAAAGCTGTAACAAGAAATATAGGTGTGTACTTACATGAAATGAAATGAAAAAAAAAAAAGCGGTGATAGCCCAATGGTTAAGACGTGCGCCTTCCAGCCGGACGGCGTAGATTCGATCCCGGTCACGGGCCTCGTGCCACTGAATTAATTTCATGTAGGAACTTACAGATATTTAATATTCTAAAATTTTCACTAAGCTATACCTATACCTCATTTTATCAAGAAATAGAAAGAATCTGAAAGATCGAAATCAGGTTTTTTATTAGGTACAGTTTTGTGTATCACCAATAGTTCCTATAGTTTTCTACTCAATTCAACAGTACCTACTCTGTATAAAGTTTGCACTATAAAAAACCTAAAGAAACTGATTTCGCAAACACAAAACTGAACTTTTTAGTAGGATACATCAATATGGAAAAATGATAAACTTCACTCATATCTTACAAGTATGAGTGATCTAATGTTTACAAACAATGCTTCTTCGAAAATAAGATTTCTATCTTCAAAAAAAAAAAAAAAACGGGGTATAGGGAGAGGGTTGACGTCACACAAACGCCGAAACTTTATTATAAATTTCGTTAATTTTATCGCTCTCTATCGCGCTACCACGACATTCTCAGAGTGCCTATGTTCAAGCAACTGGGAGATTTTAAAATTCGCTGCGTGTATTGCTATCGCAAGACGACTTGCTTGTTTACTATATCCTATCCTATCTTTTGTTAATATGTTACTTAGTTTTGACTGTGTCGCTGGGAGTTTTCTTGCTATTTCTTCTTCCAAGCAGTGACACTTCACTGAGATAGTGTAACAGTAATAGTAGAATCATGCGGTGTGTCAGACCTAATGTTGGTTTTGCCATAAAGGAGAACTGTGTAGCAGTTCTCCTGGATTTCGTCTTTAGGCGACCTTAACTCTTATTAGCTCCACGTTGGTGGCTATTAAGCCCTGAATCGCTAACTTATGCCTGACAGACCGTAACAAATCGCACCTTGGGGTGGCGACTGTTGCCAGCAAAAGCTTTGCGATTTATTTATTTTTGGGTTGTTTAAATTCACCTCCTTTTTGTTTGGTAGCGGTTTCATTTTTGGGATGCGAACATAGAAAGTAACATATAATTAGACAATCGACAAACAAGTTGTTAATGCTTTCATGTCGAATAAATGATTTTGAATTTGAAACTAGTTTAGTCTTACCTTTCTGCCTAGAGCGTCTCGATCTCTGGCGGCCAGTACGGTGTCGCTGGCCGGCTGCAGGACGTCGGCCACTCTGCCGGCCATCGCCAGCTTATCTGTGGTCTTCTTCAGCTGTTTCGTCAGGGCGTCTGTCGTCTTTTCCATGGCGGCTGCATCAGCCTAAAGATTTAGGATCTCGTAAGCATGAACGTATAAAGAATAACGGACAGTATTGTCGCTACACAGAGTGAAGCATTCATAGTAAGCTCGGTAACGATATTCCATGGAGAAGGGACGTGTATTGACGCGTTATCCACCCACACATTCAAACCATGGTAAGCTCGGCGCCTACTAGAAAATACGCACACATGCACAACGCGCCGCCATTACGGTGCTTCGATCTGTGCAGTGACAACATTCCGTCTGATTGTTCTCTATACGTTCATGCTCGTAAGTATATTTTTCGTTTTAAATCTCTCTTCTCGACCTGGCTAATCCTTGAGCACTCAGGCTCATGTCAAGAAAAGATAATCATTTAAATTTGAAGAAAAAACTCGACTGCGTAAAAGTCGTGACCCAGTGTCTCACGACCAAAAGGAATCTTGATACATGTGAAGCTCAAATGCGACAAGCCGTTGGACTCTAGAGCTTGCCAAAGTAATATAATATACATATACTTGAAAACCATGACCCTCCTGGCGCAGCCAGGTTAAAAAACGTCACGACAGCGCGGTGCCGACGTCTCAGCACGAAGCCTGCAGCTAATTTGGCCTCGCATGATTCTAGGATGCGGCAAACCGTGCCGTAGTAGATGATGGATACATCCAACGTGGAGATACGACGGTGAACCAAAGTAGATGTCGGCAAGCGGATCGCGAAAGTGAAGTGAAGATAGGCTGCACTCGTAGGTGAGAGCGAGATGTCTCACTTCTAAACGTCAAACTCACAGAGCTATTAATAACTAGATAAACTAAGTGTATGTACTTTGCATGTAAAAATAGACTTAAGAATTAGAATAGACACCTCGTTCTCAAGCCAGACTGAGTGAATTAGGGCTGATAGAAGTGGTTTGCAATCCCTTTTTACACACCAAGTAGAAACACTTGCCTTGTCTAGTTATTACTTAGCTCTGTGGATTTGACGTTTAAAAGTGAGACGTCTCGCTCTCACCAAATTCATCATACGGGTGCAGGAGAGACGACAGACACTAGAGCGGTGACGGAATGGCGGATAAGGGATGCAAATATACCTAGATGCAAACTGGTGGTCCGACAACATTACCAACTTCGCTGGCCATCGGTGGATGAGTCTGACAAAGGACCTTCTAAAGTGACATACTGAAGAGGAAGCCTTTACTCAGCAGTGGTTGCAGGAGGCTCCATAGTCGTAGTATCTATTTAAAGAATACCAATGCTTGTTTCCGAGTCATGGATGTTTCTATACCGTTGCTTAGTACCCACAACACAAGACCTTAGAGATCTTAGTGCGGGACTCGGTCAATGTGTTGTAAAGTGTGTACTTGTTTACTTATTTATTTATTTTAATGTAGTTTCTTCGCATAGGTGACGGGTGCAACAGTTAACTTACATCAATGGAGTCCAAATTGTCAGTTTCCAAATGACCAGCAGCTTTCGCAGGAGCACCCGGCCCCACCACCTCCGAAATGGCCTTCATCGTTTCCGTGGTGGTGGTGGTAGGCTTGGTTTGGGCGGTGGTCGTCTTGGGCAGGTGCGCCAACATCCTCGGCCCTTGCTCTATTCTGGTTCTCGGCCGTTTGGTTACTAGAAACCATGAGAAAACTAGTTGGCGACTGCGGGCATACTCCAGACGTTTTTATTAGCTAAATACGTATTATGACACAAAAGCCTGTGCTGATGCGGGGCTTCACTAGAATACATCAGCTGCATCTCCTTCCGTGCATGTCGTAAGAGTCGACTGAGGAACTCGGGCATTCTCTCAGGCGATAAGCTATCAACTTGTCACTGACCTTTTACACCTGCACAAGTAGTATGACCTGCGAAACACGCTATGATAAACCGATTTATCGACATTTTGCCTGTCATAATACGATAAATATATCATGTCATGTTGAATTTTGTATAGGTATAGAGACGATACGATATCCACGATGCGTGGTCATACTAGGGGCCTGACTCTGCTATGCTGAACATGGCCGTTGTATTATCTTCATAATCCTGCACCATATTTTAATAGAAACAGTTGTGTGTACCTAATATGTATGTATGTATGTATGCGAGAGCAAGCGAAGGTAAATGCGAAAAACGTCACGGACATACACGGAAGGAGATGCAGATGATGTATTCTAGTGAAGCCTCATACCAGTACAAGGTTGTAAAACATACCAGATATAATGGTAGTGGTGGTCTCGGAGACTGCAGATCGTCGTTTAGTGTTCCCCTTCGCAGGCACAAAGTCCAGAGACGCCAGCGCCATTTTGTGCAGATTGGGTCGAGGCGTGTGACGCCGGTGGTGTTTAGTCACTGCAAGTAGGATTTAACAATGAAAAGTAAGTAAATTTGGTAATTAGACATTTTGGGAATTGAGACATTTTGTGAACGAAGACATTTTAAGAATGGAGTTATTTCGGAAATGAAGTTATCGTAGCCAGGATTTATGTTTGGATTTGGCAGCATTCGACACCCTAATTCGGTTAGGGGCATTACTCGTAAGACAAGTTATAAAAAAAGCTTTAAATCTATATAAGGAAGCAACACAAGACCATTTTATTAAATTGTCAAATTGATGTGGAAACTGATCAGTAAATCCTGGTCCTCCAGGATATGATGTCTCTTCTTCATGATGGTTGTTCTTTCGTCTATGACTCTTATTGTGGGAGTGCTTCTTCACAGCTATAACAATGGAGTATGTCGGTAAATATTGCTGATGAAAAAAGAACTGAAAGTGCAAAATGGAGATAGAGTAGCATGTAAAGAACCCTAGCAGCTATCACGGTCCTTAGACCGTTTTAGGGACTCCAAGTGATTGGAAAAGACGGAGGCGCTTTCATATTACCTGATGGCCTTGCAGAGTTCGAATGGCCTATACGTCCTCGCTTCTGGTAAGCCTTGGAGGGAGCCATGGTCATCAGATCAAAAATCATCGAACCCTGCACGTCTGACAGGAAATCTATACCTTCTGTTGGGGCTAAAGGAAAATTTACGTATTTAAATCATCCATTTCAATATGTAAAAGCTTGTCTTCTATGTCAGAGAATTGGCTACTAATTGCAACTGTACGGGGTAATTTTTTCTCGTCTTTAGATTGCTTTATTTGTACATAAAACGCAGCGATAGGCTCACCCCTTACCATGTGAGATTCTGGCCCACCAAAAACATTTTCGAACAGCGCTGGTTAGAGTATCAACTAATTCTAAGGCTACAATATTTATGACAATTTAAATACATGTATTTAATCCTGTCAATAGTTAGTTATCGTCTGACGCAGAACTAGCTTCAAGTATAGCTTATGAAGCGCAAGCATCAACATCATCAGCTCCTAAACCTCTTTCCTTTAAGATAATGTTATACTGAAAACTAGAAAGTCTAAAAGTCCTACCTTCTCGTTCCTTCCTGACAACTTCTTCTTTCTTCTTCTCCTCGGTAGCTTTAGCGGGTTTAGTGGAAGTTTTAGCCTTATCATCCGTCAGCCCTCCCCCTTTCTCTTCTTTACCAGCACTAAAAGTTTCGTTCATATTAACACTTTTATCCAAGCCTTCCAATAACATCTTTGTCAGTCCAAATTTATGCAACATCTCTAGTAGAGCGATACCGGAGATGTATTTTAGAACGTGATCGCTCCAAACCGTTTTTTTGGGCATTACGATCGGTTCGGGCACATTAGGATTCGGTTCATAGTAAATTGGCAAGTCAATGTGTAGGATGACACTTGGTCTTGTGCAATTCTCTATCGCCTCGATCATTTCGATTATTTCGAATATAGCGTTGATTCTGTTGAAGATTTTGTTGGGTTTTATTGGAAGGCTCGGATTGGTCAGCTAGATGGGAATAAACATAAAGTTTGTGTTATTTATACGAGAGTAAAGCCATCTTGAAGAACGCTGAGATCCCTAAAGTCTTGTATAGTTAGTACTAAGCCACAGTAGGTACAAAAATACATATAAAATAAAGAAACTCATATGTACCGACAGTAATAATTTCACAATTTTCAATGTTACTACTAAAATTGGAACTCAGGATCTTTACAGAATCACCGCGCCAATACCGCTGTAGAAATTCTTGAAGAAGAAACTAAAATGGCTAAAACTATAATAAATATGTAAATAAAACGAACTCAACTTACTCACTAGTTTCGGTTGACCCGGTCATTGACCTCGAAACCATTTTGGTCAACGTTACAGGAGTTGTTGACTTAGTAACTGAAAAAGAAAGTGAGTTACACGTTCGTGACATTATAACCAATTTAACATATAGGTACTATTATTGCTATATCAGTTCAAGAATTTAAACCATTTACATTTTAGTAAAGTCAAATTTGAATCCCCGTCAATGTATGAAAACAAATCGGTGAGATAAAGATCTTATAAAGTGCTCTTAACAAATTCTGAATCTTTAGAATCACGATCTACGATTTCACCAGAAAGATAATCTAATATTACGTTACATTAAGATGTTTGTCTTTAAATCTAAGACGATAACACACTGTCACGCACCACGCTGCATGTTGCGTGTCGACAGACCTACGCAGGTACGCGTGGATGCATTTTCTGTGTGATGGATTGTGCGTATTTTCTATACAAACGGAGATACTTACAAGCAACGTTAGAAAACGCATTCACGCGCTACGCTGCATGGAGCGTGACAGTATGATAATCGCCTAAGCTAATACTCACTTGGAGAATTGGTCGCTTTGTCACTGTCAAATAACAGGTCATATATGCAACTGTGACTGCTAAATCTGACCACTTGCGGGATATTGGCTGGATGAAACTTCTTCTGTATATTCGTGTATCTATACGTCGCTGCGTCAGATATAGGCGAGGTAAATGGAGATTTAAACTTATGGTGATTTGTGAAAATCGCCTTCACTCTTTCCTTGGACTCTTCAAAGACTTTGGATAGCTTCGAAAGTTTTGTTGATGTTAGCACCGTATTCGGAATCATTTCAGATGACGTAGTTGTTTCTGGAGCCAATGTAGTGGTGTCAGTTGTTTCGGCAGGCGATCTCATACCAGAATTAGCAGATATCGTAGTCGTTATAGCTTCAGCTGGATATGAAATTATTGGCACATCCTTCAAGTCTTCATGTACAACTGTTACAGATTTGTGTTTTTTAGCATCAAAACCGGCTATTTTGGTGCTATCTTCAATATCTAGAGATGCTGTCGGTGCCCACGATTCGTTGTTCTCAGACACAGTAGCAGGTTTAGTCGTGGGTGTATCTTTAGGCAATGTTTCAGTTGTCAATTCAGTTTTAATCGAGCTTTTCGTTGTAGAAGGATTACTAGTTAAAGAAGGGGCAGCGGTACCCGAGTAAACATTTTCGTCAGTCATTGGCCAAGTCAGAATAGGAAAATTCTTAGCTGACGTTAAATTATCTGCAATGTGTTTTACGTTAGCAGCAGCATTTAATTTAGTTTTAATTTCTGCTAACGTGTCTGTATTAAGAATAGAATCATCATCGCTTGTGGATAATGGAAAGTTATCTTCATCCATGGTAGTCGATGAATATATTGTTTCATCGGTCACGGTTGTTTCTTTCATGTAGGGATCATTATTAGCCGATATTGTCGTATTACTAGTTTCAAAGCTTGTGGGGAATAGTGTGTTTTCATCCTCAGGGTTCATGAGTTCATCTGGGAATGTTCCTGCTGGTAGCATTATCGCATCTTTGCTATTAAAAGTGTCACTACCCATATCACTGAGATTGATTATGGTCAAATCAAATTCATCGTCAACAACTTTTGAAGGCTCGGGTGTGTAATGCCGCGATATCTTATCTTTGGATTTCTGATGTTTGAAGTTAATAAGACTCCTTCGCAAATGATTGGCAATATTTGGATTAATCAGATACTGCTTTTTGCTCAACGATTTAAGTACAACAGCAACATCACTGTTTGTAGTCTCAGTTGGTTGTGGTGTATGCTCTATATTGTTAAGGAGATCTAACATTTCTTCTGAATTGCTTGTAACTGTTGTAGTAGGGTCTCGATTAACCGAAGGCAATTTGAAGAGAGGAGATGTGACTGATCCAACATCTATGTCATGTTCGACAAGGAACTTTTCAAAATCACTGTTTTCCATTGGGACAGGAGTTGCGAAATATTGCTCAGGTTTTGTCATTTTTGATGACGATGTTGATTGTTTTGAGTTTTTAGCCCCTTTGGCTGAAAACATTACAGTTCTGAAAGACTCTTCAAAGAGGTACGAGATTCTGGCTTCTATATAATCTAACTAAACTGTTAGAAAACACCGGTTGGTAAACTTGCTACACGCATGAATATTTTTGATATAATAATCAGGGCAAAACCGCCAAATTTACAGAAAAACCAAACCAAACTTTGCATAGTTTCACAGTCGGTGCAATAAATAGTAATAGTACACAGAACACACATATTAAAATATGCAAATGCCTAAGCCAAAACATACAAATTAAGAAAAAACAAAAAAGAGAATACCAGTCGGCGTTTTTATCAAGTAAATCTTTTTTATTGTTTGGTTAAGAAAATATAAGAAGAAACGATTGGAAACGTAACCAGGATATCGCACATGAACTATTAAATTAACAAGCCAAAGTAAATCTAATTGAAGTGTCCTAAAATACTTACATTTCTTAATTCGGACTCTTTCCAATAAAGATTCTATCGGTTCATTCTCTATTTTAGTCAAATTACTATTGGTTACACACTTCTTTACACCTCTGCTACCTACAAATACAATAAACAGATCAACTTTGTAAATTAAATAATTGCATATATACAGTAAACTTCCAATGGATAAAACTTGAATCCAAATGAACAGATATAGGAGATCATGTATCTAAGGAGATAAGATAATTATTAAATGAATGCCGACGCAGAAACGGCAATTGATGCTCTGCAACAATTTATCTTTTTCCTTTGAAATTTAATTCTCTTTCAAGTTACAGACACGTCTACAGAAAATAATAATATTATAGTGAATATAAGTGATTTTTAAGATATCGAAGTTGTCAAGCTGAAATTCTCAGTAACCAAAAATAATCTACAACTTTTAGAAGAAATAAAATCATGAAAACACAGAATCTTATAAACTTAAGTCTTATATCTAACGAAACACTTAGTTTTATATGAAATTACTTAGATTAATCAGAACAACATTTTTAAAGAAAAGTTTAAATATATTCTTCTGGTACTAAACTAACTTTTATATAAATCTTCAGATAACAAATAAGGGCCTGTCCAAAGAGGTGTGTAGCTATTGCTATTAAAGCCAAAATATATTTTTTTACTCTAACGAATTCTATAATGTAGCCAGGTAAGAAAATGTCCTTTGGGCCAGACTCTATTATAGACTAGAAACTGTAATAATTTAGTTACCTACGCCTCAGTGAACAAGAACCTTTATTTATTATACTAACATTGACAAATATTAACATAATTGAAAAAAATCATTAATCCATAATACGCAATTGACATTTTGAAATTCTTATTTCATTTGGCTTCACTATTCAATAATGACATAGTAAAATCATAATATTTATTTACATTAATATTATTTTATAGTAGGTACAACTTGAGCAAAATAATATTAGAAAACCTTAATGTATATAACAGCGACCTAAGCATAGAAATCAAATTTTACTTAGGACACTTATTCAGAGACTTTGAAAAGAGCACATCAATATAAGACCCCAATCTCACCTGATAGAAAATAATATGGACGCAGAAACCATAAATAACAATGCTACTTACCAACATTCTGTTTCCGTTCTCGCATTTTTTTACAACTTTTCCTATCCAATAACTCACGAGATTTCGCATTGATTCTGTTGAAATCATTTATGAAACGTATTGCATTTAACTTCTTGCTTGGCCAATGATTTAAGGTATTTAAACTTGTAGTAGCTCGAGTTAGTTTCGTGGTGGCTTTGTTTGTAGTGTGATCTTCTTTTTTAATAGTAGTCGTGAGTGTAGTGTCAGTAATGTTAGCATGGTCATCGTAAGAATGTGAACTGTTATTAACAATTCTCTCTCTGAGTAAATAAATTTCTTTTTGAAGATTTTTCAAATCTGGAGTCGTGAACTCTGGCTCATTTTGTACTTTGGATAGCAAGTCATCCCAAAGTGAGAATGGCACGGAATCCGAACTTAGTATGTCATCATTCCAAATGACTAGATCGCTGAAGTAATCGGGATATGTATGAAAATCATTTGACAATGTTTTATCAGACGGCTTGCTAGTAGTTACTGCTTCTATTACTGATGAAATACTTTTTGTCGTTTTGCTACTAGTCGTATCAGTAGATGTCTTTTTCAGCAATTTTAAATTTTGGGTGGTTTTATGTAATTTACAACTAATAGTCGTGTCAGGAGATTTGTTTAGTAAGGTTGTATCAGGAGATGGCGTATCAGGCAATATCTCGGAAGATGGATTAGTTAATTTGGTAGTTTCAAGAGATCCGTCAGTTTTCGTAGATTCGGGGGTTTCAAGAGATTTAGTAGGGTCTGAATATTTAGTTAATACTGTTGTCTTAGCTTTATTACTATATTCGTCTGTTAATTGTGCTGTTTTAGGCTTGATGCTGACTGTTGTTGATGTTTGCTCATCGGTATCAACAGTTTTTTCAGGGCCCGTTTTCTCAACTTTTGCTGTAGATAATATTACAGCTAGATCCTCCTTCAGGTCTTCTTTGATTTTGTCAGAATAAGATTCAAACATGGATTTTGCTTCCGTTCTCTGTTCAATATTATCTGATGTTTCATCAAAAGACTCTTCATCCACTGTATCGTCACTTGGAGAATCTTGTTCATCGGAATCTTCTTCAGGCTTGTCATCATCCTCTGTAGTAGTTTCCTTTCTAATTCTTTTTACAGTATTTTGTTTATACGGGTGTGGTTTTTTGAGCAATATATCGAAAGTATAGTTATCTAATTTTGTAGGTATTACTATTGGACCTTCGAAAGATTCATCTAATACACCGTCTTCCACCTTTCCATATTTCATCATTTGATCATCTTGTTTCGCGTTTGCAGGTTGTTCTATTTTCTGAAGTTTTGGTTTAACGTGCTTGTATCGATTATTATTTAGAGATACTTCCATCACCTGAATTTCTTTCGTTATGTCTTCAACTGCATGAGGATCGTATAGCTCTGTTGCTGTTTCTTTATATTGCTTATCAGCTTTTTGCGGTCTCTCTGATACGGTCTGTACATTAATATTGAACACATCATGAGCTGAAGTCTTGTTTAGTTTGAACTTTTCATTTTTTCGAGGTTTATCGTTAGCATTTTTGCGATTGTTTAGATTTTGGACGTCTTGTTGATAGGTGCCTATAAGATTTGAATATAATTTGAATTGTATATTTTGTTACACGGAATTTGGCATCAATAGCCACCAGATGGCCGGTCAAATGCTCACCTAACTTAATATAAAAGTATGTAAAGCTTATCTGAATTTGTCACTTATTTTGATATCATTTCACATCTTCGTTGTTTCACATTTTCACGTTTAATCAATATTTATTACCTACCATCAATCGTTTCCCATGTGTAACTAACAATAATTATCGATCAGGTAAGATGAGAAAATACCCTTTTCAAATGAATAAGTGTCCTACAAATTTCAAAGTTGAAACTGAATTATTGCGTACAGATTCTTTGGAACTATGAAATCCGAATTTTTTATTATGAAAAATATGCTAGTAGGAATTCGAATTCTCCTAAAATTCTTTATTTTAAAAAAGAATATGTATAACTTGGTTAACATGTTGTATTTTTTACCACTGGTTTAACGATTTTCCAGTGATTAGTAACTTGACCGCTCTGAATAACATGAATTTACATAAGCTTTGTACTGTTTTAGTCACGACGAATAAAATAGATTGGTAATCAGACACAATTCCTACGAAAACTGTCGATGTGTACAACAAAATACCAAGCATCAATGGATACAGCATCGATTGGAGCTGCTCTCACCTTTTCTTCAATATTATTATTCTGTAATATTTTATTTGTACTATTAATAGGCAAGCATTTGACCGCCATCTTTAAGTAGAAAGCGATGATGCGATTAAGTTATACCTTATTTACCTAAAAATAAATCTGCAACACGTAGGAACTGTTAAGGGATAGAAATATTGGGTCGATTTGCTTAAAATCAGACATTTTTTAAATCTTTATAAGAACTTTGTTGATTAAGCAGAAAGATTAGCAAGAATCTAAATCAAATAATTCAATGGCATCTCACTATCCTAAATGTAAGCCAGATACACAAATGCAACTTAAAAATGCCATTGAGTTTCACTTATAACCAAGACACGATTCGGAAAATATTAGCAGGATTCATCAGAAGCGAAATCAGACCCAAAAATCTTCTTAAAATAACGTAAAATATAAGTGCCACAACAGATTTTATGTACCTATCATAATCGCACCATCACTTTCAAAGTATTCTAAAATGAATCTAAATCTACGCAAGAAAAATTTTGTGCTACCGGGCAAAACGAATTTGGAATATCATAATGTTGCATCAAAATTAAAGATGACTTCTGGATTTTTGGAAAAATAATCAGCAAATAATCTATTTTGTCCTCGTGACTAAATTAGTATAACATTTTGTCCGGGACTAGGCAAATATAAAAGATTTTCATAGAATTTGGTTACTACACACGGGCTTTCGTCAAGCCTTCGATCAACCAATGCGTCTGAGAGATTAAAAGTGGCACGAAGTTCTGACTTTAGATATTTTTCATTATGGAAATGTTTACACACAGAAATACAAAAATAAAATACTACACGGCTGAAAAAATTTCAAGCTGAAACTATTATGAAAACTCTCAAAGAATACCTAAACGTTAACTAAAAATTATATATTATGTAGAGGAAGAAAGAAATATTGAACATATTACTTTTAAACTTAACACGGTTGATAGGAAGCTTAAAGGAATTAAAACTCCCGCGTGTAACTAGCTCAATGAACAATGGCCCTTATTTGTACCTCTCAAATTATTTCGTAAAGTAAAATTGAATAAAACTCACCGGCAGAGCCGTAAATAGGTCTTGTCGGTTGAGTGTACTGATTTGGCTTAATGTAATAGGAATCTTGGTTAGTCCCATACTCCCAAGGCAGTAATACATCAACCAACTTCGTACTTGGCGTCACTTTCTTAGATTCAAGGTATACCGGCGCATTTTTGTCATCACCAGACATGACGGATATCTCGGCTTTCATTTCATCTATTGTCGGCGTCTTGCTGTATTTAATAGGTTTGAAACCTTGCACATGCGCTGGCATTTCAAAATCCGTGGTTTCTGTAGTTGCTGCTGTGAAGGTATTCTTTGCGTAGAACATCTCTTTAATACCTTTAAGCGGATTGAATCTTTGGTATCTATTGGAATCACGTTTAATTTTTCTGGTTTTGTTCTTTTTGCGCAAAGAAAATTTGCTGAAAAAGCTCTTGATTCTGCTCGATTTTGTATTTGCGTCTCGAAGATTGACTATTGACGTCGGCTGTGCGACGATATTTACGTCGACATAGCCTTGGTTTTTACTCTTTTTACCAAGCTCTTTATCTGATGCGGTGTATTTGAGTTCATCATCAAATTCTGGGACTCTTCTAGCATTGCGCCGGTTGTTATTTCTAGGAAGTATTGTCACTTCTTTTGGGTCTTGTATGTATTTGTGATTGGCATATTTCTTAATTAAATTGTGCGAAAGTTCTTCTTCCGGATCCAGATCTTGATCTGCAGAATCTTAATTTGTCAAACATTTACTGTTATCAATAAATGCATTGATGGTCTCTACTTAAAAGTGCCATGCTCCACTAAGTATTATGTAAGTAGTTATGGCATTTTTAAATAGTGAACATCAATAAAAGCATTATATTGTAGCAACGATTTTCATATACCTATATCATTATTATAGTCTACATGATTTGCAAATTTTTAAGAAGTTTTGAAAGTATATAAAAATCGTTATGCTATTCACAAACAAAAGGGAGTCAATGTGTTTTAAAAGTAATGTAAGGGCATTAACATGACGACGTATGTTTCCATGCCGACTTACCATAAGGCGAGACGGTTCGATCATTGAGCTCAAAATCTTGTATTTCGTCCCGAAGCTCTTCCAACTCATTAAGTCCATTAGCAGCAGCTATTGTGTTATCGTTAACAGCATCAGGCATCACCTCTTTAGATGTGGAGAATTCTACATTAGAATCAGTCATGGGTGATTTTAGAGTTATAGTTTGCGACGTGTGATATTTCTTTGGTGGTCCCGAATCAATGAAGAAGTAGAAATGTTTTTTGAACCACGAGTCATCGGTTTTTGTTGACATATCCTGATCTTCCATCGTATCGGAAACATCAAAGAAATCTCTCTCGTATCTATTGTATATATCGGGTGTAGGTGGTAATTTGTTAAGTATGAACTTTCCTATGTCATCAACATTGTGATGTCTGTGTGCTTGATATCGAATAGAGTCAGAAAATTGGTTACCTTGCTCCCTTTGGAAGTCTAGGTAGTGTTTGTAGCCATTAACGTAGTCCTTAAAGTATATTTTTTTGCTAAGGCCATCAATATTGGTGCTACTATCTAACTCCTCGTTTTGATAATCGCTGTTGGTGTTAGTTGGTTCTGTAGTAGTCATATCATATACGTTATAATCTAGCTCTTCAGGCATACCTTCTCCTTCTTCGTACAGTTTTTCGACGTCTTTCTTCAGGTTTAGATCAGTCAGAGTCTCTGAATTACGTTTCGACAGTCTGCAGTTCTCCCTTTTAATTTTCTTATTAGTCGGAGCAATTTGCGCTGAAAGCATCTTCATGACGTTATCCTCGCGCGATTTCTTCAGCATCTTTTCGTACAATGACAACATTTCGTAATCATCAAACAGAGCTGCCATCAAAGTCGTTGCTGTTGATTTCGTGTTCGATTCCTTCAATTTTTGTAACCTTTTATCTAAATAGTTCGTTTCATCAGAAATACTGCGAGCCATTCTTGGCGTTGTTGTCACTGTTGTTTCATTTTCCGATCTATTCTTTCTAAAAGCAAAAGATCCAGGACTCAGTGCCTGTTTCGCTGCTTCCTTGACTACAGCACGATTTTCAGCGTGAGTGGGTTCAGAGCCTTTGACACATACGTCACAGCACTTTTCGCAACACTTTACTTTACAACAGTCTTTGTCGCAGCATGGTTTAGGTTTTTTAGTGGTTGTACACTTTTTCTTGATGGTGCTACTTGGCTCAAGACAAGGTTTAATAATTTTTTGAGCATAACCGACGGTAGCTATTTTAAAATTTTGAATTTTTTTCTTACCTTCTTTTAGATCTTCTTTCACGTCTTCGACGACGAATTCCTTCACCTTCTCGAAAACCCTTTTCCAAGAGGGTTCGTCCCCAACTATTTCATTGCTTCGAACTGTTGTTAGAATGTCATCCATTTTTGGTTTGTCACCACTTTTATCGACATTGCTCTCTTCCTCCACATCGTCATTGTCCTCAGCTGAACGTTTGTTAATATCTTTAATAGACACGAAGGTGCTGAAGTGGTTTGACTTGTCCATATTAATGTGCGATATTATAGGATCGGCTGCGAATGTCGTTTCAGTTACAGCGTTAGTAATAATATCTGAAATGGATGGATTTTGTTCAGCAATCATTTGTATGGCTTTCACTTTAATGTCGTTTAAGAGTGCCTCAATTTGGGCAGTACCTGAAAATTCACTATTATCAAGTGTCTCTGGGTTAATAGTAACCGCTTCAGTATTAGAAGGTAAATAATTTGTCTTACTTTGGCCTGACGCCACCAATGGTGTAATTCCGTTCATCTTCAATTTCTCGTTATCAAATTCCATATTTTTCTGCCTTTCCGGTGATATATCCGCCAGTAGATCCATAAAATCATCGCTGGTCTTAGATAGAGGCTTGTAGGTCTTAATTAATGTTGGCAGACGATATCTGTGCGTGCTCATTTTTCTGTAAGGAATAATCTTTACTTCAATGCTTTTTTTGTGTCGCCTATTACCGTGGCCTCTACGAGGTGTTCTCTCGATTTGATCGAACGTATCTTCAGCTTCATTGGCCAGTCTTAAATTCCTGTTTGGGTTACGGAATCTAGTTTCTCTATCCTTATTAGGATATCGGACGCCATATTTTATATTAATATCGTTCTTTTTCTCATTGCGTTTGGCTGTAAAGTTAATGTTCTGCGCGTAAGTTGTTGTCATATAATTGTCAAGTTCAGAAAGATGTAGAGACGGTCTGCTACCCTGTACATCAGTCAGCACCTGCCGCCGTTTCACAGCATCGCCTTCTTCATCTTTATCGTTTCTTCCGAACTTGAACTTCTTATGCAGCCTCCTCCATATGCCCTTCCGTTTCTTCTTTGTCGTCAACAGAGCTGTTCTCATTAGATTGTTGAGGTGCACATTTTTCCTGTTTGTGGTGCCCTTGTACATGCGCTTTGCCAGCGTGCTTTTGGGTGACAGGTAGAACTGCTTGCTGGAATCGTAGGTGAAGTCTTCCCTCCTCCCCTTCCGATGATACCTGCCGTTGTTGCCATCGTCGTCGACGACGTCGTCCAAGTTGTTTATATTCTCAAATACACCATTAGTTTCTTTATTGTTGATTATACTTTTAGATATAGTATGGCAGTTAATCAGCACCATCAGAAAAAATAAACTGAAAATAAAGAAAATTATCACTTGGAATGAAACCATAATTTTATAGTTTTAAGTTTTTGTAATGCATAAAGAATCTACACTAATATTATAAAGAGGAAAACTTTGTTTGTTTGGTTGTAATGAATAGGCTCAAAAACTACTGGACCGATTTCAAAAATTCTTTCACCGTTAGAATCCTTATTGGACCTGGATGAACATAGGCTATAAGAATTTCCCGATATTCCCACGGGAAGGCGACCAACGGGAATTCTATATTTTTTACGAAAACCGCTATACATATGAATCTGAAGTTGAGCATATATGTTTATTTGGGACCCCGAGGAAGCACTGGGAACGGATTTCCCGAAATTCCCACGGGAAGGGGACAAACGTGAATTAATTTTTTACGACAACCGCGATAACATATAGGCTACTTTTTACACTTAACATATAGGCTACTTTTTATTTTTTCTGTAGTCCACGCGGACGGAGTCGCGGGCGTCCACTAGTAGTAAATAAAATAAATAAATATACCGCTTGGGACAGCTGGCACGGATAGGATGAATGTCGCAAATATTTGGTCTGATCAGTGGGGTAAGCGCGGACTTTTTTACGCGGCGTAACGCTAGCGACTCGCTAAATCGTTACGGACTATCGAGAGGTTCATGCTTACCCCTCAGAACTCAAACTTAACACCTAAGGCTTACTGAGGGTAAGACGGGGCAAGATGAATTAATATTACACATAAAGACAAACATACAGTTTTTAGCGTCAGGGATGAGACATGCAATATTTGGAACAGCCATACAATGAAAAATATCATCTAACTCATCAATATTTATTAGTATAAGATTAAGTAGACATAGTTTATTTGTTGTCATTATAAGTAAGAAGTAAATATCAAAAAAACGTTTATTCCGTTCTTTCTTAAAATTATACAAAGTTCCAAAAGTCGACGCTAGATGGCGTTGTCAAGAACAATACTATGCTTTGCCACGGACCTGTAAAGTTATTTTGCTTAGAATAGCAGTGCCCACCGGGCTACCAATTGTTTGGCCTATCCATTTATACATATATTCCAATCATTGTGACTTCGATATCGCGTTCTAGGCTTTCTATGGTTCTGTTTGCGTCCTGTAGATGGCTCCGCTACATGTAACATGGACAACGTTCTGACGCCTTCCACCGCTATTTTCCGTCCACTATTTAACGGTACCGCAATCATAGGAAATCATAGCTTACCTAACAGACAATAAAATTGCAAAAGGGACGTCAGCAGATCATCACATTTTTAAATACTAAGTAATTATTTATTGAATTTTTTAATTTAATACTGTTGCATAAACGACCGCACAAAAGCAAAATGACAGCCATCATGATCTAATAATATGATAATAACTTGTTTTGAGCAAATAAATAATCATTTCATTTCGTGGCCGCTACATATTGGCACCGCTCTGTCTTAGGAAACAAAAGCTTTACCATTGTTTTATTTACCTACACTATGCTGTATTCTCATTTACCTACATAAGGTAGCGCATTATAAAGAGTGGAGTACAGTCAAATTTAAATCTTCCTACCCTTGAATTCCATCTATTTAAAAAACCGCATCAAATCCGATGCGTAGTTCCAAAGATCTGAGCATAGGGTTAAATAGGGACGGACAGACAACGGGTCGCCTCTGATCACCGCGCGTCATCATTGGACATTCGATCACCATCAGAGTCGCCATTTGATCACCCAGGTGATATCAACTGGCGGAATAGACCGGGTCTGACAACTCAACTAAAGTCATGATGAGAGAGAGCAGATAGGAGCACGTAACATGCAGTATAATGTATAATAGCTGCTAATCCTAATACGTTTAGGTATATAAGTTTATATGGTTCAACACGCTTGGCATCTTCAAGTCAAAATAACCTAAACAAAACAAAATTAGAAAATATCTGGCTTCAACAGCTATATTACAAAACTATGAATTAGCTACGATGTTTAGGTACTGATAGCTATTCAGATGCATTGCTGTAAGTAACGTCAGGAGAGCCTATAGTTTTTTAAATCTACATCAACGACTAATGTCATCAACGCAATATAAACAATAATCCTTCCGAGCACTCTTCAAGAAAATTCTCCGATTCCAATTTGTCAAAACTGGAAATTCAACCACGATTTCTGACAAACCGACGTCATTGGTCATCACGAAGTCTCTATCCAAGAGCTGGTTAATTTTCAGCAGCACATACTTATAAATATGTAGGCCTAATAAGCAAATAAAGACACACCAGAGACTCACTAAAAGCTACTTACTAACTATCTTGCACGGGCCGAATTCTAAGTTCTATGATTAGACAAAAATCACAAACTCACCATAGAAAATTGATAAATAACATTTGCTATGTGTTAAGATACGCCAATCTTGCATGATAACACATAATAACATTAAACAAATCCAAATAAACACATAGAAATCGCAATGAAATGATATTCGCAAGTTGGTAGACAAATTACTCGTTTGTTTTTTCTGTCATTGTCACTTGGTCTTCTAGCAGGTATAAAAAGGTTACGTTACGAGCTAGAAAAAAGTCTGATATGCAAATGATAACACCGGAATCGTATGCGAATATTTTGGAACCAGATAAATCGTGTTACAAAAAATTGCGATCCTAGAGTCACATTCAGCATAGCCTATCATTACCCTTTGCTGATGCGGGGCTTCACTAGTATACATCAGCTGCATCTCCTTACGTGGATGACGTAAGAGTCGACTAAGGAAGGCTGCGTTCTCTCAGGCGATGAGTAAGCAACTTGTCGCCGATCTTTTACATCTTACCCGGCTATGCTTTAGAGTTATTAATAGCAATAGAAATTACTATAACATTAATTAACAATATATTATTTAATGCTATTGTGTATGACTAACTTGTTCTACGTAATAACATAACTATTTTATTAGAAATGCCACACCTGGCGTATCTACTATGTATATTATTGTTACGATACAGATCGACTAAGGAACTCGGGCATTATTTCAGGCGATAAGCTAGCAACATAGTCCTGTCCTGATGCGGGGCTTCACTAGAATACATCAGCTGCATCTTCGTGGATGTCGTAAGAGTCTAATAAGGTACTCTACTCTAAGTCGTGAAAATTGCTAACGTCTGAATACAAAAACGGAAATGTACTCGTGTGTCTGTCCGTCCGTCGGTCCGAACATCGTTTGGGAGACCCAAACACAACGTCCGTTATGGGGGGTCATTTTTGGGGGGGAAGGGGAAAATTAAAAAAAATTCTGATAACTGCATCGTGTGGCATATCAAATGAAAGGCTTGTTGAGAAACTTAAATGTATTTTTTTGTAATTTTAAAATAAATAGTTTCCAAGTTATTCAAGAAAATAGACGAAAATTACCATTCCCCCCCCTTATGAAACTACTGAACCTAAAATTTTGAAAAAAATCAGAAATTAGTTTTCTCCTTATAGATTATAGGAAATTTATCACAATATTGTGTACCAACTTGACGATTAAAAAAAACATGATAGGCGTGAAACGCGATTAAGGCTTTTTATTGGAGCAAACGTGTCGGTGAAAATCTCTATGGATTCGATCGAGAAACGATTTTACTATGTCTAAGGTGCCAAACTGGGCCACTACAGCGGGAACAAGACAAGTGTGGGCTCAAATGGGGCAGGCCTTTGCCCAGCAGTGGGAAACGGTATAGGCTATTAAAAAAGGTGCCATCCCAGGGGCTCTCAGATGAGCTAGCGTCTTTTCATTGATCTTTTACAAGCCGTCTATGCTATGACTATAGGATCTCGTTTACAATCCTGCAGCATTTTGGAAACGCAGCCGTGAGATGACGTAGCTGGGAGATAAATCTATACATAAAATACAATAAAAATGTAACGGATCGCTGTCTGTACATGGAAGATACATGAGAAAAAATATTATAGGAGACCTTTATCAACGCAATAGAACCTAAAACGATGATTTTTTGAATTTTTGTCTGTTTGTCTGTGCGTTTGTGCACGCTAATCTCGGAAAGGGCTGAACCGATTTCGATGCAGTTTTCAGGAATATATTGTGACAGGTCCCACTTAACATATAGGCTACTTTTTATCCCGGGAAAATGTTTTTATCCCGGATAATTTCGACATTTTGTTTTTTCTGTAGCCCACGCGGACGGAGTCGCGGGCGTCCACTAGTTCATAAATAAATATTCACACACTTCACAGCACACCTAGCTACCAGAATAAGGTCTCGTCGTGGGTACTAGGCAACGGTATATAAATACATAGATAAGTTTTGAAACATCGAAGACTCGAATCGGAAACAAACATCGATATTCATCATATCAATGTATGTACCTAGCCGGATTCGAACCCAGGACCTATGGCGTCGCAGACAGGGTCACTACCTACTACACCAATCGGCGGACAGATGCAGCTGATGTATTTTAGTGAAGTCCCACATCAGAAATACTTATTTACTAAAATATAATATTTATCTCAGACACCATTCATGCCGTGAACTTTAATCTATGATGAGTAGAGTTTGTATTAGTCACTGCAAAAGTACTTATACAGGGTGTTACAAAAGGGGTATGTTAAGCGAGAAGCTATGTAAATAGCCCACTAAAAAGAACCTATCTACAAAATTTCAGACTCGAAATCACATGTTTAATTTCGCAGCTAGTATGGAGAATTTCTAAATAACTTAAGAATGTTCAAACAATTTTGAAAAATAAACATGTGATTTCGAGTCTCAAATTTTGGAAATAGGTTCTCTATAATGGTCTATTTACATAGCTTTTCGCTTAACATACCCTTTCTGTTACACCCTGTATACTTACTATTGTTTATTTCTGGAGTTCTGAGTTATTTTATTATCATATATCTGTTCTGACTAACTATCGGCGTATGGTGACCATATTTAAAATTCTGATGCAGGGCTACCACTGGGGACGAACGAAACTTTTCTCCCACTCGTACCCAGTGGGGACGACAGAGTGGGGGCGACCGGGAATAAACCGTTTAAACTACTTTCAGGGTTTCTTGTTCTGGGCTGATGCTTGGCTTCACTAGAATACATCAGCTGCATCTCCTTCCGTGTATGTCGTAAGAGTCGAAGGGGCGTTCTCTCAGGCGATGAGCAAGCTATTTGTCACTGATTTTTTACAAACCCGCTATGTTGTTAGTTCTTACTGGCTACCATATTGGGAACACCTCTTTGTGTATATTACATAAAACAATATAGAAATGATAAACAAGATCTTAAACTCATTAATATCCTAAACACGTCTTAATACCTATTAAAAATAACCTACAAAGAAACCTACGCTTACTAAATACGGCAATTCATGGTCACTATACAACACACTGTGCAAACATTAGATAAACTAGTGACCTCTCAGATTTATCGATATTTCAACAATAACGGACGTATTGGCAGTGAATATTTACGTAAAATATCCTTTAAAATCAAATTAATTGTTTTAAATCTAAGTGAAATTTAAAAATGAAGTTGGTGCTAGTCATTTCTGTTGTAGCTCTATGCGGTATAGCGCAATGCGATCATTTGGTAGTTGGGAATGTAGCAGACCGAGTAGATTTGATACATCGCACCAATATTGTATATAACGCTTTCCCCTTTATGAAGAGAGTGAAGCAGTACTTTTTTACTAGTCCCACGAATCAGATTATTGCGGTGAGTAACTTGTTCATATCAGTAAACGTCGACTCAATCTTTATACTCAACCAAAGTTATGTTTGTACGTTCTCTATCCCAAGTAATCAAACAAGCAATGTTAGGTATAAATGGGAAAGAAACTGTGCATTTATTTGTTTGTTACCTCGTCATGTTTTATTGATTTAATTGAATCAGGCGTCACTATTAGGAAGTTCAATTTTCCATCGAGGGTTTGCCCACCACCGGGCCCTATACCCTCCGCTGACCCTCGGATCTGCCGGCTCATGTTCACGAACGCAAACCACTACAGTCGCAACGAGAAGCCAGATCCAAGCACCTAGCATGCAAACATAAATACATAGCTGCTAATGGACGTTTTAGTTATACAAAGTTTGGTGTACGGCTGTACATGTGTTAGCACTTGGACACAGAAAAACGGCTTAACGGATTTTAATGAAACTTAGCAGTTATACAGGGTGATTTTTGGTCGTCAACGTTCCCGAAAACTACGGAATCTCCTCATCATCACGATCATTTTTCTCCATGGAAGCATACCTGGGAAGTGTCTGGTTTCCAAAATATTAGGGTCCAAAGTTGAGTAAATAGACTGCGTTTTTCTGCATAAATGCACATAGACGCGCGTAGCAGGATTTTTTCACGAAAAATAATTAATACCTGTCTATAAAAAAACTAACATAAACACTAGACACTATAAATTTCGCACGACCAAGGAATTTAAAAATTTTTTTCATAAAAAAAAAAAAATTCCCAGCATTTTTTTTGGCATAAACTTACTTTATTTCATGTATAGAGTACGTACCCTTCGTTAAAGGTGGCCACAAAAAAACAACCTGTATAGTACACAGAATAACAAAAGTGTTACATTACTTACTTCACGAGAAATTATCTTCTTGAGTTATACGAACAAAAATTCATTTTTGCCCTGCCCTCTCTACACTTACGTAGTTTATTATTCAAATTACTTAGTCTAATGGGTATTTAGCTAATAATGACCTGATTAACTTAGTTAAGTTGATCATAATTATATTATTTCAAAGACACTAATCTAGGTAATATAAACGACTCTATTAGGTCACTGATATTTTTTTCGAAAGAAATAATTATTTATTTGCTGAAACCTGATACAATAATTTTACTATTATCTACCTATCTTCATTCATTAGATCAGAGACATATTTCGCCAAAAATATAATACTTTATTAAAGTAAAGTTTCCCTTGTTTCCAAGATATACACATCTGCCTCCGTATGATGAATTTGGTAAGAGCGAGATGTCTCACTTTTAAACGTCAAACTCACAGAGCTATTAATAACTAGATAAACTAAGTGTATGTATTCACAATGGGTGCGCCCACCACAGGGCCCTACACCCTCCACTGACCCTCGGATCTGATAACTCATAACTGCGACAACAGGCACTTGCACTAACTACAATCGCCACGAGAAACCAGACTGTTTCAATTGTTTGAATGTGTGTGTGAATGTTCGAACTTCCGAATTGTAACGCCTAATACAATTTCATTAAGTGTATGTACTTTGCATGTAAAAAATAGACTTAAGAATTAGAATAGGCACTCGTTCTCGAGCTAGGACTGAATGATTAGGGCTGATAGAAGTGGTTTGCAATCCCTTTTTACACACCAAGTAGAAACACTTGCCTTGTCTAGTTATTACTTAGCTCTGTGGATTTGACGTTTAAAAGTGAGACATCTCGCTCTCACCAAATTCATCATACGGGTGCTGGCCGGTTTTCAAAATTAATATCTGCTTTTGTTTTAGGGTATACAAATGCTGGACAATCTCCATTCAAAAGCATCAGTGAATATCACCGCCGGAGGAGTAGGCTACAGTTATGCAAATTTCAGACTGAAAAGTGAAAAGGGTAGAGGTCTAGACTATGACCTGGGAATATATGCTAAGCCTGCCTTTTAATGTATAAAAATGTGGGAAAATTCTCTCTATTAAGGGGTTAATTTATCCACACGTCAGATTGCTTATTTGAAAGATTAATTTTATGCTATTTTCCTTTAGAACTTGATCATAATAGTGTCATATCAGTGATCATAACAGAGCCATTTATCGGATGCAGGAGAGGACCACAATCGAATGCAAAATCCTAGAACGCGATATCGAAGTTTCTCACAATAATTGGAATATATACATGGGTCACACAACAACTAGTGGCCCGATGGGGCCGTAAGCGCTTCTTCCACCACCTCCACATTAAACCTAAACGTAAAATTAGTCCTACCTGTCCTTTTCTCTCTCAGCCATTTATGTTAAGAACGGAGAGATAGACCTGACTAAGATTAGGTTTAGGTTTAAGTGTGACTGCCGGAATCGACCCTAGTATAAACTTTATCCTCAGATAGGCCATCTGACTATTGGAAATATCGGCCCTTAGACCTTTTTAATATTGATATTGAAAATACTTTTTTAAAGTGCTTTTATGATTAATCTTATTTCGGTGGTAAGCCTATCGCCACTTCAGAAGCATAGTTACAGGTACACAGTTAGTTGTTGTTTTAATTTCACCCATTTAATTCTGTTTTACATCAGACTTTATCGTTAAAAGGTTTAATTAAATAGTGTGCATGTAGATAAGTAAATATATATTTTTTTATTGTATTTGTGTACTCATTTTATTTATTTCAATCGTTTTTACCGACATCGAAAAGAGGGGTTCTTAAGTTTCCAACTACTCTACGTGTATCGCTAGGCCCTACCTACAAGTACATCAGCTGCATCTCCTTCCGTGCATGTCGTAAGAGTCGACTAAGGAACTCAGAGGCGATCTCTCTGATCATTGTTTAAGAAGGGGCTGGGCCAAGGGTAAGTTTCTAGAAGTCTAGAAATTTCTAGAAGAAGGTCAAAGAGGTGCCTGTGGGGTTTTTGTTCTTTCTTCTTCCGCGCGGAATCTCTCGTAGGGTTTTGGGGTTTTCACTTCAATCCACTTTTAGGTATTCTTCACTGTTACTTCACTTTTAAAAGAAGGGCATTCCTTTGGGTAGATCAGTTTGTCACACACAAAAATTCACTTGTCGAGCGAGAGGTCAGTACCGCGGTGGTTGGGCAACAGATGCAGGGCGGGGGGGGGAAAGCACACGTGGCCAGCGTCCGCGGCGAGGAAAAGAGAGGGCAATTAGAAGAGGGAGATACAAAATTATAGTTTTAACACAGTGGTCTATGTGGACCCCCAGGGTGAAAAAATGGGATTTCACAATTAATTTGTATGTGTTGTAAGTATGTAGGGGGTCCACCAGAACCAGTTAACTTTTGAAAGGGGTCTATGAAAAATGAAAGTTTGGGAACCCCTGTTTTAACAGATCATCTACATCTGTCCCCGCCATGGTACACTTGGCTGTAAATATCTACGAAATCAACTAAAACTACATAAAAAACAAGCATATCATCAAACAACATTTTATTAAAAATCTCTCGTCAGAAAACTCGAATAGTCTTTCTCCAAAGCCTTCACAGCGCTATCTGTTGCCAGCAGCGCGTTTTGTTTCCGCAAGTTGTCAATCAACTCGACTTGCTTGTCAATGCGACACGTTAACGTTTTAATTCTATGCTCCAGCCGAGAGATGGCGTTTTGGTGTGTCGTTGCTAGATTACGCGTTGAATCTCGGAATT
The DNA here is from genome assembly GCA_014607495.2 of Carposina sasakii. Lineage (NCBI taxonomy): Eukaryota > Metazoa > Arthropoda > Insecta > Lepidoptera > Carposinidae > Carposina > Carposina sasakii. The sequence goes on along the minus strand of CP053176.1, from coordinate 6,709,050 downwards.
CCTAAAATTATATATTTCTTACTTAATATGTATATAGACTAAAGCCTTCCTCGATAAATGGGCTATCTAACACTGAAATAATTTTTCAAATCGGACAAGAAGTTACTGAGATTAGCTTTTAGTTCAAACAAACAAACTCTTCAGTTTTATAATCCTACTAATATCATAAACGCGAAAGTTTTGCGAGGATGTATGTGAGGATGTTCGTTGCTCTTTCACGCAAAAACTACTGAATGGATTTTGATGAAACTTCACAATAATAAAGCTTACATATCAGAATAACACATAGGCTACTTTTTCCCGGATAATTTGGACATTTTGTTATTTCTGCAGGCCACGTGGACGAAGTCGCGGGCGTCCACTAGTATTAGTATATTGATTTGATTTGTTTTACCTTCTCAGCAGTTTTAGCGCCCTCTAGTTGTTGTTTTAGTGCATCAACCGCGGTCTCCTGTGAAGATAACTTCGCTTCTGCGTTTGCGCATTTGTAGCGAAGTCTTTTCACTTCGGACGTCAATTTGTCGGTTTCCGAGCGCTGTTCTTTGTAGAGACGATCTTTTTCCTAACAAAAAAATGAAAATAAAATTCTATAGTTGTATATCAGAGCCATCTATTGGATGCAGACAGAACTAGAGTTCAATACAAATCATGAAGGTATAAAAGAGGAGGTGGGACTATGAAGTGAGTTGTGTGGCAATCGTGAGGCCATGACGTCATGATAGGGGCGGAGCTTCAGCGCCAGTGTAACGCAGTAGCTGTAACCACACGCTTGTGCTCCGAAATGTAACCGTATTAAAATTACAAAGACACTAGCACTTTTATCAGGGTACTTTATTACTAAAACGTAGTATAATATTGCCATCTAGTGATGAGTAATTGCACTAGTAAAGCAATCATGAACCATATTGATAATGAGCAAGTAGTTTGACTAGTCACTACAAGGTGGTTTCTATGTAAATGGGCAGGGCTACAGTGTTCAATGCTCCCCTCGTCCCATACTTCACCCCCGCTCCGCGGCACACTATTTTTGTACGAAAATGTACAAATCCTAGAAAGCGATATCGAAATTTCACACATCGATTGGAAGTGCTTCCCTTGTCCTGTCACCCAATTTTACTATTGACTTACATCAAGTCGTTTCTGCAACGCCACGCACTTTGCCCTAGCGTCGTTAGCAGCAGCAGTCACGTTGCTAGCCTTGTGTAGTAATGACATACGCTCACTCTCTAACTCCGCCATTTTGGTTAAATGTACTTCACATTGTACTGTCTGTAATGGGGACAGTAAATAAGTTTGAAATCATAATTGGTACAATTTGATTCGATTCGTTAGCCTATTTCGACGGCCGATTGGTCTAGTAGGTAGTGACCCTGCCTGCGACGCCATAGGTCCTGGGTTCGAATCCCGGTAGGTGCAATCATTGATATGATGAGTATCGATGTTTGTTTCCGAGTCATGGATGTTTCTATACTTATCTACGTATTTATATACCGTTGCTTAGTACCCACGACACAAGACCTTAGGGATCTTAATGTGGGACTAGGTTAATGTGTTGTGTAGTGTGTGAATATTTATTTATTTATTTATTGCAGTTTAAATTTAAATATATTATTGCATGCCTCCCCCAGAGCACGCCACACGGCTCGATCTCCCGTATTCACCATCCAGTCACTACCAGCCGTCCTCTTTAAGTCATCGATCTACCTGGCCGGAGGGCATCCCACTTATTTTACACTAGTGGAGGCCCGCGACTCCGTCCGCGTGGACTGCAGAAAAAAAATGTGTCGAAATTATCCAGGATAAAAACATTTTCCCGGGATAAAAAGTAAGTAAATATGTTCCTGAAAACTGCATCGAAATCGGTTCAGCCGTTTCTGAGATTAGCGTGCACAAAAGCACAGACAAAAATTCAAAAAATCATTATTTTGGGTACTAGTGCGTTGATAAAGGTCTCCTATAATATATTTTCTCATATATCTTCCAGATGGTGATCCGTTACATTTTTATTATAGGTATGTATAGATAGAAGAAGAATATACTGTATGTAAAAAGACAACTTTGTTCTTTTAATACCTCGTATTCTTTGTAACATCACGATCATTTTTTTCTATGGAAGCACCCCTAGGAAACCACGGGTTTCCAAGATATTGAGGTCCAAAGTTACATTAATATTATCATTTTTTTACATAAATCCATCTGAAATCGGTTAACAAACATTTTTTACAAAGATACCATGTCAAAATGTTACGAGTATAATGTTAGTTTTGTAGGTGCATTTGTACTTTGCGCATCAAACGAATACATTGCTTGCAATAAAATTACAGTATTTTTTTATAATTTTTTTTGACGTTTCCCAGGGTTGGTTCCATAGAAGAAAATGATCGTAACCTTACAAAGAATACGAGGTATTAAAAAAAATTGTTGTCTTTTCACACCCTGTAGAATAGATAGATTATTTAATAGTGTTGTGGGATCTCTTTTTTGATACAGCTATGTGTGTTTTTTGTTCTTACCTTTTTATCAACAGTGGCCTGAAGTTTGTCAATCTGTTCTTGCATTAATTTGACTTTGGACGAGAGGAATTTGCAGACATTTTCCACAGTCAAGCTTTCTGAAAATGTTACAGATACATATATATATATATACATACAAAGGCCATACATACCATGACCTCACCTATAGTCTAAGTGCGGAAAATGCCCAGATAAACTAACTGAAAACAAAACTGCTGTTCCATACCAACTTAAATAGCTACTGTACTGAAATGTATGAAATAGCAGATTTTTTATGATATCAGAGTAAATCCCATAGAAAAAGTTGTTTTTTTTTCAGTTTTTACCTAGTTTTACCTAGACGGCTGATTGGTGTAGTAGGTAGTGTAGCGACCCTGCCTGCAGCGCTATAGGTCCTGGGTTCGAATCCCTGTAGGTGCAAACATCAATATCATGAATATTGATGTTTGTTTCCGAGTCATGGATGTTTCTATACTTATCTATGTATTTATATACTGTTGCTTAGTACCCAAAAATAAGTAATTACGACGGAATTAGGTAGACAAGACCCGAAAGAATATGGATCTTAATGTGTTAATTATCTTTGGACTGAGGGTTTTATTATTATTTAGGTTAATGTGTTGTCCACATTAATATCAACATTTGAGGTGTTAAAAAAAAAGAAAAACTTCTGGCCAGTTTTATGCATAGGGGATGTAAAAGATCATGACTCTGAGAGAAGCCCATACAACATGCACGGAAGGAGATGCAGCTGATGTATTCTAGTAAAACCCCACATCAGCACATAGTTAATGTGTTCTACAAAATAGCTACCTACTACACTTGGGACTCATCGTCGTCGTCAGCCTATTACAGTCCACTGCTGGACGTAGGCCTCCCCCAGTGTACGCCACATGGCTCAATCTCCCGTTATTGCCATCCAGTCACTACCAGCCGTCCTCTTTAAGTCATCGGTCCATCTGGCTCCGCTTGCCGAGGCGTGTTCTCCATTCAAACTTGGGACTACTCTATGATAAAATGGTCATATACATACATACATAGGTACATAACCTCACGCCTATGTCCCATAAGGGTAGGGGCAAACTACAGATCTTCATATTAGTATGTTCCAAACATTTCTATTAATGGTCATAAAAATTGTATATTAACGAACCTTTTAAAAATGCTTGAGGCAGAACCTTGTCTTGTACATTGACACTAACAAATGCATGTAAAAATTCTAAATCACTTCCCATCTTGCTGCTATCTTGAACTGACAGACAACAGTTGCAAATAACTCTGTTTTGTACCCCCTGTTCTTTACTATGATCGGATATTTGTGTACTATTATTGTCAATTAAGTTGCATTCGCTTTTGAGCGTCATTTTTCGCCTAGTCTGGCTTTTATGTTGTTCTTTTGATGCCGAGTCCGGAGATTTGGGTGAGTTGTAGTAATTTCTTCTTTTATTTGTGTGCAGGCTGCGTAGATTGTGATTGAACTCGGAGAATATGTCTTGTTTTTGCTGGAAATAATGTTATTTTGTTGTAAATATAGCCAGGGTGGGACCTTTTTAAGCAATTTGCATATTTTCCTGTTGCAGGAAGAATGGTATAAACTACTTTGCGTACGTGAAATATACTTAGGGTATCTAGGTTTTAATGTAGATAAAAACTAGATAGTAGATACTATGGAATAGGAAGTAATTCATATAAAAAGCATCACACCATTGCCTGTTCAATTTCTTTCATTAAGCTCTCGGTCTTCTTCTCAAGCTGTTTGTTTAACTTCTTAAACTCATCTTCGCGAGCTAATAACTCCACTGAATCCATTGTGAGTAAACTTATTAGTAACTTTTCTTATTAAATTACGAAAAATATATTTTAAAACACGGTACCTTATAAACAACTTTTATGTTATCCAATGAAATGAAAAAATATTGCACGTCAAGCCAATGTGTACAAAAACATACAAAATGTAGGCTTTTCAATTTGGTAGCATAATTTTTGTGTAGGTTTCCATGGCAACGGGTATGTTCTAGTAGCTTACACGTGCATTTATCTACATTTTATGCATTTATCAGGTTATAGTTTTATTTACAACCCGTTCTAGTTATTACATGCGTGTGATGACCCTCTTGTTATCGAGGATCCTCAACATAAATCACTCACAATTACTGCTTCATTCATACTCATGCGGAACTTAGTTGAGAGTCCCAGGGTTAAACATTTATTTGTGCGAGGTAATTATAAGTCTATTGCACTATAATTAAAGAATACCGACTGGGGTAAGCTTCTGGACGTTCTTAGCATTGATGATGCTACCACCAAATTTTATTCAAAACTATACGAATTACGTGATAATTTCATACCTACGAGAAAGGTTAAAGCGGATAGTTTTCCACCATGGTACGGCTCAGCTTTAAAAAAAATCCTGAAGGAAAAGTATAAATTTTTCAAGAAATTCAAGGTCTATGGCAATCTTTCAGATTATAACTCTTTCAAGATTTTACGCCAGCGGGCCAAACATTTAGAGCAAGAGTCGTATAAGGCATATATAAAAAAGGTAGAAGATTCCATTTCTCACAACCCTAAATCATTCTGGAGCTACGTAAAGGGTCTCAAAGCTTCTAGCGGCTACCCGAGTATTATGAAATACAACGAAAATTTGGCGGATTCAGGTATAGGAATAACTAACCTATTTGCGGAGTATTTTCATTCAACTTTTCAAGAGGCTAGCGATAGTGTTTCAGTTCCTACACATTCCTGCCAGGATCATAATTTCGAAATAGGATCAATTGAGATTGATGAGTGCCAAGTCTTAAAGATGTTAAAGAATCTTGACCTGAATAAGGCTGGTGGACCTGATCTTATACCTCCCATCTTCATTGTTAAGTGTGCTTCCGAACTAGTTACTCCCTTGTCTATACTCTTTAGGCGATCTTTATGCCTGGGCATTGTCCCTGAGCTTTGGAAAACAGCATTTATTACACCTGTCTTTAAAAAAGGCGATAAGTCCAACGTTATTAATTATCGACCTATTTCCAAATTGTGCTTGTTCGCCAAGGTTTTTGAAAGGGTGGTTTATGGTCAGGTCTACGGTGCGCTAGGTCACTCCTTTAGTGAAGATCAACACGGTTTTCTTAAAAAACTTTCGACTACGTCAAACCTGATACTAGCAAATGACCTCATAACTGACAGTATGAATGAACGTGCCCAGGTAGACGTTATCTATACGGACTACAGTAAGTGTTTCGATAGAATTGACCATTGTATACTATTGAAAAAGCTTGCGAAAGCGGGCATTCATGGTGATCTTCTTAGGTGGTTTGCCTCATATGTAGATAATCGGAATCAAGCTGTTGTCCTCAATGGTTATACGTCGGTATGGTATGGAATACCCTCAGGAGTACCACAAGGGTCACTTTTAGGACCACTACTTTTTATTATATTTATAATGGATATAAAGACATGTTTTCATCACTCTAAAATATTACTGTATGCTGACGATATGAAGGTCTTAAAAGTAATAGAGAGCGCTAATGATTGCCTCAAACTGCAGGAGGACCTAATGAGATTTGAAGATTACTGCAAAGTTAACAAACTAAGTTTGAATGTCTCTAAGTGTTTTTTTCTCTCCTTCTCGAGGAAAAAGACCAGCTTAGGCCTAGGTTATATGTTAGGAGATCAACCTATTAAGAAGATTAATACTATTAGAGATCTTGGTGTATTACACGATTCAAAACTTATATTCGGCGAGCACGTTAACAGTATTGTCAGTAAAGCCTCAGGCGCAATGGGTTTTGTAATGCGGACATCGTCAGCTTTTAGAAACATCAAAACGATAAAGATTTTATACTGTGCATATGTGAGAAGTCATCTTGAATATGCGTCACAAGTTTGGAATCCTTGTTACGACATTTATATCAATCGCATTGAGAGCATTCAGAAACGTTTTTTACGATTTCTAGATTATAAGGCTCACCGCTGGTCGGACAACTATGATCAACGTTGTCATCACTACCATTTTCTTCCTTTACACATTCGACGCGAGATTGGTGACATCTGCTTTTTGATGGGTATCGCCAACGGAGCAGTCAACTGTCCCGAGCTATTGAGTAAATTAGCTATTAGTGTACCTTCAAGAAAATTAAGGAAACACTTACCTCTCTGTGTGCCGCTTGCTAGGACGAATTACAGACAGAACTCTTTTTTAATTAGAGCTAGTAATAGTTTCAACCGAGTTTCAGAGAGTTTTGGATTCGATTTATTTTGTTCAAGTGTAAGTTCGGTTAAGAAAACACTTACCACAAACTATTTTAAAACTGCGCGCACTACAGCGCGACTTAATATGTGATATTTATAATTACAGTATACCTATATGTGTAGTCATATATAAATTTGCAGTCAACCACATTTTTGAAACAAAGTACAACGCATGTTTAAAGTTATTTTAATTAGTTAACTATTCTTGTTATGACCTTACATATTGTCATTATTCGAGGCTCTGTATGTGAAGTATCATCAATGGCGTCAAGATACTTACGTTTAAGTTATTTAATATTGTAATGGCTGTATTACTTCCGTAAATAAATAAATAAAATAAATTATCGTTAGTTGTTATAACGAAGGTTCTTTTTACTTTAGTAAGTAACAGCCATTGTCTTTAGTACTGATGATTTCTGAATTTATGATGGATGATAATGATGATGAATGGAAATGTCAGAAAAATCCTCAAAAACAAGTGTAAAATTAGTCAAAATCAAAAATTGTTGCAAAAACAACATACCTACATGAGCCCATGAGGAAACGGACACATACAAATAAATTTCACAAGTAATTTACACCCACTCCCTTCCAGCATTACCCGCCAAATAAGAAAAAAAAATTGGTGTGTATGTTCGTTAGGGGGTGTAAGAGAGCACTAGGAATGAATTTCTTGTAATTCCCATGGAAACGGGGCAGACAGGAATTCCAAATTTTTACCGAAATTTCCATTATATCGGAACAAAAGCTTATTCAATAAGTATAAAAATAAACCGTTTGACGTACACAGATGAAATTTAGTGTGTATGTTTGTTAGGGGGTGTAAAAGACCATTAAGAACGGGTTTCCTGAATTTTCCATGGGAACGGCACAAACAAGAATTTCAAGTTTTTACGAAAACCGGCCGCGTAGTGCCGGCAGAGTAGAATTTGTACCACCCCATGTCTGCCCGTGGGTATCGTACGAGGCGATTAAGGGTTTCCGGGAGGTAGGCAGCAGCGCCTCCCGTGTTGACAACATAGTCCAAAATACAAACTGCGGTCACCAACCCGCCTGCCCAGCGTGGTGACTATGGGCAAATACCCCCCATGGCAGTCTTGTGGCGTGCCCCGGGGGAGGCCTACGTCCAGCAGTGGACTGCAATAGGTTGAGACGAAAACCATATGACATATAGAGATAAAATATGACAAGTATATTCGGTAGGTAGTGTAAGGAAGCACTGAGAACATATTTTCCAAAATTTCCACCTCAACGGAACAAACTGGAATTCTAAATTTTTAAAAGAACCGCTATACCTATGAAGTTGAAATCGTAGATGTATATTCATTAGGGACTGTGAGAAAGCACAAAACGGATTTTCCGAAATTCCCACGGGAACGGGACAAACGGAAATTCTAAATTTTTACGAAAACTGCTCTTAATATGAAGCTGAAATCGAAGATTGTTTATTAGGGAGTGCTAGAGAGCACAAAGAACATACATAAGTTGCCTTTTTGCCCTTGCCTAATTTCCTGAACTTGCCGTGGGAACTGGACCAACGGGAATTTCCAATTTTCACGAAAACCATTTGACACATAATGATGAAATATGGCAGGTACCTATATTCAGTAGTTAGTTTAAGGAAGCACTGAGAAGATATTTCCCGAAATTCCCACGGGGACGGGACAAACGGGAATTCCAAATTTTAGAGGATATGTACCGAATTGGTAGAGTTTTTTTTATCCTGGGATACATTAATCTTACTTACCTAAAGAAAACATCTAAAAAAAATTAAATGTGGTGTCGTGGGACACCAGGTAGGAACGAAGTTCCTTCGGCTAATGTAGAATCGACACAATTTGCAAAAGAAAAATCGTGCTCAATTTTATTTAGGTTTAAAATGTATCTATAATGTGAGTATTCGCCACGTGCTTGTCCATGAATTCATGAGTATACTCGTATACTATGCATTGGCGGGGTGGAGTAGTAATAGAGAGAAAGAGAAAGGTATTATACACTACTCGCTTGTGTATACGACTGTCGCGCCTGCGCACGTCTCATTTAACGGTTTTATTCCACGCACTTTTTCGTACGGTTTTACTATCACATTTTTTTCAGTTCGGTCGCGCAGCAAAATCCCTATCTCCTCCAAGCCTGCCGTAAGGAACTTCGTTCCAAAAAGAAAAACAGTCTATTTATTATTAACTAGCTAGAGGCCGCCCATAGATTCGTCCGCATGAACTTTATTACCTATGTGTTTTTCTGATCTACTGATGATATACTTGGCAAGATTTATCAAAATCCAGGCAGTACTTTTTCGCGTAAAAGAGTAACACACAAACACGTAAGTACATCCATCCATCCTCACAACCTTTCGCATTTATAATATAAGTAGGATAGGATAAGAAGTAGGGTAGAATAGGATTATAGTTGAGCAAAAGGAAGAAAGAATGAATGAAACGTTTATTTTTCGCCACGTATATAAAAATTTACAGCCTTAAATAAAATATAATTCTTTAACAACCAATATTACGGAAGGTATGTCGTCTTTAAGAAATTGAATCGAAGCTAGGGCGGGCTACTAGAATGCATTTCATCAAATAGTTCCATTGAATGATGGCGCTAGCCGCTATTTACTATGTGCAATGTGCATGATTAGGATTACCTATGACTATCTGAGTCACTGTAAGTAAGTAGATATGCAAAAAATGAAAATCAGGGGCAAAAGAGTTATCTTTTAGTTACACGGCATATTCTATGAAACGGACTAGATTGTACCCTACCGAACATACACAGAAATGTCCGATACAGCCGTGGCGAGGGATTTGTACGGTTAAGAAACTCATGCGATACCCATCGCAGAACCTGTGTAACTACCAGTCCTGGATTTATAAATAGGCCATATAGGCCGCGGCCTAGGGGCGGCAGATTTCAGAGGACGGTCACTTGATTTCAGAGGATAAAAGTCAAACACATCCACTGGTTTTCTCTGGGTTTTTTATAAGTACTTTAAATAAATCCCTTTAGAAACTCATTCCTATCGAAACCTATACTATTATCGCGTGAGTGATAGATGAGAGCAGCGCAGCGGGCAAATACGAACCGCGCGGCGGCGGCAGTGTCTCAACGTAACAACCCCCGCTTCCCTGCCGTACTCTCCAAGCGCCCGACGCCTAACGTCCGCACCAGTGTTTTGTTTTGCAAGCATCGATCGCATACGCACGCTACATTCTCGTCGTCTTGTCTTTGAATACCTACTTTACTTACATAAACAAAATACGTAACGACTACTGAATAAAAATACATAATTAAAAAAATCCAAAAACCCGACTGCTTAAAAAAGAACCAAATAATGTACATAATAAAAAAGAAAAAAAAAACAAGCACTTAGATGTCTGGTGGTCTAGAATTCTATAATATTATTATGGAATGAATACTATTGAAGAACATGAAATATTTTCTAATGATCGTAACATAACTGAACAGCCAGGATCCATTGAAATATGACCACCGGACATCTAAGTGCTTGTTTTTTTTCTTTTCAATTTTTATATCAAGGGAAAACTGATTTAATTGACATAATGGAATGTTTTGTTTGCAAGAAATTAAACCATTTTATTGTAAATAGTATTGCAGGATATACATATTGCCTCGTGATTGCCTCACACTATGATCAGCCGTAACAATGATACGGGGCCCCTAACGTGTCGCCCTTCGATACATTAGGGGCTTTGTTCGCTTCACGCTTTACTACAGATTTCTTATCCATTTCCATGATGCATTTAGCACCATTTATTAGGCTCCTCAGGTACTGACATATGAAATCGTAAATATCTCTAGTTATTCACAAGGTACGGTGCTGATTTTTTTTTTGTAGATAAACATAATAGTTAATAATTATTAGTATAAGAAATTACGTGCTGAAATTGTGCAATTTTCTTTTAAAAAAATATTACCTAAAATTTGTTTTTTTTTTTTAATTCTTTAAATCCTATTGTAATTTATACTGAAATATGCGCAATACGATGAAATATTATGGTATAAATTTTTTTTGTGTCAAACTCCATTAATAAAAGTACAATATATTTTTTTCATTTTTCGACCCACCAAAAACTGACTACTTTAATAATTTTTTTCTAAAACTATCAATAATTGATAGATAGTTTGTTCTAGCGAATTGTTTCTCTCTTCAAACTACGTCGATATACGGGAACAGCTAGAGATGTCAATTTTTCGGGGTCTTCGAAACACTGGATCGTTACAAATTCACAGTAGAGCCTGCAGAAGTCATTGGCAACTTATGTATGTGCTAAAAACGTTAAAAATTTCGCGCTCGCTTCGCTCGCGTCATTTTATCAACTGATAAAAATGTATCTGCAATTTTGGTAGAAATTGGTGGGACAAAATAAATTTATTTGTATGTTTCTTTTTTAGGGAGTCCGGGAAAAATATAAATTTACGATATAATTAATGATTTCGCAAATTGCATTACAGAATAAATGTAATTGATATGATTGTGAACTAAATTAGCGTATTGAATTTCAAAGGTCTGTAGCGGCGGCAAAAATTGAATAGCCTACTGGCGGCAAATTTGTAAATCCGCCACTGGTGACTACTACTTAGGTAGGTACTTAGTCAGGTATTCACGAGTAGGTAAATCAATAAATGAAATATTTGCAAGTTTTCGACGTTTGGAGCGCCAAAGCCTCGTTCATTTCATTAGTTACAAAAAAAAACGGAGAAAAAGAAATATTCACGAAAACTAGTTATTAAAAAAACGATATCGATATCAATCGTCAATACATATTTTATCTTAAATTTTTGCTACACGAACGCATCATGCGAAGCTAGTGTCATCTAGACATTCTAGCATGAACTAAAATGTGGCCAACACGGAAACCTTCAAAAACAGCTGGAGACTGACCAATCACAAACAAGGATACTAATGTCAATAGACCCAATGTTTTCAATTAATGGCTTTGTTTTGCATTACCATATGATTGAGTTCTTCAATATAGCATGGTTATTTAAACTAAAACGCTATACTATATATACAGCTCCATCAAAAATATACAATTTCACCAAAAAAATATTCTCAGCACTTGGTTTTGACCTGAAAACGGTATCAAGGTCGATGCACTCGTTCCTACGTGGAAGTGAGAAGGGGTGTGAAATAGGTGAGACAGCTATACTTTTCGCGGTTCAACTTCAACATGAAGGCCAACATTTTCAATCGATTTGCCAATGAGAGCTTGTTCGTCCAGCTGACATTTTTAGTAAGTGACTGGAGCGGGCGGTTTGACGTCGCTTGCTTGTCGCGAGACGCAATTTCCTTGTGAAAAATCTACAATTGGACAGGTATTCCTCGTCCGGACTACATATTAACAGTGTAATAATGTATTTGAAGAGAAAAAGACACGATTACCGAAGTGTTATATTATAGCGTATATGTGTTGAAATTGGGAGTGGAATCCGTAGCTGACTAAAAGGTAACTTCTTTGTTTAAACTGGCGACGACGCCTCTCCAAACATATGTTTAGATTACGCTCAAGAAGAATTCCATCGAATGTTGCATTCTACTTTCCCGTATATTCGTGTTCCCTATGTGTTAGAAAGTTAATAACCAGGGTTTTATAGTCATACGCATTATACTACTGAGTAAAGTTGTGATTTGTTTGTTCGTGCTCGCTCCGCTTGGAAACGTTTTTAAAATGGATGGTGTTCCGGAATTGATAATTTTATTACACTGTAAACATTACAATGCCAGCACTTTCTCTGTAGATTGTGGTTTTACGCGTTTTTAACATACGCAGTGGTTGAATGTTTATGAAAATAAAAAACAGCTGTTTGGCAGTGTGCCTGGCTATTCCGTTGCCTTTATGGGCTTGGCATTTTAGAAAAAAAACTTGAAAATGGTGGAGTACACTTTTTATTCTGGATTTCTTTTATAGCACAGGTGAAATCTACTTTCACATTTATTTTGAAAACTTCTATATATCGATCGATTTCTATTCACCTATGAAATAGGAGGCACATACTCTGAAAATGTTATAAGTAGGTACGTACGTTGTCTATGGTACGTACTTCTTGCCATGCTAGGGATGTCTATATACAAGATTTTTTTATCGATTTTTTTTGGTACTGGTATCCAAAGTCGATATGAATATTAAATTACTCATCGATACTGAAGGAAGTTGATGACTGATGTCTTTGTTATGCCATTGAAAAATTACGTAACAATAATAAAAAACTTAGCACCTATCTACATAAATAGTAGTAATAGGTAAGTTACAAGAAAAATTAATTATTTCTCTATGTACTTACATCAATCAAATTATTTGTTAGTTATGTAGTGAAATTATAAAAAGGCACAGGGCGTAGGTAGGAGATGGATAGCCCTAAGCCTTGCCGACCTACCTACCTACTATTTCGAAATTCAAGTGTTTGAATTTCAAATTTTTACCCTAATAATGTAACAATAAAGAAGCGATAAATCCTATTACAGTACGGCGTAGTTAACTATGTATTACAGTTCTGTTCAGAGTGACGTCATCGAATAGAAAAAATGACCTTTTACAAAGGGACGAAGGAAGATGTGTAGAATGTTCCAATTGGTATTTCTGTCTCGCTCTCTCAGCCATAGTCTTAAATAAATACCACCTGTCTCTCTCTCATCTGTAGTCTTAAATAAATACCACACCTTGTGCAAATTGCACAACCACTCTTCACCAGACAGTCCCCTGGGTGAGCCTGTCGTCGCTTTTCAGGCGATCTATTTTAGCATCTATTGGCAGATGGTTTTCAAGTTTCTACCAAAATGAGATATATTGAATAGGGTTTCTAGCTCATCACCTGAGAGCACGCCCCTAAGTTCCTTAGTCGACTCTTACGATATGCACGGAAGGAGATGCAGCTGATGTATTCTAGTGAAGCCCCGCATCAGCACTAATGTAGCCTATTAGGGCAGTAAATAATTATGACTAATTGATTTGTCTAATTACCTATTAAACATTTCATCCTAAGACTCTGAAATGCCGCTTTCGAATCTTTCGGTCCGACCGAAGCCCGACCGAATCGAAGCCTTTGACCCTACTACGAAATTGCTTCGGATGTTCACAACTCATTCAGAACCATAGAGAATAATTCACATTGACTAATATTATAAGCTTTCTATTATCTAGCCTTAGTTCGATCGGACCGAATGAAAAAACGGCGCGACTGATCCGATCGAAGGAAGTTCGTAGTAGAAAACACCTCGATATTCGGCCGATACTTCGTTTATCGTCACTTCAGAGTAGACCCCTTGTAGCATTTAATGTCAATTAGGTACGTTTACCTACTGGCCTTAATTTTCTAACTAACCTAACCTAACCTGCTTAATTATCCACTGCACTTTTGAAAATGACAAAATAAGACGAGTTTCTTTGGTATATTTAGTCATTCATAAGCATGACGATAGATTGGTGTTGTGTTGACATGATTACTATTCTTGGTAGAGACCCTTCTATTCTACGCTGTAGGTCCAGGGTTCGAATCCCAGTAGATGCAAACAGTGATTATGAGTATCGATGTTTGTTAGATGTTTTCATTTATATACCGTTGCTTAGTACCCACGACACAATACCTTAGAGATCTGATGAACTAGGTTATGTGTTGTAATGTGGATGAATAATTATTTATTCATGTGGCCATGAGGTCCCTTGAGGCCACCCCTTACTCGAGAACGTAGTTTGTATACTCGAGTCAGAAAATACCAATTTGACATAGAAACGAGAAGATGTTATATTATGAATATGGATGTTATAGGTTATGGTTATATAAGAGACTGGAGTGTTTTAATAATATTGACATTTAATCACTCAAATGTTTGTATTGTTATAGCTCTTGTATAACTGTTATATATTTATACTAGACCATTATATAAGTGCAGTAATACATGGGGAATATATGATTTAAATAACCTCGTTTATTTAATGAAAAAACACTTGACTGCGTAAAAATTTTGGTCCAGTCATGATACCTTTCTAAATACACAACTCGTTTAGGCTCTAGCTAGAGCTTGTCAAAGAAATATACATACTTACAAATATACACTGGATAAACCTTCGTCTGGTGCTGACGGGTAAAAAACCGTGGCTAGTGTTGTACGCTTTTGGTATTTTTGATCCAATGTTTATTGACTCACTATACATACCCATATTTAATGGGTATCACTTGGAAGATCATACATACATAACTGTTGCTCGGAAACGGATGGCGCAAGTACTAATACTTATTTTTCTTTAGTTATTTAAGTAATTGCGAGAGGTATTCAATACATTGTTGATAGAATACTGTGAATTTATACATTACAGATTGGTAACTATTTGGTATTTTATTTGGTATTCCTACTATTTATATACTATTGTATATCCATTACTTGGTATTCTATTGTAACTGACAATCGAATTGGCTAGAGCATTTCACGTAAATTTTACGGTTTTCAACTTAAACAATCCCTTTGATATTGACAATCAAATTGTGTCGCCTGGTACGCATTAGTATGGCGTTTTATACCGTCCTTTGTCCTAAAAATAAACTGTATGTTGACAGTAACTATAATTAACTGGTGACAACAAAATCTGCCACACAGATAGCACGCGTAAATAACAGCATTTACCTACTGATAACGTGTGTATTATTTAAGTTATGTTATTTTATTACAGACTATTTAAGTTACGACTTTACTAGTCAGCCATCTTTGAATCTTTGCCGTATTACTGGAATCCATATTATTAATATTATATTCATCATCGTTCATCGTCAGCCTATTGCAGTCCACTGCTGGACGTAGGCCTCCCCCAGTGTACGCCACATGGCTCGATCTCCCGTTTTTGCCATCCAGTCACTATCTGCCGTCCTCTTTAAGTCATCGGTCTATCTGGCCGGAGGGCGCCCAACGCTACGCTTGCCGAGGCGTGGTCTCCATTCGAAAACCCGTTTACTCCACCGTCCATCGGTTCTACGACAGATGTGGCCGGCCCACTGCCACTTCAGTCTGCTACATTTCGAGACTATGTCTGTCACTTTGGTCTTCTGCCGAATAATCTCGTTTCGGACTTTGTCTTATTAATATTATATTAAATATGTAACCTCATTTATTTAAAGAAAAAACCCGAATACGTAAAAATGTTGCTCCAGTGTCACTCTCACGTCGAAAGACGAATTTAATAGATACTTCTTCAGTTCAAATGCGATAAGTCGTTTAATCCCGAATAAAAAATATACATACAAACATACATACTTTCTTCTATGCTGCTCGGGGAGTGAAAAAAAAAGTATAATACTACAGCTGCTTCTCTTCCCGGGCATACTGTACAAGTCAGTAGAGGGACAATAGGGTCTTGGTGTTTTGTAAGCGATGGGCTGATCACCTGTCACTACTAACCGAACTTGTACATCTCAACTATACCCTCAAAATTGGTCGGAAGTGGCACCATGTGGTTCTATCGGCCCTTGGTGCTCTGCCTACCCCGTAAGGGATAAAGGCGTGATTATACGTATGTATGTAAACATACATACTCGAAAAACAACCCTGCAGAAGTGGGTAAATTGCACAATTATGCTTAGTTAGCCTGTTGAGTACCACGTGGTCACAATACAGACATTTTGTAATTGGCAGTAAGATAATAAGATTTTATTGCTGTAGATATTGCGGACCTTAATCGTATTATTTATAAATACACATAAAGCGTTCAAATTGACCACTAATACAATGAGTCGCGTTCCCACAAATTATTTTACGTGTTAAGAATTCGACCGTCTTGCGAAATCATCGTTTCCGTGTACCAATCTGGCTGTTATCCAAATCGTGGCGCGGGCTCAGGTATCTTAATATCGTTGCTCCCTTTCGAAATTTCTCATCATTTCTATAATCGTTTTTTCGCAAAAGAGTACAATTTCAATTTTTTTTTTGAAATTGAGTTAATATTTCATTAAGATTAAACATCTTCTCGTGAATTATTTCGCTATCTCCTGATTTTTATTTTATTTTTAGACATTATACATGTTGTTTTACGCAATTTATTTCAATATCTGCTGCACAGTGAACAGTCTGTACTAATTAAGTAGGTATTCTATGACGCAGGTGAGACAGTCGAAATGTTTATTTTAAAAATAAACCTGTTACCTAGCTAAAAAAATATACGCACCAGTAATTACAATGTGACGCGATGTTGGCTCTATGATGGCTTAGTTTGAAAGATCTAAGACAGCAGAAAACTACTTTGTTTTATAATAAGTAGTGATATTATAAAGCTGAAGAGTTTGTTTGTTTGTACGTGCTAATCTCAGGAACTACTGGTCCGTTTCGAAAAATTCTTTCACTGTATGATAGCTCATTTATCGAGGAAGGCTATATGCTATATAGCAACATGCTCCGGCTTCGCACGGGTGCAATATCCCCTCACGCGGACGAAGTCGTGGGCGGCCGCTAGTAATTACGAGTAATATATCGGCCAAATGTGTTACGAATTGCAATCAAAACAAATTATTCACGTGTTTGATGATAAAACATTCATGTATTTATTTTGTTATCTCTAGGCCGTCGCGAAATGATAAAAATGTACAATTCAGTCTTAGTAAGTTTTTTCAATTTAATCTATGGCACACTATTTTTAGGAGCTATTGCTAGCTCATTGCAAAAAAGAATGATTCTGTGTGGTATCAGCCTATTGCAGTCCACTGCTGGACGTATGCCTCCCTCAGTGCACGCTACAAGGAGTGATTTGCCAGTCACCACGCTGGGCAGGCGGGTTGGTGACCGCAGTGTGATTTTCGGACTATGTTGTCCGATACTCGCGGGCCATATTCTACTCTGCCGACAGCACCTGTGTGGTCAATTTAAGTCGAACACATAGAAACGTTTCGTTTTTCTCAACGTGTGTGATATTTACCGCTGTGTGGTGTATCTCTCGAGCGTAGTAGGCCGTGTTACGGTTGTAATATAACGGATACCGCAACGTGTTCCCCTCGATTCGTTTTCCGGGAACCTTCTGCTCATCCATGAAACGCAATGGTGTATTAAAAATACACGATAAACTCTGTTATTAACCGCAGTATCTGTTCTGAGTACTTGATAGTTCGCAAAGTTATCAAAACATCTCCAATAGGAAGCCTTCATTTAGCGCTTTTGTCAAATTTTAATGATAATGTATTTTGTTGATCTTTCACGCAAAATCTTTACAGTTATAGATTACTAGCGCCTGCAAACTTTAAAACTCCTATTATTTCCTATTCCCGTGGGAATTTCGGGAAATATATAAAAATAGCCACGGTCCAAATATCACGTTTGTAGCTTCAGTTAGTTATGCCTCGGCGTTGATGAATCAGTCAGGCAGGATATCATTATGTTACTTTATACCTATACATAGGTAATATACTTAGTAGACGCCTGCGAGAAGAGAAGCGAGACAAAATGTCAAAATTGGCCGGGATAAATATATTTTCCCGGGACAAAAAGTGGCCTATGTCCTTTTAAACGCTCTCGACTACCTGTGTACCAAATTGGATTTCAATCAGTTCAGTAGTTTTGGCGTGAAATCCAGATAGACAGAGTAACTTTCGCATTTATAATATTAGTATGGATCAAGTCGCAGACATAATGCTAGTTAATATACTCGTAAGAGAGTCGATATTCCACCTTATTGAGTTAATGCGCGTAGCATACTACATGTTAAGCCGATTACACGTTATGCAACACAAGATGTCTACATTAGCGAGCACGCCTGTTTTATAAATACAACATCCTTGTGCGCTTTCGAGGTCGTATAGTAGTCGGTTGTAGTGCTTATTAGCAGCTATAAGCTACATAGCGTCCTATATAGTTTTATGTTGAAAAAACCTCTTTTATTTCACGAAAAAAAAAACATGACTGGAAAAATATTGATGTACGGTAGGTACCAGTGTCACTCCTCAGGACTAAGACGAATCTAATGATAAATTTGAAGCTTAAATGCGACAAGCTGTTTAGGCTCTAGCTAGACTGTGCCACAGAAATAAAGATACATACACTTGAAAAACATAACCCTCCTGACGCAATCAGGTAAAAAGTAGGTCAAGAAATTATATGAGTTTCATACACACTAGTGATGCGATTTCGATAAAGTACCATGATAGCTTTAATTACCTAAATCTTAAGGTAATAAAAATTATATGCGTAAATAAATGTTTTACGAGTATATAAAATGCTATTATAATATAAATAGGTAACTATGCAAGTTGGACTCGATTCTAAACATATTCCTTATCAGGTACATAATGAGTACTATTAGAATAATTACTATTATTTATAATAAATGTATGAAAAGTCATTCTAACGTAAACAATGTTGTTTTTGGCAGTTTACCTACCTATGTAGTGATATCGCGAAAAGTTCGTACTAATATAAACTCAAGGGGTCTTTTCTCGACATTGAATATTTTTTAAAGATATAAAATATAGTATAATAGAGCAAAGAGAGGGCGGACCATGATACATATTATATGAATGTACTTATATTAAAATATTAACAACATATCAGCTTGTAAATGTTTGGTTCTCTTTCGTAAAACAACTTGTATGAGCACAGCAAGGGCGCGCAACTAGTCGTAAAATAGGTGAAAGTGCGCTCAAAGGTGCAACACATGCAAGAAAACCTTGAAAGTGATTGGTATAGCATTAATATAGCGTATTACTTATTGAGGTACGTCCCAACTCTATAATAACGCTGTGATTTCTTCCCATGGTAATAAAAAAAGCGTCTATTTCGTAAGATAATTTTAACTTTTCTTAGTTCTCGCGTGACAGGCCATTACCATCGATTTCTCCTTAAAATATATTAGTTTTTTTATTTATTATTAAATCTTGATATGAAAACATAATTCCGTTATTGGCATGAATATTGCAAAAAAATAAACCATAAAAATAATTATAACTAATTCCATGGTACATTATTTATTGGTATTGTAAAAAAATAAAAATATACCAGAATTTGGTTTCGCACAAATGAGGTATCTATAAATCGCTGTCTCCGGTTCGTTGTCCTCTATCGATATAATTTACCGGTAGTTCTATCGACCGATGGACATAATTATGTTGTAGTGATTTGTATTTTATCGCAGAACAAACAAAATAGCACATCTCGCGTTGACGTTTTTAAATCAGTAGAGCGACTTTTTAAGGGATTTTTATTGCGTGTTGTATTGTTTTTATTACGTTTAGTTATGAAGTGTTGACAAACCGCCTCATCGATGCATGTCTAGCTCATTTACACAGGTAAATCTGTGATTAATATTTTTTTTAGCTGAGCTGATAACCTGTCAAAATAAAATGTTACTATTTGTAGTCACCCGAGTTTGCATGGCGCATCTGCGCAACTCTTTTGGCACCTACCGATTCTTACCAGAATCGCTCATAAAGCTCATAGTGCCATATTCATGAATTCTTTTCAAAAACCTAATCAGAATGGAATCGGAACGTGATTGACACCCCAATGGTAAGACCCCGGCCCTCGTTCTCTGGCTAAGTAGTGCCCCATCTTCTAACTTAGGCTACTGCCTATATTATGCATATGTGCTACACTGTGTTTACTATTTAGGTACAATCAGTGTAGTATAAATAAAGTGCATTGTCTCAAGTCGATGACCTGACGTTTGCGCACATGTTAGTCGTCGTTCGAGTCCAGGGTATTTTCGGTTCGGACGTTTTTTGGTAGAAAAATGTGGTTTTATTTTCGGTCCTGCTTCGAAAGCTGGTATTGGTCCCGGTAGCCGTGATATTAATGTTTACATCCTTTATGATACTTAACCTAGTTTCGCACAGATTTCTAGGGATTTTTATTTGGAAGCTAAATTTAGCGATATCACTTACGTAGTATAAAACAAAGTCGCTGTCGCTGTATGTCCGTATGCTTAAATCTTTAAAACTACGCAACTGTTTTTGAAGCGGTTTCTTGAAATAGATAGAGTGATTCAAGAGGAAGGTTTACATGTATAACAAGGGACCCGCCCGCACGGGTGTAATGCTCTTTTCTCGCGTACGAAGTCGTGGGCGGCCGCTAGTATAATAATAAAGTATGAGACTGGTCTATTAGGTAGTGACCCTGCCTGCGACGCCATAGGTCCTGGGTTCGAATCCCGGTAGGTGCAAACATTGATATGATTAATATCAATGTTTGTTTCCGAGTCATGGGTGTTTCTATACTTATCTATGTATTTATATACCGTTGCTTAGAACCCACGACACAAGACCTTAGGGATCTTATCTATGGGACTAGGTTAATGTGTTGAATATTTATTTATAATATAATACATTCCTAGATAATTAAATATATACATCAGCTGCATTGCTTTACGTACACGTCGTAAGAGTCATCTCAGGGTTCGATCAGGTAATGAGATAGGAACTGGTCACTGATAATTAACATCTGACCCCGCTGTGCTGGGCGTGCCTGTATGAATCTCCTTCGTGATCCTGCAGCTTTGCCTATCCTATTTTGACCGCGCAGTCGTGAATATGTTGTAAATGTGTTTTTCAGAGTCACATCTGTCATAGCAACCACTACGGATGGAGGTCAGGGATGGAGTTCTGTTTGACATATTTAACTGATGCATCACAGGAAATGTCGACAACTGTCATGCGATCGTAATATGTAAGCGATTTCCTTTGTTAGTACCAAGAATTAATAATCTTATAGCTATCAGTTTAAATTATATTTCCGCTCGGCAAACCTGGGCATACTTTCACAGATATTTTTCTTTGCGGAAAGCCGTTGTTCATGTGATCTCGTAAAAACGTGGGATTTTTTTCAATGTTATAGCTAAAATATTATGGTAAAATACCCATATCGTTAGACTCGTTGGACGTTAGGTTTACTTACACTCCAATTTGTGAACTATTGTAAAATAATTTATATACCAAATACGCAAAGTACCTAGGACACACCTTAGATAGTAAAGGTACTTCGTTATGACTATCCCTTGAGGGCACTTAAGGACTAATGGAGTAGTCAAAACGGCAGGATCATAAAGGAGACCCCTCAGCCACGTATCGATGAATATCGGTGTGTACATTACAAACAAAATATATTCAAATTGTTTTATGTGACAAATACGAAATTTTTTAATTTTTTAATTATAGTGAATAGGTAAGCTGTTGCACAAAACGTGTCTGATAATGACATGCAATAAAATTTTAATTATCTTCTCTACAATTTGTATTTGTAATGTGCATGATTGTGTTATGCAATTTAAGTGCTAAGTGGATTTCACTTATGCCACGTTCCTATATACTATGCGAAACCGGATTGTTTCGTACCATAGCTATTAATTGACAAACGAGATTGAATAAAAATTATATTACTTATATAAATATAATAATTATTGACACGAATCATGCAAAAAAAAAACTATCGCTAATGCCATTACCTATATTGTTTATTGGTATTTTAAATAAGTAAAAATACCAGAATTTGGTTTCACAAAATTGAGGTTCGGTTTGACAAAAATGGATTTGAATTGAAGCCGATAAGCTAGCAACGTCTTGTTATTGATTATTTACATCTATCTCTTCTATGGTAAACGTGGCTGCGGGATCATGGCCCTTTCTGTGACAATATAATAATATTAATAATCACACAAGAAACACAAAAAACATGGTATCCAAACTATCCTCCTACTTGAAGTCAGATTATAAGCGTTAACTTTTTTTATGTGTGACACATCTAAAAGTCAATCACACTACCCGAATCATCAATTACGTATGAATATTGAACGAAATGACCGCGCCCATTTCTACATTTGAATAGAAAACCGGAAGTAGTAATTTTGGTATCGGTTCTTCGAGCGTAACTTTAGGGCTATATTACTGGTATATTATATCTTTCCCCGCGTTGATGCGGGGCTTCACTTGAATACATCAGCTGCATCTCCATCCGTGCATGTCGTAAGAGTCGACTGAGAAGCTCGGGCATTTGAGGCGATAAGCTGGCAACTTGTCACTTACGAGTATCATTAACATCTGACCCCGCTGTGCCAAACGTCGTTGTGTGATTTCCCTTATGATCCTTATGGTGTGTGTTCGTATTCTAAACGTAGCTATTGTACCTTCTTCGTGATTCTGCAGTTATGGCTACCTCATTTTGGGATCACAGCCGATTGTGTGTGATATAATGTATGTTCTTTAGGTAGCCTTTGAAATAATGAGTTGCTTGATAAAAATAAAGCAAAGATTTTTTCCCGGTTTTTTTATTTTGTACAAAACCGC
The DNA here is from genome assembly GCA_014607495.2 of Carposina sasakii. Taxonomy (NCBI): domain Eukaryota; kingdom Metazoa; phylum Arthropoda; class Insecta; order Lepidoptera; family Carposinidae; genus Carposina; species Carposina sasakii. Next base: position 6,686,035 of record CP053176.1, on the reverse strand, counting down.
AAATAAAGAACTGTACCACATTATTATTGGGTAGCAATAACGGTGTCCAGAAATGGTATTTAATCGATATCACGATACCGAAAAAAAAAAGTGCACGCACAACACTATTCGCTCTTTTTTTTAATCTCTATTTTTTGTTTGTCGAACGGGCTGAACTTGAGTACTAGGATGTCAGAAAAATTGGAAGGATACGCGATAGAGGCAGGTCGTTGACCCCACTGGGCGCGGGTCATTCGACCGCAGTTCATAGGACGTGTGCTGCCTACTCGCTTTTTGCTTATGTTATTCTGGTACTTGAGCTTATAACCCTTTCAGACCCAAGACGATATTATGCAGGTGACATATAAACAAAAGGGGTATTCCTGGTACTTGGGGAAAGAATAAGACTAAAGTGTCTCGATTTCAGATATCCCAAGTGGTTTTCATGACTTTTCAGGTGGCGTACAATTGTATCTACCTGAGCCCACACTTTAACACGTCACGATTGTGATGGTCACAATTGTGTCAACTTGGCCCTAACTTACTCTCGATCACAATTGTGACGTCTTCAACTAATTATTGTTTCTATTATTTTATTAATCATCTATTTATGAAGATGTAAAATAAAACATAAAATACAAAGCGGGTTCGTTTATTATTACTAAACTTTATGAAATTAACGTGTCAGTCTTAAACAGTTGAACAAATTCGAGATCATAATCATCTTACCTTAAATGTAGTAACAATATAAAATTATTATCAAAGTAGGAACATAATTCAGTCAAGTTTTAATTCTAAGGCTATAAATTTCTTCTAAAAATTTCTATCAAAAATATTTTAAATCTTATTGTGAAAAGAAAAGAAACAATTTTTGTCTTTGGTCAAACACAAATATACATTGCACTTGGTGCAACGTGCACGAGAACGACTTGAGCAGTCAGGCAACCTACATTTGCGAGGAGCTTTTAAGCTATCAAATACCGGCCAGTGGTTATAACCATCGTAACGTTTGTCAGGCGCTGGAAGAACAGCTGGTATGTACTCAGATGTACTTGGCATTTCAGCCAGTTCTAAATCGTCACGAGTCCTTTTTCTTGTAGGCCCACCTAATAAATACTCCACAATTGACATACGAAAAGTCAATAGGTCCATGATTTCTCCTTTGCGGAGATGACTTTTTCTGGCATCTTCCCTGTACTCAAACCACGAGTTAACAATGGTGAGATCAAAGAGGTGAATGATGACTTTGACTGTCCACTTTTTAGACTTGAACCAGGTTCTGTAAGCCTCAATCATTTGATCGCAGAGATCCACCCCTCCCATATTCTGATTGTATTTTTGAACAATAGATGGACAGTATATGTCTTTATATGATCTTGATTTTTTATCCCAACGTGATACGGTAGAGCTAGGATCAGCTCCATGAGTGGTGGAAATCATCAAGACACTCTTGTTGTCTTTCCATTTGACCATGCAAAGTTTGCCATCCGGGCTACAAATCTCTTCCCATTCGCCTCGGTTCATGTCTTTGTCTTTCTTGAAAGTATACAAGGTACTCTTCACTCTGTTGGACATTATTGTGCCTGTTCCATCCAGGTTTCTGTCAGTCAATTCCCTGAGTAAAGAAATCGTTGTAAAATAACGATCGAAGTAAAGACTGCCTCCTGGCAAAGTTCTCGCCAAACGCAATACTACAGCAGGACCGAGTCCAAAAGATCTATCAGGCAAATCTGTCTTTGCACCCTGATATATTTCGAAATCAAGAACGAGTCCCTGAGGCGTGGTCACTACAAAGTTCTTCAGTCCTACTGGCCTGGGTTTATTTGGCACATATTGCTTTTCTTGGCATCGACCTGAGAAAGGAATCATTTGCTCGTCGATTGAATAGGAAGTGCTTTGTCTCGGTAACTCCAAGCAACGATTACGAACTGCGTCTATCACAGGTTGTATTTTCCAAAGTCTATTTTTTTCCTTTTCATTATCGTCCACGCAATTAAGGTCTACAACATGCAAATTAGTACGGAACAGGAAGAAGCGCTCACGAGTCATTGCTGCAGCAATAGGATCATATTTATATTTCTGATGCCAATACATTTTCATGCAAGGACATTTGATACAACTCATCATGCCATGAACACCAAAGAACTTCTTTATTTCACTACTGGTACATTGTGGCTTCATTGGATGACCTTTCTGAGCAATGTAATATTGAGATGTCGCAGTAGCAAATTTCTGGAATAAATCCTCATCGAAATAGCCTTCAAAGTATTCAGCTGGACTTTTTGGTTGCGTGTCGTTAGAAGGAGGATTTGAGGGAGCAGCAGACTTACCCTGGAATTTTTTTTTGGTCCATCTGCCCTCGTTTACATCCCGCGAAGGAACAAGGTTTGCTAGTGGTACGTCATCTTCCGAATCGCTCGAAGACGCATCACCATCTTGAGTTGGAGCAACAACCTCTTCATCTTCATCTTCTCCATCTTCTAAATCGGAGCATTGCAAAAAATATTCGATGGTATCATCATCAAGGATTAGTGACCGCCTGGGCATACTGTCGAACTTTTACGTTCCTGAGCCCGCCTCGATACAATTGTGACTGCAAACTTCACCTCGAGTTTTTCTGAAAAATATCAAATGACACAAATAAATATAGTTACTACCAGTTAAAGTAGTTAATAAATCGACGTAATTCATAAAGATAATTCGTTGTTCGCATCGAATTTGCAAATAGTACTTACCGACGCGTGGCGTGACCCCTGGAAGCAACAACACGCAAATGAACGAGTTGAATCTTGTCCGGCGACTCGTCCGTCACTTATCTCACTTACACTTATGGAAAGAGCATATCCCGCACAATCGTGCGGCCGTGGGCCCGTCTCCGTAACGTTTAATTTAATACCTAAAACTTTGTTCGAAGTAGACGTCACAATTGTGTTGACGTGTGCTGAAAGGGATAAAAATGCGATGGCTTTTATTAATTATTGTAGTAATTAGTAATTAATTATTTATGAAAAAGGTTAATGTAGGAGAAGGCTTGACACAAGGTGACGTCACGACTAGACTGTCATTTTGTTACCAACTATTCACACTGGGAAAGCTTTTGTTATAGACAGTGAAGTGTGCTCACTAGAATACATCGGCTGCATCTCCTTCCGTGCATGTCACAGGAGTCTACTAAGGAACTCAGGGGAGTTCTCTTTAGGCGATGAGCTATAGCTATATTTTTCCTGATCTTTTATATCCGCCACTACCTCATTATTTATAGGGTCGGTGCAATATGGTTTCCTTGCAAAATACATTTCCAAGGATTTGGCGTTTATCATACGACCGGCTGCCTGCCTGACACCAACCCTCCTCTCCCAGCTCCGATATAGCTAACTTTACATCTACAATTTGCAATTTTGGAAAAACAAAGCTTATACAGGGTGATTTTTGGTCGTCAACGTTCCCGAAAACTACGGAATCTCCTCATCATCACGATCATTTTTCTCCATGGAAGCATACCTGGGAAGTGTCTGGTTTCCAAAATATTAGGGTCCAAAGTTGAGTAAATAGACTGCGTTTTTCTGCATAAATGCACATAGACGCGCGTAGCAGGATTTTTTCACGAAAAATAATTAATATCTGTCTATAAAAAAACTAACATAAACACTAGACACTATAAATTTCGCACGATCAAGGAATTAAAAAATTAAAAAAAAAGAAAAATTCCCAGCATTTTTTTTGGCATAAACTTACTTTATTTCATGTATAGAATACGTAACCTTCGTTAAAGGTGGCCACAAAAAACATTCTGTATAGCTTGGGTGTGATTGGCGTATAGTTTGTTCCTAGTTAAACGAACGCGGGCATTGGGCCAATCAACAAGTTGGCTTAGCTGGCCCAACGCCGACGTCATCAGCTTTTTTTTTTACTTCAGACGTTTTGGCGGCACTCTGCGTTACACCGTACAGTTCCTTTGGATGATGTCGCTAGTTACTATGTGTATGACCACATCATCTGTGTCACTGCGTACAACAAATGCTAGTTCCGAAATCAGGCATAGGAATAATATTCTATGAAATGGGAGTCTACGTTCTTCCTCGACCTTGGGCCGTTTATGTTTTGTCAATACGATTTTGCGTTATGCGAAACGTTCTGTCTGTCTGTCACTAGGTAACGCGTTTCAGACGATCTGTAACGCGTTGTTGTTATGCTATAAACGTAACAAAATCCGATATTTAACCGACTTCAAAAAAGAGAGAGGTTTTCAGTTCACTGGTGTGATTTTTTAAAATGTGTGTTATCTCAGAACTCCGTCACAACGTCGGTACATTTATACAGCCAGTACCCAAAACTGAAATCACGTGCCATAGCGGGGACAGTTGTAAATGATCAGAGAGATCGCCCCTGAGTTCCTTAGAGTCGACTCTTACGACATGCACGGAAGGAGATGCAGCTGATGTATTCTAGTGAAGCCCCGCATCATCAGCACAGGTCACTGGACTATCTCTTTAGACAAGTATTTTTTTCTCCGAAATGTCTTTATCACCCGTCTGCGCCAGAAGGAGGGTTATGTTGTTCTTTGGCACGCTCTTAGCCTAACCGCATTTGAGCCTGAAGTACGAGCATCATTAGATTCGTTTCACGGCCAATTTCAATACGAGAGATCAAACAGAATCTCGGATTTTTTTTATTACATACATACATATTCACGCCTTTATCCCTTACGAGGTAGGCAGAGCACCAAGGGCCGATAGAACCACATGGTGCCACTTCTGACCAATTTTCGGTTAGTAGTGACAGGTGGTCAGCCCATCGCCTACAAAACACCAAGACCCTCTTACTTACTTTTTTATTACTGATTTGAAATTTTGTATGAAAACAAGATTAAATCTGAGATAAGCAAAAAATCTCTCAAAATCACTTATCGTGAGAGTGATATACATAGTGTCAAAATTTTTACGCAGTCGGGTTTTTTCTTTACATAATTGAGGTTATTTTCGTCAGTTTTCTGTCCAACGTGCGTTGAGATTTCACTGCCGTGAAATAAAAATAAGGCGGGCATATAGGACGAATAATATAGTGCAATGGTCGGTGCATTGGCCGACCGACGTTTTTAGGGATCCGCTGGCCAATCCTGATATAGTAGCGGACACCCGTCCTTCGTCCGCGTGAGCTTATACCTTACAATAGGGTTTATGCATTAATTTTTTTATTTCATTTTTATATTCTACGTAAAAAATGAATAAAGTTTGCCCTTGGAATGGCATATCTAACTTTAACCGTTTTGTATTTACCGCAATTCAAATATACGAGCCGGCAAAATGTTTTTGAAACACTCCGTTTGCTCCTCACTAAAATGGCAAAGACTTTGACGTCATAATAGACAACCGTCTCAAATTATAATAGTATGGGGAAAAAATGCAATCTTATTTTATAAACGTAATATTTTATAATTTGTGTATTGTTGTCAATAATAATTGTTTATTTATAGGTGCAGATATTAATAAAGTATTTATTAAATCAATGAGATAATTCAAAATATGCGTACAATTATATGTTTTGACTGCTTTCATGTTGTACATTTTTTTCGTAAAAAATTTTAAACTTTTAAACTCCTGTAACTTTGGTATTTACTAACCGATTGATGTTATTTTTGCACTATTCGTTTTGTATTTGTAATATCTTTTGAATAAAATATTTAAAAAAAATATGTTTTCGTTTCAGACGCATATTCCCTATTACGTACCACACTTTCCAATAAATCGTGTGCGTTTCATGGGCGCTTGTCAATATGCGCATGACTACATTATACACATGTGTCACTGTTCACTGTATACAGAAGATGGTATTTCGAAAATTATGTATAGGAGTTATCTTTTTATGTAGGTGTTACTTTATTTACCATTTTGTAGCATAAGTAAAAATAAGTAGGCGTATCGGCTCGCCTATGAGCTACTAAACTTTAGCCGTGCTATCTCAAAACAGTTAAACATTGTTTAAGCTAAACATTGCCTAAATTTGCAGACTTTAGGCGCAGTTTTAAACCACCTTATAAGGAATTGTGAGTCAGTCCTTCTATAAATCAAACAAAACCAAAAAACATAACCTCAACGGAACCCATATAACAGTTTTTCGGTTCGCTCTAAGCCATTCTTTTTTTCGCGTATATTGTAAAAGGCAAACCCGTTCGCTTTTACAGCAGCTTTTCGCTTGGCATTGAAAGTAGGGTAAACAACCTGAATCTACGTCCAGATCGAAGGGAGAGGTGAAATTCATACATGAATGAGACGGCCGATTGGTGTTGACCCTGCCTGCGACAGCTTAGGTCCTGGGTTCGAATCCCGGTAGGTGCAAACTTGATGACTATTGATGTTTGGTTTCTATACTTATCTATGTATTTATATACCGTTGATTAGTACCTACGACACAAAACCTTAGGGATCTTAGTGTGGGACTAAGTTAATTTGTGGTGAAGTGTGTGAATATTTATATACACGATGTGCTCCCTAAATGGGAAAGCCAGAACTGCAGATTCATACATAATGAAGATCTTCAAGCTACGTTTAGCATATCTGGGGTCTAAGCCTATCTCCCGAGAGAACGCCCCTGAGTTTCTTAGTCGATTCGACTTGCACGGAAGCAGCTTGATGCTAGTCAAACCCCATAACAACACGGCATTTCGCAGAAATGCTACGGGAACGTAGCCAAAAACGAAAACTCTAAATGACACAAAAAATGTCTTGTAAAACCTTGAACTTGGTTCAACGTCTCAAACGCCTTTGCCTTTAGTTTTTTTTGCGACGTAATACGGAATAAAAAAAATACGAAATGCCCGCGCAAATGAGTCAAGACTTGGTTCATAGAATGCTACGATAGAACGATTCCTATTCGTGATTTCGGAACTGATATCATTTGTATGCAGTGGACCAAAAAATGTCGTCTTAGTAACTAGTTGTCGACCTAGTAACTAGCGCCATCCTTCATCGGAACTATTCCATGAGACTACTATGTTTATGACCACGTTATCTGTGTCAATGCATACAAAGAATGTTAGTTCCGAAAAAATATGAACTCTGCTTGACGAGGCATTAATATCGTTTTACGTGGAATCAAAGTTCATTGTAAAGTGATTCATGACTTGATTCGTCATTTCGGAAAATAGAAGATGTGTATAGAATGAAGCTGTACTGATGCGGGGCTTCACTAGAATACATCAGCTGCATCTCCTTCCGTGCATGTCGTAGGAGTCGACTAAGGAACTCAGGGGCGGTCTCTCAGGCGATGAGCTAGCAACTTGTCACTGACAAATGATCAGTGAACTGTCCCCGCTATGCTGCGTGGCTGTGTAATTTCCTCTGTGAACTCTCGTGAGTATACATACATACATAATATAATCACGCCTTTATCCCATACGGGGTAGGCAGAGCACCAAGGGCCGATAGAACCACACGGTCCCACTTCTGATCAATTTTGAGTGGACGCCCGCGACTTCCTCCGCGTGGACTACAGAAAAACAAAATGTCGAAGTTATCCGGGATAAAAACATTTTCCCGGGATAATAAAGTAGCCTACATGTTAAGTGGGACCTGTCACAATATATTCCTGAAAACTGCATCGAAATCGGTTCAGCCGTTTCTGAGATTAGCGTGCACAAACGCACAGACGAACAGACAAAATTTCCAAAAATCATTATTTTGGGTACTATTGCGTTGATAAAGGTCTCCTATAATATTTTTTCTCATATATCTTCCATGTACAGACAGCGATACGTTACATTTTTATTATATGTATAGATATATAATTTTTTGTTGAAACATTTTTAGTTTGCGTTTTTTTAGAGAGATGAGACAGATGTGGTATTTTTTTTAAATGATTGAATAGATTAACATACCGAGTAATATAGGTACAACATTTTTATATATGTTTTATGTACTTGCTGTGAATCCGACACGAGAACAACTATATCGTCGATTTCATATATGTATATACCTAGGACTTAATGGTAATTACGTCCTTTCTCTTAAAAAAATACTAGACTGTAAACTAAAATTTTAAGACAATAAAAAACCCTTAATTTTTCAATCCTTAGCTGTGCTTGCATCTCAAGTGCGACAATTTTAAACATGCATATTCCAAACTCTTATTGCAGTAAGTTTACAGACGAAATCTGAATAGTGCAATGCAAATCGGTGCAACCGAAGTGAGCTTCCCACCCCTACCATGTCTAGACACGAGTATCTACCCTTAAATGCGGTTAGGATGAACTGTATTCAACCTTATTTTGTAGATGTGAAGGAAAAAACGCGGGTAGTCTGATATTTCAGGTAGTTGTTTGACAACAATGAACAGCTGATTGGAGGAATCTCGGCGTCCGCGTCAGTTGCATTCGGTGTGTGGTCACGTGCGGACGTGTTTGTTGTAGCTCGTGCGTTTTGTTACGATGTTTTGTTTGTTTGGCGCTAGTAAGTATGTTTTGTAGATAGTAGTAATTAATACTTGCTATAATTAATTTTACAATATTAATATAAACTATGCTAAATGGACATCTGTAGTCTCTGCCTGGCTCTATGAAATTCCTATATTTCATCGTGGGGCTGTGTATACACATATATATGTATGTATGTAATATACATATTTATGGTGTGGTATTCCGGAATAGACACATGCCTACGTCACGCTAATACTGGAGAAAAGTTGTCGTCTCTCAACATTTTTATTTGTTTCCACTAAAACAAAATGGCGGATGCATAATCAGCTGATATTAATGATATTTTCGTAGGATTTATCTCCAAATGTTATATCTCCTCACGAAGATTAATATGCTTTGTTTTGAATGAATGAATGAAGGATCAACGCACCGCCTAAACCGCTGATCGTCATTTCTTACCTGAAATATTATTTGTATCAGGCGTCACTATTCGGAAGTTCACATCGAGAGACCGCCCACCACCACCGGGCTCTACACCCTCCGCAGATTTTTTGCAATACATTGGCTTTAGTTGTTAGTGGTTTAGTAGTTAAAACTATCCAGAAAAACTATTCGTGAGGATGCCACGGGTGTTGGCGAAACATATTATGTCGATTAACATTTTTAATTGATTTTCGGATTAGCAGCTATGTACTTATGGTTGCATGCTAGGTGCTTGGATCTGGCTTCTCGTTGCGACTGTAGTGGCTTGTGTTCGTGACCATGAGTCGGCAGATCCGAGGGTCAACGGAGGGTGTAGGGCCCGCTGGTGGGCGATCCCTCGATGGAATCTTACCTGAAAATTCGAGGGTGTGTTCTTTTCCGTTGTAAGACGATAAGAGATCTGATAAGAAAGGATTTCCTGAGATTCCCAGGAGAACGGTTATTAAATTTTACGCCGAAGAAGTCATGGGCGTTGTCTTAGTCTATGTTTTTGTTATTGCCGCTTAGCATACTGTAGTGCCCTGTGGTGTCGGCAGAGGAGAATAACACCACTCCATGTCTGCCCGTGGGCATAGAGGCGATCAAGTGTTTCCTGGAGGTGGGCAGCGCCTCGCGTGTTGACAGCATAGTCCGAATATCACGCTGCGGTCACCAACCCGCCTGTCCAGCGTGGTGACTATGGTAAACACTCCCCTATGGCGGTAGCCCTGTGGCGTGCTCTGGGGGACGCCTGCTTCCAGCAGTCTGGTTACCAGCCATGCGAAACATAGCTATGGAATCTCGTTCGCGATCCTGTATTGTTAGCAATTCCTTCTGGAAACACAGCCGTACGTGTATGTGTGTAAAATTTAATTTTGCTCCTCTTAATACCTAGGTAAAAGCACTAGAAAGTCTAAATTTCATTTCCTAAGCCCTTTGTCGTCTGTACGTTGACCTAGGTCAGGTCTAGACTGAGGCTAGACTTCAGACTACCCCCCCAAAAAGGGGAGGGGTGGGTCTTTGATGTTTATTATTAATTTTCGATAGTGCATCTTGCGTTTTATTGAATAAGGGATGAAGTGTTATTGAACTGCTTCATCTACCTGCCCTTATCTTCTCCATCTATTTTTTTTTCGGATCAAAAAGTATGTATACTAAAAACCATAATTCTAGAGACTAGTTTGACAAGTAAGTGACAGATAAAGGTTTACCATAAATATTTTTTTTGTTTAGTTTATCCCGAAGGAAAGGCAAGGGGAACTAAGCCCATACAGACATTGTCTTTAGTAAATGATTCCTGAATTTATGATGGATGATATAGATGACCATGAATGGAAACGTCGGGAAAATCCCCAAGAATGGGTGTAAAATTAGTAAAGATCAAAAAGAATTGCAGAAGCAACTTACATGAGCCATGGAGAAATCGTATTCCGACTAAAGTTTTACTCGTCTTACCCCCATATAAAACCGTGCACACGCACTAGATTCATATCACAAATAAACAAAATATAACTTATAAAATTATTAATAAAGAAATGGAAAAAATTCCTCACCCGAGTGGGAATCGAACCCACAACCTCTGCATTCCGTGCCAGCGCTCTTACCACTGAGCTACCGGAAATATAACTTATCTACCAGAAAACATCACTTTACGGACACATGCAAGCCATTTACAAATACATTTTGATTTTCACAAGAAAATTACAACCACTCCCTTCCAGCTTTTCCCGCCGAATCCTTACCATAAATAGAAGAAATTAAATAGTGACGTTATAGTCGATATCGATAATGTGTCGATATGATTATAATCAATTAAGACTTGACTGTATGAACTCTTAGCTTATGCAGTATGTGGTAACAGAAATAGTACAAAGGCGAAATTGTCTGAATTTTCAAAATTTCATATTATATAGTTCATTTTTACCCCGATGAAGTGCTCATGCTGGAAATACTGTTGTACGGATTACATAAACGTTTCGTAAAAGTGATGCTAACAAAGATTTTACCTCCGTTTTACGGCAGAATCATACCTAACATTTGTCAGAGGGGTAAGCACGAACTTATCGATAGTCCGTAACGCTATCGCCAAACTGTCAAATCACAAAGATTTTGCTTGCGAGTCGCTAGCGTTACGCCGCGTAAAAAGATTCGTGCTTGCTTACCCCACTGATCTCCATTCCTAAACGGTTAGTCGAATCGAAAAATGTTGAGAGAAACCTAAAAATGATTTTTAAACACCTATTCAACGATACCCCACTCGATACAGTTTGTTGACTTTAATTTTTTTCATTTTCACAAAATGGCGTCCAGTAGTCGCCATATTGGATTTTCACTAACGTCATGTTTTTAGTGACACTCGCCGGACTAAGAGGAATCGATTGACGTATGAATCATAAAAATCGGCCGAGGCGTTTGGTCTGTGTAGTGCTTCAAAGGAACATACATACTGTACGAGCCCTTGCTGACTAGTACATTTGACTGTTTGTCTTAGATATAGATGAGAAGAAATCTTGATGTAGTAGAAGTATAAATAAACACAACAGACAAGGTTTGAACGTGAACTGATTTATTGTAAAAAACATTGTTATTTATAAGTAAACGCCGATATAATAAAACTGCTGACACTATAACATGTGCGACTTGCTCGTACATATTCCGGGCCGCGAGATGAGCGAGAGATAAAAAATTAAAATAAAAAATCTTAAGAAACATTAAATAATAATTAAATTAACACTATTCATCTTTAGATTACATCTAAATAATATTAAATGTTATTATGTCAATAATCAAAAACTTGACGCGATGAGAACGGAAGGGTCGCGCGCGGGGGCGGTGGCGCGGGGCGTGCGGCGGCGGCCGGCTGCTGGGGCTGCTCGGCGGCGGGCGGCGCGTGCTGCGGGCGCCATGAGCAGAGAGAGCGCTTCGCTCGACGGACTCCTACGACTGCTGCAGTCACAATCACCACTGACATCATCACATAAATCATTGCATAGTGGTGTACATCGTGATATGACATCTTCTCAACAGTAAATTCTTCATGCTTTAGGCGTTGAATGCTTTTACCGACTTTACTAATTTGTTTTTCTAAGTCTTCTGCCTGGTTTTCAGTCGATGACATGCTGGGTATCGATATATTGAACAAGTGATTCAAGGGAGACATCTTCGGTATATATGTTTCTGGCTGGAGGGTGATTTCACTCTGGTGTGATTTGTAGGGAGAAATCGTAAAGTTGGTTGTTTTAACGATACAACCTTGACCTGTATGCATTACGCCTGTACGGGTCAGCTGAAGCGCCGTTACTTGATCGTCGCATATGAGTCTCACGTGGCATTGTTTACAACAAAAATACATATACGTATTGTGTTCCTTTAATTCAATCCAATTGTTATTGCAGGGTTTGATAACTGTTTGACACTCCTCTTTTTCCGTTTCACAAAGGAAATTATGATCATTTATCTGGTACTCTGGTTTTTGCACATCGCAGTAGTAAACTTCGTTGAATGCCATGCACGTCTGTACGTCGTTCCTCGATAATGGAATATATGAATTTTTCTTGATATTGATGAACATATATTCCGATACAGGTGCAATACTAATCATTTTGTCTTGTTGCCTCTTAAATATGGGTATGATCTTCATAAATTCGTAGGTTTCACGCCACACTAGCGGTATTTTTATTTCGAATAGTAGGACATCTTTCATCATTCTTGTCTTAACTTGCAATAAATTATAGATCTTGCGTAAATCTGTATGGGTGTTATCAATCGGTAAAGATACATCCTTATTTAATTTACTAGAAATGATACTCAATTCATCGGCGAGTTGCTTTGGTGTAAGTATATGCAGGTTGAAGCGTCCTTGATATACGTCAGTGACGGTGTCCAATAACACATTTTGCATTCCTTTATAGGCTGTTAAACACAATACCACTCCATTGCGTCGCGCAGTTGGGTAAAAATATATTAGAGGGCATTCTATACTCTACTACTCGAAAAAATTACCTGTGCTGATGCGGGGCTTCACTAGAATACATCAGCTGCATCTCCTTCCGTGCATGTCGTAAGAGTCGACTAAGGAACCCAGGGGCGTGTCCTCAGTCAGTAAGCTAGTAATTTGTCTCTGTATAAAACATAACCCTCCTCTGGCGCAGTCGGGTAAAAACAATTCCAAATCATTAGCCTAACGAAGGTTTCAAACAAATACGAGTATATCAAGGTCGACCAATATTTAAATAATCAAGGTTGTATGAAACAATGCTTTAAAAACACGTTTCTATAATTTCTGATTGTCAGCTGTTTAAATACTTCTGTTAACATCAAAGTAAATTAGATTTAATATACACAGCTTTCCCAAAATGAGGTAGCTAAAACTTGAGGAACATGAAGGAAAACCAGCTCATCGCCTGAGAGAACGCCCCTGAGTTCCTTAGTCGACTCTTACGACACGCACGGAAGGAGATGCAGCTGATGTATTCTAGTGATACCCCGCATCAATGCAGAGACATATAGTATATCGAAACGTGTATTTTTAATCTGAATTCGCGCTTGTTCTATGCTGCTCTGGCTGGAAAAAAAAAGTATAATACTTCAGCTGCTTCTCTTCTCGGGCATATTGTACAGTACAAGTCAGTAGAGGGACAGGAGGGTCTTGGTGTTTTGTAGGCGATCGGCTGACCACCTGTCACTGCTAACCGAACTTGTACATCTCAACTGTACCCTCAAAATTGGTCAGAAGTGGCACCATGTGGTCCTATCGGCCCTTGGTGCTCTGCCTACCTCGTAAGGGTTAAAGGTGTGATAATATGTTTGTAATTCAAGTTTTGTGTTAACATAGCAACGCTATAACCTTAGAAACAGTATATATTGTACGTAATTGAATGATATCACCACAGTATTAGGTATGTACGAGTATGTACAGCCGCGTCTAATGAATTTGGCTAGCATATTCGGCACGGGTAGTCCGATCTAAATAGTCTCTATGGCGATATTAAAATGAGTGTATAAGACCTATCGACCAGACCGACGAAGATAAGCCAAATAGTCAAGAGATGTTGATAAATTGTTTAGTAAAATGTGTAAACAAAGAAGCAGGGGTGGTAAACATTTTTAGACAAACACAAACTTACTTGCAATTTAATAATATATTATTTCGAGACACAAGTACGAGAGATAGGGAGGAGAATAAGAGATTCGTTCTTACTTCAGCACTAAATAAACGCTGAAGTCTTTGTAAGTTCTTTTTACAATAGGAGTACATACACTTAAGTACTTTGTTTAAAGAGTTAAAATAGCTGTGGAAACACACTCGAAAAGTACCGATATAATTTTTTTACGCAATATGGTAGATGTAACCTGTCTTTAATAAAATTAATATCATTGCTCTCACCAATTCCATTTTACGTGTGCAGGAGTTGAGATAAGCCTGGAATTATCTAATGTGTTTCTATATCTGAAACAAAACAGAGATGTATTCCAATTTCAAAACGTGTCAAATTCACTATTAGTTACGTTCAAAAACGTGCTCGGCATACCATTTATCGTGCCAAGGTTTAGACAGAGTTACGACATTTTAGGAACCGGTTTTGCGTTTGAACGTGCTTTTTTTAACATGCAAACGTGTTTACGTGCGTTCAGTGATGTTCGTTTTGGTGGAACGCATGTCCTGTGCTGATTGGGGGTTTTCACTAGAATACATCAGCTGCATCTCCTTCCGTACTTCAAGCGGTAGGCTAGCAACTTGTTTCTGATTTACATCTGACGCTACTATTATACTATACCTTATCATATCTGTGACTATACTAATAAATAAATAAATATACATGGTTATGGGACGTGTGCCTACAGTTTCTAGCTACCCCATATCTATCTATCTATCTATCTATCTATATTACATATAATAAAATTGTAACGGATCGATGTTTGTGCACGCTAATCTCAGAAACGGCTGCGCCGATTTCGATGCAGTTTTCAGGAATATATTGTGTCAGGTCCCACTTAACATATAGGCTATTTTTATCCCGGAAAAATGTTTTTATGCCGGATAATTTCGATATTTAGTTTTTTCTGCAGTCCACGCAGACGGAGTCGCCGGCGTCCGCTAGTTGAGAATACATTCATACCACATTTCACTAGTAAGCATATTAAGTCTAACAGGGTGAGCCTACCACTGCTTTTCGGGCACAAATACAACAATCTAGCGACCGGTAACGAATCCAATAGGAAATGTTTCCGTTGGAAATACGGGCGTTTGTATATTAGTCATCTCTTACGACATGCACGGAAGGAGATGCAGCTGATGTATTCTAATGAAGCCCGGCATCGGCACTAAAGGGTTTAAAAACGTGTGTTTTACACTTATAATGCTGATATACTATAAATATGCCATAGATATAGTGTATCCCCTTAGTAACAACATAATCTATGTCAAAGGGGAACGGGGGGAGGGAAATGACTTTGTGACGTCATACTGCAATTCCTAGTTGAAAACAACTGTAGACTTTAAAACTAAAGCGATAAAGCTCATTTTAGATTTGGCATAGTTAATAACAGGTTGCCTTGGTCCGTCAATGTTGAAAGGTCGAATGTATAGATAATCTGATTTGATAGTTTGAGCTTTACTATGTAGGTGATTAGATTTGGATTCGATTGTAGAGTTATTTGTGGCGAAGGTCCACATTTGCATACAAAGTAGATATTATTTTGTGTTTAGTTAAAAAAAATAAAACCTGATTGTCTACGTATGGGAAATCGTTATTTAGGTAACCAATTTTTATTACTGCATTGGATAAACCAAATTATTCTTTAGTTCACAATGTCGCTAGTTGCTTAGGTATTTACAATGTAAAAAATCTAGTTCCTATTTAGTCCACTAATTAGATAAGTTGGCATAAAAATCTGGTTTCCAAATTGGAAGAACGTTAAGTCTCCACTCGGTATATATGATTTTGTTCCTTAATCGATCGCGTTTAGGACTTAAAATCGCATTACCTAACATAGACATACAACATTGTGAATACACATTTATGTGTCATCGCCAACGCGGAAGACATGCGTTCTAAATTTAAAACTGTAGTGTGTTGTCAAACAATCAGCGCGTCTCGCTCGCACTCACGGCTATCGTGCTCTGTCTCTTTCGCGCGCGATAAGCAAGATGGCCGCCTTTCTAATCATATGGTTTTTGTTTAGAGTGAATGACCAATATTTGAAACTTGTTTTGGTGTAGACATATCGGGTTTTTGTTTAGATTTTTCTCCTACCTAGTGGATATTTTGGTAACCACGATAACTATTCGCACACCGCCGCCTTATATACTTTGCTTGACTGTCAAATCTGACAATGATCGAGATCACAGCCAAAGATCCCTCCCGTGACATCCTCAGGGTTATTTACATTGGTCTATAATAAAAAAATTGGTAGAACGATAGTTTATGCGGACGAAACCGTACTAGTGGACGCCCGCGACTCCGTCCACGTGGACTGCAGAAAAAACAAAATGTTGAAATTATCCGGGATAAAAAGTAGCCTTTATGTTAAGTGGGACTTGTCACAATATATTCCTGAAAACTGCATCGAAATTAGTCTAGCCGTTTTTAAGATTAGCGTGCACAAACATTGATCCATTACAATTTTATTAGTATAATATAGGTAGATTGTACACGCACAAATAAAAAATATTATAAGTAAATCAGTATACAGGAAAAAAATATTTTTTAAACAAAAATACATGTGTTGTTTTTCTAGACAGATGCGCACTAATCACACCTTACTTGCAAATAAAATATAATGAATTATTTACGGCAATACGCAGTTGCCTTTGTTTCATTAAATAATTGTGCGGAATAGTTGTTGCGCAATACATTATAATAATTCAGTCATTTGAGTGCAGATTTTATTTATCTTATGCTAATATTATCTATAGTTATCCCCCAACATGGAAATGAAGGTAATATTAAATAATTATTAATTGATTTTTATGTGTTGAACGTATAAGTTAGGTATCCAACTTATACGTCTTCTGAAATTAAAGAACTCTCTTTCTCGGGCGCATCCGTAAATAAATAATAAAACTTATAGTAAAACTATGAAAGAAAAGCAAGATAAATAATACAAAATGTCATCCAAGTAATTGACCCGGTAAGAGCACTGGCACGTAATGCAGAGGTCGTGGGTTTGAGTCCCACTCGGGTGAAGAATTTTTTCCATTTCTTTATTAATAATTTTATAACACAAAATGAATTGGTATTTTTTCTAGGTATGAATTTCGTAGTTTAAAATTGTTAATTTATTTATGGCATCTTATAATTTCGTTGTTTACAAAAAAAAAATGTTTATTACCACTGCTTCTTTGTTTAAAAAAATTTGAGTGTTAATGCTTAAAAACCGGGCTATGGTATTGATATTTATTATCTGTAGTTCTGTTCTATTTGAGTAAACTTTTTAAAGGACTTTTCGTGTCACATAGAAGTAGATGATGTGAAAGAGGTTTGTCAGGACCGTGGCAATTGGAGATCTCTGTCTACCCCTCCGGGAAAGAGGCGTGATTTTATACATATTTTTTGTATAGTATGTATAGGCTCACCCCTTACCACGTGGGACTTAATAGGGCAAACTGGTGAAAAGTGGGTGTGTAAGTTCCACACTTCTGCCCAACCTCTATGATGGGTTAACGGGCGTGGCTATCTATGTATGTAATATATCTTTACCTACTATGACCGTCATGTTATGTCCTCGTGTGTATGACGCAGATGGTGTACGGTTAAATGCGTTTTATGTAGCACGATAGCGAAAGCATAGCGAATGGACGATATAAAATTAGTTGCTATGGTGATTTTATTTATCTACCCAGGGTAGAGTTTATGTACTAGGGTAGCGGTGACCACATATGGCGGTGATGGTTATAACGGTGAATCGAGTTATCTATGTGTTTACCTCAGCAGTGTTAATTAGCTCTGGAAAACCGAGGCGATTTGGTTAGGTGTATGGATCTTAATGCTGGGCTGTAAAGAAGAAGGATGAAAATCGACTGCATGTAAGCGAGATGAGAATGTCGAGATGGATGTGTGGAGTTACAAGAATGGATAAAATAAGAAATGAGTATATAAGAGGAAGTCTGAAAGTTGCGCCGATCACAGACAAGTTACGAGGTAACCGTCTGTCTTGGTACGGGCATGTAAAGCGACGGGATGAAAGGCATATTTTACAGAGAGCGTTGTGCATAAGTGACGGATATAAGGGAAGATGTAGACCAAAGAAGTGTTGGATGGACTGCGTGAGCAATGAGATGACGGATGAATGGATAAAAGTACATATTGCGCCGACCCCAAATAGGAACAGGGCAGGAAGATGATGATGGACAACGTTCTAGTGACGTCATGTCCCCGCTGTACTGCGGTCGCCGTTTGACTACACCGCCATTCTGGGAAACCATCTGATCTGAGTTGATGCTGTAATGTCGTCTCTATCTTGATCAAGTTTTAGAGAGAAACGGCATCAGTATCAACTTTATTCTTTAGAATAGGCAACCTGATAGCGTTGGGTGCCCTCCGGCTGGATCAGAGGTTCCCAAACTTTGTTTCTCAAAGATCCCTTTCGGGAACAAGACAAGTGTGGGCTCAAACGGAGGAGGCCAGTGGAACACAGTATAGGCTATTTAAAAAAAAGACCCCTTTCAAAAGTTAACTGGTTTTGGTGGACCCCCTGCATGCCTAATTCATTGTAAACCAACATTTTTCACGTAGACCCCCATCGAGTCTCCTGTGGACCCCTGGGGGTCTACCTGGACCACCTTGGGAGCCACTGGGCTAGATAGACGGATGACTTAGAGGGCGGCTGGTAGTGACTGGATAGCAAAAGCGGGAGATCTAGCCTTGTGATGTGCTCTAGGGGAGGCCTACGTCCAGCTACTGCGATAGGCTGACGACGGGGCTATCTGACGTTTGGAAAAATCAGCCCTTAGTCATGAGAGTGACACTTTTTATGTCAGCATAGACTAGTAAACGCTATCGCTTATCGACGGCCTTGCAAGCTCGTGTCGATAACGCTATCGAGTCGATAAGCGTGCAGTCTCACACGCTGTGATAAGGTATATCGCGTGTTTTGAATGGGATATTTGCGGTTTTATGGTCAAATTATTGTATGGCAAGCTTTATAGGTAAATTACATAGGGCCTTAGGTACTTGTAAGCCGCGTGTAGAGTTAAGACACCGTTAAGCACGACATTTGACAGCAAAATGTATCGAATGTCTGTCAAATTAAGTGTTTATTAGCCTAACCAATGTTTAAAGTTTTTTTTTATAAGTAAAGCTCATACACACAATAGGTTTTTATATTACACAAATACAGAAGCAACAATGAAATAAGACAAACAGGGTAGAAACATAGAAACCTTACATAGAAACGTCGTCAGTGAAAATCATATATGTACAATGTACATACATACATAAAAAAATCACGCCTCTTTCCCGGAGGGGTAGGCAGAGATCACGGGTCTCCATTTGCTACGATCCTGACACACGTCTTTCGCTTCATCTACTTTCATGATATTCTTCATGCACGCTCGTCGGTTTAGGATACCCTTGACCTGACCTTTCTTTAGAATTTCACCAATTTGATCGGCCAAAGTCCGGCGTGGTCTTCCCCTTCCAACCCTTCCATCAAACTCTTCCGTTGTGCACTTTCTTTGTCAGTCTCCTTACACTCACCCTCTCCACGTGCCCAAACCACTTACAACATTAATTACAGAAGAGCCGTACCTTCTAGTACGAGTTTACTCTGTGGTGTTCCCGAAATACACAATATCAGCCTATCACAGTCCACTGCTGGACGTAGGCCTCCCCCAGGGCACGCCACTAGGCTGCTTCTATCCTGTTCCCGAAATGTGGTAGTCATAACTATGGTTTTTTTATCAACCGCGCACGTGTTTCCAGTCACCAATGCGAGCATGGCAATGACAGAGATTCGGAACCCGCGCGCGACGCGTCTTTTGGACAACTCGTGGAAGTGGTGCTACCATTGCGAAAGTAAAATGAACTTTATTACGTTCAACACGAAACGTCAAAATAAGCGATAAGACCCCGCGTGAATTTAAACGCCATGCTTGCAACCGCGGGTTATATATCGCGCACAGCGGGTTTCAATCTCAGCTTGAAGTGTGAAACGTCATTTTGTCTAGAATTTTGACATTTAGGCGCCACAAAAAGCGCGAAATACGTGAGTCGCGGACGGCATGCTACTGGTGCTGGAAGGAGAGCCCCACGTTTAGCATAGCGGAGACAGATTTAAATTATCAGTGACAAGTTGCTAGCTAATCGCCTAAACGTCCCTGAGTTCCTTAGTCGACTCTTACGACATGCACGGAAGGAGATGCAGCCGATGTGTTCTAGTGAAGCCCCGCATCAGAACAGGACGATGGGTTTTCGTAGCGAAGTCTAATAACTCTAGTAACTCTAGTAACCTATAAATGTATCAAAATTAATCGCGTCTTAAAAATACTTTGGAATCTGGGTTACGGAAACTCGAGTGAAAGTGAATGTTGGACTGTGGACGCCGTAAGTTTAGTGTCAGCTATGTTATATACAGATATCTATACTTCTATACCAATATTATAAAGAGGTAAAGTTTGTAATTATCCGGGATAAAAACACTTTCCCGGGATCAAAAGTAGCCTATATGTTAAGTGCACAAACGCACAGGGACAAAATTCCTAAAACCTGTCACAATATATTCCTGAAAACATTTTTTTATATGTAATAGATAGATGCATCGAAATCAGTTCAGCCGTAATTACCTTTTTGAGATTAGCGTGCACAAACGCACAGTTTCCAAAATATTACAAACCGACAAACAGACAAACAGACTATGAAAAAAAATTATTCTTTTGCGTACTATTGCGCATAAACTTACTTTATTTAATATATTGGTGAAGCAACTAAAAAACATCCTGTATATATAACATATTATCCTCTCCTATCGAGGCCCCAAAAATATTCACCCAGCAACAGTTTTCTCACGCCCTTCCTTTGTCTCTATATCTTCCATGTACTATATAATAAAGCTTTTTAAAAAAAATTTAAGACAGCGATCCGTTACATTTTTTTTATATGTAATAGATAGATGGGTATCAGCAACCCACCCGTGCGAATCCGGGGCGGGTCGCTAGTAAAACATTAATCGGAAAGACATAACAAGTCGATTCCCAGTAATTACCTTGATATACTGTACACATATATATATATATATATAACATATTATCCTCTATCCCAACTTCATGGTCGAGGCCCCAAAAATATCTAAAGAGGTCACCCAGCAACAGTAAGTAGGCCAGAGGCTGTGCGGGGTCAAGGGCTGTGAAACGCCCTTCCTTTGTCTCTAAGGGATGAGGGCTGGTCGAGGATTTGCCTGTACCTGATTAAATAACTATATAAAAAGACCCTTAGCCTCCGTTATATGAAAATAGAGCGTGATATACTACTTCACTATCACGACGTATTTATAAAAATTTACGTAAAAAAAACCTTTTTAAAAACAAGCTTTTATTTAAATGCGCTAAAAAGAAAAAATAAACTTTTACACTAAAACTTTTACTGTTAATTTATAACGTCATTTCAAATTTAACACATTTGACACAATTTATATGTTATAAAAGCTTGTCGCGACATTTAAGTACTCGTATTTTGGATTTAGAATGACGTCACACTGTTAATCATGCATTGTCATCCGAACTGAACGTGCTCACCAAATTTCAGCCCAATCGGTTGAGGGCAAGTGCATTAAAATTGAGTTGTAAGATTTCACCCGAACAAACATACATTGCAAGTTAAATAAAAGCTTGTAAAAATAAAACAAGTCGCTTTCTGCGTCTGTGCGTATGTACGAGTATGCTTAGATCTTTAAAACTACGCAACGAGTTTTGATGCGGTTTTATGTGGTTCAAGAGGATGGTTCATATGTGTAACTAGGGACTTGCCCCGGCTTCGAACAGGTGCAATGCCGCCTAGTAAGTTTATTATAAATGAGAAAGTTTGTGCGGATGGATGTATGTGCGTTCGTGTGTGTACGTTACTGTTAGGTACTCTTTCACGCAAAAACAACTAAACGGATTGTGATAAAACTTGCCAGGTGTATAGCTTATAGGTACATCTGAATAACACATTGGCTATTAAGTTCACTCAAGCCCAAATGCGACAAGTTGTTTAGACTCTCTAGCTAGAGCGTGCCAAAAATAATAAACACAAAATCAAAAACATAACCCCTTTTCTGCCGCTGTCGGGTTAAAGCAGGAAGGTGGTTCTAACATCATAACAAAGCTGACCCGGTTTAAATATAGGCTGTTTCACAATCCAGCGGTGCAGCAGCATGCTTTTAATATACGCTAAATAGGTCGAAATGGAGTTTACATTTACATTTTGCACACTGTGTGAAACATATATTTTATTTTTATTTATTCTACAATTTCAGGAAGACCAACAGCTATCTATTCTATGCATATAATAAAAATGTAACATATCGCAGTCTGTACATGGAAGATATACGAGAAAAAAGATATCCAAAAGAATGATTTTTAGGATTTTTGTCAGTTTGTCGGCTTGTTGGTTTATCTGTGCGTTTGTGCACGCTAATCTCAGAAACGGCTGAACCGATTTCAATGCCGTTTTCAGGAATATATTGTGACAGGTCCCACTTAACATATAGGCTACTTTTTATCCCGGGAAAATGTTTTTATCCCGGATAATTTCGACATTTTGTTTTTTCTGTAGTCCACTAGTTGTTAATAAGGACAATAATCGCACTTTGACCTACTTTTGCATCTGACCTAACCTACTGACCTGACCTTATATACATTTGTATGTTGGACAGTTCCTTAAACGTCAGTTTTGTAATCCATTTACCCCACTGCGCGAAGCGTAAAGGTAAGGTTATGAGTTTAACGTGAGCTCATTGCAAATCAATTTTTTGGCCGCCTCTATTGAGCAATATACTAGATACGCCTGTTTTCCGGAAACAGGAGAGCAATATGTATTTAAACACTGGTGGACGCCCGCGATTTCGTCCGCGTGTTTTGCAAAATGTCTAAATTATCCGGGATAAAAATATTTTCCCGGGATAAAAAGTAGCCTATATGTTAAGTGGGACCTGTCACAATATATTCCTGAAAACTGCATTGAAATCGGTTCAGCCGTTTCTGAGATTAGCGTGCACAAACATTGATACGTTACAATTTTATTATATGTACCTACGAGTATATAGGTAGATAGATGATTCGATTCACAAATTTTATGGACACGTTGAAAATAGCAGTCTACGAGTATTTTCATAGCTTTTCGCTTAACCGAAGGGTTATCCGTTCCCTTCTGTTACACCCTGTAAATTATTTTACATTACCTTTTAGTGAAATAACCCTTCTATTACACTCAATAACATTCTATTTACCCTACTGCGCCAGAAGGATGGTTTTTGCGAGTGTATGTTTGTATTTATTGTGTTTGACACGTTCTGGAGCCTGAACGCGGTGTCGCATTTGCGCTTGAGAGGTATCATTCGATTCGTCTGAGAATGACACTGGGTCAACATTCTTGTCTTGACTGGTCTCTTTCTTGCTCAAAGGGGTAGGCAGCGATCACGGAACTCCACTTTCTACGGGCCTGACGCATCTCTTTCGCTTCATCTACTTTTATGAAATTCTTCATGCACGCTCGTCGCTGTAGGGTACTCTTGACCTGACCTTTCTCTAGAATTTCGCCAATTTGATCGGTAAAGTCCGGCGAGGTCTTCCCCTTCCAACCCTTTGTCGGTCTACTTTCATTCATCCTCTCCACATGCCCCAACCACTTCTACATATCCTTCTCAATCTTTGTCACAACATCCTCATTTATGCCACTTTTCTTCCTGATTTTTAAATAAAATGAGACTATTTTATTTACAGATGCACAGTAGCGACTCGGCGCCCCCGCCGGCGCCGGTGGGAACTAACCTTCTTCTGGAGCTGGGCCACCTCATCATCAGGTCGAGGAGTTGCAGCCAGCCGCGCGGGCAGCACGAGCGGCTGCTGCAGGCGAAGCTGTTAAACGCCAAGCCTTCCACCAGCCAGGTGGGTTTGCGTTTGCGGGTCGGCATCGCGTTTGCTGGAGGCGTTCGATAGATGGCGCGCTGAATGGTGTTTGCGAGTTGGTGCAGCTGGTGGTTACTAGATGGCGCTGAATAGATGTTTAATGTGGAACGCTGCTGCAGGCGAAGCTGCTGAACGCCAAGCCTTCTACCAGTCAGGTAAATTTCGATGTATGTACCCGATCTCATACAAAATCGATCCTAAATAGTGTCTCCACGTCAACAACGTATTATGGTATGTTTTTGTTATTCTTTAAAACGATATAAGTAAGTAGACCATAAAGTAGACTATTATTTAATTCTGATTAAAACTTTATTATTCTGCGATCTGGAATATTTCGGCATCGTGGAACGTGACGCCGTCATCATGCTTGATTACGGCGTATTGTATCTACGGTATATTTGATCTAAGTTTCCATCTCATCATATTTGACCGTTCATTTATCATGTCATGGTTTTTTACAACATTTCCACCAATCGCGGTCAGACATCACGTCATTTAAACAGCGCGTCAAATGAAGGCTTCGTATTTTCGTCAACGGTTTGACAACTTTACGAACATCGCTGTCGATAGAAATATTGGTACATATTTAATTGTATCAGGCGTCACTATTCGGAAGTTCAAATTTCCATTGAGGGGTCGCCCTCAATTAAAAATTTTAATCCGAAAAAAAGTTTTCGGCTTAGCAGCTTAGCTATGTATTTATGGTTGCATGCTAGGTGCTTGGATCTGGCTTCTCATTGCGACAGTAGTGTCTTGTGTTCGTGATCATGAGTCGGCAGATCCGAGGGTCAGCGGAGGGTGTAGGGCCCGGTGGTGGGCGACCCCTCAATGGAAATATTGGTACATTGTCTAAGTTTCTATTTTGTCCAATTTTCAGGTCAACGTGCCCGTCAAACAGGATGAAGACTTGAAGGCGGTGCAGGATGACCTGAACAATCACGTGCACGCGCTGTGGAACGAACAGATCCCGCTGTGCATTGAGGTAAACGATTAATCACCATTAATCTACCCCCTCGTGATTAATGAGGGCGGCGATTAATTTATTAAATACGATTAATATTGTGATGCCCTCAATTTGTGTAAGGCAGTAGGGGATACTATAGCCGTTTACGAGCAGTAAAACTTCAAGAGAGCTGTTATTGATGGCAAATTATCGAGCATAACTAAAAGGACTTGTGTCTGGTACTGTAATTTCTTTTAAAATTTATATGGCTCTTTACATTCTATTAAATTAGCAGTGCGAATATATGCAGAGTACATTGATTCCGCAGCTCAGAGCTAACGTAAGTCACAACGAGTTGATGCGAGTCACATCCTGAGCTATAGTAAGTCACCGCGAGCTAACGTGAGTCACCGCTTACATTTTATAGGTACTTCTAGCGCCGGACTGCGCCGATTGCTACTCGTCGATGAGCCGAGTTGAGTCCGATTCTACGTACGACAGGCTTCATACGCAGCAACGGGGGCTTTTACTCGAACGATGGACTATGAGGGCGTTGATTAATAAGTGAGTATATTTTGAGGGCATCGATTAATAAGTGAGTTTATTTTGAGGGCGTCGTTTAATATGTTAGTGAATTTTGAGGACACTGATTAATAAGTGAATATATTTTGAGGGCGTCGATTAATAAGCGTTTGAATATCTAACCAATGCATGTTGAGGGCATTTATTAGGTGGGCCGATTGCCGCACTAGGCTTCTGTGTAGACGCGTTTAGTGTAATATGCTCGAGGCGCGAAACAAAATGCACGAGCGCTTTTGAGCATAACAGTCGATTGCTCGGGTGCCCAAGCGTTTGCCTCGACCAAGTGTTCCGCGGCAATTAAAAAAATAGTATTATTTCCAGGGTACTGATTAATAAGTGAGTATATTACTAACTAACCAACCCGCCTGTCCAGCGTAGTGACTATGCCCATTGGGCAAAGACCCCCCCTATGGCAGTAGCCTTGTGGCGTGCCCTGGGGGAGGCCAACGTCCAGCAGTGGACTGCAATAGACTGATATGATGATGATTATGTAGCTATGTGGATCTAACGTTTAGATTTAAGATATATCTCTTGTCCACCTTATTCTACAGCTCCTAACCCAGGGGTTCCCAAACTTTTTTCCTCATAGACCCCTTTCAAAAGTTAACTGGTTCTGGTGGACCCCCTACAGGCCTACACCACATATAAATTAATTGTTAATTATTTACCCCCATTTTTTCACGCCAACGTAGACCCTGGGGTCCACCAGGACCACTTTGGGAACCACCGCCCTAACCTATCTAATTTTAGTGGAATAATAGCACAGCATTATCATATTCCAGGTCACACGACACGCCAACGTTCATCACATCCCAGTGGCTGCTAAACGCGGTGCGCTCACAACTCCACTTCTCACAGCTGTCAGCTTGGCGCGACACCATCCAAGTGTGCAGGGACGACACGCAGCGCAGGTGGGTTTGTGAGTTGGTGTCGTGTTTGCGCGGGGCGTTCGATAGATGGCGTTGATTGGCGTTTGCGAGTTGGTGTCGTGTTTGCAGGTGGAGGTCACTAGATGGCGCTGATTGTACGTTTAATGTGGAAGGGCAGTAGTGCTTGTGATTGAATTGTTTCATAGTAGTTTAATCTTATAATGATCTGTATATTTGTCAGTTCTGTGCTGATGCGGGGCTTCACTAGAATACATCAGCTGCATCTCCTTCCGTGCATGTCGTAAGAGTCTACTTCTACTAAGGATCTTGGACATTCTCTCAGGCGATAAGCCAGCAACTTGTCGCTGATGATTTACATCTGCATCGCTATGTTAAAGGTGGCTTTTGTGATTCCGCAGAAGGCTAATTTCGGGAATACAGCCGTGTCTATATGTCTCTATATTTACGGTTGTTAGGGTTAGGTTAATGTCCGTTATTCCGCCTGCCCTTGTAACGCACTTTAGCAAAAATCATTTAAGGTATTTAAATGTATAAATTTCTGTCTCTTTCCAATTTTCTGATTACAAACCGTAAACTTTCAGGCGGAAGCTAAGCCACGAGAATTGCAACATCAAAAAGCTCGAATCTAACTGCGACGACAAGGATCTAACCGAAAACGAAAATGCTAAACTAAACATCGTATATTCCATAAAAATACCGGGCGAAAGTTACAAAATGGCTGAATTCGCTAAACCACCAACACACCACACCTTCCCTGGCACCGATATTGGCAACAACGTTTACCTTAAAGTCACGTTAGATAGTCTCCCGCGATTGGACGAAATACCGGTCATAAAATGCAGCTGTCAAAACGGAAAACCGAATAAAGATATAAACGACGATTTGATAGGCAAGTTAAATGATCTCAGCATTAGTAGAATTGAGCCGACAATTAATTCTAACATAGGTAGCTCAACTAGACGGCTTTCTATTGTCAGTAGTGCCGGATCGACTGAATACGTGATTACTAGCGAAAAAGAGAAAAAGAATATAGTTGACGATAGAATGCATACGCCGTGCAGTGAAAACGGCAAACATAAGTGCAATTGTGACGATGAATCCGACAGCAAAGATAATCATAGCGCTTCCAATAATGTAGAAATCGAAGTCGACGATAAAAGGTTAAAAGAATTGGCTAAAAGTAAACGGAGATTACGTAAAGAAAACAAACTGAAAAAGCTTAATGACAGCACATCGTCAGAAGGGGATAAAGTCAAGGAAACTCACACTTCAATACCAATATTACAAGCTGCAAGATTCGATAGGTTCCGAGCAATAGGCTGTTACAGAAACCAGACATATTTGACGTTGCCAGCTAGTAGAATGGAGACAAAATCCCCTTTTATCGATTCGGCAAATGTAGCTCCCGTTGAAATTAAAAAGACAAACACAATAGCGACTCAGACTGATGATTTGGTGTGCGATTGCGGTAATTTGCTCTCGGTGAAATGCGATCTATGCACCGAAAGGGGTATGGTCAGATCGGAGGCAAACTACAATTTGAATGAAGCAAGTTTGCCATCCGACAAATTGCTATGCGCGATCGAGCGCTGTAAAGATAACGGGGCGCGTCGCAAATTCGACGAGCTCGAAGACTCCAAATGTGATATAAAAAAGTGTGATATAGATATTAGTTGTAAAAATGAGGGTTTGATTAAGAGACCTAAGCTGAAGAGGTTTATGACCCGCGTAGATCGTATAGTGAACGATAGATATACGGTTAAGGATGATATAAGAGACTTGCATCTCAATAATGATGATACGGTGTTTAGTACGTTGAACAGAGACGCTAAGAGGCAGAAGACGTTTTCTATAAATGAGGATGATTTTGTGACATATGAGAAGTGCGATTACGGGACGTTTGACCGATGTGAGACGGAGTCACCGGTCACGGTGGATGGTGACGGATTCAAGTTTCCGGATCCGAAGAAGGCTCAGGATGGAAATGTGCCGTCTCCTACTGAAATGGATAGGTAAGGTGTCTACGTTTTTAGATATATGGTTTATGCTCCACTTTATGTATTTTTAACCGACGTTACTTTTTTATGTACTTCTAGTATATACATATGTATGTCCTCAGTACACTCTAAAGTTCTGGCTACCCCATTTCGGGAAAAATTGAAAATGCAATTAAGGGTTTCCGGGGCAGCAGCGTCTCCCGTGTTGACAATATAGTCCGAAAATCACGCTGCGGTCACCAACCCGCCTGCCCAGCGTGGTGACTGTAAAACCGTCCTGTGGCAGTAGCCTTGTGGCGTGCTTTGGAAGAGGCCTACGTCCAGCAGTGGACTGATATGTATAGTCTACATTTGCGGCCCAAATTGTGGGCGAGGAAGCGCTGCCGGCCCCACCGGGCCACTAGTTATTGGTTATTCCATGAGTCTTTCCATATAGTATGGAGAATTCCTACACAACTCAGGAATGTTCATACAATCTTGAAAAATAAAAATATAAAATTATTAATAAAGAAATGGAAAAAATTCTTCACCCGAGTGGGGATCGAACCCACGACCACTGCAAACCGCGCCAGCCGCTCTAACCACTGAGCGGGTCAATAAAAATATGATGTCGAGTCTCAAATTTTGGAAATAGATTCTCTATAGTGGGCGATTCATATAGCTTTTCGCTTAACATACCCTTTCTGTTACACCCTGTAGAAACATCCATGACTCGGAAATAAACATCGATATTTATCATATCAACGTGATTCGAACCCAGGACCTATGGCGTTGCAGGCAGGGTCACCACCGACTAGACCAATCGGCCGTCAAAACTTAGTACTAACGAGTACATCAGCTGTGTATGTTTTGCGGCGAAAATAAGAACTTCACGTTTATCTTCCCCCAGATTCCGTTGGCGTTTCGACAGTGCTGCCTCCATGGTATTCCACACCCGTACAGGTTTGCCCCTGACGTCAAGCCCCGCCCCCTTGCGAAGGGGCACCAACTGCTTCGATTTCGATGACAGCATCAACTCTGTTAGCGGGATTAAAAGGTGACTTTTTCTCTGCTAGTTTTCTTGGTAGTTCCATGTTTTACGGTAGATGGCGTTGTTATTATAAACACTATCATTTTTATTATTATTCTATTTTTTTTATTCCGAATTAAGGTGTTTAGTAAACAAATGTTTTGATAACATTAAATAGTTTTAAATAACAACAAAGAAATTCGACGTGGTGGATTGCTTAACTTATTGTAAAGTAATCTCTACATAATGTATGAAATTGGGTGATTGAAAATGGTATTCTTCCGTGATTATTTTATCTTAAATTTTCTAGTGGTATTCACAATTTTCATTATTAACTTTCAAAAGATTATTATTTATCGAATGATCATCTCTCTCGTCCATCAATCGACCTGTATTTTCAGTATTTTTATTTATTTATAGATAGATAGAGAGAGAGAGAGAGAGAGAGAGACAGATGCAAGAGTAGGATAGAAGGGCTCTGGGTCTATATCTATTTTATATTGTTTTTCCTACATACATTAAGTATTAATATAATACCCGCAGTGCCCTGTTCCTGTCCCCGCCCGCCCCCGCCCCGCGCCGCCCCGCCCCGCGCCGCGCCACCACCAGCCGCGGCCTGCTCGGTAATGTACCTTATTACTAGTGTACTATGGTTTATAATGCTTTAGCAATGTTTTACATGTCAGTTTTTACGTTATGTATTGCGGAGCCATCTATCGGATGCAGGAAAGGACCACAATCGAATGCGAAATCCTAGAACGCGATATCGAAGTTTCTCACAATGATTGGAATATATACATGGGTCAAACAATAACTAGTGGCCCGGTGGGGCCGGAAGGGCTCCCATTTTCACCATCCCCACAATTGTATGTAATTTGTATGCGACAACGCGATTTTTGGTTCTATCTATTTAAAATTTTGCATAAACATATCTTGAGAAAACTTGAGAGGTATCTACAAGTTCTCACGAGAACTAAAGTAAATTGTGTGTGTCCGTTAGTTTACTTATATCCGTAGGGTCGTTCGAAGAATCAATGTTAGAAGGTCGTTTCAATGCCAAATTTAAACCTTTCCGGCCCCCTGATTACCTAATTTGCAATAGCAAAGCCGAAGCAAAGCGGAAAATTGTACAAAATTCGCCATTTTACGTAATACGAATTTGACAAGCAATCAGCGATTTTTGTACAATTTTCTCTATCGCTTTGCTTTTGCTAGTTACGTAATAAGGGGTGTATCTGTGTTATTAATGTAGGTTGCCATTAATAGGGTCTCCCCCGTATTACCTGACTAGCAAAAGCAAAGCGACAGCGAAAATTGTACAAAAATCGCTGATTGCTTGTCAAATTCGTATTACGTAAAATGAATTCAAAGGAACCTTGACATTTCAAGGCGAATATTGTAAAATATTCGCTATCGCTTTGCTTCGGCTTTTCTATTGAAAATTAGTTAATCAGGGGGAGGGTCCTTCGAACAGTCAGCCCTCAAAGATCGTCTAGCCGCAGTATTCATCGTGACAAACAAACTTCTTTACAAACGTGTGTTTTAATATAGACTGCTGTTCATCTGTGGAGGTTTCCGGCCCCACCGGGCCACTAGTTATTATTGTTTGGCCCATGTAGATATTCCATTGTTGTGAGAAACTTTGATATCGCGTTCTAGGATTTGTAAGTTCGATCCCAGTCACGGGCCTGTACCAATCAATTTATTTCATGTACAGATTTTAATGTTGCAAAATTGTCACTTAGTTCGTGCCTCGGAAAGCACGTAAAACCGTTGGTCCTGCGTCTGATCCCATCGGACTATGAGAGTGACGGAATAGAGAGTGCATCTGTGTTTGCGCACACACTTGTGCACTATAATATCTCCTGCGTACCTGACAAATCTCCGTAGAGATTGGTCACCTTGGCTGATATACGGTCGGAGATCATCATTGGACTGTGATTCTGTCTTGCGTCCGATAGTTACATTCAAAGGTCCTCTGAAGGTACCACTTTCAGACATTAATATAGGTTTGCTTGCTATAAACGGATTCTTCGAAGAGTCAGCCCTCAAGGGTCGTTTAGGGTCGGTTTTCATGGGATTTTTCGAAGAACCAGTGTTAATATAAGTGAATATCTACAGGGTCTTTCGAAGAATCAGCCCTAAAGGGTCGTCTAGAAGCGGTATCGACGGTGGTAGGTTTCCACGCAGACGTGGGTGCGTCGGGTGCCCTGGTCGCCCCTCGCCGTCGGTTACCTGTCACTGTGTTCTTCTATGCGCCGGGAGGGACTAATGCTCCTTATATGGTGAGTTTTAATATGCTTTCATCATCATCATCTTCAGCCTATTGCAGTCCAGAAGAAAGAAGAAATAGATGACTCCCCAGGGCACGCAGTATATAGTGAGAAGAATTGTATTTAACTGCCACAGGGGGGTTATGCCCATAAGTCGCCCCGCTATATATATAAGTGGTGATTATATAAGTGGGCAGGCGGGTTCGAAGAACTGACCGCAGTGGATTTTCGGAGTTCTATGTTGATCAGTATCGAAGGCGCTGCTGCCCACCTCCCGGAAATTAATACGATACCCACGGGCAGACAGGTGGTGCCGGCACCACGCGGCACGGTAATATGCTTTAATAGGTGTTCCGATCGGAAGAAATAGATGACTAACACGCAGTATATAGTGAGAATGAATTGAGCTAGTATATATAGAAGGAGTAGGGAAGCAACGTATAGGTCATTTTAAAACATTGTTATAAAAACCTCGAGAGACTATTTGACAAGTAAGTGACTACCATCATAGAAGAAATTAAATAGTTGTTATACGAGTTTGATAATTGTCGACATTTTAGACTGTATAAATTTTCATACAAAAATTTCAAAAATATGTTCATTTATAACCTCCAATGAAGAATAAGTGCTTAATGCTGTACAAATACTGAGGCGCGCTGCGTTCGCAAAAACGTAATCTTTTCGTAAAGTGATGCCAATAAATAATAGCTTACGAACGCCAAAAATACAAACAACAATTTTTTATTGAATTGTATTGTAATATAATACCTCTGTAAATTAATTAACAATTGATTGTTCTTAATGAAGTAAAATTGTAAAAAATACCAATCATTTTTAAAATAGGTCGATAGGGAAGAGCATTTCTTCCTCCATGGCAACATTTGGCAAACGAACTGTCACTTTTACTAGGTCTCTCATTATGGAAACCCCCATTGTTAGGTATTTACTTATAGTTTCTCCTCTCCGTACAGTGTTATAGCGCATGGAGAAAGGAAGAGGTTAGTTTGTCTCTCACTCATAGTCCCACACTATCATAGGCCATAGAGAAAGCAAACGTATCTGTGACGAACCTCTATCACCATCGAGAAATGTTACTTTTATCTACGATAGAACCACATGGTGCCACTTCTGACCAATTTTGAGGGTACAGTTGAGATGTACAAGTTCGGTTAGTAGTGACAGGTGGTCAGCCCATCGCCTACAAAACACCAAGACCCTCTTGTCCCTCTACTGACTTGTACAGTATGCCCGGGAAGAGAAGCAGTTGTAGTATTATACGTTTTTTTTTCACTCCCAGAGCAGCATAGAAGTTACTTTATCGTTAAAACGAAAAATGTTCTTATTCCGTAGCTTTATTGTACACAGTCTTCACAAATACAGTTTATCACAAAGAAGATAAGCAGTAAAAGAGAGATTTCTTCTAGCAAACCAATCGTGAAAGATGCAATAATAAATGTTATTTCCTTGTCCCCAGGGCCACATAAACCTAGGCTCGGAAGGTTATCGCGTGTCTCGCTCTGGCACGATACAGGTGTCTCTGTTCAACCCTCACGGCACGCTTGTGAAGATGTTTGTTGTTCTTTACGATCTGACGAGTATGCCTAATAGTGCACGGACGTTTTTGAGACAGAGGTAAGTTGGAAACACTACAAATACCTATACATACATACAAAACGGCCTAAAGACTTTATTACAATTACATTGCACGGGTGCAATGCTGATTAGACGTGTGCGCCGATGATACATAATCGGCGGCGGCGGCGTGATTTCGGCGCGAAGAATTGAGATATATCTCCGTAGTTTTTATTTGAGGTAGGTAGGTACCCGATGCGCCTATCCGCTGGACCGTCAAAAGTGGGCAGTCTAATTGATGTGCTGTGCTGTGCACCGGAGCTGTACCTACCCTGTTTGGACTTCCAAAAGTATACAGGAATAAGTCGTGCTTGTCATGTCTGCGCATGTCAAAGTCATTTAAAGACTTGTAATGGCTGTTGAACAAATATCATCACCTTATTACCTATTTATTAGGCTAGTTTGGCCTAAAATTGGTTTTCAAACTTTTAAAGTCGCGCCGATTTCACGCCGAAAAGCAAATCGACGGCGGCGGCTTGATGAAAAAAGCCGGCGGCGGCGGCGCACACGTCTAATGCTGATACTATACATATAAACCTTTCTCTTGAATATCTAGCTATTTTAAAAGTCTGTACCAAATCCGTTGCGCAGTTTTTAAGATCTAAGCATACATAGGGACAGAGAGACAGCGGGAAGTGACTTTGTTTTATAATAATGCGAGTATGTACCTATAGTGATACCACAGATATGAGTGATACAGAGTGACTAGAACCTATTTCAGCCCCCTGATTACGTAAAAGCAATCAATCATTTGACAAGCAATCAGCGATTTTTGCACAATTTTCGCTATCGCTTTGCTTTCGCCAGTTAGGTAATAAGGGGGCGTGTCATGATGTACCTACTTACGTTGTATTTTAAAATGAGTAACTATTTATTTGTCAAGTTGAATTTACTGAGAGAGCGAGGTCTTTAGTGTGTAATTCAGTTCTTATTATGCATTTCCATTTAGATACGATAGCTTAAGGTGACAAATAGGATGTACTTTCGCTTTTTTTTTAAATGAAAATAGTCTTAAATTACGTGAACGTGTAAGTGATAGTCCCGTCCATGAACGTAATGCTGTCACCGCACAGATTGAAGCACCGTAATGGCAGCGCGTGAGGCACGTGTGCGTGTTTTCTTACTATGGTTTGTATGTGTGGGTGGATAACGCGTCAATACACATCCCTACTCCACGGAATATCGTTGCCGAGCTTACTGTGAATGCTTCACTCTGTGTAGTCACAACTCGTGGTCCCTTCATTGATCTTTCCCTCTTTATTCCCAGAACTTTGTACATGCCGGCCGGAGCGGAAGCCCCCTTGCCACAACAACATCACAAATGGCTGCGCTACCTTATACATCTCAGGTTAATCTTTATATATATAAATCTTCTGTTCGTGTCATAGAGGAATAAGATGTAGACATAGAGTGCTAATGTCATACTAACAGTTTCGATGCACCATTAGACTTTTCGGTGCCTCACAATTCCAGTCCTTGACACTTAGATTGAATTACTATACGATACAATACATTAGTAACTTGTAGAATTTTCATTCTTTTATTTCCTATTTTATTTTCTGACCTTACACATTAAAAAAAACCCCACGGGATCAGACCGGAATCTGAAAATTGTTTTGGTATCAGACCGGAATTTGTTGTGGATTTAAAGTAAAAAGGGATTAGTTTAAGGGATCGGACCGAAATAGATCATTATTTTAATTGAAGACCAAGTCGCGGGGGTCCGCTACTTTTAAGTATATTTTGTATAGATATGCATACTGTTATTGCATATATACAGATAACAATTACTTTTTCCTTATTACAGATTTATGACGTCAAAATCAGGCAAGCTCTACCTTCACACGGATATCAGAATAATCGTGTCGAGAAAATCCGATCTCGACACCGCCACGGCACATTCCATATTCCGCCCAATTCCGACCAATCAGAGCAAAGATAATCCTGATTCGTCATCATCGACCAATCAGGTGTCGAAAACGGCCAATAATGACAGCGGTTCGACCAACCAGAACGGACCAAGTAAGCCATTGGAAATGAAGGATATAGGCTATGAAAATCAGAATAGCGTCTCTTATGAACTGAGGAGTTTTACTTACGCTCCAGACAATCCTAGATATTCGCCTCGATAGTTTTAGCTTAAGAGCTAGTAATGTAGTATTAAATTTTATTATAAATAGTTGGTAATAGATGGCTCCTTTTTTCTCGAGATTCGTGTGCTTTTTGCCTTGTGACATTTGTTTTCGACAATGGCAATTTTTTAAAAGCGCGCCCAAGTTAATGACGTCAAAACAGCTTTTTTGCAAGGAAAAAACTAAGATACACTTATGTTATTTGACTTCTTTTAAATGCGGGATTGGGTACCTAGATGACAAGTAGTGTATTAGACGAAAAAAATGTTTTTTTTTCACATCAAGGTTGAAAAAACATATCCCAACTAACAGATTTTTTTTTTCAAACGTGTCAAAAAATTATATATTGTGTTATAACCTACTTGTCTCGTGTTAAATGGAATTTAAATAATTTATAACTTTAGATATCGCCCGGGAAAAAGCAAATAATTCAATTGACACCTCATTCATTTACGTACGATGAGTAAATATAAAAAGACTGACACAGTGGTCTGTAATGCCGGGGCCACACCAACGGGAAATGCCGTTGATTAACGCGTTTACGTTCAGTGAACACTAACGTTTAGTGAACGTAAACGGTTTAATCAACGGCATTTCCCGTTAGTGTGGCCCCGGGATTAGAAGTAAATTTTGACGCCTATGTTTTGTTTTTGAATAATAGTGCTTTTATGGGACACAACTTGACTAAAGTGACTAATGGGAAAAAATAATTGGGGCAAGAGTTACTCTGGGGCTAAAGCAACAATGGGCCAAAAGCAACTATGGAGCTAGTGTAGTTATGATGGTGCTGTTTAGGGATTTAGGTGCTGGAGACCCTGGACCGCGAGGTAAAAATAGGAAGTACTGTCAAAGAAAAGTTACCTGTGTTTTCTCTTCTTTCTTCTTCCGCGGGAATCTCTCGTAGGGTTTTGGGGTTCACAGTTCACTATAGTCCACTTTTAGGGTCAGGGCACTCTGATTGGGTAAGATCAGTTTGTCACACACGAAAATTCACCTGTCGAGACGCGAGCTCGGTACCGGGGTGTTTGGGCAACTGTCAAATACGGAACTCAGCGCTGACGGCGCTCGCGGCGAAGAGAGACAAAACGATTAGAAGAGGGAGAAACAATTATAGTTTTAACAGGGGCTATAGTAACTATGGGGTTAAATCAGCTACATTAAATATTGTCCTTATTTTCTGCTCTCTTTCGGTAAACTTTATAGAAACCCATCTTATCAGGTTTTACTTCTTTGGCTGCCTCTCCACCAGAGATACTCGTATGCTATGCACAGGTTCTATGGAAGATGATTGCTGGATTTGATTTGATATCGACCAATCAAATTGATTGACATCACAGACCAGTGGTTTCCAAAGTGGTCCAGGTGCAACCCCAGGGGTCTACGTTGGCGTGAAAAAATTGGGTTTCACAATTAATTTGTATGTGGAGTAGGCCTGTAGTGGGTCCACCAGAACGAGTTAATTCTTGAAAGGGGTCTATGAGAAAAAAAGTTTGGGAACCCCTGTCATAGACCAATGAATATGATTGATGAATATCACATGCATCCATAGTAACGTAACATAAGCACATCCGTTTTAAAGAATAATTCCTATGCCTGATTTCGGAACTAACATTTTTTGTATTCAGCGACAAAGAAA
Organism: Carposina sasakii; assembly: GCA_014607495.2. Taxonomy (NCBI): domain Eukaryota; kingdom Metazoa; phylum Arthropoda; class Insecta; order Lepidoptera; family Carposinidae; genus Carposina; species Carposina sasakii. The sequence goes on along the minus strand of CP053176.1, from coordinate 6,648,984 downwards.
ATGTGGTCGTATACATAGTAACTAGCGCCATCATCCATCGGAACTATTCCTATGAAACGGACAGAAGAATGCAGTTTTACAATTCCGCTGTTTAATTTTTTTTTAAACTTTGTCGGGTAAAAGAAATTGTGACTCAAAACGAATCTCGATTTAAAAGTGATGCGTTCTCATATAGATTTATTTTTTAATAATAACTACATTGCTATCTCTTTCTACGTTGGTCTCTTAGTGCCTCTCATGTACGTATTGTCAGTTGTTTGCGTTTAAATATAAATGTATGTACTAAAAATAAAAAGAATATATTTTTTGGTTTTTTATATTTGACCTTGTTTTATTTAAGTTAGGGCTGAATTTTCCGTTTTTGGCTATTGGTGATTTGGCCATTATGTTATTAGTGAAGTCGTCTATCATCTCCACTCTTTGAGGCCATATTTGCAGAATACATAGGCCTACACATAATTCATAGGCCTGTGTTATCAAAATGTGCTAGGCCGTATGAGCAGAGGCGGCTGAGGCGGCTGCTGACATTTTTATAGTGTTGAGTAGGACATACAAGAGGCACTTCATTTGTCCCGGTGACGTCAAAATGTAAGACGAAATTTTAAATTGTACTACTTCAATTTTCTTGTCGCGGTCGAGCGAGGCAGGCAGACAAACGACAAGCACGTCACGTGAACGTCACGGTCGTCGCGTCTGACATTTTGAGCGAGAGAGAAAATATATTGTCTTCGGAACTGCACGTCGCGTCTGAAGATCGTGTACTATAATAACTTCAAATGGTTCAGTCAGAACGCCTCGCCTCATTTGAAGTGGGACATCGTACTGGAGGCAAAAAAGAGGCTACTCTTACAAACTCTTTTTCAAGTCGTGTCCTACTCAACACACATTTTTAGATGGGTTAGTTACTCCCTTAACGAATGGGATGGTGCAAGTTCAACCGTACACTTATAAAAATTCAGATGACCTGATGAAACACATTAAACACAACCATATCGCGTTCTAACTCGGACTAAGCGACCTCTAGTGGCGGCATACGTGAATTAAAGTGAGCGGCGCTCCAGATAAGGCTAATTTTTCACACGAAATCTTCTGTTTCACGCGCCGGTCTGTGTCGGTATGTCTCTTTCGCACTCATTGAATACAGTACAAAATTGTGTACCAAATTTGGTACGATTCCCAATCGTACCAAATTTCGTTTCATTGGAGCGCGATCGCTAGCGCTCCACTCGATACATAAGATTACAACTTACTTGAGACCTATGCTTGAGACGAACGCGTAGACACTATTGTATAAACATAGTAGAATTGAAAGATAAATATAGAGAAATATAGATTGCCTATGCAATCTTCGTGGGTGGGAGTGCACCGCACCAGCGCTCCTTAGGACGAGCCGCCAGTGGAGATGAGCCATGCTTAGCATAGTAGGCTTAGATGAATTATATATAACTGATGGTGATTCAGTGACAGCGCTCAAAAAGTGGCACTACAAATAGCTGCTTAAATGTATGGCTGGGCGTCTATTGTCATATATTGATACAAGCAAAGTCGAGTCCTGTGGTAAGTGGATAAGATTAAAGTTTAAAAATCTGATCTAATGCAGTTATTACGTTTATATGGATTCGCACGTGCCACACCCCGCGTCTACCTCTATAATCACTACACTGATAGTAGGAGCCTAGTTGCCTCCGTATCGGCTATATTATAGGACAGTTGTAAAATTGGGTGGCCAAAGAAAAGGGATATCTTGTAGAAACTAATTTTATTTCGACGTGTCTTTCAATGGATGGCTGTAGGAGCGAATGGATTTATAATAGTCCGTTTTTAGACAAATATAAATCTAGCTAACCTAGCGCCAGCCTACAGTGGTGGCGTTTGAATGTACTATTAAGATAGCTAGGGACATCTATGACAATCGATATGAACTACAACCTACTATGCTCTAACTCAATCCTTGTTTGTAAAAATACATTAGACAAGCTATCTAGTATGACCAAATGGTGCTAGATGGCGCTGTGTTGAACAACAGTTTATATTGAATCTTCAACTTGCCGGAAAAGAAATTGGCAACACACAGACACGCACCAGTCTTGGACAGTATCCAATGATGGACATCATGAATCAAAAAAAAAAAAAAAATTAGTTACTTTTACCCCGTAGTCAAACCCATTTGATTATGTCACCCAATGACCCCGTGTATGTGTCGGGGCTGGATGTGACTGGGGAGTAAACGTAACTTATGAGATGTTCCTTTTTATTATGTGCTCTAGTCTAGCTAGACGATTAGGGTATAATAAATCTGGTCAAAATTATGAAGATTAATAATTTATTTAATCAGTTAAATATATTCACAAACAATAAATAAATAATATTCACGCAAACATTATGGCTGTTAAATATAATAAATAACTATTTTACTTAAAGTAACAGACTTTTAATTAGTACATAATACTAAAAATAAATTTTAATCGGAGGCCATTTTGGCTATTGTTTTAACCTTTTTATTATTTTTACATAATAAAAATGTATTTATATTTACATCGCAGAAGAAATTATAATAATATTTTTTGGTTACCGAATACATAAATAAACCTTAAATTTCTATTTAATTAGCTAATTTCTGAAATTTGTTTGGCAAAAAAGAGTAAAATTCATTATGTGTAGCAAAGAAACTTAAAAAAATAAATTGTTTATTATGGAAGATATCTCGAGATAATCGTGCTGTATACATCTATGCTATTTATTGCACATTTTAAATTGAGTGTACCTATATTCTTACATTATTATAAAATATTAATAAGGTAATGAAAAAATACCTCACCCCAGTGAGATTTGAACTCACGACCTCTCGCAAAGCGTGCTTTCGCTCTAACCAACTGAGCTATCGGGTCAATTAACTCGGAGGACGAATTTTACCATCTCTTTTTTTAAATTACATTGTTGGCAACGTTATTTTTTCATCCCGCTAGCTATACACTAGCCAAATCTCGGCAAACAAAGCTGAATCCCTCAGCACAATGTTTTATGATGAAACGATCAACCATATCCCAGGGGATCATATTATGGAGAAGTATCTTCGAATGGAAGTTCGAGAAGTATCGAGTTTTACACTATTGTTACACCAATAATGTTGCCATTTGTACAGTCAGCTTCTACTCTTTTTTGCCTGCTATTTTAATACCAAAAACCGTCTTAAAAACTAGTCAATAAATTACCTATGATTAAAACAAATCTACCTACCTTAAATTACTTTAAATAATTAATATTTAAAGTTAATTCGATAATTTTGCCTTAATTTAGAATCATAATATGTGTAAAAAAAATCCCATAAAAAAATATATAGACGATTTAACGAATTAACCCTAAATAAATATCTTAAACTAAAAATGACTGGCTCTTACGCTCTCTTTATACCTACCTTTTTGAAACAATAACTTTAAATTTTGATACTGTCTTTATCTTTATTGGTTCTTTATAGTGGGTGGGTATATTTAGGTCTTCGCTTAATATACCCCTTTTATTACAGCCTGAATAAATATCACCAAATAACCAGAGGGGTAAGCACGAACCTCTCGATAGTCCGTAACGCTATCGTCGAACTGTCAAATCACATAGATTTTGCTAGCGAGTCGCTAGCGTTACGCCGCGTAGAAAGGTTCGTGCTTACCCTACTGGTTTCTTTTAGGTTATATTGAAATGTCGTAAGTTAGAAAGAGAGGTAAACACTATTTAGTTCCGCGTGGGAAAGGGACGGATGTTTCTATCGACGTGCGCTCTATATGGCGTGTTTTGGACGTCTAGGTCGATTTCTACGTCTTCCTGTTGATAAAAAAAAAACAAAAGTTCAATAAATATAAATAAATAAATGTTGGCTGATTGGAGCAATTGGTTACCTTGGCCGACGCGCCATATGTCCTGGTTTCGAATCCCGGTAGGTGCAAATATAATGATGAATATCGATGTTTGTGTCCGAGTCATGGATGTTTCTATACTTATCTATGTATTTATATAACGTTGCTTAGTACCCACGACACAAGACCTTAGGGATCTTAGTGTGGGACTAAGTTAATGTGTTGTAAAGTGTGTGAATATTTATTTATTTAATTCGGAAAGTCCCTAGAGATGATGGAGAGACCTGGATAAGTTCTAGTCGACAAGTCAAAGTGGGTCACTGTAGCGGTAGAAATGTGTGAAAGTGAAAGAGGTCAATGAAATTGTATTAGGCGTTACAATTCGGAAGTTCAAACATTCACTATGGGTGCGCCCACCACCGGGCCCTACACCCTCCACTGACCCTCGGATTTGATAACTCATAACTGCGAAAACAGGCACTTGCACTAACTACAATCGCCACGAGAAACCAGACCCGAGCACCTAGCATGCAAGACGATACATTGCACTATTCCGAAATAAAAAACTAGATAAATAATCTACATGTTTCGCCAACAACCATAGTGAATGAGTGACCTTAGTTGACAAAATTTATATAGCATGCAGGTTTCGATATTACAAATCAGACTCAACAATATAATTCATTGCTGACCACAGCAAGGGCACCTTAACAATACTAACCTCCTGAGGGTCCATACTCCGGGACCATGGTCCCCAGCCGTGCTCGTGCTCGTCCTCGTGCTCGTAATGATGCTGATGCTGTGCATGCTCGTAATATATCACCTGGAAGGGAAAAGATAGATACAGTGTGTTTTTTCGTTGCCACCCTTAACGAAGGGTACGTACTCTATACATCAAATAAAGTAAGTTTATGCCGAAAAAAATGCTGGGAAACGATGTAAATTTTTTTGAAAATTTTTATTTATTTACTCGATCGGGCGTAATTTATAGTGCCCAGTGTTTATACTAGTTTTTTCATAGACAGATCGTAATTATTTCTCGTGAAAAAATCTTGCTACACGCGTCAATGTGCATTTATGCAGAAAAACGTAGTCTCTTTACTCAACTTTGGACCCTAATATTTTGGAAACCAGACACTTCCCAGGTATGCTTCCATGGAGAAAAATCATCGTGATGATGAGGAGATTCCGTCGTTTTCGGGAACGTTGACGACCAAAAATCAGCCTGTATAGTCGAACCACGCTAAGTTTGCAGGAGTGTATAATAGGTATTGTTTGTGTTTTTAAAGGTGCCACCCGAGTTGTAGCAAATAATAATCGAACTAAAATATTTTCTAGACTGTCAATACTACGTAGGTGCGTATACTGCGGCCCCATATGCATTTGTTTAATTATCGTAAAATCCATGTAATTTGATTGTTACATAATTAATCACAGTTCGGCGAGGTGTTTTTAAATTATTTAATAGTCGTAGTTCACTATAGAAATTAACCCATCGATGTTTAAGAAGTTGTGGTTGTTTGTTTAAAAGTCAAATAAACCTTCCAAGCGGGAGGCGTAAGTTCGATCCCAGTCACGGGCCGAATTTATTTCATGTACACATTTTAATGTTGCAAAATTGTCACTTAGCTCGTGCCCCGGAAAGCACGTGAAACCGTTAATCCTGCGCCTGATTTATCTCCGGTCGTGTCGGCTTTCCGTCTCATCGGACTGTCAGACGGAATAGAGAGTGCATCTGTGTTTGCGCACACACTTGTGCACTATAATATCTCCTGCGTACCTGGCCAATATCCATAGAGATTGGTCGCCTTGGCCGAAATACGGTCATCATCATAGCCTATGTGTCATATTGTGCTTCTCTTCCCAACTAATATTCCCAGTAAATAAAGCGTAAAGAGGTTATAAACGAACTTATTGGTTGGGATGGCTATTCCAGCGATAATAATTAGATAGTTTAACCGTCTTCTTCTCTAAGGTATCTACGTTTTGAGTTTAATCATATGGATCCAGGTAATCAGAACCACGGGTCAATGTGGATGTTAGTGAAAGTTACCCGAAGCGAAAGTATTTACCTGTATTAGAAATGTAATCATGTCATCGAGTAGTATTGTATCTACCGAAAATTGGAAAAAAATGGCGATTTTATAGGATAAAATATCTATTCACTACCAGGGATCTGCCCCGGCTTTACACGCGATTTTCAGGCAATTTTAGAAATTTTTGTTTCCTTTAGAACCAACCTTGTAGTTCAAGTAATATTCTAAATAAATATTAGCGAAAACGGTTCTCGAGATTTGCGCTTAGCAACACATTCATTTTTATTACTAAATAGATAATGTAAGTAAGTACTCATTTGATTTAAAAGTAGGTAGATAGAATCCGAAAGAACGAAATAAGTTTTTTTTCTGTGCAAATTTTTTTTTGTACACATGTGTGGGCATGAACTTATAAAGAACAACGGACGTAATGCTGTCACTGCACAGATTGAAGCACCGAAATGGCGGCGCGTGGGGCATGTGTGCGTATTTTCCAGTAGGCGCCGAGCTTACTATGATTTATATGTGTGTGTGAATAACGCGTCAATACATATCCCTTCTCCATGGAATATCGTTGCTGAGCTTACTGTGAATGCTTCACTCTGTGTAGTCACAACACTCTGTCCGTTATTCTTTATACGTTCATGTGTGTGGGTTCGTCTAACACCTTAGGACCCAAAGTCAACCTCACCTGCCCGTGGTGCACCCTGCTATTTAACGGACGAGGCTCTGACTCTGATAACTTATAATACCCGTTTAGAATGACTCGATAACATTTGTTATTGGATTCGTTACCTGTAGTTATACTGTTGTACTTGTGCCCGAAAATCGGCGGTAGGCTCACCACTTACCACGTGGAACTTCATAGGCTAACTGATGAAAAGTGGGTTTGTAATTTGCACACTTCTATCCAACCTCCTTGGGGGATAATGGGCGTGACTATACAGGTGTTTTTTCGTTGTCACCCTTAACGAAGGGTACGTACTCTATGCATCAAATAAAGTAAGTTTATGCCAAAAAAAATGCTGGGAAAAGTAAATTTTTTTGTTTTGTTTTTTTTTTTTAATTTCTTTATCTGGCGAAATTTATAGTGTCCAGTGTTTATGCTAGTTTTTTCACAGACAGATCTTAATAATTTCTCGTGAAAAAATCTTGCTACACGCGTCAATGTGCTTTTATGCAGAAAAACGCAGTCTATTTACTCAACTTTGGACCCTAATATTTTGGAAACCAGACACTTTTCAGGTATGCTTCCATGGAGAAAAATGATCGTGATGATGAGGAGATTCCGTAGTTTTCGGGAACGTTGACGACCAAAAATCATTCTGTATATGTATGTTTAGTTTTGGTAAATACGTTCAACAGTAGGTAGGTATAGCCATTGCTTTTCAGGTCAAAGTGGCAATAACTTTTGCTTATACTTTTGTTTTCAAGTGACCTTAGGTTCACGATTCATAATCTTCTCACATAATCACGAATGGTCGGTCGCAAGTAATTTAGAGAAAGCGAATTTAACTTTCGGCAGGACATTTGAGTTAGACTTGAGTTTAGATCTTTTGTGATTGGTTTAAGATTGCTTTTTAACCGTCCTCCAAAAAAAAGAGATGTTATCAATTCGTCGGTATGTTTTTTATGTGTGATATGCCATTTCCGTTGAGGTGAAAACTGGAGACCATGTAGTCGGAATCCTTGCTTGCTATCTGTTTTGTTTGGTGAGATTTCTTTAACAATAGGTAACTGCAGGTATGCTGATGCGGGGCTTCACTAGAATACTTCAGCTGCATCTCCTTCCGTGCATGTCGTAAGAGTCGACTAAGGAACTCAGGGGAGTTCTCTCAGGCGATGAGCTAGCAACTTGTCACTGAATATTAACATCTGTCTCTGCTATGCTAAAGTGGCAATCCTGCTATTTTGGCTACCCCGTGAACCCCCGAGAACACAGCCATGTAAATAAAAAGGTTGTGGGTGACAGCCAGGCAAATACTGAAATGCTGAACAAGTACGACTGTGTTGAGATAAACGACAGTGTTATTTGCAGGATTTGCTTATCAGTAATCTTTGCTCTCCGCGCCAATTGTATCGGGCGATCCTCTGACTAATTAAATGGGCTTATTGGTTATTGTGTGACTCATTGCTGTTTTTGAATCATTTGTGACTCTCCATTAGGGTTGATCAGTTATTTGAACTTTTTTAAATCATCTCTTGATTTTTTATTTATTTTCAAGGCATTATCTGAGGCCTAATTAAACAATTTTTTTCCTGAAAATATGAAAAAAATGTCAGAAAATTTTGGAATTTTCCTGCGAAAATTTTCAGTATTTTCTGCCTCAAAATCATGGACTGAAGTAATGGTATTTATTTGTAATATTTGCCTGGTTGTCACAAACATCCTGTATATGTAGATGACAGCTCGTGCTATAAGTGAAATTGTAATCACTTTTACTAGATCTGTAGAAAACAACTCTTTCTTTGTCAAGTTAATTCGCATCACGATGCTAATCAAAAATAATTTTCTTTTGGTTTGCGGAGAAATTATTACATTCTTAGTAAGTCAAACACGATTTTTTATTTAGTAGCTTACATACATACGACCAGCGCCGGCCCGAAGTAAATTTTAGAATGGAGCGATATCCAACTATGGAGCCTCTCTTGTTTGCTCCTAATAATATATTATGCTTATATTTTTACCATTTAGGCGCCCTCTAAGATTTGGCGCCTGGAGCGACTGCTCCGTTCGCCGTATGGGCGGGCCGGCCCTGCACACGACTGTGTTCTCAAAATGTGGTAGTCAGCTGCAGGATCTTAACCCCACAGCCGTGCTTAACATAGCAATGTCAGATGTCTATGATCAACGACAAATAGCTAGCTCAACGCCTAAGGGGACGGCCACACAGAACAGACGTAAGACACGGACCCGTCGCAGTCGCGGCGCCCGTTTAATCTACTTTCATACAAAATGTATACAGACAGCCGTCGCGACGTGAAACATACAGAAAAGACACGACGCTTACTCATCGGCGCCCGAGTGGAAAACATATAGAAAGGACAGGGCGCGCCGGGCGCGGGCCTGCGCGGGGGCAAGCGGGAGAGCGGAAAGGACGCGGAGAGCAGGTTCTCACATAGCAGTGTTCCGAAACCCCTAAAATTCTAAAATACCTTTAAAGAGATGACTTTTAAAATAAACAAAGTAACAACTTTAGTTGGAAATATAAGGGCAAAGGAACTAGTGATGTGCTGGATCATTTATAATGTAGATATATCCGCCGCGCGCCGGTATGGATACAAATATGGGTACGGATCCACACTTTCTTATTGTAGCCACGTGTTTTCTGGTGGATAAGTTGAATTTTGATTACTTGTGATGTGAATCTAGTGCGTGTGCATGGTTTTATACGCAGGTAAGCTGAGTAAAACTTTAGCCGGAATACGATCTCTTCATGGGCCCATGTAAGTTGTTTCTGCAATTATTTTTAATTTTGACTAACTTTACACTTGTTCTTGAGGATTTTCCCAACGTTTCCATTCATCATCATCATTATCATCCATCATAAATTCAGAAATCATTTACTAAAGAAAATGGCTGTATGGGCTTAGTTCCCCTTGCCTTTCCTTCGGGATAAACTAAACAAACAACAAAAAACCATTCTTCGGGATTAAGTTAGACAACAGAGAATTTAAGAATATTAATTTAATTAAAAGTAAGTTGTTCTGACTGACTGATTGATTTATATTAATGATTGAATTGTATCAGGCGTCACTATTCGGAAGTTCAAATCTCTATTGAGGGATCGCCCGCCACCGGGCCCTATACCCTCCGCTGACCGTCGGATCTGCCTACTCATGATCACGAACACAAGACACTACAGTCGCAACGAGAAGCCAGATCCAAGCACCTAGCATGCAACCATAAATACATAGCTGCTAATCCGAAAACCAATTAAAATTCTAATCGACATATGTTTCGCCAACACCCGTGGCATCATCAGGATTAGTTTTCCATGTTAGTTCTATCTACCGAACCAACCTATATTAATGAATCAAAATGAGGCAAAACTACTGAAGCTAGAAACGTGATATTTAGCCTTGGCTTCCTTTTGCGACGTATAGGTCCACTAAGAAGGGATTCTGACAAATTCAAGTAGGTACATTAAGGCAAAAAGAATGGTGTAGTTACTAATGAACTACATAATAATAAATGTTACTTTAACCGTTATCAATTTTCATTCTTTTTAATATAATTATTGCATTATCGATGTTAAAACATCGATGTTCTATCCAGTGTGCGCCGGCCGTCACGCCCGTTCCTTGTCTTTTCTATATGTTTTAAAAAGTCGTGACGGCGCCCTGTCTGCGACAGGTCCGCGCCCTGCGTCTTTTCTGTGTGGCCGGGGCTTAAGAGTACGCCCCGTTACGACATGCAGCTGAGCACCCGTATGATTAATTTGGTGACAGCGAGATGTCTCACTTTAAAACGTCAAATTCTCAAAGCTAAGTAATAACTAGACAAGGCAAGTGTTTCTACTTGGTGAGTTTCATGGTCTATGTTAGTGGTAGCATTAGCACAGTAGATGACGATAACGGTGTACAGAAAAACTTGCATAAAGTTTATGAGATACTGTACTTTATTCTTTGTAAAATTTGTATTAATGATAAATAAATAAAATAAAAAAATGTCTATTCTATTTCTTAAGTCTATTTTTTACATGCAAAGTACATACACTTAGTTTATCTAGTTATTAATAGCTCTGTGAGTTTGACGTTTAAAAGTGAGACATCTCGCTCTCACCAAATTCATCATACCGGTGCCGATGTATTCCGCATCAGACAGGCAACATCTCACACCGTATACTTTGTATGAAATGTGCAAAACGATGCAATTTTTTTAACTATACAAGCTGTTTTTTTTAATTTTTTTTTTAAAATTACTTGATCGGACGAAATTTATAGTGTCTAGTGTTTCTGTTAGTTTTTTTATAGATAGATATTAATTATTTCTCGTGAAAAAATCTTGCTACGCGCGTCTATGTGCATTTATGCAGAAAAACGCAGTCTATTTACTCAACTTTGGACCCTAATATTTTGGAAACCAGACACTTCCCAGGTATGCTTCCATGGAGAAAAATGATCGTCATGATGAGGAGATTCCGTAGTTTTCGGAAACGTTGGCGACCAAAAATCATCCTGTATAGTTAGAATCTCCATCACTGTAACTACTCCATGCTTAGGCCCTATATTTCCGGAAGCGTTACTAGAAAGCTGTGCTTATGACCTCTGTTCTAAGTTTAGCCAGGTCGTGATCGAAGACGTTTTCTATTTTGTTTATAAGTATAGAGTTGTTAGTGGTTGTTTGTTTTGTCTTTTGATTGGTGGGGATAAGTTAGCTTTTAGTTAAGACTAGTGGACGCCCGCGACTCCGTCCGCGTGGACTACAGAAAAAACACAATGTCGAAATTATCCGGGATAAAAACATTTTCCCGAGATAAAAAGTAGCCTATATGTTAAGTGGGATCTGTCACAATATATTCCTGAAAACTGCATCGAAATCGGTTCAGCCGATTCCGAGATTAGCGTGCACAAACGCACAGACAAACCGACAGACAAAAATTTAAAAAAAAATCATTATTTTGGGTAGGGGAAGATGGGGTAATGGGGGTCACCTAAGCAAGAATTAGAATACAAAAGCCTCATAACAAAATTTGCTTAATTAGCTATAATTTGAGATCAGAAATCATCACATTAATAATCATCTTCTTCTTTAGGAAATATAAAAGTACAAAAAAAACGGATTGACTCCCATTGCACTAAGTTACGGGTAATTGAGGTCACCTTGTGGGCAATGAGGATCATACAAAAATCTAACACAAATCGCGTCACGTCTGATACAGAGGTATCGTTTGATTCCTGGAGAACCTTAGCGGCGATCACTAGCGGGCAACGGGGATCACCCAATTCTCATTACCCACAAGTATTTTATGAAAAAAAAATAATAAACACAAAATATACATTAGAAAAACTCGGGATTTAAGTAGGAAATCATTACACCAAATGTACAAGTAAAGGCGTAAAAAAGTAACATACAAGTAGATCAATAACTATAAAACTTACTGTATATTTTGCGTCCGTGAAAATTTACATCGGCGGGCCGCAAAAACAAAACACACCTCTCGTTCTCTATGCTGTCGCCATACCCACGCGGCACGCTCGCAGCGACGGCGAGGGGAATAGAGCGGGCAGGGAGGACCCTTAACGCGTTTCTGTTAGTGTTACTTTTGGAGATATGTGTGTGACCACTATTACCCGCTGACTCCCATTACCCGATCATTCCTTACTATTGCGTTGGTAAAGGTCTCCTATAATATTTTTTCTCATATATCTTCCATGTACAGACAGCGATCCGTTACATTTTTATTATATGTATTAGATTGAAATTCTTTAGGAGAACATCTAACGTACCTACACTGGCGTATTGACGTGAATAATAAAATATTATAATAATTTATTTAAAGAAACATACCCGACTGTGTAAAAAATTTGACCCAGTGGGACGCTCGCGACTAATCATGCCTTTCAGCTTAAATGCGACATGCTGTTAAATGCTCAAGAGGTTGTCAAAGGAGATTTGAAAATAGCTCACTTTAGAGTACCTATTCACAAAATTTGGGACTCAAAAGCACATGTTTATTAATCCAGATAGTATTGAGAAGTTCTGTGTTATCCAAAAATGTTCAAACAATAATGGAAAATAACAGAAAAATATCAATTTTGAGCGGTAAAGAAGGCCGGGGTCAATCTCGATTTGTGTGGCCACGGTCATTCTTGACTAGTCTAGGGTTGCCAACCGTCCTGTTTTCCCAGGACATGTCCTGCTTTTTGGGGTGTCCTGGGCTGTCCTGGATAGTTTTTAAGCATTGTCCTGAGTTTTAAAGTCCTGACACATTCGCTGTCGGCAGATTTTCTAAGGGTGCCGACATCGGGCAAATAAGCGTTAGCGGCACCTTCTATAAAGCCTAAAAGAAGCAAATACATAGTCACCGGCACTGAATGTGTTAAAGACCTATGTTTTGAAATTCGCACGCCACTAACTCCCTCCAATCGTATTGTCACTGGGCTCGCACATGTATAGTCCTGGCTTTTAATCGAAATGTCCTGGTTTTCAAAGTTTGAGGTGGCAACCCTAGACTAGTCCCCTTAAGCATAGATTTGAAACAAGTTTTAAATGAACCAAAGCTGCAAAACCGAAATCAAGCATCGTCACTAACCAGTACTAATGTCCCTATCAGGATTCGAACCCAGGGTCACTCGTACCTGTTTAACCCCGGCTAGAATTCAACAGGCTTCAAACTTTCTCTATCGTGTACTGTTAACACAATTAAAAACAAAATGGCGTCTAGGCAGATAAGGTGAACAGGATTCTAGGGTCGGAGAAACGGAACCTTTGACTTGCGATGTCAGATAGTAGGCACGCCCATCTTTGTATTTATCTTATAAATATTATGAACGCGAAAGTTTGTGTGTATGTAAGGATGTTTGTTGCTCTTTTACGCCAAAACTACCTAATGCATTTTGACGAAACCTCACAATAATATACCTCACATATCACAATAACATATAGGCTACTTTTTATCACGAAAAAACATTTTTATTCGGATAATTCCGACATTTTGTTCTTTCTGTAGTCCACGCGGACGGAGTCGCGGGCGTCCACTAGTCAGTGATAAGTTGCTAGCATATCGCCTGAGAGAACGCCCCTGAGTTCCTTAGTCGACTCTTACGACATGCACGGAAGGAGATGCAGCTAATGTATTCTAGTGAAGCCCCGCATCAAGACAGGCATTTTTAGTACATTCTATAAATATTTAATGTGAAAGCCCTGTCAAGCCCTAAGACAAATTAACATAATTTATACATTGATAGAGGTCCGTCAACGTTTGCTAGAAAAATGTACTTCGATAACTTTACGATCTTAGCTGTCACTCTTAAAAATTGCTACATTGGCTATGCCCCTGTATTGTAGAATAAAAAAATTAAAAAAAACCCCCGACCCAAAAAAAAGTACGCAATCATTATGACAAAAGGTTTAAAATGCTAAAAGTATGAAAAAAAAATGAAAGCAGACCAGCTCAGTGGTTCCAGAAGACATTAGTGTTTCAAATGTCAGATCCCACATATGCTTGCAAGCAAACTGAGCGTGTAATATTCCTATCACACCTAACAAACGACCTGATGACCTTGAAGACCTGAACCGATTTCCACCAAACATAGCTAAGAACACTCTCGATGGATATACCTTTCAAACAAAAAAACCGCATTAAAATCGGATCATCCGTTTGGGAGCTACGATGCCACAGACAGACACAGAGAGAGAGACACGTCAAACTTATAACAGTTATAACACCCCGTCGTTTAAAGAAAGCAAAAATGACGCCATAAAAGATTCCACTCACGAGAACCATCAACACTAGGTAAGTAGGTTATCTTATCATATTCTCAAATGGATATTAATTTTGACATAACACATTAATAAGTTTTATTATACTAATTAATCCACACATATTATCTGTTTATCTTACTAAGTGAATATAACGTTTGCTTTCATTTGGAATCGCGGTCGAATGTTTAGGTACTTTCTAGATTGTGTTAACTCGAAATAAAAATTGTTAGTTAATAATTATTGAAGATAAACCGTATGTCGGTGATTTGTTATCGCTATATGTTATTATGTTTTTTGGTATTTTAATATGACTGAAGGTTACTACATTATATAAACCTAAAACTAATTTAACCTACACGAAATTAAATATATTTACAAAATTGCCGTCTGCCGGGGGGGTGCCCAGAATGCTGGCAGCATTGCCACGCTGTATGGCAATGTTAATTTTTTGCGCAAAAAAGAGACCAGCATTCTGGTCACGGGAGGTTTCGCGTAATTTATTGGAAATTTTCCGGTAGAGGCGACGAGCGCCTGGTCCCCACGGTCCCAGTGTCTCGACGCCAAACGGCACAAACATGTAGTCTCCTGGGAGCCCTGCATATCTGCGGCGCTTGGCGTTTTCGGCTGAACATGCGGCAGCACCGGCCTTAACTTTTTTTTGGTAATAACAGAACATACATATAATCACGCCTTTATCCCTTACGGGGTAAGCAGAGCACCAAGGGCCGATAGAACCACATGGTGCCACTTCTGACCAATTTTGAGGGTATAGTTGAGATGTACAAGTTCGGTTAGTAGTGACAGGTACATACAATCTCGAATAATTACTGCACTAAAATGTATGGAACAGCTGTTTTTTTTCACTATTTCGGAGTAGGTCCCATGGTGAAAGTTGTTTCTTTTTGCCTCCCTTGTTTCGTGTCAAAAGGTAATCACTAATTTTTAAAAGACCTCTAAGTAGTATAGGTATGTAAAAGTCAAATGATACCGGTAGTCTATAGACATACATACATAATAGAATACCAAAGTGAAGCGGGGCATATCACTAGTATGTCGTAACAAGAATAACTGTTAAAAGTGTTACAAGAGTACTATTATCGTATCTAAACATCACTTTAACTGGATTATATCATTAATTATATCTCTTAGATGTAACTGCTGTTAGATGTAAATGGTTTTAGGAATGGGAAAAGTACAGCACTAGCAATTTTTAAGTTAGTTAAGAAAATAACAGACTGTATTGACAAAGGGACGCCGGTCAGTGTTTTATTCATGGACATGAGTAAAGCGTTCGATTTTGTAAACCACGCACGTTTACTAAAAAAAACTATACATGTATGGTATTCGTGGACCCGCATACAACTGGTGTAAATTATATTTAAGTAACAGAACCCAATGTGTAGTTACCACAAGGTATTGTCAGCGATCCAGAAGTTTTCAAAGATACTCATCGTCTTGCATTAGCAATGCGTCTGTGGTACCTCAAGGCAGTATCCTAGGTCCTCTGTTATTCTTAGTATACATTAATGACATTACTAACGCTCTAGCCAATGAATGTATTCTTTTCGCAGACGATACCTCTATAACTATTGAAGGTAATGATTTAACAAAATATAATGAGACCATTAATCATGCTCAGGCCGTAATTTGGTTAAAAAATAATAATTTGAAAGTAAATATCAGTAAAACAAAACTTGTTCAATTCCATACTCACAAAAGTAATCCTAAAGTTTTAAATATAGAATACAAGGGAGAGCGAATTGAAGAGTTTGTCACACATTAAGTTCTTGGGGGTTACTATGGATTGTTTATGCAATTGGAAGGAACATATTGATAGTATATGCACCAAAGTAAATAGATTTGTCTTTGCGCTGAGAATAATAAGACAGGTTGTTTCGATAAATGCAGCAATTATTGCTTATAATGGCTATGTCAACTATGGTATTGTAATATGGGGGAATTCTACAGATTCAGACAAAGCCTTCATAATACAAAAGCGCTGCGTGAGAGCAATATTTAATTTATATCAGGATGATTCCTGTCTTCCATATTTTAAGAAATACAATATTTTGACTGTGCCCTGCTTGTATATTTTAGACGTCTGCATATTTGTATTTAAACATAGGGACTTATTCCAACAAAAAAAAGATGAACTGTGCAATAGAAGTCTAAGATAATATTACGTTAATAAACTTTATAAACCTCCTGCAAAATTGACATTGACATGTAAGAACAGTTTTATGATGAGTATAATTTTTTTTAATAAACTGCCCGATAGATTTAAAGATAAAAGAAAATTAATAGTATTTAAAAAGCTTGTGAGGTCCTGGATTCGAGAACAATGTTTCTATAGTGTACATGAATTTCTTAATTATAAATAAGAAATAGTCGTTGTAATTAAGGACATTGAATTGAAATTATTTATTTATTTATTTATCGATCTTATTGATGACATTTAATTTTATAATCTTGATACATACAGGGTGTTTTTTTGTGGCCACCTTTAACGAAGGGTACGTTCTCTATACATGAAATAAAGTAAGTTTATGCCAAAAAAAATGCTGGGAAAAAAAAAAAAATTTGAATTTTTTTTTTAATTCCTTGGTCGTGCGAAATTTATAGTGTCTAGTGTTTATGTTAGTTTTTTTATAGACAGATATTAATTATGTATAATTATAATGTGCATTTATGCAGAAAAACGCAGTCTATTTACTCAACTTTGGACCCTAATATTTTGGAAACCAGACACTTCCCAGATATGCTTCCATGGAGAAATATGATCGTGATGACGAGGAGATTCCGTAGTTTTCGGGAACGTTGACGACCAAAAAACATCCTGTATAGACATTTAATACTATTCTCATAAGAACTGACTTTTATTGTTTGAGTGGACTATGCATTAATTGATTATAAATTTATAATTTATGATTTTAACTGTGCTTTCTTTGCAAGTGAGTGTACGCATGGAAAAGGTAGAGATTCAGTGATACTACTTTATGCATCTACAACTGCAAACTGTACCTAATGTCACATTCAATAAACATTTCATTTCATTTCAATTCACTTTATGTTATAAATATACTGTCATTATCTAAATTGCTTAGGTAGGAAAAGTAGGTACTTTTAACTACAGAGTTAAGTTCTTTTAGTTCTCGATTCTTTTAAAGAAGATCACAATTTCATGTCACTCAGAGAGCTATGGAAAGGTCAATGCTCGGAATCTCGCTAATAGACCAAGTCCGAAACAAGATTATCCGGCAGAAGACCAAAGTGACGGACGTAGTCTCGAAATGTAGCAGACTGAAGTGGCAGTGGGCGGGCCACATCGTTGGTCGCCCTCCGGCCAGATAGACCGATGACTTGAAGAGGGCGGCTGATAGTGACTGAATGGCAAAGATGGATCTTGCTTGCCACAAGGCTACTGCCATAGGGGGGTTTTTGTAGTCACTATGCTGGGCAGGCGGGTTGTTGACTAAATTACCTTATAAGTAAGACATTATCTAGACGAACCTGCTACACCGACCAAATTGGGGAGTTCAAAAAATTGCTAGTCAAGAAATCTGTAGTCTGTAGTCTTTGCCTACACCTGGCTTTAGGTTATATATGTAAAACATTATCTAGGTAGGTACATAGAAGATTAAGGAGTCTTACCTTCTGAGGCTGCTGATGCTGTTTCTTCAGGTCGAGCCAGAACCTCGCGAGGTTGATGCCGAGTCCCGCCAGAGCGATGAGGAAGAACTTCACCTGGAATGTCAGAATTTGGTGAGTGTGTATAGTGCATACAAGTTGTTAAGCTAAAAATATGTTAGTAGGTATAACAAAATTCTTTGGGTTATTGTTTATTATTGGTCACAATGTAAATTTGTCACGAAAAAATGAGTAAATTCGTCACAATGCAATTTTACCAAAGTAAATTCGTCACATTGTATTTTGACTTGTAGTAAATTCGTCACATTCATATTTTTCGTAGAGACAGAAAAATGTGTAGGTAAATTGTATCTACAGGATGTTTTTTCGTTGGCACCCTTAACGAAGGGTACGTACTCTATACATCAAATAAAGTAAGTTTATGCCAAAAAAAATGCTGGGAAAGATATAAATTTTTTTGAAAGAAATTTTTTAATTACTTGATCGTGCAAAATTTATAGTGTTCAGTGTTTATGGTAGTTTTTTTCATAGACAGATATTAATTATTTCTCGTGGAAAAAACTTGCTACACGCGTCAATGTGCATTTATACAAAAAAACGCAGTCTATTTAGGTACTCAACTTTGGACCCTAATATTTTGGAAACCAGACACTTCCCAGGTATGTTTCCATGGAGAAAAATGATCGTGATGATGAGGATATTCCGTAGTTTTCGGGAACGTTGACGACCAAAAATCATTCTGTATAAAACTCTTGTGACGAATTTACAATAATCTTTAGGTACCTGTGCCGAATTTACACATATTTTTTGAACGCATGTGGAAAATTTGACAATGTGACGAATTTACATTGTGACGAATGAACAATATTGAAAGCACAATTTTTTTTTTTGATAAGACAAGATCATAATAAGGAATAATGTAATAATTATTAATGAAGAACGTAAACTTAACATTTATTAGATTTTACCTGCAATTTGAAGGATAAAATCTGCAGCAAAGTGCCAATCTTAGCTTTCAGCACAGCGCCGAGGATGAGCAGCTTCAGAATGGCCTTCTTCTTCTTCTTCTTTTTACCTCTTTGTTCTAGAAGATAACTCTTGTTTAGCCTTTACAAATATTTAAAGTTCAACAGATCCTGTGCGGATTCAGGGCTTCACTAGAATACATCAGCTGCATCTCCTTCCGTGCATGTCGTAAGAGTCGAGTAAGAAACTCAGGGGCGTTCTCCCAGACGATGAGCTAGCAGCTTATCACTAAGCTCACTATGCTAAAAGAGCTGGTACTCTTCTACATGATCCTGCAGATCTGTCTATCCCTATTTTGGAAACAGCCGTCTGTATATGTATGTATCATCATCATCATCAGCCTATTGCAGTCCACTGCTGGACGAAGGCCTCCCCCAGGGCACGTCACAAGACTGTCATGGGGGCTATTTGCTCGGTCACCACGCTGGGCAGGCGGATTGGTGACCGCAGTTTTATTTTGGACTGTATGTACTCGTATAAAACAAGTGAATTGTTTTACTTTTGTTTTGAAAAGTGCATGCTATATTAAAATGGTTCATGCTTATAATTCTATCAGGCAAATGTTTTAATATAAATTTATTACGTCATGCGTCAACATAAAGAACTAAGTCGATAGGTATAAAATAACTATAAAATACTACGATTTTATTCTACAATAGTGGACGCCCGCGACTCCGTCAGCGTGGACTACAGAAAAAACAAAATGTAAAAATTTTCCGGGATAAAAAGTCTGCATCGAATTCGGTTCAGCCGTTTCTGAGATTAGCGTGCACAAACGCACAGACAAACAGACAAACCAATAAACAGACAAAAATTCCATAAATCATTCTTTTGGGTACTATTGCGTTAAGAAAGGTCTCCTAAAATATAATTTTTCCCATATATCTTCCATGTACAGACAGCGATCCGTTACATTTTTATTATATGTATAGAAGATATAGTGCCTTTAATAATAAAGATATGTTCTTTTTAACACGAGACTAGGTCATCATAAGATATGTTTTGTGACAGTATTAACTAAATAAATATGTATTCACATACTTCACAACATATTAACCTAGTCCCACATTAAGATCCATAAGGTCTTGTGTCGTGGGTACTAAGCAACGGTATATAAATACTCGTAGAAACATCTATGACTCTACAACAAATATCGATATTCAATCAACCTACCGGGATTCATACCCAGGAACTATGCCGTCGCAGGCAGAGTCACTACCTACTACACCAGGGGTTCCCAAACTTTTTTTCTCATAGACCCCTTTCAAAAGCCAACTGGTTCTGGTGGACCCCCTGCAGGACTACACATACGAATCCATTGTAAACCAACATTTTTTCACGTCAACGTAGACCCCCATCGAGTCACCTGTGGACCCCTGGGCTACACCAATCGGCCGTCGATTAACTACTATAGTTTGTGTTTACGAGTAATCAATAATAATAATAAATAACCTCATTTATAGATAAAACCCGACTGCCTATAAATTTGACTCAGTCAACCTTATTTACTAAGACAAATCTAAGGCTGTTAGAACTATAATTTTGTATCTCCCTATTTGAATTGCCCGCTCTTTCTTTGTCGCCGGACGCAGGTCCCGTGTGCTTTCGCCCTGCCAAGCTAGTAGTTGTTGTCCAACCACCGCGGTACCGACCTAGTGTCTCGGCAAGTGAATTTTCGTGTGTGACAAACTGACCTATCCAATAAGAGTGCTCTTACCCTAAAAGTGGACTATAGTGAACTGTGAACCTAAACCCTACGATAAATTCCGCGCGGAAGGAGAAAGAAGAGAAAACACACAGGTAACTCTCTTTGACATTACTTCTAAAATTTCCTGTCGGCCCAGCACCTAAATCCCTAAACAAAGGCATATCTAATGACACCTTTCAAGCTCAAATATGACAAGCCGTTTAGGCTTTAGAGCAGTGGTTCCCAAAGTGGTCCAGGGGTCCACAGGAGACTCGATGGGGGGTCTACGTTGGTGTGAGAAAATGGAGGTTCACAATTAATTTGTATGTGGTGTAGGCCTGTAGGGGTCTACCAGAACCAGTTAACTTTTAAAAGGGGTCTATAAGTAAAAAAAGTTTGAGAACCTCTGCTCTAGAGCGAGCCAAACAAGCATACACTCGAAAAACATGACCCTCCTGGCGCAGTCAGATAATAATCATACCACCATGTTTTACGGTGTTTATAATGAAGACAGATGTGATCTAAATTAGTCCAAGTGTAGAAAGATACGAGTATGGCTCGTTAACAGTTAACAAAGCCGTGACGAATATTTTCGTACACTTCACAAAGAGTATATTATATCATCATCATAATTATCTGTCATCTGAAGTCCCATGAAGAAGGTATAAAAGAGGAGGCGGGACTATGAACTGAGTCGTGTGGCAATCGTGAGGCCATGACGTCATGATAGGGGCGGAGCTTCAGCGCCAGTGTAACGCAGTAGCTGTAACCATACGCTTGTGCTCCGAAATTTAAACGTATTAAAATTACAAAGACACTAGCGCTTTTATCAGGGTACTTTATTACTAAAACGTAGTGTAATGGCATCTAGTGATGACTAATTGTACCTACTAGTAAAACAATCTTGAACCATATTGATAATGAGCAAGTAGTTTGACTAGTCACTACAAGGTAGTTTCTATGTAAATGGGCAGGGCTACAGAGTTCAATGCTCCCCTCGTCTATACTTCACCCCCGCTCAGCGGCACACTATTTTTGTATGAAAATATATGTACTTATCCGCTACTCCTCTTTTATTTCTTCTCCATGTGAAGTCCACTGCTGAGCTTAGGCCTTTCTCAAAAACATAAAAGATATGCGCTTGTTCTCTAAACTTTGTTTGGAAATTCGTAACTTTGCCATCATTAATTTAAAAATGAAAATAATAAATCGGCTTCTATTCAATGCGAGGCTTCACTAGAATACAACAGCTGCATCTTTCCTCCGTGAGATCGACTCTCAGGAACTCAGGGGCGTCCTCTCAGGCGATGAGCTAGCAGCTTGCTAATTATCGTTTTTGTCAGACGCCGCTATGTTACATAGCTAATTAACAATTTTAGAATGTTGACATCCGAACATAAAATAAATTTAGTGGTACAGGCCCGTGACTGGGATCGAACTATGCATCACCGCTTATATTGGGTGTATAAAGACAACTTTGTTCTTTTAATACCTCGTATTCTTTGTAACATCACGATAATTTTTTTCTATGGAAGCACCCCTGGGAAACCACGGGTTTCCACGATATTGAGGAAGTTTACATTAATGTTATCTTTTTTTTTTTACAAAAATCCATCTGAAATCGGTTTTTTTAAAAGATATCATGTCAAAATGTTATAATGTTAGTTTTGTAGGTACATTTGTACTTTGCACATCAAACGAATACATTGCTTGCAATAAAATGACAGTATTTTTTCATAATTTTTTTGTCGTTTCCCAGGGTTGGTTCCATAGAAGAAAATGATCGTAACCTTATAAAGAATACGAGGTATGTATTAAAAAAAACATCGCCTTTTTACACCCTGTATACTTA
The DNA here is from genome assembly GCA_014607495.2 of Carposina sasakii. Lineage (NCBI taxonomy): Eukaryota > Metazoa > Arthropoda > Insecta > Lepidoptera > Carposinidae > Carposina > Carposina sasakii. The sequence goes on along the minus strand of CP053176.1, from coordinate 6,626,456 downwards.
TATCTAAGGTTACCTATATGTTCATCTTCAACCTAATCTTAAAACGAAAGTTTTATGTTTAATTTAAAATTCTTTACGACTTTTTCTTCATAGTTGACACAAAGAAAGTTATGATCAGATATGTAGAGGTTTTACGACTTTTTTAAATACCTTTGGTCAAAATTCACTATAATACCTTTTCTCATGCAAATAATATATTTTATAGAGGTAAGAGACTAACAACTATCTGAGAAGTCATGCTTAGCAAGATGCTTAATAAAAAAAATTACTGTTACCAAAATTGAGGCGTTTTAAAGATATTCTGTAAAAAAGATATGTAAAAACTATCAATGAAAGAATTGTATTGATATAGTAAAGTATCGTTCACCGTGAATATAAGGTCTATCCAAAATTAGTGATTATCTTTTGACACGAAACTAGGTAGGTAAAAAGAAACAACTTTCACTATGGGACCTACTCCGAAATATTGAAAAAAAAAATCAGCTTCCATACAATCTCGAACAATAACTAAAATGTATGGAACAGCGGATTTTTTTCAATATTTCGGAGTAGGTCCCATAGTGAAAGTTGTTTATTTTTACCAATTTCGTGTCAAAAGATAATCACTAGTTTTTAAATAGACCTTATATAATTAGGGGTCATCCATAAATTACGTCACACGAATTTCATGATTTTTTGTCCCTCCTCCCCTCCTTGTCACAGATGGTCACATTTGTGAGAGCTCCCCCCCGCCCGAGCTCCCTCACATTTAGCTTTTTTGCAAATATATATTTAGAGATTATTTTATTACCCTCCCACACCCTTGTCACACAATATTTGACAACACAGTTTGACGACCCCCTCCCTCCCCCTTAACCTGTGACGTAATATATGGATACACTAATCCATATTTTTCATATGTGAAGCGGGATTTCACTAGAATACATCAGCTGCATCTCCTTCCGTGCATGTCGTAAGAGTCGACTAAGGAACTCGGGTTTTATCTCAGGCAACTTGTCACTGATCATTTCCATCTGTCCCCGCTATGATAAACGTGACTGTAGGATTTCCCTCAGGTTCTGGCTAGCCAATTTCGGGAACAGCGCCGTATGTGATGATCTCCGGCCGTATTTCGGCCAAGGCGACTAATCTCTACGGAGATTGGCCAGGTACGCAGGAGATATAGTGCATAAGTGTGTGCGCAAACACAGATGCACTCTCTATTACCTCACTCTCATAGTCCGATGGGACGGAAAGCCGACACGACCGGAGAGAGATCAGGCGCAGGACCAACGGTTTTACGTGCGTTCCGAGGCACTAAGTAACATATGTAAAGTCTAACATAAGAAGAAATTATGATTTCCTCATGTTTAGCTAACTATTCAATTTTAACTGATTAGCTGGAAGAAATCTCTGTAAGAGATATGTTCGTCTTTGTATATTATCTTTGTTAATAGTTTATCTTTTGTGTTTTTTCGTAATCTATAAAGAAAAAGAAGAAAACCAACACCAACCTTGCTCAGAAACCTTTTCAACGATACCATTCTCTGTATTGTCACTCTCAAGAGCATGCTCTGCAACCGCATCCAAAGTCTTATCTGCCACCTGCCAGATTTCATCAAGGAAACCTCTGCCCATTCTAGCGTCATCTACATCGATATCTGTAGCTAAATCATCAGCTCGTGCTTCAAAAACATCATTGTTTCCACCTTTGTCCTCGTTCCTTTCTTTCATTTTCATCATAACTGGATGGATTAGGTGGATTTTTGCTGGCTTTTGCTTCTTCTTCATCTTCTTTTTGTGCCCGTCAGATGTAGAGATTGTGATGGCGTCGATGCCGCCGCCGCCATGTTTTCTTGCTTGGGAGAAGAATTGGGATCTGGGGACAAAAAGATGATCTTTAATGAATGATCTATATGATATTAATATGTAAAGCGAAAATTATTGTTCAGTTATGTTTATTATGTTTTGTGAGTAGCAGATCTTTTTTATGTACTAGATAGCTATAAAAATAGATTTTTATAAATGAAAATAAAATATTTTTTGTGTGTATTTTTAGAGACTCCAGGAATTTCCAGTCCAGCACCGGTAGGATGGCAAAAACGTGACGCGGATTTTTTTTATCAATCGCGCGAGTGTTTTCATTCGCCAAATGCGAGCATGGCAATGACAGAGATACGGAACTTGCGCGCGACGCGTCTTTTGGATAACTCGTAGAAGTGCTACCATTGCGAAAGTAAAACGAACTTTATTACGTTCAACAGTGAATCGGTAGTTGAATTGATATATACTCACACGAAACGTCAGAATTAGCGGTAAGACCCCACGTGAATTTAAATGCCATGTTCGCAACCGCGGGTTATATAATGCGCGCTGCGGGACGCGCGTTTCAATGTTAGCTTGAAGTGTGAAACGTCATTTTGTCGAGCGCGATATACGTGAGTCGCGGACGGCATGCTATTGGTGCTGGTTTAATTAAAGAATCTATAAATTTTATAGTTGGGTCAGGTCCCGTGCGTGGCATGGCACTACGATTTGTACTACATATCTAACTAGCAAAAGCAATGCTAGGTATATCAAAAGTTGCAATATTCGCTGATTTGCCGTGATTTCTTAGCCGTGTGGTGTGGCAGAGTAAAATAACACCACCCCTTGTCTGCCCGTGGGTATCGTAAGAGGCGATGAAGGGTTTCCGGGAGCCGGGTTGTGCCTCCCGTGTTGACAACATAGTCCGAAAATCGCACTGTGGTCACCAACCCGCCTGCCCAGCGTGGTGACTATGGGCAAAACCCCCCTGTGGCAGTAGCCTTGTGGCGTGGCCTGGGGGAGACCTACGTTCAGCAGTGGACTAAATAGGATGATGTGTGTACAGAGTCAGCTTTCCTGCGATGTTTATTATACAGGATATTTTTTGGTTGTCAACGTTCCTGAAAACTACGAAATCTCCTCATCAACACGATCATTTTTCTCCATGGAAGCATACCTGGGAAGTGTCTGGGTCCCAAGATATTAGGGTCCAAAGTTGAGTAAATAGACTGCGTATTTCTGCATAAATGCATATAGACGCACGTAGCAAGATTTTTACACGAGAAATAATTAGATAATATTTGTCTATGAAAAAACTAGCATAAACACTGGACACTATAAATTTTGCCCGATCAAGTAATTGAAAAAAAAATCAAAAAAATTTTACATCATATCCCAGCATTTTTTTTTGGCATAAACTTACTTTATTGATGTATAGAGTACGTACCTACCCTTCGTTAAAGGTGGCAACGAAAAAACATCCTGTATGTGAAAATATCTGTACAAGAAGTGAAACTTATTATCCAAATAAGTCACAGGCCACAGCGAAATCGGTGACACAAACACGCCTGTCAAAATTAAAGAGAGTTGTTATTTCCTACAACTTTATTTACACACAATGACAACGATTTTTTTTCTGCTGTGTCATTTGTAGAACTATGACTAATTGGAAAACGATGTGTTTGACAAAAATATCTAGACTGACCCCAAATCATTAGGTAACTTCACACACTAAAGTCAAATGATGTGCTAAAACCAGTTTCGGGTATTATCGAGCGAGCCGACACCGGTTCACAGTTGAAGTGCCGAAAACTGGTACTAAGCGTTTTGTTTCTACATTCATAGTGCGAACAGCCAAGCTGTGGAACTCCCTGCCTGGATCCCTGTTCCCCATGAACTATAATCTTGCGGTCTTCAAGTCGAGAGTGAACCGGTTTCTTTTAGGCAAGCGCGCTCCATCTTAGACTGCAACGGTGCTTACCATCAGGCGCGTTGTGGTCAAGCGTAAGCCTATTTAATAGAAAAAAGAGCGAACTATCTACATAGTTTTAACTTAACTTAGTGGGTACTACCTGTTTTTGGTATTTTATATTTATATCTGTGTATACATCTATAACAATGTATAATAGATGACGATAACGGTGTACGGAAAAACATGCATAAAGTTTATGAGACACTGTACCTACTTTATTCATTGTAAAATAATTAATCTATACTATCTATATCTATACTAATATTATAAAGAGGTAAACTTTGATTGTTTGTTTGTTTGCTTTTTTTTTGCAGCGAATAGGCTCCGAAACTACCAGACCGATTTCAAAAATTCTTTCACCGTTAGAATCCTCATTGGACCCGGATGAACATAGGCTATAAGGATTTCCCGATATTCCCACGGATATATTTTTATATCCCGATATATTTTTTACGAAAACGGCTACACATATGAATCTGAAATTGGGCATATATGTTCACTAGGGACTGCGGGGAAGCACTAGGAACAGATTTCCCGAAATTCCCACGGGAAGGCACAAACGGGAATATCAAATTTTTACGAAAACCGCTATTTTTACGAAGCTAAAATCGGATTAGGGACTACGAGGAAGCTCTAAGAACAGATTTCCTCAAATTCCCACGGGAAGGAGACCAATGGGAGTTCCAAATTTTTACAAAAACAGCTGTACCTACATATGAAGTCTTAGCTATATACTGATACTAGTGGCCCGCCCTCGCTTCGCTTCGGTACATATCAGTACATTAGCTACAACTTCATATGTAGGTACAGCGGTTTTCGTAAAAATTTGGAACGCCCGTTGGTTCCCTTCCCGTGGGAATTTCCTCGGGGTCCCAAATAAATATATATGCCCAACTTCAGATTCATATGTGTAACCGTTTTCGTAAAAAATAATTAATTCCCGTTGGTCCCCTTCCCGTGGGAATTTCTGGAAATCCGTTCTTAGTGCTTCCTCGCAGTCCCTAATGAACTTATATGCCCAATTTCAGCTTCATATGTATAGCGGTTTTCGTAAAAATTATGAATTCCCGTTTGTCCCCTTCCCGTGGGAATTTCGGGAAATCCGTTCTCAGTGCTTCCTCGGGGTCCCAAATAAATATATATGCCCAACTTCAGATTCATATGTATAACCGTTTTCGTAAAAAATAATTAATTCCCGTTGGTCCCCTTCCCGTGGGAATTTCTGGAAATCCGTTCTTAGTGCTTCCTCGCAGTCCCTAATTAACTTATATGCCCAATTTCAGCTTCATATGTATAGCGGTTTTCGTAAAAATTATGAATTCCCGTTTGTCCCCTTCCCGTGGGAATTTCGGGAAATCCGTTTTTAGTCCTCCCTCGCTGTCCCCAATGAACATATATGCCCGATTTCAGCTTCATATGTATAGCGGTTTTCGTAAAAAATATAGAATTCCCGTTGGTCGCCTTCCCGTGGGAATATCGGGAAATTCTTGTAGCCTATGTTCATCCAGGTCTAATAAGGATTCTAACGGTGAAAGAATTTTTGAAATCGGTCCAGTAGTTTCGGAGCCTATTCATTACAACCAAACAAACAAAGTTTTCCTCTTTATAATATTAGTATAGATGTACCGAAGCGAAGCGAGGGCGGGCCACTAGTGAATAAATGATAAAAAAAAAACTCAAATCTCAAATCATACTCAACCGTTGAGAAATAACTCTTATGTCAAAGAAGGAAGTACTACCTTCATTCACTCGAGTGATCTCAAGAAAAAAGTTATTATACAACATAGATACATGCCACGGTTGTGGTCAGAATTGCAAAATCACAAAAGAGACCTAACAGACACGTTTAGCATAGCGAGCTTGTAAACAGATCAGTGACAAGTTGCTCGTCGCCTGAGAGACCGCCCCTGAGTTCCTTAGTCGACTCTTACGACATGCACGGAAGGAGATGCAGCTGATGTATTCTAGTGAAGCCGCGCATCAGTACAGGAGCAATACTTTCTTTCTTATTCTTTATTGCACATACACAAAAAGAAATAGTTCCTTAGTCGAAGCAAAGACAATTATAACTTCTTTGATACAACAAATAAATATTATAATACCAACTTTAAAAGAGGTTAGTAACATTCAAAACATAGTTAAAATGTTCGCTCTCAACTGCAAAACGCGTTCATTACCCAAGAATCTAGTGAAATTAAACCCGAACTTACGTATGTATTCAGTCCACTTTCTACAAATACCCAGCGATATGCCATATCACGTTGGACATCCGCTAGGCAAACACAAAACTGTATTGTTTGATCTACGTGCTCATAGAACTCAGTTGATAACTTGATACCTATTTGAAGAAAGCCAATATTTAGGTTTATTGCCACAAATTAATGGTATGTAGGAGTTTATGATAGCAAAATGGCGACTGCGATTTATCTGTCAGCACCAAAATACTCGACTATCGAGTTATCTAGAGTGTGAGTGACAGGCAAATATTAAATTGCTGAACAAGTACCATTAAATTGTGTTATACGACAGTATTTTTAGGTCGCAGTAAACGGACTTTTATTATGATTTCCTGCCATGTTTGCTTTCCTTCGTGTGTGATAGTTTGCTTATTTCTTGGATCAATTGACACTTTCCATCGCGTAGCAAGATTTCTTCACGAGAAATAATTAATATATGTCTATGAAAAGAACTAGCATAAACACTGGACACTTTAAATTTTGCCCTATAATATATTTTTTATAAAAAAATTACATCATTTCCCAGCATTTTTTTTGGCATAAACTTACTTTATTTGATGTATAGAGTACGTACCCTTCGTTAAGGGTGGCAACGTAGCATATTGTATTATTTCCTATAATGTACAGAAAATACAAAAATATATAATTCCGAAATCATGCGCTCTTCTATGAAACGGACTCTACACTGAGATGTTTATTCATTTAGTGAAAGTGCGAATCGCAGGTGTGTTCAATGACCCTAGGTCAGTGCGAGTTTCGTTTTTTTACTAGATTAAGGTCAAGGTAGTAGTACTGTAGAAGTGTAGAATATGCGATTTTAATTATACAGGGTGTAACAAAAGGGGTATGTTAAGCGAAAAGCATGTTTATTTTCCCAGCCAGTATGGAAAATTTCTAAACAACTCGGGAATGTTCATACAATCTTGAAAAATAAACATGTGATTTCGAGTCACAAATTTTGGAAATAGCTTCGCTATAGTGAGCTATTTACATAGCTTTTCGCTTAACATACTCTTTCTTTTACACCCTGTATACGTGGAATTCTAAGAGGAAATTGAGATGGAGGGTATTTTTTGGTTGATATTTTCACCATAACTTTACTTCTTATAAAAACTAATAAAGAAAATGAAATCCAACAGCCAATATTTAAAATCGAAGAAAGAATTTTAGAAAAAAAAAACAAAATTTCATTTTCAAGATTCGAATTTAGATTTCAAGTAGATTGTTTGTGTACCTAAATAAAGCTTGAAGAGGCAACAATCAGCAACAATAAACGAACTTACTTTCGCCATAGGAATAAGATGTAGACATAGAGTGCTAATGTCATACTAACAGTTTCGATGCACCACACTTTTCGGTGCCTCACAAGTCCAGTCCTTGACACTTAGATTGCATTACTATACGTTACAATACATTAGTAATGTTGTACATTACCATATATTACACTAATAGAATCTAACTGTCAAGGACTGGAAACGTGCAGCACCGAAATGTCTAATGGTGCATCGAAACATTAGCACTCTATGACATTCCTCTAGTAATAATTTTTTTGGGATTATCTTGGCAAAATATGTCGGATAAAATTTATCTTTTTATCTATCGGTATACCAATATTATGTGCAAAGAAAATTTATGATATCATTATGTATTGCGTGGCATTACCAAATTGGTATACGAAAGCGTATATGCCCCTATTCTTGTTGCCCCTTCACTGTGCGTTTCGCGTTGATTTCTCTTCACCAATAAGGAGTAAGGACCTGTTTTGGTTTCACTTCTGGTTTTGTATTTAATTACCGATATACCTACGCTATGACATTCGGTTTTACCTAACCACGGCATCGCCGAAAGGAAGGGTTATTTTATAAGTATATAAATTTCCCGTGTCACAATGTTAGTTACCATACTGTACTCCTCCGAAACAGCTTGGCCGTTTTTTATGAAATTTTATATGTATATTAGTAGGAAAAATTCGAAAAATTTCTGCCATTTTTTAATTTTTCCAGGAAAAAAATTGTGTAGCTCGTTTAAGTAGGCCTTAGAAAATGACTAAAAAACAAAATTTTAACCTATGGATAATTTTCGAAAAAAAAGTTGGTCCCAAAAAGTTCAAAATACTAATCAACCCCATTGCAGAGTCACAAGTGATCTATAAAACAGCAATGTATTACACAATAACCGAATAAGCCAATTTAAATAGTCAGAGGATCACCCTATACAATTCGCGCGGAAAGCAAACATTGCGGATAATCAAATTAAAAATGCATTTCCTGGGAGTAAAATTCCTTTGCTAATTTATCAATATTTTGGTGAATTTTTGAATTTTCTCATTAAATCACAAATAGTATATATTTATTTTTAATATAAATAATGGTGGGTAATTATTTATATAATTTTTAATACTTAGTACAGGGTAGTTAATTCTGTGTAGGTAATGTGTTGAGTTTTAGAGTTTCATAATAATTAGTGGTTTACTAATTTACTAATTTCTATAATCCTGAGGATGCCACGGTTGTTGGCGAAACATATGTAGATTATTTATCTACTTTTTGATTTCGGAATAGTGCAATGTATTGTCTTGCATGCTAGGTGCTCGGGTCTGGTTTCTCATGGCGATTGTAGTTAGTGCAAGTGCCTGTTTTCGCAGTTATGAGTTATCAGATCCGAGGGTCAGTGGAAGGTGTAGGGCCCGGTGGTGGGCGCACCCATAGTGAACTATCGTCTAACTCAAAACAATGGTACTTGTTCAATATTTCAGTATTTGCCTGGCTGTCACACACACCCTGTTATTACTAGCGGTTCGACTAACACCTTAGGACTCAAAGTCAACCTCACCTGCCCGTGGTGCACCCTGCTATTTAACGGACGAGACTCGCTCGTACCTATTTAGAATATCACGAAAACATTTCCTAGTCGCTAGATAGGTTGTATTTGTGCCCGAAAATCGGCAGTAGGCTCACCACTTACCGCTAATTGATGAAACTGGCTGTCACTACACGCTGTGAATTATTTGTTGTAACTACTTACTTCATCAAACTCTCATGGACTATCATGTACAGATTTCCGAGAGCTGCTTCTATCTCCTTTCCCATCTTCGACGGCAACTCCTGGAGCTCCCTGCCGCTGGTGGCCGCCTCTTTGTCTGCTTCCACTGTTGCCAAGAGAATAGTACTGTTAGAGGATAGAAACTTACAAAATATGTAATTTAGAAAAGAGATGGTAAAATTCGTCATCCGAGTAATTGATCCGGTAGCTCAGTGGTTAGATCGGCTGGCACGGTTTGCAGTGGTCGTGGATTCGATTTATTAATAATAGCGGTCGCCCACGACTTCGTCCGCGAAAGGGGGCATTGCACCCGTGCGAAGCCGGGGCGGATTGCTATATACCCTATAGACTTCCTCGATAAACGGGCTATCTTACACTGAAAGAATTTTTCAAATCAGACCAGTAGTTCCTGAGATTAGCGCGTTCAAACAAACAAACAAACAAACAAACTCTTCAGCTTTATAATATTAGTATAGATTTTATGTTATATAGCTATTACACAGTTCACAAAATGGGGTAGCCAGACTATCCTATATATACTTATCTATGTATTTATATAACGTTGCTTAGTACCCACGACACAAGACCTTAGGGATCTTAGTGTGGGACTAGGTTAATGTGTTGTGTATAAAAAAAAATTAAAAAAAAAATATTACTATACTGCCCTGCCCTAAGCGAAATTTATGTTATTATACACTACCCTGCTCATTACTAACATAGTTTATAAGTCAATCATACTAATGTAACTATGGACTTTGTCTGAAAAGAAATGATTTTTATTTAAAAACAATCAGCAAAAATAACAGACATACATTGTACTCGTATTGTGATTTACAATAAAAATAATAACATAATTAAATCGCAGGCAATAGCTAGTGTTCTAAAATTATTAATAAAGAAATGGAAAAAATTCCTCACCCGGGTGGGAATCGAACCCACGACCTCTGCATTCCGCGTGCCAGCACTCTCACCACTGAGCCACCGGGTCAATTACTCGGATGACGAATTTTACCATCTCTTTTCTAAATAACATATTGGCAACGTTATTTTTCATCCCGATAGCTATACACTAGCCAAATCTCGGCAAACAAAGCTGAATCCCTCAGCACAATGTTTAAAGATGAAACGATAAACCATACCCTAACGGATTATATTAATGGAGAAGTGTTTTTATAAATTTACCTTAGTCAAGATATTATATATTATAAAATTATTAATAAAGAAATGGAAAAAATTCCTCACCCGTACTCACTCAGCTAGTGTTCTATAAAGTTCACGCAGACAAAGTCGTAGGCGTCAGCTAGTTAAGATCAGTATTGTCTATGAACAAGATTTTCCCATAGTACGACTACACTATTGTTTTCAGGTATTTAACTCATTTCTCTCGAACGATGGGAATTTATTGGGTGATGAATTAGATAGTGGTTTTAAGACTAGGGAAAGTGAGAAACTATTATTATATAGCATTACTTATTTGTTATCCGACTACGCCAGGAGGGTTAGGATTTTTGACTATATGTATGTATCTATGTGGGTGAATTTCCCAGGTACGTTTTTAGCGCGGCGTGGATGAAAATCGTAGTGGAAAGTGCTAAATGCACATTTATTAATTTTTTTTCATTAAGTTCAGACAGTGATCTAGACTAACGTTTAAAACTTAAGACCAAAATCTATTTGTTTACGCATAAAAAAATTATCAAAGGCTCTAAATCTAATTGCGGTGCTATGTCCCCACTTCATTTGCAAAAATTAATTTGGCTATTTAAATTTTCGGGTGAATTAATTTAACAGACTACATACATATTTTAAAAATACATTAAATAACACTATTATTTACACCATGAGCAGTAATTTAACTTAACCCGGTAGTACCTGTAACAGCTTTTTAAAAATGTCCCGCGGAAAAAGTCAATAACGCTGGCGCATTTTGAACATTACACTATTTCATCATAATGAATGAGATAGATGCTAAGCTATCTTTCCCCGCACTGCTCTGTCAAGCCATCGTATACCAAGTACAAGGATGTTTGATACACTGAACAGTTTTCCCGCCAAAAACGTAAGTATAACCTGCGGTGGCGCAGGAATACAAATTTATCATATAACGGTGTCATGTGTATTTAAAAAACTAAAAGGCTGTTTAAAAAGAAATTTTACAGATGATTAAAGATTAGATGTATCGACGTAATTGCAAATGAATTATTACAATTAAAATAATGGTGTCCGTTATAATTTGAAATTTGTTACTTAATTCTAAGTACGGTGTCGCAACTCCAGTGGCTCCGGTGGCAAAAAAGAGGGCCACCGTAATATAATCACCGTAATTGATATTTTGTCTTTTTGTATACAGGATGACTGGAAAACGGGTATTATTTCTATTGAGATGTAAAAGTACAGCCCATTTTCTACCTTCATGGGTAGGAAGACCCATTAAAAAATTACGGCTTCAGAGTTATGCCCCATTTTGTAATGTTTTTAAAATCACCTTATTTATGGAAATGCATAAAAAACTAAAATACGTGAATTACGAATCACAGCGCAGGAGAGCTCAAAAAAAACCGAGTTACTTTCAAAGATTTATTAAAATTAACTTTATAGATAAAAATTTACAATTAACTTAGAAATAACTTAAGTTATGACTTCGACCGATGTTAGGTACAGAGTGCCGTGGGTGTCTCCGGTTGCATCCTGGCTGTCGCCAATCGAGGTTACACGTGTAGCTGGCATCAGCAGTTTACCCAGTTCTAGGGAAATGGAATGTGTTGGAGTAATGCGCAGTGTCAGCGGTCTCCTTGATGGGTCGGAACATAACATCTCCCTCCCGAAGATCAGCAACTATTTTGTCAGGTTTAGGAAAAATGTTGCTGGTGTCTTATCCTTCGTGTAAGAAACTTGAGGATCATCATAGGTGTGCTCTACACCTTGAGTTGGAGTCTGTGGTGACTGGTGATCTCGATTTTGAGAGTTATCACAATGCTTGCGGAACATCAGGATCATAGCGAGTGCAAGTGCACCTAATAGTATTCCATAGAAAGGCAGCGTTGTATGATAGAGCGGGTTGAGTTGTACTTTTCCGGGCTGGATTAATGATTGCGTTGCAACTTTTTCTTGTATGTTGTATAGTCCATTTAACTTTATCGAGTTGAGAGCAATCGGAATTAAAGATGATGGCTGCATATTAGTATCAGTTAGGATGTTCCTGATTCTGATTGGTTGTCCTTCCACGTGGTCCTCCGAATTTATAATAGTGAAGTCATCGGTGCTCAGACGGCAATGTCGAGGGATCGTAGCTAGATAGCTTCCGTTTAGGATGCTGTAGTCCTCCCGGTCGCAGGTCAGTCGCACCTTGGTAGGTTCAGGGAACACTAGGCCATAGTGTCTGTCATCCATTTTCTCCATAGTCATCTGAGTGAGTGAAATTGTTATCTGGTGGCAGGATCTATCGATGGTTTGGTCCATGATGAGTCTGTGGATACAATCTGGACGGGTTTTAATTTGCTGATTAATTTTTTCTTCACAAAGATAGCGCTCTCTTAACTTCGGGCATTCCGCCTCTATGTACACATAATACGTATCATAGGTTGCTATAAAGGAGTAGGTAGGTATAATTACTTGGTTATATTTGTTAGGTAGTATAGGAAGTTTATATAGGTCATAAAGGTGTGGGGAGACAAGAGGGAATCTCAGAACTATAACTATCTGTTTTTTAATATAGTATGAACTAGGAAGAATTATGTCATAGTATTCCCTTAGTTCTACATCAAGTATTTGTTCCTTATCATATATTTTACTTAATCTATCTATCATTTTACTTAACACATCTATACTTAACATAGAATGGTGTGTGCTTGAGGCACGAATAAAAGCAAGAATATTCTCTAATCTATTGAGCTCACTAATTAACTCATCTAAGTTATTACTAATTACTAATAATAATTGGCCAAGTTTAGCATATTTAATTAAGCTAGAACTGGCATATGCTGACTTGTTCAGCAGTAATGTTATAGTTTCATTAATTTTGACTTGGTTTGAGACCAACTGAGAAACTATGTCGGTGTGGTGTGACATCCACTCTTTACTGAGACTAATATGATTATTAAATTCTGAGATAACTTTATCCTGGTTTTCCTTAAGAATTTGGATCGCATCGTTATATTTTAATGCATCTGTGTGGTCTAAATTACCGGTTATACTTTTTATGACGGAACCTAGCCCGTCTACAATGCCTCGTTTTTCTCGAGAAGGTTCAAGGGTAGTTAATTGAAGGGTGAGTTTATCTAATTTATCTTCTAAGTGTCTTATCTGTATCTCATATAAAGAATAGGTATCATTATCTAAACGTTCTTCGATTTGTTTAAACTGTTGTCTAACTAATACTATACTGTCTTCTATTTTAGTTAAGTCTATGTACTGTAGGAAAGTATGGTAATGCGTCACAAGTCTCGTTGGTCCAAGTCGAAAGGGTAAGAGTCCTGGTCCATCAGATAAGCTCTCAAGTTTTATCTCTTGAGCTCGGGTCCAAGTCAGTGTCAACAGCAGCGGAATCCTGTAACAATTTGGCACTTTTAGGTACCCGTTTCAATCTAGATTTGGCTACGGGTCCCCGTTTTTTGGAAGTGTATATGTGAATAGGTAAGTCTGCTAGGACATTATCGTGAGTATAGCGAGGGGCAATTTTTTGGCGGTTTGCTAGTGGGTTACTAACGAAGACCTGTTGCTGTGGTTCATACTCGATTTCCGGCTCGCGGTTTTTATTCCTATTTTCTATGATAGATTTGCGGTTACCAAGGGAAGTACTATTAATTATGTCGTATACTATTTTCATTTGTTCTCTGTGTGTCTGCATATATTGTTGAAGTAGATGTTCGGTCATGTCAAAGTCTATAGGGTCTCGTGGGTCAAAATGTCCTGTCATTAAATCAAAAGGTCTGCACTTGGTAAAACTATGAACTGAGCTATTGTAGGCTATCAATGCATAAGGCATTAAATTAATTACGGGTTCGCCTTTTCGCTGTATGTGTAATATTCTGATATGTTCTAGGAGAGTCGAGTGAAATCTTTCTATTATTCCATTGTCATTAGGTGACAAGGCTAAAGTCTTATGATGATTTATCTTATGGAGTCTAGTGAACTCAGCAAACATTTGGTTTGTGAATTCGGTACCTTGGTCAGTAACTATTGTATGTGGGAGACCATGGTGTGTACTGAAAGTGAGGAGAGCTTGCAATATACTAAGGGCTGTGCCATCCCTTAAGTGGTAGGCTTGGCCGTATTTTGAAAAAACATCCATAAAAGTTACGTATTTTTCGTTTTGGGCTGTAAAAAGGTCCATATGTACTATTTGTAATGGTTTTGTGGCAGGCGGTACCACATTAAACTGCTGTCTAATTGGGTTACGATCATATTTGGCTTGGCCGCAGATCGTACACTCGTTAATAAATTTTGTAATTTGCTCTTTCATTTTTGGCCAATAATATCTATGAGAGAGAGAAAGATAGCACTCATTGATGCCTCGGTGATTAGTTTTTCCGTCGTGATAATTTTTTATAATTTCCTGCTGTCTTAAATAGTCCTTTACATTTTCTATTTCAGTTTTTGCAAGGACGAGATTCATGGCTGAACTTTTGAATTTTTCTTGTAATATAGGGATTATTTGATACATAGCGAGGGGTGGAGTTATGAAAAGGGCTGTTTTGACTTTAGGATTCACGTATTCTTTTATAGCATTAATTAAATCTTGTTCTAGGTTTGACTCAGAAAGTTGTACGGAAGTGCGTGTATGTGTGTCGAAGGGTTTTGTTACAGTCGGTCTTTTCTTTACGTCATTTACTACGGTCAGACAAAGCTGTCTATGGAACTTATTTAAGGGATCTAGTGATATGGGAATTTCCAGAATAGGGTTCTCATTACTCGTATGAGCTGTCTGTGTCGTGGACCCGTCTAGGGTAGGGGGTCTGTCTGTCGGATTGCCTAATAATGAGTTTAATTCGTCTATTTCTTGTACTAAAGATAAGACGTCTTCGTTATGTATTTCAATGCGAGAAAGGGCATCTGCATTTGTGTTACATTTACCCTTTTTGTAGACTACCGTGAAGTCGAATTCACTTAAACGTAGTCTCCATCTGGTTAAACGTGAATTTGGTTCCTTAAGTCCCATCATCCATTGCAATGGTTTATGATCAGTCAGAATTTTAAATTTTCGTCCGAAAAGGTAAGGTCTAAAGTATTTGGTAGCCCAGACAATGGCTAATAACTCTTTTTCTATGGTACTGTAATTTAATTCGCTTTCGTTAAGCGTACGGGATGCATAAGATATGGGTTTATCAGAACCTATTGGGCCCTGTGATAAGATAGCTCCTATTGCATAGTTGGATGCGTCTGTCGTCAAGTTAAATTCTCTACTGAAGTCAGGGTACTGAAGGATAGGGTCGTTTGTCAAAAGTAATTTGCATTTTTCAAAACAATGTACATATTCGGGATTTAAAGAAATTTTCCTACCTTTTTTAAGACATGAAGTTAGTGGTTTAGTGATACGGGCAAAATCAGGAATGAATTTACGATAGTAGCCAAGTAGACCTAGAAATTGCTTTATTTCTTTAGGGGTCTTAGGTAAAGGATATTTTTGGACTGCTGAAATTTTTTCAGGGTTTGGTTTGATACCTTCCCTACTAATAATGTGACCTAAATAGGCAGTTTCCATTTTCAAAAATTCAGACTTGTCCATCTGAATCTTAAAATTGGACTCCCTGAGCCTCTGAAAAACTTTTTCAAGATTATCAATATGTTCCTGAAGGGATGTGCTGAAAACTATTATATCGTCAAGGTATACTAAACAAATTTTATTTTGGAGGCCTCTGAGAACGTTGTCCATGACCCTTTGAAAGGTGGATGGGGAGTTTTTGAGTCCCATAGGCATCCTCAAAAATTCAAAGTGGCCATGTTCTACATTGAATCCTGTTTTGGGAATATCGTCAGGATTCATCTCAACTTGATAAAAGCCACTTGCCAAGTCTAGGGTAGTAAAATATTGACATTTCCCTAACTTGTCAAGGACATCTGTTATATTAGGGATGGGGTACTTATCGTTAATGGTTTTCTCATTTAATTTTCTAAAATCTACTACTAAACGCCATTTTTTTTCTTCCTGAAGCGTCCAACTTTTTAGGGACTACCCATATAGGTGAGCTCCAGGCAGAGTCTGAGGGTCTAATAATACCTTGTTCTAACATTTTGGAGATTTGTTCACTAACTTCTTGGCGGTGTATAAAGGGGTATCGGTAACTTTTAGAATAGATAGGTTGTTCGTCAGTCGTTTTTATACAGTGTTTAATTTTATTTGTGAAAGTAAGGGGCTCGCCCTCTAGGTAAAATACATCTGAGTATTTCGAACATAAGAGCTTTAAGTTAGCCCTCTCCTCCTCGTTGAGGTGGTCGGTTCGCAATCGCTCTAATACGCTGTGAACACGGTCCGATTGTTCGGTACGCATGCACTCAGCATTAAATATTACGGCATGTGTGGGGTGATCTAAAGAAAAAATTATGTCATTGTGAGTGGGATTTTCTATCTCTAAAATACCATAACTATTGCTAACTGATGTAACACATTCGTGGATAATGCAGTTACAACTTATTTGCTCATGGATAAAAACTTCGCCTTCCGGGACGTCAATAGGGACTTTAATTAATTTTGAAGTTTGAGCGGGTATAATTTCTTCGCAAAGATTAATATTTCGTGAATCATACATCCTGATGGGATTTGTAGCACTACGGGTAATCAATGTGTGGTCCTTTAAGTTAATAGTCGCCTCCCATTTTGTCAATAAGTCTAGTCCTATAAGTCCGTCAAAGTAATTATGAAATCGGTACACAAATAATTTAATATTATCTTCATTAGGGAAGTTTTCGAAACAGGGTAATGTTATAGAAAAATCATTTTTAGTCGTAGCATGTACGTTAGTGACCTCGAAGGGGTCATAGTCTAAGTTAATATACGGAAAATATTTTTGAACAGCTTCGGGACTTATAAAAGATTGATTGGCTCCGGTGTCAATCAGTAATTTTAAGGGTGGATTTAGAATTTCAATATATGGTAGTTGTCTTTGTGTCTGTAAATTTAATTCTATTTTGGCTTTTTTAACGTAGGGCGTTTCTGAAAATTTTCATCATTATTATTAGCGGAAGGGCCCGGTAAGGGTTCCTGCAATTCTATGGGGTCACTAGTATACTGAAAATTATTATGTGCATTTTGATCATCGTATTCGGGGTATTGAGAGTATTCGGTATATTCTGGTTCTTGTTCGGGGTAGTAATTATTGTAATCGGGTTCATAATATTGGCTATCATAATCGTTATAAAATTCATTAAAATTAACTTCTCGCGATTTAAAATAATTGGAAGGTGGTGGATTACCATGCCGGTTCCAATCGTGTTCTCGTATCCCGGTGGGAGGTAGAGGTCTGGTCGCGTAATGGCTTACACCACTCATTGGTTTAGGACCAAAATTCGGGGGTTGATTTGGTTTAGGTTTTAATTTAAATACGTTACTTTGGGGGTTATAATTTTGGGGTAAAGCACGGAACATTTGTTGCGTACGAGTAGGCACATTAGTATTTAAATGCTGTGGGGGTTGAAAATCGGATTTCCATTGTGTTGGTGGCGGCATTAGTCTCTGAAAATTTTGCATAGGGGGTGGAGAAAAAGCAAATGATTTCTGGGTTGGCCAGGTCATTGGCATAGGTCGTGAACCTAGAGATCTTCTCTCGGGGGTCGGGTCAATCCTGTGCTGTAAATACATCACATTCAACTCCTCCTGCACGAGTTCAAGGGCTTTTTCTACGGTTTCGGGACGCATGCAACGTATACGTGAGCCTAAGGGCTCCTTTAGACCTCGAACGAAAGCTTTCAAGGTAAGGGACCTGTAAAGCGTTCGTTTGGCCTCAACAGTGGTGCCTAGGGTCTCATGCAAAGATACATAGGTCATAATAGTGCTAAATAAATTTTGAACACGGTCATAAAATTCCTGTGGGGTACTATTTCCCTGGGTGGCTAGAGAGAGGTCATTGTAAAGAGCAGTTTCGTCTCGCTGATCCGCAAAGTTATTAATTAAAGCATTACGGATGCCAGCCCAATTCTGAGGAATACCATTAGAATTTAATGTACGTGCTGCGGGTCCGGTTATCTTATTTAATATACCATTTAACAAGCACAGATTAGGTAATTCTGTACCTGGACCAGTACCAATATACGCAGCGCATATCTGGTCACATAAGCTTACAAATCTAACTAAAATATTAGGATTACCATCGAACTCTGGCACCGGGCGCAAAGCCTTATAAATTGTGTCAGGGTCGTGGGCCATCTTTTCTTCTTCAAATAGAGAAAACAAATCTAAGTCTAAGGAACAATCTAAATCTCTAGTACTATCTAATAAGTTCCTGCGAGACTGCCGATGCTGTGCAGGCTCTCGCGAGGACGTTTTCCGAGGATGGAAAATCTTAAATTTTACTAAAAATACCTATCTAATAAAATGTGCCTGCGAGACTGCCGATTTTGTGCAGACTCTCGCGGGGCGATTCCGAGATTGGAAAATTTAGGGAATATAAACTACGGGAGCAAAAAGGAAGCAACACTATAATAGAATAAGTGCACTTACATATATTGCATTCTCGATCTTTCTTGAGCAGCTATCGATTTCCAGATACTCCAGCACTTGTGTCGTGGTTCGGGTTTCCTCCGGTGAAGACTCGACAGTCACTTAGCACGTGATTTTCACACAGTTCATCACAGTTCTATGAAGAATAGTTCTCTCTCACGCACTAATCCGGAAGACTACTACGACTGCGCCAATTACGAATCACAGCGCAGGAGAGCTAAAAAAAAACCAAGTTACTTTCAAAGATTTATTAAAATTAACTTTATAGATAAAAATTTACAATTAACTTAGAAATAACTTAAGTTATGACTTCGACCGATGTTAGGTACAGAGTGCCGTGGGTGTCTCCGGTTGCATCCTGGCTGTCGCCAATCGAGGTTACACGTGTAGCTGGCATCAGCAGTTTACCCAGTTCTAGGGAAATGGAATGTGTTGGAGTAATGCGCAGTGTCAGCGGTCTCCTTGATGGGTCGGAACATAACACGTGTATATTTCAGTAATTTAACTAGATAAATAAATAATCATTGGAGACAAAACAACAGACATCAACTTGGCATTGTCAAAGTACAATTACCAAAAGGTTTATAATTTTTTTTCCTGAATCTTTCCTATTCATTCAAAATAATGATTTCATGTAATTCGCACACTTAATTAAACTAAATTCAAAAGTTATAATTATGAAAAAGCTTACCAACAGCTGACTAATAAGAATTTTAAAAGTGCTATCCTATGGCGCGACAACCTTTTTTAACAAGTAACCTAAGTTTGTAGTCAAATTTAAAAAATACAAAGGTGATGAACTGACATTATAATATATATATTATAGCATAGGAATCTTACAGCTATCCAAAGGCCTTTTCATGATGCAGTTCAACTCGAATCGAGGTCATACCGCCACCTCCATCTCGTCTTACTCCTACCCCAGGCAGCCGCTCTGTAGCATCCAGCCAGTTGCACTGTTCGTCTATCTTTCGGTGTCTAAACGACTAACATGGCCGGCACTTTTACTGTCCAGTTCCTTTTTGGTAGGCGATTAGCATACCTAATAGTGTTCCTGATGCAGTCTGAGCACTGTAGGTCAATCGATAGACAGCATAAGCACACATATCGACAAGTAGACGTTATAAGATCATAGGAAGGGAACCGTTCCTAAATGAACTAAGTTCTTCCAGGCACTTAAGATTCATCTCTCAATATTAATAGCTGACCAATAATTATGTAATACTAGCTGTTGCCCGCGACTTCGTCCGCGTCAACAACTTATCATGCTGAGCAACTTTTCCTAAGACGGTATTTTCATATCTCTCAAAGTTTAGCTGGGCTGCTAAGGGTTCTGCATCAGGCAATCTAGACCTTCAATTTTTTTCTTTCATATCATTTCTACGTCATTTTATTCTTTCATACATATTTTTTGGATAACTTGAACCGTTTACGCAGCGCACGCAACGGAAGTCTCCAAAGTTGAATAATTTTCCCCGTTTTTTCCACATTTTCCTCTTAATCTTCGTCCCTATTGGTTGCACTGTGATGATATATAGCCTAAAGCCTTCCTCGATAAATGGACTATCCAACACAAAAAGAATTTTTTAATTCGACCCAGTAGTTCCGGAGATTAGCGCGTTCAAACAAACAAACAAACAAACAAACTCTTCAGCTTTATAATATTATATAGTGGACGCCCGCGACTTCGTCCGCGTGGACTGCAGAAAAAACAAAATGTCTAAATTATCCGGGATAAAAAAAAATCCCGGGATATAAAGTAGCCTATGTGTTAATCCAGGGTGTCAGCTAACTCTATACCAAATTTTATTAAAATCGCTCCAGCCGTTTTTACGTGAAAGAGTAACAAACATCCATCCATCCATACTTACAAACTTTCGCATTTATAATATATAACTTTCAACCCTTATTTCACCCCTTAGCTGGTCGAAATTTCAAAAATGCTAGAACAAATGTTTAATGATTTCTTATCAAGTGCTTAAATATAAAGTTTCATGGTTTTATCTTTTAAAATTAAGAAATCCCATACAAACTTTCAACCTCTATTTCAACCCCTTCATCCCTTTTTTTCGAAATAAAAAGTAGCCTATGTTCTGTCTCAGGGTCTAAAGATTGTCTGTACCAAATTTCATCAAAATCGGTTGCGAGGTTTAAGCGGGAAAGCGTAACAGACAGACAGACAGACAGACAGAGTTACTTTCGCATTTATAATATTAGTTGGGATTTTTCTGAGTCCTGACTGTTCTCAGAAAAAATGTCATATCTCCGACACTGTGAATTTCCGGATGGGGTGTTCCTTATATATAAAGGTAGCTAACGAGGTGCACTTTCAAATGTGAAAAGAAATGATCCTTATTTCTGGTTTTCGAAGATTTTTACGTACATATAAATAAATACGGCTAGGTTCCTGAAGTCAGAACTGCGAAATCTTATAGGAGATACCATGGCCACTACGTTTTATGCTAAGAAAAAAGTCACTAGGCAGCATTTTAAAGTATGTAATAAAATATTTCCCTAACTGTTAACGTGTTCCTTAAATTTGTTATCATAGTTTCTAAGCTATAATCATGATGATAAACATTATTACCAACTAATAAACGAAAAATCTAAAGTTTTCATATTCTTATAAAATAAATAAA
Organism: Carposina sasakii; assembly: GCA_014607495.2. NCBI lineage: Eukaryota > Metazoa > Arthropoda > Insecta > Lepidoptera > Carposinidae > Carposina > Carposina sasakii. Next base: position 6,605,129 of record CP053176.1, on the reverse strand, counting down.
TAGGTAATTCGTATGATGTTCTCCTGTATTTATAATTCCGCTGGTTGCAATAAATTTCAGTGGAGAGATTAACAATTTCGGTGGTTTGATAATAATATCGGTTGCGATTGAAATTTTTAAATGCAGATATCTCAAGAAATAATACGTTTTTAAAAATGTGTACCATATGACTGAATATTATATATTTTTAGCTATTACTTCGAATACAAAAAAGTTATAGAAAGTGGATATAAAATTTCGCCAGCGTAATTAGTCAAAAATCGAGGTTGTTGAAATTCACCCATGTATTTCTTTGGCACGTTCTGGAGCAGCGGTCGTCACACTTTACCGACCAAGGGACAATTGACAAGCGTTCAGCGATTTTTGTACAATTTTCGCTATCGCTTTGCTTCGGCTTTGCTTTTGCAAATTAGGTAATCAGGGGGACGGAGTATGTTAAGAGAAATGCTATAAAAACAGCCCAAGAGATTGTATCCACAAAATTTCAATCTTCTCCGGGTATTTTGTTTATAAATCACTACATATTATAAAACAAAGTCGCTTCCCGCTGTCTGTGCCTATGTATGTATGTATGTATGCTTAGATCTTTCAAACTACGCAACGGATTTCGATGCGGTTTATTTTAATAGAGTGATTCAAGCAAGAGGAAGGTTTATATGTATAGTATCAGCATTGAATTACCGCAAAGCCGGGGCGGGTCGCTAGTAAATAAATAAATAGATTTTTTAAACAACAGTGTAGGTGTAGCTTTTATCATACTGACGACGGGAGAAACCACCTTTGACCTAATTTCCTAGATAGATAAATCATGTCTATTGTTTAGACGGATTAGAGATGAGCTTCAATTAAAAGTAAAAGACCTTAATCCCCTTAATCCGTATTAATTAACAGGTTTTTACGCTTTGTTGCGGCCATATTGTATTTTTAAATAGGGTAAGCAAGCACACGATCGTAGTTTTGTTAGCAATAGGTGGCGCTGTTTTAAAAAATACGAACGTTTTAAAAGAATCCTATTATTATAACATAGTACGGCATGTTCCTCGGTGAAGATGGCAAAGCCCTTCAGGCTACCATCATTTGTCATTAAAAAAAAAAGCCGAATGCCCTAATTCCTTAGTCGGCTCTTACGACATGCACGGAAGAAAATACAGCCGATCTATTCTAGTGAAGCACCGCATCAGCACAGAAATTGTTATCATACATTTGTTTAAATTCGGAAAGAATAACAATCTATTACTTATAACTAATTTACGGATGAAGCCGCGGCATCATTCTATGATTAGAAGAGGGGTAAGCACGAATCTCTCGATAGTCCGTAACGCTGTCGTCAAACTGTCAAATCACATAGATTTTGCTAGCGAGTCGCTAGCGTCACGCCGCGTAAAAAGGTTTGCGCTCGCCCCACTGTATACTTTTTGGTCAGCGATATATTAAACCTTTATCTATATAATGCAATTACATGATTACCTTTGCTTTATATTTTTTTTTGGGTAAACCGGTTGATATTAAAAAGGAATGCCACATTAACTTTCATACAGGTGTATTATCAATGAAAAGTGGTGCATATTAAGATCAAAACCGGTGTAGAACAGAGAAAGTTATAGCTATATATAGGTCCGCCATTTTAATTTTTATTAATCGGGTTTTTTTTTGGGAATTTCAACGTGATTTTTGGAAAGCATTTTAATAGCTGCTTTTTAATTGGCTGTGGCTTTTAATGGTTTTTTGGTTTATATAAATGTTTTAATCCTAATATTAAATGCGAAAGTAAGTTTGGTTACTCGACTAAACTTTATTCATACTCTGTATTGTGCACAAAACATTACAATAAATAATATTCTTGAAATTTGCATAAATAGGTTCGCAGAAGTATAGGTAGGTATACCTAGTCTACATTATATAGTCTACGCGGGAAGTTCAGCAATTGAATGAGGGATTTTCTGCCAACTATTAAAAGTAAAAAGCGGGTGGGGCTGTGTCGGGGCACACGGCCGTTGGTTTTAACGTGAAACGTCTATGTTAGCGAATCGCTTTTAAAGTAAAAGATTGAAATGAAAACAAGATGGACGCTGTTTTAAGTATTTTAATAAAAAAAGAACAGGTACGTAATAGAAACATAAAATACATAGCAAATGTTTATATATTTATTGTCACTTTCTGGTTATTTTAAATAGCAGCCGCCCACGACTTCGTCCGCGTGAGGGGGCGTTGTACCCGTGCGAAGCCGGGCAGGTTGTTGTATAGACTGTAGCCTTCCTTGGTAAATGGGCTATCTAACACTGAAAGAATTTTTCAAATCAGACCAGTAGTTCCTGAGATTAGCGCGTTCAAACAAACAAACAAACTCTTCAGCTTTATAATATTAGTATAGATATAAATACTGTCCAAATTACACTTATTTTTATATAAATCAATCGGTTCAAATAAACTTGACAAACACACGAAAGAATCACCACGCTATAAAGTCGGAGTCACGAGTTACACTGAATAGAAACAAGCGTGAGCGCCGGTTTCGCACAGTTATCGCAGTATCCCTCCCCCGCCGCCCCGCTTGACCCCGACACGAACTCAATGTCATAACAGCGAGCTGACTATATAAGTGAAATATTTACACCACATTTTTGTTTCTAAGACCAATAGTTTTTTAATTATTAAGGTACGATGATATAGACCTTTTCGTTACGGTCCAGTTTTTAAACCTGGTACCCGTATGTGTCGGCGCGATTTTAAAGACGTTTCACGTCAAAAAAAAAAGTTCCAATCACACGGATAAATGGCGTGAGCGCATCACTGGAGCGCAACGGAGCAGCTAGGGTGATGCTCTCACGCCATATATTTTTGACAGTTATTTTAACTTATCAGAATTTCCCTTATTCATTCATTCATTCAATCAATCCGTAGCAATGTAGCATAGCACATCTCTGCTGGAAAGGCAGGCTAATATTTCACCTACATAAAATACTTCCGTTACTGCTCCCAGTATCAAGTGACAAGCACATAATTTATCACTAATTTGCACGCTCCTAACCGCAACGATGCTCGCCGTGATAAAGTATCCGTGATTATGTACTATGTGACGATATCGCTGTCACGGTTACGACCGCAGAACGTTATTGGCAGTACTGTCTTAGATTTCCTTTGCCGGGTGTTTAAATAGGAGAATAGTTTATGAGGTCATTTGATAGATTAATTCCTATGCCTGGTTTTGGGACTAACATTTTTGTATCTAGTTACACAGATATTGCAGTTCACTCTGCTGGACGTAGGCCTCCCCCAGGGCACGCCACAAGGCTACTGTCATAGGGGGATAATTGCCCATAGTCACCACGCTCTAAGCAGGGCGGTTAGTGACCGTAGTCTAATTTTCAGAATACGTATTATGTTGTCAGCACGGGAGGCGCTGCTGCCCATCTCCCGGGAATCCTTAATCGCCTCGTACAAACTCTACTCTACCGGCAGCACGCGGCTTTCACGACAAAAATATTATGTACTCGTATGTTGCAATTACAAACATACATCACTTTCTTTTGAATACTATTAGATGATGAATGGAATCAGTTTTTCTTTAAAACTGCATTATAAAAGTTGCGAAAGCGAATTTAACACAAAACTCCATTGAATGAAACAATCTTAATTAGAACAATTAATTTCATTTTACGACGTTACTAACACGTTTATAGCTCTCTTTATTAACTATCTATCTATCTTACTCACGGCGTTTGCAAGTTTGTTGTCGATCACACAGGCTAAGCTAGCTTTAGTACGGACGGGAAAGTGATGGGTGAGATTTTGTGTCAATATTTTAAGCGTCATGTGCGGGCGCTTCACTAGAATACATCAGCTGCATCTCCTTCCGTGCATGTCGTAAGAGTCGACTAAGGAACTCAGGGGCGTTCTCTCAGGCGATGAGCTAGCAACTTGTCACTGATCTTGTACAAGCCCGCTATGCTAAACGTGGCTGTGGAATGTCCTTCGCGATCCTACAGTTCTGGCTACGCCATTTTGTGAACATAGCCCGTATATGTATACAGGGTGTAACAGAAAGGGTATGTTAAGCGAAAAGCTATGTAAATAGCCCACTATAGAGAACCTATTTCCAAAATTTAAGACTCAAATTCACATTTATATTTTTCCAGATAGTATGAAGAATTCCGAAACAACTCAGGAATGTCCATGCAATCTTGAAAAATAAAAATATGATTTCGAGTCTCGAATTTTGGAAATAGGATCTCTATAGTGGGCTATTTACATAGCTTTTCGCTTAACATACCCTTTCTGTTACACCCTGTATATTTATGTTATTTAGGCCGCGTGGTGCCGGCAGAGTAGAATTCGTACCACTCCATGCCTGCCCGTGGGTATCGTACGAAGCGATTAAGGGTTTCCGGGAGGCGGACAGCAGCGCCTACCGTGTTGACAACATAGTCCAAAATACAAACTGCGGTCACCAACCCGCCTGCATAGCGTGGTGACTACCGGCAAAAGACCCCCATGGCAGTGCACAGCCTTGTGGCGTGCCCTGGGGAAGGCCTACGTCCTGCAGTGGACTGCAATAGGTTGATGACGATACGCCTCTGTCCATACAGTGGTATCATCTGTGCTTTGTCTGTTAGTCGTAAGGAAACCCTTACGATACCCATGGGAAGACATGCTATGTTGCTTTTCTATCTACCGACACCAGACGCCATAACGTAAGTAGGTATATTAGAAATATTTATTTCTCTTAACAGCTACGCAAATCCGTTATAAAATATACTGGTAAACAGTATTTATCTGCGAGATTTTATGCTGCATAAAATTATACCGTACTTGTGTGAGAAACTTTAAGCTTTTCACATAAAATTATGTTGGAGCGGAGCCACCTGTCGAACGTAAGGCAGAACCACAGTCTAACCTTCTCCATGGTCCAATACAAATCCTAGAACGCGATATCGAAGTTTTTCACAATTATTGATTATACAGAATGTTTTTTGGTCGTCAACGTTCCCGAAAACTACGGAGTCTCCTCATCTTCACGATCATTTTTCTCAATGGAAGCATACCTGGGAAGTGTCTGGTTTCCAAAATATTAAGGTCCAATGTTGAGTAAATAGACTGCGTTTTTCTGCATAAATACACATTGACGCGTATAGCAAGATTTTTTCACGAGAAATAATTAAGATCTGTCTATAAAAAAACTAGCATAAACACTGGACACTCTAAATTTCGCCCGATCAAGTAATAAAAAAAATGCAAAAAAATTACATCGTTTCCCGGCACGATTTGCAGCAAACTTACTTTATTTGATCTATATAGTACGTACCCTTCGTTAAGAGTGGCAACGAAAAAACATTCTGTATATCTTCCTACTTAAAATATAAATTAAGTATTGTACATTATGTTTCTAAAAATGGGATAGTACTGCAGGATCATAAAAGAGATCCTATATCCCCTTTTAGCATAGCGCGGCCAGAAAGAGATCAGTGACAAGTTGCTAGCTCATCGCCTGAGAGACCGCCCCTGAGTTGCCTTAGTCGACTCTTACGACATGCACGGAAGAAGATGCAGCTGATGTATTCTAGTGAAACCATGCATCAGCAAGGCATATTAAAATAAATAAAAAAAAACGTAAATAACAACTAAACAGATTTTGTTCCAATTTTGACCTTGATGGTACCAAATGAGAATTTGGTGAGAGTCACTACCATACAATATGAAAAGGTACCTTAAGCATTTAATCACATCATACTTAGATAGGAACATAATATTTAATCTCACATTTAAATGTTTAAAATTATGTACACGAAGGGTAATTCAGTAATCAGACTGGCCTAATTTTTAAAAAATAAATATATAACCTTATTTTATTTTAAAAAGAGTCCTAGCCTCTTTTTAAAGCAGAAAAAAAACTTTAAAAACTTTTTGGTTATTAATTAAGGCAACAAAAGTTTTGTTACTCCTAGTTCTTCTAATTTCAAAACTTACCTTGCCAATTTTCCCGTTCATTCTTCACATCTGCGCTAAAACTGTCCAAAAGCTTCCCAGTCCTATCTTTCGCACACGCGAAAGGATCGGGGCTGTAAATGCAATCTACAAAGGTCCCAATAGTCTTGCTAATACCCATAAAATAATTATACGAGGTCTCCAATAAATCTGCACTTTCAACCTGACAAACTATCGCGAATAGAAATAGATAAAATACTTTTTTCGCCGCCATGTTTGACGTTCGCGTTCCCGCGGTTTTCTTTTTTTTTTGAACACGCGCGTGCGGCTGCAGCGTTGCGAACATACAGCCTTCACTGTGCTTTCTTCGATTCAAGTTGCCAAGTAGGAAGGGGAAACGTAAGGAGGATGGACGTATATGGAACCACTTTCTTTTTTGCGTAAAATTCTGAGCCGGATGACAAGTAAAAATGTAGGAATGATGACTAATTAATTATCACTGGTTATGGCGGGAAATCAGGGCTAATTTAAGGTGAAATTTAATGACAGCTACTAGATACTATTTTGAAAAATGAACATTATAAGGATGTGGTTTTTTACATGGAGTTCCAGGTTGTATACCTTATTTTATTTTAAGTACATGTAAATAGTTTGTCATCTAAGTAGGTGTATTGGAGGGAGGGGATATAGAGGTTGGTAAAAAGGTACAAACAAGAAGCCCTAACGAGTTCTAGCTATAAAAATAACTTGAAATTAGGTCGATACCTCGATATGGTGATTAGAAGTAGGTTAACCTCAATTTCATATTGTTATTTATAATGTTCTGTGCAGATGCGAGGCTTCACTAGAATACATCAGCTGCATCTCCTTCCGTGCATATCGTAAGAGTCGACTAAGGAACTGAGACATTCTCACAGGCGATTAGTTTGCAACTTTTTACTAATCGTTAATTTCTATCCCGGCTATGCTAAGCGTGACTCTGGGATCCCTATTATTATCCTGCAGTTCAGCTAACCTAACAATATTTATTTATTTCTCACCCTCTACCATAAAATTCCATGCAACTTAAACAATACAATTTTTTTAAACATATTTTATACAAATATTTCGGGAAAACAGCCGTGTCTATACATATGTATGTCATCGTCAGCCATTTGCAGTCGTTGGCCGTAGGCACTGCTGGACGTAGGCCTCCCCCAGGGTACGTCACAAGCCTCGATCTCCCGTTTTCACCATCTATGGGGTAAGCACGGACCTTTTTACGCGGCGTAACGCTAGCAAAATCTATGTGATTTGACAGTTCGACGATAGCGTTACGGACTGTCGAGAGGTAAGTGCTTACCCCTATGGTCACTAAGTACCAGCCGCCCTCTTCAAATCATCGGTTCATCTGGCCGAAGGGCGTCCAATGCTACGCTTGCCGAGGTGCGGTCTCCATTCCAGAACCCGCTTATATGTGTGTCATTCCTTTTCAAACTCGAATTCTCATAAACGCAAAGCACATAATCTCACGATAAGCAATTTACTCTAAGGATTTTTAATACTTACATGCATTCAATGTTCTGTAAAACTGTGAGGCAAAGGACGTCGCTTATTAAATAGTTTTCGACAAATTCCAACTTACGTAAGCAATCGGGGAGACCGGGGCTTTTATGTCTTGTAGGTAATCGTCACTCGAAATAAGAAATAATTGCGCATATCTTTATTCTTAGTTAGCGCATACATGTAATTGATTGTAGTTCTATATCGTCTTCGTCTTCAGCCTATTGCAGTCCACTGCTGGCCTCCCCCAGGCAGTGGCGGATTTACAAATTTTCAAGGTATAGGCTGAATAGTTTTTGCCGCCCTTGCCTCAACAATTGTCATATCATACATTATTTTTACAATGCAACAATTTCGTTGAAATTGCACGTAAAATAATTATAGGGCATATTTTTTACAATTGCGCTCTTTTCACTCATAAGAAGTGTGGGCAAAGGGCGCAGAGGCGCGAGGCCGATCACTGCTTGAGGGGCGGCGAACTAGCTGTTTTACTCTAGAATATGGAAGTTTGCTACTCTCGGAATGTGCAATGACAAGTGAGAGAGAAAAGTCATCGACAAAATTTGTTGCAGACTTCTATCTGTAAGACATCAGAAAACCGTCATAGAAAAATATTTTTAATTTCTATGAGGTAAAAAAAAAAATCGTTCCCCCAAATTTGCCGCCCCCAAAATCTGCCGCCCTAGGCTCGAGCCTACTCAGCCTGCTGGTAAATCCGTCACTGCCCCCAGGGCACGCCACAAGGCTACCGCCACAGGGGGTTTTGCCAATAATCACGGGTTGGTGACCGCAGTGTGATTTTCGGACTACGTTGTCAGCACGCGACGCGCTGTTGCCCGATTCCTTGCCAGACACCTTAATCGCCTCGTACAATACCCACGGGCAGGGTGGTACAAACTCTACTCTGTCGGCACCACGCTTCTATATAGATATTTTTAACTACTAATAATATTACCATATCCAATTAGCTAAATATTATATTTTATTATCTATTGTTAATGTTATCAGAAGCAGCAATAAATATTTGACATAAGTATGTCTATAGTCTATGTTTTATAAATTGACTCCCGTGCCAGATTTTAGAAATAATACTTTAAAATTTACATTTATTTATTTAGTTTTGCAGTCATAGATAGCTATTAAGTACACGTACACAGCAACTGCACCGTTGATCAAAGGAACTATTTGGTGACTGTATATATGTTCGTTGTCATAACGATTCTATGAACAGCTATTAAAATTCAAAACGTCAGTTTACAAATGCGCTAAATGTAGACTTCCTAATTCGATAAATTAGCGAACTTCGATGTCGTTCGCACAATTGTTACATTGACACTAGAAAATAAAATGTTTAATGAGGCATCAAAAATTCGTAGTTTGCAATTATTTTTTCAAGGTTAAAACCAAAATACCCCATCCTCCCCAAAACAAAGTAGTATGCAAATTTGAAGACAAATCACTAAAATTATTCATTTGCTACTCATTTCATTCGAATACTTGCATAGTATTTCTATAAACTAAAACTTAAAATAAAACAAAATGAAGTTACTCGTACTTACGACTAAGTTATGGTTTAAAACTACTTTTCACAGCTTATGTATGTTGTATTATGCAGTTTTTTATGCATTCGCATTGAAATATATGAATTCGATTACCGAAGAAATGTCCAAGAAGCAAGCAGTTAGTAATATGCAGAGATTTTCTTTATTATATTACACGCAGTGGAGCATAGTAAGTATAACTTCTTTTATAATTTAATTAGGAATTTATTGTTAGGAACAAGACGCCATTTTGTCTGATACATGTAAAGATGCAGACTGAAATATCGCGTGAGCGTAAATTTATTTATTTTTTATTTAATATTATTATAAATACAGTGCAAAACTTATTTCTAAATTGAAGTCCCACAAAACTGTTAAAACAGTTTGTCTGCGGGATCAAGGGTACCTTATATTATCGTTAAACATTGGAAGTAAGTGCCTTCCTATTATCTAATCCAATTTCTAGTTAAGTGTAGACAATAAATATTTTTTGCCTTATTTTTAAACTTATTTCTATTCGTTTCCTGCCGTATATCATCAATGTGTTTAAAAGGTATGGTAACCATTTTGCTAACGTTCTGTCTCCATAGTAATTCTTGACTCGAAATGTTATTCTGTAAGCTATATATCTGCCAAGTTTCATAGAAATTTGTTGGGTACACGTAAAGGAGAGTTAAACGAAATATAATATAATTATCGGCTAACCACGAGTTCGTTCACGTAATGGGGTATTGCAGCCGTGCGAAGCCGGGACGGGTCTCTAGTTTTACATATAAACCTTACTCTTGAATCACTGTATCTATTTAAAAAAACTGCATCAAATTCCGTTGCATAGTTCTAAAGAGGCATACGTAGGGAGAGACAGACATCGGGAAGCGACTTTGTTTTATAATATGTAGTGATTTTTCCCGAAAGAAAGGCAAGACTGCCCGTACTGATGCGTGGCTTCACTAGAATACATCAGCTGCATCTCCTTCCGTGCATGTCGTAAGAGTCGACTAAGGAACTCAGGGGCGGTCTCTCAGGCGACAAATTAGCAAGTCACTGATATTGTTATATTATGTTAAACGTGGGTTTAATCTTCTTCGCTATCCTGCAGTTGTGGCTACTTAGTTGACTGTTACGACATGCACGGAAGGAGATGCGGCTGTATCCTGTCTTTCTTCTGCAGATTAAAAAACATGGCTTTATGACGAAATCTTGTAAACTGAAAAATATAACTAATATTTTTCAAGGCGTAAAACCTGAACTTTGTACTTGCGTTTGATATTTATTTATTATATTTTGTATTGTTTCTTTTACGTATGTATTTATTACATCATGAGACCTTCAACTGCGTAGTCGAAGGTCCCGTGTTCGAATCCCGGCAGGGGCGAACATGAAAATTCAATGTTTTTGAATGTTACTATTTTATAGTATAATATTTACTAACCCCCGGAGTATTAAGGTATATTTTAGCATGCAGTGGTCGCGAGTATGATAGAATAAAATCAAATATTCTCGTGCTGAAATGTGTCTAATTACGTCACCGTAAAGTAATTTTGCTTTGTTCTGAGCGTCTACAAGTCTAGTGAAACCCTCTGGGGCCCGATTCTCGAAAAGTCTCGAGTTGGACAGATATTTGATTATATTTTGTCATACTCGCGACCGATGTGCGCTAAAATATACCTCATTACTCAAGCGGTAAGTATACCTATATATTGCTTCGCACCGCGTTTCTTTGACGGTTCGTTAGTGGTTGCGTTTCGGGTCAAAAATTTTCAAGGATTGCCTCCCCTGATCTCTTTCAGATAGCATCAACAGTTTATTTCGTAATGGCGTTTATTTACGATATTTTGGAGAACCGAACCGTACCCGATGTTTTTGAGAGCAAGCCGATGAAGACATTTTATAATGTCAAAAATATTGTCTATGGTTCCACTGTTATAACTAATGTTCCGGTATGTATGTATATATGTATAGAATATATGCTTTTTTGCTGTATACCCTACAGCAGATCAAAAATAATGATATATGACTATCTACAGGATGTAACAAAAAGGGTATGTTAAGCGAAAAGCTACGTAAATAGCCCACTGTCGAGAACCTATCCACAAAATTTGAGACTCGAAATCACATGTTTATTTTTCAAGATTGTATGAAAATTCCTGAGATATTTAAAAAATCTCCATACTATCCGGAAAAATAAACATGTGATTTCGAGTCTCAAATTTTGTGGATAGGTTCTTTACATTGGGCTATTTACGTAGCTTCTCGCTTAACATACCCTTTTTGTTACACCCTGTATACAGAATGTAACTACAGGGGTATGTTAAGCGAAAATCTATGTAAATAGCTCACTTAAAGGAATTTATCCGCATAATTTCAGCCTCGAAATCACATGTTTATTTTTCCAGATAGTATGGAGAATTCCTAATCAACTCAGGAATGTTCATATAATCTTGTGTGATTTCGAGTCTCAAATTTTGGCTGTTACACCCTGTATAGCCATTGTAAGTATGCAATACAGAGAAAAAATTACATGCTCACATGAACGTATAAATAACGGACAGAGTCAATACACAGAGTGAGGCATTCACAGTAAGCTCGGTAACGATATTCCATGGAGTAGGGATGTGTATCATCCACCCACGCATACAAACCATAGTAAGCTCGGCGCCTACTAGAAAATACTAACACATGCGCAACGCGCCGCCATTTCGGTGCTTCAATCTGTGCATTAACAGCATTACCTCCGTTGTTCTTTATACCATATATACAGGATGTAACAGGAAGCGTATGTTAAGCGAAAAGCTATGTAAATATCCCACTATAGAGATCCTATTTCCAAAATTTTAGACTCGAAATCACATTTTTATTTTTCAAGATTGTATGGACATTCCTGAGTTGTTTCGGAATTCTTCATACTATCTGGAAAAATAAAAATGTGAATTTGAGTCTGAAATTATGGAAATAGGTTCTCTATAGTGGGCTATTTACATAGCTTTTCGCTTAACATACCCCATTTGTTACACCCTGTATTTATATGCATGCTCATTAATTTTCAAGTACCCTTTTCATGTTATGCTTTACCAAGTTGTTCCGTATCTTTAAGAGCCAGTGATTAGTTAAAAATCATACTATAAACTTACGTAAAACTATAATATTTTTTACGTATTTTTAAACTAGCGTAAATAATCTTTATACAGGGTGTAACAAAAAGAGTATGTTAAGCGAAAAGCTATATGAACAGCCCACTATAGAGAACCTATCCACAAAATGTGAGACCCGAAATCACATGTTTATTTTTCTGGATAGTATGGAGAATTTTTAAATATCTCAGGAATTTTCATACTATCTTGAAAAATAAAAATGTGATTTCGAGTCTTAAATTTTGTAGATAGGTTCTCTATAGTGGGCTATTTACATAGCTTTTCACTTAACATACCCTTTTTGTTACACCCTGTATATCTGACAGCCTATAATCGTGTGATGATGCGGCGCTTCACTAGAATACATCAGCTGCATCTCCTTCCGTGCATGTCGTAAGAGTCGACTAAGGAACTCAGGGGCGACCTCTCTGATCATTTACATCTGTTCCTGCTATGCGAATCGTGACTGCGGGGTCTTCTTTACGATTCTGCAGTTTCAGCCACCCGGCTACATGACCTTTCTCTATAATTTCACCGATTTGATGTAATGTACCAGGTCCCGTTGCACCAAAATTATGTTAAATGGCGTTGTCCGAACTAAACTAATAGTCAAGGGGAGTCACATTACCACCTGCATAGAGGAATAAGATGTAGACATAGAGTGCTAATGTCATACTAACAGTTTGGATGCACCATTAGACTTTTCGGCGCCTCACAATTCCAGTCCTTGACACTTAGATTCTACTAGTACAGGGATGGCGAACCTTTAGTGATATACGTGCCATTTTTCATGAGACAAATAGTTATTATATCTATGACGTGCCATCAAATAATTTAGGCATATTGATATTATTGAACAAAAACAAAACTAGATATTAAGTATACTGTACTATTTATTTAAAATTCAAAAGTACAATTATCGGTATGTAATGTTACTATTTTAACATATAAAAAAAATTGTGTAATTTCTGCTGTTTCAAATTAGATGCTAAGTATTTTATGTCAGGCTCTTACTTTGTTACTTTCAGCAGAATGCAAGCTGCTGAACTAGAGTCATCTGACAAACGGTTTCGATGCAATTTTTTTAATGTTATTCATTCTCATCTGTATCATTCGGCGTGCCTGAACTATCTTGTTGCGTGCCAGGGGTGGCACGCGTGCCATTGGTTCGCCATCCCTGTACTAGTGTAATGTATAATAATGTACTACATTACTAATATATTGTAACGTATAGTAATGCAGTCTAAGTGTCAAGGACTGGAATTGTGAGGCACCGAAAAGTCTAATGGTGCATCGAAACTGTTAGTATGACATTAGCACTCTATGTCTACATCTTATTCCTCTATGCCACCTGTTCGCACTATCTATGAATGGGAAAATTGACGTTTCTGTTTTCCAGAATGTCGTGGTCTACTTCTGGTCTCATTACTGGGGTAACAAGGAGGACGTTTATCCCGAAGACCTGGAGTTCATTCCCCATTGGTTCAACCACTTTCTCCACACCTATCCAATTCTATTGGTCTTAGGGGAAACTTTGGTTGACGCTAAAAGAGAGCCAACTAATATGAAAATAGAGCTGATTATTAATACTGTTGTCACACTTTCTTCTGTTGCTAGGTGAGCAATAAATGAAGTACTTTGTTTAGCTTATTAACCGACTTCAAAAAAGAGAGGTAAATTTTACTTTAGTAAGCTCGAGTTTTGGCTCCTAGGGAAAGTCGGTTTTTCGTTTAAAAAAAAAAAAAAAAAATATGTTTTTTTTTCAGCTACCTCGGAATCTACTTCATCTACGGAATATTTCTCTATGGTACCCACTATAGGTCATGGTGGATTACCACTATAGACCTTACATGCTGTGTCGCCTGTACATATGTATATTACTTTGCTATTTATGGCTTGAATAGATTGATACATGGCAAAGAAATTCTTTTAGAGTTCACCAAAAATGGGCACACTGTTAATGGAAAAACTGTCAATAAATAGCGTTGTTAGTTTTATTTTGTTTGTTTTTTTTAAATACACATTATACAGGGTGTAACAGAAAGGGTATGTTATGCAAAAAGCTATGTAAATAGCCCACTATAGAGAACCTATATTAAGATCGTATGAAAATTTCTGAGATATTTAAAAATTCTCCATACTATCGGGAAAAATAAACATGTGATTTCGGGTCTCAAATTTTGTGGATAGATTCTCTATAGTGGGCTATTTACATAGCTTTTCGCTTAACATACCCTTTTTGTTACATCCTGTATAAGCCACGCAGATAAAGAATTGATTTATAAATGAAATTGTATTAGGCGTTACAATTCGGAAGTTCAAACATTCACTATGGGTGCGCCCACCACCGTGGAGGGTGTAGGGCCCGGTGGTGGGCGCACCCATAGTGAAAGAATTGATTTTAAAATGGCGGCGGTGACGGAAGGTATGGTTGGTAGAGATACCAAATCCCTGGTAAAACCATTACAATTTCACATTATATAAATGACACTCTAATGAGCAATAAGCAATTTTTACTAAAAAGTAAAAAATACGCTGAAACAGCAATGAGATTAGTCAAAGCGAAACCAGACAATTTTTTTTGCAGCGCGTACTTCACTGTGTGACCATAGGCGCGCGATAGATGTGAGCGAGATAGCATGCGAGCGGACGCCATTTACAGATTCTTTATCTGCGCGGTTTATATCGTCTGTATATCATTAATTGTCTTTGATATAATTCATCTGCGATGTCATCAGTCTATTGCAGTTAGTCTTGGGCATATACGAGTAGTTCACAACAGGGAGCGCTCAGTTTAGTTCGCCGCTCCTAAACGAACTAGGTCGTTCTTCTAGTTCGTTACTTCATCAGTTCCTAGCTCGAACTAGACCGATACCGATCCGATCACATCGTTCGCTTATTTTAATACGGGTTCTGCGACATGCGACAATATTTATGGAATTCTTTTAACCTCTAAAATCTGCAAAAACTTCTTAATTAATGAATATTCATAAAAATATTGGTGTAACAAAATAACCCTTTACCTATACCTACAGGGTGTAACAAAAAGGGTATGTTAAGCGAAAAGCTGTATAAATAGCCCACTATAGAGAACCTATTTCCAAAATTTGAGACTCGAAATCACATTTTTATTTTTCAAGATTGTATGAAAATTCCTGAGACATATTTAAAAATTCTCCATACTATCGGGAAAAATAAACATGTGATTTCGGATCTCAAATTTTGTGGATAGGTTCTCTATAGTGGGCTATTTACATAGCTTTTCGCTTAACATACCCTTTTTGTTACACCCTGTATTTTTCACCTTTTATATGTTTAGCTGTCCCATGCGTGACGATCTTAGTTCAGTCGACGTAAATCGACGTAAATGTAGGGGCGCTCTTTTGACCTAGTTCGTTCACGAACCACACAAGACTAAGTGCAGTCTACTGCTAGACGTAGGCCTCCCCCAGAGCACCGCCACAAGGCTCGATCTCCCGTTTTTGCCATCCAGTCACTAGGTACCTTCAAGTCTTTCGGTTAATCTACTATATTCTTGTTGTAAACACAATTAATATCTTATCTCTTAGAGATCTCTTCTGGCTAACCAAAACAAATGAAAAAGACACATCACGTCGTCCTTGCATTGTTTTTTGTTTTTAGTAGGGGCGTTCACGTTATTGCTGCATGTATTTACTAAAACTAAACATAGTTATTATGTTATGCACATTATCAAGCCTAACAACGTTTTAGGCCACTGTCTCGAATTTGACCGGCGGAATTATGTTCATGTAATTAAATGGAGCCGTTTTTAAAACCAGCGACGCTGATTACCTGAAATATACTTAGTGCGAAGTGTTACACCATAGAGTGGAGGGTTAACGTGCGCCTTCCAAGCGGGGAGCATAAGTTCGATCACAGTCATGAGCCTGTACCAATGAACCAGATTTAAAGTTGTCATTCACTCGTGCCTCCAAAAGCACGTTAAGCCGTTGGTCCTGTGCCCGATCTCTCTCCGGTCGTGTCGTGTATGAGAGTGAGGGAATAGAGAGTGCATCTGTGTTTGTGCACACACTAATTGTGCACTGTAATATCTTCTGCGCACCTGGCTGATCTCCGTAGAGATTGGCCACCTTGGCCGAAATACGGTCGGTGACATTATATATTTAGATGAAGTGTAAAAAACTCTGTCCCTTATTGGTTATTCGTTTCCAAGTTTTATTCATACCGATCGAAACGAGTTTTTATTCTAGTTTTTACTGCTTTATGTCTGTAACTCGTTTGCGCGAATGTTAGTATAGTTTTTTTTTTTAGATTTACAAGCTACTTAATTATAGGAATTTATCAGTTATCAACACACCTTCTATAATACCCTGTAAAGCTTAAAAAATTGTAAAAAAATGGATGTATTATTGTCCGTTTCATAGAATACTTCCGATTAAGGATGGCGCTAGTTACTATGTGTATGATCACATTATCTGTGTCACTGCATACAAAAAATGTTAGTTCCGAAATCAGGCATAGAAATTATGCTATGAAACGGACTCTGTCACGGCTGTACTGTCAAAATGAACTAACCTGAACCTGACAGCCACTTTTAGCGGTGACAGATATTAATTATCAGTGGCAAGCTTAGATGTGACAAGTTGCTAGCTCATCGCCTGAAAAAAACCAACTAACTCTACTAACTAACTAACTAACTAACTAACTAGTTAGTTGGTTCGGTAGATAGAACTAACATGGAAAACTAATCCTGATGATGCCACGGGTGTTGGCGAAACATATGTCGATTAAAATTTTAATTGGTTTTCGGATTAGCGGCTATGTATTTATGGTTGCATGCTAGGTGCTTGGATCTGGCTTCTCGTTGCGACTGTAGTGTCTTGTGTTCGTGATCATGAGTCGGCAGATCCGAGGGTCAGCGGAAGAAATTTATAGTATCCAGTTTCTGTGATAGTTTTCTTATAGCCAGATTTAAATTATTTTTCGTGAAAAAATGTTATAACACGCGTCTATGTGCATTTATGCAAAAAAACGCAGTCTATTTACTCAACTTTGGACCCTTATATCTTGGGAACCAGACACTTCCCAGGTATGCTTCCATGTAGAAAAATGATTGAGATGATGAGGAGATTCCGTAGTATTCGGGAACGTTAACGACCAAAAAACACTCTATTCCAATCATTATGAGAAACTTCGATATCGCGTTCTAGGATTTGTTTTGGACTGTGGTTCTGTCTTGCGTCCGATAGATGGCTCCGATACAGCGTACAAGCAGGGTCACTACCGACGAGGTCAATGGGCATTTTCCCACTAGACGACACGGCAACGATACGACCACGACGTTTTTAGTACGAGGGCCATGTCGTGGCATAGAGGAATAAGATATAATAGAGTGCTAATGGCCTCGATGCACCTTGAAACTTGCCGGTACCTCACAGTTCCAGTCCTTGACCGTTAGATTGGATTACTACCTATATACATTACAGTACAGTAGATTACAGTAATTAAATCTAACGTTCAAGATCTACACACACACAGTTCCACCGTGAGCAAAAATGTATACCACATATTTAGTACACTTTTGCTTCTAATAAAGCCAGGGTCGTGTCGTTGTCATGCCATCTGGTGGAAAAACACCTAACAGGTCATTAACCCGTTCTATCTCTCTCTTTCTTACACCAATGTAATGATTGATTGTGAAATAATAAATAAATAAAAAAATCTACTTCCCAAAAAATATAACCTTCGAGAGAACCCATACGTCGAAGACCAGCAAAGTGAGGTCAGGTAGATAAGTCAAGGAGGAAGATGGGGGTAATTGCTTCCTTTTACATATTAGCGAAAAAAATAGAATAAAACAAATTTCGTTCACCAAGTAGCATTTACCTTTGTATATTTTAGGGGTGATTTTTCCAAACGTCAGATAGTATATCTGAAGAATAAAGTGTCCTTCTCTAAAACTTGATCATGACAGAGACAACGTCAACTTTATTATAAAAATTATTAATAAAGAAATGATTTTTTTTCTTCACCCGAGTGAGATTTGAACTCACGACCTCTCGCAAACCGAGCTTTCGCTCTAACCAAATGAGCTATCGGGTCAATTAACTCGGATGACGAATTTTACCGTCTCTTTTTACATGACATTTTTGGTAACGTTATTTTTTTATCCCGATAGCTATACACTAGCCAAATCTCGGCAAACAAATCAACTTATTCTTCTAATAGAATTTGAATTTGAATTTGAAAGTATGTACAGAATTTTAATGTTCTTCTCTGTCTATGCTAGTCTGTGTTATAGACATCAGAGATTTCTCCATGTACCTAATAATTTGTTTAATAATAACATTTAAAATTTAGGAAAAGCTAAAAGATGAGTAAAATTTCAGTGGGTATAAATAAAATAAAATATCTCAAAAAAAAAATTTTTAGTTTAGCAAATCGGGGATAGATGTAAATGACCAGTAACAAGTCGCTAGCTTATCGCCTGCTAGAATACCCGAGTTATTTGTCTGTTAAACACAATAAATATATCTTGAAAATGTTAGTTTTCTGTCCATTTCCAAATTCCGGCTTCAGAGCCGAACACAAAATTTCCAACCAGTGTCATTTCCATTATTTATAATTAACCCCATCATCCTCTACTACTAAATCGGATTATTTTTGTTTTTTTTTCCGAATAATATATTCATTAATACGCATACCTTCGAACTTATAAAACGTGTTTACATAGCAGTATATATTTTTTAGAATGGAGCACAAAAACTTGCTATGTCTGAGGCGAATTTTCCATAGTATATGTGTGTGAGTTATTATATGTTCTCGTTGTTCTATGGGATATATTGTTTAGTATATGTATCAGATGAGGTGGCTAAGAGAAGAAGTGTTAGCAACATGAGAAGATTCGTACTGTGCTATTATACTAATTGGAGTATGGTGAGTATCTATTGGTTTATTAATCTATGTAGTGGGCATGTACGACTTCCGAAAGGGCATTGCACCCGTGCAAAGCCGGGGCGGGTCCCTAGTTATACATTATAAACCTTCCTCTTGAATCACTCTATCTATTTAAAAAAAACCGCATCAAAATCCGTTACGTAGTTTTAAAGATCTAAGCATATACGTTAAGCGAAAAGTTATGAAACTAGCCCTCTATAAAAAACCTATCTAGAAAATTTTAGACTCGAAAAAATACAGTTTCATCTTTCAAGATTATACGATGTACATTCCTCATTTGTTTATAGGAATTGTCCATAATATCTAGAAGAAAAAAAAAGTGATTTCGAGTATCAAATATTCCTTATAGTGCACTCGCCCCCTTTTGTTACAACCTGTATAAATAGCCTACTACCTATCCAAAAAACTTGACTCAAAAACCTGTTTAGTGGTCTTTCGATATACAGGGTGTAACAAAAGGGGTATGTTAAACGAAAAGCTATGTCAATAGACCACTAATAGAGAACCTATTTCCAACATTGGAGACTCGAAATCACATGTTTATTTTTCAAAATTGTATGAACATTGTGATTACGAGTCTGAAATTTTGTGGATAGGTTCCTTTTAGTGGGCTATTTACATAGCTTTTCGCTTAACATACCCCTTTTGTTACACCCTGTATACAGACATCCAAGCATTAAAATATTCACAGTGAAATATTCCATAAAAAAAACATTTAAGTAAATATAACGTTATTGAATTTAAAATACAGGATGAAAACATTTACGGAAATCATCACGTAGAAGTATAATCTGGTTCCCAAGATGTCCAAAGTTGAGTAAATAGACTGCGCTTTTCTGCATAAATAACGCGTGTGAATTTTTTTACACAGGATGATTACGTACGTACCCAACGCTAATTCCGATGAAATTTTCAGGATTATATTGTGACAGATCCCATTTAACATATAGGCTACTTTTTATCTCCCGGATAATTTCGATATTTTGTTTTTTCTGTATCCACGCCGACGGAGTCGCGGGCGTCCACTAGTAATTAATATCTATTTCTAGCATAAACACTGGACACTAAAAATTTAGATCAAGAAATAAACATTACATCGTTTCCCAGCATTTTTGTTGGCATAAACTTACTTTATTTGATGTATAGAGTACGTACCCTTCGTTATGGGTGGAAACGAAAAAACATCCTGTATAAGTAAACACATATTTATAGTGCATAATTAAGTATCCTGCCATTTTTATGTTTATTTAAGAAATTAGTGGACGCCCGCGACTCCGTCTGCGTGGATTACAAAAAAAAACAAAATGTCGAAATTATCCGGGATAAAAACATTTTCCCGGGATAAAAAGTAGCCTGTATGTTGAATGGGACCCGTCACAATATATTCCTGAAAACTGCATCGAAATCGGTTCAGCCGTTTCTGAGGTTGGCGTGCATAAAGGCACAGACAAACCGACAAACAGACAAAAAATCCAAAAATCATTGTTTTGGTTACTATTGCGTTGATAAAGGTCTCCTATAATATTTTTCCTCATATATCTTCCATGTATAGACAGCAATCCGTGACATTTTTATTATATGTATAGATTTATATAAAAACCCAAGTCTAATCGCTTACATTAGTGTAGGTAGGTAGAAATGGTAGGACTACCTACCTGCTATAAATGTTATCTACCTACTGATGCGGGGTTTTCACTAGAATACATCAGCTGCATCTCCTTCCGTGCATGTCGTAAAAGTCGACTAAGGAACTCAGGGGCGTTCTCTCGGGCCATAAGCTATCAGCTTGTCACTGATATGTTAAGCGAAAAGCTATGTAAATAGTCTACTAATAGAGAACCTATTCCCTAAATTTGAGACTCGAAAACACATGTTTATTTTTCAACATTGTATGAACATTCCTGAGTATCTGTATATAAATAAACATGTGTTTTCGAGTCTGAAATTTAAGGGGTTTTTTGGGCCTTTTAGTGGGCTATTTACATAGCTTTTCGCCTAACATTCCCCTTTTTGTTACATCCTGTATAGTTCGAACATGAAGTAAATTCAGTAGTACGGGCCCGTGACTGGGATCGAATCTACGCCCTACAAATGAAAGGAACACGTCTTAACCACTGGGCTATCACCGCTTATGCCGTATTACGCCACCCACGACTTCGTCCACGTGAGATTACACGCGTGCGAAGCCGGGGCGGATCCCTAGTTACACATTTATACCTTTTCACTTAAATGGCAGGTGTGGCTCTAAAACAGGTCCGGAAATTCAAATATCTTGGCCATATTGTAACTGACGACCTTAAAGATGACGAAGATATTGAGTGCGAGCGGAGGGCGCTGTCAGTGAGAGCGAATATGATAGCCCGCAGGTTTGCACGCTGTACGTACCCAGTTAAACTAACATTGTTCCGGGCATTTTGCACATCTTTTTACACGTGCAGCCTGTGGGTCAGACACGCACGAAGAGCGCTAAACTCCATTCGTGTTGTTGCGGCTGCCTCACTTTTGTAGCGCATCGGGAATGTTCGCGGTGGGCAATGTGGATTGTCTCTATACCACTATGCGCAAAAGGGCCACCTCGATAGCGCGAAGGACGCGAGCCAGTAGCAACAGCCTCCTGAATGTAGTCGCGGTTCGCATGGACGGTCCATTTCTGAGACACTGGCTGCATCTGCATGCTCCTGTACCCCAAATTTACTATTAACAATTTAATGATTTATAAATGAAATTGTATTAGGTGTTACAATTCGGAAGTTCAAACATTCACTATGGGTGCGCCCACCACCGGGCCCTACACCCTCCACTGACCCTCGGATCTGATAACTCATAATGTGTTGGGTTTTAGAGTTTTATAATAATTAGTGGTTTACTAATTTACTAATTTCTATAATCCTGAGGATGCCACGGTTGTTGGCGAAACATATGTAGATTATTTATCTAGTTTTTGATTTCGGAATGGTGCAATGTATTGTCTTGCATGCTAGGTGCTCGGGTCTGGTTTCTCGTGGCGATTGTAGTTAGTGCAAGTGCCTGTTGTCGCAGTTATGAGTTATCAAATCCGAGGGTCAGTGGAGGATGTAGGGCCCAGTGGTGGGCGCACCCATAGTGAAATTTAATGATTTTAATGTAATGTATAATGTTCTTTTAATTTTAACTTTAATTTAATGATTTTAATTTATTTATTGTATAATTTGATTTTAATTTAATTTTATTTGTGTTTTTGGATTCTAATTGTCTGAATAAATGAACTTTATTATTATTAAATCACTTTATCTATTATAAAAAACCGGATCAAAATCCATTGCGTAGTTCTAAAGATTTAAGCATACAGACAGACAGACCTACTATATTTAATTTTATGTAACATCTATACAGGTGTTTTTTTGTGGCCACCTTTAACGAAGGGTGCGTACTCTATACATAAAATAAAGTAAGGTTTATGCCAAAAAAAATGATGGAAAAAAAAATTTTTTTTTGATTTTTTTTTTTATTACTTGATCTGGCGAAATTTATAGTGTCTAGTGTTTATGCTAATTTATTTATAGACAGATATTAATTATTTCTCGTGAAAAAATCTTGCTACGCGCGTCTATGTGCATTTATGCAGAAAAACGCAGTCTATTTACTCAACTTTGGACGCTAATATCTTGGGAACCACACACTTCCCAGGTATGCTTCCATGGAGAAAAATGATCGTGATGATGAGGAGATTCCGTAGTTTTCGGGAACGTTGACGACCAAAAATCATCCTGTATAACCTGTGACATGCAATAAATGAATCTAATCTAATCTAATCAGACAACGGGAAGCGACTACGTTTTATAATTATGTATATCGATAGCCCAGTGGTTAAGACGTGCACCTTCCAAGCGGGAGGCGTAAGTTCAATCCCAGCCACGGGCCTGTACCAATGAATTTATTTCATGTACAGATTTTAATGTTGCAAAATTGTCACTTAGCTCGTGCCTCGGAAAGCACGTAAAACCGTTGGTCCTGCGCCTGATCTCTCTCCGGTCGTGTCGGCTTTCCGTCCCATCGGACTATGAGAGTACTGGAATAGAGTGCACTATAATATCTCCTGCGTACCTGGCCAATCTCCGTAGAGATCATCTATGTTGATAATAATATCGAATTGATAATAAGTTGATAAAAATACTATAAAATTAAATAATAAATTAATTTAATGATGATATGATGCTTTTTCAGATTGCGGCAACAGCATATTTTTCAGCAGCATTAATCTATGATCTGATAGAAACATACGCTTCAGCGGAATTCTTCAAAAGTAAACCTGTAAGAGTGGCAAATTATTTGAAGAATATATTCTACGGGTCATCCTTTATAACAATAGTGCCAGTGAGTATATTGCAATTGGGTTTACAACCCTAATATTTTTAGAGAAATACTTACCTACTTACATTGCACTCCCTCTGACGCAGTTGGGTAAAAGTATACTACACATCTGTAGAAAAAATCCAAAAGAAGGAAATTACAATTATTTTATTTAAATTTTATTTTTAACTAGCAGACCCGGCCACGCGTTGCTGTGGCTTAGTGATTTAAGACAGATTTGAAAGACAAATTTAACACAAATTAACATAACATTTTTATAACATTTATTCAACTGTAAAGAAATTCAGAAGGCGCCATCTGTTGCAGACTTATGGAACGTACGATTAATAACAACAACCAACGTTGATGATCAGTTTTTTATTAATTATTAATTATTAAGACCATTAATTTAAATAATAACTATCCTATCATCTAAGTTGGACCAAATTACATATATATGCCAATTTTCATGAATATCAGTTGACTCGTTTTTGAGTTTATTCGGAACATACACAGTGACACGGATTTTTTATATATTAAGAAGATTAAGAAAGTAAAAATACAATTGAGTATTTTGTGAATTTTTCAAGTGCCTATTACCTGTTGCGGTTATTGATATCGAGCAAAAAAGGGCAAAAAAATCGCGTTTGTTGTATGGGAGCCCCCCTTAAATATTTATTCTATTTTGTTCTTAGTATTTGGCATTACAGCGGCAGCAGAAATACATAATTTGTGAACATTTCAACTGTCTAGTTATCGCGGTTTTTGAGATACAACCTGGTGACAGACAGACTGACGGACAGACAGACAGCGAAGTCATTGTAATAGGGTACCTACGGAACCCTAAAAGAGCATTTAGTTTTCCTGACAATTTATCAAAGCAAACCCATCGTTATAAAGAAAATTATAAGTAACTAGTGGACGCCCGCGACTTCGTCCGCGTGGACTGCAGAAAAAACAAAATGTCGAAATTATCCGGGATAAAAAGTAGTCTATGTGTTAATCCAGGGTGTCAGCTAACATCATAGCAAATTTTATTAAAATCGCTCCAGCCGTTTTACGTGAAAGAGTAACAAACATCCATCCATCCATCCATCCATCCATCCATACTTACAAACTTTCGCGTTTATAATATTAGTAGGATACATAATCAAGCAGATATAGTTCAAGAATTATCTAACCACGTACCTTTTCTCCTCAGAACGTGACAGTCTACTTCTGGGTACATTACTGTATTAACCGGGACTACGTCTTTCCCCTGGACCTGGAAGCAGCCATACCTGGCTGGCTCAACCACTTCTTCCACACGTACCCAAGTCTACTTCTACTTGGAGAGTGCTTCGTGGACCCTAAGCCTCGACCAGTTAATCAGACGGTGGAGCTGTTAATCAACACTGTTATATCTTTTGCTTATTTGACTGTGTAAGTATTATCTATATATATGATGATCTCCGACCGTATTTCGGTCAAGGCGACCAATCTCTACGGAGATTAGTCAGGTACGCAGGAGATATTATAGTGCACAAGTGTGTGCGCAAACACAGATGCACTCTCTATTCCGTCACTCTCGTAGTCCGATGGGATGGAAAGCCGACACGACCGGAGAGAGATCAGGCGCAGGACCAACGGTTTTACGTGCTTTCCGAGGCACGAGCTAAGTGACAATTTTACAACATTAAAATCTGTACATGAAATAAATTTATTGGTACAGGTCCGTGACTGGGATCGAACTTACGCCTCCCGCTTGGAAGGTGCACGTCTTAACCACTGGGCTATCACCGCTTTCTATACATATACATACACGGATACCAACCGCATGTGGTGTGTAAATTGCACACTTCTGCCCAACCTCTTTGGGGGATAATGGGCGTCATATGTATGTAGCCGCGTGGTGCCGGCAGAGTAGAATTCGTGCCATCCCATGTCTGCCCGTGGGTATCGTACGAGGCGATCAAGGGTTTCCGCGAGGTGGGCAGCAGCGCCTCCCGTGTTGACAACATGTCTCGTGTTGACAACCCCCTATGGCAGTAGCCTTGTGGCGTGCTCTGGGGGAGGCCTACGTGACGAAGAAGACGGAGAATGTCTAAACAACTCAGGAATTAGGATTTAGTGAACTTATGTGTTTTGAACATTTACTTATTTCTTTCTTTGCAGATACCTTGGAGTATATTTCATATACGGAATATATCTTTACGAGGTTCATTATAATGTCTTATGGATAACTATAATAGATTTAGCTGGCTGCATTCTAAGTACTTATGTATATTACTTTGCTGTGTACGCCTTAAATAGATTTATATATGGAAAAATATGTACAGAAAATACTGAGAAGCCTAAGGTAATTATAAAACATATATGCATTCCCTACTAATATCATTCTGTCCTATACTGATGCGGGGCTTCACTAGAATACATCAGCTGCATCTCCTTCCGTGCACGTCGTAAGAGTCGAGTAAGATTCTAGGATCTAGGTAGTCAAATTGTGAAACTTCAGTTTTTTTTTTATTTGTATACTAGCGGACTCGACAGACGTTGTCTCCTGTCCCACGCCTTTGAACTAACGTCACTCAATTGGTTTTGCTATCCCGGAATCTCTTTACTAATATTCGAACTTTCAAATTTCGTACAAATTGTTTGTATGGAAGTATAGAAAAAGGTTGTTTTTAGACTTTTTCAGGCTTTTTTTTTATTTTCTCTCCGTTAGAACCATCCCTGTACTTCAAGGAATACGCTAAAAAAAGAATTAGCGAAATCGATTCAATCGTCTTCGAGATCCGCGCTTACCAACAAAATTAAGGATTCATTTTTATATTATAGATATATCGAAAGATCATAAAATAAAATAAACATTTGCGAAAGAATAAATTCGCTAGCGTGAAAACTTTCCGGGATATAACGATTTCAAAATAATATTTTTAGACTTGCCAAAAAACGCTCCATACAAACGGCTACCACGACGTGACGTCACTCTTTAAGTAACTTGTATGCGCGTAAAAGAACTTTTGTTCTACAGCTATATTAAACATTGTGTTTATAAATATGGTTACACTAAACAAAAGTTGCTGTAAATGATGCAGGTGGACATGTGATGTTGTAATTTTCAATTCATTTCACATTTGAAAAGTAGACATGCCCACTTAACTTTGAAGGCTTATTACTACCTCATTTGGACACATAATCAAATTGTAATTTTACAGATAGGTATGATTTTGATTATTTATTCTGATAAGAATAAGATGTTATTAAGATTCAACCATAGGAAACTACCCTATTATCTACTAGGGACCGTCTCGTGATCGGAATTCAGCCATTTAAAGGCATTTTAGTAATTAAAATTTCAAGTTGATTTTGTGCAAAAATATAGCTTTATGCATTTCTTCTCTATATTAACTAGCGTTTGCCTCGCAAATTCTTGTAGGTGCCATGGATGTGTTGCAATTTTACTTTTTTCCGGATTTTTTGCTATGACATCAGGAAACATAATAAAACGAATGTGCGCACACGTGTGCGCTCGCGACGTGTCGTGGTCGCAAAAGTTAGAGCGCACCCGTGTGCGCTCGCGACACGTTAGAGGTTAACTGCGTCTAAATTTTGACGACTATTCACTAGCGAAATTTCATTAAAAATGGTTACAAAGTTTTATTTTATTTTAATACTCTTTATTTTTCAGCATACTACACCGCTTCAGGCAGAACAAATAATTAATGTAGAGGACGAGCCAGATAAAAATATTTTATTATCAAATATTACTAAATAGCTAATAAATTTTTTTATTACAAGTTTGTAATGATGTAATTTTATTGTTATTTAACACTATTTCACACGATTTCGTCCGCGTGGACTACAGAATGTAGTCTATGTCGTTCTCCGTACTCCCAACTAAGTATACAGGGTGTGGGTGACAGCCAGGCAAATACTGAAATGCTGAACAAGTACCATTGTGTTAAGTTATACCGACAGTGTTATTACTCGCAGGAAATGTATTTTTGATTTGATTATCAGTAATCTTTGCTCTCCGCGTCATTTGCTGGTTGCTGTTTTTGGATCACTTGTGACTCTCCATTAGGGTTGATCAGTTATTTGAACTTTTGTGAAGGAAACTTTTTTTTTGAAAATCATCTTTTGGTTAAAATTTTATTTTAAAGTCATTATCTAAGGCCTAATTAAACGAACTAAACCATTTTTTTCCTGAAGGAAAATTTTGGAATTTTCCTGCGAAAATTTTCTGTGTTTTCCGCCTTAGAATCATGGTCTGAAGTCGTGGTATCAATATTTGCTGTCACAAACACCCTGTATGTATGCAAATTATTTAAAAATCGATTGGATCTTATCCTACTAATATTATAGACACGAAAGTTTGTAAGTATGGATGGATGGATGGATGGATGGATGTTTGTTACTCTTTCACGTAAAAATGGCTAGAGCGATTTTAATAAAATATGGTAAGGAACATAGGCTACTTTTTATTCCGAAAAAGTATTTTTAACCCGGATAATTTCGACATTTTGTTTTTTCCGCAGTACACGCGGACGAAGTCGCCTGCGTCCACTAGTAGGAAATCGTGAAGAAGCAACAAACAAACCAATAAACTTGGTTGGGATTTAGTACTATAGGACTCGCATAGCTTCACTAGAACACATCAGCTGCATCTCCTTCCGTGCATGTCGTAAGAGCCGACTAAGGAACTCAGGGGCGATCTCTCAGGCGATGTGGCTTTGATTTTTTTACAAGCCCGCAATGCTAAACGTAGCTGTCGAATCTCCTTCGTGATCTTGCAGTACTAGCTACCCAATTTTAGAAACACATTTAATACTTAGTTGATTCAAACTTCAATCTCACGTAAGTTACATTATTTTAACGGTAAAATTGCATGCCTATTTTTGTAGGCGTCTAAATTTTAGCTTTTGGAATAAACAGTGATTTCGAGTATGTATTAAATTATATGAACAGGGTATCTCTCTACAATGGGCTATTTTTAACCGACTTCAAAAAGAGAGGTTATCAATTCGTCTGTATGTATTTTTTTTTTTTTTTATTTTTATTTTTTATGTGTGTTACCTCAGAACTCCGTCGTTTATGAACCGATTTCAATTTTTTTTATAAGTTGGTCATGGTATACTTCCAGGTTGGTCCCATATTCACAACATCAAGATCTGATGATGGGATCTTGGAGAAATCGAGGGCAATCCTCGAATTTTGAAGGCATATGTAGTCTGTTTTTATACTTTTACTAAGCGTTTTGATCATCTACATATAAAACATAACATCTGATGATGGAATCTCTAAGGAATCTAGGGATATCCTCAAATATAAAAGGCACGAGTAGTCCGTTTTTAGATTTTTATAGACAATTTTGGTCAGCTACACATAATATAAAGGAAACGAGGGTCTGATGATGGAGCCGCCGAAAAACAGATAGTGGAACTTTTTAGTAACAAAATCCTCCTATGGCAGGGGGAGGCCTACGTCCAGTAGTGGACTGCAATTGGCTTATGAAGATGAAGATTGTGTTAAGTCGTGTAATTATATGTTGCGTTAAGCCGTGTCCGAAGTAAGATGGTTATAGAGGAAGAGGTAGACATGAGAATAACGAGGATGAATGAAAGAAGAGTACCTACATATTGCACCGACCCCAAATGATTGGGAACAGGGCAGGAAGAAGGAGTGTAATTATATGTTGCTTAAATAAGAGTGTACATGGCTGTTGTGCTGCCAAATCTCTTATATTCCTCCGAGGCGTGGTGCATGTACCGTGCATACGCACTCTGGATCGATTCCACCTCAAGTGCCTCCGATCCATCATGAGAATCAATGTAAGTGGCATTGAGGCCTACTTAATGCGTCGGCAGCTTCGGTGGTGCGGTCATGTGTCTCGTATGGCGAAGGAGAGATTGGCTAAGCGCATCTTCATTTTCTGTACTGGAGGAAGGCAAGCGGAAACTCGGCGGGCAACTCCTCAGATACAAAGATGTTCCGAAAAGACATATGAAGAGATGCAATATAGATCCATCTTAATGGGAAGTTTTGGCAGCACAACGACCAGAGTGGCGCAGGACGGTGATAAAGCAAGTACACGAGTTCGAGGAGCAGCGTCAAGCTGACCTTGACGCTAAACGTGATTAACTGAAGACTCGTCCTCCTGCTGCCATTATCTATAATACAATAATGGCGCACTAACCTGTCCTCTGTGTGCGCGGGCGTTCAGGGCGAAGATTGGCTATGTAAATGTAAGCCATCTCCGAGCGCATGAACGCCAACTTAGTAATATCTAGGAGTAGAAGTGGTCGCCATGACCGAAATTGGTCGGAGGTCATCACTATCATCATCATATTGTCAGACGTAAAGTTTCGAAGGCTAGTCCTTTTTCTCTTTTGTCATGTGGCCTATTTAATCATTTGCTGGCATATAAATCTGACAATATTATGCCTCCTAAACTTCGTACACGGCTTAACGCAATATATATTTGCCCTTTAGTAAAATTTTACTTTAAAAAAATTATTAAAGCATCTCGCTTAATAAACCATTGTTTAAATATTATGTACTGATGCGGGGCTTCACTAGAATACATCAGCTGCATCTCCTTACGTGCATGTCGCAAGAGTCGACTAAGGAACTCAGGGGCGTCTCTCAGGCGATAAGCTAGTGACTTATCAGTGATCATTTACATCAATCCCCTCTATGATAAAGATAAATAATGGTTGCAAGATCTCCTCAATGATCCTGTAGAGTGTATATATGTATGTATGTATGTATATGCATGAACGTATAAAGAATAACGGACAGAGTGTTGTCAATACACAGAGTGAGGCATTCATAGTGAGCTCGGTAACGATATTCCATGGAGTAGGGATGTGTAATGACGCGTTATCCACCCACACATACAAAACATAGTAAGCTCGGCGCCTACTAGTAAATACGCACACATGCGCAACGCGCCGCCATTTCGGTGCTTCAATCTGTGCATTGACAGACGCAATCCGTTGTTTTTTATACGTTCACGTGTATATGTAACAGTGAGTATTATCGCTCGCACATGCGTCAGCGCAGTGCATTTTAAGTAGCTATGTGCTCGTACCTTAAAATATGACGTTTATGTAGTTAGCAATGAACTTTGTTACAACGTCTCGTTAGGTTTGACCTAGACGACCTAGACCTCTGGCTATGACGCAGCGTCTTGCTGTAATGCAGATACCAAGGCGACACAGGCTTACGTCATATACACAGGCCCATTGCAGTTCACTGTTGGATGTAGGCCTCCTCCAGGGCACGCCACTAGGCTACTGCTATAGTGGGGGTTTTTATAGTCACCAGGCGGGTTGGTGACCGCAATGTGATTTTCTGACTATGTTGTCAACACAGTCGTAAGAGTCGACTAAGGTACTGAGGTGCGTTCTCTCAGGCGACGAGCTAGCAGCTTGTCATTGATATTTTATATAGGCACATCTGCACCGGTATGATGAATTTGGTGAGAGCGAGATGTCTCACTTTTAAACGTCAAATTCACAGAGCTATTAATCTACACTAATATTATAAAGAGGAAAACTTTGTTTGTTTGGTTGTAATGAATAGGCTTCTGACTATGTTGTCAACACAGTCGTAAGAGTACGACTATGAAGCTGAAAGGTTCATTACAAGGGAGGACTAAAAACGGATTTCCCGAAATTGAGGTACGAAAACCGCTATACATATTAAGCTGAAATTGGGCATAGATGTTCATTAGGGACTGCTCACGAATTTCCCGCGACGGGAATTAATTATTTTTTATGAGCTATGAATCTTAAGTTGGGCATATTTGTTTATTTGTCATTCCCACGGGAAGGGGACAAACGGGATATTTTTTTACGACAAGCGATATATATTCGAAATTAGCTGTACGTTCATTAGGGACTGCGAGGGACCTAAGAACGGTATAACGGGATGAATGTGAAGCTTTGGTGAGAGCGAGATGTCTCACAGTTTTTAAACAGGTCCCACTTAACATATAGGCTACTTTTTATCCATCCCGGATAATTTCGCTAGTTACTATAACTAGATAAACTAAGTGTATGTACTTTGCATGTAAAAAATAGACTTAAGAATTAGAATAGACACTCGTTCTCGAGCCAGGACTGAAGGAATTAGGGCAATCCCTTTATACACACCACGTAGAAACACTTGCCTTGTCTAGTTATTACTTAGCTCTGTGGATTTGAGGTTTAAAAGTGAGACATCTCGCTCTCACCAAATTCATCATACCGGGTGCTGCTCTCGCTCTCTGCTATCTCTATATCTGCTCTATGCTAAACGTGATTAGTATCTCGTTCATGATCCTGCACTTCTGGCAACCTCATATTTGTATGCGACTGTAACAATTGCTACTTACATTCAATATTCCAGTGAAAAAATTCAGCAATTTATCTTTCTTAGTTTCGCCCAACATTTCATGGCAAATACACAATGGGACTATTTAATTGTATGCAAGCTGTTGTTTAGTACTAATCCCTCACTCATAGAGCGAGTACGTTTTTTTTTTATAATTTAGTTGCGTTATAAAAAAAATGGCGGAGAAAAATTTGCTAGTACGAACAAGTTTTCACGCGATAGTTTTGTTTCATATTTGGCTCGAATTCTTTCGAAGCACGTCGGCCATTTTTAATTTATCCGACGAAGTGACTGGGAAATACGAGAGGATCTACGTTTTGAAGCAGTACCAACACAGATATTTCACTGTTTGGAGTTTTGTAAGTATTTTGTTGCTTTGTTGCGTAACTTTGCATGAGGTCTCATGGTATATTTGCAATCAATGGAAAGCGAAAATATTTTGCAATAAACAATTATAAATAGTTGTGCTAGTTCTTGATTTACTTAAAACCTAGATTGAGTCCTGTGCTGATGCGGGGCTTCACTAGAATACATCAGCTGCATCTCCTTCCGTGCATGTTGTAAGAGTCGACTAAGGAACTCAGGGGCGGTCTCTCAGGCGATGAGCTAGCAACTTGTCACTGCTCTCATCTTTCCTTGGTGTGCTGAACGTGGCTGAGTGATCTCGTTTGTGATCTGTGTGTGCTGAACGTGTAGCTGTAGTGATGTACGTACTCTATACATTTGTTTATGATGCTGGAACACAGCCGTAGTAGATTACGCGCGTCCATTTATCAGTTCGTAATATCAGAACCAGGTATCCATCATACGTAGTATCGTACATATATAGCGCACTTCTGAACTTAGGGCTCCCCAAAGGAACGCCATAGGGGGATTTTTGCCCATAAACTTCACGTTATTTTCGAACATAGGCGCTGCTGCCCACCTCCTGGAAACCCTTAATTTTACGATACCCACGGGCAGACTCTACATACGGCTCTTATACTGAGAAAAATATCTTAAAACATAATAAAAAATTGTACAACTCATAGTAAAGTTGCGTTACATTATAGCATGTAAGTACTTAGATAATTATACAATTTGTACCGTAATTTTCCATGATCTTGTTTCTTGACCGGACTATGAAAGGTTACTTTAACTATAGCGTTTATGTTGCTACTTTACTAGCGATCACCCACGACTTCGTTTGCAGAAAACTTTGATTTTTCACCCCTTGAATGATTAAGAGCTATTTTTCAATGGCTGTGATTTTTGAAGGGTAGACTCAGAAAGTACATAAATTACTAAGATTTTAGCAGACACCTAACATCCAAATATATCGACATTAGCATACAATCATTTAATGAATACGTCAATACTGCATTTCATGTGCCTAAAGTCAGACTTCTACGGTTTCTGTGAACTAGGGGGTAATTCCGCAAAAAATTCAGCCCAAACCGTAGAGGAACATCTATGCCCAAACGCAACCACTAACGAAACGTTGACGAAACGCTTTGCGACACAATATTTAGTTCGTCCGCGTGAACTTTACAGCCTATGTGTTATTCTGATGTATAAGCTATATACCTGGCAAGTTTCATAAAAATCCGTTCAGTAGTTTTTGCATAAAAGAGTAACAAACCTACACACAGACATACATCCATCACAAACTTTTGCATTCAGAATATTAGTACTCGTTGGATTCATCTCGATGTCCATTTCTATTTTTATATTTAAAAAAAAAAATAACTTTATTACACGCACACGGTTATTTTCCAGAAATGGGGTAGTCAGAGCTGCAGGATCGTAATAGGGATCCCGCAGCCTCGTTTAGCAAATCGGAGATAGATGTAAGTAATCAGTAACAAGTTGCTAGCAAGGGGCGAAACCCCTAGGTTCTATAGTCGACTCTTACGATCACGGATGGAGATGCAGCTGATGTATTCTAGTGAAGCCCCGCATCAGCACGGGAAATACTGTGATAGTAAAGACAGTTGATATTTTTATAACATACAAGAGTCGGTCCACCCACAAGATGACCGGTTTTAATAATTTTTGTGATATTTTTCAGACATTCCACGCAGTTTTCGCTACGCTCTGCGTTGCGCATGACATTTTAGAATGGTTCAAAAAGGACGACACAGCGTACGGAAAAAGAATCAAATACCTTATAGATGTCATGTACTATAGCGTATTTGTATTTGCTGTAGTAAGTACCTATATTTTGTAACATCATCTTCAGTCTATTGCAGTCCACTGCTGGACGTAGGCCTACCCCAGGGCACGCCATAAGGCTACTGCCATAGCATAGGTTTTTGCCCATAGTCACCACGCTGAGCAGGCGGGTTGGTGACC
Source organism: Carposina sasakii (assembly GCA_014607495.2). Classification (NCBI taxonomy): domain Eukaryota; kingdom Metazoa; phylum Arthropoda; class Insecta; order Lepidoptera; family Carposinidae; genus Carposina; species Carposina sasakii. The sequence goes on along the minus strand of CP053176.1, from coordinate 6,571,030 downwards.
GCAGTGTGATTTCTGGACTATGTTGTCTGCACTAAATGTATAGTGTGCGAAAATTGTTGAGCTATGAGCTATACCTAAGCTCTAGTTATTATATAATTGCGCAGTCGAAAAAGCGCAGGGTAGGATAAATATTACTTTGTAAAGTCTGTTATATTTATATTCATGTTTGTTCTTCCACAGGGCACCACAGTCACGTTCTGGACGATCCATACGATCGACTCCTCAATCGTGAGCCCTACGATCTACACTGAGGTTGGAGTTTTAACCAGCTGGAGAAACCATAGCCTGCATACCTTCGGGCCCTTTCTGATGCTGTTGGAGACAATCCTGACGCCTAGACGAAGGCACAGGGATGAGGAAATTGAGAATTTTATATTTGTGTTTGTTCCACTCGTGTATACCGTCGTGTAAGTACGGATGCCCACATCTTCGTCTTACTTCTGTACTTACCGTACCTTAATGTTTAGGGATTTAGGTGGATCACGTCGCGTCAAAGGGAAAATTTTAGGAGTAGGTCAAAGAGTTACCTGTGTGTTTTCTCTTCTTTCTATCTTTCACGCTATGCTAAAAGGTGGCCGTAAGATCTCCTTTCCTGCTGTCCTGGATAGCTAACTTTGGTAATAAAACTGTATACAGGGTGTTAAAAAGACAACGTTGTTATTTTAATACCTCGTATTCTTTGTAACGTAACGATCATTTTTTTCTATGGAACCAAACTTGGGAAACGATTTTTTTTTATTGCAAGCAATGTATTCGATTGACAAATGTACCTACAAAACTAACATTTTTAAATATTAATATGGTGTCTTAAAAAAAATGTTTGTTAAACTGTTTCCAGATGGATTTATTTAAAAAAAATGCTGATATTCATGTAACTTTGGACCTCAATATCATGGAAACCCGTGGTTTCCCAGGGGTACTTCCATAGAAAAAAATGATCGTGATGTTACAAAGAATACGAGGTATTAAAAGAACAAAGTTGTCTTTTTACACCCAGTTTGTAAATGCAAGCTAAAGTGGCAATGGGCAAGGCACATAGCTCGAAGAACCGATGGCCGATGGAGCCAAAAGGTTCTAGAGTGGATATCACATTTTGGCAAACGCAGCGTGGGTAGGCCACCCACAAGATGACCGGACGACCTGGCCAAGGTCGCGGGCGTCACGTCGAATGCAGGTTGCTTCCGACCGGTCGGACTGGAGGTTGTTAGGGGAGGCCTATGTCCAGCAGTGGACTTTTCAAGGCTGAGAATGATGATGCACTTACATAAATTTTCTTTACAGTCTCTTCGGCAGCTATTTTCTGGATGGCGTCTTCATATATAAAACACCTCATCTCGCCGGTCTCGTTGGAGTATCTGTTTTTGCAAATACCATAATAACAATATACTCTAAAGTTATATATCCGCTGAATAGACTCATACATAGTGAAGAAGAGAAAGGAGATATCACGAAGAATATAGAAGAAGACATAGTTTCCAATGGTATAAACGGAAATAATAATGTAGACAGTAATGGAGTGCCAATTGGTCTTCATGAGAACTTGATGAAGGAGATAAAAGAGAAAGGGGGAAAAGAGTTGATAATACAGGAAGAGAGTTTAAATGGCTACAAAAAGCCACAGGAGTTTGAAGGGGCGTGGGGGGAAAAGTATAGGAGTTTGAGAGAAAAATTCGAGAGACAATAAAGTGTAAAAATTATTTGTTATTTTATTTAGGGTGTAAGTGGATTCGACTCCCAACTTAGGACTCAAAATCGACCTTACCGCCCCGTGACGCACCCCGCTGTTTAACGGACGAGGCTCCGACGTTAATAGCTTATTGCACCTACTTAGAATGGCACAGAAACATTTCCAAATGTATTTGTGCCCGAAAAGCGGCGGTAGGCTCACCCTTTACTACGTGAGCCTCACCGGTGAAAAGTGGGTAATTTGCACACTTCTGCCCAACCTTTTTGGGGGATAATGGGCGTGACCAGAAGTTCGAAGGCATATCATCATTTACAGCCCTGAGAAGTCCACTGTTGGACTTAGGCCTCCCCCAACAACCTCCACTCCGACCGGTCGGAAGCAGCCTGCATCCAACCGACGCCCGCAACCTTGGCCAGGTCATCCGTCCACCTCGCGGGTGGCCTTCCCAGGCTGCGCTTGCCGATACGTGGTATCCACTCTAGAACTTTCCGACTCCATCGGCCATCAGTTCTTCGAAGGCATATAACACGCGGTATTTCAAAACGGCTAGGCACTTTAAATAGTATGGGATTTGGAGGGAAATAATTAGGCTTCTAGCACTTTATCTGCTTGATTAATTAGGTGGGGCTATGTTAGAACTGACAAAATTATCACGCACGAGCCGAGTGAGCGAAACGAGCTAGTCGCCGGTGTTTAAAAGTGCTAGAAGGTGTTTTCAATTCATATTATTCAAAATGAGCCGCATGGTGCCGGCAGAGTAGAGTTTGTACCATCCCTGCCTGTCCGTGGGTATCGCACGAGGCGATTAAGGGTTTCCGGGAGGTGGGCAGCAGCAGCAGCGCCTCCCGTGTTGACAACATAGTCCGAAAACCACACTGCGGTCACCGTCTGCCTAGCGTGGTTACTATGGGCAAAACGCCCCTGTGGCAGTAGCCTTGTGGCGTGCCCTGGGGGAGGCCTACGTCCAGCAGTGGACTGCAATAGGCTGAAGAAGATTATTCAAAATGCCTAGCCATTTATCATATTGGGGACAGATGTAAAATTATCATCGACAAGTTGATCATCAATGAAATTGTATTAGGCGTTACAATTCGGAAGTTCAAACATTCACTATGGGTGCGCCTACCACCGGGCCCTACACCCTCCACTGACCCTCGGATCTGATAACTCATAACTGCGAAAATAGGCACTTGCACTAACTACAATCGCCACGAGAAACCAGACCCGAGCACCTAGCATGCAAGACAATACATTGCACTATTCCGAAATCAAAAACTAGATAAATAATCTACATATGTTTCGCCAACAACCGTGGCATCCTCAGGATTATAGAAATTAGTAAATTAGTAAACTACTAATTAAGTAGAGGGAAGTTAATTCTGTGTAGGTAATGTGTTGGGTTTTAGAGTTTCATAATAATTAGTGGTTTACTAATTTACTAATTTCTATAATCCTGAGGATGCCACGGTTGTTGGCGAAACATATGTAGATTATTTATCTAGTTTTTGATTTGTGGCCTAGAGACTCTTACGACATGCACGAAAGGAGATGCAGCTGATGTATTCTAGTGAAGCACCGCATCTGAACATGACATGAAATAACAACAATAATTAAATTAAATATAAATTTATATAAAACTCTAATTACTTTATTATTTACATTTATAATCATCCAGCATCGATTATTCTGCTTTACCTGAAATAGAATAGTTGATACATTATAATACAAGTCAGCTAAGTTGACAATTAATTACCAATTAATGGATGGCGACGGTTGATTCTCGCTGTTAGCAATAATTTTTATTATTTTAAATTTTGTCACAGTGTAATTTTTATAACTAAAAGTGGAAGTTAGTAATTGGCATATTGTTTCTGTCTTGATATGTATATAGTTGTAAGCTGTTAACTTTCCGAAAATAAATAAACAAAATAAAAACATTAATTCCAATTATATCTGTCATACGAAATTCTTCAAAAATCTTGCGAATGCTTATATGCTTAGGCGTGCTTTTCAAGTGCTTATAATAATTCAAACGCACCATCTTTAGTTAAGGGTAATTTTAAACCGGGTAAACCTTATATTGCCCGAGCATTTTGTCACGGGTGATCGCAGTTACAACATAGGTTTACCCATTCTTCAAGCTTGAGGAGTACCCTTACAGTAGATATTTCTAGAGATAGATCTAAGTTATGAACAAATTTGATGCCGCCTTTCTCAAAAACTTGATCAAGATACAGCATCAATTTTATCATTAAAATAGACCTACTGACTATTGGAGATTCGACATTTTGATCATTAGAGTATCTAGCTTAGAGACCGGTGATAATCTAACGTTTAAGACGTGCACCTTCCAAGCGGGAGGCGTAGGTTCGATGCCAGTCACGGGCCTGTACCACTAAATTTATTTCATACCAGTGGACGCCCGCGACTTCGTCCGCGTGGATTGCAGAAAAAACAAAAAGTCGAAATTGTCCGGGATAAAAATATTTTCCCGGGATAAAAAGTAGCCTATGTATTAATCCAGGGTGTCAGCTAACTCCATACAAAATTTTATTAAGATCGCTCCAGCCGTTTTTACGCGAAAGAGTAACAAACATCCATCCATCCATCCCTACTCACAAACATTCGCGTTTATAGTATTAGAAGGATACGGATTTTAATATTCTATACTTGTCACTTAGGTATACCCGAGGAAGTGGCGTCAGGCAGTCAAGAAAACACAAACGCCAAATGAAAATGACTTTCGAAAGAAACCATATCGCGTCGACCACATAAATAACGAGACAAGGGCAGGATGATGAGGATGTTTACTTACCATTAATGTCCGTAGTGCGATTAAATAATCTATGTATATATTTATTGAATTCATAAAATAGGGGTCTCATCGCACAAGGGGTTACTACCATTATTAGGTTTAATAGGATTTTTCCAAAGCAATTGAGTCTGTAAAATAAGGCGTATAGGTATACCCCTTTTGTGAAATAAAGAGATTGGTATCTGAAATTTAAAAAAAAAATATTATAGGACTTAAGACATTAACGGGAAGTACAAGCCTGTGTTGGTACGGGGCTTCTCTAGAATACATCAGCTGCATCTTCTTCCGTGCATGTCGTAAGAGTCGACTAAAGAGCTTTTGCAAACTCAATAAATTTAATTTTTTTACGACGGCCGACTGGTCTAGTAGGTAGTGACCCTGCTTGCGACGCCATAGGTCCTGGGTTCGAATCCCGGTAGGTGAAAATTGATATGATAAATATTAATGTTTGTTTCCGAGTCATGGATGTTTCTATACTTATCTATGTATTTATATACCGTTGCTTAGTACCCACGACACAAGACCTTAGGGATCTTAGTGTGGGACCAAGTTAATGTGTTGTGTAGTGTGTGAATATTTATTTATTATTTCATTTTGCTAAACGTGACTGCGATCTCCTTTATGATCCTGCATTTATGGCTAACCCATTGCGGGCACACAGCCGTGATGTATGTACTTACACTACAGAATAAGTCAATGCGTATGCGCATAACACGGCGACTTCAACCTTACTGTTCAGGACAGTAGGTCGACTATTGAGTAACACCTCGATTAATACGAAAATCGCGTTAAAAGTATGTGCTCCGTGATTAATATATGTATAAAAGTATTTTTCTAGAGCCACAGAGTATACGTCCTCTCTGTTCACTGCGTAGAAACACCAGAAAATTAATGTTATGGCCTGAAAAAGAAAACAATACAAATTAAAAAAAATCACACATCGCACATCTTCTATCTATACATGCATACATACATATAATCACGCCTTTATTCCTTACAGGGTAGGCGGAGCACCAAGGGCCGATAGAACCACATGGTGTCACTTCTGACCAATTTTGAGGGTATAGTTGAGATGTACAAGTTCGGTTAGTAGTGACAGATGGTCAGCCCATCGCCTACAAAACACCAAGACCCTCATGTCCCTCTACTGACTTGTACAGTATGCCCGGGAAGAGAAGTAGCTGTAGTATTATACGTTTTTTTTTAACTCCCAGAGCAGCATAGGAAATTCTATACTTATATATTATATCATACATATAATAAAATTGTAAAATTGTAGCCGTTTCTGAAATTATCGTGCACAAACATCGATTTGTGCACGATAATTTCAGAAACGGCTGGACCGATTTCGATGCAGTTTTCAAGAATACATAGTGACAGGTCCCACTTAACATATAGGCTTTTATCCCGGGAAAATGTTTTTATCCCTGATCATTTCGACATTTTGTTCTTTTACAGTCCACGCGGACGGAGTCGCGGGCGTCCACTAGTAATAAATATAACACTCGGCTGCGTTACCGAAATGCGGAAGCCAGAACTGCAGAAGGAGATCCTAAAGTCACGTTTAACATAGCGGGGACATGTAAATGATCAGTGACAAGTTGCTAGCTCATCACCTGAGAGTAGTGTCCGAGTTCCTTAGTCGACTCTTACGACATGCACGGAAGGAGATGCAGCTGATGTATTCTAGTGAAGCCCCGAATTAGCATAGGATATGAGAAAATTTATCAGTAAACAGTGTGCTGTCTTGCAGTGCGAGCGGAGCGAGCGCAAATATTTCTGTATAAACAGTGGTCAAAATTGCAGTGCGAGCGTAGTGAGCGTGAAGATTTACCTACGCATTTTCTTGGCCTATTTACGTTATTATAAATCAAGATTATCTTAATAATCCTCATCTCTCCGCCTTCGATTGTAAGCCTGTTTCCTTTGCCAGAACCTAAGCACAGTGTACATGGAGAATGAAAAAACAATTAGAAAACTTAACAATAATATAACGGCAATAACTATTCTCCATATAAAATCCATAAAATAGAAAATAAATAAAGATTCAAAAGTGGTCTAAAGCAAGAGTTCTGACAGAAATAAATGACAAATTATTCTCCTCTATATACTCCAAGGAGTTCTTTTTTTGATGGCAAGGGAAGCTATGTCCATACAGCCATTATCATTGAATGGAAATGTTAGGAAAATTCTCCAAAAGCTTCCAAAAGGAGTTAAGGAGCTCTAGAATTAAACTTTATAAAATGACAATCTGAAAAAACACAGACAAAAACCATCTCCATCCCAAAGTTCTAAATTAAAACAACACATTAACCTAGTCCCACACTAAGGCGATTATCACACTGCCACGCACCATGCAGCGTAGCGCGTGAATGCGTTTTCTAACGTTGCTTGTAAGTATCTCCGTTTGTATAGAAAACACGCACAGTCCAACATACAGAAAATGCATCCACGCGCGTTCATGCAGATCACGCGCCTACAAGCGGAGTAACATGCATACCCGCGCGTGGGTGCGGGGCGAGACGCAAGGTATGGCACACCGAGTTCCGCAGTGCCGTGCGTGATTTAGGAAGGGATGCAACAAAAAAGACCTGACTATAGTAGACTGATGTGTATTAGAATATGATTACTAATTATTATTAATAAACCTATTATGAATGGTTTGAATAATTCAACAAAAGTGATCGCGGTATAAATTTTGATTAATAAACGCACAATAAATCAAAATGAAATGAAGGAAATGAGTCAGAGCCGGCGTGATCCGTCGACACGCAACATGCAGCGTGGTGCGTGCCAGTGTGTTTATCGCCTAATATCCCTAAGGTCTTTTAATTGTCGTAGGTACTAAGCAATGGTACATAAATACATAAATAAGTATAGAAACATCCATGACTCAGAAAGATCGATATTCATCATATCAATGTTTGCACCTACCGGGATTCGAGCCCAGGACCTATGGCGTCAGGCAGGGTCACTACGAACTACACCAATTTTACTTACCGGGGACATACCAGCCATGGCGGTCCTGAAAATTATTTCTTTGACGTAAATGATGTTTTTCATTGCAGCATAGTTGTTCATTTCAAATATCGCACTAACATCACTGATTGCGGCTAGCCAGAAGCATATCGTTTGCAAAATCTGGAAAAAAAGAATTATTTAAAGAAAAAAAAACCCGACTGCGTAAAAATGTTGAAAATCTGGAAAAAAAGAATTATGTAAGTTAAAAAAAATCTCCCTCTTCTAATTGCCCTCTCTTTTCTTCGCCGCGGACGCTTGTCGTGTAGCAACAGTTATGTAGGGATTGTAGCCTACCTAATAAATATATATAATACCTACCTAACGAAATAAAAAGAAAATATGCGAATTTATTTACAACACAAATTAAAAATAGAAGAGAGTTGACGTGAAGGTGAGTGAGGGTGAGTAGAGCGTGGATGAAGGATTGTAGAGTGTAAAAGTGTAGTGTCACTTGAGGGTCCTCATGACGGGTGTAGTAGTAAGACTACGGGTTGTAATCTAATACCAGACCAGACGGCCGGATACAAGTGTAGAAGTTGCAGGTAGGAGTTCTACCAGACCCAAACAGTTGTAGATGTAGGTCAGAAGTTGTAAATGCGTTTGGGCTTTGAACGCGACGCGGGCGCAGAGCCTGTCAAAGAAAAATTCCGTTCTTACTCTGGCGTACAGAGTGAATACATGTTAAAACTATAATTTTGAATTTTCTTTCTCTTCATATCTCTGTGTTTTCCTCGGATAATTTGTGATTTAAATATTCAAAAGGGAAACTGTATATTAATTGAAAGGCGCCCTCTCTTTTCTTCGCCACGGACGCTGGCCACGTGTTTTCCCCCCGCCCTGCATCTGCTAGTTGTCCAACCACCGCGGTACTAACCTCGCGTCTCGGCAAGTGAATTTTGTGTGTGACAAACTGACCCACCCAATCAGAGTGCCCTTACCCTAAAAGTGGACTATAGTGAACTGTGAACATAAACCCTACGATAAATTCCGCGCGGAAGAAGAAAGAAGAGAAAACACACAGGTAACTCTTTGACCTACTCCTAAAATTTTCCCTTTGGCGCGACGCGATCCACCTAAATTCCTAAACAATACATACATACATAGCCAAAACATAACCATCCTTCTGGCGCAGTCGTGCAAATAGTTCTTTAACACACTTGCACCTTCGCCTTGCCCAATCACAGTTAGGTATACTTATTTGCCTCTAATCTTAGTGATAATACAAAAGACTCGGATAGATATAACTACTAGGATATCCCATAGTTACATTTAACATTCGGGCCTGTAAAAGATAAGTGATTGAGCTACGCCTGAGAGAACGCCCCTGAGTTCCTTAGTCGACTCTCACGACATGCACGGAAGGAGATGCAGCTGATGTATTCTAGTGAAGCCCCGCATCCGTACAGTATGATTAAGGGTATAAGAATAAGGTACTTACTAGATTCCAGTTAGTTATATAAAGAAGATTATATAAGCGAACGTTCCTGACCCCCTCATCCACTAAATCATTGTCTTCAATAGCTTTGATCCTCATATCTGCCCTGACTAAGATAAACGTGAAGTAAAAAGCGCCTGCAAAATGAAATATTGTCAGGTGTTTGGTAAGCCATTTTGCCTTATTTTTCGCACGTCTTAATACAATGAGTGTTTTGTTAGATTAAAATTAGTTAATTTTGTGCATATTTTTCATGATTCAGGGATCCGTAGTAAAAGAATTTTTCGTTGGAAGTACTTTCTATATTTTTTGCGGTCTGTCATACATAAGCTGGCGTTTAGAAACTTTATTGCCACCAACGTGGAACTAATAACGGTTATGATCGTCTAAAGACGAAATCTAGGAGAACTGCTAAAGTTTGAAAGGTTTGACAGACCGCATACTATACTGATGGCCGATGGAGTTGGAAAGTTCTAGAGTGGATACCACGTATCGGCAAACGCAGCGTGGGAAGGCCACTCGGGTGGACGGACGACCTGGCCAAGGTCGCGGGCGTCGGTTGGATGCAGGCTGCTTCCGACCGGTCGGATTGGAGATTGTTGGGGGAGGCCTATGTCCAACAGAGGACTTCTCAGGGCTGTAAATGATGATGATGATGATAAATTCTACTATCACTGTTTCTGTGCAGAACCATCAAATCTCGAGCCTGACTCATGCTTCGTCGAGTTGTTACATAAGTTCTGACTACGTGTATTTTTGTATGAACTTCGTACACTGTCTGTCTATGGTCGGAAAATAATTAAATATAATCGGTAAGTAATAGGGTCTCATAGTTAAGAACGAAATTGTTCATTAGAGTTATTTTGCCTTCATACCACTTTATTTTAACATTATTTGTACTTTTTACATATTTTTTAATTTTGTTATTTAATAATTAGTTTTACATTTATATTTTGCTTATGCATGACGTCACTATCGGTTCCAACGGAAGACCAGCGCTGGTTGGTTACAGCCAGCAGTAAGCTGAGGTGGGACCGAGTTTGTGACAGAATACTTTCTCTAATGTAAATATTTTATTTTATTTTTTGTTATGTTTCTGTCTCAAATAAAGCTTTCATTCATTCATTCATTCATTCATTTTACTTTACGACATGCACGGAAGGAGATGCAGTAGGTATGCGATTCTAGATAAGCCCTGCATCAGCATAGGTAGCACTCGTACCAATGTGTTTTATGCCCGATGTTATATTTGAAAAAAAAAAAAATCATTGCAATTTCATACATACATTTCATCCACATTCATTGTGGCGAATAAAGTTAATTGAAGATATAATATTTTTGCGAATGTCATGATTTGCTAATGACGTATTATACAGTGGGGTAAGCACGAACCTTTTTACGCGGCGTAACGCTAGCGACTCGCTAGCAAAATTTATGGGAGTTACGGACTATCGAGAGATTCGAGCTTACCCCTCAGGTTTAATTATAGATACGGCTTTGTGTTCTTGAAATGGATTAGCCAGTATTGCGGTATCATAAGGGAAATCCCACAGTGTAGCGGGGACTGAGGTAAATGGTCGACGACAAGTTGCTAGTTTATCGGCTGCGAAAATGCCCGGGTTCCTCGGTCTCACGGCAATTTTTTACATGAAAAGCACTTCATCTAGCTACTTCAAAAGAAACCGTATAGTAATAAGATAATGGGGTAATTTCCTATGTATTCTTATCAGAATAAATGATCAAAATCATACCTATCTGTATAATTACAATTTGGTTATGGGTCCAAATGAGGTAGAAATTAGCCTTCAAAGTTAAGTGGGCAAGTCCACTTTTCAAATGTGAAAATTAATTGAAAATTACAACATCACATGTCCACCTGCATCATTTACACCAACTTCTGTTATGTCACCATATTTATAAATGCAATATTTAATATAGCTGTAGAACAAAAGTTCTTTTACGCGCATACAAGTTGCTTAAAGAGTGACGTCACGTCGTGGTAGCCGTTTGTATGGAGCGTTTTTTGGCAAGTCTAAAATTGTGATTTTGAAATCGTTATAACCCGGAAAGTTTTCACGCTAGCGAAGTTTTTCTTTCGCAAATGTTTCTTTTATTTTATGATCTTTCGATATAAATACAAATAAAAATATGGTAAACGACCCTAAGACACTAGCTGTTGGTCGCGACTCTGGCCGCGGATAAAAAATATTTTCCCGAGATAAAAAGTAGCCTATGTGTTAATCAAGGGTGTCAGCTATCTCTGTACAAAATTTTATTAAAATCTCTCCAGCCGTTTAGACGTGAAGAAGTAACAAACATACACACTCACAAACTTTCGCTTTCATAATGTTAGTGTGATTGAACCGTTGTTACCATTTTACTGATCTACCTACATGAAATAAAGTAAGTTTATATGCTGCGAAAAAAATTTTTTTTTTAAAAAAAATTTTAAATTCCTTGATTGCTACGTAGAAGATTAATTTTTCGTGAAAAAATACTGCTAAGCATTTATGCAGAAAAACGCAGTCTATACTATACCCTAATATTTTGGAAATCCTGTATACAGGTGATTTTCGGTCGTCAACATTCCCGAAAACTTTGGAATCTCCTCGTCATCACGATCATATTTCTTCATGGAAGCATACCTGGGAAGTGTCTGGTTTCCAAAATATTAGGGTCCAAAGTTGAGTGAATAGACTGCGTTTTTCTGCATAAATGCACATAAGACGCGTGTAGCAAGATTTTTTCACGAGAAATAGTTAGTATCTGTCTATAAAAAAGTACTAACATAAACACTAGACACTATAAATTTCGCCCGATCAAGTAATAAAATAAAAAAATTATCAAAAAAAAAATACCCAGCATTTTTTTGGCATAAACTTACTTTATTTGATGTATAGAGTACGTACCCTTCGTTAACGGTGGCCACAAAAAAAACATCCTGTATAAATACAGGGTGTAACAGAAAGGGTATGTTAAGCGAAAAGCTGTATAAATAGCCCACTATAGAGAACCTATTTCCAAAATTTGAGACGTTTTTCGTAATCACATTTTTAGCAGGATTTTTTCAGATTGTATGAAAATTTCTGAGATATTTAAAAATTCTCCATACTATCGGGAAAAATAAATATGTGATTTCGGGTCTCAAAATTTGTGGATGGGTTCTCTACAGTGGCATTTACATAGCTTTTCGCTTAACATACCCTTTTTGTTACACCCTGTATAAATATAGACGGTTTAATTTGGAGACATCGTGCTAATTGTAGGCAGAATTCAGTTTAAAGTTCAAAAGATAAAATACGTCTAACACACACAATTTATTTATCAGCATTATACCTCATTCCAACAGACGTCCACTGCGAGGCAGTTCCTTTGCCTTGTTATAGTTTTAATTAAAAAAAAAAAGAAAGATGGACGGCCTATGGCAGGATACAAACATATTTTATAAGATCTTATGTTTTTTGGATTACGGAAAATGAAAAGTTGTTTGATAGGAGTGACGCGAAATTATATTGGCGGACTGTTTTTCACATATTCGCTTTGATTCACCATGGTTACGTGGGAATTTTCGCCGCGAATATTGATTTGAGCAGTGATAAAGCAGACATTAAAGTTTTAAATACGTTCCGTGTCGCTTATTTGACGGGATGGAATTTCGTGAGTACCCACATCTTTTTTTCTTTTTGACTGTGTTTGGTTTTTATTACATATTATTTATTTTTAATTAAATTATAATTGCGCTGAAAATGTGCTCTCAGAGGTTTTGGAGCTAAGTAAATGCTGTTAAAGTTATAATTAGTGAAAAAGGCAACTTTTTGCAATATTTAGATTATTATTATAATTCTAATTTAGTATTTTTGAAAAGAGAGAATGTTATCTTAATTGATTAATGTAAAAGAACCTTTCAAGTAAAATTTTAATAGTATTTTTAGAAAGCTATTTAATAATTATCTACCAATAATAAAATTTCCAGGCGCGTTAATTTTTTTTTTTACATAGATATAAGTAAAGTAGATTTCATCCCGGATATTTCGCTATCGAAATGATTAGATTTAATCAAAATTATTTTAGTCGCTTTATTATAGATCTTGACCAATTAAAGTTAATCTTATTAAAGATAAACATTCTATTACCCAACTAATGTTAAAATAACCTTGTTTATGTTGATAAAGATATTATTTTTGATAAGTATTAACTAATACAGCTATTTATTCAGTAATATAAAAGTATTTAGGTCTCTTCAAAGCTAGAGTGCATAGGCACTTTCTAGGCAAACATGTACCACCCTAGGCCGCATCTTGCTTAACATCAGGCACGATGGCGGTCAAATGTTTGCCTAGCTAATTGTAAAAAAAAATATCTACATAATATAATATACATACATATAATCACGCCTTTATCCCTTACGGGGTAGGCAGAGCACCAAGGGCCGATAGAACCACATGGTGCCACTTCTGACCAATTTTGAGGGTATCGTTGAGATGTACAAGTTCGGTTAGTAGTGACAGGTGGTCAGCCCATAGCCTACAAAACACCAAGACCCTCTTGTCCCTCTACTGACTTGTACAGTATGCCCGGGAAGAGAAGCAGCTGTAGTATTATACGTTGTTTTTTCACTGCCAGAGCAGCATAGAAGCATCCACCTACTTACACCCCTTGGTAAATGCAAATGGTATAAACGTCATTGATGTTTAGGAGTAAACTTCTATCGTATAATCATCACTAGCGGTCGCCCACGACTTCGTCCGCGTGAGAGAGCATTATACCCGTACGAAGCCGGGGCGAGTCCCTAGTTATACATATAAACCTTTCTCTTGAATCACTCTATATATTTATAAAAACCGCAGCCAAATCCGTTGTGTAGTTTTAAATATCTAAGCATACAGAGGGGCAGACAGCGGAAAGAGACTTGTTTTATAATATGTGGTGATGATGATAGATACATAACTGATGATACGAGTATATTGAATGAACGGATCTTCATAAACACTATAACATTAACTTGCTATCAAAAGTAGTTCATTATACTTGCAGTAGTTTAAATGTGACCTCAAAATTATCTGTGTACCTATTTTATATCATTTATTAATCTCGTGCCTATATGTACACCGGGGTCAGTGCGATTGGTGTAACTATCCATCTTCTTCGTCTTCTATCTATCTATCTTCTTCTATACATACATTCACTATGGGTGCGCCCACCACCGGGCCCTACACCCTCCACTGACCCTCGGATCTGATAACTCGAAACTGCGACAACAGGCACTTGCACTAACTACACATGTTGGGTTTTAGAGTTTCATAATAATTAGTGGTTTACTAATTTACTAATTTCTATAATCCTGAGGATGCCACGGTTGTTGGCGAAACATATGTAATTTTTGATTTCGAAAATAGTGCGATGTATTGTCTTGCATGCTAGGTGCTCGGGTCTGGTTTCTCGTGGCGATTGTAGTAACCGTGGCATCCTCAGGATTATAGAAATTAGTAAATTGGTAAACCACTAATTATTATGATACTCTAAAACCCAACATGTGTAGTTAGTGCAAGTGCCTGTTGTCGCAGTTATGAGTTATCAGATCCGAGGGTCAGTGGAGGGTGTAGGGCTCGGTGGTGGGCGCACCCATAGTGAATGTTTGAACTTCCGAATTGTAACGCCTAATACAATTTCTATACATATAATAAAATTGTAACGGATCGCTGTCTGATACATGGAAGATATATGAGAAAAAATATTATAGGAGAACTTTATCAACTCAATAGTACCCAAAATAATGATTTTTGGAATTTTTGTCTTGTAGTGGTTTACAGGAAGCTGTGTAGTCTACTTTTAGAGATCTTGATAAAAAGACTTTAAAAGGTAATTAACATATATTTAATTTTTCTTACATTTATATGATAAATATTGCTTAAGACATTATAATCAGTTTATTGACCTGACCGGCTTAATCTATACATATATATTATAATAACATATAGGTATATAGGTAGTTGACGAAGCAGTATAGTCTGTCGGTTTTTCTGTTAATCTGTGCGTTCGTGCACACTAATCTCAGAAACGGCTGAACCGACTTCGATACGGTTTTCAGGTATATATTGTGGAAGGTTCCACTTAACATATAGGCTACTTTTTATCCCGGATAATTTCGACATTTTGTTTTTTCTGTAGTCCACGCGGACGGAGTCGCGGGCGTCCACTAGTTTAAACATACATACATACAGGGTGTAACCACTTTTCGCTTAACATACCCTTTTTGTTACACCCTGTATACAGCTGTGTTTCCCGGATCGGGGTAGCTGAACTGCAGAATCACGAAGGAAATCCCTCAGCCACGTTTAGCATAGCGGACATGTAAAAGATCAACGGCAAGTTGCTAGGTCATCGCCTGAGAGAAAGCCTTTTAGTTCCTCTTTTAGGTTTTTACTCGACTCTTACGACATGCACGGAAGATGCAGCTGATGATGATGATCTCCGACCGTATTTCGGCCAAGGCGACCAATCTCTACGGAGATTGGCCAGGTACGCAGGAGATATTAGTGCACAAGTGTGTGCGCAAACACAGATGCACTCTCTATTCCGTCACTCTCGTAGTCCGATGGGACGGAAAGCCGACACGACCGGAGAGAGATCAGGCACAGGACCAACGGTTTTACGTGCTTTCCGAGGCACGAGCTAAGTGACAATTTTGCAACATTAAAATCTGTACATGAAATAAATTCATTGGTACAGGCCCGTGACTGGGATCGAACTTACGCCTCCCGCTTGGAAGGTGCACGTCTTAACCACTGGGCTATCACCGCTTTTACAATATAAACATCTGTCGCCCTATCCTAAACGCAGCTGTGACATCTTTAATATAATTATGCAGCTCTGCCTACACCATATCCGAAACAGCCGGGTCTTTATGTTTATGTATGAAAAATAGACATGTGATTTGGAGTCTCAAAAGTGAATAACGTTCCCTATAATGGTCTATATCAGTGGTTCCCAAAGCGGATCCAGGTGGACTCCCAAGGGTCCACAAGAGACTCGATGGGGGTCTACGTTGGCGTGAAAAAATGGGGTTTCACAATTAATTCGTATGTGGTGTAGGTCCACCAGAAGCAGGTAACTTTAAAAAGGGGTCTATGACAAAAAATTTGGGAACCCCTGGTCTATATATTAATGGGCTTTTGCTTACTACACCTACCCCGTTTGGTACATCCAGTATAGATAGGTACGTCTCCATTTGGTCCAGACAGAAAGGTCACTGACATGGTCAGCAGACAACACGTGACTTGCCCACTCCGTATAGTGGGAAATAGATAGGTCATACATAATTTATCAATGTGTACACGTTTACTGTGCTACCTAACTCAGAGTAAATATCACTACATATTGTTTCTTCTATACTGCTCTGGGAATTGAAAAAAAAAGTATAATACTACAGCTGCTTCTTTTCCCGGGCATACTGTACAAGTCAGTAGAGGGACAAGAGGGTCTTTGTGTTTTGTAGTCGATGGGCTGACCACCTGTCACTACTAACCGAACTTGTACATCTCAACTATACCCTAAAAAATTGGTCAGAAGTGGCACCATGTGGTTCTATCGGCCCTTGGTGCTCTGCCTGCCCTGTAAGGAATAAAGGCGTGATTATATGTATATAGTATTTAAGAGGAAGGTTTCTGTCCTTTCGTGGAAGTCAAAAGTTAACCAAATAGGGTTCCGTTTTTACCCTTCAGGTACGGAACCCGAAATAGAAAAGTAGTGATGGTACATACATATTTAGTTACTAATTGACAATTAAAAATAATTATGTCCCAAATAGATTAACCCATCCTTATATGAATGTTCTATTTCATGCCTATAAATAATATTAAATAACTGATAACAGTTAATTATTTGTAATTAAGATGCTGATATTAAATTGACCTGTGACATTACATTGCATTTTAATTAATAAGAGTTATGTGATAGCTCAATACTATTTGATATACACTAGCGATCCGTCCCGGCTTCGCACGGGTCCAATGCTGATACTATACATATAAACCTTCCTCTTGAATCATTCTATCACAGATCACCCCCTAAAGATACCGCATTATTGCTGTTTTGCACTAGACAGAAGTCACCAAATTAGGCGGTAGGAAGAGCTGGGGGGGTACCTCACAACAGTGCCGTGATTGGTTCTTTCAAGGTCAATAATATCCTATAGTGATGTAGTCGAGTTAATTTGCCGTGCCGATATATATATATATCGATAAAATTATTGTTTGATGAAATAATATCATATTATAGTAAATAAATACAAAAAAACATGCTTCTTTTCTTTAGGGGGTAATCTGTGCATTCTATCTATTTAAAAAAACCGCGTCGAAATCCATTGCCTAGTTAAAAAGATAGGGTCAGATAGCAGGACGCAACTTTGTTTTATACTATGTTATGATTTTGCTAGGTTATATTAAATTGTATCACTGTGTTCCGTGTTCACACATGTCAGCTTATTACAGTCTATCGCTGGACGTAGACCTCCCCCAGGGGGTTATTACCTGCCGTTCATCCCACCAGGCTTTGTCCCAATAGTAGGACGTTCGGGAATTCTATAAAAGTAGTTAATTTTATTGTTCGTCATACTAAAATACATCTAGTATTTACACTTAGGATAGAAGAGTCAAATGTACCTAAAATATCAGTGATAAGGTGCTAGCTCATCGCCTGAGAGAACGCCCCTGAGTTCCTTAGTCGACTCTTACGACATCCACGGAAGGAGATGCAGCTGAAGTATTCTAGTGAAACCCCGCATCAGCACAGGACATCTAAAATTAATTCGAAGATTTAAGAGAAGCTAATGTTGTAGTACTGTTGGTGAATATTTTGTTTTATTGAAAAGGAAGATGTTTTTAAAAAAACAGTCAAATTATCAAAAGAGCATAATATTTTTATTTTCTTTGGGCTGTTGCTCTGTAGATGTTGATTATAGCATGGGCGAGCATGTATGTCTAAGTTGTCTTAGATTTAATTTTAAATTTTGAATGCTATTAGGACATTTTTTCTGATATACATTTTACCACCAAGTGTGTACCCTATGCAATGGCAAATAAGGAATTCATCCATTCATATAATTCTGTGGCATTACCTACATATCCTTTCTTTTGTTGCAGACATTTCAAACTATCTTCCTGATTCTGTCACTTTACGTAGACTTCTTAGATTGGCTGGATATAGACACGTTTAGAAAGAAGTTGGAGTACTGGAGAGACGTGTTATTCTGTGGCGTGGTTCTCCCTTCCACTCTTGTAAGTACATACATTCATGGACTGAGGTCACGAAGATCCTGTCACATCTGGCATTGCGGGATGCTAAAGATGAGTGACAAGTTGCAAGCTCACTGCCTGAGAGAATGCCCCTGAGTTTCACCGTCGATTCTTTCGATATGCACAGAAAGAGATGCAGCTGATGGATTCTAGTGATTCCCCGCATCAGCACAGCATATCTACCTACCTACTCATAATTTCTTGTGCTGTGGTGATAGCCCAACGGTTAAGACGTGCGCCTTCCGTTCAGAAGGCATAGGTTCGATACTAGTCACAGGCCTGTACCATTTAAATTTATTTAATGTACGTATTTTAACATTCTAAAATTGTCACTTAGCTATACCCCAGGAGGTAGTCAGGCAGGCAGCTGGCCATAAAATAAACTTCAAATCCCTAAAATATGAGTTTCAAATGAAACCATATTGCACCGGCGACCCATTAATCTAATACAAGTACTCGTATATGAAATTCTCATATAAGTAGCAGTGTTTGTTACCAAACTCGTCCGAAACGGCTTGATTTTTATTATTTTGTAGGTACCTATATTCGGTAGGTTTGAGAATAGGTCTTGAACTATTTTTTATACCCCTTCGAGCGGAGCCACGGGCAACAGCTAATAAGGATATTAGAGCAGGAAGATGATGACATATAATTTTCTTTCAGTTCGTAGCAGCAATGTTCTGGGTCCTATACTCCATAGACAGGGAGCTGGTCTTCCCAGTAGTCTACGACGAGATAGTGCCCTGGTGGTTCAACCACTGTGTTCATACCACGGTGGTGTTTGTGGTGCTGGCAGAAGCGGCTCTGCTCCCGCGAAGGAGGCCGGCGGATCTGAAGATGGAGCTGGTGTTCAATACCAGTGTTGTTGTCGCGTATGCTTTGGTGTGAGTAGCTTGGTACTAAGATATGTTAGTAAGTATGTTATTCTTCTTCTTCTTCAGCCTATTGCAGTCCACTGCTGGACGTAGGCCTCCCCCAGGGCACGCCACAAGGCTACTGCCACAGGGGGGTTTTGCCCATAGTCACCACGCTGGGCAGGCGGGTTGGTGACCGCAGTGTGATTTTCGGACTATGTTGTCAGTACGGGAGGCGCTGCTGCCCACCTCCCGGAAACCCTTGTTCGCCTCGTACGATACCCACGGGCAGGCAGGGGTGGTACAAACTCTACTCTGCCGGCACCACGCGGCAAACGCGGTATGTCATATACAGGATTAATTTTAAAACATAAATAACCTCGCAAGACTAGGTAGCTACCATCATAAACAACATTTGTTCTACGAGTTTTGATTTGTCACATTTTACTTTCATACAAAAAATAAATATCAATTTAATATTACCTCTGAATGTTCTTAAGTCTGCACATAAATACTTAGTAGCGCGCGATCGCAGGCGTCAACCTTTTCGCATACCTACGAATGGAACATAGACTTACAAATGTCACGACAGTACAATAAAAGCCTGGAAAATCATTTTTAATTAATATATTAAGTTATGATAAAACTCGTAGAACAAATGTTATTGTTTATGATTTTAGCTATCTAGTCCTGCGAGGTTATTGATGTTTTAAAATTAACCCTGTATATACCTGCCGAAGCATAAACGGGCCTTAACAGATAAAGTCTTAAAGGCGACTATCTACCTACTTTTGACTAAATGTTATTATTGTGTAAATTTATCATTAATTAAATAGTCAGTCATAGTATTACCATGCATATATACATTAGAGTTTGTACCACCCCAAGCCTGCCCGTGGGTATCGTACGAGGCGATTAAAGGTTTCCGGGAGGTGGGCAGCAGCGCCTCCCGTACTGACAACATAGTCCGAAAATCACACTGTGGTCACCAACCCGCCTGCCCAGCGTGGTGACTATGGGCAAAACCCCCAAGGCAGTAGCCTTGTGGCGTGGCCTGGGGGAGGCAAACGTCCAACAATGGACTGCAATAGGCTGAAGAAGAAGAAAACATACCTATAGTCACGGCCATCATCCCCAAAGAGGTTGGGCAGAAGTGGGCAAGTTACATACCCACTTTTCACTAGTTAGCTCAAAAGTCCCATATGGTAATGGGTGAGTCTACCGCCGCTTTTTGATCACAAACACAATAATCTAGCGTCCAATAACGAATGCAATAAGAATCATTTCCGTGCCACTCTAAAAGATATTTACCCATAGTATAAAAATAAGTTCTATAAATAACAAAAATTTTCTTTTTTCAGATACTACTCGATTTATTTCGCTACCAACATCTTTCTCTACAAAGTATTCGCCATTATGAACTGGTGGCAGATTTGCATCTATCAATTTATGATTTGGGCGTCATATTTCTGCTTCTACAAAGCTCAGTATCCTATCAGCAGATTATTGCACGGTTCAGAGGATGAAAAAGTTTATTCTGCCGTTACCACAGATTATTCTGTCGTTGCCACAGATGATTCTGCCAAGTCAACAGATAATTCTGCCGGTTCTGAAAGTGCTGTAAAAGCTTTGGCACAGAATCTAAGGCTACGAAGAGTTAGGGGAGGTGAAAATATTCGGAGCTAATGTGTGTAAAATTAAGTTATAACTCTGCTTGAAATATGGTGGCACTATCATGAATCATGATTTAAATTTGTGTTCAATAAAAAAAAAACAAGAAAAAACTTAATAAACATGGAATAAAGCGATTTTCTGATATAAGTTAAAAAATATATGATTTATGAAATATCAATAGATCGCGGTAGGTATTTAAGGTAGTTAATTGTAAACTATTCTGGTGATTTACGATTCTTTGATAGCAAATTTCGATAACTTTTTTGCTGCCGTTTTCAGCGACAATGACTTATTTAGACGTAGTAGTCCAATTTCAAGAGTAGGTAAAAGTCATACAGACATGTTAGCGATGATAGGATGATAATTTCACGAACAGAGGGCCGAGTAGTCTCAACATGTTCAAGAGGGATATTAGACAATGTTACCATTTTACAAACAACTGTTGGTGCAAATTTTTCAATTATTTTGCTAACTTCACAGTCTCTTTTAAAATTTAGCTACAAGTTTTTCTGGATTTACCTAAGAACAGATTTTAGATTTACTTAAGATTTTTCTTACTTTTTAAACACTGTATTAATGTATAATTTTATTTTTATTACAGTGTAATACTTAACTTTTTTTGCTGTACCTAGCTTTTTTGTGAATTTTGTGATTTCTTCTCAATTTACGGTTCATTTTCCTTATTTTTATCAGTTTTTAGGTAAATCCGGGAACACGTTGCCTTTTATTCGTTTTTTTTAGAAACCATCTGTGCCAAAATTTAAATAAATTTTAATAGTAAATTGTAGGTATATAAGTAGTGAATTTACGTCCTGTACCTATTTAATAAGTTTAATATAAGTAGTAATGTTGAATTTTTTTTATTGAAAATTTAAATGAGAAAAATAAAGAATACTTGTAAAATATAAAAATACGTATATAAATTGATCGATTTTTTTAAAATTAACTATTAGACGACTGACAGTAATATCCTTTTTAATACTTTAGATACCTATTTTTGCGTAGGGTAAGAATAAAGCATTTTTTTCACACATTTTCTTTTATATTTTTATAATTTTTCAACTTACAGTACTATTTAGAATTTTCTTTACAATTATGTCACTTTAGTATAAAAATACATAATTTAAAATTTACATAAAAATACAAATGACGTGTATCCACCTAAGTTCCTAAGTTTTTTCTTGTTTAACTAGGCAACCTCTGAAAAAAAAAACTTAAAATATAGGTAACTAAGAGCATTTTTATTCACATACACTTACGTCTATAGGGCAGTGATTTAAATGAAAATATAAATAATTTTGTTCTTCTTTTAGAGATAAGAAAATCTTAAATTATTGCACAGCAAACCGAATTTTTACAATATAAAAAAATATTCTATTGCGTTACACCTACATACTTACCTAAAAATTTCATAAAGATAAATATACATTTTGGTTTATATTACTGTACAATATTTTTAGATTATCACTTATTCTAAGGTCAAATATAAAAAATAAAATAACATTATACGTACAATACAGAACCCGAGACTTTTTATTACATACATACAAGTACTTCCTTTGACAGCCATGTATCTATGGAAAGCGCCATCTATTGAGATAGTAAAACACATTTTTTTTTTGTAATGGCTGATACTTGTTCACCGAAAAAGAAAATATTGCATACAGCCGAATTTATACAAGAGATTTAAATATTATAATTATATATAATAATATGACTAACTGAAGATAGAAATACCTATAGTGCATAAAAAAAGGTACACCACAGATTTTTCTTTACTACAATCTTTCAAAGGTTACCGTAAAAAAAAGATCACAAAAAGTTGTTCATTCGAATCGCGAGATGGCGTTTACTGGAGAATATTTTACAAGAGTGGAAATATTTAGTCTTTTTAAATTATTTAGATTTGGAATTCAACAAGACGATTTAATTTAAGAACATGACGGTGTTATTACAAAAGAGCGCCCAAAAATAGACTTGATTTAAATATAATATTTGACAGCAAAATGTATGGCATATCTGCCAAATTTAGTATATGTTTAGCTTAAAAAATGTTTAAATTCTTTTGTAATAACACGGTGAATGTAATAGAATTGAGATCATAAATTTTTTGAACACAACGCCATCTGTGAAGATGAAAAATAACCTAATAGAAACCTATCTGCCTAAACATCAGCTGTCTTGGAGGCCTAACAAACCCATCTTCTTGATGATAAGGATTCCTTTGAGGCTGCAGATAAAATGAATTTGGAGTTCTTATGCTAACTCCTCCAATTTGGGGCTGTGGTCGTTTTCTTGGCACTTGAAAGTTGGCTAGCTCTGATGCAGCATATTGGGGTTCATGTAAATTACTTCTGAACCTTGTGAAGGCGTAATCCCTGTTGTTAGGTACCATAAAGCCAGTTGGCACTCTTAAATTGGGATCAGAGTACACAGGGGCTATAGCTTCATTCAGTCTTACATCATAATCGTTTTCGACAGAATCTGCTAGATTCTGTTTTATCGCTATCGCATCTGGTATTGGAGGCTTACCAGTTGCAGTATAAGGCTTAGAAATTTCAGGTTTAGGCTCGATATCTGGTAAAGCATCTCTGTATTTATGAGTATTGTCATTAAACACTTCAACTGTTTGAGGTTTTTTATATTCGATTATAGTTTCAGGTTTAGGTTCGATATTCTTCTGCCTATACTCTTTAGGCTTTTGCTGGATTGGTGGCATTTTTGTTGCAAGATACGGTTTTAAATAATTTCCTGGAGACAAAGTACTTTCAAGCTGCGATTTGATAGCTTTATAGTTATCATTGTATACTCTTAGAACTTCTGATGCTAAATGTTTTGCGTTTTCTTCTGGAGTTTTGTTTTTAGGTTTCGGTGTTTCTCTTGTGGCTGCTTCCAGTTTTAGGAGTTTCTGTAGTTGTAGTCGTTACAACGCTATACGCTGTAGTTGTCCTTGTTGGTTTCTTTACAGGTGGTAATGTTGTTATCTCTTTCTTCTCATTATCATCATCCTCATCAATATCGTCTTCATCATAATATTCCTCTTCATAGTCCACTTCGAAATTATTATGCTCAGTTCTTGACGGTTCCACTGAGACTGTTGTAGCTTCTTGTGTAGTTGTGGTCGGTTCTTCTGTTGTTGTTGTTGGAGGAGGAGTAGTTGTAGTGGTAGTAGTTGTAGTAGTAGTCGTAGTAGATGTAGTCGTAGGCCTAGTAGTAGTTGTTGTGGAAGTAGTAGTGGAAGGTTTAGGGGTGGTAAGAGGAGAGGCACTTAAGTCCTTGCCAGCCACGGGTTGTAATCCCCTTGGCAAGTAGGGACTACCACCCCTAGAGGGTAAAAAAGGACGCTTGACAATTTTAAGGGTAGGCTTTACGTCTTTAATATGACTGGCTAATTCTTCGGTATTATGCCATTGTTTACCGCTATCTCTATCTGCATCATCGTAATAATCTTTTTCTCGATCAGCCGTTTTTACATAAGTATACTTTTGGGAGCTTCTCGGTGGATCATATTCATAGTCTCCATCTTCATAATCGATAGGTTTTGCAGATTTCTTCGTTTGTTTACTATGTGGGTTGACGTGTCTTGTTGGTTTAAATTTTTCCCTCTCAACAGGCTCAGGCCTTGGTCTTTGCTGTATCGAGCTAGATTTACCTGAAGACGACGGTCTACTCGTATCATCTTCTTCATAATCATCGTAATACTCCTCATCTTGGATCCTAGGAGGTGCTCTTGGAGCTTTAGTAGTTGCTATGGTTACGTATTTATATTTTTCCCTTTCGCTCACTGGTACTGGTCTCTTGATTTTTGGAGGTAAACGAGGTTGGCTATAAATGCTGGCACCAGCTGGTTTTACTAGAGGTTGACCTTCAGGCGCAGTTGGAGTTTGCACTCTTTCTTCTATTGGAGCTCTGTCATCAGTATCGTAATTTCTTTCTGTTTTCGGTCTTTCATCTCTTCCTCTCAAAGGTTTTTCTTCTCTTTCCCTATTTCTGTTTCGTCTAGATTCATTTGATTGATAGCTAGGTCTTCGGCTGTCTTGTGAAGGTTCTTCTCTCGTATTTCTTTTATCATCTCTCGCCCTAATTTCTTCTCTATCGTCATCTTTTGGTTTAGGCCTTACCTCGTCCCTGGGTCGTATCTCATCTCGAGGTCTTATCTCATCTCTAGGCCGAATCTCATCTCTAGGTCGAATCTCATCTCTAGGCCGAATCTCATCCCGAGGCCGAATTTCATCTCGGGGCCTAATTTCATCTCTAGACTTAACCTCATCTACAGGTCTTTCATCACGCGGCCTAATCTTATCCCTTGGCCTTTCATCTCTCTTCTGTTCTCTTTGACCAGACCTTGGTCTTTCTTCTTCCTCATCATCATCACGTGGTCTGACTGGTCGGCGACTTCTGTAGGTAGGTCTTCTGTCTTCTTCCTCGTCATATGGTCTTCTATCACGTTGGTCAGGGAACCGTTTGGCTGGGCGTCTGTCGTAGTTTCTTCTATCCTCGAAATCATCTTCGGGATCCTCATCTCTCGGTCTTGGACGACGTTCGTATCTGAAAGATATAGGTTCAAATGTAATTTTATGATGTACTAGCGATCGCCCACAACTTCGTCCGCGCTCGTGATTATGGTACCCGAGCAAAGACTGGGACTATAGTCCATATAGCGGGTACCTGATAAATAGCCTATGCCTTCCGCGAAAAATGGACTATCTAACACTGAAAAAAATGTTCTAATCGAACCAGTAGTTTCTGAGATTAACGCGTCAACCATACAAACTATTTAGCTTTATAATATTAGAATAGATTCCTGGAAAGCCCCGTTTAAGCAGTAAATAAGGAATAGTAACGCCTGATAAAAAAAATAGACCCTAGGTCTTACCTATCATCATCATATTCATCATAAGGTCTCCGCTTCTTCCCAGGTCTGGCAGCTGGTCTAGGCCTTCGCCTTCTGGACCTGAAATATTATTTACATTGAAATCATTAAAAATTATTCGTCCCGAGAAGCCCAAGAACACCTGAGACACGTGAATGTGATACCTATGTTTCTCGAATATAAAGTTTCACCGAACCTACTCGGTGAGACTTCCCGGCATAAGACTTTCTTGTTAAACTCCAAGGGACCCTGAGGGTCAATACAAATGAGCTGCTTTGGCTTCTTCCGAGGTAGTTGCGTGAGAATCCCGTGGGAATCGCTAGAATACTTTATCAGACCAAGTTTCAAGCCTGAGTACTAGACCATGACACGCTTCAAAACTCACCCTTCCTCATAATCGTACTCGTCCCTAGCCGGATAATAGTAATCATCATCATAATAATCGAATCTGGGATGCTGACGACGTCGCGGCGGGCGCGACGGACGCGCGGTTGTCGTGGTTGTTGTCGTCGTGCTGGTGGTGGGGGGCGGCGGCGGTGGAGATGTTGACGCCGCTTTGTATAGTGCTTCATTTCTGGAAAATGATAACGCAGCTGATGGTGACTTATAAATACTTATTGTTAACTTGAGAAAATTAATCAATGGAATGTTTAGCATCAGCGATACTAATCGCCTGATACCCTTACGACATGCACGAAAGGAGATGCAACTGATATATTCTAGTCACTTTGTGACTAAGACTTTGTGTAGTTAATTTGACATAGTGGTTCAGGTTACTTATCATTTAGGTTAATAACTGAGTTAAATCCAACGCATAGCCGATACTACTGAGCGTGCCAGGAAGCTGAATATCATATATACGTAATACCTACTGCCTTTATTCCTCGGGGAGTATAGAAAGGCACTAATAAATTCCCAATAATAGGAAAACAAGTATTTTTGAATATAGGTTACTAAAATACATCGGCATTTTAACGTCATTTTAGTTTTTATGGGGAAGTTTTTAAATTCTTACCTATTATAATAATTGGGAGAGTTCTTGCAGTCTACTTCGGAAGCGAAGTGGCAGATGAAGGTCTTCTGGTCGAAGGCGGTGTAGTTGGCGCAGAGGAAGTCGTACCTGGTGCCAAAGAGGCAGTGGTGGTAGACCTGGAATGTGTTAACGAGGATGTGGTTTAAAATAAAAAATGCCTATCTTTTCTTTAAATTACCTTTGAACATGGTAGATACAATTAAAGTATTATTAAGTTTATTAGATCATATAATAGGTATACAAAATGGAACATGAATGAAGTAAAAATAAAATGTTCATAGATTTTACAATACATCAACCTAGATTATAATTTATTCCAAAAGATCTTATATGTACTAAACTCATAAATAATTTAAAGGAACATCTATGATTCGGAAGCAAACATCAATAATGAGGGATTTTCTGACAAGTTAAAATAACTGACAAAAATATATGACGTGAGCGCAACACCCCCCTAGCTCCCCCTTTCACTTTTCCCTGTACGTGTCTAATGACAAAACAGAATTTCGGGATGGTGATGCGCTTACGTCATCTATCCAGGTGATTTGTACTATTTTTTTACTTTTAATAGTTGTCAGAAAATACCTCATTATCAATCCAAAGCTACTCGTATTGTCAAAACTCGAATGGTATACCTCAAGGTTCTATTCTAGACCCACTCCTAAATTTCTTTACATTTGAATATGATGAAAGTGATAAACATAATAATTAATTATCATTTAAAGATAGAATTGAAATCTATACAAATGATTATTATATTACCTGACAATGATGGGGTACAGATGCATAGAATCCATCATGAAGACCATCACATTTGAAGTCTATCATCTCCAGAGGTGGTACAGCCTCGTAGAATGGATATGCTGAAAGAATAAAATAAGTTTATTCACCAAATAGCAGTATAAACAATGTTGAACACAGAATGAATGAATAGAATAATAATATAGATACAATTATTACTACAAAAAATATTCAGTGAAGGAACGTCGCTGGAAATTCAACCGATTTTAATAACATTTTCAATGTTTTTTCTTTAAAGAAAAGTATCAACATATTAGTTGGCATTGTCATTGCCAGTACACAAATCTCTCGAATGTGAAAACTAACCTCCAATTTCTTTACGAGAGATCAAAAAGAATCTTGGATTCTTATATTCATAATTTTAAAATTTTGTATGAAAACAATTAAAGATTAAATCTGTGATATGCAAAAAATCTCTCAAGATCAGTTATAGAAATTGGCTGTAAGTCCTCAAGACTTTGAAGAACGCCAGTTTCTTAAAGCCAATTTCAATAACCAACCTCGAGAGACTTTTTGCATACGTTAGATTAAAATGTTCCATTGTTTTCATACAAAATTTCAAATTTGGAATAAATAAAATCCGATATTCTTTATGATTGAAATTGATCGATAGTCGACTCTTTCAATATTCACGGAAGGAGATAATGTATTCTATTGAAGCTCCGCATCAGTACAGGGTCATATTATATAGGGTGATTTTTGGTCGTCAACGTTCCCGAAAACTACGAAATGTCCTCATCTTCATGATCATTTTTCTCCATGGAAGCACACCTAGGAAGTGTCTAGTTTCCAAGATATTAGGGTCAAAAGTCAAAAAATAGACTCCGTTTTTCTGCATAAATGCACAAAGACGAGCGTAACAAGATTTTTTTACGAGAAATAATTAATATCTGTCTATGAAAAAACAAGCATAAACACTGGATACTATAAATTTCGCCCGATCATGTAATTTTAAAAAAATGTACATCGTTTCCCAGTATTTTTTTTGGCATAAACTTACTTTATTTGATGTATAGAGTACGTACCCTTTGTTAAGGGTGGCAACAAAAGATATCCTGTATATACTACGAGTATTAAACTTACTTGACAAATTAAACCCATTCAACTCTCTTGGCAAGTTAGGGTCGTAAATGTAGTCGATTTGGGGAATACCAGTCAGCTTTCTGGTGGAGTTGGCTGGTACCTCCCCTTCTGCGGTAGACTCGGTCTGGAAAATGGAGAAAAAAATGTATCACAAACTAATGTAATCAATCAAATGATATTTTTGACAGGAACGATGTGCAGAATAATATTTTTAACAAAGCTTATTTAGACTTTGTTTCTATGTGTTGTTGTGAGCAAATTATAAAAAACATACAGGCCCCCTTATTACCTAACTAGCACCAGCAAAGCGATAGCGAAAATTGTACAGAAATCGCTGATTGCTTGTCAAATTCGTATTACGTAAAATGAATTTCAAAGGAATTCTGACATTTCAAGGCGAATATTGTACAATTTTCGCTGTCGCTTTGCTTCGGCTTTGCTATTGCTTTTACGTAATCAGGGCAACGGGTGACTTTCTAAACTGAGGTAGCCAGAACTGCAAGATCACGGCGAAGATGCTTCAGCTTATCGCCTGAGAAAACTCTCCTGAATTCCTTGGTCGACTTCTACGACATGCATGACAGAAGATGCAGTTAATCTATTCTAGTTGTTGATGTAGTGCTAGTCAAATGATTATGGCTTCAATAAAATGGTATACAACAGGCAAGCAAATGGCATGGTTTATTGTGTCTTCATACCCTACCAAAAAACGGTGATAGCCCAGTGGTCAAGACGTGCACCTTCCAAGCGGGAGGCGCAAGTTCGATCCCAGTCACGGGCCTGTACCAATGAATTTATTTCATGTACAGATTTTAATGTTGCAAAATTGTCACTTAGCTCTTGCCTCAGAAATCACGTAAAACCGTTGGTCCTGCGCTTGATCTCTCTCCGGTCGTGTCGGCTTTCCTTCCCATCGGACTATGAGAGTAACGGAATAGAGAATGCATCTGTGTTTGCGCACACACTTGTGCACTATAATATCTCCTGCGTAAGTACCTGGCCAATCTCCGTAGAGATTGGTCGCCTTGGCCGAAATACGGTCGGAGAGATCATCATCATCTTGGTATGATATGGTATGGTAACTCTAGGCACGATCTTCTTATTATCATATTAGTCCGTTGGTTACCTGTTCATCATCAGCTCCTGATGGTACTTCCACTGGTGCTTCAGTAGTAGTTGTGGTGGTCTTAGCGAAGATCAGAGAGGTCGCCCTTGCCGCTGAAGCTGAAGGCAGATCAGCTGTTGCGATGAACATACCTGAAAAATTATGAAAAGATTTTGAAGTATGGATGGATGATGGGAATTACATTTCATCCTAGAATTAAATAAAATGCGAAATTGTTTTTGGTCCTGAAAAACGAAAACAGTATTTTTCTGATATCTGTAAGTTTATTATGTAGCCAACAATTATGTAGTCCTTCATGGGCGAGTCCGACTATTTATAATATATTATTTTCAAACAGCGTAAATATTCCAGCCTCGACAGAGGCTACTTATTTGCGCCGTTTGGCATGGAGACTTTGGGCCCTTGGGGACAGGCGGCGCTCCAAAGATACAGGGACCTGGCCGGGCGGCTCGTAGAGTCCACATTGCTACTTAGGCCAAAGAATAAGCATAGCCATTCAGCGCGGCAACGCATCCAGCATTTTGGGCACGCTACCTGATAAGGTAGATCGGCTGACCATCCTGTAAAAATTAGGATGGTCAACCGACCTCACATAGGTACGCCATAGCCCTAAGTAGTTTTAAGTTAGCTATAGATTTTCAAAATTTTCTATGATCTGGGTGTTGAATAAATAAATCCCAATATTATTTTTATAAATATAAGTATACTTAAGTTATTAAGTTTCATAATACTTGCTTGCCCATTACAAATACGTCAGGCGTTTCACGTTAGGTCATATAGGTGCTTAAAAAGATGTTAACATAGAATCTGTGTGTAGGTGACTTCACTCAACAACTGGTCGCGTCAGTTAGGCAACCAGAGGATCGCGAGCGACTATCAATGACATAACTAAAACGCGATATAGAAGTTTCTCACATGATTGGAATATATACATGGGCCGAACAATAACTAGTGGCCCGGCGGGGACGGAAACGCTTTATTTGAAAACTTTTCAACTGCGCCTGCAGTAGGGATATGTTATTCGGATGTATATAGATAATACATACATATAATCACGCCTTTATCCCTTACGGGGCATAGCACCAAGGGCCGATAGAACCACATGGTGCCACTTCTGACTAATTATGAGGGTATAGTTGAGATGTACAAGTTCGTTTAGTAGTGACAGGTGGTCAGCCCATCGCCTTCAAAACACCAAGACCCTCTTGTCCCTCTACTGACTTATACAGTATGCCCGGGAAGAGAAGCAGTTGTAGTATTATACGTTTTTTTTACTCCCACAGCAGCATAGTAGATATAGATAATACATTTAATAATT
The DNA here is from genome assembly GCA_014607495.2 of Carposina sasakii. Lineage (NCBI taxonomy): Eukaryota > Metazoa > Arthropoda > Insecta > Lepidoptera > Carposinidae > Carposina > Carposina sasakii. Next base: position 6,540,017 of record CP053176.1, on the reverse strand, counting down.
CCTGTGTTGATGCGGAGCTTCACAAGAATACATCAACTGCATCTCCTTCCGTGCATGTCGTAAGAGTCGACTAAGGAACTCGGGTATTCTCTCAGGCGATAAGCTAGCAACTTGACACTGATCTGTCCCAGTTATGCTAAACATTATGGGACTTCTTTATGACCATTTGGGCTACCACATTTCGGGAACTCGTATTCTAGTGAAGCCCTGCATCAGCACGCGTATGATGAATTTGGTGAGAGCGAGATGTCTCACTTTTAAACGTCAAACTCACAGAGCTAAGTAATAACTAGACAAGGCAAGTGTTTCTACTTGGTGTGTGTAAAAAGGGATTGCAAACCACTTCTATCAGCCCTAATTCCTTCAGTCCTGGCTCGAGAACGAGTGTCTATTCTAATTCTTAAGTCTATTTTTTACATTCAAAGTACATACACTTAGTTTATCTAGTATAGTCTAATAGCTCTGTGAATTTGACGTTTAAAAGTGAGACATCTCGCTCTCACCAAATTCATCATACCGGTGCAGCACAGGAAAGAATAGCAAGAGATATCAGTAGGATGTCTGCTACGCTATCTATGGTGACGTCGCTGGTTGCGTAACCAAAGTATCCTAATGAAAAGTCACTTTAAAGCTACAATACTCGTATGTTGTAACTTTGTCTATCCTTGACTTTTCACACGACCCGTGTTATGCATACAAATTAAAATGGGTAAAGTAACAAAATGTTGAACAAATGTTTTATTGCGAAAGTCTTGAAGAAGATCGTGATAGGTCTAGATTATTTTGATGCTAGACTAAACTGTAGGTCGTTTTTGTTATTAACTGACTTTAAAAAAAAGAGAGGTTAACAATTCTTCTTCTTTATTTTTATTTTATTTTATAGTTGGCCAAGTACCTATAGTTTTAGTTTGTCCCATATTTACCAAAATAAGGATCTGATCTGACAATGGAATCCTGGAGAAATTAGGGCAATCCGCAAATATTGTGGCCATATGTAGTGCGTATTTTGACTTATATAGGATGTTTATTCGTTGCCACCCTTAACGAAGGGTACGTACTCTATACATAAAATAAAGTAAGTTTATGCCAAAAAAAATGCTGGGAAATAAATGCAAATTTTTTGAATTTTTTAAAATTATTTGATCGGGCGAAATTTATAGTGTCCCGTGTTTATGCTAGTTTTTTTCACAAACAGATATTAATTATTTCTCGTGAAAAAATCTTGATACGAGTACACGCGTCAATGTGCATTTATGCAGAAAAACGCAGTCTATATACTCAACTTTGGACCCTAATATTTTGGAAACCAGACACTTCCCAGGTATGCTTCCATGGAGAAAAATGATCGTGATGATGAGGAGATTCCGTCACCTGTATAGAGTGATTCAAGATTTTTAATGTATAGTTTTACGTCTGTTATTATACATATATAAATAGAATTACATATTCGAAGTCGATTGGCCAATAGGATCTTCATTTGGTTAAAAAAACATAAACTTGAGACGGCCTTGGGAACTTGACATTTAAAACACACTTTTTCCTTTTAAGAATCGATTGAATTTACTCTTAAGGATTCTTAAATGTTTTACATAGTTTTAAGTCAAGGTTAAATACCAAGAAATCTGTTAAAGAAATTGGTATTTTTTAATTATATTACGTTAATGTTTATGTTATCAGTAGTTAGTTTCCTTAAAGGCACTCGGTTGAGAAGTACAAATACATTTGTTTTCTAAATGAAATTGTATTAGGCGCTACAATTCGGAAGTTCAAACATTCATTATGGGTGCGCCCACCGCCGGGCCCTACACCCTCCACTGACCCTCGGATCTGATAACTCATAATTGCGACAACAGGCACTTGCACTAACTACAATCGCCATGAGAAACCAGACCTATTAAACCCAGACTCTAAAACCCAACACATTACTTTTTTTTCATTCAACATTTGTTTTCTTTAATACTCGTATTAGACTTGTCTTTACCAGACTGCAGAAGGAGGGTTATGTTTTTCGATTGTATGTTTGTATGTATCTATATTTATTTGGCACGCTGAGTCTAAAAGTTATCGTATTGGAGCTTGAGAGGTATAATTGGATTCGTCTTTGAGAGTGACACTTGATCAAAATTTTGTTTATCTTTAAATAAATGAGGTTATTCAATGGTTCTCTTACCGGGCATACTGTATAAGTCAGTAGAGGGACAAGAGGGTCTTGGTGTTTTGTAGGCGATGGGCTGACAACCTGTCACTACTAACCGAACTTGTAGCTACGTCTCAACTATACCCTCAAAATTGGTCAGAAATGGCACCATGTGGTTCTATCGGCCCTTGGTGCTCTGCCTACCCCGTAAGGGATAAAGGTGTGATTATACAGAATGTTTTTTTGTGGCCACCTTTAACGAAGGGTACGTATTCTATACATGAAATAAAGTAAGTTTATGCCAAAAAAAATACTGGGAATTTTTTTTTTTTAATTTTAAATTCCTTGATCGTGCGAAATTTATAGTGTCTAGTGTTTATGTTAGTTTTTTTATAGACAGATATTAATTATTTTTCGTGAAAAAATCCTGCTACGCGCGTCTATGTGCATTTATGCAGAAAAACGCAGTCTATTTACTCAACTTTGGACCCTAATATTTTGGAAACCAGACACTTCTCAGGTATGCTTCCATGGAGAAAAATGATCGTGATGATGAGGAGATTCCGTAGTTTTCGGGAACGTTGACGACCAAAAATCACCCTGTATATATGTATGTATTCAATGGTCAGGTATGATCAAAGTTTTAGACAACGATTGATGATTTGAGGTTTAGCCCTACGTACATCAATGGTTAATTTTTTTAAATTAATTGTAAATCTTGTCCTGTGCCGATCCGGAGCTTCACTAGAACACTCGCTAGATCAGCTGCATCTCCTTCCGTGCATGTCGTAATAGTCGACTAAGGAACTCAGGGGCGATCTCTCAGACGGTGAGCTACTTGTTATGGTGGTTTATAAGCCCGCTATGCTATTTGCTGAAGGATTTCCTTTATGATTATCCAGTTATGGCTACTCCATTTTGAGAACACAGCCATGTGTATATCTCGGTCGTATTCAGTGGCGGATTTACAAATTTGCCGCTAGTAGGCCATTCAATTTTTGCCGCCCCTACTGACTTTTGAAAATCAATACGTTAGTTTAATCCCGTTATTAGTATGATTGTGAACTTAATGATATTTCTGTCAGTTACTAGATTATTTTTGCAACCCGCTATGTACTGAAGAGTTTAATGTTGACCTAAAAACAGCAGCATGTACTAATCATAAGGTGGGGAAAGGCATGACTTAAAAATACCTACACTATATGAACACAGACAAAATAATGTGTGGTCAGTAAACATTGTTTTTGTTAAATATTTTTTATTGCACTTAACAGTTTAAAAACAATACAAACAATTTCTATTAAAATATAACATGTTAACAATCCAGTTAATGGTGACAGACAATGAGATCAAATAAGTTTTACATTATTTTCTTGCGAGATTTTAAATTTGCAAAATCATTAATTATATCGTCGTATGAAATCTTTTTCATTTTTATAATGAGGGTAAAAGTTACTAAATTTAAATTGAAATTAATATTAATAATAGTTTATTTATTTATTTATTTTCTCTCCACAACAATCAGATAACAGAAGATAATTAGCTAAGAACTACTTAAAGGTAAACAGAAAGACCAAGGCTTGGTAATAAAACAATATACACGAAGTTGTGGAGAGACGGTGCTCGTGCTAGGCTCCGAAGATCCTGTGTTACGAGTTTTTTATTTTATTTTTATTGAAACGCTATAGGAATATTTTAAAATTCATAATCACATAAGTACCTAAGTATATATTACAGTGCGTTTATTAATCGTTTATTTATATATGGATTGTGTATACGTATATATATATTTTTTTCTGTAAAAAAAAAAAGCTAAATTTGCCGCCCCTCTAAATCTGCCGCCCTAGGCACCGGCCTACTTGGCCTATTGGTAAATCCGCCACTGGTCGTATTCTTGTGTCTATAAACATATCTTTAAATGGCGTAAAGTCAGTTTATATTTGTAAAAACACAAATTTTCAAATGAGCACCGATTTATATTCATTTATCTAATTTAAATTAAATCATGGATATATTTGGTTTTTAAGTTATCCAATGAAGGTTAATTTACCAAAGTTTATCGACATAAATTATTGTGTTACATAATCTTACTACATATAAAATAAGCGGTGATAGCCCAGTGGTTAAGACGAGCACCTTCCAAGTGGGAGGCGTAAGTTCGATCCCAGTCACGGGCCTGTACCAATGAATTTATTTCATGTACAGATTTTAATGTTGCAAAATTGTCACTTAGCACGTGCCTCGGAAAGCACGTAAAACCGTTGGTCCTGCGCCTGATCTATCCCCGGTCGCGTCGGCTCTCCGTTCCATCGGACTATGAGAGTGACGGAATAGAGAGTGCACCTGTGTTTGCATAGCTATAATATCTCCTGCGTACCTGGCCAATTTCCGTAGAGATTGGTCGCGTTGGCCGAAATACGGTCGGAGATCATCATATATAAAATAGAAACATATTATTATGTTTACTTGTTCATAATGATGTTATATTGTGATATATGTACGTCGTCGTATTACAAAACCGCTAGGCGTTTTGAATAGTATGAGTTTGTGACGAAGATAGGTAGTATAGCTTCTAGCACTTTGTTTGCTGTAAATTACGTTAGAACTATAAATAACATAGCAAATTTTTTCTTTAATATTTACTCAAAATGCCTAGCATGCCTGCGATATTATATAAGGTTAATTTTAAAACATCAATAACCTCGCAGGACTAGATAGCTAAAATCATAAACAATAACATTTGTACTACGAGTTTTATCATAACTCAATACATTAATTAAAAATGATTTTCCAAGCTTTTATTGTACTGTTGTGACATTTGTAAGTCTATGTTCCATTCGTAGGTATACGAAAAGATTGACGCCCGCGATCGCGCGTGCCTCAGTATTAGGTATGTACAGACTTAAGAACATTCAGAGTTATTAATTTGATATTTATTTTTGTATGAAAGTAAAATGTGACAAATTATCAAAACTCGTAGAACAAATGTTGTTGTTTATGATGGCAGCTACCTAGTTTTAAAATTAACCCTTTATAGGACCACGTATAATTTTTTCTCATCAATTAATTTGTTAGCGACCGTCTATGACTTCATTCGCTTTATTTGAAGTCTGACCAGAATTTCGGAATTTGAAATGGACGTAGCATCCAAAACATATGTTGTCATCAGCCAGGCGGACGGCAAACAATACTTACATATTAAACTGAACGCCAGCCATCTGTGTCGCGCTCGTGTCATCATGCCAGTGTGACCTGTAACAATAAAAATAAATATAAATTGTTAAACCTTGACTAAACGTGGCTATGGCATATCTTTTACGACCCTGCAGTTCTGGCATCTCTATTTCTATATATGTATGTATTTAAAAACTTTGCAAAACATTAACTTGGTCCCACATTCAGATTCAAGGTCTTGTTGTATAGGTGGTATATAAATACATGCATACATAAATAATTTATACAGAGTGTGACATGATGATGGGTGTATAGGTATATGGGGATATAACAATATAAAGTAAATTCCACTTTTTATTATAAGATAAAATTTCCTCATCCCATCCTTTTCCAGGCCGCATTTAATATTGCTTAACATTTTTTTTATCGTTTTACGCAAGTGCCTACCTTTATAATTTACCTATATATCTCTTCATAAAGATACCTATAAGTATATAAACATACCTATCCGTGATTTACTGTATATGTTAGAAAAAGTTTAAAGCACGCAAGGCCTTGCATTGTCTCGCAATAGTGATGTTTTTATATCGATAAAACTTGTTGAAAACTATCGACAATCCCTAAAAATGCACTAAGAGAGTATTTGCCGAAATACACGAATTTCCTGTACTAATGCGTTGCTTCAGTACATGTACCTAGTAGTGACTCAAGGGAGTTCCTTAAAGACTTACAACAAGTCGTTCTTTCAGGTGATGCGTTTGCAACTCATCACTGATCAGTCTACATCTGATCCCGCTAAACGTGGCTATTTATTTATTTATTTATTTATTTAGACACACTTACAGAACATACATTAAGAGCAACAATAATTATACTTACAACTAAAAATCTGATGTATGTGCCAATTATAGGTGTGCTACATCATTCACAGATATATTATAGTGGAGTGTGTTTCATCAAACAGCTCCCCTGGGCGAGGGCACCAGCTACTATATGTATGACTACACCATCTGTGTCACTGCATACAATAAATGTTAGTTGCCAAATCAGGCATAGGAGCTATTCCATGAAACTCACCCCAGATTGAGGTAACATTGTTACAAAAGTAAAAAAAAGAGCCAATACTTGAACATGCATATTTATGTGCCTACAGCTAACTTCAAAAACCCCCACTATAGACACTTCCCCAACACTCCTCGCATAACAGAAATCAGAATATTATTGGACTTCAGCGTTCCCATGACACGATTGTAGCTACTGCACAGTCTTTTTATCGGACAGGACGACCCCAAATTTGTCCTAGAGGGAGGGATGTGGAACAGTGACTTGACCTGAAAGCGTGGACGGGAACGAGGAACTGAGATGTGGATATCACGCAATAAATCACTGCAGTCGATTTGACCACCGATTAATTTTACCAATAGGATTACGTTATATATTATAGGCTATAGTTAACTCCTAAGTTATCTTCGGTTCTGGTTAATATTAGTCATACTACCGTGTGTGCTAAGTTGAATGCTTGCTGCCCGGATCTTATTAAAGTGGATGCTTGCTAGATCTTGCTAAAACTAGATCATTCAATTTATAAATTCTGTTTTGACGGATCATAATCCCAAAACAAATAATAATTTATCTACCTGTACTTACCTAGTTTCGAGGAAGAAGCTAAAGTTATAAGTACTCAATTTAGCAACTGATAACAAATAATTGAGAAACGTCTCCTATCCAAGTCATCCTAAATAGGTATTATACATAATAATTATGTCATACGTATTTATAAATAACGCTCATGTTACATCACTTATTTATATTCCCATAACACATAACCACAATTTTGTTTGTTGTTTATCGATAGATTCGATGTTTGTTTACACTATCGATGCATTTATGTCACATCACTAGATACAGAACAATAGGTCGATATACATGTGTATATGTGATGCTGTGGCTTCGCTTACTTCCTTTCATTGTTTTTATGCGAATATGGGGAACCGAAATTGGTTATTTAAGTATAGGTAACTACATGGATTTTTATCGACAGTGGCTTGTAACCTCTATTTTACAAACCACAACTGGTGCTTTTATTTTACTATTACGAGTAACTAGGTCACCAACCCGCCTGCCCAGCGCGGTGACTATGGGCAAAAAACCCCTTGTGGCGTGCCCTGGGGGAGGCCTACGTCCAGCAGTGGACTGCAGTAGACTGAAGAGAAGGCCTAACATCTTGGCTCATTTGATTCGTGAGAGTGACTCGTGATAGTATACGCAGTAGGTTTTTTCTACTTATATCTAATTTGCGGTGTTAAATGATATTATGATGCTGCGGGATCTCTCTAGAATACGAGTACATAAGCTGCATCTCCTTCCTTGCATGTCGCAAGAAAGAAAAGAACTCGGGGGTGTTCTATCAGGTGATGAGCTAGCAAAAATGATCTTTTACAATCCCTCTGTGCTAAAGGTGGCGGTAGGATTTCCTATGCTATGCTGCAGTTATGGCCACCTCATTTTGGTAACACCGCCGTGTGCATACAAGGTGATTTTTGGTCGTCAACGTTCCCGAAAACTACGGAATCTCCTCATCATCACGATCATTTTTCTCCATGGAAGCATACCTGGGAAGTGTCTGTTTCCCAAGATATTAGGGTCCAAAGTTGAGTAAATAGACTGCGTTTTTCTGCATAAATGCACATTATTGCACATAGATGCGCGTAGCAAGATTTTTTTCACGAGAAATAATTGATATAATTCAAAAAAAATTACATCATTATCCATTAATTTGATGTATAGAGTACGTACGTTCGTTAACGGTAACAACGGAAAAAAAAACTCTGTATGTTACTTATATTTTAACAAACGGAATAAGTCAAAGTAAACTACTTCTATAATTTAACATAGGTTCAACTTTCAAACACTGTTTCCTACATAGTAACTAGCGCTGCGACAGTTAGTAACCAACAATGAAACGGTTCAATGAACTGTGGCGTCCTTGTGGCTACTTTTACCACTAAGGCGAACTCAATTATCATCATACTTGAAATAATACATATATACATACATATAATCACGCCTTTATCCCTTACGGGGTAGGCAGAGCACCAAGGGCCGATAGAAACACATGGTGCCCACTTCTGACCAACTCGTAATCTATAGGTACATCTATATCATCTATATGTCGTGGCCATATTGTAAAATTTATCATTTCATGAAATGGTCGAGCATTTCATGAAGTGGTCGCATTTCATGAAGTGGCCAATTCAATTTGACCAGATCGTTAAATCGTCTACATTTCACGATTTTGTCATCCACGTTTGGCCAAATCGTATTAACAGGGTGTCCATAAAATCCGAATGTGGTAAGAGCTTATATAAATAATATATACCGTACACCATATATAAGTATACCATAAGGTATGATGGTATGATTTTTTTTGCTATTATTTATGTGATATTTTCACAATATAATATTTAAAAACATAAAAGACTTTACAAAAGCGATTCGCATCTGGCACATCGCCGGACGCTGCCTGGGCACGCTCGCTCCGCTCGCTCGGTTCGTGCGTCATTTGTCATAGTCTAACCTAACCTAACCTATCGTAATCTAAGGTTTTTGTTTAACAATATTATTATAAACCACCATTAAGTCTAATATACATTATACAATATAACACACTATCCGTGAACTTCTTCTGCATAGTCACCCTACTCTCTTTAATTTGTTTTATAACCTAAATAGAAAAATCCGCCATCTTCACACATAAATAAAACGCGCGCAGCGCCTCTACCGGTGATTCATGTAACTATTTTACGATATGATCAATAATCTTGACCACTTCATGAAATGATCGGGCGTTTAGTTGCCCATATCGAGAAACGATTTTTATCATCGATCTGCCCAAACCATATCATGATGTGGCCAATAGACAGTTGAACTTTTCATGAAATGCGACCATTTCATGAAATGCTCGACCATTTCATGAAATGCTCGACCATTTCATGAAATGATCAATTCTACGATATGGCCACGACATATACATATAATAAAAATGTAACGGGCTGTCTTTACATAGGAGATATATGAGAAAAAATATTATAGAAGACCTTTAGCAACGCAATAGGACCCAAAAAGATGATTATTGAAATTTTTGTCTGTTTGTCTGTGCGTTTGTGCACGCTAATCTCAGAAATGGCTGAACCGATTTCGATGCAGTTTTCAGGAAATATATTGTGACAGGTCCCACTTAACATAATTAACATATAGGCTACTTTTTATCCCGGTAAAATGTTTTAATCCCGGATAATTTCGACATTTTGTTTTTCCTAGAGTCCGCGTAGACGGAGTCGCGGGCGTCCACTAGTAAGTCATAAAAATAATGTTGGATCTTTATAAAAACAGCGTAAAAAAGGCAAAAAAATGCTACTTGAACAACTATCATTTCTATCTGTTCACTTCAGAACACATTAACCTAGTCCCACACTGAGATCCCTAAGGTCTTGTGCCGTGAGTACTAAACAACGGTATATAAATACATATATAAGTATAGAAACATCCATGACTACTAGGAAACAAACATCGATATTCATCATATCAATGCACCTATCGGGATTCGAACTCAGGAGCTATGGCGCGGCGGGCAAGTTAACTACCAACTTTTTCCTTGAAAACACCCCTTCTGACCCATGACCAGTGGTCGGAGTAGGTATATTGATTTTACATACTTGCGTCATGATATCAGAACATGGACATGCATTTTTTCCGGAATGTACCGGAGTTTCCAAAAATTTGGTAAATAGAGTAATAAAATAAAAAACCATACGTAACCAAACAAAATTGTTTATTGTTAATACAAATAATCATTATTACAATTTTATTAAAAACAATTATTTTTTAATCCTCATCGGTTACAATTTCTACGTTTTGTTTTTCTGTCTCTATACAATTAAAATAAATAACTATAATTTTTTCAATATTTTCAAATTTTAAGCTATTTCTTTTAACATCTAACATCCATTTGTATCCGGAAACTCGGAGGCGTATCCATATTAACATATACGTTTGATGTCAATGACCTTAATTCAATATACCTACTCCGACCACTGCCCATGACACTACCAGACTACACTACTAATTATTATGAACCGCGCGTAAAGTTACAACCTTATTATACTTGATTTTTGACAGCAAAATATTTATTTTATTTTATTCGGAAAACAGTCAGTCTATCTTAATATACAACTACTCGTAAAACTAAACATATGTTTTCACATGACTGTAGCAAAAATGCTTGTCTGCTACATAAAACTAGTTAATGACAGATTGAGAACCATTAAACCACAACCTAGCAATTGTAGTTCTGCAACATTTGGGGTTTGAGTTGAACAAGTCGAGTTCCGAGTAGATAGCCAGCCTGTTAAAATCATGTGCCGATCTAATAAAGAATGAGTTTTGCCTACAGTTTCTTAAACTGCGAGAGACAGCGAGGATCGGAAGGTATTCTTACAGATCTATTCGGTACTTTAAGATAAAGTTTCGCCTGTAAATTAGGGGTATCCATATGGATGGAATACCTGTCAAATTAAACTGTGAATAGCTTATTAGTTTAAAGCAAGGCCCTATAATTCCCTAATCAAGTCTTGAGTGAATAGAAAGGTATCAGGCACTTTGTTCTTTTTGATACCTATTAAAAGCTATTTTTCAACGGATCATTGTGTTCAACTTTGAGTCAACAACTATTGATATTAAGGCCATCCTCAAATATCTGAATATACTAAAATAAATCAATTAATCATATTCATTATTGGGTATAAACAGCAATAAATTGCGTCGCACAACGCGCACGCGCAGTTACGCTCAGATGCGCAACTTTCACTGCGCGCGCACATATCATACGCTACTAAATAGACGAAGAAATAAACAGGTGTTCTAATGAACTATTATAGTACTGTGTTCCCCAAAAAGGCGTAGATAAAACTGCAAGATCAAAAAGGAGATGCCAAAGCTGCGTTTAGCATAGCAGTCTTGTAAAAGATCAGTGACAAGTTGCTAGCTCATCGCCTGAGAACGTCCCTGAGTTCCTTAGTCGACTCTTGCGACATGCACGGAAGGAGATGCAGCTGATGTATTCTAGTGAAGCCCCGCATCAACACAGGCAGGACTTATTTGAGAACTCGCCTTGACCTTTTCTGTAGTTCTTTTACATCAGATTTTGATAAATATAATAATTACCTCTTACCTGTGGTTTGATCAGTGCTAAAGCTTAAATGCTATTAGTCAAAAACATCGTATTTTTAAATACAGTATACCTAGGAACATTAGCCGCGTGGTGCCGGCAGAGTAGAGTTTGTACCACCCCTGCCTGCCCGTGGGTATTGTACGAGGCGATTAAGGGTTACCGGGAGGTGGGCAGCAGCGCCTCCAGTACTGACAACATAGTCTGAAAATCACACTGCGGCCACCAACCCGCTTGCCCAGCGTGGTGACTATGGGTAAAACCCCCCTGTGGACTGCAATAGGCTGAAACAGATACCTAGGAACATGTTTCCAAAATAGAATAACCAAAACTGTACCAGGTAAAGGTAAAACTTTGAAAACCAGGATTTGAGGAAGAAATACCAGGACATTTCGATTAAAAACCATAGACTATACACGTGCGAGCCCAGTGACAATACGATTGGAGGGAGTTAGTGGCGTGCGAATTTCAAAACATAGGTCTTTAACACATTCAGTGTCGGTGACTAACCTATTTGCTTCTGTTAGGCTTTCTAGAGGTGCCGCTGACGCACCCTTAGAAAAAATGCCGACAGCGAATGTGTCAGGAGTTTAAAACTCAGGACGAAGCTTAAACATTATCCAGGACAGCCCAGTACACCCCAAAAAGCAGGACATGTCCTGGGAAAACAGGACGGTTGGCAACCCTAGGTAAAGGTAATGAGGGATTTTCTGACAAATTAAAATAACTGTAATTTTGATAGTTATTTTAACGTTACCTATATCTTCTACCATGCAGCTACCTAGCTCCCCCTTCTTCACCTCTCCATACCACTTATTTCTCTATGTCCATACAGAATTTCGGGTAGAAGATTCGCTCACGCCATCTATCCAGGCGATTTGTAGCTTTTTTTTTTACTTTTAATAGTTGTCAGAAAATCCCTCATTATTACAGCTACGTTTAGCATATAGTATTTTTGACGTATTTTAACATGATTTTAACTAATAGTAAGTACCTATAACTAATAAAACAATTTGCCTTAGGTAATCAATAAACGAAGGTACCTATCAATAAAGAAAATTAATAATATTAAGCTCCGGTTTCTATCCCGTAGCTTTCAGTTGAAGTTATATTAACAACGCGCTTTTTAATTTGAATTCAAATGGACACACTGCGCCGCCTATCTAAAAAGTTGTAAAATAAAATTCTTGTGTCACCGGTTACCTAATGCCCGTAGGCAAGTCCTACTGACCTATTGACTGCAACACTGCATGACAAATTATCAAAACAAGCATACAATACCGATAGTTACCATGTATGTTATTTTGTCAGCTTTTCACGGCCAGACTAATAAATGAAACTTCGTAATATTAGGTGTAAAGATAGCTGAAAATACACCTAAGGCCATAGATTACTGTTAAATTGGATTAGGAAATTTTTTGTTTGGTTTAAGAAAACAACTCTCGTAGATTTTTGTATTTTGTTTGATTAGAACGTGATAGTAAAATTTGCGGCATCTGTGCTGTAAAGTATATGTACTAATTTTGACATTGACAGTGACATTAACATATCGGTAATTTAAAACCGTATGGTATAAAACTAGATGGCGCTCTCCTTGGAGAATAGTTAGAATTCACCTCGGTAAAATTGTTGATTTAAGAGTTTTATAAGAAGAATTTAGTATTACTTTGACCGGAGCGTGTAGCAAGTTTCTCACAAAGTTTAGATAGGTAACTTTTTTCTCGGAAAATTTGTTTTGTCGCCGCCATTTTGTTTTTTATTTTTTCTTCCATTGACCAGACGAAGTCGCCGGTTACAGCCAGTTATTAATAATATATGTCCTACACGTAACTTATACCGTTATGCAAGATGACAGACAGACAGACGTGCCACGCTTACATATGGAGACCTAGATTGGCCTGACACATCGGTACAAAAGGTATTATGCTTTGATATATTGCAAAATGGAATATTGAAAGTACTCGTAATTTGGGAGTATACAAACAGTAGATAAAATTTAACAGTAGCAGATTAGCACGGCGTTCCCAGAAGGTGGGCAACGTCGACGTGTTGACAACATAGTCCGAAAATCACACTGCGGTCACCAACCCGCCTGCCCAGCGTGGTGACTATGGGCAAAAACCCCGCTATGGCAGTAACCTTGTGGCGTGCCCTGGGGGAGGCCTACGTCCAGCAGTGGACTGCAATAGGCTGATGTTGATGTCTAAAATTATCCGCACAAATTTTGATAAAATTTGCTTAGACCGAGAAAATCGTTTACCAATTATTTTTTATTTAGTTTTCTTTTTTGCTTGACACGAAAGGAGCCACACGACACAGTTACCTACCTATATAAGGTACAATGAGGTTGAAATACTTGACCTTGAATGCTTACATTTAGGGTCGAAATTAGGTTAATAGGGTCGTGACGTGGGTTAGCCATACTTATGCTATGGTCACATTTGATATACATTATATAGTTTGTTATTAATATTGATGGTGTGTTCACCGTATAGTACCTTTGGATGATGGCGCTAGTTACTATATGTATGACTACATTATCTGTGTCATTGTATACAAAAAAATTTAGTTCCAAAATCAGGCATAGGACTTATTCTATGAAACGGACCCTCCGTGCGAATGATAGCCCAAGAGTTTAGAGGTTTGCCTTGCAGTCGATAGGCGTAGGTCCGATTCCGGTCACGGGCCTGTCTGTACCACTGAATTTAATTCGTACCTGTATATACCTACAAAATACTAGTGTAACCGAACTTGTACATCTCAACTATACCCTCAAAATTGGTCAGAAGTGGCACCATGTGGTTCTATCGGCCCTTGGTGCTCTGCCTACCCCGTAAGGGATAAAATTGTAATTTATACGTATTTATGTATGTATATGGGACCTGCACTAGCGATCGGTCCCATTACCATACCCAAACTAGCCAGCAACTAGCATAGGAAATTCGATAGCGAAAATTTTACAAAACTCCCTGATTGCTTGTCAAATTCGTATTACGTAGGCGAATATTGTACTGCTTTGCTATTGCAAGATATATAATCTGCCTTCGAATGGGTTCAATGGTGATTCCTCTTGAATCACTTTATCTACTTTGTAAAACCGTATCAAAATCCGTTGCGTAGTTTAAAAGACCTAAGCATACATAGGGACAGAGAGACAATGGGAAGCAACTTTGTTTTATACTATGTTGTGATGATATACGGGTAAATATTCCTGCAATGGGGTTGCCAGAACTGTAGGATTATTAAAAATATCCCTAAGCCAGGCATTTGGTATCTCCTCCTAAGCCACTTCGTCCGTGTGAACTGCAGAAAAAACAAAATGTCGAAATTATCCGTGATAAAAATATTTTCCCGGAATAAAAAGTATGTAAGTGTTAATCCAGGGTGTCAGCTAACTCTATACGAAATTTTATTAAAATCGCTCTGGCCGTTTTTACGTGAAAGAGTAACAAACATCCATCCATCCATCCATACTTACAAACTTTCGTGTTTATAATATTAGTAGGATTAGTATCATGGAGAAGAAATAGGTGAGGAGTAGCGGCTAAGTATATTTTCATACAAAAATAGTGTGCCGCGGAGCGGGGGTGAAGTATGGGACGAGGGGAGCATTGAACACTATAGCCCTGCCCATTTACATTGAAACCACCTTGTAGTGACTAGTCAAACTACTTGCTCATTATCAATATGGTTCATGATTGTTTTACTAGTGCAATTACTCATCGCTAGATGGCAATGTTATACTACGTTTTAATAAAAAAAGTACCCTGATAAAAGCGCTAGTGTCTTTGTAATTTTAATATGGTTACATTTCGGAACACAAGCGTGTGGTTACAGCTACTGCGTTACGCTCGCGCTGAGCTCCGCCCCTATCATAATGTCATGGCCTCACGATTGCCACACGACTCACTTCATAGTCCCACCTCCTCTTTTATACCTTCTTCATGGCTACGTAGGTACCATTTGAAAGTTGCATTTCCCTTCTTTATTCCTTTTGGCGAATGCAGTATAGTTAAGAAGGTTCAATGACCTAGCTGTTCTTTGGTTCACGTGTATAAGTATTTAGAACGTATCATACTACGGTACATTTTACTTTTAAGGAAGGCCTTTGTGTCAATAAGAAATACTGCCTACCTAAGTATACTTATTTGAACACAAAACTATAGGTATATTTGACAGGATTTTAATTGATAGAATAATAGATACCTAACCAGACGAAATTATTAAACTATAGGCAGAAAAGTATTGAAACTAATTGAAATTTCCAACAGATTTTTTCCCCATTTTATTATTCAACTAGTGGACGCCCTCGATTCCGTCCGCGTGGACTACAGAAAAAACAAAATGTCGAAATTATCCGGGATAAAAAGTAACTTATATGTTAAGTGGGACCTGTCACAACATATTCCTGAAAACTGCATCGAAATCGGTTCAGCCGTTTCTGAAATTAGCGTGCAGAAGCGCACAGACAAACAGACAAATAGACAAACCTACAAACAGACAAATAGACAAAAATTTCAAAAATTATTATTTTGGGTAGGTTTGCTATTGCTTTGATAAAGGTCTCCTATAATATTTTTTCTCGTATATCTTCCATGTACAGACAGCGATCCGTTACGTTTTTATTATATGTATAGATCAAAGTATCCTGATGCGGGGCTTCACTAGAATACATCAGCTGCATCTCCTTCCGTGCATGTCGTAAGAGTCGACTAAGGAACTTTGGCATTCTGTCAGGCGACGAGCTAGCAACTTGTCACTTTCTCCGCTATGCTAAACGTGGCTGTGAGACTTTCTTTATGATCTTTCGAGAATACAACCTTACCTATGTATGTTAACAAAGTGAGATTTGCTATTTGGTCATGTCATGAATAAGGCTATTGGCCATATGTTACAAACCTATGTTAGAACCTGTACCACGTCACGAATATGAATAAATTTAATTATTATTATTTTATTATTAACTTTGATAAGTTCCGGTTTGCATTTATAAAAGTTGTTGTATTGACTAGATTGTTAATATAAATATGAAGGTAGAACTAATTATGATGTTCGACACTCCGTTGTAGACACTTGAAGTTGTAAGACGTTACTCTGCTCGATCTCTGTTCTACTCGTAGAAACATCGTAACGATATAATCTATGGCGAGTCGGGTTTCATGCTGCTTCTTTTCCCAAATGTTATATCGCCTCAAACAGCCTTAACTGTATAAGTGATAAATAAATATTTCTACATAGCAACTGCGCTGTTTAAGGCGGTGTGATCAGACAAAAGAGGCATTTTAGAATCGATTTTTTAAATACTTGTCCGATTACCACAGCTCTAATTTTTTTATATGTTATTATTTAAATCTTTATCAAGTTTGTGGCCAACGTGGAAACTCAATTACTTAAATAATTCTCGATAGAATTTCGATTTGAATATTACCCTTTTTACGTTCTTATAAGCGAAATATCTTGAAATTTGAATCCTGAATATACCGCTGCGCTATCGAGCAATCATCGGTGACACCACAGAGTACATTTTTAATACGGGGTGACACATAACTATGGCTAAAGCAATAAATTCAATAAATTCCATGAAATAAAAATAAAGATGGCCGCTTTCCATTCCAGTCAGGCGCTAGGTTGGCTGACCTGCAAGTTATTTCCCTTTGTTTCATAAAAAAGTAAGTACCAACATCGAATGCAAAATACTTTTTAAAAGGACATTTTGGTTGTATACTTGTTTTTTTAACCTTTACTTTGTTGAAGTACCTATCTCTTGAATAAATGTGAATAATGGAAGCTAAGCAGTGGATTGTGTGGTTTGATTTTGGATGGGAGAAAAATTACGATGAGCGATTTACATAATTAAATTAATAAAGTATATATATATATATATATATAAGTATAGATATACAGGGTGTAACAAAAAGGGTATGTTAAGCGAAAAGCTATGTAAATAGTCCACTATAGAGAACCTATCCACAAAATTTGAGATCCGAAATCACATGTTTATTTTTCCCGATAGTATGGAGAATTTTTAAATATCTCAGAAATTTTCATACAATCTTGAAAAATAAAAATGTGATTTCGAGTCTCAAATCTTGGAAATAGGTTCTCTATAGTGGGCTATTTATACAGCTTTTCGCTTAACATACCCTTTCTGTTACACCCTATAGTATAGATAGATAGATAGATTCTGGATCTTTCGCAAATCGTAATTTGTAACCGCAAATGACTGCAATTTAATAAAATGCTGTTTGACAAGTTAATTATGAAATCATCTGTTTCCATTATCTGAGGCATGTCCAAGGTATCGAGCTTGTTTTGCATTTTTTTAAAAATAACGACGACAAAATAAAACAATATAACATCTGTCCCCGTTATGTTAAACGCATCTCCTTTATGATCCTAACCCATTTCAGGTGCACAGCCGGATAATAAGATTGCAGTAGCCACGTTTAATATAGCGTGGTCGGATATACGAGTAAAACATCAGTGACAAGATGCTAGCTCTTCGCCTGAGCGTATTCCTAAACTAACTTACTAACTTCCTAAACAATGGAAAC
The DNA here is from genome assembly GCA_014607495.2 of Carposina sasakii. Lineage (NCBI taxonomy): Eukaryota > Metazoa > Arthropoda > Insecta > Lepidoptera > Carposinidae > Carposina > Carposina sasakii. The sequence continues at coordinate 6,521,926 of CP053176.1, read as the reverse complement.
ACTGGCAGGCAAAAAATTTAATTAAATTTAATAAGTATTTACTTAAAATTGAGCCACTAACAAATAAAAGACCAGTTTTTTTTACTTAGAAATGTTTTTAAATTATTACAAAGTATTATCTACGAGTATATAATATACTAGTTTTAACCAGCTTCATTGGGCAAAACTATGTACTTTTAACTGTTATTTCAGTCAAAAGTTGTATTGCCGAAAGCATTTGGTTAAAACTACTTTTGACTGATTTTGCTAGTTAAAAGTACTTTTGACTAGTTAAGAGTTTTGACTGCAACATATAAGGTTTTAACTTCTTTTTTTTATAACGAACTTAGATATGTAGATCACAAAGAAGCGGAGATTTTTTTTCTCCATTACTTCATACCCCATTATGAAGTACCAGAACTACAAGATCACATAGGAAATACCACAGACACGTTTAGCATAGCGACCTTGTAAAAGACCGGTGACAAGTTGCTAGGTCATCGCCTGAGAGATCACCCCTGAGTTCCTTAGTCGACTTTGCTTATGTATTCTAGTGAAGTCAGTTCCTAAATCAGGCATATTGGTCTATGAAACGGACTCTTGTAGGTTTGTACAGAATTGACGCAGAATTTCAACATTAATTGATAATCTCGTGAGGTAATATCACTTTCAGCACCCGTATGATGAATTTGGTGAGAAACAGTTAGTATGACATTAGCACTCTATGACATCTTGACATATGATAGCCCAGTGGTTAAGACGTGCACCTTCCAAGCGGGAGGCGTAAGTTCGATCCCAGTCACGGGCCTGTACCAATGAATTTATTTCATGTACAGATTTTAATGTTGTAAAATTGTCACTTAGCTCGTGCCTCGGCAAGCACGTAAAACCGTTGGTCCTGCGCCTGATCTCTCTCCGGTCGTGTCGGCTTTCCGTCCCATCGGACTATGAGAGTAACGGAATAGAGAGTGCATCTGTGTTTGCGCACACACTTGTGCATTATAATATCTCCTGCGTACCTGGCCAATCTCTGTAGAGATTGGTCGCCTTGGCCGAAATACGGTCGGAGATCATCATCACCATGACATCTTATTACTCTATGGTCCGGCCCTAGATTCATATGTAGCGAATTTTTTTTTTAGTAGCCAGTAATGTCACTGTAATTTTTTTTTTCTGCGCCCAGATTCGGCGGGAAAAGCTGGAAGGGAGCGGGTACAATGATTAGGCTGTATGGGCTTAGTTCCCCTTGCCTTTCCTTCGGGATAATTAAAAAAAATATGTAGCTGTTGCCCGCGATTTCATTTACGTTCTTTACCGTACTCCCAACAAGCGTGAAGAGGTAACAAATAAACAAAAAATCAATGACAAATGACAAGGTGCTTGCTTATCGCCTGAGAGAATGACCAAATTCCTTCGTCGACTATTACAGGCATGGAAGGAGATGCAGCTGATGTATTCTAGTGAAGCTAGGGTTACCATATCTCAGGATTTGTCCTGAGATTTCGGGATTTTTCGACTTTTCTCAGGATTGCGGCCGGATTTTGCAAATCTCGTGATATCTCAGGATTTTAATTAAAAGTTAAACCAACTAACAATAATCTTCTTTTGTTAACAAGTGAACAGTTAAAGTCTATACTTATTTATTCAAGTGAAACAAACTAAAAGTACTTAATCTTTTGGTAACAACCCCGCCCCGCCGCTTTGAGTGCGATGTGCAAGTTGCAACGCGTGAGCTAGATTCGCTGTGTATAAAACGTTATTAATACGTTTTTGAGAGAACATTTTTGAACCTTATAAAATTTCTGGACTTTTCCATGGAAATCAGGCCTTTTCTCCGGTCTTTTGATTTTTTCATCTGGCAACCCTAAGTGAAGGATGCATTTTTTATTGCATTGTTTTAACTAATGGTATACAAATCACCATTTTTTTCAGCCATTTTGTCACCTTCCAATGCCTACTTGTACATACCTACCTAATAGAATGAATGTTGGTAACAAGGTCACTATGGTCACTAACTATTATGCCATAGAGTAAATAAACCAGTGATAAGTGGCCATCACTTCTGTGACCGCAATGTACATTTATAACGCAACCTGGGGACGCAATTCCGCAAAAAATTCCAGCTGAAACGAACCTGACATGGAAGGGTCATTAACTAACTTGTTATAGCAAAGACGAAGCAATGCGACAGCGAATATTGAGAATGTGTGAGTTGGTTCGGTTTTGCTATTGAAAATTAGGCAATAGCCCTGCGGACCGCGTTGTAGAAGCTCGGTATGAAGTAGTAATCACTTTACGGTGACGCTATTAGACACATTTAAGACCTAGACAGATATTTGTTTTAATTTTGTCATATACACTAATATAAAATAAAATAAAATACATGCCTTAGCACTCAATTGTTAAGTAAAGCTCTGCGCTTCGTTAACGCTTCAACTCAACAGCGTTTCAGCTCAATTTTTTTGCGGAATTGCCCTTAACAACATGTCAGACTAAGTTCGATTTTAACAAAGGGTGTAACAGTAGGAAAGCGAAGCGAAATGCTATGAAATATATATATATATAGGGAACAAAATCAATTGTTTACTTCATGTATGTACCTAAGTAATATTAAAAAATCTTGTATCTATATTTAGGCAATTTCTCAACTAAATATTTCTCCCTTTAAATGCAGTTGTTCCATTGATAATGTGACATACATTACTACATGTTATAAAGGTCGCTTCCCGCTGTCTGTTTGTCCATATGTATACTTAGATCTTTAAAATAAAACTACTACGCAAAGGATTTTTATGCGGTACTTTTCATAGATAGTGTGATTCAAGAGGAAGGTATGATCAGAGGGGTAAGCACGAACCTCTCGATAGTCCGTAACGCTATCGTCAAACTGTCAAATCACATAAATATTTTGCTAGCGAGTCGCTAGCGTTACGCCGCGTAAAAAGTTTCGTGCTTACCCCGCAGCGCTCAAAATTCGTTTGATGAATACGAATTTGACAAGCAATCGGCGAATTTTGTACAATTGTTAGGTATTAAGGGGGCAGGTTTTTTCTTTAAATAAATGAGGTTATTAAGCATAATATTATTTATCATTTTGACTGTATACTGTGTTCATATTAATACAGCTTTAATAATTAAATATTAGCTTTCTATTCGTTGAAATAGGTATAACATTAGTAGGTACTGGTCGACCTTCTGTCTGTTAGCCAGTACCACAAGGTCGTATTGACCAGTATCGATAAATAAAAAACCGGCTTTTAATCGTATTGTATGTGTTTTAGTGCTGAATCCAGTTTTTTAAACACCTTTTGGACGCCACTTTTGGTCCGCGTGGACTGCAGAAAAAACAAAATATCGAAATTATCCGGGATAAAAATATTGTCCCGCGATAAAAATTTGCCTATGTGTTAATCTAGGGTGTCAGATAACTCCCTAAATTTTATTAAAATCGCAGAGTAACAAACATCCATCCATCCATATTAACAAACTTTCGCCTTTTTGAATGTTATTTATTAATTATTTTGCAGACGAAGGAAATGTCACAATATTAATTAATAGCCAACTTAATAAGCATTATTTGTAAAACAAGACACGTTTTGTTAATAACTAAATAGGTACCGGTTTATAAGAAGTCGTTAATAAAACAGGCAGGCACTTATTAAAAACTGTAAGTTGAATTAATGTTACAAAATTTATTAATCAATTTGAAGTTTAATCACAGAAAAATATACAGGATGATTTTTGGTCGTCAACGTTCCCGAAAACTACGGAATCTCCTCATCATCACGATCATTTTTCTCCATGGAAGCATGGGAAGTGTGTGGTTTCCAAAATATTAGGGTCCAAAGTTGAGTAAATAGACTGCGTTTTTCTGCATAAATGTACATAGACGCACGTAGCAAGATTTTTTCACGAGAAATAATTAATATCTGTCTATAAATAAACTAGCATAAACACTAGACACTATAAATTTCGCCAGATCAAGTAATTAATTTTTTTTTTTAATTTTCCCAGCATTTTTTTTGGCATAAACTTAATTTATTTTATGTATAGAGTACGCACCCTTCGTTAAAGGTGGCCACAAAAAAAACATCCTGTATAAATAACTTGTAAGTAGGTATTCTAGTATAATACAACATCTATTTAAATATATTATACCAAAACTATGATGATGATGATAATGATCTCCGACCGTATTTCGGCCAAGGCGACCAATCTCTACGGAGATTGGTCAGGTACGCAGGAGATATTATAGTGCACAAGTGTGTGCGCAAACACAGATGCACTCTCTATTCCGTTACTCTCATAGTCCGATGGGACGGAAAGCCGACACGGCCGGAGAGAGATCAGGCGCAGGACCAACGGTTTTACGTGCTTTCCGAGGCACGAGCTAAGTGACAATTATGCAACATTAAAATCTGTACATGAAATAAATTCATTGGTAGAATAATACCATAGGGGTATAGAAGCAAAAACGCCTCTGTCCATATGGACTCCATATGGACAGAGGCGTTTTTGCTTCTATACCCTTTATTATATTAATTATATTATATATAATCTTTTGCTGTAACAATTAATAAATCACAGGGGCAAACGTTTAAACACGTTGGAATTGACTTACGTCAAGACTGCTTTTCACACGGCCAATTATATGTCGCGTTGTCAAGATCGGGTTGCGGAGAAAATCAGTATGTTCTTCTGCCACAAGAAAATAAAACAAAAAATATAATTTACGCAGAAGTACTTTAAAATATTTTATTCTGTTTGTTGACGCGGACGAAGTCGCGGGCAACAGCTAGTAATAGTATAAAGCTGAAGAGTTTGTTTGTTTGAACGCGCTAATCTTAGAAACTACTGGTCTGATTTGAAAAATTCTTTCAGTGTTAGATAGCCCATTTATCGAGGAAGGCTATGTATGACCCGTCCCGGCTTCGCGCGGGGGTAAAATGCACTTTCACGCGGACGAAGTCGTGGGCGGCCGCTAGTCTCATATGAATACCGAGCACAATATTATGAATGGAATATTATGCATCTTCTATGCTGTTCTGGGAGTGAATAAAAAAACATATAATACTACGGCTGCTTCTCTTCCCGGGCATACTGTACAAGTCAGTAGAGGGACAAGAGGGTCTTGGTGTTTTGTAGGCGATGGGCTGACCACCTGTCACTACTAACCGAACTTGTACTAATCTCAACTATACCCTCAAAATTGGTCAGAAGTGGCACCATGTGGTTCTATCGGCCCTTGGTGCTCTGCCTACCCCGTAAGGGATAAAGGCGTGTTTATATGTATGTATGTACAATATTGTATTGGATCAAGGAGATACTGCAACCACGTTTAGTAAAGCGGGGTCAGATGTATAAGATCAGTGACCAGATAGTAAATCATCGCCTGAGAGAACGCCCCTGAGTTCCTTAGTCGACTCTTACGACATGCACGGAAGGAGATGCAGCTGATGTGTTCTAGTGAAGCCCCGCATCAGCATATGAAGACAGTTATTTAAAAAATATATAAATTATTCTCACTTAAAAGACAACAGTCGATTACACACACATCATTTGCGGTCCACTGCTGGACGTAACCCTCCAGAGCACGCCACAAGGCTACTGCCATAAGTGAGTTTTGCCCATAATCACCACGCTGGGCAAGCGGGTTGGTGACCGCAGTGTGATTTTCGGAATATGTTGTCAGCATGGGAGGCGCTGCTGCCCACCTCTGAAACCTTTAATTGGTCTATTCTACTCTAGTTACACGATGACTAGAAAGTAATATAATTTGTAGATGATATCAATTGCAGTTATCGATATAAATCGTATTGCATAATCTGTTGTACCTACTTTGCGTTTACCAAGCTGTATTGTTACGCGCACAAAATCGGAACTAAAAGGAGCTTAGGCTATTTAATTGAATCGCAATCGCAACATATTTAGAGTAAACTAGCGACGCCAACTAGTGATATTTTTCTCGATTTATATGGTCACGATTTGATATTGTGTGATCAATTATTATTTGAGTTTTTGACCCAGAATTTCGATTACGTGAGGTTGTCGCTTTTTTCTGTTCTAGTTTTCGTTATTTGCACACGGTTAATTTTGCAATCTTATTTAATACTAGTGGACGCCCGCGACTCCGTCTGCATGGACTACAGAATAAACGAAATGTCAAAATTTTCCAAAAAGTAGCCTATATGTTAAGTGGGACTTGTCGCAATGTATTCCTGAAAACTGCATCGATATCGGTTCAGCCGTTTCTGAGATTAGCGTGCACAAACGCACAGACAAACCGGCAAACAGACAAAAAATCCAAAAATCATTGTTTTGGGTACTATTGCGTTGATAAAGGTCTCCTATAATATTTTTTTCTCATATATCTTCCATGTACAGACAGCTATCCGTTACATTTTTATTATATGTATAGATTTATTTGCTATTTGAACGCCTGCGATTTCGTGTTGGACAGGTGGTCAGCCCATCGCCTACAAAACACCAAGACCTTCTTGTCCCTCTACTGTATCTACCTGTACAGTATGCCCGGGAAGAGAAAAATAGGTAAATAAATTTAAATGTTTCTGTATATATTTGAAGCCAGGTGGCGCTGCAATTGAATTCTAGCAAGCAAAGCATTGTTATTATCCATTATGTCAAAAAAAATGTCTAACCTACATACAAACAATTTAATAACTACATACCAAGTCGTAATATATTAATTATCTGGCATTCATAAGAAAAAATGTCGAACATTCAGTATATTAGTCTCCTATAAGTACTAGCATGCCAGAAGTTATAAGCAGCTACACCGCGCCCAGTCCTGTTCTAAAGGTGAACTACTTCTTTCGCTGGATCGGTTTCCGCGAGTACTTATCGGTTTATGCAGTGCTAGTACTTTTTCTTGCAGTTTTTTATATTTACGCCCCATTATCCCCCAAAGAGGTTGGACAGAAGTGTGCAAACTACTCGCCCACTTTACACCAGTTAGCCTACCGCTCCTCCCGTGCATGTCGCTCGAGACATCCTAAGTAATGGACATCCCATAGCCACGTTGATCTATAAGTTGCTAGCATATCGCCTGAGAGAATACCCGAGTCGTAAGAGTCGACTCTTACGACATGCACGGAAGGAGATGCAGAGCTGATGTATTCTAGTGAAGGACTGCATCAGCATTTTCATTAAAATAACCTCTTTTATGTATTTAAATGAAAAATCAGACCATCGTAAAAATTTTAACCCATTGTCACTCTTAACAAACCGTTTGAGCGTGCCAGAGAAGTATACTTACATACATACAAAAATACACTCGAAAACATAACCCTCCTAGCGCAGTCGGGTAAAATAATGAAAATTCATCATCATCAGCCTATTACAGTCCACTGCTGGACGTAGGCCACCCCCAGGGCACGCCACAAGACATGCCATGGGGGGTATTTGCCCATAGTCACCACGCTGGGCAGGCGGGTTGGTGACCGCAGTTTGTATTTCGGACTATGTTGTCAACACGGGAGTCGCTGCTGCCCACCTCCCGGACGATGCCCACGGGCAGACATGGGGTGGTACGAATTCTACTCTGCCGGCACCACGCGGCCAATTAATAAATATATAAAATAATTAAAATTACACTAAACTTAATATTAAAACTCACCACTCAAATCCAGTGTACGAAAAACGGCAACTACAGTTTATAATAACACTTTAGTTCACACAATTCACAAAAACAATTCACTGTTCACTCACATTGCAATACTGAAATAATTATTATCCGAAATAGAAGTCGTAATAGTAGAAAACTATATATATAACTATGGCGTATAAGGCGAATTTGAAATATAAATAGACAAAGTCTTTGAGAAATTCCAGTACGTTTCGCAATACACCTCTAGGGTTTCGATCAGGAGTCGAGTTAACTTCTTGCATTTATTTACCAATTCTGAAACGGATTATTTATTTTTAAATGCTATTAAATTTTCCGCCATTTTGTTTATCATAGTATGAACTATGTATAGTACTATAGCAGTAAAATACACAGGATGTAACAGAAGGTGAATAGCCCCACTGGAAGAAACCTGCCCACATTTTAAGACTTAAAAATCACATGTCTATTTTTCAAGAAGACTGTATTCCCAAAATAGAGTAGACACAACTGCGGGATCATAAAGGATATCTCACAACCACGTTCAGCATAGCAGACTGAGTTCCTTAGTCGACTCTTACGACATGCACAGAAGGAGATGCAGCCGCCCCCTTATCACCTAACTAGCAAAAGTAAAGCGATGCTTGTCAAATTCGTATTTCAAGACGAATATTGTACAATTTTCGCTATCGCTTTGCTTCGGCTTTGCTATTGCAAATTAGGTAATCAGGGGGCCGATTTATAAATATTAAATGAATAAATATTCACACACTTCACAACACATTGACCTAGTCCCACACTAAGATCCATAAGGTCTTGTATCGTGGGTACCTACTAAGCAACGGTATATAAATGCACAAATAAGTACATAAACTATATTCAAGTAAAGACGCGCATCAGCACATGCAATATATATTATATTGTACGGTATTATTAATCTTATAATTGGTTACATATAGAATGTTTTTAAAATAACCTAATAATTAGAATAAACACGTGTGAAACTATTGTTAAAATAACGATTAACGAAACAATCGTGTCATAGACAATTGAATTCAAGACTATGATGTCATAAAATTGTTAATAAAGAAATGGAAAAATATCATCACCCCGGGTGGGAATCGAACCCACGACCTCTGCATTCCGTGCCAGCGCTCTTACCACTGAGCCACCGATTACTCGGATGATGAATTTTACCATCTCTTTTTTTAAATTACATTATTGGAAACGTTATTTTTTCATCCCGATATGATGACTATGATGTCATTTTCTTATGCATTTGATCGTGAATAGAAATAAAAGCAAGTTACCTTCGAGATTTTTGGAGAGTAACTTAATTACGTACCTCGAATAACTTATTATCTACCAAAAGGCTGTCTTGCTATATAAAAAACATTGACGGGGTTGCCAGAATTAAGGGGATCCGAAACACATTTAGCATAAGAGGCCAGTAAAAGATTAGTGGCAAAGCTATCTCATCTCCCGAGAGAACGCCCCTGAGTTCCTTAGAGTCGACTCTTACGACGGAAGGAGATGCAGCTGATGTATTCTAGTGAAGCCCCGCATTAGCACAGGGCATATTACTAGACTTGTATAAAATGTAGCCGATATAGCTATCACTGTATCGGTATAAACGAACACACAAATAATAATACCTCCTTGAGTAAGGGTGGTAAAATACGACTTAAAATACCGTAGTCGTATAAAATATTGCCAATATAACTATCACTGTATAAACTAACACATAAATAAATACCTGCTCGAGTAAAAGTGTTAAAAATAACACATAGATTAAAGCACACAAATTATTCCTCGAGTAAGGGTGGTAAAATTATATAAAAATACTAGAGTAATATAAAATTGTCACTAAGATATATCACACTATATGTTAACAATTCACGCGAACAGTCTCGCGTGTAGACTGTACAATACTGAGGTATATAGAAGTAGTGGGGAGTAGAGGGAACATACATTTCGATAGCATGTGGACACGGTACACATTTTGTTGCCCTTGAACGTTTTTTGGTATAGCAACATTTTTATATCACGTAGCGTATATTCTTCTTAGTATTTCAACCAAATATGTAAAGTAAGTACATAAGCCAATAAGCCAAAACCTGTGCTTATCCGGCGCTTCACTAAAATACATAAGCTGTAGGAAAAGAGTCGTAATTTTATGTTCTGTAAAGTGGTGACTGGAGGTATTTTATAAGTGATTAAGAAGAAAGTCTTATTATAATTAACTCAAATTAATAGACATAATTACGAATCAATTAATATAATCACATAATTATATTGTTACTAAGTACAAAGCTCGTTATTTTACATCCAATGTAAAGTAAGCAAAAATTAACCGTATAATATTTTAAGCTAAAAGTTGTATTATTTTGACAGATAGTTTCATACTCTTTGCTCTCAAATGTCATTTTTAACTAAGGTCTAACTTTGGACGCGATTTTGTACTCACGCCGAAATGGTTTAAATTAAAGCAACTTATGGCTTCTAGTAGGTCATATGTCACATATAGTTTGAGGTAACCTAATCTCAAGATTATGGGCTTGTAAAACTAATAATATATAGGTATACATATAATTACGCCTTTATCCCTTACGGGGTAGGCTGAGCACCGAGGGCCGATAGAACCACATGGTGACACTTCTGACCAATTTTGAGAGTATAGTTGAGATGTACAAGTTCGGTTAATTTCATATGTATTGTAAATGTTATCTGTAGGTATGTCAAAATAGACGCCAACGCCAGCGCCACCGGGACAAATAGAAAGTCCAGCGGATTATACAATCTATGGTCATCCTACGCTATTGCGTGCACCGCTGCCGATCGACTCTTGCGCATGCTACAAAACAAACTTCGCTTCTGTCGTAAAAGCAATGTTATAAGCTATTTGACAAATTTATATATACATACATACATATATATCTTCTATGCTGCTCTGGGAGTATAATAAAACGTATAATACTACAGCTGCTTCTCTTCCCGGGCATACTGTACAAGTCAGTAGAGGGACAAGAGGGTCTTGGTGTTTTGTAGGCGATGGGCTGACCACCTGTCACTACTAACCGAACTTGTACATCTCAACTATACCCTCAAAATTGGTCAGAAGTGGCACCATGTGGTTCTATCGGCCCTTGGTGCTCTGCCTACCCCTTAAGGGATAAAGGCGTGATTATATGTATGTATGTATGTAAAAATAATTATAAGAGAAAGGGATTATAAATTTTAGCACGCATGTACTATTTCAAACTAGAACAGCAATTTTAATAGTACTATTACAAAATTGTTTCCTCTGTTGGTTAGTTAGCGTGGATAGTGCATTTCCTTGCAAACGCTTCCGCAATATTGCACTAGTATTTAAGCAAAACATCACCGGAAACTGTTCAGGCGATTTTTATTGGTCCGAATTATGTAGGTTTAGGTAACTGATTAAGTATAATTAAAAAGGGGTAAAGAAATTATATTAAATTCTTGATATTATGGTCGATTCCGGCAGTCACACTTAAATGTAAACGTAAAATTAGACCTACCTGTCCACTTCTCTCTCAGCCATTTATGTTAAAAACGGAGAGAGAGATAGACCTGACTAAGATTAGGTTTAGGTTAGTGACTGCAGGAATAGACCCTATTATCAATGAGAAAGTAACTCTGTCTGTTTGAATTTCAGGTCAAAACTACTAAACAGATTTAAATAAAATTTAAAGAGGTAGTCTAAAGCATGAAAGAGGATATATGCTACTTTTTATCCCGAAAATAAAACTTTTTCGAAAGATGAAAATTTAGTTTTCTCCAGTAAATTAGAGAAGAAAAAAAACTTTACACTTCCCCTGTGGACAACATAAACATGTGTTTATCTTTTTGAAATAAAACTACTGACAATTATCTTTCCTTATACAAAACAATGGAAATATTAACTGAACGGGAACCCAATTGTTTTCAAGATCTTTATTCGACAGTATTGTTTTGCTGACAGTTTCATGCGTACGCGCACGAGTTGATTACAACATTTTATTGTTAGTTTTATTTCCGTTGTTGTTCCTGAGTTTGATGGAGTTTTCTGGTGCCATTTTTTGGATATCCTTATTTTAAAATAGTCTCTTTTCTATAGATAGATAAACTTTGAGATATTTTTAGGGTTCCGTACCCAAAGGGTACAATCGGGTATCTGTATCTCAAGAACCCCGATAGCTAGACAGTTGAAATTTTCACAAATTATGTATATCTGAATATACAGGATGTTTTTTTGTGTACCTATATGACCTAGCGTGAAACGCCTGACGTATTTATAATGGACGACCAAGTATTATGAAACTTAATAACTTAAGTATACTTATACAGGATGTTTTTTTGTGGCCACCTTTAACGAAGGGTACGTACTCTATACATGAAATAAAGTAAGTTTATGCCAAAAAAAATGCTGGGAAAAAAAATTTTTTTTTTGAAAAAATATTTTAAATTCCTTGGTCGTGCGAAATTTATAGTGTTTATGTTAGTTTTTTTATAGACAGATATTAATTATTTTTCGTTAAAAAATCCTGCTATGCGCGTCTATGTGCATTTATGCAGAAAAACGCAGTCTATTTACTCAACTTTGGACCCTAATATTTTGGAAACCAGACACTTCCCAGGTATACTTCCATGGAGAAAAATGATCGTGATGATGAGGAGATTCCGTAGTTTTCAGGAACGTTGACGACCAAAAATCAACCTGTATATAAAATAAATATTAAGGGCCCCATATAAAAAGCGAAATTTTTTGCCTATTTTTGCTCGATATGAACAAATGGAAAAAGGTAGGCACTTGAAATATTCACGGAATCGCGGGCGTCCACTATTATTATAAAATCATGGTTACTCTATCTAACGGTAGTTTCTCACTTCCGTAGCTCATTTCCGACTTGAGTCCGTTTCATAGAAAAATTCCTACGCCTGATGTCGGAACTAACATTTCTTGTATGCAGCGACACAGAAAATGTGGTCATACACACAGTAACTAGCGCCATCATCCAAAGGTGAAACGCACTCTACACGCGACCTTGAAAGCCCACACTGGCATACTTTTGTTAATTCTTTGAGGTATTATGTAAGAAAACCTCTGTACCTATTTGAGAAAGAAAAAATATCGGTTACTCTGCATACATACATTAGTCACGTGGTGCCGGCAGAGTAGAACTCGTACCACCCCATGTCTGCCCGTGGGTATCGTACGAGGCGACTAAGGGTTTCCGATAGGTGGGCAGCAGCGCCTCCCGTGTTGACAACATAGTCCAAAATACACACTGCGGTCACCAACTCGCCTGCCCAGCGTGGTGACTATGGGCAAATACCCCTCATGGCAGTCTTGTGGCGTGCCCTGGGGGAGGCCTACGTCTAATAGTGGACTGCAATAGGCTGATGATGACGATAATGATGGCATTAGTCACGCCCATTATCCCCCATGAAGGGTGGGCAGAAGTGATATAAACCCACTTTAACCAGTCAGCCTAATTAAGTCCCACGTGGTAAGGGGAGAGCCTACCGCCGCTTTCTGGGCACAATCTAGCGACCGGTAACGAATCCAATAGGAAAATGTTTCCATGCTATTTCCATTCAGTAAATTAGGTATTATAAGCTTCAATATTAACTTTAGAGCCTCGTCCGTTAAATAGCAGGGTGCACCACGGGCAGTTGAGGTTGACTTTGGGTCCTAAGATATTAGTCGAACCCACTTACACCCTAAATTGTCAAAAGTTAGGCACCGTTTATAAATTAATGACATCAGCAATTATCTGGAATATCAGATCTGTCAAATTTAGGCAATGTTTAAATCCTTTTGCACCTAATAACACGGTCAGAATCGTAATAGGAAACCTACCTAACCTATCTAAATAAATTTCAGCAGACAAAACAAACATTATGTTAGATTTGATATTGTGTCTGTCAATTTTGACCTATTACACAATTGACATACAAATGGCTTATCAGGCTGTCAAATGCCATTACATAATGACATATGTGTGACATATCTGTTTTTATATTAAAATGATATAAAAAACTAAACCTGTTTTGCATTATGAAATAGTACCTAGACGCTGCGCGTGCCTCTTGAGTCGCGTCAATTTTATAGCTTACTAGTGGACGCCCGAGATAAAAAGTAGCCTATATGTTAAGTGGAACCTGTCACAATATAATCCTGACTTAATCGGCTGAATAGCCGTTTCTGAGATTAGCGTGCACAAACGCACAGACAAACAGACAAACCTGCATTATTATTTTGGGTACTATTGCGTTGATAAAGGTCTTCTATAATATTTTTTCTCATATATCTTTCATGTGCAGACAGCGATCCGTTATATTTTTATTATATGTATAGATTTAAAAGATATATAATTAGATATACCTACTCGTATGTTCTTCTGATGTCTAAGCTGTATACTTGACAAGTTCAGGCAAACTTGGCAAAAGTCGTTCAGTAGTTTTTGCATGAAAGAATAAAAGAATAACAAAGCTACTTACACGAATAGTACATACATCTCTGACCTGTAGGTAGGTACTTTTAAACTTTTTTTAGAATCCCCAATCCCGGATCAGCACAGGATACATTGTATTCACTACGTCAAAATGACATAACAACACATAAAATGACATAAAACTCTTCACCGTAAGCTATTACCGTTGCTTTCCTTACCGGCGGTGAGTTTAAGCACTTGTAATTGCCTTTTTCCCAGTTAAAATAGTCTAAAACTACAAGATGGCATATTACAGTGCGTTCATATAATTTCGCGCGCTTTCTCTGTTACGCAAAATGGAGGCAAACGCGGACCGACGCAGAATTACAAGCCTGGGTTATCGAATAAATATTCATTCCACAAAACATGACGACGATATCGATTGGTTTTAAATGTAGCCGCATTGTAGCCGCTTTGATTTCATACGATTCAAATTAAAGTGTTGTTGGACTTGAAAATCGGCGGCTTCTCAAGAGTCAACTAAGGAACTCGGGCCAGTGTTGCCAACTTTATTTTTATAAAATTATTAATAAAGAAATGGAAAAAATTCCTCACCCGGGTGGGAATCGAACCCACGACCTCTGCATTCCGTGCCAGCGCTCTTACCACTGAGCCACCGGGTCAATTACTTGCATGACGAATTTTACCATCTCTTTTGAAATTACATTATTGGAAACGTTATTTTTTCATCCCGATAGCTATACATAAACTTTATTTTTGATAGGATCGTACCACAGACAAGAAAAGATCGCATTTTGTACCCAAGGAAATTTGAATAGTACAACACCCCCCCAGGACCCGAGCTGTGTAGGTATAATTCGGATCGTTTCAAAGTTAGACAATATGCGAAAGTTGAAAGCAAATACGATCTTTTTAATTAATCCGGATTGTTGGATGCGTTCATTGTCATCACTAGCATAAACACCGGACACTATAAATTTCGCCCAATCAAGTTTTTTTTTTTTTTTTTTTTCAAAAAAAATTGCATCTTTTCCCAGCATTTTTCTGCATACACTTACTTTATTTGACGTATAGACTACGTACCCTTCGTTAAGGGTGGCAACGAAAAAACATCCTGTATAGATATCTTGTGACATTAATTGAATTGCCTCAGCAACCTAGAATCTAGTCTACCTAATCGCGAGTCAAAAAATAATTAGGCTTACAGTGTATAACCTAGAAAAACTGGTCAAGTGCGTTTGTAAGCGCAATGAGGGTTCTATTAAACAATATTAAAAATAAATATAATTAACCAGTATCTTATGACATACCTATACAGGGTGTAACAAAAAGGGTATGTTAAGCAAAAAGCTATGTAAATAGCCCACTATAGAGAACCTTTCTACAAAATTTGAGACTCAAAATCACATTTTTATTTTTCAAGTTTGTATTAAAATTCCTGAGATATTTAAAAATTCTCCATACTATAGGGAAAATAAACATGTGATTTCGGGTCTCAAATTTTGTACATAGATTCTCTATAGTGTGGGCTGTTCACATAGCTTTTCGCTTAACATACCCTTTTTGTTACACCCTGTATAATGATAGTTTTTTTATTTGTATTCATATTGTTATATTAGTGGATGCCCGCGACTCCGTCCGCGTGGACTACAGAAAAAAAAACAAAGTATTGAAATTATCCGGGATAAAAACATTTACCCGGGATAAAAAGTAACCTATATGTTAAGTGGGACGTGTCACAATATATTCCTGAAAACTGCATCGAAATCGGTTCAGCCGTTTCTGAGATCAGCGTGCACAAACGCACAGACAAACCGACAAACAGACAAAAAATCCAAAAATCATTGTTTTGGGTACTATTGCGTTGATAAAGGTATTTTCTATAATATTTTTTTTATATATATTTTCCATGTACAGACAGCGATCCGTAACATTTTTATTATATAAATAGAATATATCACACAATATACGCGAAAGAAAAACTTCGCTGGCTTAAAAACTTTCCGAGACATAACCACAGAACACAATTACTCCTGATATAACAATTTTAAAAATCACAATACAGACTTAGCCCAAAAACGCTCCATACAAACGGCTACTACCTATATTATGACGTCACGATCGAGTAACTTGTATAAGCGTAGAAGAATATTTGTTCGACAGCTACATACAATATGTTGCGTTTATAAATATGGTCACATAAGAAAAAACTATGCAGGTGGTCGGGTGGTGTTGTCATTTTTAATTAATTTCACTTTACTAATGATTATGCCCACCCAACTTTAAAAGCATTGGATACTTGATTTAATTATGATTCTGGGAAGTATAAAGAAGAAACATTTAAAACAAAAACATAGGCATCCTGTGCTGATGCGGGGCTTCACTAGAATACATCAGCTGCATCTCCTTCCGTGTACATCGTAAGAGTCGACTAAGGAACTCAAGCGTTCTCTCAGACGGTAGCCTAGCAACGTGTTACCCGTCCACCCACCAGTGGGAATGTCCAGTGGGTGGACGGGTCGGGAGGGATCATTTAATATTCCCGCTATTATAAAGGTGGCTGTAATATCTCTTTTATGATCTCGCAGTTCTGGCTACTCCATTTCGGAAACATATGAGTGGTGTGTATATATAAACATAGTTATCATGCCTATTCTAAGTACGGAACCCTAAAAAAAAATGCTTCCCCAAGATAAATTTACTTCGAACTTACCTCAGATAGTTTCGTATTCAACAAGAAATCAAACGGAACTAATTTTAAAATAGCTTTTAGAAGTAAGTTACATCAGACATTTTGTAAGTGTGGCGACACGGCAAGGACGTGTCGTTTGTATAGTGTGAATTATTTATTAAATACCTAGGTACCTGCTAAGGGATCCGCCCCGGATTTGCACGGGTGTTGTTTTAAGACTTTTTCAGACATTTTTTTTATTTTTCCCTCCGTAAGAACCATCCTTGTACTTGAAGCAATACGCTAAAATAAGGATTATCGTAATCGGTTTAGCTGTTCAGCACTGGTAGCATGGCAAAAACGCGACGCGGGTTATTTTGTACACCCGCGCGCGTGTTTCCAATCACCAAATGCGAGCATGGCAATGAGAGAGACTCGGAACCCGCGCGCGACGCGTCTTTAGGACAACTCGTGGAACTGGAGTTACCATTTCAAAGTAAAATAAACTTTATTACTTTCAACAGTGAATCAGTAATTGAATTTATATACCAGACACTCGAAACGGTAAAATTTGCGATAAGACCCGTGTGAATTTAAACGGCATGCTCGCGCAACTGCGAGTTATACATCGCGCGCGGCGCAACGCGGTTTCCAATGTCAGCTTGAAGTGGGAAACGTCATTTTGTCGCGAATTTTGACATTTAGGCGCCATAAAATGCGCGTCATACAGGAGTCGCGGACGCCATGCTACTGGTGCTGGGGTTCTGCACTTTGCAACACAATTAGCGATTCATTTGTATATTATAGAAGAAGATATAGAAGTACCTACTTTTGTAAACCACGTCAAAATTCCCTTAGAAATCCTTTCTTATCAAATGTCTATAAATAGAAATCCTTCCTTATGCCTATGTTATACCACAGGTTGCCAAGGAGATTCCGTAGTTTTCGGGAACATTAAGGGTTTCCGGGAGGTGGGCAGCAGCGCCTCACGTACTGACAACATAGTCCTAAAATCACACTGCGGTTACCAACCCGCCTGCCCAGCGTGGTGACTATGGGCAAAACCCCCCTGTGGCAGTAGCCTTGTGGCGTGCCCTGAGGGAAGCCTACGTCCAGCAGTGGACTGCAATAGGCTGAAGAAGAAGAATACCACAGGTTATACAAAGAACACACCCATCAAGGTGTTAGATCTTTGCCATCAGCGGTTTGGGCTATGTGTTAATCCGTCATCTGTCAGTCATTCAGGTAGACAAAGCATTTGATATAAATCATATCATGATGTGGCCAATAGACAGTTGAACATTTCATGAAATACTCGAGCATTTCATGAAATGATCAAATCTATGATATGGTTACGACATATCTACGTAAATACATACATACATATAATCACGCCTTTATCCCTTACGGGGTAGGCAGAGCATCAAGGGCCGATAGAACCACATGGTGCCACTTCTGACCAATTTCGAGGGTATAGTTGAGATGTACAAGTTCGGTTAGTAGTGACAGGTGGTCAGCCCATCGCCTACAAAACACCAAGACCCTCTTGTCCCTCTACTGACTTGTACAGTATGCCCGGGAAGAGAAGCAGCTGTAGCTGTATTATACTTTTTTTTTCACTCCCATAGAATTAAATACATGTGATAATTTTATTGTTTTCTTTGTATTATTTTACAAGACGAATTCGCCTGGCTAAATTAATTCTTTTGATACTAAAACAATAGTTGGGAAACCTCTAGTTTTGTGGCATTTGAAAATAATATGTTGCTACCTACAATAGGTACACATCTAGGTAGGTATATACACGGCGGTGTTCCCGAATCACAAACGATATTCCTCAGCCATGCTTACCAGAAGGAGACAGACATAAATGATCAGAGATACGTTGCTAGCTCATCGCCTAAAAGATCGCCCCTGAGTTCCTTAGTCGACTCTTAAAACTGCAATAACCTCAAAATAACTAGTTACATACCCAGCCATAACATTATATGGTTTTTGTATAGGTGTTATGTGCCATCTCAAAAAAACAGGTTTTGATTTCTGAGCTACAGGTCGCGTATTCGAATCCCGATGACAATTGACGAGTAGTGTTGGCTTTTATACTGTTATAAAATAATGGTTTTCTTAAATAAGATAAATTTATTGATAAATATTTATAAGTATGCATTTCTTCTATGCTGTTCTGGGAGTGAAAAAAAAAAGTATAATACGACAGCTGCTTCTCTTCCCGGGCATACTGTACAAGTAAGTAGAGGGACAAGAGTGTCTTGGTGTTTTGTAGGCGATGGGCTGACCACCTATCACTACTAACCGAACTTGTACATCTCAACTATACCCTCAAAATTGGTCAGAAGTGGCACCGTGTGGTTCTATCGGCCCTTGGTGCTCTGCCTGCCCTGTAAGGGATAAAGGCGTGATTATATGTATGTATGTATGTACTTTATTGTGTACAATAAAGAATAAGAAAGTAAGTACATAACTTACTTAATAATACTTAGTATTCCATAATTAAGTATGCAGTATTTCAGTAGGTGACCTTTTTAAGTATGTAAATATATACCTTATTTCAAAAATGCCAAACAAGTTTTAAAGATTCATCGGTGAGGAAACTTGAAAACCAAGTCTAGCTCTGGTTAAGCAACTCTAGCCTCGGATTGGAAGAGGATGGGTGTAGCTGATCTGTTTTGGGAGGTACGTAGATACATTACAATGAATGGAAAATGTTATTATTTAAATACTTGCTAGAGCACTGCGACTATAGGCAAAAACCTTCCTATGGCAGTAGCCTTGTGGCGTGCCCTGGAGGAGGCCTACGTCAAGCAGTGGACTGCAATAGGCTGAAGTATGTGTGATGAGCCGTAATGCTAAACGCAGCTGTAGGATTCTCTTTCGTGATCCTGCAAAATTGTGGTTCTGCATTTTAAGAATAGAGCCTGTATGTAAAAAGTCGACTTAATTTTTCCCAGATACTTTCCTTACAACAAAGTTATCTTGAATATATAATACTATAGAGATATCTGTGCATATTTGATTATTTAATAAATATTCACGTGAAAAAGAATAGACATTAACTATGAAAAATTGAACGCAGCGCGTTGATGTCTTTTGAACGCAGCCTTCCAGATTCAAACTTTCATCGCCATCTTGCCGCCAGATTAAAAAGTACAAAAACTTTTTTCGCAATCCACGACAATGGCACAAACATCGAAGTCCTTGCAGCCTAATTTAAATAGTAATAGATCAGTCTATAAACCAGTGAAAGTATACATAGTCTATGTGTGCGTGCGAAATGGCGGCCAATCTAGTCTGACCTGCATGCCGATAGCAATCTTTAGACGAACGAGGTCAACTTAAACGGACATTTTAGTTACAGTTGACAGTGTGATTTACTCTGAATTATTAAAATTTTATCGGTTTGCCTTACGTAACGATTTACTCAATCTATTTTCTACTATATTAAGACTATAATACAGCGATTTTCTATGTTATACCATCACGTTTTGTCATTGTTAGAACATTATTTATAATGTTTTCATTAAAAGTTTATTGAACAAACTAGAGATTTTACTTTTTAGTAAGCTATCCTAAACGATTGACTATTAACCAACAGCATAAATTATATTTTATTATGTAATTCGAATTATAAACAACAATTACATTGGCAATCACTTTCAAATCGCCCCAATAATTGGTATTCAGCGCCACGCGAAACCAATACCTATATGTTTAGGTTTCAAAATGACCCAATCCACAAAGAAACAAGTTCTTGCTACTAAAAAAGTTACGAAAACTGTTACGCAATAGGCATAACAGCGTACAACATACCTATGTTGGGATGAAAATAAAAAAATAAAACTGTCACTTCGTTTTTCAAATTGGCACAGAACACACACTAGGCGGGAAATCGTATGGAGTTCTTTTTGGATTTTCTTTATGGCCAGCACTCGCGTTCTTTTTTTGAACAACGCCTCGCTCGACCGATCGAGGCGAAGGCTGTCGGGGACTGGTGTCGTTTGCCTTTGCTTGGAGACTGGTAAAAAGTTAGGCTGCGATCTAATGAGCGGTATTTTTACATGGCCATATTGTGTTATATGACTAAGTTTTTAGCCATAATATGATAGATATGACATGGCCATAATTCTAACCTTACTTTGTCATGAATTTGGCGGTTATTAGCTATTAATTATTAAATTATTAGGTTATTTTTCTAGGTATCTATGTATGTAATGTATTTCATACTAACTTCATCGGAGTGGACTTCAGAATAATATGCGAACCTGTCGTCTTTGACAGTAATGAATTTCCATACTGTACTCATGTCATTAGAAGTCTAAGTTTCAAGCTATTAGCTTCGAAAATGACGTTTCTATCCTATTTCTAACCCCTTAAACCAATCACGGTATAAGAAATCCGGCGGATTATTTACGAACTAAATAAAAATGTAAACAGCGGCGGTAAACAAAACCTCTTATTTTGCGATCTCTCTTATTTCTCTGTACCAAATTTCATTTTAATCGGTTTGTTAGACAGAATAACTTTCGTTTGGACGTCAGTCCAACAAAACACTTACGTGATTTACACTATTTATTGCAATCCGAGTGTGACAACAATTAATACAAATATCCTTACGAGATCTCTATTAAGTCCTACCTCAACTCGAACTGCCACTCTACCGCCATTCGTATCCCGCCATCTTGACAACCGGAAAAGACTATTATAGCGCCACCAACTCAAGATGGCGCCAATAGGGACTCAGTACGAGCTTTCAGAATAACTTCCGTTATAAGTAAATTGATATTGTTATTTTGATAAACACTGTTTATCAAAATATGAAAAGATTTAAATCACACTCAATCATTATACAATGTACATATGTAATTTTAATGATTTGCTCTGTCGATGTTAGCAACTAATATTTTTTCCTAAATTCTTCCTAATCTTTACAACCTAAATTATGAACTTTCTGTTTCATAGCTAAATATCTAATTTAGGCCCAAAACACCGCGGTATTATTATGATAATCAAATAATGATTTACTTATACAGGGTATGTGTGACAGCTAGGCAAATACTGAAAAACTAAACAAGTACCATTATTTTGAGTTATACGACAGTGTTATTACTCGCAGGAAATATATTTTTGATTCGATTATCAGTAATCTTTGCTCTCCGCGCCAATTGTATCCGGGCGATCCTGTGACTAATTAAATGGGCTTATAGGTTATTGTGTGACACATTGCTGTTTTTTGGATCGCTTGTGACTCTCCATTAGGGTTAATTGGAACATTTTGAGGGCAATTGTTTTTCCTGAAAAAATTTAAAAAATATCGGAAAATTTTGTAATTTTCCTGCGAAAATTTTGAGTGTTTTCCACCTCAGAATCGTGGTCTGAAGTTATGGTATCAACATTTGCCTTGCTGTAACAAACACTGTATATTTATATGATCACCACATGGAATCCAAAAAGCTACCTGTAAGTTTTTATTAGGGAAAAATTAACTTTTGACAAAAAAAAAAACACGGCTGAATCAATTTTGGTTAAATATTTTATTGTATTTATATGTAAGTATAAGAAAATGACATAGTTAAACTAGAATTTAGTTTACAGTAAGCTACTAGTGTAATATATTAAATGTAAAAAAAAAATATAGTAAATGTAATAAAAAGCGACCATTATGCCTACGTCTTTATAATTTACTGTAGTCAAATCGTCAACGTTCTCCACCAAACTTTCTCCTCCACGTTTGCCAACCAAAAATCAACCATATCACCTACGAAATAGAGTGCAATGAAATTACGAATACGCAACGAAAAAGTTTATTTGGTAATCAAACCAATGTGCATTATTGCACACATACGCGATGCAAATATGCATTTGTGAACATCGTTTGAAAGGGATAGCAAATATGTTCGATGTGTCAGTGTGAAAGAGACAGCGGAATGCAATAATGACTTGATATTTAGTGCTACCTATATTCGCTTTCATAGTTTTGACACGAAAGGTGGATGACTATTGTGGGAGTGAGAAGAGGCGATGACCAGTGTAAAGCGCTATCTCTTTTCCACAATGGAAACAATATTGCTTTGAGTTTATGATATTTTTCTGTTAACTTATGCTTGGCTTCCTCTTATTCTTTTTTGTCTTTTTACAGATAAAAAAGAGCCTAATATACATAATGATAATATATTAAAAAGCCCACTTTAGAGATTCTATCCCGAAAATTTCAGAAATCAGTTCAATTCCGGTCCGATCCCTTAAACAAATCCCTTTTTACTTTAAATCCACAACAAATTCCGGTCTGATACCAAAACAATTTTTAGATTCCGATCTGATCCCGTGGAGTTCCTTTTTAATGTGTAAGGTCAGGAAATAAAATAGGAAATGAAAGAATAAAAATTCTACAACTTGTATTATTGAAGATCGATAAAAGTAAAAAAAAATAAAATAAGAATTAGTAAAATAGTCTCGATCTCTTAGTCAAAGTCAACAATCATTCGAAAAACAATATTGTATGTGTCTACTCTTGTACAATATTGTAGTTGCCAACAGTACTAAAAAATCATTGAGAAGACACACCGGATCAGAACGGAATACAAAATAAATGAAATATTCATCTGATCCCGCGACGGGATCGGATAGGAATAAAATTGTAAAATTAAATAAAACGGATCCATTGCGGGATCACTTGCTGGGATCGGAACGGAATAGATCAGTAATCACTATCTTATTTCTTCTGATTAGTACGAAGAATTTCCAAACAACTTAGCAAATTTCATCCAGTCAAAAATAAACATTAATTTCGCATCATATTTTATTTATTTTATTTATTTATTTTATTTTACAATTTTATGCATAGTTTCTCTATTAATGGGCCATTTACTTTCATAACATGTCGCTTAACCCCTTTGTTACACCCTGTAATGGTTAAATACGGGTAAAATAAAACAACTAACATATTTTTTTTCTTTATGTTTTTTAGAAAAATCACACAATTAACATCTAATAGTTGCAATAAATTAAATAAATATGTAACATTAAGGTTCATTTGCACGATACGACAATAATTAATTATACATCATTAAGGTCCACTTACACCGAGTAACTTTGCCTCGAAATGAAATTATTAATATTATTATCTTATTCGTCTTTAAGATGATGTAAAATTTTATCAAAAACATCATCACCCGTATGATAAATTTGGTGAGAGCGAGATGTCTCACTTTTAAACGTCAAATCCATAGAGCTAGACAAGGCAAGTGTTTCTATTTGGTGTGTAAAAAGGGATTGCAAACCACTTCTATCAGCCCTAATTCATTCAGTCCTGGCTCAAGAACGAGTGTCTATTCTAATTCTTAAGTCTATTTTTTACATGCAAAGTACACATAGTTTATCTAGTTATTAATAGCTCTGTGGATTTGACGTTTAAAAGTGAGACATCTCGCTCTCACCAAATTCATCATAACGGTGCTGGTAGATCTAGTGGACCTTAATGATTGATAGGTAGCCATTTCTTTGCTATGTTAAACTAAATGATTTTATCCCTGGGGAAATATTTTCTAGTTTTTCCGGGATTTTCGATTTTTATTTTCTTTTTTTAACTCTTCCGCCTACTTCTCCTGGATCCCAATTTTTTTCTATCGTACGTGTTTCGCCAAGAGTTTCCTCTGAAAAATAATTATTTATTTTAATATGTACATGTACTTTCATACATAAAATGCCTATGTACCATTGCTAAGAGCGCTTGCTTTTTTATTTAGTTTATCTTGAAGGAAAGGCAAGGCGAACTAAGCTCATACAGCCGTTGTCTTTAGTAAAATGAAATCTGAATTTATGATGGATGATAATGATGATGAATGGAAACGTCGGGAAAATCCTCAGAAACGAGTTTAGAATTAGTCAATATCAAAAACAATTCCAGATAATTACATTAGCACATGAGTAAATCATTTTCCGACTCAAGTTTTACTCAGCTTACCTGCATATAAAACCATGCACATTATTGCACATGCACTAGAATAACAAACACATATACCTAAACCAAACTTAGCCTGTGATGTATGACGCTCATCTGTTCTGAATCAAACTTTCCCCCTGATTACGTAAAAGCAATAGCAAAGCCGAAGCAAAGCGACAGCGAAAATTGTACAATATTCGCCTTGAAATGTCAAAGTTCCTTTGAAATTCATTTTACGTAATACGAATTTTACAAGAAATCAGCGATTTTTGTACAATTTTCGCTATCGCTTTGCTTTTGCTAATTAGATAATAAGGGGGCTTATTATTAAACAGTCAATGATTAACAGCCAATTTCAATAGCCGATCTTTAAAAAAATCTGGATATTTCAGTTGAAATTTTCATTTGTTTTCATACATAATTTCAAATCTGTAATTTAAAATGACTTTTAAAAAAAAAATTTAACCGACTTCAAACTTTTACTAAAAAGCGATAAATAACGTAACTAATTTATCTACTTAATACATATTAAATATCTCAAACTATTTAAATATTTACAACTTAATACCTAATACTTTAACAAAGTCATCTTTAACTATTTAAATATTTATAATTATCACTTATTTTTTGGAGTCGGTGCCAGCCAAACAAATAAATGTAATTAAGAAAACTGACCCACACTAAATAGTAAAACCAAGAATAGGAAATTGCATTACCGCTGCCTACTACACCGTATTGTATTTTGCCGTGTGTGTGGCTTTGCCAGTCGCGCGCGTCCATCAACACTACGTTACCTAGGCTGGCACCGACTCCAAAAAATAAGTGATAATTATAAATATTTAAATAGTTAAAGATGACTTTGTTAAAGTATTAGGTATTAAGTTGTAAATATTTAAATAGTTTGAGATATTTAATATGTATTAAGTAGATAAATTAGTTACGTTATTTATCGCTTTTTAGTAAAAGTTTGAAGTCGGTTAAATTTTTTTTTAAAAAGTCAGTTTATTTCTCGATTTTTAGTTGTGTTAATGCGTTGTGGACTTAAATAGATGCTAGTTTATACAGGCTGATTTTTGGTCGTCAACGTTCCCGAAAACTACGTAATCTCCTCATCATCACTATCATTTTTCTCCTTGGAAGCATACCTGGGAAGTGTCTGGTTTCCAAAATATTAGGGTCCAAAGTTGAGTAAATAGACTGCATTTTTCTGCATGAATGTACATAGAGGCGCGTAGCAAGATTTTTCACGAGAAATAATTAATATCTGTCTATAAAAAAACTAACATAAACACTGGACACTATACATTTCGCCGATCAAGTACCTAATAAAAAAATTGTTTCAAAAAAATTTACATCGGATCTCAGCTTTTTTTTTGCATAAACTTACTTTATTTGATGTATAGAGTACGTACCCTTAGTTAAGGGTGGCAACGAAAAAACACCATGTATACCTAAGGTTTTCATCATTACCATCTAAGGAGTAGTATCTTCCCGTATAAGTATCACGTTAGCCCTACATATATAGTTTCCATCGACCAATTACAGTACTGTCCCCTAACTCCTAACCGTTAAGGAGTTCTGTAGCTTGACCATCAGCACAGCAGCATCAGATTTTGATTCAAGTATACCTCACAAGCAACAAGTTAGCCCTACATACTACTATATAGTTTCCATCGACCAATTGCAGTACTGTCTCCCAACTCCTAACCGTTAAGGAGTTCTGTAGCTTCATCGTCAGAACAGCAGCATCAGATGTTGATTCAAGTAACACGTTTGCCCTACATACTAATAAATAGTTTCCATCGACCAATTGCAGTACTATGGAGGTCTGTAGCTTCATCATCAGCACAGCAGCATCAGATGTTGATTCAAGTAACACGTTAGCCCTACATAGTACTAAATAGTTTCCATCGACCAATTGCTGTACTGTCTCCCAACTCCTAACCGTTTAGGAGTTCTGTAGCTTTATCATCAGCACAGCAGCATCAGATGTTGATTCGAGTAACAGGTCAGCCCTACACACTACTAAATAGTTTTCATCGACCTATTGCTGTACTGTCTCCCAACTCCTAACCGTTAAGGAGTTCTGTAGCTTCATCATCAGCACAGCAGCATCAGATGTTGATTCAAGTAACACGTTAGCCCTACATACTACTAAATAGTTTCCATTGACCAATTGCAGTACTGTATCCAAACTCCTAACCGTTAAGGAGTTCTGTAGCTTTATCATCAGCACAGCAGCATTAGATGTTGACACCCTGAAGCATATACCTGAGTAAGACATGATTACGTAACAAAAGCACCGTGCGTGCATACAATTTTCGGTGGTTACCCTTGATTTCTCCTGGATCCCATCATCAGATCCTGACCTGGTGAAAATGGGACCACCTCAGAAGTGAACTCTATCCAACAAAAAAAAAAAATTGAAATCCGTCTATAATTGACGGAAATATCGGTGAACATACATAAAAAAAAATTATACATACAGACGAATTGAAAACCTCCTCCTTTTTTTGAAGTCGGTTAAAAATAGAGATTTTTCATGATCTTCAGTATTGAAATTGGCCGTAAAAGAATATACTGGGTTGCCTATCAAAATATGGACGCTCCGTTCCGTTGGATGATTGTGCTATGTAGTTACTATGTGTTTGGCCACATTGAAATCAGGCATAGGATTTGTTTATTACATGAAACCAATGACTTTTTATTGTCTTTAGAGTAGCCTTCTCGAACACGGCTTTTGATCTTTAAATACATGAGCTTTGTCCGATTTTAATTAGTATGCGCCAAAGGTATGCGCCGAGCTCTTCATGACCATAGACGTGCTTATGTTTGAATTTCAAAGAAGTTAAATAAATAAAATATGCCTCCGTGTGTCATACGAGATGTAAAAAATATTTTAAAATGTGTTATGAAAGCTTAGGGAATCACATTTTACCGGTAACTTATGTTTATTTATTATTTAAAATCATAATTCGAGTCCGACATATTAGCTATCATAATTTATGAGATTGACGCGGCTACCACGTCCATGTGACAAGCGTGCTGTGCACTTCAGCGTGGTTGCTTATTTATATTGTAAAGTATTGCTATCTCTATTTCTTTTTACCTACCTAGTTTCATGTCAAAAGCAATTTACTAATTTTGAAAACACCTTATATACAGGATGTTTTAACGAAGGGTACGTACTCTCTAAAACAAAACAAAAATGCTGGGAAACGATATAAACGCAGCTAAACGGCAAAGATATACGTATATATTATTAGGAGCAAACAGTAGAGGCGCCATAATTGGGTCTCGCTCCATTCTAAAATTTACTTCTGGCCGGCGCTACATGCATGGAAGGAGATGCAGTTGATGTATTCTAGTGAAGTCCCGCATCAGTGCAAGTAGGTGGGTGTATATTCAGTGCTTATATGCAATAAAGGAAAATATAATGTGTTTAAGAAAATAAACAGTAGAATAGAAAAAAAAGGTATATATGGCTTTTAATATTCACATTTCATATAAAAATATAGGCAAATTTTGTACTTAAAAATATTGTACATAATAATGTAATGACTTAATTTTAATGGTAACTTATTTGTTTTAAATCTAATTTGTATAAAAAGAGAGTAAGTAGAGAGCAAAATAATTCGTTCTTAACTTAACGTCGAGGCTTTTTACATGCACATGGAGGTGAAATGCTTTCCGCTGTCTGTCTGTCTGTATGTATGCTTAGATCTTTAAAACTACACAACAGATTTTGATGCTGGCTTTTTTTATAGATAGAGTGATTCAAGAGGAAGATTTATATGCATAAAAAGCGAACCGTTCCGACTTTGTACGAGTGCAATGCTGATGATACGAAATTCCCTTTTACGCATCGTGGGCTTTAATTACCTTTAAGATTTGTGATTATTCATATTTACATTTACATCTTTGCTATACAACAATTTTAGGCGCTACGTACCACTTTTTATCGAGATTCTAATAGGTACTTGTGCGTTCTTTGTCATGCCAAATAAAATTTCGGTCGTTGTATCGAAACTTAAGGATTGATATCGCTAAATTGACGATAGCGATAAACGTTATTCGTCTGTCGATCACCATTAAAACCTGGCAAGTTAAGGTCAAGTTAACTGTGAGTTCCCAGGTTCAATTAACGATTAATTCTATTACTTTTAAGGATAATATTCCTGTGCATTCTTAATAACTTTTATCCCGGTATACATTTAGTTTTAAAATTTTAAAACGTGAATATTTTACAGTGAGGTCAGGAATTTTGCAGAACAATTTTTTAACCCAGGATAATAGTCTTGTCTCGATACAGTGACCAAAATTTCAATACTTTTCTACAGATCTACATAGGATTCTTATAATGTATTATTTATCTACTTCTTTCCCGCTATAAAGTTTCCTTGATCGTCTTTGTATAGATCCTCGTTAATTCCGTAGAAAGATGGCGCTGTTGGACAGTCAACCTGGAAAGTGAAAAAAAAGCTACAATCCGCCATTTTGTGGCGGCCATCTTTGATTTTCAATAATACATACACCTAGATACGGCTTCTTTTAACATACATATAATCACGCCTTTATCCCTTACAGGGCAGGCAGAGCACCAAGGGCCGATAGAACCATATGGTGCCACTTCTGACCAATTTTGAGGGTATAATAGTTGAGATGTACAAGTTCGGTTAGTAGTGACAGGTGGTCAGCCCGTCGTCGCCTACAAAACACCGAGACCCTCTTGTCCCTGTACTAACTTGTACAGGGAAGATAAGCAGCTGCAGTATTATACTTTTTTTTTTCACTCCCAGAGAGAGCAGCACAGAAGATAGCTTCTTTTTATCCCGGAAAAATATAATTTTCTTTGAGTATTTCGAGATGTTTTTACTTCTTCAATTCGTAGTACCTACGAGTGAAACAGACTAATATCTAACTAACTAAATAACTAAGATCCCTAAGGTCTTGTGTCGTGGGTACTAAGTAACGGTATATAAATACATAGATAAGTATAGAAACATCCATGACTCGGAAACAAACATCAATATTCATCATATCAATGTTTGCACCTACCGGGATTCGAACCCGGGACACCAATGGGCCGTCAATATTTATTGGATGGATGCTTGCTACACTTTCACGGAAAAATGGCTGGAGCGATTTTAATAAAATTTGGTATGGAGTTAGCTGACACCCTGGATTAACACATAGGCTACTTTTTATCCCGGGAAAATATTTTTATCCCGGATAATTTCGACATTTTGTTTTTTCTGCAGTCCACGCGGACGAAGTCGCGGGCGTCCACTATAAGTCAATATTTTGTTTGTCTACGTCTACGTCTATATTATGTCTACCTACCTATGTTGTAGATACCTAACTGTAATTGATTTAAATTAAATTTTTACCTTAAAAAACCAATCACAAACTCGGGATTGCTGGTTAAACACAGTCCCTGGTGCACAGATGAAGGAATACAGCTTGTTGCCTCCTATCCCGGGGACACACCAATGCCAGACCTGGAAATTAAAAAAAAAACTTTATGATTCAAATTCATCATCATTATCATAAATTCAGAATACATTTTACTAAAGACGATGGCTGTGTGGGCTTAGTTCCCCTTGCCTTTTCATCGGGATAAACTAAAAAGTGTTGGCAACATCGAGCGCGCGCCATTTCTCGACGACCCAACCTCCAGTTGGGCAGAGGGCGCCACTTTTAAAAAAGAAAAGAACTAGGGCAAAATGGCGGCGGCGTGAGGAACTTTTGGAACGGCTCCCGACGCGGAAACACCTAGCTGTCATTTAAATTAATTATTATTATTTACCTATTAAAATCATTATTCATACTTAATCACTTTAATTGTAAATTACAATACAAATATATGCATACCTGACATGACGTCTCCGTATCAGCGTAATACCCTGGAATCTTGTCATCGCAAGTGAATGAGAGTCCAGGGGGCACCTCCTGGTATGCTGGATAGTCTTCCCCGGCGACGTAACCATCTAACGACTGGGAGAAACGGTTTATTTAATATCACAATCTTTTATTTATAGGTAGTTTCACCTGTCCCGTTGTCTGCTGTAATCAAATCTTGCAGGTTAAATTTGATCCACTTCCCGGTTTCCGATTGAGCCGAAATTTTGCATGCACGTGTAAATCGGATGACAATGCAATATTATTATGACTTAGAGCTGATCTGATGATGGAAATGGAAGATGGCCTTAGGAACTCCGTAATTAAACGACGCCACCCCATCGAGTTTGGGCTCGTTTGATTCGATCAGTTGATTTTATTAACTAATGGTAATGATAAATGCTTGTTTTAAAAGAGGTATTTTTAAAGTAAAGCTTTTACCATACATACAGGGTGATTTTTGGTCGTCAACGTTCCCGAAAACTACGGAATCTCCTCATCATCACGATCATTTTTCTCCATGGAAGCATACCTGGGAAGTGTCTGGTTTCCAAAATATTAGGGTCCAAAGTTGAGTTATTTACTGCGTTTTTCTGCATAAATGCACATAGACGCGCGTAGCAGGATTTTTTCACGAAAAATAATTAATATCTGTCCATAAAAAAACTAACATAAACACTAGACACTATAAATTTCGCACGATCAAGAAATTAAAAATTAAAAAAAAAAAAAAACCCAGCATTTTTTTTGGCATAAACTTACTTTATTTCATGTATAGAATACGTACCCTTCGTTAAAGGTGGCCACAAAAAAACACTCTGTATACATAAACGGGGTAGCCAGAACTGAGGCATTATAAACGACATCCTACAGCCACGTTTAAGATAGCGGGGACAGATGTTAATGATCGACCAGTGACAAGATGATAGCTTATCCCACCAAAAACATAAATGTAAAAAAGGAGAGCCAAGTTCAATACAAAAATTATGCTTGGCTGTGGATGGGCGTCGCCGCAAAAAGAATGGAGATCTAAACGAGTGCCAAGTTCTATGCAAAATCCAAATATGTATTTATAGGAACAAAATAACATTACAAACAAAATCGCTTTATTGGATATGTAATAACAATTGCTGTTATTTAAAAAAAAAGTGAGATCTTAAAGTAGGTTAGATTTGATTTGAAGAATGAATAAGATAATTTATACATACGAGTACCCTATGCCGGCAGGTAAGATGTTTAACTCTATTAAATAAAAAAAAATCATCATTCATCATCATTTACAGCCCTGAGAAGTCCACTGTTGGACATAGGCCTACCCCAACAACCTTCACTCCGACCGGTCGGAAGCAGCCTGCATCCTACCGACGCCCGCTAGTAAAAATACTTACCTTTATCAAGAAGCAATTTGTTTTTAAACGTCATTCCGTTATCTATGCACGAGAATTTCGTCTAAATCTGTTAAGACGTCCTATTGTTAAGGCAACATGACCTATGTGCGACCAGCCCTCCTAGTATGACCAGGCATCGTAGATATCGTATCGCCTCTATACAAAATTCAACATGGTGGCTATATTTATCATATTTTGACAGGCTAAATGTCGATAAATCGGTTTATCATATCGAGTTTCGCAGGACATGCTACTAGAGCAGAGGCACCTTTTAACTATTGTTTATCACCTATCTATACAATATTCTCAATAAAATTATCAGCATCTCATAAAAAACTAATACGATTATGATTGCATGACTTTGACATGTCATTAAAACTATGTTAATGATTTAATTAACGCCATTAACTTCATTAATCCATAATTAACAGGACTTAATGTTAATAAGTGGGAAAATCCTTTAATAATTCATTAATTAAATACACAAAAGTGTAATTTTATTGTGAATAATTTTTCATAGATAATCTTGCTATAAGCCGCGTGGTGCCGGCAGAATAGAGTTTGCGATTACGAGGCGATTAAGGGTTTCCGGGAGGTGGGCAGCAGCGCGTCCCGTATTGACAACATAGTCCGAAAATCACACTGCGGTCACCAACCCGATTGCCCAGCGTGGTGACTGTGGACAAATCCCCCTGTGGCAGTAGCCTTGTGGCGTGCCCTGGGGGAGGCCTACGTCCAGCTGTGGACTGCAATAGGCTGTAGAAGAATCTTGCTATTGTCTGACATACAAGGGTGTGTTTCCAAAATGTGGAAGTCAAAACTGCAGAATCACGAAGGGGATTTCCTTTCAGTCATGTTTTGCATAAATTACCTTTTATAAATGAAATTGTATTAGGCGTTACAATTCGGAAGTTCAAACATTCACTATGGGTGCGCCCACCACCGGGCCCTACACCCTCCACTGACCCTCGGATCTGATAACTCATAATTGCGACAACAGGCACTTGCACTAACTACAATCGTGAGAAACCAGACCCGAGCACCTAGCATGCAAGACGATACATTGCACCATTCCGAAATCAAAAACTAGATAAATAATCTACATATGTTTCGCCCAACCGTGGCATCCTCAGGATTATAGAAATTAGTAAATTAGTAAACCACTAATTACTATGAACCTCTAAAACCCAACACATTACTTACACAGAATTAACTCTGTGTTTGTGTGTGTGTGTATGTTAATTCTGTGTAATTGTATTAGTGGTTTACTAATTTACTAATTTCTATAATCCTGAGGATGCCACGGTTGTTGGCCATATGTAGATTATTTATCTAGTTTTTGATTTCGGAATGGTGCAATGTATCGTCTTGCATGCTAGGTGCTCGGGTCTGGTTTCTCATGGCGATTGTAGTTAGTGCAAGTGCCTGTTGTCGCAATTATGAGTTACAGATCCGAGGGCAGTGGAGGGTGTAGGGCCCGGTGGTGGGCGCACCCATAGTGAATAAATTACCTTGTAAAGGGTCAGTGACAAGTTCATCATCGCCTGAGAGAACGCCCCTGAGTTCCTTAGTCGACTCTTACGACATGCACGGAAGGAGATGCAGCCGATGTACATGAACATCAGGGTGTGTAATGGGGGGTCACTTAAGAAAGAATTAGAATACAAAAGCTAAAATTAACAAAAAAATTATTGCAACCGCCTCATAACAAAATTTACTTAATTAGCTATAATTTGAGATCAGTAATCATCACTTTGATAATCATCTTTGGGAAATATAAAAGTATTTCAGATTTGACTCCCATTGCACTAAGTTACGGGTAATTGAGGTCACCTTGTGGGCAATGAGGATCATACAAAAATCTAACACAAATCGCGTCACGTCTGATACAGGGGTATCGTTTGATTCCTGGAGAATCTTGCTCTTTACTCTTTCGGTCCCCTTCTTCGGCACGCGCGTAATCTTGCTACACGCGTCAATGTGCATTTATGCAGAAAACGCAGCTATTTACTCAACTTTGGACCCTAATATTTTGGAAACCAGACACTTCCCAGGTATGCTTCCATGGAGAAAAATGATCATGATGATGAGGAGATTCCGTAAATTTGGGGAACGTTGACGACCAAAAATCACCCCGTATATTTTTCCTTTCCCCTATCTTTTTCTTTGGGTGGCGGTCACTAGCGGGCAATGGGGATCACCCGATTCTCATTACCCACAAGTATTTTATGAAGAAAAAATAATAAAACACAAAATATACATTAGAAAAACTCCGGATTTAAGTAGGAAATCATTACACCAAATGTACAAGTAAGGGCGTAAAATAGTAACATACAAGTAGACCAATAACTATAAAAGTTACTGTATATTTTGCATCCGTAAAAATTTACATCGGCGAGCCGCAAAAACAAAACACACCTCTCATTCTCTATGCTGTCGCCATACCCACGCGGCACGCTCGCAGCGACAGCGAGGGGAACAGAGCGGGCAGGGAGGATCCTTAACGCATTTCTATTAGTGTTACTTTTGGAGATGTGTGGGTGACCACTATTACCCACTGACTCCCATTACCCGATCTTCCCCTAAACTTCGACCACTCAGTTTCAAATTTTTCGTACATACCTATACATGATAGTCATACGGTTTCCGAAATAGGGTAGCAAAAACTGCAAAATATTTCGAGATTATTCCTGCCTCAAATTGTAAAATGTCAAATTATAATATACTCACCGCTAGAGACCTGTCAATAATGACAAGCAAAACAGCAACAACGCTCACGGAGCCCACGTGAAGGAGCGGGCAGGGAGGATCCTTAACGCATTTCTATTAGTGTTACTTTTGGAGATGTGTGGGTGACCACTATTACCCACTGATTCCCATTACCCGATCTTCCCCTAAACTTCGACCACTCAGTTTCAAATTTTTCGTACATACCTATACATGATAGTCATACGGTTTCCGAAATAGGGTAGCAAAAACTGCAAAATATTTCGAGATTTTTCCTGCCTCAATTTGTAAAATGTCAAATTATAATATACTCACCGCTAGAGACCTGTCAATAATGACAAGCAAAACAGCAACAACGCTCACGGAGCCCACGTGAAGCCCGCACAGCCTTGTCATGGTCATTATGTGGCTGCCTGGTGAATCCTAATCACGATTTGATGAAATCTGAAAATAAATATATTGTTTTTTGAAAATAAACTAAGTTTGTATCACCTACATTAACCTAGACGTGATATAACGAATGTCGATGTTTGTTTCTGAGTCATGGATGATTAGACAATACAATACAATACAATAACCTTTATTTGCTCAAAATATGGGTATTACATTGAAGATAATTATGCAAAAATTGATCCAACATGTTTTGCGAAAAGTCTGGCATGCAAATCTTTAAACCTATAAAAGTGAACTAGCACAAAAGAAAAGCACAAATAATAGATACTTATTTATGTATAGGTATATATATAAGTACCGTAGTACCCACGACACAAGACCTTAGGGATCTTAGTGTGGGACTAGGTTAATGAGTTGTAATATTTATTTATTTCTAGTGGACTACAGAAAAAACAAAATGTCAAAATTATCCGCGACAAAAAGTAGCCTTTGCGTTAGTGGGACCTGTCACAATATACATATTTCTGAAAACTACATCGAAATTGGTCCAGCCGTCTCTGAGATTAGCGTGCACAAACGCACAGACAAAAATTCCAAAAATCATTCTTTTGGGTACTATTGCGTTGATAAAGGTCTCCTCTCTAAAGAATAATATTTTTTCTCATATATCTTCCATGTAAAGACAGCGATCCGTTACATTTTTATTATATGTATAGATAGAAGAAGATAGAAGAAGATTGAGTACTATTACATTTACAACAACACTATCTTTTCCAGCCTACACAATTAAGATTTCAAGTGGGATAGAAAGAAATGCAGTATCTTATTCGAGCACCCTCAAGGGTGTCACTAAGAATACCAACTCAAACCTCTGCTCATGACAGACAAACATTCACTTGTCCTGCTCATGATCACTGACAATTACTGTAGTTATGTATCTTTTTGTAAACTAACCACATTGTTCTATTGAACGCAATAATTATACTAACGCAAGATTATTTTTTTTAATTCGCGTGAACTATACGTTACATTGCTGAAATTCTTTGAATGACTTCTTTGTTGATTTAAATTCAATATGTAGCGACTGCTCACAAGGTTCCTATAATA
Source organism: Carposina sasakii (assembly GCA_014607495.2). Taxonomy (NCBI): domain Eukaryota; kingdom Metazoa; phylum Arthropoda; class Insecta; order Lepidoptera; family Carposinidae; genus Carposina; species Carposina sasakii. Next base: position 6,485,721 of record CP053176.1, on the reverse strand, counting down.
TGTACCCTCTAAAAATCGTCTGTCTTTAGGCAGTCGACATAAATGTCTTGATATAGTAACTGAATCAACTGAATGCGCAGTAGCTCCAGCATTGTACTGTCATCTTGTTTATAAAGTACATGTCATTATACAGGCTGTTTTTTTGTGGCCACCTTTAACGAAGGGTACGTATTCTATATGTCGTGGCCATATTGTTAAATTGATCATTTCATGAAATGGTCGAGCATTTCATGAAGTGGTCGCATTTCATGAAGTGGCCAATTCAATTTGACCAGATCGTTAAATCGTCTACATTTCACGATTTTGTCATCCACGTTTGGCCAAATCGTATTAACAGGGTGTCCATAAAATCCGAATGTGGTAAGAGCTTATATAAATAATATATACCGTACACCATATATAAGTATACCATAAGGTATGATGGTATGATTTTTTTGCTATTATTTATGTGATATTTTCACAATATAATATTTAAAAACATAAAAGACTTTACAAAAGCGATTCGCATCTGGCACATCGCCGGACGCTGCCTGGGCACGCTCGCTCCGCTCGCTCGGCTCGTGCGTCATTTGTCATAGTCTAACCTAACCTAACCTAACCTATCGTAATCTAAGGTTTTTGTTTAACAATATTATTATAAACCACCATTAAGTCTAATATACATTATACAATATAACACACTATCCGTGAACTTCTTCTGCATAGTCACCCTACTCTCTTTAATTTGTTTTATAACCTAAAAAGAAAAATCCGCCATCTTCACACATAAATAAAACGCGCGCAGCGCCTCTACCGGTGATTCATTGTAACTATTTTACGATATGATCAATAATCTTGACCACTTCATGAAATGATCGGGCGTTTAGTTGCCCATATCGAGAAACGATTTTTAATCATCGATCTGCCCAAACCATATCATGATGTGGCCAATAGACAGTTGAACTTTTCATGAAATGCGACCATTTCATGAAATGCTCGACCATTTCATGAAATGATCAATTCTACGATATGGCCACGACATATACATGAAATAAAGTAAGTTTATGCCAAAAAAAATGGTGGGAATTTTTTTTTTTTTTTTGAAAAAAATTTTTAAATTCCTTGATCGTGCGAAATTTATAGTGTCTAGTGTTTATGTTAGTTTTTTTATACACAGATATTAATTATTTTTCGTGAAAAAATCCTGCTACGCGCGTCTATGACAACGTGCATTGAACAGGCAAACCAAAACTAAACCATAACCAAGAACGCGTTGAAAGAAATTTTGCGCGATTGCCTTCCAGGCCCGCGTCTATAAACCAGTCAAATAATTCTACCTTGCCTCGTTTACTCAATTTCGGGTGCTTTGATTACAATATTGACTGGGAAAACAGTCCAAACAAACGAGTTTCCTAATACTGTAGATTTGGAAACCAGACTAGGTATATTTTGTCATGTAAAGGAGGAATAAAATAGTCTTGTTATTTTGGACTTCCCAGGTATGCTACACTTCAGACAGATGCTGAACAAGTGTTTGTGAATCAGTTATTTCAACTTATATGAAAGCAACTTTTTTTGAAAATCATCTATTTATTATAATTAAGTTTTTAAGCCTATATCTAAAGATTGATGAGGAGTTGATTCCGTAAATTTTCAGAGATTTTCACCTCAGATTCGTAGTCAGCATATCAAAACGTTGACGTTCTCAAAATGGAAAATCACCCTGATATACAGTTCATATTTGTAAATTATTTATTTTCCAAATATTCTAGCTTAAAGGCTAAAAATATATTTCGTCGGTTAAATTTGCAAAGTCAAGGAAAATTTCGATAAATCGACTCTCGGTAATATTCCCATTTGGATTCGTTGCGGTAGCTAGATTGTTGTACTTGTGCTTGAAAAGCGGCGGTAGGCTCACCCCTTACCACGTGGGAACTAACTAACTGGTCAAAAGTGGGTGTGTAAATTGCAGACTTCTGCCCTTTGGGGGTTAATATGGCGTATGGCAATTATATTACGTATAAGTTTGCATATCTCTTCTTAGCGTCCGTTTCTCAGAATAGATTAGCCAACTGCGCAGGGGATATTATAGTGCACAAAGTGTGTGCGCAAATACAGTTGCACCCTCTATATCGTCACTCTCATAGTCCGATGGGACGAAAAGCCGACACGACCGGAGAGAGATCAGGCGCAGAACCGACGGCAAGGCACGAGCTTAGTGAAATTAAATTTCAGTGGTAGAGTCCGTTTTATTTTCAAATTCAAATTCAAAATCATTTATTCGACATGAAAGCATTAACAACATGTTTGTCGATTGTCTAATTATATGTTACTTTCTATGTTCGCACCCCAAAAATGAAACCGCTACCAAACAAAAAAGGAGGTAGAATTTAAACAACCCAAAAATAAATAATTACGTCACCGTAAAGCTAAATTTGCTTTGGCAACGGTCACCACCCCAAGGTGCGATTTGTTACGGCTTCTGTCCAAGGCATAAGTTAGCGAAAATTCGGGGCTTAATAGCCACCAACGTAGAAAATCCAGGAGAGCTGCTACAACAGTTCTCACTTTATGTGCAAAACCAACGGATTAGGTCTGACACACCGCATGATTCTACTAGTTTTACATTGTTAAAATTCACTATCTCAGTGAAGTTTCTCACTGCTTGTAAGAAGAAATAGCAAAAAAAACTACCCAGCGACACAGTCAAAACTAAGTAGTAGCGCATATTAACAAAAGAATCTATACCCGTATTGAATTAGATATTAGACGTCAAATCATAGTAGCATTATAGAATAACTCCTACGCCTGATTTCGAAACTAACATTTTTGTATGTTGTGACACAGAAAATGTGGTCATACACATAATAACTGAAGCGCCATCATCGAACGGAACTATACGGTGACACGCACTCTACGAGGGCAATCGTGCAAAAGTTTGTCGTATTTCCCAAAGCACAACCAAAAACGTAATGTTATGCACATTTCGTATCGCGTTTTGACAACGTTTAAAGACGTTAAAAATATCTGAAACGCTGTCAAATGAACAGGCAAACCAAAACTAAACCATTGCCAAAAACGTTCCGTTGAAAGGTTATAAACATTGTCTTTTTGCGCGATTGCCTTCCAGGCCTGCAATGTCTATAAACCTTAAGTGTCAAATAATTGCTATAACCTTGCCTCGTTTACCTCCAATTTCGGGTGCGTGTGCGCAATATCACAGAGATTACAATATTGACTCATCACGCTGGGAAAACAGTGCAAACAAACGAGTTTCCTAACGTGAGAACTGTAGATAGCATCGAACTGCATCGAACTATGCTCAGCAAACTTGCGGCATTGTCGAATTGACTAGGTATATTTTGTCATGTAAAGAAGGAATAAAATAGTCTTGTTATTTTACGTGCTTTCCGAGGCACGAGCTAAGTGACAATTTTGCAACATTGAAATCTGTACACGAAATAAATTCATTGGTACAGGCCCGTGACTGGGATCGAACTTCCCGAATCCCGAACGCCTCCCGCTTGGAAGGTGCACGTCTTAACCACTGGGCTATCACAAAATTGTTAAAATACAAACATAGATTATACACGACTATGTATTCCTATTCCTTAGCTGGGTGGTAGAGTAGAGTTTGTACCACCCGCCTGCCTACCAGCGGGTATCGTACGAGGCGATTAAGGGTTTCCGGGAGGCAGGCAGCAGCGCCTCCCGTACTGACAACATAGTCTGAAAATCACACTGCGGTCACCAACCCGCCTGCCCAGCGTGGTGACTATGGGCAAAACTCCCCTGTGTCAGTAGCCTTGTAGCATGCCCTGGGGGAGGCCTACGTCCAGCAGTGGACTGCAGTAGGCTGAAGAAGAAGAAGATGTATTAATAAAATCGGGTAGAAAGTAAGTAGGTACTAAACATTCAGTAAAACGGTAAAAGATCAGTGACAAGAATTGCTAGTTGAGTTCAGTCGACTCTTACGACATGCACGGAAGGAGATGCAGCTGATGTGTTCTAGTGAAGCCTTGCAACAGCATAGTATATAGTCAAAATATGTGGCCTAGTAAATTATAACCTGGAATTAATACATTATTACATCGTATTAATTGTAGAACGGATGGACGGTGGAGTAAGCGGCTTCGCGTGAGACCGCTTCTCGGCAAGCGTAGCGTCGGACGCCTTCCGGCTAGATAGAGCCTACGTCTGCAATAGGCTGACGACGACCACGCTATTGTATTAATTGGTCCAGCGTAATCACCAGAGATGTGTTAAGCTTCATTTCTTCGGATGCCACCAATCATATTCATTGCATTTAAACATGCACACACACACACACAAACACTTAATAATATTTTAGATTTAAATATTTTTACATTGTTCCTCATCACTGTACATACCTATAGATGTATAATTTAATAAATTTTATTTTGCTCATAAAGGAGGTCTACTTTAAATCTTTCTAGTATTAAGCCTAGTTTAGCAGCAGATACTCTAAATAAAAAATGTTGCATTAATCTCTAGCCATTAATTTTATTTTAAAAGGTCTTTATTTTCCACATAATAAACACACAATACAAATCCAGTGTAAGTTTAGTCCTAGACAGTATTTTAAGCTTATAATTACCACGTTTACAAGCGTTAACATGACGCTTTAACAAACTTAATGAGCTAGCTATATAGAATTACTTAAAAACATACTATTTTTAACGAACATTACAATCACTGTATCCTACGTTTAGTCATGTAATCCTAAATCTCTAGCCATTAAGGGAGGATATTTTTAAGTTAGACTAAAATAATTAATTATTGTATATTCCCTACTCAAATATGTAGGTACTATATGAAACTTCTTGAAGAAATAAATAATAATAATTATTATTATTATTTATTCAGTCATCATTATCATGACGTCAGAGAATTTGATTGATGCATATCAACCACTAGTGGACGCCCGCGACTCCGTCCGCGTGGACTACAGAAAAAAAAATGTCGAAATTATCCGGGATAAAAACATTTTCCCGGGATAAAAAGTAGCCTATATGTTAAGTAGCAGCAGATAGCCGTTCCTGAGATTAGCGTGCACAAACGCACAGACAAATTTCGGGAAATCAATTCTTAGTGCTTCCCCGCATCTCCGATTTTAGCTTCACATGTACAGCGGTTTTTGTAGAATTCCCGTTAGTCCCCTTCCCGTGGGAATTTCGGGAAATTCGTTCTTAGCGCTCCCTCGCAGTTATGAACTACAGGTCTAATTTCGAATTTATGTATCGCGCTTGTCGTAAAAAAATGAATTCCCGTTTGTCCCCTTCCCGTGGGAGTTTCGAGAAATCCGTTCCTAGTGCTTCCTCGGGGTCCCAAATAAACAAATATGCCCAACTTAAGATTCATATGTGTAACCGTTTTCATAAAAAATAATTATTCCCGTTGGCCCCCTTCCCGTGGGAATTTCGGGAAATTCGTCCTTAGTGCTTACTTGCAGTCCCTAATGAACATCTATGCCCAATTTCAGCTTAATAAATAAAAAATGAATTATTATTAGTCCTCCCTTGCTCTCCCCAATGAACATATTGCCCGATTTCAGTCATGTTAGTGGTTTTCATGACGTCAGTGACTTTGATTGATGCATATCAACCATAGACCCGTAGCATAAACACGCAGCCCTCCTTTAAATATATTAATCACACCTCCTTTCTATGTTTGCTTCATGTACCATTGATAATGACTTTTCTTGCTCAGGCATTAATTATGTTTGTGTCTGTCGGTCTGTGTGTCATTTGGTTAGGTTTAGTTCATTAGAATTCTATTGCTGCATATACAGAATATAATAAAGGGGGTAAAGTTAAGAAAATCCATGTAAATAGCCCACTGTAAGGAACCTTTCCACAAAATTTGAGACTCAAAAACAGAAGATGTTCATTTATCCAGATGGTGTGGAAAATTACCAGACATTTCACGAATGTCCGTTCATATAATGTATACGTTGATCAAAGTGTGCAAATTATACCGCTGAGCCTGTGGTAAAGGGGTGAGCCTACTGCCGCATTTCGTGCATGGTTTGCATTTCTCTTTTGGAATAAAATACAGGGTGTTTTTTCGTTGCCACCCTTAACGAAGGGTACGCACTCTATACATCAAATGAAGTAAGTTTATGTCAATAAAAATGCTTGAAAACGATGTTTTTTTACTTTTGATTTTCTTGATCGGGCGAAATTTATAGGGTCCAGTGTTTATGCTAGTTTTATCATAGACAGATATTAATTATTTCTCGTGAAACAATCTTGCTACGCGCGTCTATGTGCATTTATGCAGAAAAACGCAGTCTGTTTACTCAACTTTGGACCCTAATATTTCGGAAACCAGACACTTCCCAGGTATGCTTCAATGGAGAAAAATGATCGTGATGATGAGGAGATTCCGTAGTTTTCGGGAACGTTGACGAACAAAAATCACCCTGTATGTAGTCCCAGTAGCTGTCCCCCGCAAACGTTTTTTTTTGTCATATTTTTATAAACTATTTTTTTCAACATTCTTTCCCATAAAGTGGTATGATCGCACCGATTTTAGATACGTAATAAAACTTTTTACCCACATCTACATTGATGACGTTTACAACTATGTTAGGTTAAGGCCACACTACGGTTTTTTCCGCAAGCGGTTAACCGCGTAACCGCAAAACCGCTCGAGACGCACACACTACGGTTAATAATCGCAATTATAAGTTCTATGGATCCCAAATTTTGCGTGGTTTTTACCCGCTAGCCATGCAACAAAACGCGGTTATCGAATCAATCGCGGGAAAAAACCGTCAGTGTACGGCCCCGCTTACCCAAATTGGTTCATCCTTACATTCACAAAGTCACCGGTGCAGTTAAACCAACCGTCCAGCGGTTTTGCCGTAGACTCCACGGCCTCAGCTACTTACTTACTGGACCAGCAAATGACCTAAGAAAAGAAGCATAGCCATCCACCAAGCTTTTTTTCACTCGAATACCTACATAAATTCAATCGTATTCACTTCATTACCTCCTGCTTAAATAAACAGCAGATGCAACACTTCCTTGCTTTAACTCGCATATCGGATGTAAAAGACAACTGTTCCAATAACAAATTCCCGTATATTTTCCAGGAACTAGATAAAGTTATATGACATAGTGTTACAGTTACATAGACACTAGCGCATTCACGGAGGACAGACTGAAACGTAACGCAATGGGAAAAACGTCGTATTGTTTACTATAGCGCCTCTTTATACAGCAAAAAGGTGTTATAAGAAAGAGTTAGTTAGTAAGGCGGCGGAAGAAACGCCACAGCACGTGATCATGGAATGCACAAGCGTGGCCGAACATCGGGCACTGATCCTCAGATCGCCAGCATCACTCTCGGAAACCAGCAAGCCTAGAAAGCTGCTGAGTTTTTGGGAAAGTCTGGTTTTGTGGAAGTAGACAGGTAAGGTAAGATACGTACAATGCCGTCACCTATAGAAGCTAAGTGCGAAAAATGCCCGGTAAAACTAAACTAAGAAAGAATTATTACACTTTGAGTACTCGTACTGAGGCTATAAGGTATTTACAATACAATACAATACAAAAAAATATTTATTCACTAAAACAACACACATCACATAATATAGTAAACATAATTGTGGTGTGTGATGTGCCAGCAAAATGGTCCCAGCTCAGCGTTGTGATGCAGACCTGAAACGCTGATGTTACGCTAGAACCAGATAGAGTGCATGAATTCTACTGAGGACACCACTACTTTCAATGTAAATATTTATACATACATACATATAATCACGCCTTTATCCCTTACGGGGTAGGCAAGAGCACCAAGGGCCGATATTTATTCAAGTTATTTTATCATTTTAAAATGAACAGTTTGAAACAAACACTTCAGGATAAACCTTGGAACAAACTAATGAGGGCTTCACTAGAATACATCAGCTGCATCTCTTTTTGTGCATTTACATCTAACCCTGCTATGCTAAACGCAGCTGTGGGATTTCTTTCCTGAACGTGCAGTTACCCCATTTTTTAAACTGTGGGGTAAACACGAACATTTTTACGCGGCGTAACGCAGCGACTCGCTAGCAAAACCTATGTGATTTGACAGTTTGACGCTAGCGTTACGGACTGTCGAGAGGTGTTTGTTTATGTATTTTGCTTCACATTAACTAAGGTAAAAAAAAAATAATGTTTCTAGTGTAATATAATTATGCCACCAAAAATTCCAAGCCCCTTTTAAAACCACACAAATATTTAACCAATGCTAAAAGTTAATCGAACGTAACTCAATGAAAATTAAATTAAACTGCCTGTCTATTAAGCTATAAAAACACACTAAATGCTACGGAAATGGCGATATACATGTATGTATAGCACGCACAAGAATTTAACTACCTACAGTACTTAGCTTTGTTACTATGTTACGTTAGTATATTTTACCGCGGGAAAATGCATGGGTGGGTAGCGCCAAGGAGAGTCTTTAAGTGTCAATTTTATAAGCTAGTGTAAGTAAGTGTCGATAAATGAAATTGTATTAGGCGTTACAATTCGGGAGTTCAAACATTCACAAAGTGAAAGCTTTTATTTATAAAATTATCAATAAAGAAAATGGAAAAAATCCACCCCAGTGGGAATCGTACCTTTTTCTTTAAAAAAAAGAAGCTTTTATTTAGTTTCACCTGTCCCGTTGTCTGTAACCAAATCTTGCAAGTTAAATTTGATCCACTTCCCGGTTTCCGATTGAGGCCGAAATTTTGCATGCATGTATAAATCGGATGACAATGCAATAATATTATGACATAGAGCTGATCTGATGATGGAGCTGGAAGGTGGCCATAGGAACTTCGTATTAAACGACGCAACCCTATCGAGTTTGGGCTCGTTTGAATCGATCAGTTCATTTTATCTATACATATAATAAAAATGTAACGGATCGCTGTCTGTACATGGAAGATATATGAGAAAAAATATTATAGGAGACCTTTATCAACGCAATAGTACCCAAAATAATGTTTGGAATTTTTGTCTGTGCGTTTGTGCACGCTAATCTCAGAAATGGATGCAGTTTTCAGGAATATATTGTGACAGGTCCTACTTAACATATAGGCTACTTTTTATCCCGGCTAATTTCGACATTTTGTTTTTTCTGCAGTACGGAGTCGCAGGCGTCAACTAGTTAACAAATATAAAAGCTTATTTTTAAAAAAGGTTTTTTTAAATGTAGTTTTTACTTATACCACAGATATGATAATACTATAGTCTTACACACACGGCCGAGTTCCCGAGATGAGGTTGCCAGAACTGCAAGATCATAAATATAATACCATAGCCACGTTAGGTGTGGCGGGGACAGAAGATCAGTGGCCAGTGACCTCCTTAGTGGACTCTTACGACATGCACGGAAGGAGATGCAGCTGATGTGTTCTAGTGAAGCCCTGAATTAGCACAGGACAGCGAATTTGAAAGGGTATGAATATCAAAATGCTCTGAAAAAAAAACCAGTATGGAGACCGGTTCCCTAATTACGTAAAAGCAATAGCAAAGCCGAAGCGAAGCGATAACGAAAATTGTACAATATTCGCCTTGAAATGTCAAAGTCCCTTTGAAATTAATTTTACGTAATACGAATTTGACAAGCAATCAGCGATTTTTGTACAATTTTCGCTATCGCTTTGCTTTTGCTAGTTAGGTAATAAGCCTATCAATAAAGCCTATAAATAGCCTATCCACAAAATTTAAGATAAAGAAAATTATAAAACAATTTTATTCAGGAATATACAAAGAATCATGAAAATTAATCTTGTAGTCCTTTGGATACTCGAAATCATATTTCAAATCAATCCGTAGCATTTCGCATAACAAAGCTACCCCTTTACACCCTTATAAATAATTTATACAAGGTGATTAAATTTCCCGTTTCGTTCCCAGTCATTCAGTACAAAACATTTAATATGTGCAGGTACCCTATATATATATGAAGAAATCCAGGAAGCGTGTTTGTGACCACAGAACTAACACTGCAAGTTTTGTAATTATATCAGTGTGACCGTCTCATATTTATGTTTTGCGGTTAATAAATGAGAATTTAAACATGTGCCCAGTGAGAGAATAATCGTTTGAGGAGTTATATGGCTGTGCAGATGCGAGGTTTCATCAGTTCTCCTTCCGTGCATGTCGTAAGAGTCGACTAAGGAACTCAGGGGCGATCTCTTAGCATAGCTTATACCTTTCTGATGGAAAAGCCAAGCCTTCAACTTAAAATAATAATTGGACCTGGTCGGTGGCGCTACGTTTCGAGTTCCAGCAAGGAAAGCTATAGACAGTCCACTAGTTTTTGAGCACACGCGAACGAAAATATTCCTAACAGATTTCATAACAGTTTGTACTAGTACCTACCTAAGTGATAGTAAAATACTAACGTTTAACATAGTTACGCAAAAATAATGCAGCTTATAACAAATACTTGCTAAGTTCTAGCAAATTGTGCATTTCAAAAGTCGGCCATCTTATTGTATGGCAATCTTCCCGCCGCCATTTTGAAATTGCACCACCTAGCGGAGACTGGAAGAATTAACTTGATTGCCTCTGTGAAATATTTTAATTTGTTGTTAAATGCTTTTGTCATTTTAATTAAACTTAATATAAAATTAGATTATTTTAAAAAAATTAATGCAACTTTTAATTTTGCTTTACCTAAAGTAAAAGGATTGATAACTTAATTACCTAAGCGTTAACCTAGGTAGATATTTAATCTCACACTAAAATAAAAACCGACCAAGTGCGAGACGGGCTCGCGCCTCGAGGGTCTTAAAATTCTCTTCTCTCTTAAATAGAATCTTGAAATTTGGTACCAAGCAACGTTTTATAGTACAGATGATTTGCGAAAACCGTAAATTTTTAGTTACATCATACAGAATGATTTTTGGTCGTCAACGTTCCTGAAAACTACGGAATCTCCTCATCATCACGATCATTTTTCTCCATTGAAGCATACCTGGGAAGTGTCTGGTTTCCAAAATATGAGGATCCAATTTTGTGTAAACAGACTGCGTTTTTCTGCATAAATGCACATTGACGCGTGTAGCAAGATTTTTTCACGAGAAATAATCATTATCTAAAAAATACATCGTTTCCCAGCATTTTTTTTGGCATTAAGTTACTTTATTTGATGTATAGCGTACGTACCCTTGGTTAAGGGTGGCAACGAAAAAACATCCTGTGTAATCAAACAGATTTATATTTACTACTAATCATCTAAGCTACTAATCTTGTACCACCAATCTTCGATGCGCGAGTCCGACTCGAAATCACATGTTTATTTCTCAAGATTGTATGAAAATTCCTGAGTTATTTTTAAAATTCTCCATACTATCAGGAAAAATAAACATGTGATTTCGGATCTCAAATTTTGTGGATAGGTTCTCTACAGTGGGCTTTTCACATGGCTTTTCGCTTAACAAATTACATTTTTGTTACACCCTGTATATTAGAACTTAACCAATGTAAATAGTCCATCATTACGTGTTTCCGTGAAATTTTACGATGGTCAATGTGTGAAATGATTGCTTCACTTTTCAAATGATCTGACCTCATTGGTCTGACCTTTTGTAAAAATGCAACGAAAATTATAATAATCACTTGCAATTTTTGTATTTTATAACACATATAAGTATTGTACAGGATGGTAATGACATCATTGCAACAACTATAAAAGATGAGATGAGCTCTTGATTATATAATAATGCTAGTTATTTCTCAACTCTAAGACTCTCAACTTTAAGAAATTAGGATATTTTAGGTATTTTTATGTACCTATGTGATATTCCTTTTAAACTTGAAAGTAATCTATAGGTACAATACATGTTAATTGAGTACAGTCGACTGTCGTTAATTCGAATCTCGAGGGACTTTTAAAATAGTACGTATTGTCGAGGGTTGGAAATATTAAATGGTTCTAAATTTTCGAGAAAAGTAAATAGTTTGAATTATTGAATAATAAACAATTATGAGAAGTGCAACAGATGTAGGTACTCAGTTGGCAAATTCTGTAATCTTTCTCTCTATTTCTCTCTGCAACTTTGAATTGTCGCGTACGCAGAGATAATATTTTTGATCGATTTACCGAATGTATAAAAATGTATAGTTTTAGTTTGAAATATAAAAAGATTTCTAGGGAACTTTGAATTGCAGAGAGGTTTGAGAGTCGACTGTATATAACTTTTTGTCTCTATATCTCTCTGATTGTTCACGCATCACACAAAAAATACTCGATGGAATCGGACGCGGTTTTAACTGAATAAATAAATAGAGGTCTAACTTTTTTTATTCTAATTTTTTAAAAGGAGGTTTTTACCCAAGGGGCTATGTCAACCCCATTGTATCACCTTATTTTATAAAAAGGATAAACATTCTATTATTAACCTACTGATGCAGGACTGTGATTAGCTTGCATAACACAATAGCACAAGTAGAAATCGGCTCAGAGAGAATAGTTTGCATGATTCCTACATCGAACAAATTTATCTTAAACTCCCTCATCAATAATTCTCTCTCACTTTGGTTTTTGATACATTCAACCAACAAATGTTGCACATCCTCTATTTTAGCACATGTATCACAATTAGGTGTGCAAATGAGGTATGCAAATTTATTTGATGGAATGTGTCCAGAACGGAGCCTCATTATCAATTTTACATGGTTTCTACTTAATTTAACGTTATTGAACCAAGGAATACGAGGTGGTTGTGGTTGTATTGTCCTATACCATATAGGTCTAAGTTTGTGTATGCTGATGCGGGGCTTCACTAGAATACATCAGCTGCATCTCCTTCCGTGCGTCGACTAAGGAACTCAGGGCTCGTTCTCTCAGGCGACCTAGCAAACTGTCACCGATCTCTCACATCCGACCCTGCTGCACTAAACGTGGCTCTGTGAGATCTTTTTTTATTATCCTGCAGTTTTAGCCGCCGTACGTGTATGTATATATGTCGTGCCGCCATTTACATTTCCTCACACATATAGGCGATTGCGTGTTCAGTTTATCACTGTATCTTCCATGCTTACAGTCATAAATTAATGCCCTGCTTCAATAGTACGGAACGGTAGGAAGGAAGCGCACACGCATATGTAGAGTCCGTTTCATAGAATCCTATGCCTGATTTCGGAACTAACATTTTTTAACACAGAAAATGTGGTTATATACATAGTAACTAGCGCCATCATACATGAGGAACTATACGGCGACACATACAATAGGTTATGTTGAGAGACCACTTGTTTTTGTGTCGTTTGAATTCGAAAGGCAAGGGATACTATGTCTATACAGCCATTGTCTTTACTAGAACGGAAACGTGGGCAAAATCTTAAAAACGAGTGTAAAATTAGTTAAAATCAAAGAGAATTGCAAAAAGAACTTACATAAGCCTATGAAGAGATAGTATTTCAGGTACAAAAGACAGATTTGATTTGTTTTGTTAATCCCGAAGATAAGGCAAGGGAAACTAAGTCCATACAGCCATTGTCTTTAGTAAATCTGCCTCATTTATTTAAAGAAAGAACCCGACTGCGTAAAACGTTTGAGCCAGTGTCACTCTCGCAACTAAGACGAGTTAATGATGCCTCTTAAGCTCAAATGTGACAAGCTGTTTAGGCTCTTGAGCGTGCCAAAGAAATATAATGTAAAAACATATACAGGTTGATTTTTGGTCGTCAACGTTAGCGAAATCTCCTCATCATCACGATCATTTTTTTCCTTGGAAGCATACCTGGGAAGTGTCTGGTTCCCAAGACATTAGGGTCCAAATTTGAGTAAGTAGACTGCGTTTTTCTGTATAAATGCACATAGACGCGCGTAGCAAGATTTTTTCACGACAAATAATTAATATCTGTCTATGATAAAACTAGCATAAACACTGGACCCTATAAATTTCGCCCGATCAAGTAATTTAAAAAAAAAATTTTTAATTTTCATTGTTTTCCAGTATTTTTTTGGCATAAACTTACTTTACTTGATGTATAAGAGTGCGTACCCTTCGTTAAGGGTGATAACGAAAAAACATCCTGTATACACTCGAAAAACACAACCCTCCTTCTTTCATAGTGGAGTGAAAATCTATCGAAAACAAAGTAGAGACTTTTTGCCCTGAGATTTCAATGAATGATTTCAGTGAATGACTGAATGAATGAATGAATGAATGAATATGAGTTTACCGTCGTATTGCGTTAATAATTCAACCATTATACTTTGTTTTCCTATTGTTTTGTATAGTAACTTGATAATTATTTTACTTTGACATTATTGTACAGATTAATGCATAGTATGATATATTTTTTTCTTTATTTCAATGTTAGACTTGCCTTTGTATGTCGAAAGACAAGAATTTCGCAATTCACAGTTATACACAATCTGTGTTCTCAAATTGTCGTAGCCAAACCTGGCAGGATCATGCAGGAGATTCTGCAGTGGTCTAACACAGTGGGTCTAATCTCAAAGATCAGTGACAAGTTGCCAGCTAATCGCCTGAGAGACCGACCGTGAGCTCGACTTAAAAACTCTTACGACATGCACGGAAGGAGATGCAGCTGATGTATTCTAGTGAAGCATCGCATCAGCATAGGACTACGTGTGGACTAGTGAAAATCTATAGTACCTACTAAGTATTTAAGTGCTGTTTTTTCTTATCGGTATGTAGTTAATTTAGTTATGGAATCTAGCCTACGGAACCCTTAATGGACGAGTCCATCTCACAATAGCCACTTTTAAAATCTTAAGTAAAGTGTACCCTGAAGGTTTCGGGCAACAGTATCTAAGACAGCAAAATTATCTAAACATTTCTTCCATTATGAATTGAGTTTCGAAAGGAACCTAATTGCGCCGACACAAAAATAATGAGATAAGGGCAGGATGATGATGAAGCATCATTTAGTTAGCGCTTTAGAAATCACGAGATGACGTCTAACTGCTAATAATGGAAAAGTTGCGAAAGCTTTGCGAATTTTTCAAGCCTATTGCAGTCTACTGCTGGCCTCCTCCAGGGCACGCCACAAGGCTACTGCCATAAAGGAGTATCGCTTAACATGCAACTTTTATTACACTCTTCGGCAAGCATGTATAAAGAACTTAATAAATGTGGATCAGGCAAAAGAGGTATGTTTGGAACATACTAAATAGAGATCTATAGTCTCTGCCTACCCCTATGGGATATAGGCGTGAGGTTATGTATGTACCTACTTAGGTTACTAACCTACTTTTGAAAATATGTTTTATTGTAAACTTGTAGACGCCCGCGACTGCGTCCGCGTGCAGAAAAAACAAAATGTCGAATTTATCCGGGATAAAAATATTTTCCCGCGATAAAATGTAGCCTATCTGTTAATCCAGAGTGTCAGCTAACTCTATACCAAATTTTATTAAAATCGCTCCAGCTGTTTTTACGTGAAAGAGTAACAAACATCCATCCATCCATACTTACAAATTTTCGCGTTTATACTCGTAACATTAGTAAGATAAGAGGTTAGATTGATCTTCCTTTTGAAAGGTTATATGTTAAAGCTATGAAGTAGCTGTACTTACGAGTACATGTGAAATGATGATGATCATGATCTCTGACCGTATTTCGACCAAGGCGACCAATCTCTACGGAGATTGGCCAGGTACGCAGGAAATATTATAGTGCACAAGTGTGTACGCAAACACAGATCTCTATTCCGTTACTCTCATAGTCCGATGGGACGGAAAGCCGACACGACTGGAGAGAGTATGAGATAGCTGTAATACAGCCGTCATTATTCAGACGTGCGCCTTTCAGTCGGAAAGCGTGGGTTCGATCCCTGTCACGGGCCTGTACCACTGAAAATGTAGTAAAATTGTGTAGTGGGCGTATCACGACCGAGACATAACGTCTATTGCCGCTGAAACTTACACAAAAGCATACGACCGTTTCTCAAAAACTGGTCGGAATCGGAATTTCAAGTTAACTCGATAGCTCTAGTTTCGCTGTTTTAATATTGCCGACAAAGGTACAGAGTCACACCGCAGGGGTTTAATTTTAAGATTTTGGTCAGGACTCAAAAAAGACTATAATAAAGATGACATACCCAAAAATCCCACAATCTGTCACCACTGTCAACCACTACACCACCACTCACTGTTGGATGCGAAATGAGACTGAAAACAAATGCAGTTCGACGTTCACTTTTATTATAGTGATAGGCGTCATGTGGATATGACTGGAGCAGGTAAAGGACTCGATATTTTGTACCTACTATACATACATACGACTGTGTAGCCAGAACTGTAGGTTCACGATAGAGATCCGACTACCATTAGCATAGCAGTGACTGAAGTTAAAGGTTGGTAACAAGTTTCTAGCTCATCGCTTGAAATGACGCCCCTGAGCTTCTTAGTCGACACTTACATGCACGGAAATAGATGTACATAGCTGATAAGCACAGGTTTTTAAACTAGTACTATGTGCATTTCAGGTTAATCCAAGGTATCGGAACCAAGTTTATTGTTTATTTCAAATAAATAAAATAACAATTGATGATTTCTGGTTTCATATGATTTAGTCTAATATATTACCAATGATCACACATCAGCCTTATGCAGTCCACTGCTGGACGTAGGCCTCCCCCAGGGCACGCCACAAGGCTACCATAGGGGGGTTTTGGCCCATAGTTACCACGCTGGGCAGGCGGGTTGGTGACCGCAGTGTGATTTTTTAACTATTTTGTCAACACTTTCGCCTATGATTATTTATATGACAAAATATTACAGCACAAGTACGTTAAACTAACCTAACCTAAAGTAAACTAAGTATGAAAATCCATTATTGCCAAAATTTTAATCCATCGTAGATGTGGCCAAAAAGTAGATCACGTATTAGAATCGGTGCGGTAAGTACCATTTTATGAGCAAGAATGTTGAAAAAAGTATTTTTTATCAGCAGAGGATCGTATCCACAGTATTCTATCTTAAGTCACACGATACCGACTAACGTTTGAGTTTGTACAATGCATTGCATAGTTCAGACATTTTTAGTGCTTATTTAGTGACTGAGTAATTAGGGTTTAATTTAGGTTTTAATTTAAAAACTGGAGATAGTTTATAGTGTGATTCACCTCCAGTGATGTCGTTGTCGTCGTCGTCAGGCTACTGCAGTCCACTGCTGGACGTAGGCGATGAGGTGATGACTATTATTGAGGAATTTATGAAAGGGGTATGTTGAGAGAAAATAAAGTAGGTACACAAGCGTCTAATCCCTACTATTAGAATACGTCATCCGAGTTAATGGCCCGGTAGCTCAGTTGGTTAGAACGCAGCACGGTATGCGAGAGGTCGTGAGTTCAAGTCTCACTCGGGTGAAAAAGTTTTTCATTTCTTAATATTATTATTAAAATGCGATCAAATATTAAATTGCGATAATAGGCTTGTTTATTTGTTACCTACACTATATCTACTCAACCAGTCTTCTTGAAAATTATTAAATTACTAGTGGACGCCCGCGACTCCGTCCGCGTGGACTACAGAAAAAACAAAATGTCGAAATTATCCGGGATAAAAACATTTTCCCGGGATAAAAAGTAGCCTATATGTTAAGTGGGACCTGTCACAATATATTCCCGAAAACTGCATCGAAATCGGGTCAAACGCACAAACAGACAAAAATTTCAAAAATCATTGTTTTGGGTACTATTGCGTTGATAAGGGTTCTATAATTTTTTTTTTCAAAGCTTCATGTACAGACTGCGACCCGTAACATTTTTTTTACAGGGTATTTTTGGTCGTCAACGTTCCCGAAAACTACGGAATCTCCTCATCATCACGATCATTTTTCTCCATGGAAGATACCTGGGAAGTGTCTGGTTTCAAAAATTAGGGTCCAAAGTTATAAATAGATGCGTTTTTCTCATAAATGCACATAGACGCGCGTAGCAGGATTTTTTCACGAAAAATAATTAATATCTGTCTATAAAAAAACTAACATAAACACTGGACACTATAAATTTCGCACGATCAAGGAAAAAAAATTTTTTTTTCCAGCATTTTTTTTTTGGCATAAACTTACTTTATTTCATTTAGAATACGTACCCTTCGTTAAAGGTGGCCACAAAAAAAATCCTGTATGTATTGATGATTTAAACTTAGTTGGGAATACAGAGAACGATATAGGCTGCATATTCTGAGGTCCACGCGGATCAAGTCGCGAGAAACAGCTAACGGTGTAGTTGGTAATGACCCTGCCTGCCGCGCTATACTCCTAGGTCGTAAGTTCGAATCTCGGTAGGTGCAAACATATTATATGATGAAATCAGCGCCGGCCCGAAGTAAATTTTAGAATTGAGCGAGATCCAATTATGGCGCCTCTCCTGTTTGCTCCTAATAATATATACCTATATCTTTACCATTTAGGCGCCCCCTAGGATTTGGCGCCAACCCTGGATAAAGTCGGGGATAGTGCAAATCCACGCGGAAGCTAATTTAAGTTTTCGCGTGCAATCCACTCTAAATAAGAAACTTGTTAAGTTTTAACCTTCCCCTGTATAACAAAATTTATTGCAGATACGAGTACGCGGACTTTACGTAGGTACGTACGTACCTAATGTCGATTCGCGAATTTGCACTATCCCCGACGATATCGATGTTTTTAGGGCTATGCGTGAACGTATAAAGAATAACGGACAGAGTGTTGTCAATACGCAGAGTGAATCATTCATAGTAAGCTTGGTTACGATATTCCATGGAGTAGGGATGTGTAATGACGCGTTATCCACCCACACATAAAAACCATAGTAAGCTCGGCGCCTACTAGAAAATACGCACACATGCGCAACGCGCCGCCATTTCGATGCTTCAATCTGTGCATTGACAGCATTACGTCGCGTCCGTTGCTCTTTATACGTTCATGGGGCTATGTATTTGTATTACGTTGCTTGGTACGAGTACCCACGACATATAGTATGTGGAATCAACAATGTGGATATGTAGGTAAGTGTTTGTTTTTCGTATCATACATGACACATGTGTTCCCTAAATGAGGTAGCCATAATTGCACGATCATAATTTTTCGTAAAAAAGATAATTAGACTATAACAAGCATCAGTTTAAAAAACCTTTTTTTTAACACAAGCTTTTATAATTTTGTTAATAAAATGCACTGATCAAACAAACGATCAGACAAGCTCGATATGGGGTTGCGTATCTTTTGATTACGGAGTTCCTATGACCACCTTCCAGCTCCATCATCAGATCAGCTCTATGTCATAATAATATTGCATTGTCATCCGATTTATACATGCATGCAAAATTTCCGCCTAATCGGAAACCGGGAAGTGGATCAAATTTAACTTGCAAGATTAGGTTACAGACAACGGGACAGATGAAACTAAATAAAAGCTTTTAAAAGGGTAACTAATTTATCAATGAGTTTGTTTTTTAACTTGAAAATGAAAACAAATACGCAAAGCCGTAGTGTCTTTTCTATATGAAACAACAAACATAGAGTAACCTTTAAACAAAAAAAAACAAAGACAATTTCATTTGAAGCAAAACTAAATAATTATCCGTCGTGATTCGTAGATTGCTTTAAGCTATTGCATTTCAAACGTAAAAAGTCTCGTACTTTTAGCGCTAGTATCTCAGTTTTAATAGCTCTTTCCCATACATTTTCTTTTAGTTTCTCAAGTTTCCGCGGCCATTTTGGTCTAAAAGATAGTCGACCATTAGAACAAATTGTTTTAAAAGTTCAAGACATAAACGATGTGACTGTATTGCGAAAGAGTTAAACGCTTTTTGTGTAAAACTGCGTAAAATAAATAGTTCGTAGATATTTTTCATTAAAATTAAACGGGGTAACCGGTGATAAATTACCTACTAGATCAAAGCCTGAGAGAACGCCCCTGAGTTCCTTAGTCGACTCTTACGACATGCACGGAAGGAGATGCAGCTGATGTATTCTAGTGAAGCCCCGCATCAGCACAGGATGCATATTTAGAATGGATATTTAGCTCGTATAGTTCACACAGACGAAGTGGCAAGCGACCAGAACATAATAATTACAGGGTGAAAGTGACACCCAGGCAAATATTTATATACTGATTTCAGACCATGATTGAAAAACACTGGAAATTTTCACAGGAAAATTCCAATATATTTTGACTTTTTTTTCTTGTATTCTTTATTGTACACGCAAACATTAGACAATATAGTGACTTAGCATAGTTACACATAGAGTGTACAAAGGCTCTCTCTCTCTCTCTCTCTCTCTTTAAGAGATTTCTTTCAGCAAACCCAAGCAAATTTGTTACACAATTATAAAGGGCGAGTCATGTGCACCCAAAGAAACGGAACATTATAAAACTAAGTTTACAAAATACTAATAAACTACTTAAATATATATAGATACAAAATACACAATAAATAAATATATGTGGTAAGTATTCCTCTTTTTTTTCAGGAAAAAATAGTGTTGTTTGTAGGCATGTAGGCCTTAGATAATGACTTAAAAACAAAATTTTAACCTATCTAATCTGATCAACCAAAGGAGAGTTACAAGTAAACCAAAAAAAAAAACAGCAATGTATCTCACAATACCCAATAAAGTCACAGGATCGCCCGATACAATTGGCGCGAAAAACAAACTTTGCGGATAATCAAATTAAAAATGCATTTCCTGCGAGTAATAACACTGTCGTATAACTCAAAACAATGGTACTTGCTCAGTATTTCAGTATTCGCCTGGCTGTCACACACGCCCTGTATTAGGTACCTTGTTGGGAATTAAATATCATGTTATCTGTCCCTTAAGTTACACCACAGAGTATACAAAACAATACACAGGACCTTGAACTTTTCTAATACGTTACGATTTAAATAATTAGCCGAAAAACATATTTCTCATATACACGGCTTGCTGTGTAATCTTAATCTAAAACTGTACCAATGCGTATGCTTTATTACAATGGGGTAGAGTTGAAATTGTTTGCTAAAGTACCTATATATAGTGCGATGGGCGATCTTTTCCCACAACAATTTTTGGTGCAATGCGCGATGAGTTTGTAGCGCGATTGATGTTTCTTGATACTTGAATGAGAACAAATCTTACTAATATTATGGAGTGTAACAGAAGGGGAATTAAGCGAAAATATATGAAAAAGGCGCTAAAATTCGAGACTCAAAAAATTTTTTTTTTTTCAAGATAATGTGAATATTGTTTAGGATAAATTGACTGAGTTCGACTCTCAAATTTTAGGGATATTCTTTATAATCTATTTAAATAGCGTTTCGCTTAATTTGCCCCTTTTCTTATACCCAGGAAAAACAAAGATAGAAATAGAACATGTTCGAAGCTTTTTAAATGAAGTTACGCATATAGTAATATATTTTGGTGTTTGTGATATTTATTTATTTATTTTATTTATTTTATTTGGCTAACAAAACAAGTTACAATCTGTAATTAATATAATCCTACATATTCATAAAATTAAACTAGACTGTAACTCTTTACAATGTTGGCACATTAATACACAATATGTTCTAAGCGCATCACATCATTAGAAAAATTAAAAATAAACACAATTCAAGTTTAGAAAAAATAAAAATAACAACAAAAGAAAATCTTAAACTACTAAAGAAATTATTTTTTAGCTATGTAGTACAAATTATCCTATAAAGATTTAAGAATTAAACTTTCGAATGGATTTCGATCAAACTTAGCGACTTCGCAAAGTCGCTAGCCTCCGCTACCCTATCCTACTAATGTTATAGATGCGAAAGTTTGTGTGGATGGATGTATGTGTGTATGTGAGTGTGTGTACGTATGTTTGTTTTTTTTTTACGCAAAATTTGCTGAACGGATTTGATGAAACTTGCCAGCTTATACATCAGAATAAAAGGTGGCGTATAAAGTTCACGCGGTCGTCATTGTATCCGCTAGTAATCACTAAAGTCGAGAAAAAACATGAAACAGAACTAAATAAGCTCGCCTCTGTACACTGTCTAAATGTACCATTTTCTTTCTTTCTTTATTCTTTATTGCACATACACAAAAAGAAATATGGCATACAACAGAGATGCATGTACAATGGCAAGCTTATCTCTACCAGAGATCTCTTCCAGCAGGCCAAGCAAGTAAAGAGAAATTGTTAACAACAGGGTAACATGTGCAATTAAACAAAATCTAAGAAACTACAAAACTACATTAAGAAAAAAAAGAGAGAAACAAATGACAAAAATTTCCCACATGAAAGATAAAGTATCAAAACGCCTCCGTCCACATACTCGTATACACCCATTCACAACACTCTTGCAACGAGATATACAATTGAGAAGCTCAGATAATAAGAGCTTTCGTAACTCGCAGACGGACAACGTTATTTGTAATAATTATATATTTATACACGGACCGGGGCCGGTGGTCGCAACTTGACCATATTATCCTAAACTATGCCTAAACTAATATGAATGAAAAATGAAAATCTCCCGACCGTATTTCGGCCAAGGCGACGAATCTCTACGTGATTAGTTAGGTACGCAGGAGATATTATAGTGCACAAGTGTGTGCGCAAACACAGATACACTCTTATTCCGTCACTCTCATAGTCCGATGGGACGGAAAGCCGACACGACCGGAGAGAGATCAGGTGCAGGACAACAGTTTTACGTGCTTCCGAGGCACGAGCTAAGTGACAATTTTACAACATTAAAATCTGTACATGAAATAAATTCATTAGTACAGACCCGTGACTGGGATCGAACTTACGCCTCCTGCTTGGAAGGTGCACGTCTTAACCACTGGGCTATCACCGCGGGAAACTAATATAATAATTATGTGAACATAACTCTGAAATGCCACGCCTAAACTTTACAACGAAACTGATTTAACTTAGGTTGGGTACATATACATTAGAATCCACACCGTGTGGTATCTGCCCATAGGGAGGTGGCCAACAGCTCCTCCAGTGTTGACATGTCATGAAATAAGAGCCAGAAAAAGAGCTATATTTCAATTCGAAAATGGAAAGAGGGGATGAAAGTTTGTATGGAAATTACGTCATTTTTAAAGCTTTAAACTTTCTATGTATATTTTTTTGGCTTTTGATTATACATACTTACGTAAATAGGTATATAAATAAATAGATACTTAGGATAATCATTAATTTATTTGCTGGAACAAGGAACAGAACCAATTATATAATTAGCCAACAATAGTAATTACATTTTAATAGATCCGATCTATAGATCTTAGATCATCGGTGATAAGTCATAAATCATTAAATACAATGATTGATTGTACACATCGTGGGAAATAACGAAAAGTTTTGTTAATTTGCTTTTGTGTATTTTTATAACTGTGCTAACGCGGGGCTTCACTAGAACACATCAGCTGCATCTCCTTCCGTGCATGTCGTAAGAGTCGACTAAGGAACTCAGGGGCGGTCTCTCAGGCGATGAGCTAGCAACTTGTCACTGATCCTTTATATGTGCGCTATGCTAACGTGGCGGGAGGATCTCCATCGTGTTTCTGCACAGTTAGAGTATCTGGTAGCGTAAAAACCGACAACGGGTTTCGGCAAAGCCGAAGCAAAGCGATAGCGAAAATTGTACAATATTCGCCTTGAAATATCAAAGTTCCTTTGAAATTCGTTTTACGTAATACGAATTTGACAAGCAATCAGCGATTTTTGTACAATTTTCGCTATAGCTTTGCTTCTGGTAATAAGGGGGCGGGAAGCAGGTAGCAACGCCTCCGTGTCGACAAGATAGTCCGAAAACCACACTGCGGTCACCAACCCGCCTGCCCAGCGCTGCAGCGTGGTGACTATGGGCAACCCCCTATGGCAGTAGCCTTGTAACGTACCCTGGGGGAGGCCTACGTCCAGCAGTGGACTGCAATAAGCTGATGTATATGTATGGAATCTTTGGTATCGTTTTTTTACACGATTAAAAACTAGAAATGCAAATAGACAGCATTGTCTTTGATTCAAGAGTAAATAATTGTCTTGAGTGACAGTTCCACGTGAGTAACTAACGTGATGATGATTAATTTAGTAACTAGTGGACGCCCGCGACTCGGTCCGCGTAGACTACAGAAAAAAAACAAAATGTCGAAATTATCCGGGATAAAAAGTAGCCTATATGTTAAGTGGAACCTGTCACAATATATTACTGAAAACTGCATCGACATCGGTTCAGCGGTTTCTGAGATTAGCGTGCACAAACGCACAGACAAAAATTCCAAAAATCATCATTTTGGCTACTATTGCGTTGATAAAGGTCTCCTATAATATTTTTTCTCATATATCTTCCATGTATAGACAGCAATCCGTGACATTTTTATTATATGTATAGATAGATAGATAAGGAATCAACTTTTTTTCGTTCTAATTAATTTATTATAGCGGTCATGTTTTGTGTTATTTACTTTGAAAAAAAATATCTTACAACTTACCTTTACAGAATGTTTTTTCGTTGCCGCCCTTAACGAAGGGTAGGTACGTACTCTATACATCAAATAAAGTAGGTTTATGCCAAAAAAAATGTTGGGAAACGATGTAATTATTTTTTTTACTTGATCTGGCGAAATTTATAGTGTCCAGTGTTTATGCTAGTTTTTTCATAGACAGATATTAATTATTTCTCGTGAAAAAATCTTGCTACACGCGTCTATGTGCATTTATGCAAAAAACGCAGTCTATTTACTCGACCCAAAACGACGAAAAAATAAATGTATTGTTCATTATAATATTTAGCGTCAATCTTATTGTCTCTGAATTTGGAGCCCGATTTTCTAAGATATCTTATCTGAAGCACAAAGTTGATGTTGTCTTTCTCTAAAACTTCAAGATAAAGGCAGCATCAAATTTATCTTTCAGATAAGTTTTCAGATTATTGGAAATATCTGGCCCAAGTAAGTTCTAAAACGTAGTTGACAATTTTTTTATTTGAATTTATATCGAAAGATCGTAAAATAAAAGAATCATTGGCGAAAGAAAAACTTCGCTAGCGAAACTTTCCGGGATATAACGATTTCAAAATCACTATTTTAGACTTGCCTAAAACGCTCCATACAAACGGCTAACACGTCGTGACGTCACTCTTTAAGTGACTTGTGTGCGCGTAAAAGAACTTTTGTTCTACAGCCATATTTATATTGCGTTTATAAATATGGTCATAAAACAAAAGTTGCTCTAAATGATGCAGGTGGACATGTGATGTTGTAATTTTCAATTAATTTCACATTTGAAAAGTAGACATGCCCACTTAACTTTGAAGGCTTATTAAGGTACCTGGGTCGAATATGGCCAGCCGGTAAATATGCAATTTTTTTAAATAATGAACGCACCTATAAAAATGTATCCGAATGGCGTACCTGTCCCGCGCACCCACTAGTATTATAGTGAAACGTGCTGTTGAGGTTATAAAAACATTAAGTAAGTATTGTCCCAAATAAAAAATTCGATTCTAATTTGATATTTATTTGTTTATTTATCAAAGTAATAGTGTGTTTTACATTCGAGAATGATCGCATGACTGCAAATATGGCCAGGACGATACTAAATTTTGACACTTTGTTTTAGACATGCCACGCTATAAATCTTTCGGTCAGAAATGCGCTTTAACTGCAGTGATGAAAGTATATACGGCTGCAAAGCAATGTGCCAAGGCGCACTCTCGTTATTTACGTATTGTTCTTATATATAATATTTTGCAATGTGGGTCAACTTCGTTGCGTATGTGTCAGCGTCTGGAGATTTGGGACGAGATTGGCCGTCATAGAAACATTTCCTGCTCTAAGCAGTAGTTTTCGATTATGCTAAAAAGAAATAGAAGATAATGATGTATGTTCTTTGCACAAATCTAGTTTTAGCTGAACTTACATTTAGTAGCACCTAGAATGGTTTCAGCATGCACATGCGATTTGATTCTGTTTCAAACGCATAAGATAATTTCTAGCTCAATTGACACCTATGAACTGTTCGTAAACTGGATTTACCATTTTGCGGCGGACCACTTAGATAACTTGGACTATTCCTGAAGCAGCAGGACATCAAGTCTTCCAAGTAATACTACTCATGTACAGCCTATTCGGTATTTCGATCCTTTGAATATTTGAAGTTTTTATCATCCGACAGGAGACTCGATATTAAAAGCGTAGCAACACCTGAAGTCTGGATTCGAAGCAACCGGAGCAAGGATACCAGAAGAGGCATTGTCCACAAAACCTTCTTCTGCTAACGACCCCAATGACAGCGTGCCAGCGTAAAAATTCCTCGTGAAGATACTAATGACAATGCTACTATGCTAATCCGGTCATACCTCCTCCACCAACTCAAGTAGATAGATCGAAATCAAATGTCTATATTTTAGCGATCCAAATTTGAATCAAAAGTCTGCTTCACCATATTCATCAAACGGGCTACACTAGGGCAGCTATTAATAGTCGTGTTTACGTCATCTAATGTTTCTTCTAAAGTGATTTCTTGTGAAATGAAGCAGTAACCTCTAAGATTTCTAAACGTAAGAAGTATTGTTACTTGAGAATATGCTAAAACATATGTCCATGAGGACTGCGTTGGGTTAACAAAAGAAGATACTGATAAAATGCACTCGATGTCAGGTCTAATCATAAATCATTAGGTGCATAAATCAACCAATGAAAGTTGTTACTGCTAAGATTTTCTGTAAGTTTAAAATGTGTAGCAGGTGATTTTGTCCACTTGTTAAAGATTGATTTGTACTGAATGTATATCTTTTAAATAAATGCTCACATAATATCATTTCATTTAGTTTATTCATTCATACAGTAAAATGGCCACATATGGGACGGAAATATGGCCCCACTATTTATCGTTTAACTAAAGATAAATAGACTCTTGACGGAAAACTTATTAGCTACCTTAAGGTGGCCATATTCGACCCAGGTACCTTACTACCTCATTTGAATACATAATCAAATTGTAATTTTACAGATAGGTATGGTTTTGATAATTTATTCTGATAAGCATAAAATGTTATTTAAGATTCAACCATAGGAAACTACCCCATTAAAATTAAGCTGCAGCAGTACCTACTCGTATTATGCATTGACAATTGACCCTGTATAATAAATTGCAGATACATTTCTGTAGGCGCTACGACGAAGCTTCACTAGAATACATCGGCTGCATCTCCTTCCGTGAATATCGTAAGAGTCGACTAAGGAACTCGGAGGCGTTCTCTCAGGCGATGAGCTAGTAACTTGTCACTGATCTGACATCTGGCCCCGCGTTGCTAAACGTGGCTGCAGGATCTCGTTTATGATCTTGCATTTCTGGCTACGCCATTTTGGGAGCACAGACATGTGTATGTATGTTATGTATGTTTGTAGCAGAATTTACACAGCAACAGTAGACGGAATATATATTTCGATCGTCTTCTTTTTCTTTATATAGCGACTATAGTTGCCGTTGCGATTATAAATTCTCAATTTCGAGTCAGTGGAAGGTAGCTTAGTAGTGAAAGGATGTCTCATAGTCTCTAGCGAAACTAAAGTTTGCTCAGTAATTACGGGCACATCAAATTCACCCATCCACTTCCCGGCCACGCGGAACGTTGCTTAACTTCGTTTATCTCTTTTTTGCAAGTCCGCCTGTACTCACTGAACCGAGCGGTTTCGTGAACCGTGCCGCTAAAGTTTGTTAAAAAGGGAGTTAAATGTGTGAGGACGCCATGCGTGGAACGTACCGTACCAATGTCAACGCTGCGTATAATGCTCTACTTCTGCTTTAACACGTTCAGTGCCGGCGACTACGTATTTGCGACTTTTAAAGGCTTTCTACAGGCGCCGGCGACGCTTATTTGCGTCCTGGCACTAGACAGGCGTTGACCTGATGTCGGCACCCTTAGAAAATCTGCCGGCAGCGATTGTGTTAAAAAAAGTACTCATGGCTGTGTTCGCAAGATTGGGTACTGTCAAAATTTACAAGAAATCAGCTAATTTTATACAATTTTCGCTATCGCATTTCTTCTGCTTTGCTTTAGCAAGCTACGTATCATCCTAAAGAATTCTAGAATTACGAAGAAGATGACTCAGCCACTGAGAGAATGCCCCGGGTTCCGTAGTCGACTCTTACGACATGCACGGAAGATGCAGCTGATGTATTCTAGTGAAGCCCATAAGCATTGGACTAATAGTTTTAAGGATATCTTCTTCTTCAGCTTATTGCGGTCCACTGCTGGACGTAGGCCTCCCCCAGGGCACGCCACAAGGCTACTGCCACAGGGGAGTTTTATCCATAGTCACCACGCTGGGCAGGCGGTTTGGTGACCGCAGTGTGATTTTCGGACTATGTTGTCAGTACGGGAGGCGCTGCTGCCCACTTCCTGAAAACCCTTAATCGCCTCGTACGATACCCACGGGCAGGCAGGGGTGGTACAAACTCTACTCTGCCGGCACCACGCGGCTTTAAGGATATACATGATGTAACAATAAGGGTATGTTAAGCAAAAAGCTATATGAACAGCCCACTGTAGAGAACCTATCCACAAAATTTGAGACCCGAAATCACATGTTTATCCGGATACATGTTTAATACCTAGATGAAATGGAGAATCTTTTAACATATCTCAGGAATTTCAATACAATCTTGAAAAATAAAAATGTGATTTCGAGTCTTAAATTTTGTAGATAGGTTCTCTATAGTGGGCTATTTACATAGCTTTTCGCTTAACATACCCTTTTTGTTACACCCTGTATAAGACGATAATGTGTCCGACCGTATTTCAGTCAAGGTGGCCGGCCTTACGCCCTCCTCTTGGAAGACGCACGTTCTATTTATTTTTATTTCTAAAGATCTATTTAATAAGTAAATTTGGCTTTTAGTACCTACTGGCCTGTAGTAGTAGTAGAGCTACAGATAAATAGGTACATTTACATAGAGCCTAATGTAGAGCATAATTTCAATCGTCACGCATCGTATGCGACACACAATGAATGTGTGCATGTGTGTACGCACACTACCGTGTAACAGGTGTGTTGCATTCACAGAGTGTATTAAATTTTACAAGGATTTAGTTTTATTTTGTATTTTTTGAAGTACCTATAGAAATAATTGTATGTAAATTATTAATTATGACCGTAGTATGACGTAGTACGTCCGAAATGGGCAAACTGCCGTATCAAAAATTATTATACAGAATGTTTTCTCTTGGCCACCCATAACGAAGGGTACATACTCTATACAGCAAATAAAGTAAGTTTACGTCACAAAAAATGCTGGGAATGGATGTAAAAAAAAAAAACTTGATTGGGCGAAATTTATAGTGTCCAGTGTTTAATGCTAGTTTTTTCATAGGCAGATAATTATAATTTCTCGTGAAAAAATCTTGCTACGCGCGTCTGTGTGCATTTGTGCAGAATAGCGCAGTCTATTTATTCAACTTTGGACCCTAATATCTTGGAAACCAGACACTTCCCAGGTATACTTCTATGGAGAAAAATGATCGTGATGATGAGGAGATTCCGTAGTTTTCGGGAACGTTGACGACCAAAAATCACCCTAACTTACATAGGCACATGCGTAATGACTAAATAAATAAATAAATAAATGAAACTAAGCTAAGTACGCTAGCTACATTGACCGTCGCAGTAATAACATTGATCATCACATTTTCTCTTTGGTATAGTTTTCCTCGTGGGTAAATTTTATACTAACTTTATTCGCTATGACCTAAGTTCTAAGTACTATAATTATATAAGTATTAATAAGAAAATTAAAAAAAAAATCACCCGAGTAAGTTCTAAGTGTATAAAATATAAGTAGGTTACTTACCTATATTAAAATTGATATCAGTTAAGCGTTGGTATTTTAAAAGTGGAATATTACTAATTATAAATACATAAATACTTAAACAAGAAATTAATTATCTCATAACTGACAGGTTTTCATAACGATAGTCGTTACCAGTCGAGTAAGTCGGTAATTAATGCCCTTTATGTGAGATTTGGCGACTGGTTGACGTAAAGAATTTTGTTCAATATAGTTTTAATGAAAAATATTAAAATAATTAAGTTAAAAAAAATAAACACATCCTATATTTTCTTATCATCACAGTCCAACTCATTGCATGGAAATCTACAAAGTTATCTACTTACTAATAAACAAACTCTACATCCATAGTTACAACGTTGAAAATCAAATAGTGTGACTGAATCGTAAAGTTGTACAATCGCCGACTACCAATTTAAGTAGATCTCTGTAGGTGTTTTAATCAAGTCAAAACAATAGGCAATGTATGTGGAATCAGGGACCTATGAAAATTGGTCTTGATATGCGTTCCAATTTTCCAAATTTCGTATTCACATTCGCGCGCTGAACGGTTGCGGACGCGTCAAAACTTTTGAATTTCGAACTAATATTTTTTTACTTTTTAATTTAAGCTGTGACAAGGTGTGACGTGGTTATACAGCCAAGTTGAAAAAGTGATTTAGTGATTTTATTAAAAGGAGTTTTCCTCAAAAAAGGCGGATGAAAACAATTTTGTTATCGTAAGTTTATGTACACTTATAGTTTATGTACATATTTGAGTAATAATGTTAGCTATACTTGACTGATTATGATGAAACGTATTTAATAGATGAGTCATCATTAGTCTCAATTTAGACCAATTATTCAACGGAACGTATTTTATTGTTCCTTTAACCATGGAGTACATACAAAAAAGAGGTGTTATAGACCAAAGAGAATAGTGTCTTTACGAGGATTAAAGGGGAATGCTACTCAGTGATTGGCTCATAGTATATAGACTACATTTATTATGACTATCAAATTAAATTTAATCTAAGATCAGAGATGAATATATAAATCGACGGCCGATTGGTGTAGTTGGTAGTGGCCCTGCCTGCGACGCCATAGGTCCTTGGTTCGAATCCCGGTAGGTGCAAACATTGATGTGATGAATATCGATGTTTGTTTCCGAGTCATGGATGTTTCTATACTTATCTATGTATTTATATACCGTTGCTTAGTACCCACGACACAAGACCTTAGGGATCTTAGTGTGGGATTAGGTCATAGATACTCATATATACAGGGTGCTATGTTATTTGGATAAATATATGAATATATAAGGAAAGATCTAGTCAAGAGCACCCGAAACCGACGAGCATGTATGAAGAACATGTTTGGAGCTCGCCAATGTATAAAAACTTATATCAAAGTCCGAAAATCATACTGCGGCATACTGGGCTATGGCAGTAGCCTTGTAGTATGCTCTGAGGGACTGCAATAGTATGTGATATTTTTGTTAGAGACTAGACTCCACGGTGTTAGGAATTTTCTCGTGCATCTGTTGTTCAAACATATATAGGTATAGGTACACTATGTATGTAATATACAGGATGTAACAAAAAGGGTATGTTAAGCGAAAAGCTATATTAACAGCCCACTGTAGAGAACCTATCCACAAAATTTGAGAGCCGAAATCACATGTTTATTTTTCCGGATAGTATGGAGAATTTTTAAATATCTCAGGAATTTTCATACAATCTTGAAAAATAAAAATGTGATTTCGAGTCTTAAATTTTGTAGAAAGGTTCTCTATAGTGGGCTATTTACATAGCTTTTCGCTTAACATACCCTTTTTGTTACACCCTGTATACCTATTATACCTATGTACACGTACATAATATGAGATACTGGCAACATAATACAAATTTATTCTTATTCTTATTCTTTATTGAACACATACAATTATATACAGACAGAAATTATGAAAGAAAATCTACAAAGGCATTAGTTACCATACCAAAACTGCTGTTAATGCGTAGTTATATAAAGAACTTTCGTTTGTTTCTATAAGTTAGTGCAAATATAGCATGTATATAACACTTGTGCGGACGCGGCGCTTCACTAGAATACATCAGCACCGGTAGCATGGCAAAAACGCGACGCGGGTTTTTTATCAACGGTGCGAGTTTCCAGTCACCAAATGCGAGCATGACAATGACAGAGATTCGGAACCCGCGCGCGACGCGTCTTTTGGACAACTCGTGGAAGTGGTGCTACCATTGCGAAAGTAAAATGAACTTTATCATGTTCAACACTGAATCGGTAATTGAATTGATATACAGTCACACGAAACGTCAAAATTAGCGATAAGACCCCGCGTGAATTTAAACGCCATACTCGCACCCGCGGGTTATATATCGCGAGCGGCGCGACGCGGGTTTCAATGTCAGATTGAAGTGTGAAACGTCATTTTGTCTCGAATTTTGACATTTAGGCGCCACAAAAAGCGCGACATACGTGAGTCGCGTACGACATGCTACTGGCGCAGCTGCATCTCCTTCCGTGCATGTCGTAAGAGTCGACTAAGGAACTCAGGGGCGGTCTCTCAGGCGATTTGTAATTTTACAAGACCGCTGTGCTAAGCGTGACTGTTAAGAATCTGGATAGTTCCTGGTTACCCCATTTTGGCTATACCGTGTGTATTTAATGTAATATACATTGTTACAAAAACAAGGAGCTCTTATAATGAAGAAGCTAAAAACTATCTACTCACAGTACCAAAAGGATTCAGCGCGACCGAAGCGAGCGCATTTTGCCTAGCAAAAGTAAAGTAGAAACTACATTTTCAATTCTTTAAAAGTTGATTTTTAATGGGAATTTATTTGAAATGAAACAAGAAATTATGTTTGCACCAAGCCATAGAGGAATAAGATGTCATAGAGTGCTAATGTCATACTAACTGTTTCGATGCACCATTAGACTTTTCGGTGCCTCACATTTCCAGTCCTTGACACTTAGATTCTATTAGTGTAATGTATAGTAATGTAATACATTACTAATGTATTGTAACGTATAGTAATGCAATCTAAGTGTCAAGGACTGGAATTGTGAGGCACCGAAAAGTCTAATGGTGCATCGAAACTGTTAGTATGACATTAGCACTCTATGTCTACATCAGGGATTTGGTATCTCCTCTGTCTACATCTTATTCCTCTATGACCAAGCAAAAAGAAAATGTACATATTTGAAAAATAACTGTATATTGAAACAATTTTAATTCTGCGTTTTAGGTTTATGTATGAGATGATCTTCTGTATTATATGAGTATTTCACGCTAGGTAAATATTATATTTGCTATATTACGTTAAGATAAGCGTGTCATTGTAATCGTAACTGATAACGTTGATATTTTTATCACTAGATAACATAAAATGATGAAACTAGCGTAAAATAAACGAATGAATAACGAGTCTGGAGCGCGTTCTACCAAATTGTTTAATTTAATTATATTTTAGCGATGCTGCAACTCCGTCCGCGTGGACTACAGAAACCACAAAATGTCGAAATTATCCGAGATAAAAAGTGGCCTATGTGTTATTCTGATATGTAAGCTATATTACTGTGAAGTTTCATGAAAATCCATTCGGTAGTTTTTGCGTGAAAGAGCAACAAACATCCTTACATCTTTACAAGCATACATCCTCGCAAACTTTCCCGTTTATGATATCTATTAACAGGATAGAATAGGATTTACACGATATATGGCGTGCTGCTAGTTGCTATGTCGAAGCAACAGGGTTTCTTTCATCATCATCATCATCATCAGCCTATTGCAGTCCACTGCTGGACGTAGGCCTCCCCCAGGGCACGCCACAAGACTGCCATGGGGGGTATTTACCCATAGTCACCACGCTGGGCAGGCGGGTTGGTGACCGCAGTTGTGATGTTCGGACTATGTTGTCAACGCGGGAGGCGCTGCTGCCCACCTCCCGAAAACCATACCTACGGGCAGACATGGGGTGGTACGAATTCTATGGTTTCTTTTGGTATTTTCGATGGTTTCTTTACTATAACATAATTAAAACATTAAGTATATAATTTCCGTGCCGATGCAGGGCCCCACTAGAATACATCAGCTGTACCTTAAGCATTCTCTTAATCATCCCGAGTTTGCCTTAGTCGACTCTTACGACATGCACGGAAGGAGATGCAGCTGATGTATTCTATTGAAGCCCCGCATCAGCATATGAGTAATAGTGTAGCTAACTAGTACCTCATATAAATAAATGTCCTTTCTCCTAAATATGTTTGTTCAGGGCATTTTATCAATTATTTTGATTAATCTAATCTCATGATAAAACGAACCATTTTTATTGGTGCATCAATAAATTCATGATGTATATTAAACATATTAAATAATAATTATATTGCAAATTCATATATACATACATAACTTCATGCCTATATCCCATAGGGGTAGGCAGAGACTACAGATCTCCATTTAGTACGTTCCAAACATACCTCTTTCGCCTCATCCACATTCATTAACATCTTCATCTTCGACGGCCGATTGGTGTAGTTGGTAGTGGCTCGACCTGCGACGCCATAGGTCCTGGGTTCGAATCCCGGTAGGTGCAAACATTGATGTGATGAACATCGATGTTTGTTTCCGAGTCATGGATGTTTATATACTTATCTATGTATTTATATACCGTTGCTTAGTACCCACGACACAAGACCTTAGGGATCTTAGTGTGGGACTAGGTCAATGTGTTGTGAAGTGTGTGAATATTTATTTATTTATTTATTATTCATACATGCTCGCCGGTTTCGGGTGCTCTTGACTCTTGTAGGTTCGTCTACATATACACATTTATTTAACACAATACAATACAAAAGTATATCTATATATGTATAAGACATTCGTAGATATTATTCAAAAGGTCAGTGACAAGCTAGCTCATGGCCTGAGAACACCCATCAGTTCCTTAGTCGACTCTTACGACATGCACGGAAGGAGATGCAGCTGATGTATTCTAGTGAAGTCCCGCATCAGCACGGGACTGATTACTGTCAAGCACAAAAAAAAAACAGAAAATCATTAATACGAAACCACACCTGTATATTTAAGTACATTCTTAAGGGTGGGAAACTCTTTGGACCATATCGTCTGATTGCTGGTTCCCTTGATAAATGTCAAGCGTGACAGTAGGGGTTGGAAAAAATTAAGTGATGCCGGGGAAAAATGTGTCACTTATATTATGGAGAAATGTCTAATGTCCCCGACTGCGCCAGAGAGGGGGTTATGGTTTTATTTGGCACGCTCTAAAATTAGCCCATTAAGTCCCACGTGGTAAGGAGTCAGCCTACCGCTGCGTTTCGGGCACAAAGACACCTCTCTCTCTCTCCCTAAAAACGGTTAAAAACACCTGTGTTTGGATTGTAACAGATGTTCTGACCGTTGCGCAATGACAGGTGCGTAAGGGAACAGATAGATTTTTTTAAATTTAGGTCAATATTCATCATTATAATAATAATGTTAATCTCTCTATAAAATTTCTTATAATTATGTTAATATCTTTCGACGTATATTGGTACCTACATATTTTTAGACAAGACTATTATAACCGTGTACATTACATACATACATAAATAAACATGGCTGTCTTCCCAAAAATCAGAATCACGAAAGAGACAGAAACGTACACTTGCACACTCACTTTATTACGTCACCAATTTAGCACATTACGTCTCAGGTAAGCCTACCGCCATTTTTCAGGCGGTAAATAAGACATTAATCCTAAAATCGAAATCACATAATATTGACATTAGAACGATTTCCACGGATAATGAAAAAGACAAGGCTACGTTATCAACATATACTTACAACAACATCATACTATGATGGCCGACGAAGTGTTGAAGAAGTGATAAAAATATATGGAAACTTCTTAAAAACAAAATGGCTACTAGCGCCAGCGTCGAAATCCAATATGGCGGAACTCTGTCTTATCTGGCTTAGCTGATAAGTTATTTTATGTGTAACGTGGAAAAGGGAAATCATTATGTAGAGCTAAAGAAAAAACACAATTTACTAAGTACTTATATTCTTCTATTTCTATTTTAAATATAAATATATAGTGGGAAGGCCACTCGCGAGGTGGACGGACGACCTGGCCAAGGTCGCGGGCGTCGGTTGGATGCAGGCTGCTTCCGACCGGTCGGAGTGGAGGTTGTTGGGGGAGGCCTATGTACTTCTCAGGGCTGTAAATGATAATATTTTATATAGGGTAATTTTTGGTCGTCAACGTTCCCGAAAACTACGGAATCTCCTCATCACGATCATTTTTCTCCATGGAAGCATACCTAGGAAGTGTCTGCTTTCCAAAATATTAGGGTCCAATGTTGAGTAAATAGACTGCGTTTTTCTGCATAAATGCATATTGACACGTGTAGCAAGATTTTTTCACGAGAAATTATTAATATCTGTCTATGAAAAAACTAGCATAAACACTGGACACTATAAATTTCGCTTACTTTATTTGATGTATAGCGTATGTACCCTTCGTTAAGGGTGGCAACGAAAAAACACCTTGTATGTATGACCATTTTATCTGTGTATCACTGCATACAAAAAATGACAGTTCCGAAATCAGGCATGGAATTATTCTATTAAATTGACTCTAGCAGCGCCATTGCGCTATAGTGATTAGGCTTCATCGCTTTAGGTATTTATTTAAACAACGCTCTAAACAAAGGCTCCCTATTGGCAGAGTTTCGATAACTCTACGAACTTCGCTGTCGGTCCTAAAATTGTTATAATTATCTAAGCCCCTAGTCTATATTTTCTAGTTTTTTCAAAGTATTTCGTTCTGTTTCAGATGGTATTATAAGGATGTCAGAAGATAAACTTTTTATAGTTTAAGTTTAATAAAAAAAAAAAAACAAAATGGCGGACAATGAAGGACCTGTAACAGTCGATGACTTGCCAATTACATTTCAGGTAAGATTACATGATATATTATCATCATAGTATGTATATTCTGTCTGCTTCTATGCTGCTCTGGGTGAATTTAATGTGTTTTGTTGAAGTCAGTTTTTTAGTGTGCGGTTTGGTTTGTTTAATCGCTGTAAAACAGGTCATTAGTACTTACCAATTGATATGCAAAACACAAAGTCTACGGCCTCAAAATTCATACTCTATTTGAATAAAGGTATAAAAAATCAGCTTGCAATGGTAAATGTGTATGTTAAGGTAAAAAATATCGAGTAGGTATAGCTAAAGTCACCAACTAGCCTGCCCAGCGTGGTGACTATGGGCAAACACTATGGCAATAGCCTTGTAGCGTGCCCTGGGGAAGGCCTATGTCCAGCGGTGGACTACAACAAGCTGAAACGAATAGCTAAAGTGTAAAGCCCACCATGTGGTGTCGGCAGAGTAGAATATCACCGTCCCATGTCTGGGTTTCCGCGAGGTAGGCAGCAGCGCTTCCAGTGTAAACAATATAGTCCGAAAATCACACTGCGGTCACCAACCCGCCTACCCAGAGCGGTGACTACGGGCAAAACCCTGTGTCTAAAAAATAGTTTCATCATAATAAATACATGTATTAGATTTTAAAATCATTCCTACATACCTACCTAAATACAGCAATTTCAGAGTTTTTATACTCGTTTCGCTCTGTTTGTTACATAGATTAACAAATATATACCTTGCTGTATAATTACGAGAAAACATAGTGTAGTTGTAAAGGGGAAGTGTGATAGTTAACAAAATATAATGTAGTCACTGTTATGATGCCTGTGCTCTGATGCGGGGCTTCACTAGAATACATCAGCTGCATCTCCTTCCGTGCATGTCTGAAGACTCGACTAAGATATTTAGGGGTGTTCTCTTGAGGGCCAAGAGCTAGCAACTTAACACTGATCACTAACATCTGACCTCGCTAAACGTAACTGCGGGATCTCCTTATGATCTTGCAGT
This sequence comes from Carposina sasakii, assembly GCA_014607495.2. Taxonomy (NCBI): domain Eukaryota; kingdom Metazoa; phylum Arthropoda; class Insecta; order Lepidoptera; family Carposinidae; genus Carposina; species Carposina sasakii. The sequence goes on along the minus strand of CP053176.1, from coordinate 6,447,990 downwards.
TCTAGTGTAGTGTATACCCAAGTAGCACAGGTAGCTGAATAAATACTCACTTTTAGATTTACACACAGCTCTGGGCGTATTAAGACACATATAAGAATACACTCGTGGTCCCTTAGCTGCATAATAGCAGTCAGTGATATTTAAACAGCTTAAGGGTAAATAAGAGTTGCATTATGGGTGACAAATATACCCTTAAAACGCAAAGAGTTCTAGAAAGAGCCAAGAGCAATATAAGAAAGTGAACTGTTATTGAATCGCTCAACAGCCCTTTAATAAGTAATGGTCCACACGTGAAACGCTTAACAGCTCTTTAATAAGTAATGGTTCACGCGTGAAACGCTTAACAGCCCTGTAATGAGAAATGGTTCACATGTGAAACACTAAGCAGTCCTTTGATGAATATAGGTTCACAAGGGAATCGTTAAACAGCCCTTTGATAAATAACGGTTTACATTGCTGTTTAACATCAACCACCATTTTAACCTGGAAATATTATAATTTACTTTACTTTTTTTATATGTTTCATGCATGAATTACGAACTTATTAAATTAGGTATTACTTCTTATATCGTAACATTCTCTATTTATTTAATAGTTCTGTCTAAACTATTGAAAATTGTTGGGCCAAGATTTTAAAACACATAGCTTATTTACATCATTTATTACTATATTATTTAAAAACACAATATTTTCGTAGCGCACCAAAATTTTCTTAGACAATATACATATATATATTAAATAAATGTATATAATTTCAGTAAACTTGCATTGCCACACATTATTCTGGCACTAATAAAGAAAACCGTTCCTGTTTTACTTAGGTACCAATAAATATATAATGAAACGACACCGTCATTAATATGGCGTTTACGTTTATGTTGTCACAAGTTACTACGGTCACTTTTAAACAAAGTAAAATGAGAATATACAAAAATATTATTTTCTATAGTCACGCGTCACCAACAGGCCCATTGTGATACATTACTTAGGTATTTAGCTGAATAAAGAGTAACGTAGTCTCTTAACCAGTTGATATTCAGCTCTTACAACACCTGTTACCCCTTATAACTCTCTTAAATTTCTGATTCTGCGCTCTTAAGCAGCATATGAGACATTAGAGCTGAATAATTTGTGCCCATTTAAGTGGTTTAAGAGCTCAGCTTTTATGCAGCTTTGTTATACCACTTCAAGGGTAATTGTAGTCCATGTAGGTAATTGTATTCAGTTGCTATACAGCCTCTTGTGCTACTTGGGTATGTATCTTTGTACGAGTATGTTCGCTTATGATGTCATAATAACTGGTTGGCTGAAAGAAACCTCTATTGAGATAAGCTCACCTTTGCATACCATCGCATTTCCTAGGAAAAACTTGTCTATTTCCATCCAACCCATCCATTTCCAATCCACAGCCAGCATCGCTTAGCCCGATTGATCGTCAACTCATGAGATCAGCATGATTTCTAATGTATCTGGATCATGGCCTGGCATTGTTCGTACCGGATATGACGTCACTTCATGTGGTATATATCCGTTTCATAGAATAGTTCCTATGCCTGATTTCGGAACTGACATTTTTTGTATGCAGTGAAACAGAAAATGTGGTCGTACACATAGTAACTAGCGCCATAATCCACAGACCACAGACTATATCTAGCTACTACTGATACGAGTACCACCATCTCATACGTAAAAAATGAGCACATTAAAAAGTTTTGATTAGCCACAATTTGCTTCAATTGGAAGCCTTCATTTAAACTGCAGTATTACGAAGGAATTTTAAAACCACGTTTATAATAGCGTTAACAGATGTAAAATTTAAAAACATCACATCACATATATTTTTTTTTACATTAAAAACATTAGCCTATTTCAGTCCACTGCTGGACGTAGGCCTTTCCCAGGGCACGCCACAAGGTTACTGCTATAGGCGGTTGGGTTGGTGACCGCAATATGATTTTCCGACTACGTGGAAACGGGAGACGCTGCTGCCCACCTTCCGGAAACCCTTAATCGCCTCTTACGATACCCACGGGCAGACATGGGATGGTCATACTCGTATTCTACTCTACCGACACCTACACGGTTGGCATTTTAGCCAGTATTTTAGCTATACTTATTTGATATTTTTTCACCATATCATATACATATGTTAAAACTATAATTTGTTTCTCCCTCTTCTAATCGTTTTGTCTCTTTTCTCGCCGCGAACGCCGTCGGCGCTGAGTTTTTTATCTGACAGTTGTCCAACCACCGCGGTACTGACCTCGCGTCTCGGCAAGTGAATTTTGTGTGTGATAAACTGACCTACCCAATCAGAGTGCCCTTAACCTAAAAGTGGACTATAGTGAACTGTGAACCTAAACCCTACGATAAATTTCGCGCGGAAGAAGAAATAAGAGAAAACACACAGGTAACTCTTTGACCTCTTCCTAAAATTTTCCCTTTGACGCGACGCAAACCACCTAAATCCCTAAACAACACATTTACTGTCATTTACCATTGTAAGCTAATTTGCTATACCTTCATTCAAATAGAGTATAAATAGAGGTCGTAGACATTCATTTGTGTTTTGCATATCATCGGTAAGTACCAATGACCCGTACTGATGCTGGTCTTCACTAGAATAGTACAATTTACATTCAGGATAGCAGGGTTAGATATAAAAGATCAGAGACTAGTTCATCGTCTGAGAGAACGCCCCTGAGTTACTGAGTCGACTCTTACGACGTGCACGGAAGGAGATGCAGCTGATGTATTCTGGTGAAGCCCTGCATTAATACAGAACCCATGCTCTGTCGATACCACTTCCAACTATTATATATGTATGCAATATTCCATGAAGATTAGCTAAGCAAACCCCTCCCGACCCGTCCACCCACTGGACATGAAAACGTGAAAAAGTAACAAAGATACTTTCTTTGCCTATAGTGATGCACTCGTAGACCTAAAAATGTTTGTACTTAATGTCGCATAGCCGCGTGGTGCCGGCGGAGTAGAATTCGTACCACCCCATATCTGCCCGTGGGTATCGTAATGAGTCGATTAGGGCTTCCGGGAGATGGGCAGCAGCGCCTCCCGTGTTGACAACATAGTCCGAAACACAAACTGCGGTCACCAACCCGCCTGCCCAGCGTGGGGACTATGGGCAAATACCCCCCCATGGCAGTCTTGTGGCGAGCCCTGGGGGAGGCCTACATTATGCAGTGGCCTGCGATAGGCTGAAGAAGAAGAAGAAGAATGTCGTTTAAGGTATTAATTTATGACTATATTCTTCTTCAGGTGAAATACCTTGGTCAGAGTGATGCAAAAGGACTATGGGGCATCAAACACACGAGGAAACCAGTTGATCTGATGGTTGCTGCAGCGAAAGCCTTGCCACCAGGTATGAGAACATACATACATACAGGGTGTTTGTGACAGCCAGGCAAATATTGATATGGCGACCATGATTCTGAGCCGAAAACCACTGAAAATTTGTTGTTTGAAAATTTGCAGAAAAATTCCAAATATTTCCGACTTATCTTTCATTTTTTCATAAAAAAAATAATAGTGTAGTTTGTTTAAATAGGCCTTAGATATTGACTTAAAAACAAAATTTTAACCGGTTGATGATTTAAAAAAAAAATTGCGCTCAAAAAAGTTCAATTTGCTGATCAACCTATATCATTCATCTGAGGATCAACCCCAATGGAGAGTCACAAGTGATCCAAAAAAACAGCAATGTGTCTCACAATAACCAATAAGCCCATTTAACTAGTCATAGGATCATCCGATACAATTGGCGCGGAGAGTAAATATTGCGGATAATCAAATTAAAAATGCATTTCCTGCGAGTAATAACACTGTCATATAACTCAAAACAATGGTACTTATTCAGTATTTCAGTACTTGCCTGGCTGTCACACACACCCTGTATAGCCACGCTCATTATCCCTCAAAGAGGTTGATCAGAGGTGTGCAAATTAGACACCCACTTTTAACAACTTTGCCTACTAAGTCCCATGTGGTAAGAGAATGAGCCTACCGCCACTTTTCGGGCACAGATAACAACAATCTAGCGGCAGGTGACGAATCCAGTAGGAAACGTTTCCGTGCCATTTTAAATGGTTATTATAAGCTAGATATTTAGCGTTAGAGCCTCGTCCGTTAAATAGCAGAGTGCACCACGAGCAGGTGAGGATTTCTTTAGGTCCTAAGGCAGGTCTGTCCAACATACAGCCCTCGGGACACAATGCGGCCCGCATAAGCCCTTTATCCGGCCCGCGACGACATCCATTGATATTCGTTGAGTAAAAATGGTCCAAAATTCGTTAATAATCTAACTAAATACTTGACTGCAAGAGCGGTCCGTGTATGTTGATCACTAGGTTGATCACTAGCACTAATAGTGCTACATTAAATCGTTGCTATTGGGAATTTCTTTTCGCCCGCTACTGTTACAAAAGTACTAAACTTGGCCCTTCACAAAAATTATGTTGGACACCCCTGTCCTAAGGTATAAGTCGTCCTTACACAATCAAGAGATGACGAAGAATGGTAGAGTCTTTAACTACAAGAATTTCGGTGAAAGCAGCCAATCTTAAGAGATAAAGCCATCTACATACATACATATACAGGTGTTTTTTCGTTGCCACCCTTAACGAAGGGTACGTACTCTACATAAACATCAAATAAAGTAAGTTTATGCCAAAAGAAATGCTGGAGAAACGATGTAAATTTTTTGAAAAAAAAAATTATTACTTGATCGGGCGAAATTTATAGTGTCCAGTGTTTATGCTAGTTTTTTTATAGCGTGAAAAAATCATGCTACACGCGTCTATGTGCATTTATGCAGAAAAACGCAGTCTATTTACTCAACTTTGGACCCTAATATCTTGGGAACCAGACACTTCCCAGGTATGCTTCCATGGAGAAAAATGATCGTGATGATGAGGAGATTCCGTAGTTTTCGGGAACGTTGACGACCAAAAACCATCCTGTATACAGGATGTTTGTGACAGCCACCTTTAAGGCAAACGTATTCTATACCATGACTTACGACCATGAGTTTATGCCAGGCGGAAAACAATGCTGGGAAAAAAATTTTTTTTTTGAAATTTTTCATATTTTCAGGAAAAAAATAATTTAGTTCGTTTAATTAGGCCTCGTGCGATAATAACTTAAAAATAGTGTCTAGTGTTTATGTTATTTTAACCAAAAGATGATTTTCAAAAAAAAAAGTTTTAAAAAAACCTGATCAACCCTGATGGAGAGTCACAAGTAATCCAAAAAACAGCAATGTGTCACTCAATAATCAATAAGGCCATTTAATAAGTCACAGGATCGCCCGATACAATTGGCGCGGAGAACAAATATTACTGATAATCAAATCAAAAATACATTTCCTGTAAGTAATTACACTGTCGTATAACTCAACACCATGGTACTTGTTCAGCATTTCAGTATTTGCCTGGCTGTCACCCACACCCTGTATATGTATACACACGACGGTGTTCCCGAAATATTATAGCCAGAACTGCAGGATCAAAAAAGAGATCCTATAGCCACGTTTAGCATAGCGGGGAAAGATATAGTACATGAGTATAAAGTTGCTACCGTTCCGCTGAGATATAGCCCGAGTTCTCTTACGTTGCACGGAAGGAGACTCACTAGCCATCTACTCAGGAGATATAATGCAAGTGTGTAAGGATAGGTGCACTCTATTCCCTCACTCTCATAGTCCGATGGGACGGAAATCCGATACGACCGGAGAGAGATCAGGCGCAGGACAGGTCCAACGGTTGTACGTGCTTTCTGAAACACGAGCTAAGTGACAATTTTACAACATTGAAATTCCTACATAAAATCAGCTTATAGGTCCGTGATGATGACACCATATCTCTATGTTTCCAGGTCAAATCCTGCCGATAGTGAAGCTGGTCATCACAGTTGATGGCGTCCACCTGGAGACCGTCAGCCAGGGGAATAAGAAGAATGAGTTTGAGGACATGGCTGTCTTTTTTAACATAGGTATGTACCGCAAATCTAGTTGCAGTACTTAATAGATGCAACTAATAACATAATACTCGTATTCCGAGTGGTGGTGTCAGCAGAGTAGAGTAGCACCCCATGTTTACTTGTGGGTGTCGTAAGAGATGAGTCAGGATTTTTGGGAGGTGGGCAGCAGCGCCAATATTGACAACATAGTCCGAGAATCACACTGCGGTCACTAACCCGCCTGCCCAGCGTGGTGACTATGGACAAAGCCCTATGGCAGTAGCCTTGTGGCGTGCCCTGGGGGAAGCCTACGTCCAGCAGTGGACTGCAATAGGCTGGCGAATGAATTACACCGTTGGGTTCCGAAAATGGAGTAGCCAAACTGCGAGATCGCTATAAATATCCTACCCCTACGTTTAGCGTAGCGGGCAGGTTGATGATTGACAAGTTGCTAGCTCGTCGCCTGAGAGAATCCCCGAGTCCCTTAACCGACCCTTACGACATGCACGGAAGGAGGTGCAGCTGATGTATTCTAGTAAAACCCCACAGGATATTCCAGACAATTTTTCTTAATTTCAGAATCAATATCCTACGGAGTCCAGGACCTGGTCTACACCAGGGTATTCTCCATGATCATCGTGGACAGTGCCGAGATCAAGGGTCTCAATCCTTTCGAATGCCACGCCTTTGTCTGCGAGTCCAGGTATCACATACATACATAACATATTTACGCCCATTATCCCCCTGAAGAGGTTGGGCAGAAGTGTGCAAATATCACTCCCGCTTTTCACCTGTTAGTCTTTTCAGTCCCACGTGGTAATCTAATAAAAATACTTACAGTCATCGTCATCATCATCATCGTCAGCCTATTGCAGTCCACTGCTGGACGTAGGCCTCCCCCAGTGTACGCCACATGGCTCGATCTCCCGTTTTTGCCATTCAGTCAGTACCAGCCGTCCTCTTTAAGTCATCGGTCCATCTGACCAGAGGGCGCCCAACGCTACGCTTGCCGAGGCGCGGTCTCCATTCGAGAACCCATTTACTCCAGCGTCCATCGATTCTACGACAGATGTGGCCGGCCCACTGCCACTTCAGTCTGCTACATTTCGAGACTATGTCTGTCACTTTGGTCTTCTGCCGAATAATCTCGTTTCGGACTTTATCTATTCGCGAGATTCCGAGCATTGACCTTTCCATAGCTCTCTGAGTGACATCTAATCGGTGAACCAGCCCCACCGTCAGGTTCCACGCCTCGGCTCCGTGAGTCATGGCTGGTAGAACGCACTGATCGAACCAAGGGTCTTGAGGCATTGTGGCAAGGATGACTCAAAGATATGACGCAACTTCCCAACGCTGCCCACCCAAGCTGCACTCTTCTGGTGAATTCTCCCTCTCTAATATGTACAGTACTACAACTTAAATAACATGGGCATCGACTTTATTTGTATATCTCTTTTTTGTGAGTTACAGTTACCGTATATACATATAATCACGCCTTTATCCCTTACGGGGTAGGCAGAGCACCAAGGGCCGTGTGGTTCTAACATGGTGCCACTTCTGACCAATTTTGAGTGGTATTTGTACAGCTTATTTTTTATACTTAATCTTCTTCTATACATATAATAAAAATGTAACGGATCGCTGTCTGTGCATGGAAGATATATGAGAAAAAATATTATAGGAGACCTTTATCAACGCAATAGTACCCAAAAGAATGATTTTTGGAATTTTTGTCTGTTTGTCGGTTTGTCTGTGCGTTTGTGCACGCTAATCTCAGATTTCGATGCAGTTTTCAGGAATATATTGTGACAGGTCCCACTTAACATATAGGCTCCTTTTTTATCCCGGGTTTTTTTTTATCCCGGATATTTTTGACTTTTGTTTTTTCTGTACTCCACGCGGACGGAGTCGCGGACGTCCACTGTCAAAACTATAATCTAAAAGATAATTTTTCTCTTTTTCACAACAATCCGCGGTTCAAAAAATTCGATTAAAATAGTTTCTGAATTCCATCTTAACTTATTCGATAAGAGTACACATCTGTTACCTAAATAATTATTTCACAACCCATCTATCTATGCACTTCAAGTCGCATCTTATCTTGCTTATCAATCGCGTGTGAGAAAAATTTCGAAACATCCCAAGAGGATAAATTTTGCAACGTTATAGATATATTTATCTTTTTGTATTGACCTGATTTTTATTTAACAGGTTCCCTGTCCCCATATAAAATAGACATTTCATTTAGCACTGGTTTTTTCTCAATTCGGATATTATTTTTCATTGAGAAAGAAGAATATAATTATACAGGGTGATTTTTGGTCGTCAACGTTCCCGAAAACTACGGAATCTCCTCATCATCACGATTATTTTTCTCCATGGAAGCATACGAGTACCTGGGAAGTGTATGGTTTCCAAAATATTAGGGTCCAAAGTTGAGTAAATAGACTGCGTTTTTCTGCATAAATGCACATAGACGCGCGTAGCAGGATTTTTTCACGAAAAATAATTAATATCTGTCTATAAAAAAACTAACATAAACACTAGACACTATAAATTTCGCACGATGAAGGAATTTAAAAAATTTTTTTCAAAAAAATAAAAAATTTCCCAGCATTTTTTTTGGCATAAACTTACTTTATTTCATGTATAGAATACGTACCCTTCGTTAAAGGTGGCCACAAAAAAACATCCTGTATAGATCCCACTCGGGTGAAGAATTTTTTCCATTTCTTTATTAATAATTTTATAATTAGTATAGATGAAAATAGATGTGTTTTTGAGAAAAAAAATTAAATAAAAAACACGTGACGCTTATATGATTCACGAGCGTGACAGTCATATATTTGCTTTATAAGTCCTATAAATCATACATGATTCCTGCATGTAGGTATTTGATTAATTGAACGTGTCAATTAAATATTTGGTCGACATATGGTCGCGTTCCCGAAATGTGGTAGCCAAAACTGTAAGACCACGAATGACTTTCCATAATCACGTTTAGTATAGCGTGGTTGTGATCAGTGACAAGTTGCTAGCTCATCGCCTGAAAGAACGCCCCTGAGTTCCTTAGTCGACTCTTACGACATGCACGGAAGGAGATGCAGCTGATGTATTCTAGTGAAGCCGCGCATCAAGACTGGATACAAGTTGATATTAAGCATTGATTAGGCTATGGTAGTGTACATAGATCAGCCTTTTGCAGTCCACTGCTGGACGTAGACCTCCCCCAGGGCACGCCACAAGGCTGCCATGGTGGTTATTTTCCCATAGTCACCACGCTGGGCAGCCGGTTTGGTGACCGCAGTATGATTTTGGTAATGTAATGTAATTTTAAAAATCTTCCAGAAACGCAGCTCGTCGCCTAACGTATTCCCTAGCAGCAGCCTTCCAGGACTACTCCAGAAGGGTTAAGGAAATGCAGGCAGCACCAGGTACGATAGGATCTTTGAAGACGCTCTTCATCATCATCTTAGCGCCCTTACCCTGTTATTAATATGATCGGCGCAATATGGTTTCTTCTCGACAGTTATATATCCAGGGATTTGGCGCTTGTTTTAGGGCCGGATGCCTGCCTGACGCCAATCCTTCTCGGATATAGCTTAGTGACAATTTTAGTATATTAAAATCCGTACATGAAAAAAAAAATAAAAAATTCAGTGGACACAGGACTGACTAAGATCGAACATGAAGGCGCACGTCTTAACCATTGGACCATCACTAAGTTCTACCTTCGATTCCGTTAACTCTTGGAGTGAAGAGCCATTGTCACGGCCGGTACCACTGGTAGACAATTTACAGTCGAAGCTACTAAATGTAGGAAGCTAAAAGGCATGTCAGTTCCTTCGGGAATGTGGGAACGAAAAGGAAGAGATAGAAAGAAAGAGAAGACGTAAACATGTATAAAGGAAATGCGACAGTCAGTCGTGCATATAAGTAAGCACGAGCTTGTAAAAAACTTTTCAAAATTGGAAAAATATATTTATAGTGGAAAAAAATCCGCCCGCTGATTTACGTAAAAGCAATAGCAAAGCCGAAGCCGCGCGATCGTGATAATTGAGAGTGTGTGTGTGCGCGGGGCGAGGTGCGGGGCGCGGGAGGACGCCGAGCGCTCGTTGCGCGCACGCACACTCTCTCAATTATCGCGATCGCGCGGCTTCGGCCTTGCTATTGCTTTTACGTAATCAGGGGCCGTGTGGCTCTCGGTTTAAAATTATGATTTAGAGTTAATATTTTCAATTTTCATTACCTGACCTGTGACTTAACCCTGTATAAAATTATCCCTTTTCAGAGCTTGATGAAAGGATGCCGAACCTGAAAAAGCGTTTTGCCATCGACCTGAGAACTCCTGAAGAAATAGAAGCCGATTTGGAAACTGAAGCTTAAAGACGCTGAAAACTTTCAAACACTAAATTACCTACGTACAAGAGAGAAACATATTTTTATGTTAGGCTTAATTAAAAAACCATGAATGTACATATTTTTATAGAAATGCTGTGAATCAAGATATCTATTTTCATAAGATTTTACAATAACAATTAATACTTAATTTTAGGCAAAATAATTAATAATAGCAATAATTATTAATAGCAATTAATTTCATAAAAGGACAATGCAAATGTTTGTATGAACTCTGGTACCCTTTTCAATAGGATTGTATGACACCTTTTTGGAAAGTTAAGGTCGTTTCTCTTGATTATTAAAGTGCAGCTGTAAACCTTCTACCACACTTTAGTGGTATACTTTAAAGGCAAAGTCAGTTTTTTAAAGTGCTCACTGCAATAAGATTACGCAAATTCCATTTGGTAAGCTCCAAAAGATATGTAATAAATTTTCATACATCTTTGAGGGTGTAAATTTAACTTCGATTCACCACAAAGGAGCAAAATCCATTACAACCGCTTCATACGAGTATGCAAGATCACATTACAGCAATACGCGGTATTCTATAATTTCCCAAAGACGAGCTGTTGTACCAAAATAAGTTGTTATTCTAGCTGTTATCGTTTGTAAATTATTATTTCATTAAATGTGTTATTTTTATAATTTAGTTTATTAATTTAATAAATTACCACGTATTCCAGAAAAACTGGATCATAAAGCTAAAAAAAATCAGCGTCAGCTCAAAGTATGAGGAACCCCAAAATTTATTGTTTTTTTTCTATCTTTGTGTGAAAATCATAATGCAGTTCACTAAATACATCTACTCACCAAGTTTCAACAGTATATAATAGTTCTTATAGTTTCGGAAAAAAGTGGCTGTGATAGACAGACAGACATGACGAAACTATATGGGTTCCGTTTTTTGCCATTTGGCTGCGGAACCCTAAAAAAGACAATCGACAAATAAGTTGTATAATGCTTTCATGTCGAATAGAGTCTTTGAGTTTGAGTTTATCCTCCTGAATGCATTTTCAGTCGCTCTGGCAAGTAATTTCAGTCAGTGTCAGCAACTTGTCACTGACATTTCACATCTAGCCCCGCTATGCAAAGCGTGACTGTAGGATTTTCTACACGATCCTGCAGTTATGTCTACTCCATTTTTTTAATACAGCCGTGTATACTATGTCCGGCTTTATCAGGACGCCCGGCAACCCTATTTCCGGACTAGGGTGCCATTTCGCATTATGCGACTAAACGAAATAAAGTACCTTAGCTTATGCCAAAAAAAAATAGTTCCGTCGCGTATGGTCAAATTCGCAAACGATCAAGTGACTGAAAAACCGTCAAAATTGCATTCGGTCAAATAGCGGTTGGTATACTCGGAAAGTAATAAGAAACCTTTTGAAATATTTATTCTATACAACAACCAAAAAAACACTACAATTTCTTAAACTCCTTCAACAGTTTTAGAACAAAATCTAGTTCAAGCACTGATTTCTGAACTACATCCTTATTATTCCTCATAAATACTTTATAGTTCTCCAAAACTCCGTTCTGAGCGCCATCTTCTATTAGACCAACGAGTCTAGTCGTAAAGAGGTGTAACAACACTTCTATTAGCTGCTTTTTGCTTGGATCCTTCAAGTATAACAGTTTCAAGTCCTCATACCAATGCTGTTGGCGGAATTTCGTGATGATTGCTATGTGCTTTATCGTGTTGTGGAGCTAAAAAGGAAGCTATGTTAGCACATGGACAAGAAATGACACTAAGCCCAGGAGGGCAATCGCGCAAAATTACAACGTTAACGAAACGTTTTAGGTTTTGAATTTGGTTCCATTTGACAACGTTTCAGTCGTTTCCAGCGTTGTCAAATGGAACCAAAATCAAACGTTCCGTTGTTTTTTACAAACGTTCCGTTAACGTTGTCATTTTGCGCGATTGTCCTCCTGCTTTGCTGCACATGCATTCACCGAGCTTGGCAGTGACACTGCATATAAGAGACGGCGTTATTTGGATGAGTTTGATATTCATAAAATATTTTGACACCATGGACCAATTAATATGATGATCTCCGACCGTATTTCGGCCAAGGCGACAGATCTCTACGAAGATTGATAGTGCACAAGTGTGTGCGCAAACACAGATGCACTCTCTATTCCGTTACTCTCATAGTCCAATGGGACGGAAAGCCGACACGACCGGAGAGAGATCAGGCGCAGGACCAACGGTTTTACGTGCTATAGCAACGTAGTATAGTACATCTCTGGTGAAAAGGTCTAAGCCTAATCTTAAAATATGTTGATAGATGACAATTGTAGGCACGTTAAAGCCTATGTCCTTTAGAATATCTTTTACTAACGCTACTTAAATAAACTGACTTTTTTTAAAAAAATTAACCGACTTCAAACTTTAACTAAAAAGCGATAAATAACGTAGCTAATTTATCTACTTAATACATATTAAATATCTCAAATTATTTAAATATTTACAACTTAATACCTAATACTGTAACAAAGTCATCTTTAACTATTTAAATATTTATAATTATGACTTATTTTTTGGAGTCGGTGCCAGCCTAGGTAACGTAGTCTGTTGTGTTGATGGACGCGCGTGAAAAATAACATTAGAAACTACAATAACGTTAACATAGACAAACAAATCATTTACCTCATTCAAGCCTGATCTTAGATCGTCTAAAAATATCACAAATCCATTTAGGTCCAGTTTATTATTACTCCTTCTTGCTAAATTGGCATACGCTCTGTATGAATTAACTTTCATTTTAACAACAGCAACGTTTAAGTCATTTTGCAGGCTACCATAAGTATAAGGATTATTTGAATCCGGATTTTTATTTCTAGGTAATGTATCTAAGGATTTACTCGCTTCGTAAAGGTTCAGGATATATTTTAGAAGCTGTATATCTCCAGGGTTGAGTTCTTTCGCTTGCTGGACGGCGTAACTGGAAATAAGATTATTATTAAGTTAATGAAAATTTCAACTTCAGTAAATAGTAAAACATTATGTAAAAAGTACATCCCACTAACAACATGAATTTTAAAGTGTCAGAATCGAAAAAGAAATACATCAGCTGCATCTCCTTTCATGCAGGTCCTAATGTAGAAAGACTCAGCCATTCTCTCAGCTAACTTGTCACTGAACATTTACATTTGTCCCCAGTTCTGCTAATCTTGGCTGTGGGATATTAAAAAGTACCGAGACTATTAATAAGCTGACTAGTTTATCAACGATTAAAACAACGAAAGCTGCCGTTAATAATAATGCTTACGTTATCAACGATAGTTTCTTCAAAGCTGCTTGCACATCAACAGTGGTCGACAACCAATCGTATTGTGCCAAGCTCTTATCATTATTCCGTATAACCTGATCCATTGCTTCCAAATATATTGCCAGTGTACCATCATCACGCTGTTTCTTTTTGGGAGGCAATGTATTCTTCTCTATTAGCTTACCAAAGAATTGAACAAGTTCATCCATGTTTGTATCATCGTAATCTATGTTTAATTTATTTGGATGTTTAACTTTTTTGTCGCTTGTTCTGTAGTTGGACACAGTATCTCCGAATTTAATGATTCTGTACCCATCTTCTTCGTAAGGTTGTTTCTCTGCAGAATAGCTTCTACCGAAAATGTAATCAGATGCTATGTCAGGCTGTTCCCTATCAAGATTATAATCTTGGTCAGATTTCTTCAATTTTTCAGCGTTTTTCATTCGAACTAGCTTCTCGCGTGCGTTTTTCAGGCGAGTTTTTAAATTTTCGTTGTTTTCTGAAATGTATTTATTAGTCAATAGATCATTTAGTTCTTGTTTGTTGTTATTACTTCTTCTGCCATAGTAATAGTCCATATCAGCGTAGTCCTCATGATCTTTTAGAAAGTTACTAACGTCGTGCAGGCCTACTATTTTAAATTTTTTCGCAAACTTAGAACCCTCAAGTTTGTAATACCTGAGAATTATTGATTTTGTTTTCATTGAACTCTCTGATAAAACAGTATCATTTTCACTTCGCAGTTGATGAATATCAACAAATTCTGCAATAACTTTATTTATATACATTGTTATAATAACAGTACCTGTCACTTAGCTTTTAACATACAAACATCATGGAAATTGTCAATTATACACCCATGTTCACCCCATTATTGATAAAGTGAAAATGATTAATTCCTTAAGTAATTGAATTGCTACTTACTAAGCACCATGTATTATTATGTCATTACGAGTATTTAACACTAGAATTCTTCCGTACACTAGTCTTCTCCATCCTATTCTATAGTAATTGTATTTGGACAGTTCTTTGAAAAAAATCTCTATTATAAAAGTAATTATTTTACCCTATATAAGTCTAATAGATACGAGAGTAGTTAATTTAATTCTACTTTCAGATCGTCAAGAACTTACAGCGAATAATTTCCCATACAGTGATAATAACGTACTAGACCGCTTTATAATTTCTGCATGCTCACCTTTCCTTGCACGAAACATATTTATATTATCGTCTTCATCCGAAAAAACGTAGTTTGTATCTAATCTATCACTCTTGTGATTTCTTAAAACATTTCCATCGTCTTTAGAAGTCTCATCTACATGTTTATTATCATTGTTATCAACGTCATTATCATCAGGATTTGGTCCTAAACGATTGTAAGCATTGAAGTATGCATAAGCGGGATCGTAATTGTATACGGGAACATAATTAGGCTGTTCACCATCGACAGAGGTTCTTAGGAGCGTAGATGCATCGGATGACTTTTGACTTATTTGAACCTTCGCCTGTGTTTGTAGCTCAAATGGAGTTTGATTGGGAGCTGAAAAGATTTTTTTTATTATAATGTTACTCTTTATTTAACACGTAAATAGGCTTATTATAAATTTGATTTCTATATTTATATGTATTAGATAACCTATAGCAGTTTTGAGGGGAACCCCTTTACAGCGTCACATACCGACGAGTCGAACTAAGATGGTGAAACGGTCGTGACGTCAGCATGTGTCAATTGATAGACCTGGATTTTCTGAACCAAGGATGATTTTGCAATAAAATATACTCGTACTTACCAACTTCATAAACATTGTACTCTTTTGGTAGAGATAAACTAGCTGATATTTCACTTGTAGTAAACTTCCGCGCACCCAATAAAGCTTTGCCATTGCCACTGCCAAAGTTACTTTTTAGGAACTTTGCAAATTTGCTTAGTAACGCGCCACTTTCATTTATCGCTTTATTCGCATCGAAAATAGTTTGTTTCAATTCCGTCTGATCAGAGTTAGGTACTTTAACATCGTTATTTGCAGATACGTTTATACTATATTCAATAGTAGAGTCGCCTTGTACTGGGCTTGATTCAGTTTTAGAAGCTGTGTCTTTATCCTTGTCTTCAGGTAATGTTACTATAAAATCACTTGTAAATGGTGCTGGGTTAATAGTGGTTAATACCGGAAGATCATCTTTCTGTTGATTATCCAACGTTGTCTCATATCCATTCAGGGTATTCTCATTGGATGAGTTTGTGCGAAAAAATGCATCTGACTTCGATGTATTCTCTGTATTTATAGGTTCAGTTGTTACGACAAAGGTTGATGCTGGTATATAACTGTCTGTAGTAGTTTCTAGATCTCCTTTTGGCACGGCTCTTGTGTTAGCACGATTGAATCTTTTACGTGTAACAACATTTCCATCATTTGCTTCAGTGGTTCTTGTTGGTGATATTGAACTTCCTGGTGGTGTTTTTGCTGGTACCCTTAAATCAGAGTTGGCATTGTCATCTCTCGTAAAGTCTTCGAATGCTGAAAATGTTAAGTTTGCGCTGTCTTTATCCAATTTGACGAATGTTAGATTTGAGCTTTGCTTCGCATCGGCAGTATTAGGCTGATTTGGCTTTGTGTCTTCAACCTTCTGAGAACTACTTACTGCCTTGGCATCTGAATCATTTTTGTTTAGTTTATAAGATTCTAAACTATTATTAAAATTTATGTTAACATCGGTTTTACGCAGAGAGCCAATTCTTACGAACTCGCTACTTTTTATGTCTTCGTCGGGATTAGCTCTTTTAACTCTTTTTATAGTTCGAAATCTAGTTATTCCTTTAGTGTTATACGGAGGCAAGCCTTCACTTCGCCTGTTGTTTGTTTCTTCCATGAGTAATTTATTAACATACGCTGCATGTTCATTTAATTCTTTGTCTGTAATTTCTAATCCTTTCTCTTTAGAGTCTATTTCGGTTTTATGTAACTTCCCATTTTCAAGAATCCTTCTAGCAACTTTGTTTAACACAAAATTTTTATCGTAAACAGGAAGTGTGTGTATAAATTGTGTTTCATAGCTAAATGCACTGATATAAGCTATCACAGATATAAAATATATACACAAAATCATTTTATACTGTGCCTATTCTAAGATGTCTGCTGACCATGTTTATTGGATTGTTCAGAATTTTTATTACGCGTGAAATTATTTGATTGCTTTCTTGATAGATAAGGGACATATTGATTGTTTTATACTGACTTTGAAATTACAAGCATTCCACTAGGACAGTATCCAATTTGTTATTATACTTGCAAATATATTATACTCTATTTATACCCGACTGAGCTAGAAGAAGCGTTATGTTTTTTGAGTGTATGTTTGTATGTATGTTGTAGAGCCTAAACGGGTTGTCCCATTTAAGCTTGAGAGGTATTAATAGATTTGTCTTCGTTGCGAGAGAGACACTGGGTCAAAAAAAATCGCAGTCTGGTGTTGTTCTTTATATTATTATATTAATCTATATCTCTATTGTTACTGCCCTATTTATTTTAAGAGATAGCTGAACTTTTGGAAATGGTCAGTGTTTTGTAGATGTATTGCCAAATTGTCAGTGTTACGATTGTAGTTGTCCTGATGTTTCTACCGTTGACCGTATTTTTAAATACCTAAATAAAAACTAAATAAAAACTTTTTTATTATACTCGTGTTCGACAATAGAAGCAAACTATTTTATAATAATAATTGATATTAAATGAAGTAGGCGCATCTAAACTGCAACAGGAATATACCGTATCATTTGTGGCTACATATTACTGTTTGGTGATTATTGCTCATTTCCATAGGTACTATAATAAACTGAATAATATTTTAATATTAATAAAAAATAAAAATGGCGACAGAACTTTTAAAATATTTATTCAATATGTAGGCATCTTTCTATATTTTATTTATCAATAATATTTACAGCTTAATCTCAAAAACTGTACCTACTAACGCTTCAAAGCGAACTTTGAATATTTTTCAATTCGATCTATGGTTTATATATTAAATCATATTTTCTGTAAAAAAAATAATCTATTTTCTCCATTCTTATTGCAAAAAAATTAAACCATTTCACCAAAATAACAAAGTTCGCTTCAAATATTCAGCGCAGGTAAAAACTTTACTTAGTTTTATTTGTGTATTTTAAACATCTGCTTTGAACCTTAGAGATCCTCGTCTTGCTTTTCTTCCTCTTCTTCTAAAACTCCTTTCAGAAATCAATCTATCACTGCTTTCCATATCATCAATCTTATCATTATTACCTTCCTTCTCACTATTATTCATAGTTTCATTAATTTCTTCACTATTACTCTTCATTATTTCTTCAACAATAATGGGAACTAATTCTTCAGGTTTTCAACTCAGACATTTCAACTTCTTTATCACCAACTGTAATCATGTCCTCATTTTCATCAACAAATTTCTGTTTTTCTTTCTTAATTAAGTTTCCTTTATTAAGTTTTTCAACTATTAAATTCTGTTTCCGAGATGGTTTGCGGCTGTCCTTTTTGATCTTCTTTCTAGATGCTTCAGTGCTTGGACTGGAAATTGGTGCTTCTGAATTTGCTCCTGCATCAGCACCCGAATTAGTTTCAGGATTTGCTTCAGAATTCGCCCCTGGGTTATCTAAATTAGTGTCATTGTTTTCTGGTACTTTACCAAATTCCAAATTTATATCGTAGTACATTGGGGAATCTTCACAATCTATTGCGTCTATTGGTCTCGTACAGACTAGTACTTCCTGAAAAAAAATCTGGTTATACTAGTATAATTACACAGAATGTTGAAAACAACGGTAAATTAGGCAAAATTCTATGTAGATATATATATGTGGGGGTGGTGAAAAAGGAAGAGCTTCCGGTCCTCTCGTTAGAGAGTAAGTATATTCTTTGTTCCGGCCCCACCGGGCCACTAGTCAGTATTTGGCCCTTGTATATATTCCAATCATTGTGAGAAACTTCGATATCGCGTTCTAGGATTTTGCATTCGATTGTGGTTCTCTCCTGCATCCGATAGATGGCTCCGCTACACATACTATAAAGAAATTATCTACAAAATTTCAGACTCGAAATCACATGTTTACTCCTCAAGATTGTATGAATATTCCTAAATTGTTTTAGGATATTCCATATCCCATACTATGCATTAATCGGTACCTCATATACATACATACATATAATCACGCCTTTATCCCTTACTGGGTAGGCAGAGCACCAAGGGCCGATAGAACCACATGGTGCCACTTCTGACCAATTTTGAGAGTATAGTTGAGATGTACAAATTCGGTTAGTAGTGACAGATGGTCAGCCCATCGCCTACAAAACACCAAAACCCTCTTTTCCCTCTACTGACTTGTATACTGACAGTATGCCCGAGAAGAAAAGCAGCTGTAGTATTATACGTTTTTTTTTTCACTCCCAGAGCAGCATAGAAGAAACCTCATATACTAAGAAAAAAAAACCCGATTGAGTATAAATCTTGCCTCACTGTCACCCTTAAGACTATGACGAATTTATTCATACCTCTAAAGCTCAAATGCGACATGCCGTTCAGACTCTAGAACGTGGCCAAAGAAATATACATATACAAAATTACATACACTGGAATAACATAAAACCTCTTTCTGCCTCGTCCATTAAATGTACCACGAGCAGGTTGACTTTAGGTCAGTCCTAACCCAATTGCGCCGCTAAACATTATTTAACCGCGTGGTGCCGGCAGAGTAGAGTCTGTACCACCCCATGTCTGCCCGTGGGTATCGTACGAGGCGATTAAGGGTTTCCGGGAGGTGGGCAGCAGCGCCTCCCGTATTGACAACATAGTCCGAAATATCACACTGCGGTCACCAACCCGCCTGCCCAGCGTGGTGACTATGGGCAAAACCACCCTGTGGCAGTAGCCTTGTGGCGTGCCCTGGGAGAAGCCTATGTCCAGCAGTGGACTGCAATAGGCTGAAGAAGAAGATACATTATTTAACAAGCTTACCTGGTTAAATATAGTCTCAGCAGGACATATGAAGCTCCATCTATACGTGGTGTTCCTCCCAGAAGGCGTCTGCGACGGCAGACACACGTGGAACACTTGACACTCGTTATCCACGTCGGCATAATAGCCATATGTGCGGTTGTCACAGCTTAAATATAAAAGCTTCAGTTTAAACTACCTTTTTTTTAATAAGCTTTCATTACATATTTTAAAATTATTAATAATGAAAATGGAAAGAATTCTTCACTCGAGTGGGAATCGAACCCACGACCACTGCAAACCGTGCCATCCGCTATAACCACCAAGCCACCGGGTCAATTACTCGGATGACGAATTTTACCATCTCTTTTCTAAATTACATATTGGCAACGTTATTTTTCATCCCGATAGCTATACATTAGCCAAATCTCGGTAAACAAAGCTGAATCCCTCAGCACAATGTTTAAAGATGAAACAATCAAACATATCCTAACGGATTATATTAATGGAGAAGTGTTTTTATAAATTTATCTTAGTCAAGATATTTTATATTATAAAATTATTAATAAATAAAATGGAAAAAATACATATTTGTTAATAAAATGAACTGATCAAACAAACGAGCCCAAACTCGACAGGTTTGTGTCGTATATTTACGGAGTTCCTATTGACCACCTTCCAGCTCCATCATCAGATCAGCTCTATGTCATAATAATATTGCATTGTCATCCGATTTACATACATGCATGCAAAATTTCGGACTCAATCGGAAACCGGGAAGTGGTTCAAATTTAACTTGCAAGATTTGGTTACAGACAACGGGACAGGTGAAACTAAATAAAAGCTTATCTTCTATATCGATTATATACATATAATAAAAATGTAACGGATCGCTGTCTGTACATGGAAGATATAGACCTTTATCAACGCAAAAGAATGATTTTTGGAATTTTTGTCTGTCTGTCTGTTTGTGCACACTAATCTCAGAAACCGCTGAGCCGATTTCGATGCAGTTTTCAAGAATATTGTATTGTATTGTGACAGGTCCCACTTAACATATAGGCTACTTTTTATCCCGGGACAGGGTTTTTATACCGGATAATTTCGACATATTGTTTTTTCTGTAGTCCACGCGGACGGAGCCGCGGGCGTCCACTAGTTTACTAATAAGTGGAAGAATGCCTTACCTAAAGGTATCTGTAATATTTTCCCTGATGGACGTCGAGTTCGCCGGTAAATTTAGCGTGTCTGCTTTAGTCTGATTTTCCATTGCCTGAAACATTTTAAAATCACAATTTCCATCCCGTGCGGCGCTTCACTAGAACACATCAGCTGCATCTCCTTCCGTGCATGTCGTTAGAGTCGACTAAGGAACTTTGGGGCGTTCTCTCAGGCGATAAGCTAGTTTGTCACTGCTGCATGATGTCCTTAGTAATTTTGCAGTTCCGGCTAGCCCATTTTGGGAAAACTACCATGTATATATGTACATATGTCGTGGCCAAATCACTTTAATAGTAATTTCATGAAATGGTCGGTTAGGTTAGGTTAGTATCATGAAATGATCAATTCATTATCATCATATGGTCAAGGGCATTTTGACCATTTCATGATATAAATAATTCAACGATATGGCCACGACATATACATGGTGTAAGAGAAAGTAGTAGTGATCATGATAGTATATTATATATTTTATACGTACCCTCAATAGTTTCGCCATAACAACATTCTCCAAGCTCAAATCGATATCGTCGAAGCATTTGACATATGCAATACATAAAAACAGTACTAGGATCTTACTGCAACTCATAGTGGATACTATATTCGTGATTTAATATCTGTAAAATATAATATAAATATAACATAACCTCATTTTACTTTAAAAAAAAACAACTGCGCAAGAGTTTTGACCCAGTGTCACTCCCAGGAAGACAATCCCTGTTCCCCATGAACTATAATCTTGCGGTCTTCAAGTCGAGAGTGAACCGGCCCTCTTATTACCTAACAAGCAAAAGCACTGCGATAGCGAAAATTTTACAAAAATCGCTGATTGCTTGTCAAATTCGTAATTCATTAAATGAATTTCAAAGGAACTTTGACGTTTCAAGGCAAATATTGTACAATTTCCGCTATCGCTTTGCTTCGGCTTTGTTATTGCTTTTACATAATCAGGGGGCGGTTTCTTTTAGGCAAGCGCGCTCCATCTTAGACTGCAACGGTGCTTACCATCAGGCGCGTTGTGGTCAAGCGTAAGCCTATTTAATACTAGTGGACGCCCGCGACTCCGTCCTCGTGGACTACAAAAAAAAATGTCTAAATTATCCGGCATAAAAACATTTTTCTGGGATAAGAAGTAGCCTATATGTTAAGTGGGACCTGTCACAATATATTCCTGAAAACTGCATCGAAATCGGTTCAGCCGTTTCTGAGATTAGCGTGCACAAACGCACAGACAAAACAGACAAAAATTACAAAAATCATCGTTTTGGGTTCTATTGCGTTGATAAAGGTTTCCTATAATATTTTTCTCATATATCTTCCATGTACAGACAGCGATCCGTTACATTTTTATTATATGTATAGATTTAAATAAACTACCTCTCAAGCTCAAATGCGACAAGACATTTAGGCTCTAGAGCTTTCCAAAGAAATATAATAAAAAATAGTGTGATAAAAAAAATGTACATACATACATACACTCGAAATACATAACCCTTCTGGCGCAGTAGGGTAATAAATTATGCGTCTTTTTATATGATATAAATACATGATGTAACAAAAGTTGTGTTAACCGAAATGCTATGAAAATAGCCCTCTATAAATAACTCACAAAATTAAGGACTTGAAATCAAACACACACAATTTTCAAATGCTTAGTATAAAGCATTCTGCCCCCCTAGCATGACCACGCATCGTGGATATTGTGTCGTACGATATCGTATCGTCTCTATACAAAATTCAACTAGGCGGCTATATTTGTCGTATTTTGATAGCTAAATGTCGATAAATCGGTTTATCATATCGTGTTTCGCAGGTCATGCTACTTGGGCAGGAATGTTCATACAATTTAGAAATATGATTTCGTTTCTACAAATTAGTGGAATAGTTTTCTATAGTTGGCAATTAAACATACCCTTTGCAGTTACACGCAGTAGTTACCTATAGGTATATAGGTATCTATACATATAATAAAAATGTGACGGATCGCTGTCTGTACATGGAAGATATATGAGAAAATATATTATAGGAGACCTTTATCAACGCAATAGTAACCAAAACAATGATTTTTTGAATTTTTGTCTGTTTGTCTGTCGGTTTGTCTGTTTGTCTGTGCGTTTGTGCACGCTAATCTCAGAAACGGCTGAACCGATTTCGATGCAGTTTTCAGGACTATTTTGTGACAGATCCCACTTAACATATAGGCTACTTTTTATCCCGGGAAAACGTTTTAATCCTGGATAATTTCGACATTTTGTTTTTTCTGTAGTCCACGCGGACGGAGTCGCTGGCGTCCACTAGTTTCGAATAAAGTTCCACATTTCATTCTCTAAGGCTAGCAACTTGTCACTGATGTTTTACATCTGTCCCCGCTGTGCTAGACGTGCCCGAGGGATATCCTTTAGGGGTAGCCAGTACACCTCCTTTCGGGGACACAGCCGTGTGGTACATTTAATTCTTATTAGAAAATCTGTTGTTAACATATTTAAATCTTAATTTTAATAACTGTCCAACACTTCACGCATATTGTCCAAAGTCACTTTTAAAACATAAAAAAATAATTAGAAGCACTTACAAAACAAAAATTATTCACTAAATAGGTTTTATTTCAAAACTCTTGCAGTCCCAAAGTAAAGGTGCGTCCACACTGACACATGTTCGCCGAGCACCGGAGAGATTCGCGAATTGTGTAGAAATGCGAATTTTAAAAAACTATTTCACCCTTTTATAAACGTTAGCCGATGTGTGGCACTTGGCAGAATTCGCAATGAGGCTATTGTAGGATCGGCAGAAAAGGTTTTTGCAATAAAATTTTTACTTGCTTTCTTGACTTGCTGGGGCAGAGGGCCTCCACAGATCTCCGCGCCATCCCGTTCGGTTCTGAGCGTCTCGTTTTATTTCGCTCCAGGTCTTCCCAACTTTCTTCGTCGCCGCCAGGTCTGCTTAGGACGGCAACGCTAGCTAGACCTGTTTAAACCTTTTTAATTAACCTTCGTTTAGATTATTGAGAACTTACGAAAACGTATTTCATTTACAGCTATGTCAAAATTTTTGTATGGGTATCATAAAAGGAAAGTGGGCAGCAGCGCCTCCCGTGTTGACAACATATTCCGAAAATCTCACTGCGGTCACCCTTCCCTATGCCTTGTGGAAGGCCTAGGTCCAGCAGTGGACTGCAATAGGAAAAAGCGTGTGTAGGTATATATTACGCTTCACTCCAACATAATATATAAAAAATACATATAACAACTTTTGAACAGATTTTATTGACGATTTCAGAGTTTGTAAAAGTTGTTTCTTTTATCAGTCTAGTGTCTAGTCTTGTGTCAAAAGCAAAATATTAATAAAAAAAAACACCATATTAAAAATTCCCACAAGCACAAGTCCATATTTCTCTGCCGACGCTACGATATTGACCGCCACACCTGACATGAAATTTTAATGCTCATAAATTTTATCACGTCACAACCTTGACTTTACTATTCGGGATTATCTGTAGACGCCCTAATATTTGTGGCGCCAAAGTTTAAAAATAGTAGACATTTTTTTTTTCTTTTTTGGTAATAGGGAATGGCATACATACCGCTATTTGCATTTTTGGGTAGAGTTTTGTTTTTAATTTTATCATTGAATTTTAACTTTCCGAGACGATGTTTTTTTTATAATTACTATAGAAAAGCTAACTTAATAATATTACTTATTATGCGAAAGTAATTACCTAATATAATTAAGTGTGTTATACGCTGTACAAGAGTACCTTACTTATACAAGGTGGTTTTTCGTTGCCACTCTTAACGAAGGGTACGTACTCTATACATCAAATAAAGTAAGTTTATGTAAAAAAATGCTGGGAAAAGATGTAATTTTTTTTTTAATTTAATTTCTTGATCGGGCAAAATTTATAGTATCCAGTTTTTTCATAGCCAGGTATTAAATATTTCTCTAGAATATTTGCTACGCGCGTCTATGTGCATTTATGCAGAAAAACGCAGTCTATTTACTCGACTTTGGACCCTAATATCTTGGGAACCAGACACTTCCCAGGTATGCTTCCATGGAGAAAAATGTTCGTGATGATGTGGAGAATCCGTAGTTTTCGGGAACGTTAAATAAATAAATAGCCTTTTTATTTTCCCATGCAAATTGGTTACATATACATTTAAAATAGATTGAATTAAAGTAGGATTAATAATATGGTAAAAAAAATTAAATTAAAATTATAAATTCATGCATTCCTAGGTATAGTTTTGGGTCCCTCTTCGGGTGAAGGCCTCCTCCAGAGCTTTCCAAGTACTCCTAGCATCCAGTCTCTACCTGCTGTTTTTATCACTTCGTCGGTCCAGCGTTCTAGTGGCCGTCCTCTGGCCCGGGTGCCTTTCGGTCCCTGCCATTCGGTCACGACCTTTGTCCATCTTTGGTCTGAGGTGCGTGCTGTGTGACCAGCCCATTTCCACTTTAACTTTAGCGCGTGTTGCAATTGAAATGTTCGGGAACGTTGACGACCAAAAATCACCCTGTATATTATAGTATTAGTAAGTAGTTATATATTAAACTAAATTTGAACTGAGGAGATCGTGTTTTTATATCGTAGTTAGATGTTCATAACGTTGTCACATGTACAAAATCACTGTTATTAGCTCATCACAAGTTGCTTGCTCATCGTCTGAATCAACCCTAAGTTCCTTAGTCGACTCTTACGACATGCACAAAAGCTAGAAACCCCGCATCAGCACAGGAAAAACCAGTTAATACTAGATACCCTTAGAAACTTAAAAAAAAAACGTTTATAAATTCACTTCACAACTTCTGATGCATTTTGCGGTCAGAAGAGTGAATAATTTGAGTTGACGATAAATCCTCTATAAGGACGAAGGAAATAATACCGCTTACCGAAAAAACCCTTCTGGTGACTAAAAGAAAGAAATTTAAAGAAAGCATTCAGTTTTGCTGGAATTTTTGTTTTTGAGGGTGCGTATGCAGGGTGCTTGGATCTGGCTTCTCGTTGCGACTGTAGTGGCTTGTGTTCGTGACCATGAGTCTGCAGATCCGAGGGTCAGTGGAGGGTAAAGGGTCCAGTGGTGGGCGAGCCCTGGATGGAAATGGTTCGGTAACGATACCTAATACAAATCGTGTGAAGCTCCAACACTGAATTTTCCGCTGAAACCCGTTATCAAAACTCCCTTTTAACACAAAGTATATAGATATTTATTTATGTCTAGACAAGACAGTGACGTCACCAAAAAAAGGAGGCTCACACACTAATCCAAAAAGAAGGAGATACCATCAAATTACGGTATTTATTTGACCCCAAACACCTCCCTGAGCTGAATGATAATACAGTTTTTGGGCACAACTCTTTTGGGTATTAAAATAAATCCGATTACAATTCAGTGACGAATGGAATCTTTTCGTGTCAATTTGCAAGGATTAAAATAGGCTATTGTTGGAAATATACCTATAGAAAACTCTAATTTCCCACGGCATTACCGTGATTAAATCTATATAAAGTAAATCATTAGAATTAACTTATTATTTCATATTTTACAGTTCACTTATAAAGATATCCCGTCTAAGGATGTCTCTTTTCCCGCCATCGCGTCCCCACAGACTATATTATCAGGTTTCTTATAAAACTGCACAGGCAATGGAAAAGTCAGATCATACAGCCAAATCAACTATATCCAAACTGTGTACACAACAATACATGTGCTGATGGGGGGCTTTACTAGAATACATCAGCTGCATCTCCTTCCGTGCAGGTCGTAAGAGTCGGCTAAGGAACTCAGGGACGTCCCCGCTTTGCTATGGCTGTGGAAAGGTAAGAGGATGCAGCTGATATATTCTGGTGTAGTCCCGCATCGCCACATTAATTTAAAGAAAGAATTTTGATGATAATGATACCTCTCCAGCACAAATGCGACAACCTGCCCCCTTATTACCTAACTAGCAAAAGCAAAGCGATAGCGAAAATTGTACAAAAATCGCTGATTGCTTGTCGAATTCGTATTACGTAAAATGAATTTCAAAGGAACTTTGACATTCAAGGCGAATATTGTACAATTTTCGCTATCACTTTGCTTTGGCTTTGCTATTGCTTTTACGTTATCAGGGGGCCGATTAGGCTCTAGCCAGAGCGGGCCAAAGAAATATATATACATACATACACTCGAAATACATAACCTTCCATCTGGCGCAGTCGGGTACAAATAAAAATAGGTACATTGTTAAAATCATTACCCACGCCTATTGGCTTTGCTTATGTATGGATGAAAAGCAACATTGAAGCCAACTTCCTAGCTACTTGAGCCATACTGATAAGTTGTAAATCCGCCTGAGTTGTAAGAAGAGTTCAATAACCTTACATGAACATACTAATAAATATAGTTTAGAAGCCTGACTAGAATAATCATAGATAACTAGAAGAGAAGAAGCATCATAGAGAAAGCAAAGGCAATGAAGTTGATGAGCGCGCTTTTCGCGAAAATCTATCTAAATACGAGTAGCCCACTGAAAGGAACCTATCAACGAAATTTCAGACTCGAAATCACATTTTTATTTTTCAAGATTGTATGAAAATTCCTGAGATATTTAAAAATTCTCCATACTATCGGGAAAAATAAACATGTGATTTCGAGTCTGAAATTTCGTTGATAGGTTTTCATTTTTTCAGTGGGCTATTTACGTAGCTTTTCGCTTAACATACCCTTTTTGTTACACCCTGTATAGAAGAAGATAGAATAGAATATTCAAGTACCTATGACGGTAAAATACGACCACATTGACAGCTCCGCAAACTCTTACCTTCGATGCAGTACCTACCACAGGTGTAAAAATTACGCACATAATATGACCATCCTAGTATTGTTTTGCGCCCAAAAATGTATGTCACAGTTTTGATGTGCCTACGTGATGGAATGATTAGTATTTCAAGCTATTATAGAGGTATTTATGTGGGAACACACCCATTAACTTGGGGCAGGTACAGTGCTGTAAATAATCTTTTCTGCGCTTCTATAACTGCGCCCTATTTAGTCCTGCCTGGTCTGGCCATTCTTGCGCCTCCCAGACTCTACGCCCTGTGCCTGAGCACCGGTGGTATACCGCCCTATTTACGGCACTGAGCAGAGATGGTTTTTTCCATGGCTTACCAGAGGTGGAGACGCATCCAACATTGGCGAGGCTTGTCATCTGAAATAGGACGTGGGACGGTTGGATATAACTTATTTTTCAGTAAAACGAATTTAACCGGAATAGAACGAACTATCTGCAAAGATGTCTGTCTATCTACTTATCAAGATGTTTAGATTCCCATCGAAATGCTCAACAAAATGGCGGCTCGCATACAAAATAGGCTGATGCCAATGACCTAGGCTAAATTATATACCTTTTACGCGACATTGACATTTTTGGAGTACTTCTCCATTGTTATAAACGATACGGCAATCTTGTTACTTGTTTAGAAGCTGTGAAAACTCTGATATGTGCCGCGTGCATGTCGGATAGAGTCGACTGGCCGCGTCCCCATTAGGCGAACAGTGAGCGGCTGACAGCTTGCTTCCATTTTGTCTCCCTATTCCCCATATAAATTTAAATGGAGTGTCCATACAGCGCGTAATGTACGCAGTTTGCGACGTTTCGCTTGCCGACTCATTCTGTGAGCGCCTGATTCGTAGCAAATGTACCTACACTATTTACCCACAAGAATTTGCAAGCGCGGCTACGCTCTAGTTCGCCGCTCAGTTGATATTGAGTTAGCGACCGATACGCCACTCGGAGTCAGTCAGCGAACAGTCAGCCGCTCACTGTTCGCCTGATGGGGACGCGACCATGGAACTCAGGGGCGTTCTTTTAGACGATGAGCTAGCCACTTTTTACTGAACTTTATGCCCAACGTGGCTGCGGAATTTTCTTTGTTATCCTCCAGTTCTGGCTACCCATGAACAACGGACGGAATGCTGTCACTGCACAGATTGAAGCACCGTAATGGCGGCGCGTTACGCATGTGTGCGTATTTTCCAGTAGGCGCCGAGCTTACTATGGTTTGTATGTGTATGTGGATAACGCGTCAATACACATCCCTACTCCACGGAATATACGTTAACGAGCTTACTATGAATGCTTCACTCTGTGTATTGACAAACACTCTGTCCGTTATTCTTTATACGTACATGTGGCTACCCTATTTAGGGTATAGAACCGTGTGATACCTTCCTATGTACCTACATAAGTACATAAGAGTTACCATTTAGAGGGGTTACCATTTTGAACGTCTTACAGCCACCTTTATTCACTATGTGTACGCCCACCACCGGGCCCTACACCCTCCACTGACCCTCGGATCTGATAACTCATAACTACGAAAACAAGCACTTGCACTAACTACAATCGCCACAAGAAACCAGACCCGAGCACCTAGCATGCAAGATACAATACATCGCACTATCTCCGAAATCAAAAACTAGATTAATAATCTACATATATTTCCACCTTTATCATAGCTGGGTTAGAAGTAAAACATCAGTAAATTAATCTCATCGTCTGAGAGAACGTTCCTGACTTTGACGTCTCCTCAGTTGACTCTTACGACATGCACGGAAGAAGATGCAGCTGATGTACTCTAGTGAAGACCCGCATTAGCACAGGTTACTTAATGTATTAAGCTCTTAAAGTCCTTATTGAAGGCTCGCACCGAGTCTTCATTCTTATTAGATTAGACATGTCAATGGAAACAATGCTATAATAGAATCAAGTCACGACAGTGCAATGGCGGAATTTAGAAAAACATCTGGTGATTCTAACATATCATTTAAAATTCATTGCAGAACGAATTATATGAGAACATACGAACATACTTACTTACATAGTTGATAAACATATCTGGTTTAAGAATATTTATTACACAAAGAATTACAAATTCACTTACGCGAGACACTTAATTGTACTAAAATTACTTTAGAATAAGTATAACATAATAAATGTGTATCGAGCGTACAAGTTCCAATATGGGTAGATATTAAAAAATTACAACAAATACAACTTCTACAAGTTACATACTTTAACAATGCGAAAAGTTGCGGGTAAGTGTCAAATAAACATTCATTGAATACACTTAGCACAGATAATACAGAAATACGAGTACATACATAAAAATCACGGATCTCCATTTACTACGATCTTGACACACCTCTTTCGCTTCATCTATTTTCATGATATTCTTCATGCACGCTCGTCTCGTCGGATTAAGGGTACTCTTGACCTGACCTTTCTCTAGAATTTTACCAATTTGATCAGTGAAAGTCCGGCGAGGTCGTTCCCTTCCTATACATAAAAGTAAGATGATAATTATGTAGGTACCTACTACTCTTAAGCAAGCTAGAATTGTCCAAATTGGGGCACATGGGTCCGAGGAGGGATGGGAAAGCAGAAACGTGCACAAGCGTTTTGCACCCTCTGTACCAACCCCTCGGTTCTAGCCAATAAGCAAGGCCCATAGAAGACATCACAATAATTCAGCTTGGATAAAACAAGAGACTCACACAGAACAATACGGACTTCCTTACTTATGTATGGACGGATTTTGTAGAGGGTTTCCAACCTATAAAAACAATTTCTTACACACTCAGCAACGTGGCCCTCGAAGCGAAGTGTACTGTCCAGGATTAATCCCAGACTTCTGGCCTCAACTACTCTTTCAAAATTGACTCCTATCTCGGTATTAATTGAGGTGTTTGAGAGCCCATCCAGTCCTACTCTGGTTGTTCATATTTTCGTTTAAATACTGGGTGTAAAAAGACAACTTTAGTTTTTTAATACCTCGTATTCTTTGTAACATCCCGATAATTTTTTTCTATAGAAGCACCACTGGGAAACCACGGCTTTCCAAGATATTGAGGTTCAAAGTTACATTAATATTATCATTTTTTTTTACATAAATCCATCTGAAATCGGTTACCAAAAATTTTTTTCAAAGATACCATGTCAATTTCACGGTTGGTTCCATAGAAGAAAATGATCGTAACCTTACAAAGAATACAAGGTATTAAAAAAATCATCGATGTCTTTTTACACCCTGTATATGTACATGTGATTTCGTGTCTCGTGGATAAGTTTTGTCTTTATAGCGGGCATTGTACTATTTCGCTTAACATACCTCTTTTGTTACACTCTGTATATTGAAGCCTCAATAAGATCGTATGAGAATTAATACGTACCTATTACACACCCGAAATTACCGGGGTAAAACGTATGAATAAAATAAAGATAAGTATTTATTTATTAGAAATAATATTATGAAATGAAAAAAAAACATTATATTCATTGTTTTTTTTAGTTGGTCACTGTAGAAATCACAAAAGAAATACGTGTAATAGTCTGACATGGCTGTATGATGGAAATGCCACTTTTGCCTAGCCTACATTATTGATGTAAAAATGCAAAATGTCAAAATTTGTTTACACTATTCAACTTTCTCACAGAAATTTTCTTATTTATTTAGTTTTCTAGTTATTTTTAATAGTTTGAGTAAATATATTTAGCAATGTCGGAAGAAGGAGATACTTATTGCCGCCTATGTGCTGAACCTACACCCATAACACAGCTAATAACGCCCACAGAAGATGTTGGAGTCTCGTCCAAAATCACAACAAAAATGCAGTGGATAAATATCGATATTACTATTAATAATCTACCTAATACAATATGCTTTTCGTGCTTCGACCAATTAGAAAGAACATGGACGTTCCTACACAACGTTCGGACAGCTCAAAACAAGTTAAATTCAATATTCCTGAAGCAACCAATTGATATGGAAAATGATAATAAATCGAATGAACCTGGCAAACCAGCCGATAAGGACTGGGAAGAGTTTCAAGATCCTAAAGTAGAAATCAAATGCGAGGTACAGAAATTGAATAACATCATAAACAATGTAGACACAAACTTTAATGTCGAAATTGTGAAGACTGAGCTACCTACAGACGACGAAGTTATGGATTCTCTATTAAACCACGAAGGCTGGAAGTCATCGGACAGCGATAATATACCTTTGCTGTCCGTTTCTAAGAAGAAAATAAAAAATAAAAAGAAAAGCAAGTTAAAATTTATATCGGAAGAGATTCCAATCGAGATGGCGCTACTACTCACATGGGAAGACTACATGTGCCATTGTGGGACTTGCGACGCTCAGTGCAAAAATATAGAGTCATTAAGACTGCATTCGTTAGAGATCCATCAACAATGCTGTTCATTTAAATGTGCGGATTGCGGCAAAGTTTTGAGTAACCACAAATCTTTCATTACACATGCTAGAGGTCATAAAAAACTACTTAAATACAGCTGTGAATACTGCAACAAACAATTCCCTAAGCCCGGCTTAGTAAAACGGCATAGAAATGAGATGCACATAGAAAAAGAATTTGTTAGGACATGTATTACTTGCGGTATCATATTTGACGATAGATACCTATATGAAGACCACTTAGATATATATGGTAAACAGATGATTAAAAAGAAAGTTAGCATTGAGAAACTTGTATGCAATTATTGCGATAAAGAGTTCAAATCTCGAAGCAATTTACAGCAACATAGGTTAGTTCATACAGAACGTAGGAGAGAGTTCTCCTGTCACGTTTGCGGTAAGATGTTCTTTACGAAGGGCACATTAGGCACGCACATGTTAACGCATGACGACACAAAACGCTTCAAATGTGAATACTGCCCAATGACATTCAGAGCTAGGGGTAATCTCCAATCACACATCAGCTTGCACTCCGGTGTAAAGCCATTTGTGTGTGAACAGTGCGGTAAAAGCTTCAGAGTAAAACGTCATTTGAAATCTCATTCAATTGTACACACAGATCTCATGCCTTACGCATGTGAGTACTGCCACAAAGCATTCCGATTCAAAACTAGATTGAATCTACATTTAAGACAGCATACTGGTGCCAAACCGTACAGTTGTGTTCACTGTGAAAGAGACTTTACCAACGGTTCTAATTTCAAAAAGCATATGAAACGCAGACATAATATTGACACGTCTAGGAAACGTTATAACAATGTTGTTGAACATAAAATAGAGGATGGTGTAATTAGTGACCAAAATGTCAGTCAAACTTAAATAGCTCTTTGGGCTTTGTTCCAAATCTTTCACATTTTAACATTAACTTATAGAAACACAATAATTATTATATATACTATACTCTATGGGCTTTACTTATAAATCATGTTCACTGTGGGTGCGCCCACCACCGGGCCCTACACCCTCCACTGACCTTCAGATCTGATAACTGCGAAAACAGGCACTTGCACTACCCACAATCGCAACGAGAAACCAGACCCGAGCACCTAGCATGCAAGATAATACATCGCACTATTTCCGAAATAAAAAACTAGATAAATAATCTACATATGTTTCGCCAACAACCGTGGCATCCTCAGGATTATAGAAATTAGTAAATTGGTAAACCACGAATTATTATGTAACTCTAAAACACATTACACAGATCCGACGGTCAGTGGAAGGTGTATGGCCCGGTTGTAAGGCCGCTTAAAATTGAAAGTGCATGGACAGATTTGAAACAAATCCTCTATACACCTTACTTATACTTCATTTCTTTAGAAAAACATTTGGGAATTCAATATCGCGCGGTGGTGCCATCTACCGCAATAAAAAGTGGCCTATGCCCTTTCTCGGGCTCTAGACTATTTGTGTATCAAATTTCATTCAAATAGTTTTGCAGTGAAAGACGGACAAACAGGTGTGTCTGTTTGTCCGTCTTTCACTGCATAACTATCCACTTAGAATATTAGTATTTAGTACATATAGATAATATCTTCCTTTTGTTAATATGTTTTGTGTCTAAGGAAGAGCTATTAGTGTAATAAATTGTAAATACATATTAAATATTTTTACATCAAGTAGTTTACTAAGATTTGTAAGCAATGTCTTATTTCCATTATAATGACATTTTTTCTTGTAAATAAATCACATGAGATCTTTGAAACTCAGATATTTCATTTGTATATTTTATACCCTTAGACAACTATTCCTTTGGACGATATTGCTAGAATAACTACTATACCTGATTGATTACGGAACTAACATTTTTGTATGCAGTGATACAGATAATGTAGTCATGCACATAGTAACTAGTGCCATCATCGAAAAGAAGTGCTTATTTGGTAAAACATTTCCTCCAATATACAGGTGATTTTTGGTCGTCAACGTTCCCGAAAACTACGGAATCTCCTCATCATCATGATAATTTTTCTCCATGGAAGCATACCTGGGAAGTGTCTGGTTTCCAAAATATTAGGGTCCAAAATTGAGTAAATAGACAGCGTTTTTCTGCATAAATGCACATAGACGCGAGTAGCAAGATTAGAGAAATAATTAATATCTGTCTATAAAAAAAATAACATAAACACTATACATTTCTACCGATCAAGTAATAAAAAAAATATTCAAAAAAAAAATTTTTTTTTGGCATAAACTTACTTTATTTGATGTATAGAGAACGTACCCTTTGTTAAGGGTGGCCACGAAAAAACATTCTGTATACAGGATGTAACAAAAAGGGTATGTTAAGCGAAAAGCTATGTAAATAGCCCACTATAGAGAACCTATCCTCAAAATTTGAGACCCGAAATCACATGTTTATTTTTCCCGATAGTATAGAGAATTTTTAAATATCTAACATACCCTTTTTGTTACACCCTGTATAACAAAAAAAAACAACTACGCAGTGCAAAATTAATTTTTCTGTTAAATGACACAACATTCTATGGGAGCTGTCGAGAAAATAAAGCATTGGAAAGACTAGAATATACTATGATGTTGGAAGCACTTCAAATAACCTACCTATGACTAACAAAGTAGGTAATAAAATACACTCTCATCCAACTTGCGACAATACGGTTATTTGGAGCGTAACAATATCTAAAGTTACAGCCATTGTTCTAACATTGCAGTTGGAATCCTGAAATACAAGATGGCGGTTGTTTGGCGCCAAAAAGTTTTCTACCATTTTTTAGTAGTTATTTCCCGCGCATTTTTTAAAACGGTATTTGGAACTTTTTATCTTTTATAGCTTTTTAAAAAGTAAATGCATCAATACCAATTTGCGCGATGAGTTATAGAATTGATATAAAAAATGTAATATTACCTACTATGCGAAGATCATAGTCATCACTCAATATCAGAGGCAGTACCTACTTATATTTTTTTACATAACATAAATCAAATTGATTAATTAACTACAGAACTGACTATTTATACCTACCTACATACATCGTGAGCGAAAGGGTCATTTCATCCAGGGGCTCCTAACTGAGTAGTAGTAATATAAGTAGTAACCTATACATTATATATTATTTTAATGTATAAAATGCGTGTGATGTTTTATCACATATTTATTCACATAGGTTACTTACTACTCTGTGTTTACCACACACAGCTGTGTTCACAAAATGAGATAGCAAAAACTGCAGGACGGTGCTATCTCATCGTCTCTGGGAGAACTCCTCTGAGTTCCTTAGTCGAATCTTACGACATGCATGGAAGGAGATGCACTGACATACCTACAGTCATCGGACGGATAGTCGGCTAACTTTTACAGCCGCAAAAATTCGATGTGCGTAGGTCTGTATGTACCTATGTTATGACAGCCCTCAAATTTATATACGGCTTATTTTTATGTAGGTAGATATCCTACATTTTTTACACAATAATCTTATTAGTTCTTTTTAACTCAGGTATTCTAATAAAATCTCCTATAATTTGGAGAACGTACACATAACACGAGGATATTTATCCTAAAAAAATATTAAAGGCAGGATATTAATGTGTATGAAGTGTTCAATCTACGTTAACATAATCTACGAGCGTCGTGTCGGTCTATGGCACGCGATGGCGCGACGCGGGTGCGCGTGCACACCGGTACTACAGAGTAAAGACTTATCTCAAGATATTGATAGGTAGTCCTGTGCTTGATGCATGGCTTCGCTAGAATACATCAGCTGTATCTCCTTCCGTATATGTCAGAAGAGTCGACTACGGAACTCGGGCATTTTCTCAGGCGGATGATAAAATAACAATTTGTCATTGATCATTAACATCTGTCCCCTCTATACTAAACGGCTCTGTAGGGATTTTTCATACAAATATCCAAAAACCAATACAGCTGATATCAACAGAACTTTTGGCTAGGTATCAACTGCCAGCATAGCACAAATTCTCAAGTGGTTTGTACCATTAGAGATGAATGTCGAGTGTTGGTATTATACTTTATATAATTATAATACCTAGACGTAGGTATGTCAAACAATGTCTGAGAATTGGGGCCCAGGTTACTATAATATGTACTTATAGCTAACGTCTTAATATAACTAAATTGTTAAACCTAAGATCTATCCGAACATATCAAACAGTCTTGGCTCGTGCCCCCCTCGTATGTCTCCGGCCGTGCTCACCAAACCGTGCAGAAAACAAAAGCAGCGGAAATATTCCTCCAGTCGACGACAAGAAATACTGAAAGACAGTTTTCTAAACGTACCATCTAAATTAAATTATATTACAAACACACGCTTGATAATCTATTTGAAAACTACTAAAAATAGGTGCCTAATTGGCTGTATGTGTGATTATTCTGTGTCGATGGTAGAAATAATTAAAAAGATAAAAATACTCGCCAAAAATTATCTGTGCTAAAAATTGAGAGACTTTTATATTTGCAATAAATTATTATGAATTCTGTTAATATTACGTAAACTAAATTAACATTATTACAATAGTTTCCTCATAATTAAATATGTGTGCATGTATAAACAGCGTTTTAAAATAATAAAGTGGTTTTCATAACAACGGAAGAGACATTTTTTTCAAAATGGACGCAGGCAAATGCATTGGCTGTTGCGCCCTATTTTTTGCTTTCTTCACACGGCACGCGAGAGCAGACGAATACTTCAGGATGGTGAGAAAGATAAATTTCTAGATTTATAATCAACTACATTACTGACAATTATATAAATTATAGTTCTGTGTAAATGCCGCACAATCTAGTGTCTATAGAATAGAATAGGTGCATCACTGTTACATAATTTCAGCTACAGGAAGTCTACTGCTGAACATAGGTCTCCCCCAAAACATAGACCTCCAAGATTGGTTCTCTCACAACATAGGCAACTTAAAACTAAACCACACCCATATTTAAAGTACCTACTTACCTGCTTATACTAACTCACTGAGAAACTCGGGCGTTCTCTCAGGCGATAAGCTAGCGACTTGTCACTGACTATTCTGTTCTGTCCATACTATACGTGGCTGTGAGATCTCCTATACAGGATGATTTTTGTTCGTCAACGTTCCCGAAATCTACGGAATCTCCTCATCATCACGATCATTTTTCTCCATGGAAGCATACCTGAGAAGTGTCTGGTTTCCAAAATATTAGGGTCCAAAGTTGAGTAAATAGACTGCGTTTTTCTGCATAAATGCACATTGACGCGTGTAGCGAGATTTTTTCACGAGAAATAATTAATATCTGTCTATCAAAAAACTAGAATAAACACTGGACACTATAAATTTCGCCCGATCAAGTAATAAAAAAATAAAAAAAACAAAAAAATTTACATCGTTTCCCAGCATTTTTTTGGCATAAACTTACTTTATTTGATGTATAGAGTAGGTACGTACCTTTCGTTAAGGGTGGCAACGAAAAAATATCCTGTATGATTCTGCAGTTAAAAGCTTAAAACATTACCTAAAGGGAGACATTCCACACACGTTTACCCAATTCAAAATTTATTTAAAGAAAAAACCCGACTGCGTAAAAATTTTGAACCGGTGTTACTCTAACAACCGACGAATCTAATTCTAATGATACCTCTCAAACTCAAATGCGATAAGCTGTTTAGGATCTTCTAGAGCAGGGGTTCCCAAACTTTTATTCCTCATAGACCCCTTTCAAAATTTAACTGGATCTGATGGACACCTACAAATTAATTGTGAACCCCCATTTTTTAGACCCTATCTGAGTCGAGTCTGCTGTGGACCCCTGGGGGTCCACCTGGACCACTTCGGGGACTACTGATCTAATTAGAGCTTGCCAAAGAAATATTACATAGGTACCTATACCTACATACAAACAACACTCGAAAATCATAACACTTCTACCCGCGCAGTCGGGTAAAAAATACTACAGACTTTAGGTACTCGTACATCGTAATTAATCGTAAATTCTACATTTCGACTGCGTCACCCACCAAAACGTGAACAAAACTTACCACAGTGATGTGCGCATATGTGCACATACATGCGTATAACCTTCATGCTCTGTATGGCGGGCTTTGACAAAATGCTTATTTCGTGACCGCCGTCATTACGAGCAAAGAATCTTTCGGTGCACATGACTTGCCCTCTGTGATAAAATTGTGTTACATGTTGCTGGAAGAAATCTCTTGAAGAGAAAAGCTCGCTTTGTACATTTTTCTGTTTAAATTTATTATGTCACTATATTATTTAATTTTTCTGGGTAAAATAAAGAATATCAGAATATTATGAGATTTATAAACGTAACCTAATATCAAAATGGTCCACGGTCTCATAATCTCATTCAGTTGTTTAAATGCATCTGCATCGGTATGATGAATTTGGTGAGAGCGAGATGTCTCACTTTTAAACGTCAAATTCACAGAGCTAAGTTATTACTAGTCAAGGCAAGTGTTTCTACTTGGTGTGTAAAAAGGGATTGCAAACCACTTCTATCAGCCCTAATTCCTTCAGTCCTGGCTCGAGAACGAGTGTCTATTCTAATTCTTAAGTCCTATTTTTTACATGCAAAGTACATCCACTTAGTTTATCTAGTTATTAATAGCTCTGTGCATTTAACGTTTAAAAGTGAGACATCAAATTCATCATACCGGTGCTGATAGTTCAGCTGGTGCTGACAGTTATCTTTTAGCTGTGTAAAAAATTCACTTTAAATCATTGAAGGTAATAGACATAGCCCAAAGATGTGATTCCAAGACGGGGTAGACCGCAGGAAAGCAAAAGGGGACCAGCAGCCACGGTTCGCGGGGCCAGGTGAAAGATCAACTCGAGTTATTAGTTTTTCCCCTCAGAGAACACCCCCTGAGTTCACTATGGGTGCGCCCACCACCGGGCCCTACACCCTCCACTGACCCTCGGATCTGATAACTCATAATTGCGACAACAGGCAATTGAACTAACTACAATCGCCACGAGAAACCAGACCCGAGCACCCAGCACGCAAGACGATACATTGCATCATTCCGAAATCAAAAACTAGATAAATAATCTACATATGTTCTTGAGTTCCTTAGTCGACTCTTTCCATATGCACGGAATTTTCTATGCATATTGCTTGTTAAACATTTTTTACGCCCTCTACAATGTTGCCTACTTTGTCTTAGCCTACAGTTTATGTAACAATTGCCCTACAATTTAACTGACAATGGCCATTATGTCGAGGATTACGTGCCGGTGATATACTTTCCCTATCGCAGTACCTGTATATATTCCCAATTAGTTTAAATAACCTCTGTCCTTCCTTTGCCGATGCGGGGCTTCACTAGAATACATCAGCTGCATCTCCTTCTGTGCATGTCGTAAGAGTCGACTAAGGTACTCAGCGGGGGTTCTCTCAGGCGATAAGTGAGCTTCTCACTGATCTTATAAACCTGTCCCTTTGGCCTAAACGTGGGTAGTTATCTCTTCGTGATCCTGACAGGCAGACGGCCGGACAGTAGGCTAAACAATAGTCTTATATAGAAATATTTGTATACACAAACCTAAAACAAGAAAAAAACCGTTTTCACAAACAAAATTATTCACCGTTGTTTTGCGGCTACTATATCGACCTTCAAAATAACACCTTCAAGATCAGAATCTCGTTCTAAATTATTATAATTTCAACAAAAACCGTGTTCTCGAGTAAATCGCAGGAAATCCTAGAATTAACTGAGTTATAAGCGTTGCAAGCGACACTATTTTGTGACCTTAATAAGTCACATAATGGTCGCATATGAGAGTAGCTAAATTCAAACTACTCTCATACATACTCTCAATTAATCCGCGTAAACTTCAGAACTCCCGTTTAATCTTTTCCCGTGGGAATTTCGGAAAACCCTCATAGCGCTACCCTACACACTCCAAAGGACATTCTAGCCAAAATGCAGCTTCCTACGCCTAATAAATTCCATGTAGTAAGTTGTAAACCTATCGCTGCTTTTGCGCACATAATAGTGGCCAGACAAACGCAAAAAGACATCTTTACAGTGAGAAAACATATGAAAAAATCATTAACGGCCGCTGTTATATGTCGGCAACGCTAGCATAGGAAGCCTTAGGCAGCATTTTCACTATGCTTCTTCGCTATGGATGCGTTTGATATCCTCCAAAAATATTAATAGACGTCATGAACCAATGAATATCGTACATAAGACATACAGCCAGGCAAATACTGAAATGCTGAACAAGTACCATTCTGCTGAGCTATACATGGTTATACGACAGTGTTAAACTCGCAGGAAATTGATTTTTGATATGATTATCAGTAATCTTTGCTCTCCGCGCCAATTGTATCGGGCGATCCTGTGAGTAATTAAATGGGCTTATTGGTTATTGTGTGACACATTACTGTTTTTTTTGGTTCACTTGTGACTCTCCATTAGGGTTGATCAGGTTTTTGAACTTTTTGGGGGCAATTTTTTTTTTTTTTAAAGTCATCTTTTGGTTAAAATTTTAATTTTAAGTCATTATCTAAGGCCTAATTAAACAAAGTTATCTATTTTTTACCCTAAAAAGATGGAAAAAAATGTCGGAAAACTTTGGAAGTTTCCTGCGAAAATTTGCACTGTTTTTCACCTCAGAATCATGGTCTGAAGTCATGGTATCAATATTTGCCTGGCTGTCACATACACCCTGTATAGACACGGCTGTGTTCCCGTAAGAGGGTAGCCAGAATTGAAAAACATATAGGAGAATACACAGGCACGTTTAGAATAGCGAGACCAGTTAACTGATCAGTGACAAGGCTAACTCATCATCACACTCATGTAAGTAGGGTAAATATCTCGTAAGTATGTCGTATTCTGTAATAAAACGTCGGGAAATGCACTTAATTCTTTATTAACACACCTACAGCGATGTGAAAGTATTTTTTTTTTTATTTGACAGGGTGTCAACACAAATTCAGCGGAAGCGGCCCAATTTCTAAGAGAATATGACAGAGAGGCGTCAGGCATGTGTTACAGGTATGCACTTCTATAATCACAGATCTTCCATAACATTCTATAAATTCTTCAATAATCATCTGCACTTGCTAGAATCTTTTGCACTTCAACCGTGTTACCTACTACGAAAAAGGTTAGGCATTGACAAGGGCGTCGCCAGCCGATGGCGCAGGGGGGGGCAAGTTGACTTTACCTACTACAATTCATACTTTCTCATTCTCTATGAATGAGAAAAGTAGGTATGAATTGTAGGTAAAGTCGACAGCACATGAAACTTTTCACTTTTACTACAAGCCTTACATCTACAGCGATTGTAATAACAACAGTATCTTAGTACTATATACATATATATTCTGTGACAGTACAGAGTCTAATGTGTAAAGCTACACGAGCACGAGCTCTTGACTATGCAATAAAAAACTTGTAAATGAGTTATAATAACATTTATTAGAAAAATAAAATAAAACGGAGTTTGAATTTTTTTTTTTTCACTATTTATTTTATTTATTTATTTATTTATTAAGATTAGGCACACCAACATCACATGTATTAAAAAGTAGAATAATGATTATACATTGTAGCACAATACTGATACATGCAACTATGACTGGCGCACACAAAAATTGAATTCGATTTTCGACGTACGGGAATGATTGTTCAAGGCTTGAACTTCAAGCAAATCAACTGAAAGACTTAGGACTTTGGTTGTATTATATTTGGCAACTTTTTTTAGAATCTCTAGGGGGGGGCAGCTGCCCCTCCCTGCCCCCCCTTGGCGACGCCCTTGGGCATTGATTAAGCGAAACACTGTCTGTTTTATGTTCACAGATATCCCATATATTTTGCTAACAGTATTTGACTCTAGACGAAGTTTTGTTATACGTAACATGATCTGCCCTGCCCTGCCTGCCCTTCTATAACCAGTTCACTTCTGTTATCTTCTGCACTTAATAACCTTGTGCACTTCAATAATCTTGTGCACTTCTATAATCTCCAATTACCACAATAATCTTTTATAAACTACGACACAATACATTTTACTACGAAAAAATACCACACCATTTAAAACCCTTATTGCAGAGTAACTATGTCCCAATGGAAATTCGTGACCAACATAACGGAATACAACCGTCGACGGATGATGGAGGAGCTAGCCCTTAGTTCGAAGTTTGAAAGACTGTCATGGAGGAAGGCAGCTGCTTACGACGCCTCCCGACTCTCCGATCCTCAAGGGAGGCGACAACTGGTAAAGATTGTCCAGGCTAGCCGTGCAGCGTTGCCTGATGATAAGTTTACTGAGGTAAGATCAGGGTAAAAGTACGTATTTATGGCCATGTGCCTCTTATAAGTGACAGGGGCTCTTACAGTTTTAACCTCTCTAGAAAAATATGACGTCATTCCGTCGTGTTCTTTATTAGCGCCTTCCAAAAGTTGACAAGCAATTACTTACGCTGTATATTTTGGTGTAAACTGACCGTATAGTCGAGTATAGAGAGGTATAGAGGTCGTCCACGAATGCTTTAGTTTTTTTATATGACTGCGCCGAAGGAGAGTTTTCGAGTGTATGTTCTGTATGTACTGACGGCTCGACCTAAGGAGCTGGTGCAGTGCACTCCCACTCACGAAAATTACACAGGCAATATATATTTCTCTATATTTATAATTATCTCAAGTGGAGCGCTAACGATCGCGCTCCAATGAAACGAAATTTGGTACGATTCCTAGTACTGTATTCAATGAGTGCGAAAGAGACATACCGACATAGGCCGGCGCGTGAAACAGAAGATTTCGTATGAAAAATTAGCCTTATCTGGAGCGCCGCTCACATTAATTATTCATAGTGTGCGTATGCGGCCACTAGATGTCGCTTAGTCAGAGTTAGAACGTGATATGGTTGTCGTTAATGTGTTTCATTAGGTCATATGAATTTTAATAACCGCCCCTGACAGATATATTTCTTTGGCTCACTCTAGAGCAACAGCCTGTCATATTTAAGCTTAAGAGGTAGGTATCATTAGAATAATCTTACGGCCAATTTCAATAAGAGAGATCAAAACAATCTCGGATTTAATTTATTCCTAATTTGAAATATAGTATAAAAACATTTGAAGATTAAATCTGAGATATGCGAAAACTCTCTCATAGAAATTGGCGGTTAGTGAGCGTAAGGTGACACCAGGATCAAAATTTTTACGCAGTCAGTTTTTTCTTTGAGTAAATGAGATTATTAACTATAAAATTCTATTACAGCTTCAACAGCTAATATCAGAGATGAAAGAGATATACAACTCGGCGAAAATCTGTCCGTACGGCCAAAAACCATACGACCCCCATGTCCCAAGGCAGCCAACATACCAGCCGGAAACCAGCTACCAATACCAACAGCAATACCAACCGTATCAAGAACAAGAATATCCGAACTATTGCGATATGCAGTTAGATCCAGAAATATCGAGAATCCTCGCTCATTCAAGAATTGAGAGTGAGCTTTTGTATGTATGGAAAAGTTTCAGAGACCAAACTGGACCCAAACTGAAGAATAGGTTTATGAGATATACGGAACTGGCCAATCAAGCTGCTAGAGCTACGGGTAAGATTTTACCATGGAGAAGAAATAAAAAAGGGGTAGCGGCTAAGTATGTTTTCATACAAAAATAGTGTGCCGCTGAGCGGGGGTGAAGTATGGGACGAGGGGAGCATTGAACACTGTAGCCCTGCCCATTTACATAGAAACCACATTGTAGTGACTAGTCAAACTACTTGCTCATTATCAATATGGTTCAAGAGTGTTTTACTAGTGCAATTACTCATCACTAGATGGCAATATTATACTAAGTTTTAGTAATAAAGAACCCTGATAAAAGCGCTAGTGTCTTTGTAATTGTAATACGGTTATATTTCGGAGCACAAGCGTGTGGTTACAGCTACTGCGTTACACTGACGCTGAAGCTCCGCCCCTATCATGACGTCATGGCGTCACGATTGCCACACGACTCACTTCATAGTCCCACCTACTCTTTTATACCTTCTTCATGGCTTTTACATAATACATGCGGCTGAGTTTCCTACAATGGGATAACTAGGGTCACGAAGGAGATTTGACTGCCATGTTTAGAATAGCAATGACAACTCATCGTTTGAGATTCCCGAGTTATTTAGTCGACTCTTACGACATGTACGGAACGAGATGCAGCTGATGTATTCTAGTGCACGAACGAATTCTGGTTAACGTGGCTGTAAGATCCCCTTCGTGATCCTGGAGTTCTGTCCACCCATTTAAGGAACATAGCGGTAATCATATATGTAACCAGACTAACTATACCATCTGATTTAAAAGGTTACCGCAATGCCGGCGAGCAAATGCGCGCACCATACGAAGACGCTTCCTTTCGGACCAGCTCTGAGGAAATGTACAAC
This sequence comes from Carposina sasakii, assembly GCA_014607495.2. NCBI lineage: Eukaryota > Metazoa > Arthropoda > Insecta > Lepidoptera > Carposinidae > Carposina > Carposina sasakii. The sequence goes on along the minus strand of CP053176.1, from coordinate 6,403,471 downwards.
CAGGTCGCACCACTGTACAAGCAGCTCTTCACCTATGTCAGAAGACGACTGGTGCAGCGCTATGGAGAGACCAGTGTGCGATCTGATGGGCCTATTCCAGCTCATTTATTAGGTAATTTCGTTCAACAATAGGTCCTGGGTTCGAATCCCGATACGTGCAATAAAAATTATGTTTATTTTTCCCATGAAGAAGGATATTTCCCGTTCCCATGGTGATTTCGGAAGATTCTTACTTCAAAAACATATAGGACAACGATACAAAGTTCCAACCCCGTTTTAGCCCCTTAGGGATGGACTTTCGTAAAATTCATTCTTTCTAAACAGGTTTTCAAAGATAAAACATAGGGTCAGTCAGACAGCGGGAAGTTTGAAGAATGTAGTAACGCATTTATTGGTGGTTTTCTCAGGTAACATGTGGGCGCAAAATTGGAAGTCTATAATGGATCTGGTGATGCCGTTCCCTCAATCACGGAATCTTGACGTCACCGCTGAGATGTTACGTCAAGGATTTACCCCTCTGAGGTAAACACCTGTGCTAATGCGCGGCTTCACTAGAATACATCAGCTGCATCTCCTTCCGTGCATATCGTAAGAGTCGGCTAAGGAACTCGGGGGTATTCTCTCAGACGATAAAAGACCTTATCATTGATCTTCCACATCTGGTCCCGCATGCTACACGTGGCTGTAAGATCTCCTTGATTCTGCAGTTCCATCCATGTGTACAGAGCATGGAGAAGAAATAAAAGAGGAGTAGCAATTCATACAAAAATACCGTGCCGTGGAGCGGGGGTAAGGCATTGAACACTGTAGCCCTGCCCATTTACATAGAAACCACCTTGTAGTGACTAGTCAAACTACTTGCTTAAGCGTTTGGTTACAGCTACTGCGTTACACACATTGACCCTGATGCTCTGCCCCTATCATGACGTCATGGCCTCACGATTGCCACACGACTCGGTTCATAGTTCCACCTCCTCTTTTATACCTTCTCCATGGTACAGAGTATGTATACGGTAAGCAATTGAAAGCCCAATGGTTCAACGTACGCCTTTCAGTCGGAAAGCGTAGGTTCGATTCCAGTAACGAGCCTGCAGCATTAAATTCATTTAATATACGGATTTTAATATTCTAAAATTGTCACCTAGCTATACCCAAGGAGGGTTAACATAAGGCATGCTGCCGACCCTAACAGAATCCTTGGCAAGATGACTTTCGAAAGAAACCATATTGCGCCGATCCCAAAAACAATGGGATGAGGTCAGAAACATGATGTTGTGTATGGTATTTGGCAAGTAAAACAAAAGAACAGCACAGCCGGACCATCCTTTTCTCGATAAATTGTGGATAAAACTAGAAACCTGAATTTTTCTCCTTTTCTTCTAGAATGTTCCAAATGGCAGAAGAGTTCTACACCTCAATGGGCTTGAAGCCGGTACCTCCAGAGTTCTGGCGAGGATCCATGCTTATGAGACCCTCAGAGAGGAGTGTGCAATGCACCGCCAGCGCCTGGGACTTCTGCAACCGGATTGATTATAGGTAATGTCTCTCCTGCAGAGTTTCACTAGAATACATCAGCTGCATCTCCTTCCGTGCATGTCGTAAGAGTCGACTAATGAACTTGGGCATTCTCTCAGGTGATAAGCTAGCAGCTAGCACTGATTTTTACTTGGCCCTGCTATGCTAAACCTGGCTTAATGATGTTAGTTACCCTTCGTGATCCAGTACTTCTGACGATTCTGACTTTTTGAGACCATGGCCGTGTGTATTACATATGTGTTACATACATTGTAAATGTGCTGAAGTATGACCAAATTTTTCCAAAATACCTAAAAAAATTAGTAGTTGGTAGTGACCCTGCCTGCTGCGCCATAGGTCTGGAGTTCGAATCCCGGTAAAAACCATTGATCGATAATTATCGATTATGTTTCCGAGTCATGGATATTTCTATACTTATCTATGTATTTATATACCATTGCTAGTACCCATGACACAAAACCTTAAGGATCTTGTGTGTGTTATGAACTTGTGAAGTGCATGAATATATATAACCCTGCTTACAGAATCAAACAGTGTACCGAAGTCACGATGCAAGACCTGATCTCGACTCATCATGAGATGGCTCATATCCAGTATTATCTGCAGTATGCTGAACAACCTCAGCTGTTCAGAGATGGAGCCAATCCGGGTGAGAAAGGTTTTTCAAAATGGCGTCGTGTTTTGACGTTTTGAAAGATGGAAACTTTGCCAAGACTTGTAACGAACTGTCGGACGCCTACAACGTTTCCATGGGAATTTTCACCCGAAAGCGTCAGTAGGAGCATATACAGGGTGTAACAAAAAGGGTATGTTAAGCGAAAAGCTATGTAAATAGCCCACTGTAGAGAACCTATCCACAAAATTTGAGACCCGAAATCACATGTTTATTTTTCCCGATAGTATGGAGAATTTTTAAATATCTCAGGAATTTTCATACAATCTTGAAAAATAAAAATGTGATTTCGAGTCTCAAATTTTGGAAATAGGTTCTCTATAGTGGGCTATTTACATAGCTTTTCGCTTAACATACCCTTTCTGTTACATCCTGTACATTACAAATCCCGAGAGTTATATTTTTCGATTGTATATTTGTATGTATATATTCTTTGGCACGCTCCTAACTAAACGGCTTGTCGCATTTGAACTTGAGAGGTAGTCGTGACAGTGATACTGTGCGTCAAAATTTTTACGCAGTCGGGGTTTTTTGTTGAAATATATGAGGTTATGAAAAATCCTTTCTTATCGGATGCCTGTAGTATCAAGGAAAGGTTATCTTACCACTAAGAAAACAAGAGTTAAGACCATGGAGAAGGTATAAAAGAGGAGGTGGGACTACGAAATGAGTCGTGTCGCAATCGTGAGGCCATGACGTAATGATAGGGGCGGAGCTTCAGCGTCAGTGTAACGCAGTAGCTGTAACCACACGCTTATGCAAGTAGTTTGACTAGTCACTACAAGGTGGTTTCTATGTAAATGGGCAGGGCTACAGTGTTCAATGCTCCCCTCGTCCCATACTTCACCCCCGCTCCGCGGCACACTAGTTTTGTATGAAAATATACTTAGCCGCTACTCCTCTTTTATTTCTTCTCCATGGTTAAGACTGAGCTTAAGAATGCCTAAGGAACCTATACAGGATGATTTTTGGTCGTCAACGTTCCCGAAAACTACGTAATCTCCTCATCATCACGATCATTTTTCTCCATGGAAGCATACCTGGGAAGTGTGTGGTTTCCAAAATATTAGGGTCCAAAGTTGAGTAAATAGACTGCGTTTTTCTGCATAAATGCACATAGACGCACGTAGCAAGATTTTTTCACGAGAAATAATTAATATCTGTCTATAAATAAACTAGCATAAACACTAGACACTATAAATTTCGCCAGATCAAATAATTAAAAAAAAAAAATTCAAAAAAAAATTTTTTTTTCTAGCATTTTTTTTGACATAAACTTACTTTATTTTATGTATAGAGTACGCACCCTTCGTTAAAGGTGGCCACAAAATAAACACCCTGTATATATTTACCCTTTCTTGCAGCTTTCCACGAGGCTGTGGCCAATGCAGCCACTTTATCAGTATACAACATACAACATCTACAACGTGTCGGATTATATCAGAACAAGTAAGTAAGGCCGCCGACAACGTCCGCATGAGGGGGCATTACATCCGTGTGAAGCGTTGCTCGATAAATGGGCTATCTAACTCTGAAATATTTTTTCAAATCGTACCATAAGTTCCTGAGATTAGCACATTCAAACAAACTCTTCAGATTTATAATATTAGTATACCTATGTGTATCAGAGCTATCTATAGGACACAAGACAGAACCACAGTCCAAAACAAATCCAGCATCAGTAGCATGCCGTCCGCGACTCACGTATATCGCGCTTTTTGTGGCGCCTAAATGTCAAAATTCGCGACAAAATTACGTTTCAAACGTCAAGCTGACATTGAAACCCGCGTCGCGTCTGTCATTGGCCATGCTCGCATTTGGTGACTGGAAACACACGCGCGGATGATAAAAATACCCGCGTCGCGTTTTTGCCATGCTACCGGTGCTGGAACGCTGTTTATGATCCTGTTTTAGGGTATGAACATAATATATTTTTTTTAAAAAAAGCTATTTCCTTTACATACTCGTATTTGGTATACCAATAAAGTAAGTACTCCTTTGATCCTAAAATCTAGTTGAAATATTAATATGTTCTTTCAGGTCCGGAGATCCTTACGAAATGAGTATGAATTTCTTGATGACCATGGCTTTGGAGAAGATCGCTTACCTACCCTTCGCCTTTATGGTGGATCAGGTAAGAAGAAATTAGCAAGAATCTGTCATAATAGATATTGTTTACTCGTCATCATCTTCCTGCCATTAGGTATGCCTAGTATTATAAGGCATCTAAATTGATCTTGACAGAATTTCACTGGCAATTATTGTTAATTATATAATCATAGTGTTGGATACCCTCCGGCCAGATGGACCGATGACTTAAAGAGGACGGCTGGTAGTGACTGGATGGTGAAAACGGGAGATCGAGCCGTGTGGTGTGCTCTGGGGGAGGCATACGTCCAGCAGTAGACTGCAATATGCTGACGACTGTATCTTAACAATTTATTTTTCATATTTCAATTCTCCAGTCTAATAACGGTACCGGTATTTAACCCCTATTCAATATAATATGCAGTCCACTAAATCGACATCTTGGCGAGACAGTCCACCATACAACCACCGGGCTGTCCGCACACTAGGAACACAAATGTCCTGAACCTGGTTATATCTTTGTTCTAGTGGCGATGGTCAGTATTCGAAGATGGGGTCCAAAACATGAACTCAAAATGGTGGCAGATGAAACTACGTTATCAGGTTAGTACAACATAAAGGGAACGACTATGTCCCCAGAATGGGGCAGCCAGAACAGCAGCATTACGAAGATGGCATGCATGATTGGTGTAGTTGGTGATCCTGCCTGGGTTCGAATCCCGGTAGGTGCAAACATTGGTATGATGAATATTGACGTTTGTTTCCGAGTCCTGGATGTTTCTTGACACAAGACCTTAGGGATCTTGACGTGGGACTAAGTTTTACGGCCACGTTCAGCATTTACTTACTTATGTCCCTGTGTCCCCTAAATGGGGCAGAGGGCCTCCAAAGATCTCCGCCATCCCGTTCAGTCTTGATCTTCGCGTTTTAATTCGCTCCAGGTCTTCCCTTTCTTCGCATCTGCGATGATCGTACGCCGTGAGGCCTGCTTAGGACGAGGCCATGTTTACATTTCCCTTGGAGGTTCCAATCTAGAGCTTACCTCTGGATGTGTACGTTTAGCATAGCTTCTAAAACATCAGTGACAAGGTAGCTCATCGCCTGAGAAAACGCGACGATAAGAAAACGATTAAAGTGGGAGATGCAGCTGATGTATTCTAGTGAAGCCCCGCATCAGCACGATGTTGTTTTGGATTTAATTCTAATTTTTGTTCAGGGTGTAGTTCCTCCCATACCGAGATCTGAAGCAGACTTCGATCCTGGCTCCAAATATCATGTTATATCGGATCAAGTAAGTTACTTGTATAATAAAAGGTTTTTTAAAGATTTCCACTCCAAACGTCACCGAATGGGACAAACTTGGGATAGCCAAGCAAGCGGGATAGATGGGGATAGATAACCCCGTAAGTTGCTTAAGGTCTATACAGGGTGTTTTTTCGTTGCCACCTTTTACGAAGGGTACGTACTGTATACATCAAATAAAGTGAGTTTATGCCAAAAAAAAATGCTGGGAAATGATGTAAATTTTTTGAAAAAAAAAAATTTTATTACTTGATCGGGCAAATACAGCCGGTTGCACCAAAATCAATGTTCATTTACGAATTAAGTTTTACGTATTACGTTTACTATTCCGTCACTATTACGAATTCGTAAATGTGCGTTGCATCAATAAAAAAATCAGTAAAAGTATCCGTAAAATTAATATAAAACACTATATTAAAACAATCTGTCAGTGTCAAAATCTTTATACTTTTTACGATATAAGCAGGGTTTGAGCTCCGTAAAAAGGAACCGGTATAAAGTAAAAGTAAATCGTAACGCTGAACCGTGGAACAACAACTTTTTACATTATACGTCTACTTTATACGTTACTTTTTACGAATTCGTAACATGAAACTTGTGGTGCAACTGGGCATTGTTCAGTTTTTATGCTAGTTTTTTCATTCATTCATGAAAAAATCTTGCTACACGCGTCAATGTGCATTTGTGCAGAAAAACGCAGTCAATTTACTTAATTTTGGACTCTAATATTTTGGAAACCAGACACTTCCCAGGTATGCTTCCATGGAGAAAAATGAGCGTGATGATGAGGAGATTCCGTAGTTTTCGGGAACGTTGACGACCAAAAATCATTCTGTATAGTATAAAATTCTGTCGGATCGACGCACAGCCTAATCCGCTGATCGTAGAGACCACTTGACAACCCGTGTTGACGATAAGAAAATACTTCCTGAAATTTCCACAGAATGGGAAATCTAAAGTATGTGAATGAAGCCCCATGTCTGCTCAAAATTACCGTAAAATTAATGGTTTCTGGTGGAGGTAGACAGCAGCACCTCTCTTGTTTACAACATAGTCCGAAAATCACACTGCGGTCACCAACCCACCTTCACAGCTTGATGACTATGGACAAAATTCATTGCAGTTAGCCTTGTGACGTGCTCTGGGTGAGGCCTACGTCCAGCTGTGGACTGCAATACCCTGATGTGTTCTTAACGTCATCTTTCTATTACAGGAGTACATTAAATACTTCTTGGCCACAATACTAGAGTTCCAGATATTCGATCAGATGTGCACGGCGGCAGGACATCGCGGCCATTTGCATGAATGTGACGTTTACAGGAGCAGAGAAGCGGGTCGATTGCTTGGGTATGCTATATCATAGAGGAATAAGACGCCATAGAGTGCTAATGTCCTACTAACTGCGTCGTACCATGAGACTCTCCGGTACCTCACAGCTCCAGTTCATGACCCTAAGATTGCATTACTGTACATTGCAGTATATTAGTAATGCAATCGAATGGTTAAGCACTCTATGACATCTTATTTCTCGGTGGTTACATATAGGTACATACATACAGCTTCACAAAAAGGGGTAGCCGACAGCCATGTTAAGCCTATGGAAAATATCAGTGAAAAGTCGCTAGCTCAGAGTGAGAGAATCAGAGAGCACAGAACCGCAGCCCCCGTGTTGGTTATGTGGACTGTAAGGTTGTTTTAGGCAATGGAGGGGAAAGAATTCATCGTGACTTACATAGGTATGTGCACTGAGCCGCCGTGATCGATGCGGGGCGCCCCGAAATGCTACGATATCTGCCACTGTCTTCGTGTTTCTCTTTTGTTTGTTTATCGTACGCTTTTTGATGATCACTTTGTTGATGGTCACGATTTTGGGTTGTTTGGTTGATCTACTGATTCTGTTGGTTTTTATCTTATTTTTTATTACGCGAGGATTTGATGCGCGCACACAGGGAGCGGAGCGAAGAAGGAGTGAGTGATTGATTGATTGGAATAGGAAAAGAATGGTTGCGAGGACGGAATGAAGGAATATGACATATGAATGGAGGGATAATTTAAAGAAAGGGAAGGTTGACATTGCAATATTTAACACCCCGTATGATGAATTTGGTGAGAGCGAGATGTCTCACTTTGAAATGTCAAATCCACAGAGCTATTAATAACTAGATAAACTAAGTGTATGTACTTTGCATGTAAAAAAATAGACTTAAGAATATGACACTCGTTCTCGAGCCAGCACTGGAGGAATTAGGGCTGATAGAAGTGGTTTGCAATCCCTTTTTACACACCAAGTAGAAACACTTGCCTTGTCTAGTTATTACTTAGCTCTGTGGATTTGACGTTTAGAAGTGAGACATCTCGCTCTCACCAAATTCATCATACCGGGTGCTGGATCACGAAGAAAATATTTGCTGTTACTTGCTCAGAGAGAGAGAGAACGCCCCTGGCTTCGACTCTTACGACATGCACGGAAGGAGATGCGGCTGATGTATTCTAGTGAAGCACATGTATATAAATTTATACTAATATTTGTTTAATTACAGGGAAATAATGCAGTCCGGGTCATCGAAACAAGCATCAGAAGTTCTTAGGACAATGACTAAAGGAAAGACGAACAGGATATCACCGGAATCTCTTGTAAAGTGAGTTCTTATTTTGTACTAAATTTATGCGTGAGAGAGCATTACACCTTAGTTATACATATAAACATTCCTCTTGAATCACTCTATCTATTTAAAAAAACCGCATCAAAAGGCGTTGCGTAGTTTTAAAGATCTAACCATACATACAGACGACGAGAAGCGACATTGTTTTATAATGTAGTGATGATGCATTTATGACTGACTTTGTGGAATGAATTCAAAGAGATTTATGGAGCGACCATATTGTACTATTGCTTCTACATTTGTAAAATTTACTTGCTTATGTAACACAATTATATTGTGTAGTTTTGTTATTACTCGCAGGAATTTTTTTATTTGATTGTCCACAATGTTTGCTTTGCGCGCCTTGTATCGGGCGATCCTGTGAACGAACTACTGTATATGTATTTTTATACTGAGATTTTTTAAACTTCTATGCTGCCCTGGGAGTGAAAAAAAAAGGTATAATACAACAGCTGCTTCTCTTCCCGGGCATACTGTACAAGTCAGTAGAGGGACAAGAGGGTCTTGGTGTTTTGTAGGCGATGGGCTGACCACCTGTCACTACTAACCGAACTTGTACATCTCAACTATACCCTCAAAATTGGTCAGAAGTGGCACCATGTGGTTCTATCGACCCTTGGTGCTCTGCCTACCCCGTAAGGGATAAAGGCGTGATTATATGTATGTATTTTATTATTAATCATTGAGTTACCTAAATCTAGGTAAGTATTTCATTTCATTTTCTTTTCATTCCAGATATTTCCGTCCCTTAGAGCTCTGGCTACGCGTCCAAAACCGTGACGAGGCTCTCATTGGCTGGAATTCCAACTACCACGACGTCGCCCTATTCTCCCCCCAGCGGGGAGGCGCGGGAAAAATGGCCACTGTACCTTTATTGATGTTTTTCTTCAGCTCTTTTGTTGCTTTGTACTAAAAATAAAACTGTCCACGAATTACCTATGGGTTTATTATTAAGATGCTGAAAATTGCCGATGACTTTGGGAAATGGAAAAACAATGCTGTTCATTGTTAAAGTAAAATGAAAAATTTATAAAGTAAAAGTTTACTAGTGTCTGCCTACGATTTCATTCGCGTAACTTTAAAATTCCTTTTATTTTCCCCGCATATAAAGTTGACCCCCTTGAAAGGCTCGAGCACACCGGATGCGTATGCGTGCATGTAAGCGTAGACGTACCTCTGAGTTTAATGTATAGAACTGTCACCGCTTGACGTCTATGCTTACGTCTACGCATACGCATCCGGTCTGCCCGTGCCTATACAGTTCCATACTTTACAACTCAGAGGTACGTGTACGTCTACGCTTACGTGCACGCACACGCATCCGGTGTGCTCGAGCCTTTACCCTTTAAGAGATCGATTTTCAGAAAATTTTATATTAAATTTTGTTAAGGAGCAATACCAACGAATTTCACTATGGGTGCGCCCACCAACGGGCCCTACACCCTCCACTGACCCTCGGATCTGATAACTCATAACTGCGAAAACAGGCACTTGCACTAACTACAATCGCCACGAGTAACCAGACCCGAGCACCTAGCATGCAAGACAATATATTGCACTATTCCGAAATCAAAAACGAGATAAATAATCTACATATGTTTCGCCAACAACCGTGGCATCCTCAGGATTATAGAAATTAGTAAATTAGTAAACCACTAATTATTATGAACCTCTAAAACCCAACCAACGAAATTCAAAATAGCTTCAACCTGTGGCGTTTATAGGGGTTTGTTACTAACCTATTATAAATTTTAATATAACTTTATAGGTGGGAATTTGGAAAAACTTATTTTAGTCACTCACAAAAGGAAACCTCTGTCTTAATATTACGTTTTATGCTTCAATTGTTATTTTATAAAGAAGACGATATAGCTAATCCAGCCCTAGAGCAGTGCCGTAAATAGCCTTTTCTGCGAGTTTCTAAGCCCTATTTATTATATCAGCCCCCCTAGCATGACCACGCATCGTGGATATCGTATCGTCTTTATACAAAATTCAAAATTGCGGCTATATTTATCGTATTTTGACAGGCTAAATGTCGATAAATCGGTTTATCATATCGTGTTTCGCAGGTCATGCTACTTAAGCTGGAGCAAAACGAAAAAATCTTGCGCCCCCCAGAGTCTATGTCCTGGGTCAATGAAATCGACCTATCTACGGCACTGAACTTTCCTTTTTAAATTATGTATTGAGAAAACAATTTAAATTAACTATACCTACGTCGATCTACTGAAAATGGTAGATTTTTACATAAATTGACAAAAAATCATGAACGACATAAAAGGTAATAAAACGCATAGAAATAAAATGTAATTTTGTTACCTAAGTACTAATTGTTTTATTTAAATTTTATACCTAGAATAAATCAAAGACAAAAATTTTATTTCTCATGAACCTCGTAATCTTCCTGCCCTGTTCCATTCAATTGGGGTCGGCGCAATGTGACTTTTCTTCCATTCTTAATATCGTCCGACGTCGATGCCGTCCGTCTTGCGAGTCCGGCACCGATGCCCTCCGGATGCCGCCGCCTCTCGCACCCCTCGTCCGTTGCTGGTAAGATGGGTCTAAACAATTTATATGCCTCCAAATTCATGCACAACGCTCTCTGTACAATATGCCATTCACGCTTTCACCCCGTAGCTTTCTGCACTTTATGATTATGAACAAGAACTAAGACAACAACATTTATTCATACTGCGCTGGGTAACATTAATGTGCGTTTGGGCCACTAGACGATACGGCGATGACCGACCACGGCTACGGCTTTTTTGGAAGCAAAAATGTATTAAATACTTCGTATGGCTTCTATATTTCACTAGATGATATGACCACGGCACGGCCCCCATAATATGATCAAATGTGGTGGCCGTATCGTCTAGTGCAGTGGTTCCCAATTAGTGGTACACAGGGGTACGCAAGCTTGCATCAAGGGGTACGCGGCGCCTACCAAAAAAAAACAAAATGACTAAATTTACCAAAAAATATTTATGCAACCAGATTTTTTAGAGTTGTGCAAAGAAAAACGTGCCCATTTGTCACATTAATTAAACTGGTGTTCTCTGTCATATTGTATTTTGATAGTAAATTCTAAATATATCTCATTTCATCTCTTATTTATTTATCGTTCCTGCAATAAGGGGTACGCGAGTTTGAGGTCTTTGAGTGGTACGTAGAAAAAACTAATTGGGGACCACTGGTCTAGTGGAAAGAACGTCCAATGCATCTCCTTTTATAGTTTGCTCCGTAATCTTAACTTTGATTAATAAGACCACTTCAGTTGAAAGTTTATTTATTACCTAAACTTGAATTTAACTCCTAAAATGTAAGTTTTAAATGTCATACCTAGATAAGAATCGTTTTAATTAACTATGTTCTTAATTTTCTGACCAGTATACGAGTAACATTTACAATAAACCTGATTTCTATACCAATATTGAGTGCATGTGCCTAAATAGCCCAAGGGCTTAAACCTAAAGGGCTTTGACATTCGTGTATACAGGGTGAAAGTGACAACCTAGGCAAGTATTGATATGCCGTCTGATCATGATTTTGAAGCTAAAACCACAGAAGAAAATTTTCAGATTTTTTTTTTTCTATTTTGGGGACCAAATAGTGTAAGTCGGTAGGCCTCACTGGCCTAAGGTAATTCTTTAGGATGAATACAAGTTAGTCAGTCACATAGAATAATTCGCATGCGTGATTTCGGAACTAATCTTTTTTGTATGCAATGACAGAGCTGCCACAAAAAATGTGATCCTCAGGAACTTGGTAATGATCAATACCTTCCTCTTTATTTCTAGGTTATCATCATACACTGTACCTAACTAGCGCTTTTGGAACCAATATGGTGAAACTATACCTATGTCGTTTAATTAGGCCTTAGATAATTCCTCAAACAAGATTTTAAATACATTAATGATAGTTCCGAAATGAGGCATAGGAGTTTTATGACAAAAAACTGACTCTACCTAACGTGCTTTTTTTAGTTTATCCAGAAGGAAAGGTGAGGGGAACTAAGCCCATACAGCCATTCTCTTTAGTAAATGATTTCTGAATTTATGATGGATGATGATGAATGGAAACGTCGGGAAAATCCTCAAGAATGGGTGTAAAATTAGTAAAGATCAAAAAGAATTGCAAAAACAACTTACATGAGCCCATGAAGAGATCGTATTCCGACTAAAGTTTTACTCAGCTTACCTGCATATAAAACCATGCACACGCACTAGATTCACATCACAAGTAAACAAAATATAACTTATCTACCAGAAAACATCACTTTACGGACACAATTTATTTTGATTTTCACTAGAAAATTACATCCGCTCCCATCCAGCTTTTCCCGCCGAATCTCCTAACGTGCCGTTGATATCAACATCAGCTGTCCAAATATCGCCATTTTGTTTTTCAGATATTTGTATGGACTAGGAGTCAGATTTCATGGCCTACTTCTATGCCTGATTGCAGACAAGACACAGATAATGTAGTAATGCACATAGTTACTAGCGCCGCCATCATCCAATGAAACTATACGGTGAAACTTGTGTGGGAATCCCAGCGGGTTTGAACCTCATTCCTTGTACTATTGTGCGTTTCACCGTATAGTTAATAAAAATCATAATATGACCACATTTTCTGATTCACTGCATACAAAAAAGAACAATTCTATGAAACGGATTCTTGTACTAACAGAACCTTTTTCCTAACCACGGTTCACGCTTGACCAGTTTGCGGTGATATTTCCAGACATGTGCAAATGTTACACTTTCGAATCAAAAACGAAAGTGCATTTACTCGATAAAAACTAGTTAGAGAAAGCTAATCTTTTTTCTTTTAATTTCTAAATTTGACTTGACTGTTTTGGATAGGTCATATGACTTCCGCTTCTGTTAGTAGTTAGTAGGTACTTATCTTTAAATATTAGGAACACTCTAAATTTAATCTGAGATAATGCTGACAATATACTCCAGAAATCAGACTGCGGTGGGGATTCGGCGGGAAAAGCTGGAAGGGTGCGGGTGTAATTTTCTTGCGAAGGTGAAAATCAAAATTTATTTGTAAATGGCTTGCATGTGTTGTTAAAGTGATGTTTTCTGATAGATAAGTTATATTTTGTTTACTTATGATGTGAATCTAGTGCGTGTGCATTGTTTTATATGCAGGTAAGCCGAGTAAAACTTTAGCCGGAATACGATCTCTTCATGGGCTCATGTAAGTTGTTTCTGGAATTATTTTTTATTTTGACGAATTTTCCATTCATTATTGAGGATTTCCTCGTCGTCTCCATTCATCATCATTATTATCATCCATCAAAAATTCAGAAATCATTTACTAAAGACAATAGCTGTATGAGCTTAGTTCCCCTTGCCTTTCCTTCGATATAAACTATTTTTTTTAAATTGAGACTGCGGTCACCAACCCGCCTGCCTATCGTGGTGACTATAAGCAAAACCACCCTATGGCAGTAGCCTTGTGGCGTGCCCTGGGAAAGGCCTACATCCAGCAGTCGACTGCAATAGGCTGCTGTGATGAATACCGTCTTGCTTTTTTAAACTACCTAGCAGGATTATATTAAATGTCATATTAAAATAGTGTTGATGACTTATTGAAAATTAACTTTAATAGAACCTATGTGGGTGTTGCCAAATTTTTTCAGGCATGTCGTTATGCCACGTCCATTTAATTTAGTTTCAATTATCATCATTAGCAATAGGCATTGGAAAAATCGGCTCGTAAAAAAAAGCGGGTGGGGCTGTGTCGGGGCACACGGCCGTTGGTTTTAACGTGAAACGTCTATGTTAGCGAATCGCTTTTAAAGTAAAAGATTGAAATGAAAACAAGATGGACGCTGTTTTAAGTATTTTAATAAAAAAAGAACAGGTACGTAATAGAAACATAAAATACATAGCAAATGTTTATATATTTATTGTCACTTTCTGGTTATTTTAAATAGCAGCCGCCCACGACTTCGTCCGCGTGAGGGGGCGTTGTACCCGTGCGAAGCCGGGCAGGTTGTTGTATAGACTGTAGCCTTCCTTGGTAAATGGGCTATCTAACACTGAAAGAATTTTTCAAATCAGACCAGTAGTTCCTGAGATTAGCGCGTTCAAACAAACAAACAAACAAACTCTTCAGCTTTATAATATTAGTATAGATATAAATACTGTCCAAATTACACTTATTTTTGTATAAATCAATCGGTTCAAATAAACTTGACAAACACACGAAAGAATCACCACGCTATAAAGTCGGAGTCACGAGTTACACTGAATAGAAACAAGCGTGAGCGCCGGTTTCGCACAGTTATCGCAGTATCCCTCCCCCGCCGCCCCGCTTGACCCCGACACGAACTCAATGTCATAACAGCGAGCTGACTATATAAGTGAAATATTTACACCACATTTTTGTTTCTAAGACCAATAGTTTTTTAATTATTAAGGTACGATGATATAGACCTTTTCGTTACGGTCCAGTTTTTAAACCTGGTACCCGTATGTGTCGGCGCGATTTTAAAGACGTTTCACGTCAAAAAATAATAATAATACGTGAACAACGTAAAAAAAAGTTTCTCTCCAAATTTTCCCGCCAAAAAAAGTTAACATTCGAAACTTTTAAAATTTTCCTTCAAAAAGCCCCGTTACAAAATAATTAAATAGAAATGAAAACCTCTTTCGACAAAAAATCAGTCGTAGACTGGAATATAATTGCAGTGAAAAAAACATTTGAACGAGAAAAATGTTTAGCGGTCATGAACGTCTAAATTCGTTCATTGCTTTTTAATGGGCAATGTGGTCCTTGTGGTCTGTGCAAATTCTTCCTTTTGTGAAAGAGAAAATTTTATTAACCTCAGAAGTATACGGAACGTGCACTGTTCAAAAATTTAAAAAGAATATTAATTGGTTAAAGTTAAAGTTTTCTCTTCTTTTCTTATAAAGGTAGGTGAAAACTTGTACTTACAAAGCCCCGATAGGAAATCTTACCCCAAGGATCATAATTTTACTACAGGTAGGTAATTATAAAGTGCTCGTAAGTAAAACCTACTTTACCTACCTCTTCTGAAGTACCTTCTTCTTCAGCCTATTGCAGTCCACTTCTGGACGTAGGCCTCCCCCAGGGCACGCTACAAGGCTACTGCCACAGGGGGGTTTTTCCCATAGTCACCACGCTGGGCAGGCGGGTTGGTGACCGCAGTGTGATTTTCGGACTATGTTGTCAGTACGGGAGGCGCTGCTGCCCACCTCCCGGAAACCCTTAATCGCCTCGTACGATACCCACGGGCAGGCAGGGGTGGTTCAAACTCTACTCTGCCGGCACTACGCGGCTCTGAAGTACCTACACCATTATAATATTGAATTCGTGCTTTCATTTATTTTCTAATCGAATTTCTTATCGATTAAAGTGCGTTGGTTTCACCGAATAGTTCCTTTATATGATGGCGCTAGTTACTATCTGGTGTCACTGTATACAAAAAATGACAGTTCCGAAATCAGGCATAGGAGTTATTGCATGAAACGGAATCTACCTATGTAGAAAAACTTCATCAATACACGCATAACAATGAGAAGAAAATAAAAATAATGACAGAGAAAATAATCAATCAACGGTTCTTTAGTGGAAATACAAAAAACATGATTAGATCAATCGAGCTGGGCGGTAAAAAATGAAAGAATCAACGCACTCTCTCAGGCCTATTTGAATAAATTGATGTACCTAGGTACTTGTAACTACCTACTTATAAGTATGTATTTTTTTGTTTTTGTTGTGAGCTACGATACGATATTATGAAAAGTATAAAAATTTCAACTAGAACAAGCAACATAGAGAGAAAAACTAAGAACTTACTTACCTTATTTGTAAAGTTGTTACAAAGTTGAAGGACGTAGGCAGAATTCTAGATAGGTAAGTATGTAATTTATCCACAAAACAAAAAAAATGGAAAAGTGAAAAATTAAAACTAAATTTTTCACGATAAATACATTATTATTATTATTAATCGTACCTATGGTAGGCAGAACCACCACTGTCGCCAATACCCTGATAATACTGTTACAATATTGGCGAAATAGTAATATACATATATATAAAAGAAGATTAGTATTTATATAGAAAGTAAGACGGTAATTAATTTATACTTAATTAACGTCAGAACATTTAGTTCAAGTCTATTTAGGTAAAATTTACACCTGTGTTACGCTGACAAACAGCTACATACTTACACCTTTGTTACACTGACAACTGCGTTACACTAAAAACTAAGGTGTTGATTTTATACTGATATTCATTATACTGTGACACACAATATATATCCATGGCAAGTAACTGAGCACAAACTCACTCGTCTCACAATGTGGCCCGATCATACACACATAATTATTAGATAATTAGATGGCATTATCGAGCACGAGTAATGAGTAAGTTACCTGAACTGAGCTATTCTAAGATGCTAATTTATTCTCACATAACATGTATATGAACACACTCATAACATGATGAGTTGTAGCTGAGCAGTCGCCTCCAACCTCCCCTTACAGCGACCCCTTTCCTCACAACTGATACTACACAAAAACTGATCTTTCTTAACACTGAGTATATGTGAAACTGAGTCTGAGCCAAATACTGTGTACATGTGATACTGAATCTGAGCCAAATACTGAGCACATCTGATACTGAGTCTGAGCCAAACATTGAGCACATCTGATACTGAGCCTGAGCCAAATACTGAGCACATCTGATACTGGTTCTGAGCCAAACATTGAGTACATGTGATACTGAGTCTGAGCCAAACACTGAGCACATGTTTATGCCGGTTAAACTTAGGGTTCGAAGCCCGGCAATATAAACTGAGTTAGTCACGTTCTGATTGAGGTTATGTTGTGTTGTACGCTACTGGAAACCACATACATTATATTCCCAAATTCTCGCACACGGCGAATTAGAATCAGAGAATAATCAATGAGATCGTAAATACTTACCGATGGTTTTAGAAACACAAGCACAGTATTTATATTATTTGCGCAAGCAAAAACCCGCCAACAATGCCGTGACAGTTCGTCATTGTCTGTGTCAGTGTTGCCACTTATCGGTGCGTTCATGGATCGAAGAATTATCTACTTAGGTAAAAATCGCGTTCATTCGCGACATTCCCCGTGAAGCGGAATTGGACAAAGAAAATAAATTAACTTCATGTGAATCAGTTTACTATAGTTATAATCATCGTTACATAATATTATTTGACGAGATTTATATATATGAAAATAATATTTAACTACGGAGATCGAAACATGTTGTAAAGCTGAGAAGTCCACTGCTTGACCTTCGACCTTGCCTTCTCGGCCGCAAGTCGTCGCGGTCTTGACTGAGCGTCTTGCAAGATGTTGGGTGCTGACTCAGTTGATCCGCAAGTAGCCTGTGTGCCTATCTCTGAATTTGCTGGCTGAGTAAGTTCGCGAAAGTTCTGTGCTGAGTCAGGTTGCTGAGACTGACACTGATTTTCTTCATCGTCTACAATTTCAAGTGGGTATAAATGACTAATTGATCTGGTCAGAGTTTCGTTAGCTGATATACAAACTTTTGCAACACGAACTTTTCCATCCTTGCCTTTGATTATAGCTGATATTTGACCTACTTTCCATCGTGCTCTACCGGCATCGCTTTTAACCTGAACAATATCACCAACTTTTGGAATAGCATCCACAACTACGCGAGGTTGCCGATTCCGACTTCTTCGTTCTCTTAAACTGGTTAAGTACTGATTACAAAACATCTCGACATATTCCTTAAGAATCTGCTGACCTCGCTTCCATCCTTCGATCAAATTACTTTTTATCGATGTTGCTGTTTCAAGAAACTCGTTATTCGATGGAATAAAGTGAGTGGGTCCACTTGGATGCAAGAAGTCTGCAGGAGTGAGCACATGTTCCAATTCTGGACCTACTACTGTTAATGGTCGTGAGTTTACCACTGCTTCAACTTCTTTTACTATGGTGTTCAATTGAGTCTGATTTAATAGATGTTTATCTAAAGTCTTCTTCAAACAATTTTTTATTATACCTATGAGACGTTCATAAAAACCTCCAAACCATGGGGCGAGCTCTGGAATGAATCGCCATTTTATACCATTGGTAATGCAGTATCCATTGGTTAACACATCAGCTGTGAGTTTAAACTGTAATGCATTATCTGAGATAATGAATTCTGGGACCTTTCTCGTTGATATGAATCGACGCAAAGCTAGCAAACACTCTTCTGATGTTAAATCATTCACAACCTCCAAATGTATTGCACGAACTGCTAAACAGGTGTACAGGCAGATCCAACGTTTCTCGATGGTACCCTTGACATCAATTGAAATAGGACCAAAATAGTCCGTGCCAGAATAAGTAAAGGGATCGCTATATGTCACTCTTTCTGAGGGTAATGCAGCCATAGCTGGTAACTTATATGGCCCACCATCGTACTTCCTACAAGAAGCACACTGTTTGATCACTTTTTGCACTTCCATTCTCCCTCTAGGTACCCAATATTTCTTCCTGAGCAAGGACAGAGTATGAGACGCTCCTACGTGGTAATTTTTGGAATGTATATCATTTATAATTTTAGATGTTAATACATGGCCCCTCGGAAGAAGTATTGGGTATTTCTGCTCATCAGGCCAATTAGTATTACCTAATCTTCCTTTACACCGCAGAAAGCCTTCTTGATCCTTATATACATCTAGTGACCTTACCACATCAGTAACTTTTCCTTCTAACTCTTTAGCGTAACACTCTCTCTGTACTTGCCGTATCAATTCCAAGTCATCTAGTGTTGTTTTCTCAGAACAAATTGGTTGTGCTTCATCTGACTGGATATCTTCGTCTAGAATTTGAGGAGCTTCTTGGTCCGAGAGGTCCTGCCCACAGAAAATGGATTGTGTGACTGTTAATATGTCTGTATTACTATCAGCATTTGGAGGCCACAACGTAGAATTATTATATAAGAAATCAGGTCCTTTCAACCAACGGTTCACACTATCCATTGAGGCGTTGGGTCTTGTTGCAACATCAGCTGGGTTTACTTCTGAGGGAACATATCGGATTAAGATTTTAATTCCCTTCTTTATTTCTTCAACTCTTCTGGAGACGAATGGAGGAAGTAGCTTTTCAGAACGACACCAACTTGCAACAATTAGACTATCAGTCCATAAATATATATTATTTATATTAATCCTCAACGTTTTATGGACATACTTAATTAGTCTGCTGCCTATCAAAACTCCAAGTAACTCCAATTTTGGAATTTGAAGATTTGATTGTTCTTTCTTACACACGAGCCGAGACTTTCCTATCACAAAACTTACTGCAATATCAGTACCACAAATACAGCGTAGATATATTGCAGCTGCATAAGCTTGCAATGATGCATCTGTAAAGGCATGTAATTCATATGACGGTTGCCTGTCTCTTAGTTTGTGGTCAATATTCGTACAGAAATAACGACAGACGTTCACGTTTTTTATAGATTTAAGACTTCTTAAAACATTTTTGCACTCTTCCATATTCTGATCAGATAATTTTATATCCCAGTCTACCTTTTGATTCCATAAATCTTGAAGAAATAATTTTGCTGGTAATATTAATGGAACTGCTAACCCGCAAGGGTCAAATACTGATGCAACAAGTCTGAGCACATCACGTTTAGTATCTACTTTGCTTAATTCTGTATCCTTTGGACAAAATCTGAGACCAAGTCCATCGGAGCAGAGGTTCCAATCCAAGCCCAAGACCTTCATAGTTTTCTGCTGCGAATCACGAAACTGTTCTGGTATCCTCTCCTTAAACTGAGATGAATTAGAATTCCACTGACGGAGATTCATGGACAAATCCATAAAGGCAGACTTCGCTTTACAAAATATCCTTTCAGCGTCATCTGAAGATCCGGCTCCGGTGACAAGATTGTCTACATACAGATCTTCAGCTATTTGTTTATAAATATTTCTATTTCTCTTTTGTAAATGGTATCTTATCGTGGCATTTAATAGAAATGGGCTTGAAATAACCCCAAATGGCACCCTGCAGAATCTAAAATGTATTATATTTTCCTTATTAGTCCCGTTCTTAAAATGTTTTAGCCATAAGAATCTAGTGACGTCGCGATCTTCATCCTGGAGGCCTATTTGTAGAAAAGCCTTTTCAACATCTGCGACTATTCCGATTTTATGTTCTCTAAACCTTATTAAAAGACCTGTCAAGTCTTCAAGCATCAAAGGGCCACGGTAGAGGCACTCATTAAGACTCTTATTTCCTTTCACCTTGGCTGATGCATCATAAACCAAACGCAGTTTATCTGATTGTCGGACGCAATGGTGAGGTAAATAATGGACTGGATGTTCAACTGATCTTGTTGGCTCTGCCACAACCTCTATAATTCCTAAACTTAATTGTTCCTGAATTATCTTGTCATAAGATTGAACGGTATCACTGTCAAGCCGTTTTAGAAGACCAATTAACCTGCCATAAGCTAGACCAAAATTTGAAGGTATTTCTGGAGGATATTCGATCCAAGGCCACTTGACATGGTAACGATCACCGAAGAATTTAGTAGACTCATTAAATTGTCTAACAGCTTCATCATCACGTGAGGCCTTTGGAGAATCTGTGATACCAATTGATTCTAGGTCCCATAGTTTTTTCATGCTGTCCATTCTCAACGGAAGATCGGGTTCGCAAAAACTGCTGCATTCCACGTTTGATTGAAAATAGGTAAGAACTGATAATCTATCAGAGTTACGATAGTTATCTCCAGAGTAACATCCTGACCAAATCCATCCGAAAATTGAATCCACTAAGTAAAGATTGTCCGTGATTTGTAGCTTTTCTCCTTTAATAGCCGAGAAATAATAATCATTGCCAAGTAAAATATCAACTTGATCCCCTTGATAAGTATCAGCTAAAACTATGTTACTGAGATTAGGCAAATTTTCTATTTGCCCAATTGCATTTTGAGACAGAGATGGAACACTATTTGTAATATGAGGAACTACATTTGCATAAAAAGTCTGACGATGTTTCGTTCTAGTGATCAACTCAAAAACTACCACAGGGCTTTCAATATCATTTGGTTTATCTGCGCCAAAAGTAAATACTGACAAGTTATTTACCTCTAACACTGGTAATGCAAGCTTTCTCGCAAGGGATTTTGTAATATACGTGCGCTGACTTCCACAATCAAGGATAATTCTACAATTTAGGGTATCCGTATCACAACCTATTTTGTTGACTTGTACGGTCGCTGTTTGAAGAACCGTCATCCCTCTGTTACCGTTAGGGTCACTTACGTGTAATGTATCAACTTTTACTGCTTGCTTACTTGGGCATAAAGATCGATTGTGAACGCCATACTTACTACAGTGGTAACATTTCATCTTAGACTTGCATTGTTTCGACATATGACCTTTAGCCAAGCAGTTGTAACATCTTCCTTCTAACCTCTTCTTCCTTTCTTGGATAGAACTGAATTCAGTGCATTCATCATTGAAATGGCTCTTTCCGCAAAACACGCATGTAACCTTTCTTCTTTTAAAACCTATTTCCTTCCTATCATCATCTTTGGAATGTTGTCGTTTCCTACAATCGTCGTATCTTCCTTTTGAATTATAGTTGTTTCTATTTTTATCAAATAATCCCTTTCCTATGCTTCGTCTTAAATTTTCTTTGTCGTTGTGGTACCGGTCTCTAGCGGGATACACATTTTTCTGTACTATTGGATTGTTTGATCTAACATGTAAAGTTTCTAAGGTAAACCGATCACCTTCCGATTTGCTGGTACTGGGCTGATCTCGGTCAAATATTTCATCTCTCAATCTACTAGACAACTCACGAGCTGAGATGATTTGTTCTAGATGACGTCGGATATTAGCGATGGTATCTGATTCTGATCCCATTTTCATCCTCAATTCGTAGATAAAATCTTCTGAAAATTTCTGCATAATTGTAACTCTGAGATGATTATGATTGACATCTTCGCCTAGTGAGCTTAATACTCTGAGATGGCCCTCAATTTCATTAAAGACCCGCCGACAATCAGCAACAGATTTACTTGCCATTTTTATTCTGTATAATGCTGCATAATGAGCATCGATAATTGTTCCTGGTTTACCGTATCTTTCCTTTAACGTAGAGACGGCTATTTGATAATTTTTATTTGTCGTATCCAACCCTTCAATGGCTCTTTTAGCTTCCCCATGCAGAACTGATTGAAGATACAAGAGCTTATCAACATCACAAATGTTTCTACTGTCTACATTTGATGAGAATTGGTCCCAGAATTGATGCCATTTTAAAACATCTCCGCTGAATTTACCCAACTCCATTTTTGGCAGTTTACTTGTTACATTTATTTTATCACCATTTGATCCTGATTGGGTCTTGCTAACAAGTTTAGATTTGAGTTCGGCTACTAGTTCTTCACCACTGATTTGAACCTGAGTGTAAACAGCGATATCATCTGCGGATGGTATCTCAACTAATTTAAAATAATTGTAAATCTCGGATACGAAGCGGTCAATCGATGACTGAAGTTTGCATTTAATTATTTCAGCATTATCTATATCGACAGAATTGTCATTGATTTGTTGTAATATAGATTGACCAGAATCAATCAGGGACTTCACATTATCACAAAATAATTTTAATCTTGTTTTTAAAACCTCTTCCATTTCGTATTTCAAGAGACAACGCACACAGGCTACTATTATACTGAGTTGAGTGAAAAGTGAGATAAATGGTTCCAACTGAAACAACAGATATAAAACTAATGCAGTTTAATAAAATGAGCCCTGTTTGTTCCTTAAATCAAAGTGTTTTTTTTTTTTTAATAAGTTTATTATTTGTTTATTCTATATGAAACTGTATGTTTCCTGTTTATTAATTATTTTATATTATGTTGTATATAAAGAAAATATATTGTGTAATTACCTATTTAATTGTAATAATAAAATTAAAAAAATTAACCGAGTTTGTAACCAGTATAGTTTAGATATATCCCAGCACCTCCACCATGTCGCCAATACCCTGATAATTGTTACAATATTGGCGAAATAGTAATATACATATATATAAAAGAAGATTAGTATTTATATAGAAAGTAAGACGGTAATTAATTTATACTTAATTAACGTCAGAACATTTAGTTCAAGTCTATTTAGGTAAAATTTACACCTGTGTTACGCTGACAAACAGCTACATACTTACACCTTTGTTACACTGACAACTGCGTTACACTAAAAACTAAGGTGTTGATTTTATACTGATATTCATTATACTGTGACACACAATATATATCCATGGCAAGTAACTGAGCACAAACTCACTCGTCTCACAATGTGGCCCGATCATACACACATAATTATTAGATAATTAGATGGCATTATCGAGCACGAGTAATGAGTAAGTTACCTGAACTGAGCTATTCTAAGATGCTAATTTATTCTCACATAACATGTATATGAACACACTCATAACATGATGAGTTGTAGCTGAGCAGTCGCCTCCAACCTCCCCTTACAGCGACCCCTTTCCTCACAACTGATACTACACAAAAACTGATCTTTCTTAACACTGAGTATATGTGAAACTGAGTCTGAGCCAAATACTGTGTACATGTGATACTGAATCTGAGCCAAATACTGAGCACATCTGATACTGAGTCTGAGCCAAACATTGAGCACATCTGATACTGAGCCTGAGCCAAATACTGAGCACATCTGATACTGGTTCTGAGCCAAACATTGAGTACATGTGATACTGAGTCTGAGCCAAACACTGAGCACATGTTTATGCCGGTTAAACTTAGGGTTCGAAGCCCGGCAATATAAACTGAGTTAGTCACGTTCTGATTGAGGTTATGTTGTGTTGTACGCTACTGGAAACCACATACATTATATTCCCAAATTCTCGCACACGGCGAATTAGAATCAGAGAATAATCAATGAGATCGTAAATACTTACCGATGGTTTTAGAAACACAAGCACAGTATTTATATTATTTGCGCAAGCAAAAACCCGCCAACAATGCCGTGACAGTTCGTCATTGTCTGTGTCAGTGTTGCCACTTATCGGTGCGTTCATGGATCGAAGAATTATCTACTTAGGTAAAAATCGCGTTCATTCGCGACAACCACTCAGGATTAGTGTATTGCTACCTATCAACTATTTTCACTGATAAATCTTTAGAAATCCAGATCAAAACGCACATGCGAAAGTTGCTTAGTAGATAGGAACATGAAATAAAAAAAAACGTTGAATAAAAAATTTTCTTTTCACGCATCCACTTTAATTAGAACCACACGCACAGCCCATACGCTTCTTACGCGCAGTCCAATCTATATTGGATTTCAAAAGAAGGGATAGGCTTAAAAAATTTACTTTCGAGAATCTAATCTTTGAATATAACAGTACAAATTTTGGAACGTAGGTCGACGTACGTCAAAATGCGCGCCAAAATTTCGCTTGTTGTTTTTTTCTTTTTCGTAGGCAAAGGAAGCTGCGATTTTTTAGTGCCAAAAGATAACTTCGTTTTGTTTTTAGAGAATAGTTTGGAAAATAAACTCTGTGATTATGCGGTAACTTTAACAGGGTGGTTGGGGGAATTTAATGATAATCATATAGGGAATAGTGATATTGGACGATATTTGCATTATGAAGACATTAAAAAGAAAATCGTGGGAAATAGTAGAGGTACGTACTAATACTTACAAACTACATTTTCAGGATTACTCAGAGGTTGTTTACCGTTTTCTCATCCATGACTGAGCGCTGTTCCTGTCAAATGTCATTGTTAAACGGTATCTAATTTTAGACGTGTTTTAGTATTAACACCGAACTTGTTTAACCGTATTTTATTTACAAAAATTTTATGCACGCCCATGAAATTTTAACATCACCGTTATGTAACATTTTACCTAAATAAATTCGCCTGCGTGAAAAGGACCGTAGACTCCTTCTTTTCAAGTTCGTTACAGCATTTGCTAGACTGCGTTTAACCAAATAGTTCCATTGAATGATGGCGCTAGTTACTTTGTGTAGGAATAGATTTTCTCATTTAGAAAGAAAGAAAGAAATTATTTATTCAGCATCCAAAAATGTTTCACAATACAGCCAAACAGAAAAACATAATTATGCTGAAATGGACCTAGCTCAGCATACAGCTGCAGACCAAAACAGATGGCCTGCAGCGCTGGTTTTCAGCTGGACCCGTATATTGGTGTTCCAGATTACACTATAAAATATAAAGGTCAATTTCATCTCTTGACTGGATACAAAAAGTGTTAGTTCCTTATTCAATCACAGTCGATATCCTATGAACGCTCTATAACGCTTAAGATAATAATTATGGTTTTCTAAGTTAGCGATGCAGTAATATAGAGCGCGCAATCACTAACTACATATTGTTAGAATTATTGGAATATATGTAATACCTAATATTCTTTTAATTGAGGCACATAGGGGTGAAAGGCTATTTATATATAGGTATATGGCGCTTATCCCAATTTATATATAAGTCGCGTCCCACTGTCTGTCTGTCCCTATGTATGCTTAGATTTTTAAAACTACGCAACGGATCTTGATGTGTTTTTTTTACTCGATAGTGTGATTCAAGAGGAAGGTTTATTTTGAATAGTATCAGCATAGTATAATATACCTATAGAACACAAAAACACGCTTCTTTCCTAAGTCTATGCTTCTTTTACGATGCTGACATGTAAAAAGCTCCTTCACTGCAATTATATGACAGCATTGCTATTCTAGGAAATAACTTCACAAGGTATCAAGCCTCGTAATTCTGCGCATGCGCTAATACGATACCAACAAATCCCTAGAACTTTTTGTTCAACAACCACATCTTTTTTACCCGAATGCGCAAGAAGGAGGGTAATATTTTTAGAGTGTATGCAGGTATTTTTCTTTGGCACGCTTTAGTATTGCATTTTGAGCTTGAAAGATATCATATGATAGAGGCTAGCCTCGTCCGTTAAATAGCAGGGTGCACCACGAGCAGGTGAAGTGGAGTTTAGGTTCTAAGGTATTAGTCGAGCCCACTTACACCTTACTATTACCTGAACTTATACTTATTAGTACTACGTCCAGCAGTGGACTGCAATAGGCTGATGCATTATCATCAGATTATGATGATGATGATACTAATTAGGTACATCATCATTTACAGCCCTGAGAAGTCCACTATTGAACATAGGCCTTCCCCAACAACTTTCACTCCGACCGATCGGAAGCAGCCTGCATCCAACCGACGCGCCCGCGACCTTGGCCAGGTCGTCCGTCCACCTCGCGGGTAGCCTTCCCACGCTGCGCTTGCCGATACGTGGTATCCACTCTAGAACTTTCCGACTCCATCGGCCATCAGTTCTTCGAGCTATGTGCCCTGCCCATTGCCACTTCAGCTTGCTGGACCGTTGAGCTATGTCGGCACATACGTTTACCAATAACTAAGTGAGTGAACTATAAAAAATGGACTCGTCTAACAAGTTTTTAACCACATCAACCTACAAACGTCACTGTTAGATGAACATGATTCAATTACTTGAGTTATTTATTAATGTGCCGTTAATCTCTTTTTTTACTCTACTGAACAACTTCGGTAGACATGATTATACTGGGTGTTGAGTGATAGCCACGCAAATATTGATATGCTGACGCCATGATTGTGAAGCGAAAACTACTGAGAATTTTGACAGGAAAATTTTTCCTTGGTGCTCTGCCTGCACCGTAAGTGATAAAGGCGTGATTATATATAGGTATATGTTTTTTTCTGTCAGGTTACCAGAAAAATATTTAATTTTAGAAATTATAAAAGAAAATAAATAAAAGGAAGTTAACTTGTTTAATCGCTGCCTATACATACGTACAGGGTGTAATATAAGCAGTAGGTATTTAAACTATTATTAAATTCTAAGCGCAAAGCATTGAAACGCTTTTTCCTATTCATATTTTTTATTACTATTAAGTCGTTGCCTACACAATTTGAAATAGTTCCTCATATATCTAACACCAGATATACCTATTTATTTTCAAGGATGCTACTTCGAACTAAGAAAAAACGAGAGAACCGGACGGAAACAAAAACCTCATAATCACCATCACGATGATGATGATGATGATGATCCTAAAAGTAAGATTTTTATTCTCCCAACAAAGCTGTAAATAAACGCCCATATACAGTAGCGACATCTGTGTTCTGCCCATATATCCTACAATAGAGCTTTTATCTTTTCGGGTACGCTACGTGGGTGGGTACGTGCCAGTGGTCGCTGTTTCATATAAATTCATACATGTTTAGGTACATAATAGTTCTACAATAGAAATATTTC
This sequence comes from Carposina sasakii, assembly GCA_014607495.2. NCBI lineage: Eukaryota > Metazoa > Arthropoda > Insecta > Lepidoptera > Carposinidae > Carposina > Carposina sasakii. The sequence goes on along the minus strand of CP053176.1, from coordinate 6,375,846 downwards.
TACGGTTCAAAATAATGTTAAGCTATGTAACTATATAACTTTACGAGCGACACAGAAGTTCGCAAAATGATCGAACAATTGTATTCAATAGGGTACCTACAACTTGTTATCGATTTCTCCAATGGGAAGCTTTAATTTAGCGCGATCGCTAAATGACGTGATAAAGTCTAACTACTTACTAGGTATTTGTGGAAATGTTTCGATAACTTTGCGGACTTCGCTATCGTTCATCGTCGTTATATTGTCTTAGCCTTATTGTGTTATAGCAGCTACATATATAATATATTTAAACTTTGCCTTAAACATCCGACATATTATGTAGCGTTTTTCTGCCATGACAAAAACGCTCGAAAGACGTGTCGGGGTCTCTTATTCTCAAATAGGCCATCTTTGCAAATCTTCATTTTACTTCACCCATTTCTTCTCTTCCTTTATTGGTGTTGGTTTTGTTTTGTCTCTTTGCTCAGTGGCTGAATTTGTTTTTTAGCTTAATTTCTCAACTTGGTATTTTGAATTTACGAGTACCTATTCGATCGAAAAACAAAACGTCAGAGATATTATTACCTACTTATTTGTTTTATTATTATTCTCGCAAACTGCTGCGTGCTAAAGTTAGAGAGTAAGTATATTCTTTGGCTAATATGTTTCGCAAAGCTTTTCTTCAATGGCTGCGTTTTAGATTTTTTTTGCGGAATGGGGGTGTAGAATAGTTACTCTAATTTCCTACGGCATTACCGTGAATCAAACTAAAGAAAATCATTACATATGTACATACATATAGAATTTACTTATTATTTCTTTTTTTTTTTGTTTAGTTTATCCCGAAGGAAAGGCAAGGGGAACTAAGCCCATACAGCCATTGTCTTTAGTAAATGATTTCTGAATTTATGATGGATGATGATGATGATGATGAATGGAAACGTCGGGAAAATCCTCAAGAACAAGAGTAAAGTTAGTCAAAATTAAAAATTATTGCAGAAATAACTTACATGCGCCAATGAAGAGATCGTAATCCGGCTAAAGTTTTACTCGGCTTACCTGCATATAAAACCATGCACACGCACTAGATTCACATCACAAGTAATCAAAATATAACTTATCTACCAGAAAACATCACTTTACGGACACATGCAAGCCATTTACAAATAATTTTAAATTTTCACAAGAAAATTACACCTGCACCCTTCCAGCTTTTCCCGCCGAATCCCTATTAGTTAGATATAACTTTTGCCGCTATCGCGACTCCCACAGACTATCACAAACTAAGTAAGATGCTACAGAGCTAAGAGTACAGAGTATATTATCCGGTATTTCTTTCCTATAAAACTGTCAGGTAATGGTAAATTCTGATATGATATGATTCAGATCATACAGCCAAATCAAAACGAGTAGGTATATCCAAACTGTGTACACTACAGACTACGGGGGACTGCTAACAAGAAAGATTGTTATAGATTACTATCATAACTTAAGCCTATAATTAAGTGTTAGTCTAAAATCTAGGTCTTGTTATGTACCAATTAAGTGAAAACTCCAATTTTGAACGCAAGTTGAACTTGAAATTAACTAATTGCTTGTTGTTAATTAAAAAAACACGATAAGATACATAGTGAAAATAAATTAAATAAATCATACATAATCATTTTAAGAATGTAATTAATCATCTAGTCTACGTGGATTTTGAAGATTTTTTTTTAAATTAATTTAAATAGAACTCATCCGTTTCTTTTACATAGGTTGTGTTCCCAAAGGCGTTGCCTGAACTGCAGATTCATAAAGAAAATCCCATGCCACGTTTAGCATAGCGGACTTGTGAAAGAGCAGAGTGACTAGTTGCTATCTCATCGCCTGAGAGATCGTCCCTGAGTTGCTTAGTCGACTCTTACGACATGCACGGAAGGAGATGCAGCTGATGTGTTCTAGTGAAGCCAAGGGAACACAATGTGTGTTTTGTATGTTGGTATGAATGGATAAGCCGCGTGGTGCCGGCAGAGTAGAGTTTGTACTGCCCTTGCCTGCCCGTGGGTATCGTACGAGGCGATTGAGGGTTTCCGGGAGGTGGGCAGCAGCGCCTCCCGTGCTAAGCTAGTCCGAAAATCAGACTGCGGTCACCAACCAGCCTGCCCAGTGTGGTGACTATGGGCAAAACCCTCCTATGAAAGTAGCCTTGTGGCGTACCCTGGGGGAGGCCTATGTCCAGCAGTGGACTGCAATAGGCTGAAAAAGAAGATGAATGGATAAAGATTTAGGTACAGGAGAATAAGAACTTAAGTGATGATCTCCGACCGTATTTCGGTCTGCAGAGATTGGCCAGGTACGCATGAGATATTATAGTGCACAAGTGTATGCGCAAACACAGATGCACTCTCTATTCCGTCACTCTCATAGTCCGATGGGACGGAAAGCCGACGCGACCGGAGAGAGATCAGGCGCAGGACCAACGGTTTTACGTGCTTTCCGAGGCACGAGCTAAGTGACAATTGTGCAACATTAAAATCTGTACACAACACGAAATAAATTCATCGGTACAGGCCCGTCACTGGGATCAAACTTACCCCTCCCGGTAGTTATATACTAAATGGATTCTATTTTAACCGTTCGTGGTCAAAAATAATTTTTGCCGTCGCGGAAAAAATGCGCACAAAAACTTAGCGCTTTTCTTATACGAGTAACATACTCACCTACTGGCAAAAATAATTTACTTACAAATGTTTTTGTCAAGACCATGAGCGTATAAAGAATAACGGACAGAGTGTTGTGACTATACACAGAGTGAAGCATTCATAGTAAGCTCGGTGACGATATTCCATGGAGTAGGGATGTGTAATGACGCGTTATCCACCCACTCATACAAACCATAGTAAGCTCGGCGGCTACTAGAAAATACGCATACATGCGCAACGCGCGCCATTATGGTGCTTCCATCTGTGCATTGACAGCATTACGTCCGTTGTTCTTCATACGTTCATGGTCAAGACAAATTATTATGTAGTGTAGGCAGTTTCTTTTAAATTGAAGCTTACCTATATTTATACTTCACATTCTGTTTTTCTATTAGTTTAATACCTTATAGTCGCTTGTTAGATCCGCCCTGGATTTTCTATGCTTTATATGCATTTTTTATGTGCATCTTCTATGCTGCTCTGGGAGTGCAAAAAAAAACGTATAATACTACAGCTGCTTCTCTTCCCGGGCATACTGTACAAGTCAGTAGAGGGACATGAGGGTCTTGGTGTTTTGTAGGCGATGGGCTGACCACCTGTCACTACTAACCGAACTTGTACATCTCAACTATACCCTCAAAATTGGTCAGAAGTGGCACCATGTCGTTCTATCGGCCCTTGGTGCTCTGTCTACCTCGTAAGGGATACAGGCGTGATTGTATATATGTATGTATGTATAAGCACTTTTCTGGTCGCCTCTGTTGACCCCTTTTAAAAGTTAACTGGTTCTGGTGGACAGGCCTACACCACATACAAATTAATTGTGATCCCCCATTTTTTTCACGTCAACGTAGACCCCCATCGAAGGTCCACCTGAATCGCTTTGGGAACCACTGATTTATATTTGTATTTGTATTATCTAAACTATGTAATAAGTAATTTAGAAAAGAGATGGCAAAATTTGTCATCCGAGTAATTGACCCGGTGGCTTAGTGGTTATAGCGGCTGGCACGGTTTGCAGTGGTCGTGGGTTCGATTCCCACTCGAGTGATGAATTTTTTTTTTTAATAATTTTTTAAAAATTAATTTTCTTTATTAATAATTTTCTAAATTATGTGACTCTATGCAGCTCTGGGAGTGAAAAAACAACGTATAATAGCTACATAGTATACAGCTGCTTCACTTCCCGGGCATACTGTACAAGTCAGTAGGGGGACAAAAGGGTCTTGGTTTTTTGCAGGCGATGGGCTGACCACCTGTCACTACTAACCGAACTTGTACATCTCAACTATACCCTCAAAATTGGTCAGAAATGGCACCATGTGGTTCTATCGGTCCTTGATGCTCTGCCTACCCCGTAAGGGATAAAGGCATGATTATATGTATTTATGTATGTATAAACTCTTATGGCAACATCGCCAAACACTTCTAATTTCTGAATGAAATTGACGGCAGATTGGTGTAGTAGGTAGTGATCCTGCCTGCGGCGCCATAGGTCCTAAGTTCGCATCCCGGTAGGTGCAAACATTGATATGATGAATATTGATGTTTGTGTCGGAGTCATGGATGTTTCTACACTAGTACCCACGACACAAGACCTTAGAGATCTTAATGTGGACTAAGTTTTAAGTGTGTAAATATAAAAAAATTACTAACGTGAAATCTCACCTCCCAGAATCCCGCGGTATAAAAAAGATGTCCATGGCAATGATGCCGCTGGTCTTCCACGTTGGAGCAACGTCTACATGGATGCTGCTGACTTCAATCATGGCCGCCAAGTCAGTGTTAATCGGACTGGCTCTGCTGGTGTTTAAAATTGCTGTCAGTTCAGCCAAGGTAAGCGTCACCATAGATTATACCTAAATCATACATAAAACATCGTACCACCACATGCCTGACCCGCGAGGTGGGCAGCAGCGCCTCCTGTGTTGACAACGTAGTCCAAAAATCAGACTACGGTCACCAACCCGCCTGCCCAGCGTGGTGACTGTGGGCAAAAACCCCCCGAGGCATTATCACAACTAAACAGTCCATTATCCGACAGCCAAGCTAATATTTCAATTATAAGATTTATTATTATCTAGCGATCATACCAGCTATTTGGTGAGTAAGATGAATAAAATAAGATAGCTAATAACACAATAATTTTTATTTACGACTACAGAGATACCTTGTACTTTCAATGGATTCCAACGACAACTCACCTTTTTTTTTTCAGAAAGCCCGCCATAAAAAATGTCACTTGCCTTTTTTTTTTAATAAACGAAGCAAAGGTATTTTGCACAAAGAGAGATCGGCAGAATATTTTTAATCATTTAAAAGTCAAAACCTTACAGTCGGCCATTCTGAAAAAACGGAGTCCTCTCGTTTTACAATCACAAAACAATATTTAACAATTATAATTTCAAAGACACTAAATTAATCACCATCCAAATATACTATCCAAACAAAACTAGAATATTTTCCACGAATTTAGTATAACTCAAACTAGTTGTAAATTATACGATAAGTTATACAATAAAAAAAATTATAGGTAAGTACACATTTCGACCGTTATTAAAAATAGAATAAGCTTTTTTTAATAACAAAAACAAGTCGTCAATTTAAATCAATCTAGTTAGAAAATAGACAAAAAAAATTACAGGAACATTCTTATATACCTAATATTTAATGAAATTCTTAACATTACCAATAGATTCTTACTTTTCGTTCGGCCATCTTAAATATAATTGTTCCATCAATTACATAAATGACATAAAATAAAAAAATAAAAACTCATTAACTTATCAGTAAAAAAAAAACATTACGTACATAAATATTCATGTTTTCATTAATTTACTGGAACAATAGTCTACAAACAATAATATTTTTAGATAATTTAAAAAATCAAATACATCATAGCGCTCCATTCCTTGGCTCAATATGGCCTCAATGCGCATAAGTCATATCATGTTAAATGAACACACTCCCAATTGTCTTACGACTCCTATGTGTGATTATTTAACAAAAGTCATATCATGTTAAATTAACACAGCTCCCAATTGTCTTACGACTCCTTTGTGTGATTATTTAACATAAGTCATATCATATTAAATTAACACAACTCCCAATTGTCTTACGACTCCTTTGTGTGCTAATTTATCCAACTCTTAATCCTATTCAGATCATTTCTCTAATTCATGAATACATATTTGTATCATCATTCTATCACTAATTCAGTTAACTAAATATACATGTTCTTCATTTTTTAAAATCAAGATTCACAAAAATCATTTATAACTAAGTCAAGCACTCTCGTCTGCACCTTCAGACATTGCCTGATCTAGTGTGTTCGGTAAGTCTACATCACCATAATCATCATTATCTTTATTAGAATGTTCACCTTCAGAGTCAACCAAGTCCTGTGTATACGTCAACCACGGGTATATTTTATCTACTGCAATCACTGCCTCATACTTTCGGTTTTGCTTTCGTGTCAAAGGCGTGTCTTCGACTACATACCTATCCCTATCCAAAACCTTAGTAATTCTATAGGGACCTTGTAACTTAGGGAGAAGTTTTTTTGATTTGCCATTATTACTATAAATTTCCCTCTCTATTCTCACTAAATCACCTACTTTATACACTTTTGCTATCTTTCTAGTCTTATCATACTTGTCTTTATTTCTTTGTTGTTCGGCATTGATTTTTAGATTAACTTCTTCCCTTATATTTCTTGTCTTTTCCCTGCTGGAGTTTTATAATAAGAGCACTCCAGGCAAGATTGTACATATTTCTTAACGAACTTGTTCATTTTCGGAAACCACTACAACGATTTAAGCTTGTCTAAAGTTTTCTCTACTCCAAAATGACCAAGTTCGTCATGATTTTTCTTAAGAAGTTGCCACCTTACCCCTTTTGGAACGACCCATTTTAATTGGCTATCTACAACACGATACACTTTACCATTTTTCAGTTGATAATTCGAATGAATATCAACTACCTTAGGGGTTTCAGGATCCTCTAATATGTGCCTTATTCGTTGGATTTCTTCATCAACACCCTGTATCATAGACAGCCAATCCTTAGTTTCTATTGTTAGCACATCGAACACGGGCTCAGACTCTACCGTAATTGGCACAGCGTTCCTACTTAGCGCGTCCACATGGTTCATGCGACTCCCTGGCCTATACTTAATAGTGCAGTCGTACTCCTGCACTTGTAGCCACCACCTACCGATTCGGGGGACCATATCTCTTTTGGACAGAGTCGAACGTAATGCGCTGCAATCCGTTATAATTGTGAATTTTATACCTAAAACATACACTCTAAACCTATTTAAAGACGCTATCACCGCTAAAGTCTCGAGCTCGAATGAATGGTATTTCTGCTCTTCTAACGTAGTCTGTCGACTGTAATAGGCTACGGCTCGCCACCTATCCATTTCGTCCTGTTGCAACAACATCCCTGCAATACCCATCTTACAAGCGTCGGTGTGTATTTGAGTTTTTGCTTGAGGATTATATATAGCCAGTATAGGTCGTTTGGTTAATTCCGTTTTAAGAGTACTAAACGCATGATCCTCCTTAGTACCCCACTCCCATTTGACATTCTTTTTTAGTAGATGTGTTAACGGACTAGCAATTATGGCAAAATCTTTCACAAAGCGACGGAAAAAACTAGCTAACCCTACAAATTGACGCACTTCATGTTGATTTGTTGGACGTTTAAATTTTTGTACTGCTTCAGTTTTTCTCAAACCCGGTCTTACTCCTTCCTTACTTATTTCAAAACCCAAGTAATCTATTTTCCTACAAAAGAAACTACACTTTGCTAACTTTAAGGTTAACCCAGCATCCTGAATTAATTTTAAAACAGTCTCCAATCGTTCCATACCTTGGTCTACACTATGTGCCGGAATAATAATGTCATCCATGAAAGCAAATGCTTCTTTATTTTTGACATCATTGAGCATTTTATTAACTGTTTTCTGAAATACTGACGGCGCATTCGCCAAACCAAAAGGCATGCGTGTAAATTGATACTGACCGTCTGGAGTGACGAAAGCAGTCTTATCTTGAGATTCTGGAGCGATTGGTATCTGATAGTACCCGGAAGCCAAGTCTAGTGTTATAAAATAGTCATACCCACTCAACTGATCAATTTGATCCTCAATCCGTGGAAGGGGATAATGCTCCTTAACAGTTTTTGAATTTAAAGCCCTATAATCAATACAAAGGCGTTTATCCCCGGTTTTCTTTTGAACTAGTATTATGGGACTCGCATAAGCTGACGTAGATTCGGTTACTATCCCGCAGTTTAACATCTCCTGTATCATTTCCTTAACTAGGCCCCTTTCTGAGTAAGCTAATCTATATGGTCTATAGACAACCGGCGTATCGTCTTTTAAAGTTATCGTCATTTCATTTAAGCTGGTTAAACCTAAATCGGATAGGTTAAACGAAAAACAATTTTTATACCTTAATAACATAGATTCTAATTTAGTTTTATCTTCACTACTTAACTCATCACCCGTTTTTAGACTGTTACTCAACGTTTCGCGCTCTTCAATATCTAATTTGTGTATTTCTTTAATGTCTTCATCTTTAAAAACGCATGCTCTAGTTAATAATTCGCCCTTTCGAAACGCTATTGGTAAGGGTTTTATATTTAAAATCATGACGTATCCCTTTCCATCAACCAGTGAGTAGAAACCCGGCAAAACGTAATATCGACTGTCACCTATGGATCTCATCGACTCTTTAATATAGATCTTACAGGTAAACGTGAGACTAGTTTGTACAGGTACCAATCCCATCTCAGTAATACACACATTAGCACCAATAAGTAACTGCAGACGATTGGTTACCTGACTCGGTGTTACTTCAGGCCGTTTTTGTAATATTAAATGTTCATCCGTTTTAATAATAATAATACCTGCTTGTTCGGTAAACGTATGACCCAACAAAATAGGATACTTAAGTAGTGAGTCAGGTACAATCAATATCTCTACAGATGCCATTACTCCTTGCACACACAAACTTACTACACGTCTACCCATAGGCTCAATAAGTGAGTTCCCAAATCCCTTCAAGGAAGGTAAGTTATCTGTAGAGTAATCAATGCCTAGTTCATTAAAATCACTCAACCTGATCATTGTACATTGACTACCAAGATCCACATAACACTTTTTTTCATGTCCATTAATAGTCAGAGATAGAACATACTTATCATTCAAATTACCGGCCAACTTAACTTCTGAAATTGGTTTAGTCGTTTCGCTTGCTTTATTATCATTATTACCTTTGAATAATCGCCTACAATTTGAACTTTGATGTCCTAACCGTTTACACACAGAACATGTCAACAAAGGCTTATTACATTTAAAACTTGGGTGTCCCATTTCGTTACAATTAAAACATCTAATATAGCTGCTGGTTTTGTTACCATCGTTTTGAGCCTCAAAAGGTTTCTTAGAAAAAGTACGCCTTTCCCTCGTGTCTTCCATTTTGATAGATTTAAAATAAGTAAGAAGTTCTTCCGGCTCAGAATAATTGGCTGCTTGGGCACCTAACCTCATACCCTTATCGTCTAATCCGTAAATAATACAGTCAACTGCGTTTTTACCACTTATATGACATCTATGTAATAAGTTAATTTTGTGGTAGAAATACGTCTCAAGTGTTTCATTATGCCTAACTTTCCTATCTAACATTTCGTGTAAAAGTTGAGCATAGTTTTGTACCGTGGGAAATGTCTTAGTCAATTTTTCTTTCCATTCAGTCCAACTATAATTAAGTGAGGGTAGGCCTTGAAACCAAATTTTTGCTACCCCTCCTAATTTAGGTAAAGCATAATGGATTAACTGTGTCTCTGTCCATTGATATAAAGATGAGCATTCTTCTACCTTTTTAATCCAGGCTATCACTGTTTGTTCTTTGTTAGCCGGATCAAACTCGGGGACGGCGTTAGTATTCATCGAAAAATGAGGTGTCTGAGATGATGAAGACGGTAGTACCTTAATTAACTCCACAACATTTTGTATAGAAATCATTCCTGTATCTATACTAAGTTTATTAGAATGCTCCTTACTTCTACTTTTACTCTTACGAGACGCTTCGTTGACATCGTCATTACTTAAAGAAGACTCACTGGAAACACTCACGTTTGTGCGGCGCCGCTTCTTACTTAGGTGTTGATGTCCGTGCTTTCGCCGGCTGCTAGTTCGCTCCTTTGCCCTACTACGGCGGCGCTTAGAGTGTCTACTTGCACCCGAAGAATAAGATGTCGAACGTGAACGTGCCCGGGACTTTCTATACCGTTTAACACTTCGGCTCCTCCTTCGATGCTTGCCAGGGTGCCGTGCAACATCGCGGCCGCGCGGCGGCATCGGGGTAAAACCGCCGTCTCGCTCAGCATGTCGTGCACCCGCAGTAGTCTCATCACTCATATCTTTATCCCGATTACTCATCATCTAGGGTTTTAACCTGTACACATAAAACAAGTAATTTCAGTTTCACATACAAAACAACTAAATATTAATAAACATGGGCGTGTTGTATTATTAAGTAATAATTCAGTACTACACACTTCTGAACTATAAGATTTATTATTATCTAGCGATCATACCAGCTATTTGGTGAGTAAGATGAATAAAATAAGATAGCTAATAACACAATAATTTTTATTTACGACTACAGAGATACCTTGTACTTTCAATGGATTCCAACGACAACTCACCTTTTTTTTTCAGAAAGCCCGCCATAAAAAATGTCACTTGCCTTTTTTTTTTAATAAACGAAGCAAAGGTATTTTGCACAAAGAGAGATCGGCAGAATATTTTTAATCATTTAAAAGTCAAAACCTTACACAATGGATCCTGGCTGTTCAGTTGTTATCTTACATCATTAGAAAATATTCTATTTTCTTCAAAAGTATTCATTCCATAATAATATTTTAGAATTCTAGACCACCGGAAATCTAAGTGCTTGTTTTCATCTTTTTCGTTTTTTTTTATTATTACATAGTTTGGTTCTTTTTTACGCAGTCGGGTTTTTGGATTTTTTAAATTATGTTTTTTATAGTGTTAATTAAACACACCACACAAAAATGTTCACGTCTGATGTCTATGGCAATATTACAAATATTTCCCTTCTCTAGTATGTTCAACTATGTATTAATTGAAATAGAAATTAAAAAGCCAAATAGCGTATTAACTAGTTGTATCTACTTTATACATGTCAATCATTATATTAGGCCTAGAAACATTACTTTGAGACCACTTTCACTGATAGCTTATAGTTTAATTTTGAGCGCATGTTAGCATGCCGTTTTGAGATTTTTTTATTATTTTTAAATGAACTACATACTTACTTATTAGTTTTTTGTTTCGCTAATCCTACGATCTCTCTCTCTACAGACTTGAAACTTTTGGTGTTCTTTATTGAAGTAGACATCCACTAAAGGATTTTTTTAAATTCTACCCCATAGGAGCTGAAAAGTTTGTGAATATCACAAATACCTACAAACACCCACAGATTATAAACGCATTTTTTGATCATTGTAGGTACGAAAGTTTGACTAGCACTTGACCAGTTTTTATATCAATCGACTTATAGTACCTATCTACTAAGCAGTTTAGTTAGCAGCTAAGTAAAAAAAATTGAAAGTGCTCCAACATCGAATTAACTGATTTGTGAAATGATAACGAGATAGTGGTTTTTTTAACTTCATCCGGCGTCAAAGAAAGTATTTGTTTTTAAATAACTACCCACCTCTAAGTAATTTCGCTCTCATTTGGATGGGTCTGTTTGTTTGTTTTCTTTCCATAGATTGTAATTAAGATTGTCTTAAATTTCATTTGAGAGAATATTGATATTTAAAAATTGGCTACTTCCCAAGTTACGATCTATTCCGGTCCGATTCCTTAAATGATTATTGTAAATTGTGCGATCGTCCTTTTCATTCATTTACTTATTTTATTTTGTATTTCGTTCTGATCCCGTGTATCTTCTCAATGATTTTTAGTACTGTTAGCAAGTAAAACAGTAGATACATACAATATTGTTTTTCGAATGATTGTTGATTTTTTTTAGTTAGAGATCGAGACTATTTTACTAATTCATATTTTAACATTGTTGTTCTTCAATAAAACAACTTGTAAAATTTTCATTATTTTATTTCCTATTTTATTTTCTGACCTTACACATTAAAAAAGAACTCCACGGGATCAGACCGGAATCTAAAAATTGTTTTGGTATCAGACCGGAATTTGTTGTTGTGGAAAGTACCTAAATACCTAGGGATTAGTTTAAGTAAATCCTACTTTGAGCATTTTTTACGCCCCAGGTGGGATAGGCAGAGATCACGGATCTCCATTTGCTACGGTCCTGACACACCTCTTTCGCTTGATGTGGCGGAGCCATCTACCGGACGCAACCAGAACCATTGAAATCCTAGAACGCGATATCGAAGTTTCTCACATTGATTAGAATATACATATACATGGGCCAAACAATAACTAGTGGCCCGGTGGGGCCAGAAGCGCTTCCCTTTTCACTAACCCCATACTAGTGACTCCGACGTGACTTTCTAGTGAAATCTTTCTTCTTAAACGTAATTATTTATTTTTCCACCAGGTGGCGTCCTTCTTCACGGCACTAAAGGGGAAGGATGATAATCATCATCACGGGTGGGGCTGGACGCCGCATCATGATCATCACGGTAGGTCTACATCATCAGTCAGTAGATATAAACAGATGTTCAAAGGATGAATCAATTTATTTACATTGTAAACTAGCGGCCGACCACGACTTCGTCCTTGTGATGATCTTAACACCCGTGCGAAACCGGGGCGAGTCTCTACTTATACATATAAAGCTTCCTCTTGAATCACTATCTATTTTAAAAAACTGTATCAACATCCGTTGCATAGTTTTAAAGATTTAAGCATACATAGGAACATGTGATTTTGAGTCAGGTAAAATCCTGCCATAATTCTTTTGTGGGTAGGTTCCTTTTAGTAGGCTATTTACATTGCTTTACCACTGTTGTTACAACCTGTATAATAGTATGTTAGTAGGTATATATAAGGTATACATATATATATCTAGTAGTAACAGGTGGTATCTAAAAAAAGCGTAATTTTGAAAGTGAAATGATTAACTCTTAACAAAAAATTAGAACGTACCAAATATGCGTGTAACTATCTGCCCATTATATCAATAATCATGGTAATTTAATCGCATTATCTACTAGCGATCCGCCCCGGCTTTGCACGGGTGTTGTATTTCTATGTTGTATCCTGACTCACCTCTTTCGCTTCATCTACTTTCATGATATTCTTCATGCACGCTCATCGGTTTAGGGTACTCTTGACCTGACCTTTCTTTAGAATTTCACCAATTTGATCGGTGAAAGTCCGGCGAGGTCTTCCCCTTCCAACCCTTCCATCCACTCTTCCGTTGTACATTTTCTTTGTCAGTCACTCATCTTACTTTCACTCATCCTCTCCACATACCCAAACCACCTCAACATACCCTTCTCAATCTTCGTCACCACGTCCTCATTTATACCATTTATCTTAGAATAATGATTCGTCAGAGCGGAACGAAGACCAATCATTAATCTAAGCCATTTATTATAAACATATACAGGGCGTAATATAATAGGTACTTACCTCATTTTTCTAACAAAATCTTGTTTATTTATATTTTTACTTACCGGGCATTTATTTTTGGTTTCAGATCACAAACGAAGCCTTTCGAGTTTAGGTAAGCATTATTTTAAATAAGATTTTGTTAGATAAAAGTCACCCAATAACCAGGTATCAAACGAAATAAATAAAATCTTTAGTAGTAGTATAGCTATAAATTCCAGTGCTGATGCGGGGCTTCACTAGAATACATCAGCTGCATCTGCTTCCGTGCATGTCGTAAGAGTCGGCTAAGGAACTCAGGGGTGTTCTCTCAGGCGATGATCTCGATTGACCCTGATCTTTTACATGGCCGCCATGCTAAATACGCCTGCAGGATCTCCCTGATGATCCTGGAGTTCTGGCTACATTGTGTCCGCATTTTGGGAACACATACATACATATATACATACCATAAGGCGCAATCGCCTTTGGCACAAACTATTTAAATAAAAAAAACTCGTCGTCGTCAGCCTATTGCAGTCCACTGCTGGACGTAGGCCTCCCCCAGTGTACACCACATGGCTCGATCTCCCGTTTTCACCATCCAGTCACTACCAGCCGTCCTCCTTAAGTCATCGGTCCATCTGGCCGGAGGGCGTACAACGTTACGCTAAAAAAACTAATAGACATAAAATATTAAGAATATGGCATTCTATATGTAATAATTTTAATTATATTTTTCCTTCCAGAACACCAGGAGTACAAGACTATCGAAGACCACGATATCCATTCGGAAGAACTGCATGCTCATTCTGACAAACCTTACGGACATTCTGACAAATACGAGCATTCTGACAAACCCGACCATTTTGACAAAAACGAGCATTTTAACAAACCATTCGGCCATTCTGACTTTGTCCCCCATTCTGACTATGCCCACAAGCCGACTGACCAATGGGGCAGCTCAAAACCTGACTGGTCAAGTCCAAACGACGATTCATGGGACAGTTATACCCCAGAATGGGATGCAAAGGAGGAGATAGTCCAAAATTCGCACGGTCACAAAGTTTTTAACAATTACGATCATAACAAGCGGCTTAATTTTGACATGCGAGGCCCGAAAGATATACCCGGACCGATCATTCTAGGTAATACGTATGATAATATAGTTAATGACTATCCAACTATACCTTTACCTTATGATGATGAAAAGGATGAACATAATGTTGATATAAGAAGCGCCAATAAGAGCGAGAAAAAAGATGTGGAAAAGGGAAAGAGAGATACAAAAAATGTTGTCAAGAAGTGTTAATGTATAACGTAGTTTGTAAGTTTAACTTTAAGGTTGGTACTAACTAAAAGCACTTCATTGGCGTCATTTTTTTTTTGTCAAAAATTTTGACTACAATGAACTCTTAGGAAACTAAAATAAGAATGCATTTATTAGTTTTATAAGAAAATATATTTATTGATTAATAAAATTTTGTAAAAATGGACGGAGTTTTATTTTATACTTATGGGAAATAATAACAAAAAGTGAACTCGATTTTTAATTATGTACTTATCATACATTGACAATAAATATATTAAAAAAATATAAAATTTACCTTATAATAATTGTATACATATTTTTTCTTAAAAATATTATGTTTCAAATATTAAAGCTTACACAATTGTGATGTAATGTGTACCTTAAGAAGAATAATTAAGATCTAAAATTGTTGGGACACTTAGCACAGAACTAAGTAGGCAAATGTACCTATAATTATTAAATTTATATATTTACTTACATAATATTTTTTATCTAAAATATAAAGTATAAAATGTAATATTTAAAGTATAAAGATGTAAAGAAAATGTGTTAAAAATCAGTCATTATTAGGAATGAAATTCACAATTACTGTTCATTCATTGAGATTAAGAGCACCCCTTATTATGTCAATTTCATTTACATGGAAGATCAATCAAATCAAATATTCTTTATTTGTAGATCATAGGTAAATTATAAGGTGTTTGGTACATGCAAAAGTATCTCTATGTCCTACCCGTGGGCGTACAAAAATGTAAAATTCCAAATAAAATTCTAATACAATAATAATAAATCAAATCAAGTCAATAATAAATGTCACAAATTATTTTATGGTCACAAATAACAAAGTGTACAATAAATTACAAAAAATACCACCAAGAAAAAGAATAATAAATATAATTTTATAACTTTAAAAAATGTAACGGATCGCCATCTGTACATGGAAGATATATAAGAAAAAATATTATAGAAAATAGAACCTTTATCAACGCAATAGTACCCAAAACAATGATTTTTTTAAAATTTTTGTCTGTTTGTCTGTGCGTTTGTGCACGCTAATCTCAGAAACGGCTGAACCGATTTCGATGCAGTTTTCAGGAATATATTGTGATAGGTCCCACTTAACATATAGGCTTTTTATCCCGGGAAAATGTTTTTATCCCGGATAATTTCGATATTTTGTTTATTTTTTTTGTAGTAAACGCGGACGGAGTCGCGGGCGTCCACTAGTTTATACTATAAGCCTGTCGCTATCTTCAGAAAGAGCGTAGCTTTGCTTCTGAAAATATTTTAAGTATATAATTTTAATGTATAATAAACTAGACATTTCCCGCGACTCTCTCCGATTAGTAAACAAAATAAATTAAATGTATGTACATATATATTTTTTCAGCAATTAACTATTATCCCAAGGTAAAAAGTACAGCCATAGCTTTTCTCATAAAAGCAAAGAAATTCGAGGCGTTTTACGCAATTAAGTAAATATTTTTATGTGTCTCTAGAAAATATAAGATGGCAGTGATAATACTTTAAAAAATTCATATTAGTTACATACATAGCTCTCCCGATTCCACGGGATAATTTTGTAACTTGCAACATCGCTGTATAGTCGCCGTCAAAGATGAAGTTTGGTATTTTGCTACTAGATAAAAAAATCAGTGCTCCATACCATTTAAGCCTTAGTAGCCGAGTAGTATTTTTAAATATCCAAGTCAGCCAACCTCCTAAAACAAACTCCCAGGAAAATGCAGAGCGTTATCAAAATGGAATCGCTCACTAAACCCAGAACACTACTCGAAAACCAACTGTAAGCGATCTTCTTACTCAACCTCCTTCGATCGAGATTCAACTTTTTCGACCAAGATTTATAATTTGTGGGCGCGGTTTGACATTGACTTGCATAAAATTTGCGCGCGAAATCTTTCGACGTTTTCGCTTGAACGCAAACGTCAATTTTGCCGCCATTTTCCAGTGACGTTTGGAGTTCGTTGTCTATGGTTATTGTCGTTGAACGTAGATTGTATTGTATGTTGCTCGAATGGTATATAGTGTTGTTTTCGTCGCGTACATATATTGAGAAATCAGCTATGTCCGCCGTTGATTTTACGTACCAATGCACGTAGATAGCTTGCTGTGAACTGAAATAAATAAATACATTTATTAAGTATTCAATTTCAATTTCACCTATCTAATACAAGCCTCATTTACATTATACCATTTTCTTGCCTCTTGCATACAATTTTATTGAAGAAGCAAATGACTGGCATGGATTAAACTGTAATTAGACACATTAATTAATTTAAATAAATAAATACACATAAATAAATAAATGGTATTAAGTAAATGGACCTTAATGGTTTTAATCGTCTAACAACGAATCTAGGAGAACTGTAAAAGTCAGTTCTCCTTTATGTCAAAACACATATCATCATCATCAGCCTATTGCAGTCCACTGCTGGACGTAGGCCTCCCCCAGGGCACGCCACAAGGCTGCCATGGGGGGTATTTGCCCATAGTCACCACGCTGGGCAAGCGGGTTGGTGACCGCAGTTTGTATTTTGAACTAAGTTGTCAACACGGGAGGCGCATATATTAATAATTAAAAAACTTACTATTGCACATCTCTAAACTCCAAATCAGGTTCGCTGGTAAAACCAAACTTGTCAGTGTTGCCATATTTAGCCAGCTTTTCTTCTAGCTCAGTGTTGCTAGCGCACAAAAACCGTTCCTCCTGAATTTCGAGTATATTCGTATTTTCCATATGTAGAGGTGATGCGCAGGTTATGTTTTGGTAGTTTTCTGATGCCTTCAATATTGAAGGCGGAAGACGGTCCAAATAATGTACAAGAGGTCGTACGAAACAGTCGCAATTCAATTTGTTACCTGAAAATAATGTGAAGACTAGATTAAAATCTAAAAGCACAGATACTGAGGCCAATTCCTGCAGTCACCCGTTCAAATCCAAATTATTTTTACATACACATAAACACACCCATTATCCCACAAGGAGGTTGGGCAAAAGTGTGCAAATTACACACCCACTTTTGACCAGTTATTTAATTTACTAATTTCTATAACCCCGAGGATGCCACGGGTGTTGGCGAAACATATGCAGATTAAAATCTAGTTTTCATTTCGGAATAGTGCGACGCATATTATCTTGCATGATAGGTGCTCGGATCTAGTTTCTTGTGGCGATTGTAGGTAGTGCAAGTGTTTGTTTTCGCGATTACGAGTTATCAGGTCCGAGGGTCAGTGGAGGGTGTAGGGACTGGTGGTGGGCGAACCCATAGTGAAAGTTATTTAATTTGCCAATTTGTCCCCCGACCCAGTGACGCTTATTTACATAAAAATATATTTACTTAAACATCTACCTACCAAATTTCACAGACGCATGAGTGATCCTATTATTATTTTTCACACGGAACATTTTTTTTTGTTGTTTATTTTGTAATAATAAATTTTGTGAGGTGAAAAGACAAGCCCTTCCGGCCCCACCGGGCCACTAGTTATTGCTTGGCCCTTGGTATATATTCCAATCATTGTGATAAACTTCCATATCGTGTTCTAGGATTTGTATTGGACCTTGGTTCTGTCTTGCGTCCGATACAGTTAGTTTATAAAATAAATATTAAATATTTGCACGCCACATTTTTTGGCGAAACAATTGTCTCTGATCTAATAATGGTACAAGAAAATTTTTGTACCATTATGTTTTGAGCAAATGTCATAAAAATCTTCTTCAAGTCGAGAGTGAACCAGTTTCTTTTAGACAAGCGCGCTCCATCTTAGACTCCATCTTAGTGCTTACCATCAGGCGTGTTGTGGTCAAGCGTAAGCCTATTTAATATTTAAAAAAAAAACTATCAAACATAGTAAACTACGCAACGGATTTTTATGCGGTTTTAAATAGATCGAGTTACGAGTATTCAAGAGGAAGTTTATACTATTCGATAGAGGAATTCTTGATTGCTAAATTGACTAAAGATTTGTAATTGTAAAAATTGTTGACACTGACATTACTATTGTTATTATTATTGACCGCCGATTGGTCTAGTAGGTAGTGACCCTGCCTGCGACGCCATAGGTCCTGGGTTCGAATCCCGGTAGGTGCAAACATTGATATGATGAATATCGATGTTTGTTTCTGAGTCATGGATGTTTCTATGCTTATCTATGTATTTATATACCGTTGCTTAGTACCCACGACACAAGGCCTTATGGATCTTAATGTGGGACTAGGTTAATGTGTTGTGTAGTGTGTGAATATATTATATTTGTGAATATTTATTTATTATTATTGATTAATTTAGAGCATATCCAAAATATAACAATTATTACCTAATTTGACATTCTTATTACTAGACTTTTAAAAAATCTATTTGCTAGAGTACCTATCTGTTTCTATGTTATTCTTGCCTACTAACATTAACTTATTATAACTTTTAAATATCTATATTAACCACCCACTACATAACATTTGCATGCCAATTAATGGCAAAATATGCAGGAGCTAAATTTTCAATGATTATATCTTTAATATGTACCCATATTTATTCTAATCAGTGATTTGAATCTGAAATATGTATACAGGATGACTTCTGGTCGTCAATGTTCCCGAAAACTGCGGAATCTCCTCATCATCACGATCATTTTTCTCCATGGAAGCATACCTGGGAAGTGTCTGGTTCCCAAGATATTAGGGTCCACAGTTGAGTAAATAGACTGCGTTTTCCTGCATTAATGCACATTGACGCGTGTAGCAAGATTTTTTCACGAGAAATAATTAATATCTGTCTATGAAAAAACTAGCATAAACACTGGACACTATAAATTTCGCCCGATCAATTAATAAAAAAAAATTTTAATACTTAATCGGGCTTGATCGGGAACTTTTTTTTTTTAAATACTATGTTTCCCAGCATTTTTTTTTTTTGGCATAAACTTACTTTATTTGATGTATAGAGTACGTACCCTTCGTTAAGGGTGGCCACGAAAAAACCACCTGTAGTATTAGCAATGTACCCGTGCGAAGCCGGGGCGGGTCGCTAGTTAAAGTATTAAAAAAAAAATACATACCGTCAAAATAAACGTCCAAACCCATTCGAATTCTCTCAACCAATTCAGGATAGTAAACATCTAATACGTTGTTTCTTAGATCCAATATTTTTAATTTTGTCGCATTGACTATGTTGTCTATTGGCAGAGTTTCTAGAGAGTTGTTATTTATGTATATCTCTGTTATATTTGGGGGTAGATTGAATTTTGCGTCCGCTGAAAAAAAAAACATACCCACTTATAATGATGGGCAGAAGTGTGCAAATTTCACATCCATTTCTCGTATTTGATAGTCTAAGTCCCACGTGATAAGGAAGGGAAGCCTACCGCCGCTTTTGCCCATATATTATGTTAAAAACTTGGCTGTTATACAGCTTGTAAAATATTGTCAAATATTGATTTATCCAAACTATACCTACCTATATTAAGCAAATTTTTGTAAGTTCCAAGGAAATATACCTATGACATATGCATACAAACATACGCACGAAAACGAAAACCCTCCCTCTGGCGCAGTCGGGTAAAAATAAACATGGGACTTCGAGTCACAAATTTATAGATAGGTTTTCATAGTGGGCTATTTCTACAGTATTATATTTAACATACACCTTTTGTCACACCCTGTAAAAAAAAGAGTATAGAGTATACCTACTTACAGGCAATAGAAATAAGATCCTTTATGTCGTTGTTGGACAAATCTAGAATTTCCAAAGAAGTTAAATTACCTAGTACATCTGAAAACAACAACATACATTAATATACACGGCAAAGGTGTGCAAAAGTGTGCAAATTATACCACCTGTCACTACTAACCGAACTTGTACATCTCAACTATACCCTCAAAATTGGTCAGAAGTGGCACCATGTGGTCCTATCGACCCTTGGTGCTCTGCCTACCCCGTAAGGGATAAAGGCGTGATTATATGTATAGGTATGTATATTTACTTACTATTTCTAACATCATTAATAACGTTGCCAGCTAAGTACAGACGCTTCAAATGAGCTGTGCCATACGTTATATCGAACGTGACCACCGGTATCGTGTTGTGGCTCAGGTCGATTTCGCGAAGCCTGTACGGAATCCACGGGTTGGACGGAAACATCTTTTTTGTTAGAAAACCTATGCGGTTATGACTTAAATTCACCTGAGGAGGATTAAATTAAAAGAAGTGATGTACTTAAAATAAATATTTTATATGAAATTAATGAAAATAAATGAAATTAATGAAAATAAATGAAATTAATGAAAATAAATGAAAGTTAATAAAACAAAAGAGAATAAATATTTGCATTCCTAAGGTATATACTTTACTAAAAAAACTACCCATCTGTCAGAATTTACTATTTACGGGCTGATTTCAGTAATAAATTAATAATACTCACTCTTTCTAAAGAAAGACAATCATCAAGTAGGCCATGCGTTTTGTTGTCAATTTTTTCTAACATATTGTATGACAAGTCCAAGTTCCTGTAAAAAATTGCGTTTATTGTATTCTACATAGAATAACAACACCTACTAATTTTATAAATATGCTTGGTGCCGGCAGAGTAGAGTTTGTACCAGCCCTGCCTGCCCGTGGGTATTGTACGAGGCGATTAAGGGTTTCCGGGAGGTGGGCAGCAGCGCCTCCCGTGCTGACAACATAGTCCGAAAATCACACTGCGGTCACCAACCCGCCTGCCCAGCTATGGCATTTGGCAGTAACCTTGTGGCGTGCTCTGGGGGAGGCCTACGTCCAGCAGTGGACTGCAATAGGCTGAAGAAGAAGAAGACCTACTTATGTTATAAATATGAAAGTTTGTGTGTGTAATCACTACATAATATAAAACAAAGTCGCTTTCCCGCTATCTATATCTATGCTTAGATCTTTATAACTAGCCAACGAATTTTGATGCGGTTTTTTCAGTAGATATAGTGACTCAAGAGGAAGGTTTATATGTATAACTAGAGACCCGCCCAAGCTTCGTTTTTTATTTGAAATATAACTTACCTTAAAGCAACTAGTCCTTTGAACGCCTCATTCGGTATATATTTTAGCATATTCCCTGATAACGACAAGTTTTGCAACTGCTGTAAGCCAATAAACGCGTGCCTGGATACATCGGCCAACTGGTTGCGCGACAAATCGATCGCGAACGTTGTTAGTAGATTGCCGAATGCCGACTTTGAAAGTGCTGTTATGTTGTTGTCCTGAAAAATAAGTTTATTTTAAAATTAAATGAGAATAAAAAAAAAACACTTCTAAAATATCTTCTATGCTGCCCCGCGCACGCACACACTCTCAATTATCGCGATCGCGCGGCTTCGGCTTTGCTATTGCTTTTACGTAATTGCGATATTGCGATATTTTCTATTTCCAGATTCAGATTCAGATCATTTATTTGCCTAAATATGGGTACATAATGGAATAGAAAAATTTGCTCCTGCATATTTGCCAGTCATTGGCAAATCAGGGGGCCGATTAATCTCCAGAGCGTGCCAAAGAAACATACCTATACAACCATACACTGACGACAGTCGGGTAAAGAAATGTGGGTGGACGGTAGCCATGGACCGAGACGTTTGGACTCAAAATGGGGAGTCTTTGCCCAGCAGCGGGATCATCATCATCATCATCATTTACAGCCCTGAGAAGTCCACTGTTGGACATAGGCCTCCCCCAACAACCTCCACTCCGACCGGTCGGAAGCAGCCTGCATCCAACCGTGGCCCGCGACCTTGGCCAGGTCATCCGTCCACCTCGCGGGTGGCCTTCCCACGCTGCGCTTGCCGATACGTGGTATCCACTCTAGAACTTTCCGACTCCATCGGCCATCAGTTCTTCGAGCTATGTGCCCTGCCCATTGCCACTTCAGCTTGCTGGACCGTTGAGCTATGTCGGTGATCTTTGTACGTCTGCGGATCTCCTCATTTCTGATTCGATCACGCAGAGAGATACTAAGCATAGCTCTCTCCATCGCTCGCTGTGCGATCCTGAGCTTTTTTATGAGGCACATAGTTAGAGACCACATCTCGGCACCGTAGGTCATCACCGGCAGCACGCACTGGTTGAAGACCTTCGTCTTTAAGGACTGAGGTATCTTGGACACAAATAAGCTTCGTAGTTTCCCGAACATTTATTGACAAAGGGGTTGGTACACTTTTATATGGACCATGGTGAAGTCAATATTCGATAATTTCAATTAATATCGGTACATACATAAATATAAAAAAACTCTTCTGTTACTAACTGACAGATAAAAACTTAATTCTGTGTAAGTAATGTGTTGGGTTTTAGAGGTTCATAATAATTAGTGGTTTACTAATTTATTAATTTCTATAATCCTGAGGATGCCACGGTTGTTGACGAAACATATGTAGATTATTTATCTAGTTTTTGATTTCGGAATAGTGCAATGTATTGTCTTGCATGCTAGGTGCTCGGGTCTGGTTTCTCGTGGCGATTGTAGTTAGTGCAAGTGCCTGTTTTCGCAGTTATGAGTTATCAGATCCGAGGGTCAGTGGAGGGTGTAGGGCCCGGTGGTGGGCGCACCCATAGTGAATGTTTGAACTTCCGAATTGTAACGCCTAATACAATTTCATTTTAATTTCATAGATAAAAACGAGACTGAAAACTGAAATTTTGCATGATATCCCTTGAAGATGACAATCAAGTATAAAGAACATATTAGTGGTCGCCTCGTGGTCGAATTAAGGTTACATTAGGGTATTAATAGGGTATGTATATAATTAACCGTTCCCATGGGAATTTCGAGAAATTCATTCTCAGCGCGCTATTTCCTAATTAAAATCGTGTTATAAGCTATATACATACCTGCAAAAACAAATATTGCAAACTAGTCAACGGACTAACGGTTTCCCAGGGCACTCTAGTCACCCCGTTCCCCGATAAATCCAGTCTTTGCAGCGTCAATAGTCCGGCAAAACTAGAACTATCCAACCGATCGGCCAACTGGTTGTGCGACAAGTTGATGCGAAGTAAAGAATTCATTGTTGGCCAAGCGTTTGCTTGTATTTCTTTTATGTTGTTATGGGATATGTCTATTTCGCTGTAAAAAAAAGTTATTTAAAAAAATAATTTAATTAAATAAATAAAATGATTCAATTCAAATGTGTCCATAATGTTAGTAACAGTTAAGACATAATATAATTATTATATGCTAGTCTAGTTAATAAATATAAATGTTCACATACTTCACAACACATTAACTTGCGGCCAATTTCAATACTAGAGATCATAAAGAATATCGCTTTTTTTGTATTCCAAATTTGAAATTGTGAAATAATTAAATATTCAATCTGAACAATGCAAAAAATCTGTCGAGTTCATGGAGAAGAAATAAAAGAGGAGTAGCGGCTATGTATATTTTCATACAGAAATAGTGTGCCGCGGAGCGGGGGCGAAGTATGGGACGAGGGGAGCATTGAACACTGTAGCCCTGCCTATTTACATAGAAACCACCTTGTAGTGACTAGTCAAACTACTTGTTCATTATCAATACGGTTCAAGATTGTTTTACTAGTGCAATTACTCATCTATAGATGGCAATATTATACTACGTTTTAGTAAAAAAAGTACCCTGATAAAAGCGCTAGTGTCTTTGTAATTTCAATACGGTTACATTTCGGAGCACAAGCGTGTGGTTACAGCTACTGCGTTACACTGGCGCTGAAGCTCCGCCCCTATCATGACGTCATGGCCTCACAATTGCCACACAACTCACTTCATAGTCCCACCTCCTCTTTTATACCTTCTTCATGGTCGAGATCGATAATTGAAATTGGCTGTTAGTCCCACACTAAGATACCAACCAAGGATTTGTTTTACGGTCGGCTGCCTGCCTGCATTCTCTGCAACTAGTAGGTTTCGTTAGTCTATCTAGTTAGTAGTTAGTCTAAAGGGCGCCAAGTGAAACCCCTCCGGTTTAATGGCACCCTGAACCTAATTGTAATTCTTTTAAAATAAAAAATAAAAAATCTATACAGAGATTTCAAATTAAAATTTCCAAGACTGCATACTTTAGCCCAATATCCATACAAAAAAGCACACACTCCTTTAGAAAACTTACCCTAGCTAGACCTATAGGTATTTTAAACACTTTTTCCTGCTTAAAACCTAGTTTTGCTAGTCTATACGCAGAGATTTCAATTTCCAAGACTTGTACATGTTTAGAGGCTGCATACTTTATTGAACCACTTTCCATACGAAAAAGCACACACTCCTTTTAAAAACTTACCCAAGACTTATAGGTATTTGAAATACTTTCTCCAGCTTATTCCAGGATAAATTCATTTCTCTGCAACTTGCTAATTTCGCTAGACTGTACGTAGATATCTCTCTAAGTCTGTTATGAGAGAGATCTAGATGTAAAACTGTTGGTAATGTACCAAATGTCGACGGTTTTAGAACTTCTAATTCATTGTGGGTTAGGTTTATGTATCTGTAAGTGAGAAATATTGGATATACATGGTGTAATATAAGGGGTTGTTAATGCTATGAATATAGCCTATTATAAAGAACCTCTCCACAATATTAGAGACTTAAAATCAAATGTAATCAATTTGTACGGTGAACTCCTATACCACTCAGGAATGTTAATACAATCTTTTTTTTAAAATTTATTTAATAAAAATTTATTTATTGGACAAAATACATAGGCATACATTTATGGGGTGCCTTGGTTTCCACACTAGGATTCCCCGTGTCGTGGAAACCAGGCTCTTCTATTGATTCTACAATTTTGTACACAAAACCAAGGTTCTCAGTAGAAGATAGGAAAATAAAATAATATTAAAACAATTAAAATTAAAATAAACATGTGATATCGATTCTAAAATTAGGTGAGCATAGGTTTTTATTATTGTTATGTACCCTTTAGGGCCGATTTTTCCAAACGTCAGATAGCCTAACTTGATCATGATAGGCGATTATCACACCGCCACGCACCATGCGGCGTAGCGCGTGAATGCGTTTTCTAATGTTGCTTGTAAGTATCCCCGTTTGTATACAAAACACGCACAATCCAACACACAGAAAATGCATCCACGCGCGTTCATGCAGATCACACCAAATTCGTTGACAAGCAACATGTAGCGTGGTTTACTATTCAGATAGGCTATCTGACATTTGGAAAACATACATACATACATATAATCACGCCTTTATCCCTTACGGGGTGGGCAGAGCACCATGGGCCGATAGGACCACATGGTGCCACTTCTGACCAATTTTGAGGGTATCGTTGAGATGTACAAGTTCGGTTAGTAGTGACAGGTGGTCAGCCCATCGCCTACAAAACACCAAGACCCTCTTGTCCCTCTACTGACTTGTACAGTATGCCCGGGAAGAGAAGCAGCTGTAGTATTATCCTCCTTTTTTTTTCACTCCCAGAGCAGGATAGAAGAATAAAAGTAAAATAAACTTACCTTAAAGAAAATAAGTTCTGAAACACAGCATTAAATATCTCCGTAATATTGTTATAAGATAAATCCACCGTGTGAAGTTCGTATAGTTTTGGAAACGCCATTTTTGGTATTTTCTCGATGGAATTATGCGTGACATTTAACACTGTCAAACCTGACATATTTTGTATGGGTACCTGAAAATTAAATAAGAATCCATTATTCTCAAAGAATATACTTACTCTCTAACGAGAGATTAACCTGCACCTGGATGCCGTCCGCAGGGGGTACCGTTCAGGTTCATGATTTATTAATTATTTAAAAAAAATTGGTGTAATAATAATATTTATTGAATTAATTTCATTTAATATAATTAGTGATTTTAATTTTAATATAATTTAAATCTACTAACCCACGGATCTTAATTGTCCAAAATAAAGAATTTGAATTGAACTAACAAATGTGTAGCGGAGCCATCTATCGGATGCAAGAGAGAATTCAAATTCAAATTGATTTTTTTGTGATACACAGGTATAAAATGGTATTGCAATAATAGATTTAGCTTCTCTGTGCTCCGCCATTTTGGCATACAAATATAGGAAAGAAAGCATATAAAATACATAACAAAACTTTTGCAGCGGTCGTGGTTTCGATCCCACTCGGGTGAAGAATTTTTTCCATTTTCTTTATTAATAATTTTATAACAAAACTTGTAAATAGCAAATACATCTACACGGCAACAAACACCATACCACAAAGACAATAGTTCGCATGCATACTCCCAAGAAAAGGACCCAAATTGTGAAGACGTACTGAGAAAATTAGTCATTCCAGTTTTGTTCGTTTAGAACTATTTATTGAATTCTATTATTCTATTATTTAGTACCGT
This sequence comes from Carposina sasakii, assembly GCA_014607495.2. NCBI lineage: Eukaryota > Metazoa > Arthropoda > Insecta > Lepidoptera > Carposinidae > Carposina > Carposina sasakii. Next base: position 6,348,909 of record CP053176.1, on the reverse strand, counting down.
TTGATTTTATTTAAATACAAAAGTTAATTAGGTACTATAATTATTTTAATGGATTTGACGGCCGATTGGTCTAGTAGGTAGTGACCCTGCCTGCGACGCCATAGGTCCTGGGTTCGAATCCCGGTAGGTGCAAACATTGATATGATGGATATCGATGTTTGTTTTCGAGTCATGGATGTGTCTATACTTATCCATGTATTTATATACCGTTGCTTAGTACCCACGACACAAGACCTTAGGGATCTTACTGTGGGACTAGGTTAATGTGTTGTGTAGTGTGAAAAAAAAAAGTAATTATTATTAAGTACTTTATATCATTAGTAATTTAAGTATGTCAAATGTTTTTTAAGGTCAGATTAGAGGTCAAGTAGTAGATAGTTTATTATTTAAAAATACGTCAATGGAATAATATGATTTATCTATTTAGTACTCGTAGAGGAGATTCTTAATCTTTGTATTATCTGAAGTTCTAATACATTTAGGCAGCTTATTGTAAATTTTTGGGGCCATTCCCAATAATGCAGTTTTGTATGGTATTTTGCATATCTGATCCTGCCTTCAGGCTCGCTGTATATGCTCAAACAAGTGTGGGTTTGTATGCATGAAATTCAGTTTCCAGTACATACGTGCACGGAACTGTTAGTAAACCACAATCCTTTACAAATACTAGAACGCGATATCGAAGTTTCTCACAATGATTGGAATATATACACGGATCAAACAATAACTAGTGGCCCGGTGGGGCCAGAAGCGCTTCCCTTTTCACCATCCCTACAAATGGACGACATAAATAGCCTATAGTAAAACAAGCAAAAACAAGTGTCACAAGAAAACCGCAAGATGCTTAAAAATCTTGCAGTTTTAACTCTGAACATAGGTACTTACTTTGAAAAAACCTATTTGACTCTTTTATTTTATAATACCTAATTCTAATTACTTATAAAGAAAATATTTAGAAAGTATTTACTAGCTTAGTAATTTCCTAACATAATTATTAACATAGGGACAGACAGACAGAGGGAAGCAACATTGTTTTAAACTATGATAACCTTACCTGCATAAAATCTTCAAATTCATTATAAGAAAGCTGCAAAATCGAAGCATAGGAATTCTCATCGAAAGCGCCTTTACTTATATTCTTTAGTTTATTGTAACTAAAGTCCAATATGGTCATGTTATTGCAATTCTGAAAAGCCCCTTTTTCTATAGCAGATAAAGCGTTGTGTGATATATTTACTGTCGCCAAGTATAGATCGGTGAAGGCTTGCTTTTCTATTACTGTTATTTGGTTTTCCGCTAGGTTTATTAGCTGAAAAGATATTACATACAATCTTGAATAATTACTGCTTTAATATAATTATAATTACTGCTCCAGCGTGGGGACTATGGACAAACCCTCCTATGTCAGTAGCCTTGTGGCGTGCCCTGGGGGAGGCCTACGTCCAGCAGTGGACTGAAATAGAGACGAAAGTACAGAACCTTGAAATAAGCACTCACCTCAGCATATTTAACCGCTTGAAACATTTGGAAATCGACCTTTTTGATCATATTCCTCGCGAGATCTATTGTGCCTATCCTTGTGAGAGATGTAAATGAACCTCGGCCTATGTCTGATATATTGTTATCTGATAGGAAGAGACGCCTGAAAATATAAAAAAATAAACACATACAGGGTGTGTGTGAGAGCCAGGCAAATACTGAACAAACGACAGTATTATTATTTGCAGGAAATTTATTTTCAAAATGGATTATTAGCAATGTTTGCTTTCCGCACCAATTGTATCGGGCGACTGTGACCAGTTAAATGGGCTTATTGCTGTTTTTTGGATCACTCTCCTTTGGGGTTGATCATGAAATTAAACTTTTTTGAAATTAATCATGAAAATGTTAAAATTTTATGTCAAAATACACTTTTTTTCTAGAAAAATGAAGAAAACCAGTCGGTATTTTTTTTAATTTTCCTGCGAAAATTTTCTGTGTTTTTCGCCTCAGAATCATGGTTTGTATTTGGCATATCAATATTTACCTGGCTGTCACCCTGTATTATACATATATACATCGGTGATAGCCCAATTATTAAGACGTTAGTGGCCCTGTTTACGACGCCATAGGTCTTGGGTTCGAATCCCGGTAGGTGTAAACAATGATTATGATGAATATCGATGTTTATTTCCGAGTCATGGATGTTTCTATACTTATCTATGTATGTATTTATCTTATAGGATCTTAATGTGGGACAAAGTGAATGTGTTGTGAATTGTGTGAATATTAAATTAAGTTATTTTTATTTATATACTCACCTCAAAAATCTCATTCCTCTAAAGCTACTCGTATCAATTTTCTTAATTTTATTATTATCCAAATGCAGCACCTTTACTAGCGTGTTTCTTGCAAACATACCTCTGAAAAAAAATATAGGTAAAGGGTGTAGATGACAGCAGATAAATAATTAACTGCTGGCTTCAAATCACGTTGACAAGGTTTTTGACCATGAATTTGCTGAATAATTTCTCATTTCTATGATTTAGTTAGGTAATAAATGATAATAAAATAATAACTATCCGATATTTTTCATCATCACATCATAATATGTTGTGATTGTTATTATTTGTAACACCCCGTCGTTTTTGCGTGGGGGGGGGTTAAAAAAAAGTCGCTTCCTGTCTGTCCCTATGTATGCTTAGATCTTTAAAACCACGCAACGGATTTTGATGTGTTTGTTAAAACTATAATTGTTTCTACCTCTTCTAATCGTTTTGTCTCTTTTCGCCGCGAATTCTTTATCTGACAGTTGCCCAACCATCGCAGTACCGAGCTCGCGTCTTGACAGGTGAATTTTCGTGTGTGACAAACCAACCTACGCAAAGGAGTGCCCCTAAAACTAAAAGTGGACTATAGTGAAGTGAAAAACCCCAGAACCCTACGAGAGATTCCGCGCGGAAGAAGAAAGAAGAGAAAACATACAGGTAACACTCTGACATACCTAAAATAAAATAATTAAATTTAAATCTCCCGTCAGCCCAGCACCTAAATTCCCTAAACAGTGTTTTTTCTAATAGATAGTGTGATTCAACAGGAAGGTTTATATGTAGGGACTCGCCCCGGCTTTGCACGAGTGTAATGCTCTCTCACGCGGACGAAGTCGTGGTCGGCCGCCAGTTAGATAATTAATAGGGTGAGGAATTTTTTCCATTTTCTTTATTAATAATTTTATAATATATAATATCTTGACTAAGATAAATTTATAAAAACACTTCTCCATTAATATAATCCGTTAGGATATGGTTGATCGTTTCATCTTTAAACATTGTGCTGAGGGATTCAGCTTTGTTTGCCGAGATTTGGCTAGTGTATAGCTATCGGGATGAAAAATAACGTTGCCAATATGTAATTTAGAAAAGAGATGGTAAAATTCGTCATCCGAGTAATTGACCCGGTGGCTCAGTGGTTAGAGCACTGACACGCGGAATGCAGAGGTCGTGGGTTCGATTCCCACCCGGGTGAGGAATTTTTTCCATTTCTTTATTAATAATTTTATAAGATAATTAATAGTATATTTTCTTACTTACTTGCTTATCTGACCTATTTGATTGTGACTGACATTACACCACCCCAGTTTCGTGAGGTCACTGATGTGTATACCTTCCAACTTAGATATATTATTGTAACTGAAAAAAAAAACAGTTTATTTATTTACAAATCAATTCAAAATATATCACGAGACTGAGCCCTTAAAGTGAAATGTTTATTTTTACCCGACTGCGCCAGAACGAGGGTTATGTTTTTCGAGTGTATGTAAGTTTGTATGTAGGTATGTATATTTCTTTGGCCTAAACGATTTGTAGCATTTAAGCTTGAGAGGTCAAAATCATTAGATTCGTCTATACATAAAGAGGTAGGGCAGAAGTGTGCAATTTACACACCCACTTATCACCGGTTAGCTTATTAAGTGCCACGTGGTAAGGGGTGAGCCTACCGCCGCTTTTCGGGCACAAATTTATATTCACCTTAAATCTAAAACATCGATTTCTCTTAATCCTTTGAATTGATTCTTCTTCAGTGTTGCCAGTCGGTTGCCGTGCAAATCCAGTGTTTTCAACTTTCTTAGATTCTGGAAAATTTTAAAAATATATTCATGATTGCCATGCTCAATTTAAAAATTATGATAATAATAATAATAATAACCATCACCGGATGTATTATATTGTGGGCTCGGTGATGATATCCGCCATGTGCATCCCCACACCATATTAAAGTTCTCTTAAAAGGGCCTCTACATCTTGGCTACGGCCCGATTCACGCCTCTCAAAGGACCGGGACTCTGTAGTCCCGTGAATTTCGGAAAAGATACAATAATAATAAAGTTTATTTGCTAGATTTTGGGTGTAAAATAAGATGTCAGATTACAATTTCATCCCTTACAAAATCTACTTAAATTTAAGCGCGCAAATGTCATATGTTTTAGGGATATTGACTTATAAAAGCATGCAGTTGAAAGGCAGCCTTTCAACCAGAGATTTGCTATGCGCTTCTGGCCCCACCGGGCCACTAGTTATTGTCTGGCCCATGTAAGTATATATTCTAATCATAGTGAGAAACATCGATATCGCGTTCGATAGGAATTGTATTGTACTGTAGTTGAAAGGTAGCCTAAATCACTATATTTTTATATTTGTATAGCTATCGGTATGAATAAATAACGTTGCCAATAGCGTAATTTAAAAGAGATGGTAAAATTCGTCGTTCGAGTTAATTGACCCGAGAGGTGAGTTTCAATCTCACTCGGGTGAGGATTTTTTATATTTTCTTATAAATATTTTATAGTATATTTTTAACAATCATACCGAACTTAATCTAGAACAGTGCCAACCTGCATAGCTTCCGGGACGATATCTTCAATCATCCCATTTGTTAGCCTTAGACGTTCCAACTTGCCGACCGCATGGCTGCCGGCAAACATATCCTTGTCCAACTTAGTCATTTCGTGCCCATCTATATGTAGAATGGTTAAATTGCCTAGAATCTAAAAAAAAAAAACTCATTTATTTTTAGAAAAATACAGGCCCCCTTAATACCTAACTACCAAAAGCAAAGCGATAGCGAATATTGTACAAAAATCGCTGATTGCTTGTCAAATTCGTATCACGTAAAATGAATTTCAAAGAAACTTTGACGTTTCAAGGCGAATATTGTACAATTTTCGCTATAGCTTTGCTTCGGCTTTGCTATTGCTTTTTCGTAATCAGGGGGCCGACTGGGTCAAATCTCACGACTAACGGCCAATTTCTATACGAGAGATCAAAAGTAACTCCTCCGTAACTAAAAGTTACGGATTCCTCTGTAACTACAAGGAATCCTAGTTAGATATAAAAGAATCTCGGATAGTGGACGCCCGCGACTCCGTCCGCGTGGACTACAGAAAAAAAAACAATATATCGAAATTATCCGGGATAAAAACATTTTCCCGGGATAAAAAGTAGCCTATTGTATGTTAAGTGGGAGCTGTCACAATATATTCTTGAAAACTGCATCGAAATCGGTTCAGCCGTTTGCGAGATTAGCATGCACAAACGCACAGAAAAACAGACAAACCTACAAACAGACAAAAATTAAAAAAATCATTATTTTGGATACTAATGCGTTGATAAAGGTGTCCTATAATATTTTTTCTCATACTCGTATATCTTCCATGTACAGACAGCGATCCGTTACATTTTTATTATATAGATTTGAAACTTTGTATGAAAAGATTAAATCTGAGATATGCAAAAAATCTCCAAAGATCAGTGGGGTAAGCACGAACCTTTTTACGCAGCGTAACGCTAGCGACTCGATAGCAAAATCTATGTGATTTGACAGTTTGACGCTAGCGTTACGGACTATCGAGAGGTTCGTGCTTACCCCACAGTTATAGAGGTAAGACGAATCTAATGATACCTCTAAAGCTCAAGTGCGATAAACCGTTTAGGCCAGGCATTCCCAAACATTTTTTTCATAGACCCCTTTTAAAAGTTAACTGGTTCCGGTGGATCCCCTACAGGCCTACAGCACATACAAATTAATTGTGAACCCCCATTTTTTCACGCCAACGCAGACACCCATCGAGTCTCCGGCGGACCCCTGGGGGTCCACCTGGACCACTTTGGGAACCGCTAGTTCAGGCTCAGAGCGTACCAACCACTAGAAAAACATAAAACTCTTTCTGGCACGGTCGTGTAAAAATCTAAGCACATAATTATAATCCTGTGCTGATGTGCGGCTTCACTAGAACACATCAGCTGCATCTCCTTCCGTGCATGTCGTAAGAGTCGACTAAGGAACTCGGGGAGTCTCTCAGGCGATAAGCTAGCAACTTGTCACTGATATCTTATAAGCCATGATAAACTTGGATGTAAGATCTTCATTGTGACTTTGCAGTTCTGGTTACCCTAAAGGGGACACATTTGGGATACAGAAAAACAATACATACCTTAAAACCATCTTTTGGAAATTCAGCTAGCTCAGTATTAAACATATACAACTCCTGCAAAGTCCTGTTCACACCGAAGAAGGCGAATTCATCAATAGTTTTTATTGGGGTATCAATAATGTGAAGCACCCTTATTAGAGATCGGTGAAAGAGAGGTCCAAATAAGTGTGCTGGAAAGAGAGAAAAGAATTTTACTATCACTCACTCACTCACTGCATATTATAAACAAAGTGTTCCCGCTGTCTGTCTGTCCCTATGTATGCTTAGATCTTTAAAAGTACACAACAGATTTTGATGCAGTTTTGGGTAATAATGGATAAAAAGGGTATATTAAACGAAAAGCTATGTAAATAGCCCACTATAGAGAACCTATCCACAAAATTTGAGATTCGAAATCACATGTTTATTTTTCCCGATAGTATGGAGAATTTTTAAATATCTCAGGAATTTTCATACAATCTTGAAAAATAAAAATGTGATTTCGAGTTTCAAATTTTGGAAATAGGTTCTCTATAGTGGGCTATTTATACAGCTTTTCGCTTAACATACCCTTTCTGTTACATCCTGTATATAGGGTATTATTACCAGGATTCGAAGTGATTGATAAATATACCTTGGTAAATTATCTTTGATGATTATAAAAATCAAACACTAAAATAATCTAAGTTTATTTGTATTCAAACGCACTAGACATAAAAAACCTTACTGCTGACAAGTGTGAATTTCTCTTTTTTTTACATACTTTCTCACTTTTTTGACGCCATAAAGACATACTCTGAATTAAATTGTATTTTTCTTATTTAAAATGTATTATTCTTTACTGTTCATCTAATAATACCGAAAAACTGAGACCTTTTTTTGAGATAAATACATTATAATTGAAATAAATAAATAAAATTGCAAGAAGTTAATTGACAAATCAGCTAGGATAATTATCAAGATAATTATCCAAAAAAATATTTATCTTGATAATTTCGAAGCCTGATTATTACATAATAGTTACATGGTGGCCACTGGCTGCCCACAACTTTCGGAAAATCCTGCCTTACTTATTGGATGCCTGTGTCATACAAAGAACACACCCAAGTTTCAGGTGTCGATTTAGGCTGTGTGTGATCCGTCTGTGGATCGGTCATTTGAGGCAAAGCATTTTATAATGTATAAAAGATGTAACATATAGTCACGCCCATAATCCGCCAAAGAGGTTAGGCAGAAGTGTGCATTTTACACACGCACTTTTCATCATACATAAGAGTAAATCAGTGAGCATACTTACAAATAGTGCACTCCTTTAGCACAAGCCTCTCAATGGGTATCTCCAACTGTGCTAAATTCCCCAATCCAACACTCAACACTGCCAAACCAGCATTCGTACATGTTACATACAGACCAGCATCCGTCCCTTTTTCGCATACACACGGATGCAATAGCTGTGTCTCTGTCTTTGGACAGTTGTATGCTGGACCGGGTGGTATGTATTCGGTGTGGAATATTGGCATGAGTGCGATGAGGATGGTTATTCGTAGCACCATTTTGGTGGGAAGGCCTGGAAATAATACACCCTGATATAATGGACCAATGACTGTTTGGTGGATATAAAATGCACATGAAAGGTCAATTACAGTCAGCTCAGGCTGGGTGTTGATCATCAGTCATTCAGGACCATGGAGAAAAATAAAAGAGGATAAGTGGCTAAGTATATTTTCGCTGAGAGGGGGTGAAGTATGCGACGAGGGGAGCATCCTACCCATTTACATAGAAACCACCTTGTAGTGACTAGCCAAACTACTTACATAAGCGTGTGGTTACAGCTACTGCGTTACACACACTGGCCCTGAAGCTCTGCCCCTATCATGACGTCATGGCCTCACGATTGCCACACGACTCAGTTCATTGTCCCACCTCCTCTTTTATATCTCCATGTTCAGGACTAATGCATTTTATTTATATGTATAGATTTATAAGGGTTGGAGATATTAATAAAACAACTTAACAAACGCAGCTCAAGGTTGCTATTGCTACCGTGACTAGTTTAAGGATGTAAAATTATAGAAACTTATGTGACTCAAATAACAAGTGGAAAAACTGGTTTAGGTTAATTTTTGAATTTGCAAACGACATGTTATAAATTAGCAATTAGCTAATAAAGCCTTACTAATTGTTATGTAGCTCAATTAGCTCAGATATACGCAAAAGAAAAGAGAAAAACTTAACTTCTACTACCTTGAAAGAAACTTTCACTATGAATAACAATTTTTGAAGACTATACCTGCTAATATTTTTTGTGATATCTCAATTTAATAGCAAAGCTGCACAGTTTGAAATCATTTCTATGGACTTCACTGTATATTACTACGTATTAAAACACGAATTTTATGTCGCAAGTTGAAGAGCAACCTTCCCCACCATAAGAAAATTACGACTGTCATTTTTTTTTTCTTTTTCTGCATAAACTTTTAAAGCGCAAACATTGATATCTCTAAACTTCCAATCAATCAGTCTTAGCCAGAAAATAATGTAACATTTTTAAAATGAAACCTTGCTGCCTTAACCAAAACTTGACGTTTTGTTAATAATTTTTTTGGTTTATTTTATGTTTATTTTGGCTTTGACCTGGTTATCTGGTTGTAATAGAAAAGTTTTCTAAAATGTGGCGTGACGATCAACCTAAACGGCATAAAAATACATGTAAATTGGACCCGTGTAACGTTACTATGTGTAAGATACCACCAGCCCCATTATTCTATAACCATGTTGAACCTGTGCAACCAACACAATGGACTAGCATGATATGTTTTCCCTATGTTTTATGCTCCCGAGTTTGCAGTAACTGCATAAACATTTGCGCAGGGGCTAACCAATGCCTTTTATGCTGGCTATGCACGCAGTGGTGCATGTGTAGATGTTCGCGGCTGATCTCTCCTGATCCTGTATTTTTTCCATATTTCTTCTACCTGTTCTTTCAAATATTTATGCTTTCTCTTCTCTTCTACCTACTATGGCGTTGGTTGGGAGACTCTTTAATCGTGCCATATTTTAAAGCAATACAACAGGCATTCTCTAGAGATACTCGAAGAGCGGGAATGAGAGCTGAAGCATCCAAATTATCTGAAGTCCAGAGGTATTGTTTGAAAAGAAGCGAGATTTTTAGAGACAGTGGCGCTCCTACGCTTGAGACAAGAAATGTTGTTCTTTTATTTATGAATTATCTTTTGCTTAAGCTTTTCGATTAAAATTTCAACAATACGAATGTCTTTACGTTTGTCTATCTTGCCTAAGTACCGATATGTATATGAACCCATCCATAACTTTCGTTCTGCTTGTCAGGCCAGGCCACTACGATAAGTGAACAACCAAAGTACCATTTAAACATATCATCTTCCTGCCCTGTTCCCATTTATTTGGGGTCGGCGGAATATGTAGGAACTTTTCTTCCATCCCTATTATCCGTCATCTCATTGCTCACTCCCAGTACACGCATATCCTCTCTCACATAGTCCATCCAACATTTATTTGGTCTACCTCTTCCTTTATATCCATCCACATTCATACACAACGCTCTCTGTAAAATATGCCTTACATCCCGTCGCTTTACATGCCCGTACCAAGACAGACGGTTACTTCGTAACTTGTCTGTGATCGGCGCAAGTTTCAGACTTCCTCTTATATACTCATTTCTTATTTTATCTATTCTTGTAACTCCACACATCCATCCATCTCAACATTCTGATCTCGCTTACATGCAGTCAATTTTCATCCTTCTTCTTTACGGCCAGTATTCAGATCCATACAAAACGACATACAGGTCGAATTACGGTCTTGTACACCTTTATCTTTAACGGCATCCGCACGTAACTCCCGTGACCTGTCGCCATTCTGTACTAGGTAATTCGGTGCTTTATATCTCGGTCTATTTCCCCATCCTCTTGTAAGACAGAGCCCGGTACTTAAAGTTTGAAAGCACCATTTAAACAAATCTGTACATTTAAAGAAACGCTAAATATGGTTTTGTACTATACTGTGTAGAGCTTGAACTTAGTCTAAGAAAGAAGTTATTTTTTGGGTTGGTTTGGCTATACGATTGATGGGTTTCACACGTATCCATCCATAGTATCGTAGCTAGCACATCTTCTGTTGGAAGGAAAAGCAGACTTAACAAGTTTCTACACTTTTTCTACCATATTACTTTTTTCGCTGAAGTTTAGCAACATTTTAAAATAAAAAAATAGAAACGTAAATGGTAGAAATATTTCTTTAGTATGGCCACCCCGGCAATGGCGAGAAGTGTGTTAAGTCAGTTCTGAGAATAGCTCTTCAATATTTAAATAAATTGTGCTTTTTATTATTTACACACCAAAAATTGAACTGCAAGAAGTTGTGGCATATTTATCGCTCTATCCAGGGAATATATAAGTATCTACTGGTAAGTAATAAAACATTTTTTCTTGGAAGTGAAAACTGGGACTTTTCACGTAACCATCTAAAACCGTATTTATTCAGCGTATTTGAATATGAAAGGAGCATGTTTAAGCATTCTTTTCTGTAGTTTCTATTTCCGTGCTCCTATCTACAGTATCTCAATATTTAAATTTGCGTTTTAAAGGAGTTTGTCGGGTGGAATTTAAAATGGTAGGTCAGGATATTGATGCGGGTTTCCACTGCGTGATCTAACAGGCATTTAGTTAACACCTAGAACGTCCGAATGAGGAAATAGCATCTATACCGTATGTATTATAAGTTTGCGCGGTGTTTATCGTTTACTGCTGCCGAAATAGCCTTATAGATCACACTTTGTAACTGTTTGTGAAAAGTAGGTTAGTCTAATCATTCTGTGCTATGGTGACCTTGATTTTCGAATTTCGACAATCACCGAAAAGGTCGTAAACATTAGTTTTACTTTTTAAACGCTCCTAATTTAGAATACAAGGTTTGAATCTATACTAATATAAAGAGGTGAAGTTTGTGTGTTTGTATATTTGTTAAATTGTAAGGGGTAATCTCGGGATCTACTAAACCGATTTTAAAAATTCTTTCACGGTTAGAATCCTTATTGGACCTGGATGAACATAGGCTATAAGAATTTCCCGATATTTCCATGGGAAGGCGACCAACGGGACTTTAATATTTTTTATATTATGAAGCTGAAATTGGGAATATATGTTCATTGGGGACAACGAGGAAGGACTAAAACGGATTACCCAAAATTCCCACGGGAAGGGGACAAACGGGAATTCATAATTTTACGAGAACCACTATACATATGAAGCTGAAATCGGGCATAAGTATATGTTCATTGGGGACAACAGTGTAGGTTAATTTTTGTCTTATCTCTAACAACTTAGTTTAGAAAGTTAATTCTCTTTCATATGAACACAAAAAATACAAATTGGGTACCTAACTTAAATGAAAATTGGTTGATATTTGAAATATTTTAAAATTAGCAATTAAATACAAACAACTTTTAAACAACAAATGAATAAACTAACAACTTTTATGTAGTTCTGTGTCTCATCATCATCATCAGCCTATTGCAGTCCACTGCTGGAAGTAGGCCTCCCCCAGGGCACGTCATAAGACTGCCATGGGGGGTATTTGCCCATAGTCACCACGCAACCACAGAGGAAATATTTCTATAACTTTGCGAACTTCTCTATCGTCGTTCGTAAAAAGTATCTAATCCTCGAGGTCTGATGATTAATTTAACTGAGTAATGTTTAATTTTAATTACATTAGGTAATTCCTATAATCATCACTAATTAGCACATTTAATATATTTTGTACATCATTATTTAATTTCATCAATAAAACCAGAATTATATAATAAAACACAGGATTTTTTTTTACACATCAAGAAAATCATGGAAATATTAATAAATTATTTAGTAAATAGGAGACACAGCCGCGTGGTGCCGGCAGAGTAGAATTCGTACCACCCCATGTCTGCCCGTGGGTATCGTGCGAGGCGATTACGAGTTTCCGGGAGGTGGGCAGCAGCGCCTCCCGTGTTGACAACATAGTCCGAAAATTACACTGCGACCGACCACCAACCCGCCTGCCCAGCGTGGTGACTATGGGCACCCCTCTATGGCAGTAGCCTTGTGGTGTTCCCCTGGGGGAGGCCTACGTCCAGCAGTGGACTGCAATAGGCCGAAAAAGAAGAAGAACTACTTTATACTAATCAAAAGTAACATATTTGTGTCGTAGATGTCTGCAGTGTATTTAATTGTATCATAGCGTCACTATTCGGAAGTTCAAATCTCCATTGAGGGTTCGCCCACCACCGGGCCCTACACCCTCCGCTGACCCTCGGATCTGCCGACTCATGGTCACGTACACAAGACACTACTGTCGCAATGAGAAGCCAGATCCAAGCACCTAGCATGCAACCATAAATACATAGCTGCTAATCCGAAAACCAATTAAAAATTTTAATCGACATATGTTTCGCCAGCACCCGTGGCATCATCAGGATTAGTTTTCCATATTAGTTTTAACTACCGAACTGTTCACATGTTTTGCATACAAGGGCTGTATATGTATAGTATTACTATAAGATTTTTTTGTTTATTCTATTTTTTTTAAAGCGGCTTTTTACCCACGATGGTATGTCAACCCCTAAGATATTTTTATCTGTGTTCATGGTACTACTAGGAAGTAGCTTTAAGGAAAGTTGCCGTACTCGAAAAAGGGTCTTAACCCCAAACAGCGAGGTGGAATAGTTTCGCCAAGGGTTTTCCTGTACTTTCACTTTTTAGGCTGCGATTCCACTGGGACAGTGTGGCGCGTATTGGTGCGCGAACGCACCGTATTTTCGCTCACTAGTTGGCGCTACTGTACCCTGAGGTTTTTTAAACATAGCTGTCAAAGTTTGCTTAGTTACAAATAAATAAAAGACCGTAGGACCGATGGACGGTGCTGTAAACGGGTTCTCGAATGGAGACTGCGCCTCGACAAGCTTAGCGTTGGACGCATTGGTTTTACTAGAATACATCAGCTGCATATCCTTCCGTTCATGTCGTAAGAGTTTACTAAGGAACAGGGGCCTTCCCTCAGGCGACGAGCTTGCAACTTAGTGACAAGTTGATCATTTACATCTGACGCCGCTATGCTTTAGGGAACACAGCCGTGTTAATGTAAGTGATGATGATGATCTCCGACCGTATTTCGGCCAAGGCGACCAAATCTCTACGGAGATTGGCCACAGGTACGCAGGATATATTATAGTGCACAAGTGTGTGCGCAAACGCAGATGCACTCTCTATTCCGTCACTCTCATAGTCCGATAGGACGGAAAGCCGACACGACCGGAGAGAAATCAGGCGCAGGACCAACGGTTTACGTGCTTTCTGAGGCACGAGCTAAGTGACAATTTTACAACATTAAAATCTGTACATGAAATAAATTCATTGGTACAGGCCCGTGACTTTTTTTAAAAAAATTTCAATTTTAAAAGGTCTTTATTTTCCACATAATAAACACACAATACAAATCCAGTGTAAGTTTAGTCCTAGACAGTATTTTAAGCTTATAATTACCACGTTTACAAGCGTTAACATGACGCTTTAACAAACTTAATGAGCTAGCTAAATAGAATTACTTAAAAACATACTATTTTTAACGAACATTACAATCACTGTATCCTACGTTTAATCACGTAATCTTAGTATTAGGCCCGTGACTGGGATCGAACTTACGCCTTCCGCTTGGAAGGTGCACGTCTTAACCACTGGGCTATGTATCTAGATAATGGTATAGAAACCTTCGTGCGCTAGTCCGATTCGCACTTGGCACGCACTTTTTATTACATATTTTTATGACCATATAAAGCGGCGGTAGTCTCACCAAGTTACGTTCTGGTGAATGCTCATTGACAGCGCACCTTTATGCAATTAATTATACAGGGTGATTTTTGGTCGTCAACGTTCCCGAAAACTACGGAATCTCCTCATCATCACGATCATTTTTCTCCATGGAAGCATACCTGGGAAGTGTCAGGTTTCCAAAATATTAGGGTCCAAAGTTGAGTAAATAGACTGCGTTTTTCTGCATAAATGCACATAGACGCGCGTAGCAAGATTTATTCACGAGAAATAATTAATATCTGTCTATAAAAAAAACTAACATAAACACTAGACACTATACATTTCACCCGATCAAGTAATTAAATAAAAAAAAAAAAAAATATTCCCAGCATTTTTTTTGGCATAAACTTACTTTATTTGATGTATAGAGAACGTACCCTTCGTTAAAGGTGGCCACAAAAAAACATCCTGTATACAAAAGCAGTGGTTTCACGTGATCCATTATGTATTTACATGTAAACATAATATGTATACATTGTTAGACTTTGAACCTTAATACAAGAGCACATGTACATTTGCTACATGTACATCTTATTGCTCATTACTGTACAGGTAAAACATACGTAGAATGACAATTAATGTGCGTGTGTCACGCACACAGATTTAGGAATGATATGATATTACGAGTACTTCTAGCCAGGGCCGGCTCGCCCATACGGCGAACGGGGCAGTCGCTCCAGGCGCCAAATCCTAGAGGGCGCCTAAATGGTAAATATATATAGGTAGGGAGTGACGTTTCAAACTCGAAGACGAACCAACTGTGTCCGTGTTATTTAATTCAAAATCGTTAACTTTGACATTGAAACCCCTAAAAGCAGGACATGTCCTGGGAAAACAAGACGGTTGGCAATCCTATCTCAGGTGATTGATAAGCTAGCAATTTGTTACTGGTCATCTATATCTGTCCCTCTCTGCTAAACGCGGTAGTGGCAAACCTTTACCAACATCCTGCTATAAATATAGCAGCGTCCACCACTGGCCAGGTAAACCCAAAATTAGGGTCGGAAAAGTGTCGTCGTCAGCCTATTGCAGTCCACTGCTGGACGTAGGCCTCCCCCAGAGCACGCCACAAGGCTACTGCCATGGCAGGTTTTTGCCCATAGTCACCACGCTGGGCAGGCGGCTTGGTGACCGCAGTCTGATTTTTGGACTATTTGTCAGCACGGGAGGCGTTGCTGCCCACCTCCCAGAACCCTTAATCGCCTCGTACGATTCCCACAGGCAGGCATGGGGTGGCACAAATTCTACTCTGCCGGCACCACGCGGTTTATCTACACTAATATATAATATTATAAAGAGGAAAACTTTGTTTGTTTGGTTGTAATGAATAGGCTCAAAAACTACTGGACCGATTTAAAAAATTCTTTCACCGTTAGAATCCTTATAGGACCTGGATGAACATAGGCTATAAAAATATGAAGCTGAAATCGGGCATATATGTTCATTGGGGACAGCGAGGGAGGACTAAAAATGGATTTCCCGAAATTCCCACGGGAAGGGGACAAACGTGAATTCATAATTTTTACGAAAACCGCTATACATATGAAGCTGAAATTGGGCATAGATGTTCATTAGGGACTGCGAGGAAGCACTAAGGACGAATTTCCCGAAATTCCCACGGGAAGGGGGCCAACGGGAATTAATTTTTTTTTACGAAAACGGTTACACATATGAATCTGAAGTTGGGCATATTTGTTTATTTGGGACCCCGAGGAAGTACTAGGAACGGATTTCACGAAACTCCCACGAGAAGGGGACAAACGGGAATTCATTTTTTTACGACAAGCGCGATACATATGAATTCGAAATTAAACCTGTACGTTCATTAGGGACTGCGAGGGAGCGCTAAGAATGGATTTCCCGAAATTCCCACGGGAAGGGGACAAACGGGGATTCCAAATTTTTACGAACACCGCTATTTGTATGAAGCTAAAATCGGATTAGGGACTACGAAGAAGCCCTAAGAATGGATTTCCCAAAATTCCTACGGGAAGGGGACTAACGGGAATTAATTTTTTTTACAAAAACCGCTGTACATGTGAAGCTAAAATCGGAGACTGCAGGGAAACACTAAGAATTGATTTCCCGAAATTCCCACGGGAAGGGACTGTCTGTGCGTTTGTGCACGCTAATCTCAGGAACGGCTGAACCGATTTCGGTGCAGTTTTCAGGAATATATTGTGACAGTTAACATATAGGCTACTTTTTATCCCGGGAAAATGTTTTTATCCCGGATAATTTCGACATTTTTTTTTCTGTAATCCACGCGGACGAAGTCGCGGGCGTCCACTAGTCTATAAATATAACTGAAACATGGAGGGTATGCTCTTTGTATGACGTAGTCATCCGATTAGAAAGGATTTCCCGAAATTCCCACATTGACGGGAATTAACTGAATTTCTATAGTTTACGCGGACGAAATTGACGGCCACTGGTACTCGTACGTAAAAAACTGGTCCTACCTATATGAAGGTATTGTCCTTGAATTTTTACTCGTTTCGATCTTTCTACATGACATCACGGTCAGCGTGTTTCTCAGATTTCGCAATGTGTGAATAGTTATGTACATAAAACGATGTAATAGTGTATGTTTAACATATTATTATAGTCGGGTGAGCTGCTGCATCGCATAAAGGTTAAATGGGGTAGCCATAGATTTTAGAAGCCCCAGAGTCACTCTATGATAATCTCCGACCGTATTTCGGCCAAGGCGACCAATCTCTACGGAGATTTGCCAGGTACGCAGGAGATATTATAGTGCACAAGTGTGTGCGCAAACACAGATGCACTCTCTATTCCGTTACTCTCATAGTCCGATGGGACGGAAACGACCGGAATGAGATCAGGCGCAGGACCAACGGTTTTACGTGCTTTCCGAGGCACGAGCTAAGTGACAATTTTACAACATTAAAATCTGTACATGAAATAAATTCATTGGTACAGGCCCGTGACTGGGATCAAAGTTACGCGTCTCGCTGGGAAGGTGCACGTCTTAACCACTGGGCTATCACCGCTTCTCTCATCGCACCACATCTCTGTGGAAGTAGCCAACTATCCGTTGAGCATAGGGAGGGGCTAGATGTAAACGATCGGAGACAATTTGCTAGCTCAACGTCAGCTTTAGAATTCCCATTATTTCCCGTTCGCGGGGGAATTTAGAAGAAATATCGGATGCCTATGTCATATGTTTTTTGTAACACACCCATCAATAAAAGATTATACTAGCGACCCGTCCCGGCTTCGCACAGGTGCAATGCTTGCTTATACTATACATATAAACCTTCCTCTTGAATCACTCTATCTATTAAACCGCATCAAAATCCATTGCGTAGTTTGAAAGATCTAAGCATACATAGGGACAGACAGACTAGAAGAATTATCCGAATATTCGGGATAGAATTATCCGGGATAAAAATATTTTTCCGAGATAAATTGTAGCCTATGTATTATTGTGAAGTTTTATCAAAATCCATTCAGTAGTTTTTGCGGTGTCCGTTTCGACCGCGCGGCCACGGCGAAATTTAAAAAAAAAAACCATGCCATGGTTTTGTAAAAATTTGTAGAAATTGATTCCCAAAACCATAAATTTGTCAAAGTTAGGGTTAAAAAGTTATAAGGGTTTAACCGTGGCCGCGCCATTGAAACGCGGAGAACCGCGCGGCCACGGAGATCTTTAAAACTAAGCGTTGCAGAGACCTGCAATTTAGGTCAATAACAGATTCAATTTGTAAAAAAATTGTAAAAATATAGAAAAAAATCCTAGGTTTATATTTTAGGAGCTATAAGACTAAAACTCCATGGCCGCGCCATTGAAACGGTGAAAAACACGTTATCGCCGATATCTCGCTGAAAAAGCATCGCAGAGGTATGAAAACTTTTGTAATACCTAGATTTGAATTTGTCGAAATATGTAAAAATACTACAAAAAATCCTAGGTTTATGTTTCAGGAGCTGTAAGACTAAAACCTCATGGCCGCGCCATTGAAACGGTGAAAAAACACGTTATCGCCGATATCTCGCTGAAAAAGCATCGCA
Source organism: Carposina sasakii (assembly GCA_014607495.2). Lineage (NCBI taxonomy): Eukaryota > Metazoa > Arthropoda > Insecta > Lepidoptera > Carposinidae > Carposina > Carposina sasakii. Next base: position 6,330,543 of record CP053176.1, on the reverse strand, counting down.
GAGGTCTGAAGTTTTTTGTAAAACCTAGATTTGAATTTGTCAAATATTGTAATAATCCACAAAAAAATCACAGGTTAATATTTCAGGAACTGTAGTACGGTATCGCATAGAAATAAGTCGTGATTATCTATCGAAGAAAGTAAGTGTAAAGCGAGTTTTTTTTTGTAAACAACACCTATTAATATGTAGAACTACCGATACTAGGCAAAAAACATTTTTTTTTTCGGTTTTTATAACTTTCTATACGTCTTGAATATTTCGATAGGGTGACCATGACTTTTTGTTTACAGAAAACTTTCCACCTATCGTTTTAGAAATTATGTCTCAAGGATTCTAAATTAAATTAAAATGACACGGATAAGATAAAAAACATATGTTTATTTCTTTTAAATCATATAAATCACAGATTATTTAATTATACTAAGACATTTATATTTCTTTCAAAGTCACAAATCACAGATTATTTACTTACACTAAAACATATATTTCTTTCAAAGTCACAAATCACAGATTATTTACTTACACTAAGATATATATTTGTTTTAAAGTCACAAATCAGAGATTATTTACTTACACTAAGATATATATTTGTTTTAAAGTCACAAATCAGAGATTATTTACTTACACTAAGATATATATTTGTTTTAAAGTCACAAATCAGAGATTATTTACTTACACTAAGATATATATTTGTTTTAAAGTCACAAATCAGAGATTATTTACTTACACTAAGATATATATTTGTTTTAAAGTCACAAATCAGAGATTATTTACTTACACTAAGATATATATTTGTTTTAAAGTCACAAATCAGAGATTATTTACTTACACTAAGATATATATTTGTTTTAAAGTCACAAATCAGAGATTATTTACTTACACTAAGATATATATTTGTTTTAAAGTCACAAATCAGAGATTATTTACTTACACTAAGATATATATTTGTTTTAAAGTCACAAATCACAGATTATTTACTTACACTAAGATATATATTTGTTTTAAAGTCACAAATCAGAGATTATTTACTTACACTAAGATATATATTTGTTTTAAAGTCACAAATCACAGATTATTTACTTACACTAAGATATATATTTGTTTTAAAGTCACAAATCAGAGATTATTTACTTACACTAAGATATATATTTGTTTTAAAGTCACAAATCAGAGATTATTTACTTACACTAAGATATATATTTGTTTTAAAGTCACAAATCACAGATTATTTACTTACACTAAGATATATATTTGTTTTAAAGTCACAAATCAGAGATTATTTACTTACACTAAGATATATATTTGTTTTAAAGTCACAAATCAGAGATTATTTAGTTACACTACGATATATATTTCTTTCAGTCACAAATCACAGATTAGTTACTTACACTAAGATATATTTTTTTATTCATACGACCTGCCAAGGACTTTCTGGAACATTTGTCGAAATCTTGCAAAAAAAATGACATTTCAAACCACAACTATAAAATGAGGTATCAATATTATGAGGTGCCAATATTTTTGAGATTTCGACCGGTTCCTTGGGTCATGAATAAAACTGGTTGCCTATAGAAGCTGTATAGTTTTAAAATACCCTGTTTTTTATTATCTTATTCATCATCTATTAGACCATATGTTAAATTATGTATTGTCAGAGGTTGTTCAGAACTTGCGTGCGTTCCGGTTTTATTATCGTCGTAACAAATCATTCTGGAATTATTTACTAAGCAATGACACTTGTAATGACCAATTAGACCTACAACCGGGGGGACATATTCCACAGCACCTATCAGTCCATATTTTTTTTGCCTTATTTCGATGTAATGAGGTATTTCTTCGAGCTTAATTTTGTCTGTGCCATTGAGATCAAATAAAATAATATTACTAAATTCGTACGTAAATCTCTGGGTTTCGTTATTGCATTTTAAACAGATTTTTAAATTGAAGTCATCAATAATGATGGCATCTTCTAGTCCTCCGATTCCGAATAAATTTATGATTTCCATATTGATTGATAAAAACACTATGGTTCTTTTTGAGTGGTTGGCGCATGTTTCGATTAAACATTCTTTAGTTACATTGGCACTGTACAAATACTCTAAAAGTATGTGTTCAAATATAAAAGCCATATTACTATCGCATCCATATGTATTGTTTTCGCTTTTGTAATATTGAGTAATGATTTCCTCTCTTAGTTTATAAGCATTATTTAAATTTAACGATTCTGCTAATATTTTTATAAATCCGCGGATTAATTTGTTTGTGCATGTATTAAATATTTGTTTAATGTGAACGTTTTGTTGATATGCGAATGCTAACAAAAAGAAAACTGAATCAAACGCACACGTGTTAGTAAAGTTCATACTTTTATTGATAGAATTTACTAAATTCCCATTTCGCAAAAACAATACTGAGATATTCTTCGCAGAATATCCCTCTCCCCCCCAGTTTTCAGTATACGAAGGCTTTTCTGTAAATATGGAATCAGAAGAAAATGATTGTTTTTTGTTCATTTTCATTTTCTTACACTGCTTATTTTTTTTTTATTAACTTCCTTTTTCGGCCCTTGTTTGTTTGCTTTTTTGTATTTGCTAGAGTTATGTTAAGATTTGTCGAAGCTATTTTTGTCTCTCCTAATATAAAATTGTAGTGAAATTTTATAAATTCATCCACGTTGTATTTATGTAGGCGTGTTTCAAATAATAAGTGTTTTAAGGTTTTGAAATAACTTTCAACAGCTGAAGATGTTGGTGACTTATTTTCTGATTTGTAAAAAGGACACATGACATTGCTCCATAGAGGCAGTTTGATCATTAACCTTTTAAGAGTTGATACTAGATTGGGTAAGTAATAGTCATTTGGTTTTTCTGTTTTGTTCTTTGTTTGATCCAACATTTTTTCTTTATTTACAAGTTCATCAAACCAATCTAAAATTTTGTCATCGTCAGTTATTATAACATAATCATCAGAGAAATCTTTTTTGTCGTTTTCTTCAACTGGGTCTTCTATCTTGACCAACAAAGATTTGAGGTATTTCATAGAAATTTTACAAGTCTCATTGTTTGTGAATTCATATTTGAAAGTACAAATTTTTATAATATTACAAAGCACATTTTTTATTATTTCAAAGTTTTCGCACTCTTTTATAAATAAAATACTGCGAATGTAAAACATTTTAATATTTATATCAACGTTATCAAAGCATCGCAAGTTGTATACGTTTTTAACAAAATGACTTGTGTCTAATCTTAGGAATACTTGAGGCAAATTGTTACTTTTACTCATTAAAACTAGAAAAGATTGTCGTAGATAGTCTCGGACTGTTTGAAAATTAGTAAAAGTCTGAACGTTTGCTGCTATTAACGCTGAAGAGTCGTCAGTTACAATCTCGTGAGGAGCAGTACGTACTTCGTTGTGCCATCTTTTCAACCATGACAATATAGAATCCGTTGTGTGGTTATCCGTAATCAATTGGAAAATTGCTGTAGACTTAATAGTTGAAGACGTTAACATAGCAACATAGAGGAACATCCGTTTTGTTAGCAATGATCTATCTGGGAGTTTGATCGTTCGGATGAATGATCCAGTTGCATCTATAGTCATTGTGACATAAGGAATTTTCTCCATATACGCCTTGTAGTATTGAATTTGTTGCTCACACCAATAGCACAGATGGAAGCTCGGTAACAAGGTGAACTCGCGAACGAAATTTTGGTATGTTGCCATTATCGACATCATGAGAATGCTCATGATTGGATCAGAGTGCAACCGATCACTTTGCCTTTTCTCGTGTTTCACTTTCCTCAAAGCTTCCATCGTTGGTAGCACTGGACAGTTTACAGTATCATCATCTTTAATGACTACGGAAGCAATTTCTTAGTGAACAACTGTTGCGGGTTTATATTGCAATTTTTTCGCTAGTTTTCGTCTTTTGTATGGAGTGAGCTTCGTCTTCTTGTTTGGATTGTGTGGCATTCTACTATTATTAGTATTAAATAGAGTGCAGGTCACTGCCACTATTTTATCTGTTGCTGCCTTGCTCGTTATTTCTGAGACGCAACTACATTGTGAGCACACTCCTTTAATCAGAACATTGTTGTCTTTGTCGACCCGCTTAGTTTTAAAAACCCATGTGCATGGAAGTCTTGTAGATTCCCACAGTTTCTCTCGTAGTAAGCAGGCCCATTTGTACTTTGGCAGTGTATTGTACTTTTTATGTGTTGAGGTAGTATTAGGATCACGCCTGGCGTAATTAACGGAGACGGGTTCCACTTTCTTCCAGTCATATAAATCCAGTAAAAAAGTGAACTCTTTAACAGTTTCAACTTCTTTTGAGGTACATTTCACAGGTGAAGAAACTGTGCTTTGGCACGAAGGAGAAGTTGAGGTGCTTTGTGTGAGTGAACTTTCTTCATCATATCGTTGGCCAAAAATCGTCTTGAAATTTCTCTTCAGTCTCATGAACAACGAATACGGTGTTATTTCATTGTTCAGTTCTTGAGCAATAGTTATAAATATAGGATTATTGTATGATATTTTTTCATTTCTGCAAGTAGCTGCATACTTAAGAAACTTGTTATTCAGCTGCACCGCATCAATTTTCGGTTTTCTACCTCTGACCATGTTTCTGTAATTATAATAATAATATTGACCAACTTCTCTACTTCTAAATCTTTTGTTCTATACATATTTGTTTGACCGCCTGAGAACGATTATCCAACAATCACGTAGGTAATAAAATTATTTATTGTTTTACGGGTTTCAAAGACCTGGCGGCTGCCGTGCTGATAAAAAGAACAAAGAACAAACATAATGCTACTCTTTAAGGACACAGTGCCTCGGCAGCGCCGAAACTACGGTTTGTCTTTAATGGATTTTCAGCTTTATGCTCTAGAGAATAAAGTTGAAAATCCATTGGGGACCAAACTAGTATCGGCGACGAGCTTGTCGTAGTCTTTTAGAGAATAGCATAGCAGAATTCACTGAACTAAACAAAATAACGCTTAGGTAACCATTGCTCGCAGACTATCTACCTACGCCCCGCTCAGTAAACAAACAAAAAATACTTATTTTTAAATATTTTAACCATGTATTCTACAAAACTAAGCCTCAGTAATATCTTTGTTTGTTAGAGAGGATTTTTGGTGCCAAAGAGTCTATGTTTTTTTTTAAACAGTAGCACTTTTTCCAGACTTACCTAGCAAATACACAATTTAGACACCTTTCCGCATTAAAATATCATCACGATAGAGCGACCAGTATTGAAATAGGTACCTAAGTACACAGTATTAACTGGTAAGAGAAGACAGTAATTAGCATGATTTACTTACCTTGATAAGAAGTATTAATTTGAAATCGTAAGGCTTACACCTTACGCTTTCGAAGTTGTAACAGCAGAACGTAGTTTTCCAAAGATAACTAATGTCCGAAACAGTGCACAAATCAAAGTCCGAGGAAATGTCAAAATTTTAAACACCAACGAGCAATCCGTGCGAATTAACTGAAAGTAAAACGACGACTGATTAACAAAAAAGCCTTTAGAGTTTGGCGGGAAGACGGGGGGGGGGAGGCCGGGTTAGACAGCCGGCCTTCGTCTCCCACGCTGCACCCGCGTTCCGTTCGCTCCTGTGTACTGTAGTGTGTGTGGCCTTATGGTTAATTCCTTCAGGGCAATTCAATGTCGTGTTCAATTCAATGTTGGAATGCATGAGTTAATTACACGTTATTCCTGACATAATACTGTTAATTTTATTTCTGGCAGAATTTAGTTTTAGTACACAATTATTCATCAATTAATGCTATCTTACAGCTTATCTTATTTTTTATCTTATCCGTTTCATTTTAATTTAAGTTAGAATCCTTGAGACATAATTTCTAAAACGATAGGTGGAAAGTTTTCTGTAAACAAAAAGCCATGGTCACCCTATTGAAATATTCAAGACGTATAGAAAGTTATAAAAACCGAAAAAAAAATTTTTTTGCCTAGTATCGGTAGTTCTACATATTAATAGGTGTTGTTTACAAAAAAAAACTCGCTTTACACTTACTTTCTTTGATAGATAATCACGACTTATTTCTACGCGATACCGTACTACAGTTCCTGAAATATTAACCTGTGATTTTTTTGTGGATTATTACAATATTTGACAAATTCAAATCTAGGTTTTACAAAAAACTTCAGACCTCTGCGATGCTTTTTCAGCGAGATATCGGCGATAACGTGTTTTTTCACCGTTTCAATGGCGCGGCCATGAGGTTTTAGTCTTACAGCTCCTGAAACATAAACCTAGGATTTTTTGTAGTATTTTTACATATTTCGACAAATTCAAATCTAGGTATTACAAAAGTTTTCATACCTCTGCGATGCTTTTTCAGCGAGATATCGGCGATAACGTGTTTTTCACCGTTTCAATGGCGCGGCCATGGAGTTTTAGTCTTATAGCTCCTAAAATATAAACCTAGGATTTTTTTCTATATTTTTACAATTTTTTTACAAATTGAATCTGTTATTGACCTAAATTGCAGGTCTCTGCAACGCTTAGTTTTAAAGATCTCCGTGGCCGCGCGGTTCTCCGCGTTTCAATGGCGCGGCCACGGTTAAACCCTTATAACTTTTTAACCCTAACTTTGACAAATTTATGGTTTTGGGAATCAATTTCTACAAATTTTTACAAAACCATGGCATGGTTTTTTTTTTTAAATTTCGCCGTGGCCGCGCGGTCGAAACGGACACGTTTTTGCGTGAAAGAGCAACAAACATCCCTACATACATCCTCACAAACTTTCGCGTTTTTGACGTGAAACGTCTTTAAAATCGCGCCGACACATACGGGTACCAGGTTTAAAAACTGGACCGTAACGAAAAGGTCTATATCATCGTACCTTAATAATTAAAAAACTATTGGTCTTAGAAACAAAAATGTGGTGTAAATATTTCACTTATATAGTCAGCTCGCTGTTATGACATTGAGTTCGTGTCGGGGTCAAGCGGGGCGGCGGGGGAGGGATACTGCGATAACTGTGCGAAACCGGCGCTCACGCTTGTTTCTATTCAGTGTAACTCGTGACTCCGACTTTATAGCGTGGTGATTCTTTCGTGTGTTTGTCAAGTTTATTTGAACCGATTGATTTATACAAAAATAAGTGTAATTTGGACAGTATTTATATCTATACTAATATTATAAAGCTGAAGAGTTTGTTTGTTTGTTTGTTTGAACGCGCTAATCTCAGGAACTACTGGTCTGATTTGAAAAATTCTTTCAGTGTTAGATAGCCCATTTACCAAGGAAGGCTACAGTCTATACAACAACCTGCCCGGCTTCGCACGGGTACAACGCCCCCTCACGCGGACGAAGTCGTGGGCGGCTGCTATTTAAAATAACCAGAAAGTGACAATAAATATATAAACATTTGCTATGTATTTTATGTTTCTATTACGTACCTGTTCTTTTTTTATGAAAATACTTAAAACAGCGTCCATCTTGTTTTCATTTCAATCTTTTACTTTAAAAGCGATTCGCTAACATAGACGTTTCACGTTAAAACCAACGGCCGTGTGCCCCGACACAGCCCCACCCGCTTTTTTTAATATTAGTAGGAGATGAAGTGATGATATTTATTTGAAAATTACACATACACGGTCAAGTTTTAGGTTTTTGCGATCCGTCGGTCATTCAGGACAAAGCATTTTATTTGTATAAATCTCCGTACATGATAATTTCTTTGCCAGAATTTGTGACTTTGGATAGGCAAAACATCCTCCATTGTAGTCGAAAAGCGGTCATTATAATTAGCATATGGGCGACGGCTGTAGGTACACACTAACAACTATGAACAAGTTTGACGACCAATTGGTGTAGTAGGTAGTGCCCCTGCCTGCGACGGCATAGGTCCTGGGTTCGCATCCTGGTAGGTGCAAACATTGAGATGATGAATATTAATGTTTGTTTCCGAGTCATGGATGTTTCTATACTTATCTATGTATACCGTTGCTTAGTACCCACGACACAAGACCTTAGGGATTTTAGTGTGGGACTTACTTAATGTGCTGTGAAGTGTGTGTGGTGAATATTTATTTATTTTAACTTCAACACAAGCAACTTCGTTTTCTCTTTCAACGAAGAGACTCACAATATCTTTTACTATGTGGGTAACTAGAAATAGATATCTCTAGTAGTTTACCCAAAGTAGAAGTAGCAGTTAAATAAAACATTCGAAAGTGGATTTCTTTTGACCTATTACACTTTCCTTTTTCAAATAGATATCGGAGTCGTCGCGGGCGCGGCATTCATCTGGTTTACCTACATTTCTGGCCGTAAATAGACATATTTCCTAGAGTGCGTTCACCAAACAGTTCCTTTGGATAATGGCGCTAGTTACTATGTGCATGACTACATTATCTGTGTCACTTTACAAAAAATGTTAGTGCCGAAATCAGGCATAGGAGTTGTTCTATTAAATGGAGTCTACTACTTTATTATTAGCCGCGTGGTGACGGCAGAGTAGAGTTTGTACCACCCCTGCCTGCCCGTGGGGATCGTACGAGGCGATTAAGGGTTTCCGAGAGGTGGGCAGCAGCGCCTCCCGTGCTGACATCATAGTCCGAAAATCACACTGCGGTCACCAACCCGCCTGCCCAGCGTGGTGACTATGGACAAAACCCCCCTGTGGAAGTAGCTTTGTGGCGTGCCCTGGGGGAGGCCTACGTCCAGCAGTGGACTGCAATAGGCTGAAAAAGAAGAAGAACTACTGTATACTAATCAAAAGTAATATATTTGTGTCGTAGATGTCTGCAGTGTATTTAATTGTATCATAGCGTCACTATTTGGAAGTTCAAATCTCCATTGAGGGTTCGCCCACCACCGGGCCCTACACCCTCCGCTGACCCCCGGATCTGCCGACTCATGGTCACGTACACAAGACACTACTGTCGCAATGAGAAGCCAGATCCAAGCACCTAGCATGCAACCATAAATACATAGCTGCAAATCCGAAAACCAATTAAAATTTTTAATCGACATATGGGTCGCCAACACCCGTGGCATCATCAGGATTAGTTTTCCATATTAGTTCTAACTACCGAACTGTTCGCATGTTTTGCATACAAGGGCTGTATTCCCAAAAAGCCACGTTCAGCATAGCGCGGTCAGATATATAAGTGACAAGTTGCTAGCTCATCGCCTGAGAGTACGCCCCACCGTGTTCCTTAGTCGACTCCTACGACATGCACGGAAGGAGATGCAGCCGATGTATTCTAGTGAACCCCCGCATCAACAGTTATTTGTAAAGTGTAGGGGGGATCATTTAGACAGGATTTCCCGTAGTGTCCGCTTATATTACATAGTAGGCCTATTTTTGTACTTACATAAATAGATCACAGTTCTGTGAAAAAAAATTAATGACCTCGTCGGTACACGTGTAAGGTCATTTTAAAGTCGTGGGTCAATTTCCATGTTAAATACCTTTAAACAAGGTCAAGGGCCGATGATTTTTGACTTTCCAAGTAATATGAATATGAAATATATCTATATATATTTTAATATATATATAATTCTTCTATGTTGAATGAATATTGAATATCCTACTGACTTAATAATCCCGCTGTCTGTCCCTATGTTTACTTCTTCTTCTTCAGCCTATTGCAGTCCACTGCTGGATGTAGGCCTCCCCCAGGGCACGCCACAAGGCTACTGCCACAGGGGGGTTTTGCCTATAGTCACCACGCTGGGCAGGCGGGTTGGTGACCGCAGTGTGATTTTCGGACTATGTTGTCAGTACGGGAGGCGCTGCTGCCCACCTCGCGGAAACCCTAAATCGCCTCGTACGATACCCACGGGCAGGCAGGGGTGGTACAAACTCTACTCTGCCGGCACCACGTGTATGCTTAGATCTTTCAAACTGCGCAACGGATGCAGATTTTTTTCAAATAGATAGATTGATTCAAGAGGAAGGTTTATATGTATAGTATTGGTGAGAAACGTGAGAAATTCTAGAGAAAGGTCAGATCAAGACGAGCATGCATGAAAAATATCATAAAAGTAAATAAAGCGAGAAAGGTGTGTGTCCGTGATTTTATGTTTGTATGTATAGTTTGCGAGAATGTGAAGAAGTTTTCATGTTTGTTAGTCTGTCTGTTACGCTAAAACTACCGATTTTGATAAAATTTTGTAGGTGTTTAGTTTTTAGGTCTGAATAACACATACGCTATAGTATTATAATATTTATTTCACACGACATCTTGCTTTGTATACGCCAATAATAGAAATGCAACATGTTATGGATTACGTTAAAGGTACAGCTAAAATGCGAAAAGGCCTCTTGCTTGTTTCTAACCTCGCCTTTCGTTTCTTTCCAGGTGAAGCTGCTACGCAGCTCAACAGCATTAGGCATGAAGGTCTGGGGGGCCCACGGGGAGTTCTGCGCCAAACATCAATGGGAGGTGATCGTGGCCACCCTTGCCTTACTGGCCTGCGCGGCCAGCGTGGAGCGCCACGGGTCTGTCAGATCAGAGAGATGCGCCGGCTGGGCCCGAGCCTGCCCAGGGCTCGAAGCGGAGTATCAAGCCGCTGATGCCGTCATCATGACCTTCGTCAGATGCGCAGCATTACTCTACTTCTACTACCAAATCTCCAATCTACACAAAATAGCATCGAAATACCTCCTGATTATTGCCGGCGTGTTTTCCACGTTTGCATCGTTTATTTTCACATCAGCGTTGGCCAGTATGTTCTGGAAAGAGCTGGCCAGTATAAAGGATGCACCAGTCTTGTTCCTGCTTGTCGCTGATGTGGCTAGAGGAGCTAGGATGGCTAAAGCCGGCTGGTGTGCCGGTGAAGACCAGGGCAAGCGGGTTGGTAAAGCCTTGTCGTTGCTTGGGCCAACGGCGACATTGGATACGTTGTTAGCGGTTTTGTTGGTTGGCGTTGGCGCGTTATCTGGTATACCAAGGTTAGAGCATATGTGTACGTTTGCCTGCCTTTCTCTATTGGTTGATTACTTAGTATTCGTGACGTTCTACCCGGCTTGCTTGTCGCTTGTCGCTGATTTCACTTCGGCAAGGAAAGACGTGGCACAGAACAATCCGTTTTCAGAAGAAGATTTAAAACCTAACCCAGTGGTTCAAAGAGTGAAAATGATCATGGCAGCTGGACTATTATGCGTGCATTTGACAAGCAGATGGCCTTGGTCCAATGAAACTCGAATCATCGACGGTCTCAACGATAAGCTATCCCAAAATTCGGGAGAAAACGTCCTACTCAACTCTTACGTGAAATGGTTTTCGGTGAGCGCAGATTACATAGTCATAGGCACTTTGCTTTGCGCCCTGATAATAAAATTCGTATTCTTTGAGGAGCAGAGAAACTGGATTATCGATATGAATGACATGACAGTGAAGGAGGTTATCCAAAACGAGGATGCAGCTGTTCCTTCCCGCAAACCATTATTCTCCGTCGGCGATGACGCAAGTTCCGAAATTTCAACACAGACAGATGATTTGGTTCTTGAAGAAGATGAATGGCCTACCTTAACTCCTAGCTCTTCAGCAGCCAAATTGAACGCTAAGAAACGTCCAATGGCAGAATGCCTTGAGATTTACCGTTCGGAAGGTGGATGCGCGTCTTTAAGCGACGAAGAAGTAGTAATGTTGGTTGAACAATCACATATACCGTTGCACAGACTGGAAAACGTTTTGGGAGACCCCTTAAGGGGTGTCAGATTGCGCCGTAGAGTAATCGGCGCGAGATTCGACACGGAAAACGCGATCAAACAGCTTCCATATTTAAACTACGACTATAGCAAAGTTTTAAATGCTTGCTGCGAAAATGTCATCGGTTTTATTGGGGTACCGGTTGGTTATGCTGGCCCGTTGTACGTTGATGGAAAGCCGTATATGATCCCTATGGCTACTACGGAAGGAGCTTTAGTAGCGTCTACTAACAGAGGCGCTAAAGCAATTGGCACCAGAGGAGTGACAAGTGTGGTCGAAGATGTAGGGATGACCAGAGCTCCAGCAGTGCGGCTGCCAAACGTGGTCAGAGCCCACGAATGCCGTCAATGGATGGACAATAAAGACAACTATGCTAAAGTTAAAGAAGCCTTTGATTCCACGTCCAGATTTGCTCGTCTCCAAGAAGTACACATAGGCGTGGATGGGGCAACTTTGTATCTCAGATTCAGAGCTACTACAGGCGACGCGATGGGAATGAACATGGTGTCTAAAGGCGCTGAAAACGCCCTCAAACTCCTCAAACAATACTTCCCTGATATGGAGGTTATATCCCTATCGGGAAACTATTGTTCAGATAAAAAAGCAGCAGCAATAAACTGGGTCAAAGGTAGGGGAAAACGAGTGGTTTGCGAAACGACTATAACCGCTGAAGCTTTGCAAAACGTATTTAAAACTGACGCGAGAACTTTGGCAAGATGCAATAAAATCAAAAACCTTTCTGGATCCTCATTGGCCGGATCAATTGGCGGGAACAACGCGCACGCTGCCAACATGGTAACGGCAATTTTTATTGCTACGGGACAAGATCCGGCGCAGAATGTAACCAGTAGCAATTGCTCGACTAGCATGGAAGTTTGCGGCGATAATCGCGAAGATCTATACGTTACATGCACAATGCCCTGTTTAGAGGTCGGCACGGTAGGTGGCGGTACGGTTTTGACAGCTCAAGGGGCGTGTCTGGAAATTTTGGGAGTCAAAGGAGCGACGTCAAGGCCAGCGGAAAACTCCGCTAGGTTGGCATCTTTAATCTGCGCAACCGTTTTGGCGGGAGAATTGAGCTTAATGGCGGCGTTGGTCAATTCGGATTTGGTTAAATCTCATATGAGGCACAATCGGTCAACGATAAATGTGCAACAGGTGCCCAGTGTGGAGAGCAATTCCGTTTCGTTGTCTGTGCCTAAGTTATAACAGGTTTTTTTGTTATTCAATCGCGCTTCCAGTAGTTTTAAGATTTTGGGTTTCAAACCATACGTTTCATTCTCCAAATACGCGCCTTGAAAATCTGGCATGAAAATTAATTTTACGCAGAGACCTATGTGTTAGTTATGAAATTAGTTCATCGTACTTGATAGAGATGGAGCTGTTTTGAATTAGAGGCTTATGATTTTCGTGCTAGCTAAACTACTTATTTTTTATTACTAAACTAATAACATACTATTGAAGCTTTCTTAGCGTGTATGCGTTATTGACTGTCCTTTATCATGGCGACGACATTTAAAAAAAGTTTTCTGACAGTTCTAGATTTAGTTTTAAATGTCCTCTATCACACACGCACGATATAATATATTTTTGTTTATGTAATTAAACGGCATGTGTTATGGCTAATTCACTATTTAATTTATATCTCGATTTACCATTTACTGCAAGTGGGTCTAAGCTAAGACGCAAGTTTTCTTTTTGTGAATTGTATGTCAATTGATACAATAATTCCTTTTATTACTTAAGGAAATAATTAATGTAATATTATCTTTCTTTCTTTCTTTCTTTATTGTACACACACACATAAATAAAAAAAACACAATTAAAATAAATATTGTACAAAGGCGAGCTTATCTCTATAAGAGATCTCTTCCAGCTAACCCGAACAAAAATATTAATTTAATTACTTTAAAAACCCTGACTTTTAATGCCGCTGCGCAAAATCTGATGAAAATATATAATTTATTACATTTTTCGGTTAATATTTGAATTAGGCTGTGTTTGACCAATCAAATTCACTGACATCATGGACCAATGAATGTGATTGGTGGATATCACACGCATGCGTAGCAATGTAGGCACATCTCTGGTAAAATGCAGGTCAAAAGAGAAGTCATATGTACCTTACTTAATATCCACTATGATAAATATATTTGCATGTTAGAATGTTAAATAATGTTACAAACACAGACTGTGTACAGCCGACAATAAATCTCTGTTTTCTAAAGACGGTCTAGCATACGAGTAGGTTAAAGACATAGAAACTAGCAAGTAACTTAGTAATACCTGGCTCTCTATAGATTTTATGTTTTGGTTAAATGGTTTTGGATTTTGCTACATGGGGTTAATAGTATCAGATTATAATCTTTTTCGAACAAACTTAAATTTGTGAATGACTACTATTGCCCGTGACTTCATATGCGTGAACTACAGAATGTAGTCTATGTCCTTCTCCGTACTCCTGTATATGCCTTTCATCGCATCCCATATTATTAAATGCTACAGATACTTATAACTATTAACCCTCGTGTAGTAGAGTCTCATCAACATCATTTACAGCCCTGGGAAGTCCACTGTTGGACGTATCCCTCCCCCAGCAACCTCCACTCCGACCGATCGGAAGCAGGAAGTAGAGTATAGATACCTTTAATCTAGCAGAGATGCAAGCAATGCTGCTATATCTTTGTCTTTCCTAGCGGACCGATTTTTTGTCGGACTATAGTCTGCTTCGTCTATCTATAGTGCTTAGGAACTATTGATGTCTTTGGTTGAGAGGTGAGGTGGGGGGGCTTAGGATAGGTGATGCGCTCACGTCACGGAAAATTATCATGAAATTCGTGTGACGTAATTTATGGATGACCCCTAACTAACGAACGAGGCTCTAATACTTACAGGGACCAATATAATAATTATGTAAGTAAGTGAATGTTGTCAGAACTTCAGAGGTTTATAATTAATTTTTATCCATTTTGTTTTCTGGTGCCAAAAGTGAAATGTCACTTTAGATACATAACTAGCTTCTTTACAGTGGGCTATATTCATTGCATTTCGCTTAACATACCCTTTTTGTTACACCCTGTATAACTCTGTTTTTTTAGTGTTCTGTACGTATTTTTATTAAGTTAACCTACATAGATAAATAGAAATGTAACTAACTTCTTACTACAGACTACTTTGTGTATGGCTTAAAACTGTATAGATGTTTGATTTAAAAAAATCATCATGAAAAAATTAATGTTTTTTTTATAATGCAAGTTTAATGTATAATTAGTTTTAAGTGCGGTGTAGGACTTTGTATGTATGTAACTTGTATATAATATATTTATAAACATTTTACTGGTGTTCTCCCAGGCGATGAGCTAGCAACTTGTCACTTATGCGTCATTGAGGGGTCGCCCACCACCGGGCCCTACACCCTCCGCTGACCCTCGTATCTTCCGACTCGTGATCACGAACAAGACACTACTGTCGCAACGATTACTTACGCGGACGAAGTCGTGGGCGTCTGTTAGTTTTTTAGATTGAAAATCACTAGGTACATACTTCGGTTTTGGGTTAACCAAAAACTTCTTGTGTGTACATATCTAAAAACTAATATATAATTATTAGTTTATAAGCTAGTTTCCTTACAAAATTCATGTAGGTTAGTCATTAAGTTTTCCTTCCTAGCCTCTTTTTCTTCTAGTCACTTTAGATATTACATTTTATTTTACTACTTTGACATGTCTGTCCGATTGAATAATTTTCTGTAGAAAAATCTTTATTGCTTATGATCAGAGGTCGGAATTAGGTAGAGTCATTTATGTACTTGCATCGAAATGTTGATATTAATGTAAGGTCCACATTAATAGGATTCTAATGGACAATCCCGTGTGGCCAACAATATTACAAATAAATAATAATAAAACCCTCAAAGATAGACAAATAAAACAAAGATAATTAACATAAAATTTCTGCTCTTTAAAATTAATACCGGAATTTGAGGCATATCCACTTTCTTCTTTCGCTGTATGAAATCAGTGCAAGTACATAAATGACTCTACCTAATTCCGACCTCTGCTTATGATGAATATGGCATATATTTGATATTTAAATAACATGACTTTTCTACAAATAGGTATATGTTAAAATATCGTTATTTTTTTTTTCTTTTAACTTTATTCACAGTATTTTACCTATCCTTAACAATAATGAAATGTTTTTTTTTGTAATCTCAAACGTATATTGTATTCATTTAATTAATTACAATAGGTTAAGTTGCAAAATGTCACTTTCGCATGTTAGGTTTAATTTACACCGCCGCGGAATGGAACGGAAACGACTTTTTGCTACGTAGTCGTATATAGCATAATGAACTTTATATCAATGGTGTAACACACAAATTAAATACGAGCCAAAAAAAAAATGGACGCCCGTCTTCCGCGGAATCCTCGCGCATACTCGGGAATTCTTCGGTGATTTGACGTATCGGATTTCGAAATTGACGCTGATGATGATAAAGTTCGTTATGCTATATACGATTTCGTTGCAAAACGTAGCTTCCGTTCCATTCCGCGGCGACATTCCTAATTCTCAAATGGTCTAAAAACATTCTTTTGTGCGACTAAAACCATTTGCCACTAATATGCTTGTGAGTTTTCTTATTTCGATATTGTCTGTAAAATATGTGAATCCCAATTTATTATTTTCTAAGTGTTAATTTTGGTGCCTTAAGAAATATAGTTCTAATATTGTTCCGCTTTTTATGGAGTTCTATTTAAGGTTACCTATGTAATAAAATGATTTATTCGTATGGCCTATTGTTTTTATGTCAATATTATAAGGAAATCTGATAAAAGTATAATGATGATGATCTCCGACCGTATTTCTCTACGGAGATTGGCCAGATACGCAGGAGATATAGTGTGCACAAGTGTGCGCGCATACACAGATGCACTCTCTATTCCGTTACTCATAGTCCTATGGGACGGAAAGCCGACACGACCGGAGAGATCAGGCAAGACCAACGGTTTTACGTGCTTTCCGAGGCACGAGCTAAGTGACAATTTTACAACATTAAAATCTACATAAATAAATTCATTGGTACAGGCCCGTGACTGGGATCGAACATACGCTTCCCGTTTGAAAGGTGCACGTCCTAACCACTGGGCTATTAAAAGTATAATAGTCAAGTAGTAGCCATGAAATAGGTACTTAAATAAATAAAAAAAACATGTTTAGATACATGTCTCTAGAGGATATGCGTGTAGGTACTGGGAGTATGAGTAACGAGATGGCGGATAATAGGAATGAATGAGGGCAGAAAGACGATAAGGGGCCATCCATATATTACGTCACAGGTTAAGGGGGAGGGAGTCTTCAAACTGACATTGCGGGAGAGGTCCTAAATTTCGTGACATCTTGTTTTTATTTAATAATCGAAACTCCAGGGCCTGACCCACCGCCGTAAATTGCTGCCTTGTCAGCGTTTTACAGGATACACTTTGGAGTGTGCGTGGGAACTTCACAATACAGTTCCACCAGCCCCTTTTCACTATCGGGATACTAGACGCAGACTAGTGTATTACCCTTATGTTGTTGATATCCCACCCATCCGCAACAAACGTTATGCTAACTCGTTTGTAATGCGAACGGCTAAGGAGTGGAATGCACTTCCTGCCGATGTATTTCCCGAGCACTACAACATTGGTCTCTTCAAAGCTAGAGTGAATAGGCACTTTCTAGGCAAACATGTACCACCCTAGGCCGCATCTTGCTTAACATCAGGCACGATAGCGGTCAAATGTTTGCCTAGCTAATTGTCAAAAAAAAACTAAATATAAATTTGCAAAAAAAAGCGAAATGTGACGTCACACTAGGAGAGGGGGTCTCACAAATGTGACTAGCTGTGACAAGGAGGGGGAGGAGGGGCAAAAAATAATGAAATTCGTGTGACATAATTTATGGATGACCCCTAATGATAAAATCATCTTTTACTTTTATGACTATAATACTTTCATCATCCCATCGGACTATGAGAGTGACGGAATAGAGTGCATCTGTGTTTGCGCACACACTTGTGCACTATAATATCTCCTGCCTACTTGACCAATCTCCGTATAGATTGGTCGCCTTGGCCGAAATACGGTCGGGAGATTTTCATTCATTTCATTCACTTTCATCATAAGGGAGTAGTTTTCATCACCGCGAGAGAATACCCGCAAGTTATGAACAAGTAAAACAGCAAACAATTAGGGAAAATAATTACATTTTTTAATGCAACTAAAAAGTGTCACTTTTTACACATTACCTTGTTTTATCAAAAACCATGTTCTACACATAAATACTTACAACTAGAAATAAAAATTTACATTATACCAACGTAAATTGTACTGGTCATCAATTATTTTGCTAATTTCAAAACGAATTTTTACATAAATCTTAGGCTCGAGACATCCATTCACTCTTTCAACTATCAGAAATTGTATCCGGGCCTCAGGGCATGGTCAAATTCAGTTGATTTTAAACTTCAATCTTTAATACCTCAAAATAATATATGGCCAGTTAAATCTTAAGTTATTATTTTTAAAAATACTGAGAACTTTTTCTTTACCGCTTGGATAAAACTACTATAGCTAAACATTATTCACATAACTTATATATATAATACAAGATCAAGTATTTCACTTGATTTCTTTATTATTATTGTATGATTCTTGCTTCATTATCAGCTGCATCTCCTTCCGTGCACACCTTAAAGAGTTGACTTTGGAATTCAGAGTTGCTAGTAACTAAATGAAATTGTAATTCAAACATTCACTATGGGTGCGCCCACCACCGGGCCCTACACCCTCCACTGACCCTCGGATCTGATAACTCATAACTGCGAAAACAGGCACTTGCACTAACTACGATCGCCACGAGAAACTAGACCTGTTTTTTAGAGTTTCATAAGAATTAGTGGTTTACTAATTTCTATAATCCTGAGGATGCCACGGTTGTTGGCGAAACATATGTAGATTATTTATCTAGTTTTTGATTTCGGAATAGTGCAATGTATTGTCTTGCATGCTAGGTGCTCGGGTCTGGTTTCATCAGCATCTCACATCTGGCTCCACTATTAAAACGTGGCTGCAATCTCTTTCACGAGTTCTGGTTACGCTATTTTAGAAACAGCCATGTGTACGAGATTTTTTACACCATCTCTAGTAGCAAGACCTGCGAAACGCGATATGATAAACCGATCTATCGACATTTAGCCTGTCAAAATATGATAAATATAGCCGCCATGTTGAATTTTGTATAGAGACGATATCCACGATGCGTGGTCATGCTAGGGGGACATATTAAGTAATAGTAAGAATCATACAAGTAATAATACAAGAGAATCACTTGTTTGTGGCAACATTCCCATCAATTATTACATTGTAATTTATATAATATTGTAGCAATAGTTGGGCGATTCGATTTATTATATTTAGGGATATATAAAGATGTCCAAGATAGTCTATGTAACAGGATGTAGAACATTTACATTTAAACTGTAAACCAATGTTGCAATTTATTTTTTTTTAAACTGGCTAATGTTGCCATATAAAAGATTTTAGAATGCCCTTTCTAAATCTCATTAAATAGACCACCTTTTAGACACAGTGCAAATAGATGTCAAATATTAAGAAATGAGAAGACAAAATCACTGTTTTTACAAAATTATTTTTCATCAACTATTGCTGGAAATTTTCAATCAACCGATTTGTAATAATCAATCATGATAATTTTGGTTTAATTAAACCATTAAATGTTAATTTCAGCAACAGTTGAGTATACATGGTGTAACAAAAAGGGTATGTTAAGCGAAAAGCTATGTAAATAGCCCACTGTAGAGAACCTATCCACAAAATTTGAGATCCGAAATCACATGTTTATTTTTCCTGATAGTATGGAGAATTTTTAAATATCTCAGGAATTTTCATACAATCTTGAAAAATAAAAATGTGATTTCGAGTTTCAAATTTTGGAAATAGATTCTCTATAGTGGGCTATTTATACAGCTTTTCGCTTAACATACCCTTTCTGTTACACCCTGTAGAACTGAAACTAAAGTTTTCGCTTTATTAGATCTAATATGTACTACACATCAATTTGAACAGTTTGTGCTTGTACCTGCATTACACAAAACTACTGTACAAATAAATATTATAATATTCCAACACAAGAGATTGCGATTTTAACACATTCGTAGCCGGCAGATTTTCAAAGGGTGCCGACATCACGTCAACGCCTAATGCGAGGACGCAAATAAGTGTCAGCGACACCTCTAGAAGGTCTAAAGGACGCAAATACGTAGTCGCCGGCACTGAATGTGTAGTGTGCTAAAATTATATAGGATATGTAAATAAACTCTTCTATAGGCATTGGGGGCCACAGTTTTTGCGCTCACCAGCTGGCGTCACTGTAGCGTTAGGTTTTTTTAAACAGAGCTTTTAAAGTTTGTCAGACACATGATAATTTTTAATAAGTACTTACCTACATTAAGACATCCATATTGGTAAAATAATTACAAGCATGCTTGTGTTCGATTTAATTAATATAAATTTAATCATAAATAATTCTACTAAAGATAATGGCAGTATAGACACAGTTTCCTTTGCCTATAATAAATATAAAAAAACCTAACGCTACACCAGCGCCTCTGGCGGCAAATTCACTTGCAACGGCACCTGTTACAGTTTTGATATAACACATTATTGGATTTAAATGTATACCTATTATGTGTAAGAGTTTATACAGGATGTAAAAGAAAGGGTATGTTACGCGAAAAGCTATGTAAATATCCCACTTATAGAGAACCTATTTCCAAAATTTGAGACTAGAAATCATATTTATTTTTCAAAATTGTATGAACATTCCTGAGTTGTTTAGAAATTCTCCATATTATCTGGAAAAATAAACATGTGATTTTGTATCTGAAATTTTGTGGATAGGTTCTTTTTAATGGGCTACTATTTACATAGTTTTTCGCTTAATATACCCCTTTTGTTACAGCCTGTATACATGAATAAATACACAGAGCTATCAGCACAACACTACAACACTGTGTTTCAAAGATATCCATGTTGTCTGACACAGATAAGAATAGATAGTGCAAATCACATGTTTTTGTATTTATTGTGAATTCAATATACCCACATGTCATTATAAAATTTATGTGTAACATTTGCATTATCTTTCCTCATCTACATCAGTTATAAAACCTACTTAAAAAGTAGGAGTCACACTTTCGGCCTACTAAAGTATCTGCTATTTCATTCTACCCTCAATGTTGAATTTTCAGTGAAGTTAATTTGTGAAATTGATGATCAATGTCGCCTGAAATCAGAGCTAGAATAACAAAACCAAGGAAAAACTCCAAATAATGTATTTAAAATTTTCATAATTTTATTATTCCAGCTGCTACCTCCAATAAGGAAGTTCTGAAAGCCAATAAGTAACAGATTTTTGCAAAATCATACAGCACTATACTCATTATGAGTATAGCATACAAAAAAAATTTCACAAAAATCATTACCACACTTACAATTAGCAAGAGCAATCAGTCTTGATCACTTTTTCAAAACTCTCCGTCTCCGTCCGTACAGTTGCGCTTTACAGTTTTCCAAATTAATTCACAATTTACAGCCACTTCCCTAGACTCATGATAGTCTCTAGACATCACTGTTTTAACCACTAGTTTCACAGACACCAATCACAGTTTTGACACTAGTAGTTTTAAGGTCAACAATATTCTCAAGGTCACCCATCACAGTTTTGACACTATTTTCACAGTTTCGACACTATGTTCTTCAGCATAGTTGCCCCACGGTCAGACTTGTATCTTGCCGCCTACAGGTCGCTGGCCCGCGAGGTCCAAGCCCGTAGCCGGCGCCGTCTGGCCGCGTGTAGACGCGCGTGCGACGCTCTGGCCGCGGCCAATGCGCCTGCGCGGTACAGCTGATGCGGTCGATTTACCACCATTCTGGAAGGAGATTGTACGGTGTTAGTATTGGAGAAATATATAAATCCATATATCTTTTGATTCCACATTTAAATATTAAGGTGGATTTTAGCTGACATATATTGTTGAGTCAACAGATGTTTGTCCCATATCGTCAATTCGACAGAATGGTGACATACAGACACCGTTAGGGGGAGGTGAAAAGGGAAGGGCTTCCTGCGCGAATGTGTACAACAAAATATGTGTTGAATTATATTATCTACATCTACGAGTACACTAATATTATAAAAGAGGAAAACTTTGTTTGTTTGGTTGTAATGAATAGGCTCAAAAACTACTGGACCGATTTCAAAAATTCTTTCACCGTTAGAATCCTTATTGGACCTGGATGAACATAGGCTATAAGAATTTCCCGATATTCCCACGGGAAAGCGACCAACGGGAATTCTATATTTTTTACGAAAACCGCTATACATATGAAGCTGAAATCGGGCATATATATATGTTCATTGGGGACAGCGAGGGAGGACTAAAAAACGGATTTCCCGAAATTCCCACGGGAAGGGGACAAACGGTAATTCATAGTTTTTACGAAAACCGCTATACATATGAAGCTGAAATTGGGCATATATGTTCATTAGGGACTGCGAGGAAGCACTAGAACGGATTTCCCGAAATTCCCACGGGAAGGAGACCAACGGGAATTATTTATTTTTTACGAAAACGGTTACACATGTGAATCTGAAGTTGGGCATATATGTTTATTTGGGACCCCGAGGAAGCACTGGGAACGGATTTCCCGAAATTCCCACGGGAAAAACGTGAATTCATTTTTTTACGACAACCGCGATACATATGAATTCGAAATTAGACTTGTAAGCTCATTAGGGACTGCGGGGAAGCACTAAGAATGGATTTCCCGAAATTCCCACGGAAAGGGACTGTCTGTGCGTTTGTGCACGTTAATCTCAGAGACGGCTGAATCGATTTCGATGCAGTTTTCAGGGATAATCTTGATAATTATCCGATAATTATGTGATAATTATCCTATGTAGCTGATTTTTAATTTAACTTCTTGAAATTTTCTTTATTTAAATGACAATATATTTGACCCAAGGAGGGTGTAGGTTTTTCAGTATTATTAATTAAACAGCAAATAATAAATGTGAGAAATATACAATTTAATTCAGAATTTGTTTTTATGACGTCAAACGAAAGTACCTAAAGAACACACATACACACTTTTCAGAATTTTTTTACAGAATTCACGGTTTTTTTTTGTTTAGATTGAGGTCTAGCGCGTTTGAATATGCAAATGACGTTCAGATACACATAAATAGATGAGATTATTTTAGTGTGATTTTTATAATTATCAAAGATAATAATCAAGGTATATCTATCAAGATAATTATCGTGATAAACAAATAACACAAACAAACCTGATCTTATTGAACGTGGTGCACTCGAGCGAGTCCCTGGGCCGCGGCGGCTTGCGGCGGCGGGGCTCGCAGGCGGCGGCGGCCCGCGGCGCGGCGTTGGTGCCGTCCCCGCCGCGCGCGCGCGCGTTACGTCGCAGGAACACGGGCGGGGCGGCGCGGGACAGGCCGCCCGGCCGCGAGAACTGCTCCGTGTACAGCGACCACGCCTGCACCAGCGACACTGTGTCGCCGTTCGTGGTCGACGGACGCGACTGCGAAACGCACTGGGTGTAAAAAGGCAACATCTCGTATTCTTTGTGTAAGACATCACGATCGGTTTTTTTTTCTATGGAAGCACCTCTGTAAAACCACGGGTTTCCGAGATATTGAGATCCAAAGTTGCATTAATGTCATCATTTTTTTTTACATAAGTCCATCTGAAATCGGTTTACAATCATTTTTTTCAAAGATACCATGTCAAAATGTTAGTTTTGTAGGTACATTTGTACTTTGATCATCAAACGAATACATTGCTTGCAATAAAATGACAGTATTTTTTCGTCATTTCCCAGGGTTGGTTCCATAGAAGAAAATGATCGTAACCTTACAAAAATTTGAGGTATTAAAAAAACATTGTTGTCTTTTTAAGCACCCTTTATATTGTCATAGTAGTAATAAATACCTACTTAATCTCTACATATTGTAAAACAAAGTCGTCCCGCTGTCTATTTGTCCCTATGTATGCTTAGATCTTTCAAACTATGCAATGGAAATTGATGCGTTTTTTCAAATAGATACGAGTGATTCAAGAGGAAGGTTTAAAAACCTTTTTAGTATCATAAATATTATTAAGAAAATAAAATAAAAATCACCCGAGTGAGATTTGAACTCGCCTCTCACAAACCGTGCTTTCGCTCTAACCAACCGAGCTATCGGATCAATTGACTCGAATGACCAATTTTACCTGCCAGTTGTCCAACCATCGCGGTACCGACCTCTCGCTCGGCAAGTGAATTTTCGTGTGTGACAAACTGACCTACCCAATCAGAGTGCCCTTAACCTAAAAGTGGACTATAGTGAACTGTGAACCTAAACCCTACGATAAATTCCGCGCGGAAGAAGAAAGAAGAGAAAACACACAGGTAACTCTTTGACCTACTCCTAAAATTTTCCCTTTGACGCGACGCGATCCACCTAAATCCCTAAACAACATGGCTGCGAGATCTCATTTATGATCCCCAAGTTTGAGCTAACCGATTACTAAAAAATATAGGACAGCTCTTAGAGACATCAGTAGGAAGGCAGCATGCGTCTATCAACACTGACATTTTCAGTTGATCGCACATCACATGTCTTGTCATCATCATCTCTAAGAACTATAGTGACAGCTAGCTAAATTGAAATTTTGAAGTTTTTTCTCAGGCGATAAGTTAACAACATTAAATATCAATATTCTTTTCTTCTATTCTGCTCTGGGAGTGAAAAAAAAAACGTACAATACTACAGCTGCTTCTCTTCCCGGGCATACTGTACAACTCAGTAGAGGGACAAGAGGGTCTTGGGGTTTTGTAGGCGATGGGCTGACCACCTGTCACTACTAACCGAACTTGTACATCTCAACTATACCCTCGAAATTGGTCAGAAATGACACCATGTGGTTCTATCGGCCCTTGGTGCTCTGCCTACCCCGTAAGGGATAAAGGCTGGATTATATGTATGTATGTATCAACATTAATATCGATGTGTGATCTACTTTATGATCTTGCAGTTATGGCTACGCTATTTCGGGAACACGCAATTTTTTTATTACTTGATCGTGCGAAATTTATTTATAGTACACCCAGTGTTCGTGTTAGTTTTTTTATAGACAGATTTTAATTATGTTTTGTGAAAATATCTTGTTACACGCGTCTATGTACATTTATGCAAAAAACGCAGTCTATTTATTTAACTTTGGACCCTAATATCTTGGGAACCAGACACTTCCCAGGTATGCTTCCATGGAGAAAAATGGTCGTGATGATGAGGAGATTCAGTACAGTATACAGGAATGTTGACGACCAAAAAACATCCTGTATACGGTGTAACAGAATGGGTATGTTAGGCGAAAAGCTGTATAAATAGTCCACTATAGAGAATCTATTCAAACTCGAAATCGCATGTTTATTTTTCCAGATATTATGGAGAATTCCTAAACAACTCAGGAATTTTCATACAATCTTGAAAAATAAACATGTGATTTCGAGTCTGAAACTATGTTGGTAGGTTTCTTTTAGTTGGTTATATTATGGTATAGCTATCGATTAACATACCCCTTTGTTACATCCTGTATGTATGTATAATCACCTGATTAGTGGGAGATAGCCGCGAGTTGTCGTTATTCGGTGAATTGCCTCCTTCCGAGCCAATGTCGAGTAACTCAAACGTCACCTTACACTCGTCTCCGCCGTACTGAAATATATAATACTTTTGTTAATGTTACTTGAATTAAAATATTATGTCCAATGCACTTTACCTAATATCTACAATTTGAAAAAATAATAATTTGGACTTGATGTGAATTTAACCAACTGCAAAAACAAACTTTATCTACATTTTGACGAATCGGGAACTGGACCAAATGGGAATTATACCAAATGCGAAATTTTGACGAAATGGCGTTATATACCGTAACTTAGTACCCACGACACAAGACCTTAGGGATCTTAGTGCCAGGCCGCACTACGGTTTTTACCGCAAGTGGTTAACCGCGTAACCGTAAAACCGCTCGAGACGCACACACTACGGTTAAAAACCGCGAATATAAGTTTTATGAACAACAAATTTTGGCGCGCTTTTTACACGCTAGTCATGTAATAAAACGCGGTTTTAAAATCAGTCGCGGAAAAAACCGTCAGCGCGGCCGCCACAATTGATTTCCCCTTAGTCACAAAGTCAGGCGGTTATAAACCGCGGCGGTTTTGCCGTAATGCGGCCTCAGACTTGAGTCATAGAGGAATAAGATGTAGACACAGAGTGCTAATGTCATACCAACAGTTTCGATGCACCATTAGACTTATCGGCGCCTCACAATTCCAGTCCTTGACACTTAGATTGCATTACTATAGGTTACAATACATTAGTAATGTAGTACATTACTATACATTACACTAATAGAATCCAAGTGTCAAGGACTGGAATTGTGAGGCACCGACAAGTCTAATGGTGCATCGAAACAGTTAGTATGACATTAGCACTCTATGTCTACATGTTATTCCTCTATGCTTGCGTGTGGGGTAACACTACGTACCACAGTGGCCAGCGTGGGCTGGTGATGATGTCTGGCGAGAGCGGCGGCTGCATGTCGCGGTCTGGTTCCGCGACGCGAGTACAGTTCCGCGCACCGCAATGACCACGGCTCTGACACTATGTGCTGGAGCTGCGAATATTATGTAGCTTTATAGGTTATGTTGTAGGGGTCTAGACAAAGCATTCTCATCGTTTTATGCATGAAAAATTTTGCGACTATACAGACATTTTTCATACATGAAAAGGGACATATTGCGACTTTACCAAAAACATGACTCAAGAGCAACCGAAACGGGCGAGCACGTATGAAGTACTTAATTAATGTAGATGAGGCAAAAGAGGTATGTTTGGATTATACTAAATGGAGATCTGTAGTTTCTGCCTACCCCTATAGGACATAGGCGTGAGGTTATACAGGATGTTTTTTGGTCGTCAACGTTCCCGAATACTACAGAATCTCCTCATCATCACGATCATTTTTCTCCATGGAACCATACCTGGGAAATGTCTGGTTTCCAAGATATTAAGGTTCAAAGTTGAATAAATAGACTGCGTTTTTCTGCATAAACGCAGATTGACGCGTGTAGCAAGATTTTTTCACGAGAAATAATTAATATCTGTCTATGAAAAAAAACTAGCATAAACACTGAACACTATACATTTCGCCCGATCAAGTAATGTTTTTTTTTTACATTGTTCCCAGAATTTTTTTGGCATAAACTTACTTTATTTAATTTTGATGTATAGAGTATGTACCCTTCCTTAAGGGTGGCAACGAAAAAACACCCTGTACACTGGGTGTAAAAAGACAACTTTGTTCTGTTAATACCTCGTATTCTTTGTAACATCACGATCATTTATTTCTATGGAAGAACATTGAGGTCCAAAGTTACATTAATATTATTATTATTTTTTTACATAAATCCATCTGAAAGACACCATGTCAAAATGTTAGTTTTGTAGATACATTTGTACTTTGAGCATCAAACGAATACATTGCTTGCAATAAAATGACAGTATTTTTTCATAATTTTTTCGTCGTTTCCATAGAAGGTTGGTTCCATAGAAGAAAATGATCGTAACCTTAGAATATAAAAATACGAGGTATAAAAAAAACATTGTTGTCTTCTTACACCCTGTATGTAATAATATATGTATGTAAATAACTCGCCTGTCTAACAGCAATAGAAACGAGCTTATCCAGCGTGTACGCAGGATACGCCTTGATGCCAAACATTTCTCTGGCGCAATCCTCCAACATTGACGACTCCATGTTTCCGTCCAAGACACCTTTCACCAATTCCAGTAATGCGTTGTAATAATCCGCTGGGGAGTTGACGTCGGCTGGTAAATCTGAAATGGGCGATTAATGTTTTAAAAATAATTCGGGTGGGGATTATGTGTGTGTGGTTTGGAGGGTCAGATTGTTTGTTTGCAGCCTTGATTTATATCAGATGTGATCATACGGTAATTTGTTTCATCATTTTTAGAATAGTCAGGCCTTTGCGTATTTAGAGTGTAGCGGAGCCATCTATTGGATGCAGGAGAGAACCACAATCGAAGCGAAAACCTAGAACGCGATATCGAAGTTTCTCACAATGTTTAGAATATATCATCATCAGCATATTGCAGTCCACTGCTGGACGTAGGCCTCCCCCAGGGCACGCCACAAAACTGCCATGGGGGGTATTGGCCCATAGTCACATACATACATATAATCACGCCTGTATCCCTTACGGGGCAGGCAGAGCACCAAGGGCCGATAGAACCACATGGTGCCACTTCTGACCAATTTTGAGGGTATAGTTGAGATGTACAAGTTCGGTTAGTAGTGACACGTGGTCAGCCCATCGCCTACAAAACACCAAGATCCTCTTGTCCCTCTACTGACTTGTACAGTATGCCCGGGAAGAGAAGCAGCTGTAGTATTATACGTTATTTTTTTCACTCCCAGAGCAGCATAGAAGAAATATAAACATCACTGGTGGACACGTTGGCTGTTCGTATGTATGTATGTATGTATATATGTACTACACTCACTGTGGCGCGCGAGACGCAGTCGGCTGGCGGGCGCGTTGGCCGCCGCGTTGGCCGACACGTTGGCCAGCGCGTTGGCCGCACGTCGCACGTGTGCCAAACGTTGGCAGAGCGCGCCGTGGACTCGCAGGAACAGGTACCATGACATGCTGCATACGAAACGACCCTCCTGGAATAGTCAAGGTGTTGTTTTTGTCCGCTACATATAGGTAGAATAGTTTCCGAGCTTGATGAAAACAATAGGTTAAAATAGGTTATCCAAAGATCATAAAATAAAATAAACATTTGCGAAAGAATAAATTCGCTAGCGTCATAGAGCAATAAGATGTAGATGTCGAAGGCATATTGTAAAACACGCCCTATTACAAAACGACTAGGCATTTTGAATAGTATGGGTTTTGGAGCGAGACAATTTGGCTTCTAGCAATTGGTCTGCTTAATTAATTAGGTTAGGTTATGTTAGACCTGTTAAAATAACAACGCACGAGTCGAGTGAGCGTAGCGAGCATGTCCCTGCAGCGACCGGCGAAGTGCTAAAAGGTATTTTTTCTATCATACTATTCAAAATGCCTGGCGAGCGTTTATAAACGGACGACGCCGTTTGTATAAAGAAAGACGAATCATACAAATTGCCTGCGACATAGACATAGAGTGCTAATGTCATACTAACAGTTTCGATGCACCATTAGACTTTTCGGTGCCTCACACTTCCAGTCCTTGACACTTAGATTGAATTACTATACGTTACAATACATTAGTAATGTAGTACATTACTATACATTACACTAATATAATCTAAGTGTCAAGGACTGGAATTGTGAGGCACCGAAAAGTCTAATGGTGCATCGAAACAGCTAGTATGACATTAGCACTCTATGACATCTTATTCCTCTATGCTAGCGTGAAAACTTTCCGGGATATAACGATTTCAAAATCACAATTCTAGACTTGCCAAAAAACGCTCCATACAAACGGCTACCGCAATCATGACGTCACTCTATCAGTAAGTTGTACGCGCGTAAAAGAACTTTTATTCTACAGCTATATTAAATGTTGCGTTTATAAATATGGTCACTAAACAAAAGTTGCTGTAAATGATGTAGGTGGTCATGTGATGTAGTAATTTTGAATTAATTTCACATAATAATATGAAAAATGGACTTGCCCACTTAACTTTGAAGGCTTATATTATCACTACCTCATTTGGACACTTAATCAAATTGTAATTTTACAGATAGGTATGATTTTGAT
This sequence comes from Carposina sasakii, assembly GCA_014607495.2. Classification (NCBI taxonomy): domain Eukaryota; kingdom Metazoa; phylum Arthropoda; class Insecta; order Lepidoptera; family Carposinidae; genus Carposina; species Carposina sasakii. Next base: position 6,300,869 of record CP053176.1, on the reverse strand, counting down.
GATTTATTCTGATAAGCATAAAATTCAACCATAGCAAACATCTCTATAAAAGTCTGTCTGTCTGTCTGTCTGGCTTACACACCAAAATTACTCAACCGATTGTTTAACAGCTAGTCTAGAGCGTGAGAAAAGACATAAGCTGCTTTTTACACCGGATAATTTCGACATTTTGTTTTTTCTGCAGTCCACAAAGACATTGTCACGGGCTAGTCAGAAATAAATTGACATAAAATTACAATATGACACTTTCTACACACAAGTCGATAGATACTATTAGATTGAGTAGCAAACTCTTTAGGAACTATTGATTGTGAATAAAAAACCTATAAGGATTACATAGTTTCAATAAATTAATTTCACTATGTATATTGTTAAAATGGTACTTGTAGCGCCATCTTTTGGTATAGCTTGGGATTACTATCAGATTCGGTCATTAAGATTCGTTCATTCATTCTCGATCTCCCATCAACGTGGCTGCGGATTTCGTTTTCGCGAACACTTTCTAGTTCTAAATATAACATCATCATCATCAGCCTATTGCAGTCCACTGCTGGACGTAGGCCTCCCCCAGGGCACGCTACAAGGTTACTGCCATGGGGGTAGTCACCACGCTGGGCAGGCGGGTTGGTGACCGCAGTGTGATTTTCAGACTATGTTGTCAGTACGGGAGGCGCTGCTGTCCACCTCCCGGAAACCCTTAGGGTCCGTTCAGACAGACCGGCGCGGAGAGCATCGGCTCGCATTTTTCTTTACACACAGACCGGATCGTATACGCTTGGATGCGCAAGCGAGAAAGAGCACGCAATTGAAGCCGGTCGGCTGCGCGAGCAAGAAAGAACACGCAATCGGAGCCGGTCGGCTCCTCTTATTATTTCACACTGAAGCGCGTTCACGACGCGTACCCTTGTTTTGTCATAAAGAATGCTCGAACGCGCTTCGTGTGAAATAATAAGAGGAGCCGACCGGCTCCGATCGAGTGCTCTTTCTTGCTCGCGCAGCCGACCGGCTTCAATTGCGTGCTCTTTCTCGCTTGCGCATCCAAGCGTATACGATCCGGTCTGTGTGTAAAGAAAAATGCGAGCCGATGCTCTCCGCGCCGGTCTGTCTGAACGGACCCTTAATCGCCTCGTACGATACCCACGGGCAGATATAACATAAATAAATAAATTGTAAGTATAAAACAAAATCACTTGCCGCCGTCTGTCTCTATGTATGCTTAGACCTTTGAACTACAAAACGGATTTTGATGCGGTTTTTTTTTTAAATAGATAGTGAGATTAGACGAAGGTTTATATGTATAACTAAAGACTAACCCCGGCTTCCCACGGGTGTATTCCCCTAATATGTGGACGCAGTCGTGGACGGCCGCTAGTGATAAATATATATTATTTTTCATTACATTCGAGAGCGCTAGTTATGCTTACATTGCTAGAATTATCCCTGTAGTCGTCATCGTCCTCCATTTTGATCTCAGTTTTGAGCAGAACCTCTTCATTACTGCTGCTTCGCTTGACAGAGTTTGCACTGTTTGAACTCTCTGCAACAATTTTTAATATTATTCCTATAAAAAATGTTCCATAATGGGTTAAATAGTACCATTAAATCTGTGGAGTTTCACTTGGCACAAATTTTACTAAATACTACCCATAAACTTCACAATAATATAGCTTATATATCAGCTACTTTTTATCCTGGGAAAATATTTTCATCCCGGATAATTTCGACATTTTGTTTTTTTTTTTTTTCTGCAGTCCTCACGGAAGAAGTCGCGGGCGGCCGCTAGTATAGTATAAACTAACCTTTACCGTCAGTATTGATGTTTTTCGGTTTGTTCTCCTTGTCTTTATTATTCCTGCTTCCTTTATCCGAATTGTTGTCTGACTCCGATGACTGTGAACAAAGATTTTTAATCTATACATATAATAAATAAAAAATGTAACGGATCGCAGTCTGTACATGGAAGATATATGAGAAAAAATATTATAGGAGACCTTTATCAACGCAATAGTACCCCAAAACAATGATTTTTGAAATTTTTGTCTGTTTGTGCGTTTGTGCAGAAACGTTTGAAACGTTGTGTTTTTCACGAATATATTGTGATAGGTCGCACTTAACATAGAGGCCACTTTTTATCCCGGAAAATTTCGACATTTTGTTTTTTCTGTAGTCCACGCGGACGGAGTCGCGGGCGTCCTTAGTTATAAATATACATTTGTTAAAAAAATACTATCCTATTATAAACGTGAAGGAATCTGGATAGGTTTTCTCGTAAAAGTTACAGGGCGATAACGCTAAATGACAACGTTTTTCGTTATAAACGTTGCATTGTCTTAGTATAGTGCGATATACGAAATGTGCATAACATAACGTTTTTGGTTGTGGTTTAGCTTTGGTAAATACGTTCACAATAGCGCGATTGCCCTTAGAAATAGTATTATTTCTCGAATTAATCGGAACAAGTTAGACACCGGCACATAGCAAGTTGACGTGACTTGAAGAACGCGCAAAATTAAAGCTTCCTATTGGAGCAAACGTGTTGATGACGAACATCTATCGACTCCTATATTATTTCTACTTTTTACTTTGCCTAAGCCCCCTTGCTTGTATACAGAGTGTATTTTCATTGCCACCCATGGCAAAAAAAATGCTGGGAAATGGAAATGGAATTTTTTTTTTTTATTACTTGATCGGGCGCAATTTATAGTGTCCAGTTATAATGCTAGTTTTTTCAAGACAGATATTAATTATTTCTCGTGAAAAAATCTTGCTGCGCGCGTCTACGAGTATATGCATTTATGCAAAAAAATCGCAGTCTATTTACTCAACTTTGGACCCTAATATCTTGGGAACCAGACACTTCCAAGGTATGCTTCCATGGAGAAAAATGATTGTGATGATGAGGAGATTCCGTAGTTTTCGGGAACGTTGACGACCAAAAAACATCCTGTATAATAGCTAATCGCTTATACGTACATCTACAAGTACGAGTCTATGGGCCTTACTAAGAAAAAACTTTAAACTAAACTCATCGCAAAATAAGAGGTCCGTTTACCGCAGCGCTAGCATCTTTGCAATCTGCACACTGTTTCATACATTTTTATTTAGTTCGTGAATAAATCGCCAGACTTCTTATACCGTGATTGGTTTAGGTATAAGTTATTCACAGTTTAATTTGACAGATATTACATGTATTTCTTCTCTATCGAGGATAACGAGGTTGTAACTTTACGCGCGGTTTATTAGTAGCAGCATAGAGGAATAAGATGTAGACATAGAGTGCTAATGTCATACTAACAGTTTCGATGCACCATTAGACTTTCCGGTGTCTCACAATTCCAGTCCTTGACACTTAGATTGAATTACTATACGTTACAATACATTAGTAATGTAGTACATTACTATACATTACACTAATAGAATCTTAAGTGTCAAGGACTGGAATTGTGAGGCACCGAAAAGTCTAATGGTGCATCGAAACAGTTAGTATGACATTAGCACTCTATGACATCTTATTCCTCTATGGTAGCAGGGTATTGTTTATTGTATAGGTTTAATAAGAGACATCAGTAGGAAGGCAGCATGCGTGTATCAACACTGACATTCAGTTGATCGCACATCACATGTCTTGTCATCATCATCTCTTTGATAGTATAAAACAAAGTTGATTTTTTTTTAAATATTAAATAGGCTTAGGGGCCATCCATATATTACGTCACTGGTTAAGGGGGACGGAGGGGGTCGTCAAACTGAGACATTCATGTGACAAGGGGTTGGGAGGGGTCCTTAATTTCGTGACGTCACATTTTCATTCAATAATCCATTCCATTCAATAATGTGACGTCACACTAGAGAGGGGCGTCTCACAAATGTGACCATCTGTGACAAGGAGGGGGGGACGGGCAAAAAATCATGAGATTCGTGTGACGTAATTGATGTATGAACCCTTACGCTTGACCACAACGCGCCTGATGGTAAGCACCGTTGCAGTCTAAGATGGAGCGCGCTTGCCTAAAAGAAACCGGCAGGCTGATTCTGTAACTCGCGACCGGTCGCAATCGCTGGATAGTCGCTGTCAAAATTGACATTTGGTATTATCCTACTAGATTAGAAAGTCAGTGCACCATACTGCAGAATAGGGTTTCTCGGAATCGGTCGCGTAGTCGTCTTTTTACGTTTAGCGACCGTTTACAAGGTTACAAAATAAGGGTGCAGTTCACTCTCGACTTCAAGATTACAGTTCACGGGGAACAGGGATTCAGGCAGGGATTTCCGCCGCTGTCTGTCTGTCCCTATGTATTCGCAGATCTTTTAAACTATGCAGCGGATTTTGATGCGTTTTTTTTTTTAAATAGATAGTGTGATTCAAGGGGAAGGTTTATTTATATGTATATTAGGACTGCAACAGGCTGATAAAGTCCCGCCCATTATCCCCCAAAAAGGGTTGGACAGAAGTGTGCAATTTACACACCAATTACCACGTAGTAGTATTATAAGCTGGTATAAGCTGATGTCATGTTATCTTCTACTTACATCTTTCTCCTGCTTGACGCTGGAGCTCTGTTCGTCTTTAACCACGTCCGCCGTACTGTCCGGACTGGCCGGCTCTTCTTTCTCTTCTGTAAGAGAAGATAAGAGTTTATATTGTCTATTTGTATAACTTTGGCCGCGTGGTGTCGCCATTCGTACCGCCCCATGTCTGCCCGTGGGTATCGTACGAGGCGATTAAGGGTTTCCGGGAGGTGGGCAGCAGCGCCTTCCGTGTTGACAACATAGTCCAAAATACAAACTGCGGTCACCAACCCGCCTGCCCAGCGTGGTGACATGGGCAAATACCCCCCATGGCAGTCTTGTGGCGTGCTCTGGGACGGCCTACGTCCAGCAGTAGACTGCAATTGGCTGATGATGAAGATGATGATTTGTATAACTGAGAATTTGAGATAGGATATCAAATGGAGTTGCCATTATTATTAGTTTTTTCTATTTCTTGTGATCGCAAAATGTACTTTTAGCAACAAAAACCATCAATCAGTTTAGCTACATGCCCAACCATAAACGAAAACCAATTCTTAGAAAAAATACAGGCACCATTTTTACTAGATTATTCTGGTAATCGTAAAGATAAAATATATACATATGTAGTTTAGTTATAAAAAAATGTGTTTTGCATGGAACGAGGAAATATACAGGGTGTAACAAAAAGGGTATGTTAAGCGAAAAGCTATGTAAATAGCCCACTATAGAGAATATATCCACAAAATTTGAGATCCGAAATCACATGTTTATTTTTCCCAATAGTAGTTTTTGTTACACCCTGTATATATATATATGTTTTTTATAATAAATATGCTAACGCTTGACCACAACGCGCCTGATGGTAGTAAGCACCGTTGCAGTCTAAGATGGAGTCTAAGATAAATTAAAAATAGACATTTTGCGAATAGAACATTTTGGGAAATTGGTCATTTTGCGACAAACAGTTTTCTTTTCTTTAATATTTTTCTTATACGAAACATCAGTAGGAAGGCAGCATGCTGGTATCAACATCGACATTCAGTCGAAATACACATGGCATGATTTTTCATCATTATTTCGTTTAAGAATTGGATAATCATCATCATCATCAGCCTATTGCAGTCCACTGCTGGACGTAGGCCTCCCCCAGGGCACGCTACAAGGTTACTGCCATGGGGGGTATTTGCCCATAGTCACCACGCTGGGCAGGCGGGTTGGTGACCGCAGTTTGTATTTTGGACTATGTTGACAACACAAGAATTGGATAGGGAACCGATATTTATATGTAGCGGAGCGACCTATCGGATGCAAGACAGAACTACAGTCCGATACAATGATGATACAGTTCTGATGCGAGGCTTCACTAGAGTAAAGCAGCTGCATCTTCTACCTTACTATGTGTCGTATTTTTTTTTAAATATCAAGGTGCCTTTACATTACTCTGAAAAAATAGCCCTTGTTTTTTTTAAAAGGGTTTTTGTGGCTAGGTAGTGTAAATGAAAAAAAAAACCTTTAGAGATTAGTCATGTCCAATCTATAGTTTCTGCCTACCCCTATAGGACATAGGGTTGAGATTACATCATAGGTTATGTATGTATGTAATACAACAGCTGCTTCTCTTCCCGGGCATACTGTACAAGTCAGTAGAGGGACAAGAGGGTCTTGGTGTTGTAGGCGATGGGCTGACCACCTGTCACTACTAACCGAACTTGTACATCTCAACTATACCCTCAAAATTGGTCAGAAGTGTCACCATGTGATTCCATCGGCCCTTGGTGCTCTGCCTACCCCGTAAGGGATACAGGGCTTTTTTGAGGGAAATATTTTTTTGAAAATCATGTTATGGTTACAATTTTATTTTCAAGACATTATCTATGGCTTAATTAAACAATCCAAACTATTTTTTTGCCTAAAAATATGAAAAAAACGTCGGAAAATTTTGGAATTTTCCTGCGAAAATTTTCAGTGTTTTCCGCCTCAGAATCCTGGTCTGAAGTAATGGTATCAACATTTGGCCGGCTGTCACAAACACCCTGTACATTACCTTCATCGTCGGACGGCGGCAGCGGCGGGTGTGAGAACAGCGCGGGCAGGAACCGTCGCAGCAGTCGTTTGATCCGTCGCTTCTCCGCCTTCTGTATCGCCGTCTGACGTCGCGCGTGGTGGATTAGGAGCTCTGACGCGTCGCGGAGGACTTTTATTGCTGATTGTGGAAGTAAAAATAGTATATTCTATAGTGTGGGAATTTACTGGTGAAACTTTAAATTTGAATGGCATAAGGAACTTTTCTAAAATCCCATCCAAACTTCTTGCTTTTAATCTAATGATATACAGGATGTTTCTTTGTGGCCACCTTTAACGAAGGGTACGTACTCTATACATCAAATAAAGTAAGTTTATGCCAAAAAAAATGCTGGGAATAAAATATTTTTTTTTTTAAATTTATTTTTTAATTCCTTGATCGTGCGAAATTTATAGTGTCTAGTGTTTATGTTAGTTTTTTTATAGACAGATATTAATTATTTTTCGTGAAAAAATCCTGCTACGCGCGTTTATGTGCATTTATGCAGAAAAACACAGTCTATTTACTCAACTTTGGACCCTAATATTTTGGAAATCAGACACTTCCCAAGTATGCTTACATGGAGAAAAATGATCGTGATGATGATGAGATTCCGTAGTTTTCGGGAACGTTGACGACCAAAAATCACTCTGTATAAATTAAGCCTATAGAAATAATGTCCATACGAGCGACCTAGATACAACGTTACACGCGCGGGCTTGTCAGTTGCAGCGTCAGCAGATTACTTCAACGTGGGAACGTCGTGGCCAGGAAGCTCAGACTGCACATCGGTCCATTGCGACACACTTAGTTCCTACTTCGAACGAGGTGCTAGTTTCTAGTTAGATTTAAGATACCTACTTGAAATTCTAATTCTATAATAAATTTATATTAATAATTTCGGTTTTTTTTTAGACCTCCGGTTGTGACCTACGTAATTATCTGTACATATAATAAAAATGTAACGGGTCGCTGTCTGTACATGGAAGATATATGAGAAAACTTACTTTAATTGATGTATAGAGTATGTACCTTTCGTTAAGGGTGGCATCGAAAAAACACCCTGTATGTATGTTTGTGACCTATATATGTATGTTTGTGATCTATATATGAATGTTTGTGACCTATATATGTATGTTTGTGACCTATATATGTATGTTTGTGACCTATATTTGTATGTTTGTGACCTATATATGTATGTATTACGACAGTTCCCCTTACCTTCCTGCCTAGTATTCAAGGTATAATCAACAACCAGATGCGGCGGCGGTCGTCTGGTCGCGGCAGCGGTTTCCAACTCGTTGAACAGCGCCTTGGACCGCATCGCTTTGAGGTCGTTCTGTTTGAAGTTGATCCCTTGATGGTCGAGGGATTTCAGGTAGTACTTCTCGTTCTGCTCGCGCCATTGCTTGTTGAAGCCCTGTTTGGGATACAATAGTAGGTTTAGCTATAGTATTGTACTTACATAGCTACCCTACACGCCTACTGCAGTCCACTGATGGACGCAGACACCCCCCAGGTCACGCTACAATCGATCAAATTAATCTTTAAATATTATAAGTAGAATCTTATATGACAACACCATAGAGTGTACATAAACTATAGATAGACATAGACCATCAGTATCGCTTCGTTGTATTGTGCCCAACGTAAGCAATACTCGTATATACTTGTTTTTCTACTGACTGACATTGCCTTGCCATAAGACTGCAGCTATACAGAGTTAATTTTAAAACATCAATAACCTCGCAAGACTTTTTTAAAGATACATAGAAATCTTATTTACGAAGAAGCATTGTTTGTAAACATTAGAACACTGATACTTGTAAGATATGAGTAAAGTTTGACGTTTTTCCATATTGGTGTATCCTACTAAAAAGTTCAGTTTTGTGTTTGCGAAATCAGCTTCTTTAGGTTTTTTATAGTGCAAACTTTATACAGAGTAGGTACTATTGAATTGAGTAGAAAACTCTTTAGGAACTATTGATGATGATAACAATACACAAAACTGTGCCTAATAAAATACCTGATTGCGTTCTTTCAGATTCTTTCTATTTCTAAATAAAATGAGGTATATTTGTTTGTTCTACGAGTTTTGATAATTTGTCACATTTTACTTTCATACAAAAATAAATATTAATTTAATATTACCTCTGAATGTTCTTAAGTATGTACATAATACTGAGGCGCGCGCGATCGCGGACGTCAACCTTTTCGTATTCCTACGAATGGAACATAGACTTACAAATGTCACGACAGTACAATGAAAGCTTGAAAAATAATTTATAATTTTAGCTATCTAGTCCTGCGAGGTTATTGATGTTTTAAAATTAACCCTGTATAATCATAATCGTTCTAAAAGTATACTTTAGGGTCAAAACACATTGATTTCGTATATTTTTGTGATAATATTCAATTGTCATTCTACAATAGTTTTGGAGACATCAGTAGGAAGGCAGCATGCGTGTATCAACACTGATATTCAGTTGATTGCACATCACATGTCTTGTCATCATCATCTCTAAGAACTATTATAATGACAGCTAGATTAATACTGAATTTTGAATTGTATCAGGCGTCACTATTCGGAAGTTCAAATCTCTATTGAGGGATCGTCCACCACCGGGCCCTATACCCTCGGATCTGCCTACTCATGATCACGAACACAAGACACTACAGTCGCAACGAGAAGCCAGATCCAAGCACCTAGCATGCAACCATAAATACATAGCTGCTAATCCGAAAACCAATTAAAATTTTTAATCGACATATGTTTCGCCAACATTCGTATTAGTTTTCCATGTTAGTGGAACATGGAAAGTTTTCGGATTCATCAGACCAGACAAATAGAAATACTGATAATATGACATCATACCAGACAAATACATTGTATGGCATATTAGCAGACAAATATTTAAATACTTTACATACTGAAAATCTGACTTCGGACCAGAAATAAACACTGAACTTTAGGGTCATTGTACGAAACCTTTCGTAATCCACGACCCTACTATATAAATACATAAATCTATACAATTTAAATACATTATTTTGTACTTGTTCTTGTAATAATAAATTTTGTAGCATTATTATTGAATAAATTAAAATATATGCATTCCACATTTTTAGCTAAACATGTCTCTGATCTAATAATGTAATAACTTTATTGCAAATAAATCATTTTTCAATACCGGGCAAAATATCTCGGCTCTCCAGGCTCGCTTAGCGAGACTTTGGGCAACCTGAAAAGGCTGCTAGGATTCCTGGAGGAGATAGGCTGGCTCGAGTAGAGAGCACACCACCCGCACGCAAAATAGGCGCACAGACGTCGAGTTGCGGAAACAAGCCCGTTCTACCATACCATACATACCATCATTTTTCAATACATTCACAAATTTTGACATTTTACCAGACAAATATTCAAATAATTTACATACGGAAAATCTGTCTACAGACCAAGAATATACTCAAGTTTGGGCACGCTACCTGATAAGTTAGATCGGTTGACCACCTTGTAAACATTATGATGGTCAACCGACCCCCCCCCATAGTCATAAGTACATAGGTTTAAGTTTCAGAATTAAAATTATATCTAGTATGGGGTAATATGTACAAATCTGACCTTTTGCGCCTCCCGCCACTCTTCCTCCTTAGCTTTAAGCCGTCGCAGCACGACCGGCACCGCGACGAGGGGGTTCTTCTTCAGGCCGGCTATTATGTCCACCGCCTGCGACAGTATAACGCAGGGGGTTACAACCGGTGGATACTGGCGGTCGATGCTGACCGGCACACTTGGATATAAACTTAAAATTACTTAAGATAAGGTAAAATAAGTTCATCTGCAAGGAGCCGAGCAAGTGGGAATGATGACATTAATTTTTATGTGCATTTCAATTAAACTTAAAATAAACTAAAGGTAAAAAAACACTTAAATAATAAATAAAGGTGATTTGCGTTTTTTTTTTTTTTTATCCGATTGCTTATTATTATTTTTACATTTATAAAGGTGATATTATGTGCAAATAAAATGATAAATAAAGCACATGAAAATAATGAAAAAATGTCGGAAAATTTTGGAATTTTCCTGCGAAAATTTTCAGTGTTTCCCCGCCTCAGAATCATGGTCTGAAATCATGGTATCAATATTTGCCCGTCACAAACATCCTGTACAGTATAATGATATTAGAGTAACAACGTCAAATCCACAGAGCTAAGTAATAACTAGACAAGGCAAGTGTTTCTACTTGGTGTGTAAAAAGGGATGGCAAACCATTTCTATCAGCCCTAATTCCTTCAGTCCTGGCTCGAAAACTAGTGTCTTTTCTAATCCTTAAGTCTATTTGTTACATGCAAAGTACATGCACTTACCTAGTTTATCTAGTTAGCTCTGTGAGTTTGACGTTTAAAAGTGAGACATCTCGCTCTCACAAAATTCATCATATGGGGGCTGGTATAAGGCTTATCACCCTGTCTCCGTAGGTACGCCGCGACGCACTGTTTAGATCAGTGGTTTCCAAAGTGGTCCACGGGAGACTCGACGGGGGTAGACCCCAACGTAGACATTGGCGCGAAAAAATTGAGGTTCACAATTAATTTGTATGTGATGTAGGCCTGTAGGGGGTCCACCAGAACCATGCATTACGTGTATATATTTATGACATGACCTGGTATAAGGCTTACCACCTTGTCTCCGTAGATGCGGCGCAGGGCACGCTGCTGCACGGTGGGCGACTGTCCTCCGAGGCAGTCGTCCAGACGATGCCGCGCCGCGTCCTCGGGCGACATGCGGGACAGCTTCTTCTGCACGCCCTCTAGCACGCGTATGGTGGCCGCATTCGTTTCTATCACAACGTCCAGCTGGGCGGAGGGAAAAATTCCTGTTATCTATGCAGGATATGCTTTTTCGTTGCCACCCTTGACGAAGGGCGCGCACTCTGTGCGTCGAATAAGGTAAGTTTATGCAAAAAAAAAATGCTGGGAAACGATGTGAATTCTTTTGAAATTTTGCTTTATTACTTCCATTGGGCGAAATTTATAGTGTCCAGTGATAAGCACTAGCTAGTTTTATCATAGACAGATGTTAATTATTTCTCGTGTAAAAATCTTGCTACGCGCGTCTATGTGCATTTATGCAGAAAAACGCAGTCTATTTACTCAACTTTGGACCCTAATATCTTGGGAACCAGACACTTCCCAGGTATGCTACCATGGAGAAAAATGATCGTGATGACGAAGAGTATACGTAGTTTTCGGGAACGTTGACGACCAAAAATCATTCTGTATATATAAAATTGTAACAGATCGATGTTTGTGCACGCTAATCTCAGAAACGGCTGAACCGATTCCGATGCAGTTTTCAGGAATATATTGTGACAGGTCCCACTTAAAATATAGGCTACTAGGAAAAATGTTTTTATCCCAGACAATTTCGACATTTTGTTTTTTTTTTACAGTCCACACGGACGGAGTCGCAGGCGTCCACTGGTACATAAATAAACCACAAGTATATGAAGCACACAAGTATATAGCGAAATCGAATAATTACATTCGCGTAATATATGTTTTTATTATATTTTCTAATCATGTAATTTCAATTGATTAGCCGGAAGAGATCTCTGGTAAAGATAAGCATTATACAGGGTGTAACAAAAAGGGTATGTTAAGCGAAAAGCTATGTAAATAGCCCACTGTAGAGAACACATCCACAAAATTTGAGACCCGAAATCACATGTTTATTTTCTCTCAGGAATTTTTATACAACCTTGAAAAATAAAAATGTTATTTCGAGTTTCAAATTTTGGAAATAGGTTCTCGGCTATTTACACAGCTTTTCGCTTAACATACCCCTTCTGTTACACCCTGTATAAGTCGTCATCGACTTACCTCAAACCGTTCATCCTCGCACCTGTAGATGAACTCTTCGTACTGCGTCTTGCGTGACGTCACAAACGTGGAGTCCTCGCTCCACGCCGGTATAGATACCCACGTGTCGTTTAGTACCTACCGTACAGTTTTAGATTAGATTAGATTAGATTCATTTATTGCATGTCACATGTCATACAGGGTGTAACAGAAAGGGTGTGTTAAGCGAAAAGCTATGTAAATAGCCCACTATAGAGAACCTATCTACAAAATTTAAGACTCGAAATCACATTTTTATTTTTCAAGATTGTATGAAAATTCCTGAGATATTTAAAAATTCTCCATACTATCCGGAAAAATAAACATGTGATTTCGGATCTCAAATTTTGTGGATAGGTTCTCTACAGTGGGCTGTTCATATAGCTTTTCGTTTAACATACCCTTTCTGTTACACCCTGTATATATAAAAAAACCTACTTTTTTTTTAGATTTTAACTTTCAGGCGTCATAATCAACATTTGTCTGGTTGTCATGTTACGGCTAACCTCTCAAGACTGGTAGTGATAAGCGAAACACGGTCTAGAGGACATTATAACTATAGTGCACGTATGTATAATATAATAATACAGGGTGTTTTTTTGTGGCCACCTTTAACGAAGGGTACGTACTCTATAATGAAATAAAGTAAGTTTATGGCAAAAAAAATTCTGAGAAAAAAAATTTTTTTTTTTGAATTTTTTTTTTAATTCCTTGATCGTGCGAAATTTATAGTGTCTAGTGTTAGTTAGTTTTTTTATAGACAGATATTAATTATTTCTCGTGAAAAAATCATGCTACGCGCGTCTATGTGCATTTTTATGCAGAAAAACGCAGTCTATTTACTCAACTTTGGACCCTAATATTTTGGAAACCAGACACTTCCCAGGTGATATCGTGATGATGAGGAGATTCCGTAGTTTTCGGGAACGTTGACGACCAAAAATCACCCTGTATAATATATTCACACACTACACAACACATTAACCTAGTCCCACACTAAGATCCCTAAGGTCTTGTGTCGTGGGTACTAAGTAACGGTATATAAATATATAGATAAGTATAGAAACATCCATGACTCGGAAACAAACATCGATATTCATCATATCAATGTTTGCGCACCTACCGGGATTCGAACCCAGGACCTATGGCGTCGCAGGCAGGGTCACTACCTACTAGACCAATCGGCCGTCAAATTGTGTTATGTATGTTTAGTGTAAGTACCTATATGTTACATTTTGACGGCCGATTGGTCTAGTAGGTAGTGGCCCTGCCTGCGACGCCATAGGTCCTGGGTTCGAATCCCGGTAGGTGCAAACATTGATGTGATGAATATCGATGTTTGTTACCGAGTCATGGATGTTTCTATACTTATCTATGTATTTATATACCGTTGCTTAGTACCCACGACACAAGACCTTAGGGATCTTAATGTGGGACTAGGTTAATGTGTTGTGTAGTGTGTGAATATTTATTTATTTTTATATTTACCTCCTTACACAAAGGCGTCCTGCCCCCGCACCGCCTCCCCGCCGCCTCCCGCGGCAGCGCACAGTATGACGTGCCCAGACGCTTGCATGTTGTCAGATCTGAGAACAATGTCATTATGTCAGCATACATTGAAAAAACTAAACCTAGAGGTAGGTAAACTAAACATAGGTGATAGAGGAAGAGGTAGACCTGAGAAGTGTTGGATGAACTGTGTGAGAGAGGATATATTTTGTTGGAATATCGTGATATAACCATAGAATTGTGAGGGTAGGCAGAGCACCAAGGGCCGATAGAACCACATGGTGCCACTTCTGACCAATTTCGAGGGTATAGTTGAGATGTACAAGTTCGGTTAGTAGTGACAGGTGGTCAGCCCATCGCCTACAAAACACCAAGACCCTCTTGTCCCTCTACTGACTTGTACAGTATGCCCGGGAAGAGAAGCAGCTGTAGTATTATACTTTTTTTTTTTCACTCATGTATAATATTTATAATATTTAATCACTTGGTCCGCTAGCCATTACTCATAATGCCCTCATTAATCACTTGGTCCATATGCAGGGTGTAACAAAAGGGGTATGTTAAGCGAAAAGCTACGTAAATAGCCCACTAAAAGGAACCTAGCCACAAAATTTGAGACTCAAAATCACATGTGTATTTTTACGAATAGTATGGAGTGTTCCTAAACAACTCAGGAATGTTCATACAATCTTGAAAAATAAACACGTGATTTCGAGTATCAAATTTTGGGAATAGGTTATCTATAGTGGGCTTACACAGCTTTTCACTTAACATTTTCTGTTACACCCTGTATATTCCAATTGTTGTGAGAAACTTCGGTATCGCGTTCTAGGATTTGTTTTGGACTGTAGTTTTGTCTTGCGTCCGATATGTGGCTCCGCTACAGAATAATTAGTTCTCCAGACCATGCCACTGTGACCATGCACACCTTTGAAGCAACTTTTAGTCAGTCAAAACGACCTAGTTGATTTTTCTTTCTGTCCTTTATGTGTCATATTGTATTTTTATATGGGTACCTAATTTTTACAACCTATATGTTACATCTAAATTATAAAAAGTGATAAAATTTGTCGATTTAGCAACAATCCGCGATTTAGAAGAAAGATGCGGGATTTTCGGCTGGTTTTTGGATTGACGATTCCTTCTGGGGAGTCGTTATTCTACGGATATAATCTCTCTCTCTCTCTCTCTCTTTCCTACCTATATCCATGGCCTGGTCCGGAGCAGAGCGGTCGTGTCTCACTAGAGGCAGCCTCACAGGCGGCGCGTTGTCTCTCTCCCTCTCTCTATCGCGCTCTCTGTCTCTCTCGAATAACGGTGCAGTGGGTGCGAAAGGCGTGTTGTTGTATGCACCTGTTGAAGGGAACTGGCATTAATTTCTATCTCTTTTTAAAACCTCATTTATTGTAAGAAAAAAAACCAGAATACATAAAAATTTTGACCCAGTCTCACTTTCACGACCAAAACAGCCAATTTCAATAACCGATCTCTAAAGATTTTTTGCATATTTCATTTTCTATTTTTTTGTTATCTGAGATTATTTATAATCTTTAATATTGAAATTAGCCGTAAGACGAGTCTAATTAACCTCCCAAGCTCAAATGCCACCAGTTTAGGCCCTAGAGCGTGAAATATATATACATAAATATTACATAAATCACACTGCGGTCACCAACCCGCCTGCCCAGCGTGGTGACTATGGGCAAAACCCCCTGTGACAGTAGCCTTGTAGCGTGCCCTGGGGGAGGCCTACGTCCAGCAGTGGACTGCAATAGGCTGGAGACGAAGCTTACCCTGTTTGTTAGGCGGTGCAACCAAGTCCTGCAGCCACCTCTGCAGCTCAGGATGTCGACAGAGGAACGGAGCGGCGACCGACACTAGTTCCGTGCCAGATATTATCTCGTTCGTGTACAGGAGCAGACATCTGGGGGTAGAAAAACATGCTTAGTATATAACAAAATGAGTGTGTGCTCCGTACCGGAACAGATTTTAATTTTAATCTATTCTTCTTCTACATATGTTAAGCGAAAAGGTATGTAAATAGCCCACTGTAGAAAACCTATAAACAAAATTTGAGATTCGAAATCACATGTTTATTTTTCCCGATAGTATGGAGAATTTTTAAATATCTCAGCAAATTTCATATAATCTTGAAAAATAAAAATGTGATTTCGAGTCTCAAATTTTGGAAATAGGTTCTCTATAGTGGGCTATTTATACAGCTTTTCGCTTAACATACCCTTTCTGTTACACCCTGTATATATATTTTTTTTTTCAAAGTTTTTTTTAGATTTTTGATGCGATATTTTGCGATTGATGTATAATTTGCGGATGATGCATGGACGTACTCACCTAAGGAAGTTATCGTAGACATGTCTGCTTCGCAGCGCCTTCCTGACTCTATCAAAGAAGCTGTAATCGTGCAGAGTCGCCCGCTTGGCCGCCTCTGCATACGACACGTCCCTCACCGCGGCTCCGGTCAACGCGGACGTCGACAGTCGACACTTCTTAGCGGCCGGCGCGCCCGCGGCTAGAGGAAATATCAACTATTATCCATTTGGTCACGAATATCATCATCATCATCAGCCTATTGCAGTCCACTGCTGGACGTAGGCCTCCCCCAGGGCACGCCACAAGACTGCCATGGGGGGTATTTGCCCATAGTCACCACGCTGGGCAGACGGGTTGGTGACCGCAGTTTGTATTTCGGACTATGTTGTCAGTACGGGAGGCGCTGCTGCCCACCTCCCGGAAACCCTTAATCGCCTCGTACGATACCCACGGGCAGACATGGGGTGGTACGAATTCTACTCTGCCGGCACCACTTGGCGGTCACGAATATAGGAAACAATAAATAAAAATGCTTAAAAACTGAATATTTATTTGCTCATGTACATGCACAATATTAATACTGGATTTCGCTAAGGGGTCATCCATAAATTACGTCACACGAATTTCATTAAATTTTTTGCCCCTCCCCCTTCTCCTTGTCACAGATGGTCACATGTGTATGACGTCACATTTAGTTTTTTCTTGCAAATTCATATTTAGAGATTATCGAATGAAAATTTGACGTCACGAAATTTAGGACCCCTCCCACCCCCTTGTCACACAATGTCACAGTTTGACGACCCCCTCCGTCCCTCTTAACCTGTGACGTAATATATGGATGACCCCTAATGGTAAGACGGGACTCGACGTCCGTGCGCCTAAAATGCGATAGGTTTAGCTAAAATTTCATACATGTTACAATCATACATACGGCAGTTCGCCAAAATGAGGGTAGCCTGCAGGATCATAGATAGATAGATAGATAGATAAAATTCTTTATTGTACTACAGCAAAAAACACATGTACAAGGGCGAGCTTATAGCCTTGCAAGGCATTCTCTGCCAGCTAACCTGGTTACTTATGAATATCATCTGTTGGTAGCACTATCAGAGATGTGAGATCATAAAGAAGATAGCACAGTCACGATTAGAATAGCGCCGACAGATTTAAACGGCAGTGACAAGTTGCTAGCTCATCGCCTGAGAGAACGCGCCCCTGAGTTGCTCAGTCGACTCTTACGACATGCACGGAAGGAGATGCAGCTGATGTATTCTAGTGAAGCGCCGCATCGGCACAGGATTAAGTAAACCATAGCTATAGCAAAATTAAATATTCAAATACACACCCATTTGCGTGCTCGACGTGAAACTGGGAGATCTCTTCAAATGCGGCGTCGGCGCAGCGGACACCGGACCGGCGTGTTTTGATATCTAAAACACAAAATAATGTTTTACAAATACATTTCCTAGCTATTAAGAACGACTTTTAAGTCAATTTACCCCTGGTACGTGTAATATAAAACATAAGGTGTAATATGAACCACAAGTGTAACATTAACCACAAGTGTAGCATAAACCACAAGTGTAGCATAAACCACAAATGTAGCATAAACCACAAGTGTACCATAAACCACAAGTGTAGCATAAACCACAAGTGTAACATAAACCACAAGTGTAGCATAAACCACAAGTGTAGCATAAACCACAAGTGTAGCATAAACCACAAGTGTAGCATAAACCACAAGTGTAGCATAAACCACAAGTGTAACATAAACCACAAGTGTAGCATAAACCACAAGTGTAGCATAAACCACAAGTGTAGCATAAACCACAAATGTAGCATAAACCACAAGTGTAGCATAAACCACAAGTGTAGCATAAACCACAAGTGTAACATTAACCACAAGTGTAGCATAAACCACAAGTGTAGCATAAACCACAAGTGTAACATAAACCACAAGTGTAGCATAAACCACAAGTGTAACAAAAACCACAAGTGTAGCATAAACCACAAGTGTAACAAAAACCACAAGTGTAGCATAAACCACAAGTGTAATATAAATTTATTTATTATTATTATTTGTTATTAATTTTAAGTTTATGGTAAGTTGAAGTATTATTGTTTCATTCACCTATAGATGTATGTATGAGCTTGTTAGTTTTGCAGCATCCACGGTGGTGCTATCTCATCAGTGATGTAGGTATACTCTTGTGTAACCTTCTTTTAAGTAACTTGTGGATAGTGTAGTGGACTGTGTATTTATTTATACTTTAAAAACAATACCTAACTATGTATTTTTGTATACAGTTGTTAACTGTCCCAAATAAATAAAATAAACCACAAGTGTAATATAAACCACAGGTGTATTATAAACCACAGGTGTAATACAAACCACAAGTGTAATACAAACCTTAAGTGTATTATAAACCACAAGTGTAATATAAACCACAAGTGTAGTATAAACCACAAGTGTAGTATAAACCACAAGTGTAGTATAAACCACAAGTGTAATACAAACCACAAGTGTATTATAAACCACAGGTGTAATATAAACCTCAACTGTAACAATAGCCTACGTGTATATATAATAAGGTACACTCACATTAGCGTGGTGCAGCGCATGCGGCGGCGGCGACGCGGACGGCGCAGGGCCCAGTCTGTCCGGCTCGCTCTGTGGGGGAACAGGTTATATTACACATCTATGCGAGGCTTCACTAGAATACATCAGCTGCATCTGTTTCCCAGTAGAACGATGTCTGTAGACCACTATTGGGCGAATGTGTGATTAATTTACACAAATGGGCTAGTATTCCGTTTAGTCTATGTTTGACAGATTATACATTTGACATCATAGTCTACTTATGACAAATTCTACATTTGACATATTCTACATAAGACAGATTTATAAAAAAAGTAAGACAAGTAAAGGACATTGTGAAAGCAAAAATAACACATACATAGAAATCACTTTATTTATTTATTACGATAATTGGTAGTATTCGAATTATCTGATTGCAGGAAAAAGCTATTCGACATTGCCCCATTCGAACGGTTTTTTATGACTTGCATGGATTGAAATTAAACCACAAAATTAAATCTAGCAGAACAGCCAGTTCTGCTAGTGTTCTCTTATACATGAATCTATATTTCATTCGAATGAATTGGGTTAAAAATTAATTATTAAATTAATTTAAAAATTATTATTTTTTTGCGTAATCGCACATCTCTCTAGTATATGTTATACAAGGCCCGGCTCTTATGATATCTTATGTTTTTATAGAAAATAAATAAAATAAAAATCTTTTAATTCGAACAACTACAGATCCATATGGTGTGAGTATAACTTAAATATATGTTAGTATTATATGTTGGTTGAATGTACTGGGAGCGATCACAGAACTATCTTCGTTTCCACGATCACTCTCCGCACCAGACATTTCCAAAGCGGAGCTTTTTGTATGCATTTGTTTTGTAAATTTCGCCGAATTTACCACACCTCAGCGAATGCATGCATCTAGCAAAGTCTAGAGTTTTCTTGTCTATGTTCACATACCTGATGCGTCTGCAATGGCGGCGGCGATCTAACATGCGGGAAATGCTGAGGTTTGGTCACCGCCTTAGCGTCCGGTAGAAACTGCCCAAACTCCGTCAGCAAATCGTCCTGGTTCTCAAACAATTTGGCCACCTGTGGGATAGATAGCTTACAGTGCGCTGTGATAGTGGGATTGGGTATGTAAGTGGGATTTGGGAAGTCAGAATAGTATTTGCAGCCTTGATTTATATCAGGTGGGTCATACGGTAATTTGTTTCATCATTTTAGTGTTAGCATAGAGGAATAAGATGTAGACATAGAGTGCTAATGTCATACTAACAGTTTCGATGCACCATTAGACTTTTTGGTGCCTCACAATTCCAGTCCTTGACACTTAGGATTGCATTACTATACGTTACAATACATAAGTAGTGTAGTACATTACTATACATTACACTAATAGAATCTAACTGTACCTTTTTATACCGGATATTTTCGACATTTTGTTTTTTCTGCAGTCCACGCGGCCGGAGCCGCGCGCGTCCACTAGTAAAAGAATAACCTTACCTGTGAATAGACCTCCTGCTCCGTTTGTTGTTTAGCCTGGGGTTCTTTCAGATCGCGATGACCCCTTTGATACGCGTGTAATATCTCCAGAAACCTCTTGTATTTCTCCGGTTGTCGGGAAAAGCGCGACTGTAGGGGATATTGCAATCATTAATACATGTATTATGGATTGTCATGTTAGATAACTTTTGTGGAGTCAGATTGTACAGAGTGTTTTTTTGTGGCCACCTTTAACGAAGGGTACGTATTCTATACATGAAATAAAGTAAGTTTATGCCAAAAAAAAAATGCTGGGGAAAAAAAAAATATTTTTGAAAAAAAAAAAATTAATTCCTTGATCGTGCGAAATTTATAGTGTCTAGTGTTTATGTTAGTTTTTTTATAGACAGATATTAATTATTTTTCGTGAAAAAATCCTGCTACGCGCGTGTATGTGCATTTATGCAGAAAAACGCAGTCTATTTACTCAACTTTGGACCCTAATATTTTGGAAACCAGACACTTCCCAGGTATGCTTCCATGGAGAAAAATGATCGTGATGATGAGGAGATTCCGTAGTTTTCGGGAACGTTGACGACCAAAAATCACCCTGTATATTTGCAGCCTTGATTTATATCAGGGGTGGTCATACGGTAATTTGTTACATCATTTTAAATGAAATTCTAGTTCTAAGATATGTAGTAGCAGATGTAAATTATAATATGTAAAATACAGTAAAAATTAAAATGTCCCAGTATAATTAAGAATTATGGGCATTATGGCCACATAAGTCTAGAGTTTTCTTCGATGTCACATCTGTCGTAGAACCGATGGACGGTGGAATAAGCGGCCCCCCGATTATCTAATTTGCAATAGCAAAGCCGAAGCAAAGCGATAGCGAAAATTGTACAATATTCGCCTTGAAATGTCAAAGTTCCTTTGAAATTCATTTTTATGTAATACGAATTTGACAAGCAATCAGCGATTTTTGTACAATTTCGCTATTGCTTTGCTTTTGCTAGTTAGGTAATAAGGGGGCCGGTTCTGAAATGGAGACCGCGCCTCGGCAAGCGTAGCGTTGGGCGCCCTCCGGCCAGATGGACCGACGACTTAAAGAGGACGGCTGGTAGTTACTGGATGGTGAAAACGGGAGATCGAGCCATGTGGCGTACACTGGGAGAAGCCTACGTCCAGCAGTGGACTGCAACAGGCTGACGATATCTTCGATGTGGCTAGGGCTTGAGGTTTTCTGTGATTTATGTGTAACTTTTTATATACAGGGATGGTTTTTGGTCGTCAACGTTCCCGAAAACTAGCATAAACACTGAACACTATAAATTTCGCCCTATCAAGTAACAAAAAAAAAAATTACAAAAAAAATTACATCGTTTCCAGCATTTTTTTGGCATAAACTTACATTATTTGATGTATAGAGTGCGTACCCTTCGTTAAGGGTGGCAACGGCAAAAACACCCTATATTTACCTTGATCTTGTTGACGTACTCGATGGCGTGGTTGAACTCGACCGGCTGTCCGGGCGGCGCGGGCGGGGTATGCGGGGCGTGCGGGGGGGCCGGACCGGACCCTGTACACAGACCGAACTTACTGAAGCAGGTGTGCTAGTTGAGGCATTCGGGTAAGGCCAGGAAGCAGGGATGAGGCGGACTAGACGAGTTAGGTATGCGTGAGGTATGGAGCGGTTACCGAGAAGGTTAGGGGGGTTAGGAAGCAAATGATGCGGGTGAGATACTTGAGGTAGTCGAAGAGGACAAGGTGGGTGAAATAGTTCAAGTAGTCGAAAGGAATATGGAAGGGGAGGTAGTTGAGATAGCCGAGATTGGTGAGATAGTAGAAAGGAATATACAAGGCAAAGTAGCAAAAGGGAATATGATGGGAGAGGTAGGTAATGAAGCCAAAGGAGACAGGGTAGACAAAATAGTTTACATAGAAGAACGGAAGTAGGCAATATTTAATTGTATCAGGCGTCACTATTCGGAAGTTCTAATTTGCATTGAGGGGTCGCCCACCACTGCACTGGCTTCTAGTTGCGACAGTAGTGTCTCGTGTTCGTGATCATGAGTCGGCGGATTCGAGGGTGAGCGGAGGGTAAGGCCCGGTGGTGGGCGACCTCTCAATGGAAGTAGACGAGTTGAAATATAAAACAGTTGAGGTGGATAAAGGTAGACGTGTTAGTTGGATTAGTCGAGGTAATTAAGGCGAGTGAAATAGGTAAGGTAGTTTGGGGAAAGGAAGTCAGAACATAAAAATGCAGCCATGATTATACTCATTGGTCTTCATACGGTAATTTGTTTCATCATATAGGAAAGGTTGGGGTATTCAAGATAATCAGAACAATATAAAATAAACATTATTTATTCTAAAATAAACGGTCAGCTTGCCTATTGCATATCATTTTTCACAGCTCATAGTGATGATCAACTACTACAGAGCAACTACAGTGTGTAACAAAAAGTATCTACGAACGTATTCGAAACGATAACAAGCTGTTTTATCTCTCCGCCGAAATTAGTGATTTTTACCAGTCTAAAGTTATTGCTTTTGTTAGTGCTATATATCATTTTAAATGCAGTGAATCATTTTAACAAAAGGTGTTTGTGTGATTACTGGATTACTCAGTTCTCCTTTTGTGCGAACTAATATAGGAAAGAACTCGCCAATTTTTAGGATAGCCAATCAATTTAATATTATTAGTAACGCATTGCCAGATATAGATGTTCATTTTGACTCGTATCACAAATTCCGTTCTAAAATCAAAGAAACTCTCTAGTTCCTGGCTCTTTATTATTTTATTGTGTATAGTTTCTGTTTATGTCATAAATAATATATAGAATGTTATATTTAAGGTGCAATACGAACATGCCCATAATTGGTATGCGCATAAGACAAAATACCTTATTGCCTGTAATAATTTAATTTTTATGTGTATACTGTTGGTGTGTCTTAGTAATAAATAAATAAAAAGGGTATGTTTAACGAAAAGAATAGAAAAAAAAACCTATCCACAATATTAAAAACTCGAAATCACACTTGTAAGCTAAATACGAGTAAGAAAAAAAAACGGTTAAACATTAACATAGTTTATTTTAAAAAACCAACACCTCCATAGAATGTGAGGAGCACTTAATTTTCAATGTGCATTTTATTTGTTTTCCCATCATTTTCATAAATTCTCAGGACCTCATCGCAGAGCCCTTTGTCGGCGAGTAGTTATAATCAAAACTTTTCGTATTTTCACCTCCACTGTGTCTTGTTTAACCCTGACGTTGGCAGAATCGTCGATAGTCGACGGAGCCATTTATATTTTAAAAAGTTGAAGTTTCAATATGCAATCATCAATATAGAATGTCATGAAACAGGCAAGTGAACCTTATTATCACTTATCACGAAAGGAGAACGATACCGTATAGTCGAGCAGAAGACATTATATCACAATAAGCATACCTTTAGCCTGCTGATGATGAATGGCAGCTTCAATCTGCTGATGTGCTTGACTGATATGATGTAAGGTGTTGGCTGGACTGGCGCTGACCGATAGGTTATGTACTATCGCACTGGATACCGACCTGTGATATACGTTGGTATTGTACAAAAGGTGTTTTCAAAATTAGTCATTTCCTTTTGACACTAGACAAGGAATTATCTTCTTATATTTCATCTATATTCTTTTGCTGCGTTCCCGGAATGGGGTAGGCAGAAGTGCAGGGTAAGCTAAGCAGAGGGGTACATATTTAAATAAGTAAATGTACTTAAACAGTGGCCGCGTGGTGCCGGCAGAGTAGAATTCGTACCACCCCATATCTGCCCGTGGGTATGCTCGGGAGTGAAAAAAAATACGTATAATACTACAGCTGCTTCTCTTCCCGGGCATACTGTACCTATACAAGTCAGTAGAGGGACAAGAGGGTCTTGGTGTTTTGTAGTCGATGGGCTGACCACCTGTCACTACTAACCGAACTTGTACATCTCAACTATACCCTCAAAATTGGTCAGAAGTGGCACCATGTGGTTCTATCGGCCCTTGGTGCTCTGCTCTGCTACCCCGTAAGGGATAAAGGCGTGATTATATGTATTTATGTATATTATATATTGTTTGGATTATTATCTGTGTAATATATCTGTTACTGTGTTATGTTGATATGTCTGTAAATGCGTGTATGTAATATACAGGGTGTGGGTGACAGCCAGGCAAATAAGATCTCCCGACCGTATTTCGGCCAAGGCGGCCAATCTCTACGGAGATTGGCCAGGTACGCAGGAGACATAATAGTGCACAAGTGTTCACACTATTCCGTCACTCTCATAGTCCGATGGGACGGAAAGCCGACACGACCGGAGAGAGATCAGGCGCAGGACCTACGGTTTTACGTGCTTTCCGAGGCACGAGCTAAGTGACAATTTTGCAACATTAAAATTTGTACGTGAAATAAATTCATTGGTACAGGCCCGTGACTGGGATCGAACTAACGCAGCCAGGCACATACCGAAATACTGAACCGGTACCATTGTTTTCGAGTTATACGAAAGTATTATTACTCGCAGGTATATTTATATTATATATATTTATATTATTATATTTATATAAATATAATTGCATTATATTTATATATTTATACATATATGTATATGTATTTTTTATTGATTGCCTTATTGATTATTGTGCGACACATTGCTGTTTTTTGGATCACTTGTGACCCTCCAAATAGGGTTGATCAGTTATTTATAACTCTTTTTGAAAATCATCTTTTGATTAAAATTTTATTTTTAAGTCATTATCTAAGGCCTAATTAAACTAACTAAACTATTTTTATCTTGAAAATATTTAAAAAAATGTCGTAAAATTTTTGGGAATTTTCCTGCGAAAATGTTGAGCGTTTTCCGCCTTAGAATCGCTCGGTCTGAAGTCATGGCTGGCCGTCACAAACGCCCTGTATAATATCTGTGCATACAATACTGACGGCGGCGCAGGCAGCAGATGTACGAGCTGCGGCGGCGCATGCGGTACTCCGACCAGCACGCCGCCCGCGCCCGACGGGGACGGCATGGACACGGACACCTGCGGGGAAACGTGCAGGGTTCATTCTAAAACATCAACAACCTCGCACCACTAGATAGCTAAAATCATAAGCAATAACATTTGTCTGTTGAGGGGTCGCCCACAAACGGGCCCTGCGCCCTCCAACTTCCGAATAGTGACGCCTGATACAATTAAATAATAACATTTGTTGGCGACTGCTTGGTCGCGTTCCTTTTTATATGAATATTTCTATTTTTTAACAGATTTTGTCAAAATTGTTGTTTTTCACTGTCAGAAGAAAATTTGTTGCAAATGGTCGATTTTATGTTATATTTTCATTTACAATATAGTTTTACCTGAAATCGGGGTTTCATTGTAGTAGGCTTACCAGAAACCTTAACATTGGTCCTTCGAATCCTAAATTTTGCAGTTCTTTCGAGTGTTTTCTTGTAAGTTTACGATGGTGAAAACTCGATCTGGAAATTTCCTTCTGACAGCTGCCCCATTTACCAGGAGTAATGAGACAGTGGCGGCAACCCCGGCATCTGCCCTTGCTCCCCTCGGGGAGTGCAGTGCCGACCATGCCAACGCCACGCTCACTGTCCCTGGAGGCACGAATACTAGGGATAGCTCTAGCCCTAATACAATTAGACCCTTTCAGCGTATGAGCACACCGGCACCTTCTCAAAATGGCTCCATCCGTACCACAGCATCGGCATCGGCCCGCAGGTTAGCGCTAGAGGCAGAATTTCAACGACGGCAACTAGAGCGAGATCGTCAGCTTCTAGAACGCGAGAGAGAGGTCGAACAAATGGAGCTAGCAGCCATGCTGGCCACTGAAGATGCAGATAAGTGCCCCTCAGTAGTTGAATCATCCGTTGAGGCGTGGGTAAAAGACGCCAGGATGCAGCAGCAACCGGTGAGACACACCACGCTGACAGCTGAACCCTGCACTCAGGGCAATACGGCGCAGCTGCACAGTGACGTTGCTCCTGCCACCAACGATATGGCCCAACTTACAAATGCCATACTGATGCTAGCGGGTGGCAAAAATAAATACGCATTGCCACCATTTTCTGGCAATATGAGGGAGTGGCTTGCTTTTATCAACATTTACAACCGCACTAAATCCCAATTCTCGCCCGCAGACAACATATCTCGCCTGTGCCACGCTCTCCGCGGCCCAGCTCGTGAAACCGTCGAGGCGCTGCTTTATACGGAGGATCCTGACAACGTGGTACGAGCCCTGGAACGCAACTTCGCTAGGCCAGAGCTCATTGTGTCACACCAGATCGCGACATTGGGAGCATATCCGAAGCTAAGTACCCCAGAACATGTTAACTCGTTTGCTAATAAACTACAAAACTGTGTCGCGGCTATAAGAATACTTCAACAGCACGAACATCTCTATTCGCCCGAATTGTTTAGGATTGCATTATCGAAATTAAGTGAATTAACAAAAGCTAGATTCACTGATTATGCCTATGAAAATGACCACGGTGCACCAAAATTACAATTACTGAGCGACTTCTTACTACAAGAAGCGGATAGGCAGCTAAAATTTGCCTACGTCCCAATCTCAACCGCTCTATACGCACCCCCGAAGGCCAATTTTCCAACCTATAAACCAGCAATACAGAGGCGCGAAAATATTCACGCTTCTACGACACAGAGATGTTCATATTGCCAAGGAGAACACAGTATTAATACTTGTAGTCAATTTAAGGCGTTAACCGTAGAAGATAGATGGAGTTGGGTACGCGACGCTAAAATTTGCTTTCGCTGTCTAAAGGCTACTCCACACAGGTGGAATAACTGTAGAGCGAAAAAATGTGGGGTCAATGGTTGTGCGAGAAGACACAACTCACTGCTACATAATAATATGTTAACGCAGCCTTCACCCGTCTCTGTAGAACCTACATCAGAGCCAGAACAGCTTCAACACATTTCCGACGTAATTGCTTACACTACTCCAGGCACATCGTCACCACGAGTACGACCACGCGCGCTGCTTAAGGTCCTGCCAGTCGTCGTGAGAGGAGAACATGGCGAGTGCGGCACATGGGCGTTACTCGACGACGGAAGTACGGCTACAATCATAGACGCCGAGTTAGCACGGCGCATCGGTGCCAAGGAGTCAAGCACGGAGGACCTACGCATAGAAGGTGTAGGTGGCATGACACGAAACACAACCGTATGTAACGTCCAGTTTTATATTAGAGGTAGTTTTCTAAATGATGAATATCTCATAGAGAATGCACGCTCGATGCACGCACTCGGACTTAGTTCTCAGAGAGTAGATCAAGCCGACATAAATCGCTACCAACATTTGCTCGATTTATCAACGTATCTTACTTACGAAGACGCCAAGCCCTTGGTCCTTATAGGCGCAGGCGATTGGTTTTTATCAACTAGTCGCGAAGTGAGGTACGGTAAACCATCGGAACCAGTCGCATCGCGTTCTCTCTTAGGATGGACTTTACATGGATATCTGCCGCGCAACTTGAAACGCGTGGATTATGTAAATAATTTGTTAGAATTAGACAATATTGACGTGTTATTGAAAGAACAATATAGGCTGGATTCGATAGGGATAACTAGAACGCCCCCAAAAAATTCTCTGGAAGATCAACGCGCACTAGACATTCTCGAGGCAACCTCACACCGTCTCCCGTCGGGTCGTTACGAAGTAGGATTACCGTGGCGGCATTCAATGTACATATCTGTACCCGATAGTTACCCTCAAGCGTTCTCGCGATTGAAGTCTTTAGAAAAACAAATGGCTAAAGATGAAAAGTTCGCAGTGGCATATAAGCAGTTTGTCCAGGGAGTACTCGACAAAGGTTATGCTGAAGAATGCAGCCCAGAAAGTTACCATTCTAAAAATAAACAATCAAATAGGTTGATATGGTATTTACCGCATTTTGGTGTTTACCACCCTCAAAAAAATAAACTAAGGGTGGTTCACGACGCGGCTGCATCGACAAATGGCGTAAGTCTCAATAGTTTACTTTTAGTTGGTCCAGATTTGCTACAATCTTTATTAGGAATACTTTTTAGATTTCGCGAGGGCCGCGTAGCTATCACTGGTGACGTCCGGGAAATGTTTCCACAGATTAAAATTCAAGAGAGTGATAGGGATGCGCAGAGGTTTTTGTGGCGCGACGGAGACTCTACAGCCCCAGTAAAGGAATATAGAATGAGCTCGATGATTTTTGGTGCCGCTTCGAGTCCGTTTATTGCTGTATATATAAAAAATAAAAATGCCATGGAGTATGAAAAATCGCATCCTAAGGCAGTTCGTGAAATTATCGATAATCATTACATGGATGATTATATTAGTAGTTTCGATGATGTTGACGAGGCAGCCAGCGTAGCGTCAGATGTATATACTGTACATAAGTTTTGTTGTTTTGAAATGCGAGCATGGATCTCAAATGACTCGAAGGCTCTGTTGGGCATTCCAAAAATGTTGTGGGCTAATCCTGACATTGATGTTAGCCTGCCATCGGAAGTAAGTACCCTAGGGATTATTTGGAATCCTTCTGAGGATGTATTAAGATTACGTATGGGATCTCCAAATGTCAACAATAATCTAACTAAACGAAGTGTATTATCACAAGTCATGAAGGTATATGACCCATTAGGATTTTTAGCTCCAATTACCATACAGGGGCGAATTCTCATTCAAAAACTGTGGAGACAAGGCTTAGACTGGGATGACACACTACCTGAAACATTCGCTAATATGTGGAAAGAATGGTTAGAAAGTCTAGAAGGGACACGCAACATAAAAATTCCCAGATGGTACGTCGGTTCCCATAATGTCAAAGACACCCAACTACATGTGTTTTGCGACGCTAGTGAAGAGGCCTATGCATGTGTGTCTTATTGGCGTTTCGAGTTTAATGATGGAGGTGTTAAACTAGCTTTAATAGCCAGTAAAGCACGCGTAACGCCTTTGAAACCGTCTACCATACCTAGGCTTGAGCTACAGGCAGCGTTGATAGCATCAAGACTTTCTAGGACAATTCAGGATAGTCATAGAATAAAACCGTCATCGATTGTATATTGGACTGACTCGACAACAGTTCTGCAATGGTTACGTGGGGATGCTCGCCGGTATAAGCAGTTTGTAGCACATAGGGTTGGAGAAATAACCGAGACTACGAACGTTGCAGACTGGCATTGGGTTCCCGGGGCTCTTAATGTAGCAGATGATGCTACGAGATCCAATGTCGTAATAACTAACTTGTCCCATAGGTGGTTTGTAGGTCCGTCCTTTCTCCTAAGTCCTCCTGAGGATTGGCCAAAAGAACCTATTAGAGAGATCACGCCAACTCCAGAGTTAAAAAGCGAGTTGGTGCGATATCTAGCACAAGATGCAAGTCATGATAATGACATACCCATACCAGACTCAAGTCGCTTTAGTGTCTGGTCTAGACTTCTACGAGCTACTGCACGATTTATAGTAGGCGCGAGAACTTTCAGATCATTTATTCGAAAACCGTTATGCCCAAATTCTAAATTATTTACTAATCAAGTTTTCTCTAAACAGGTAGTAGCAGAAGACATCATCCTAGCAGAGAGATTGTTAATATCTAAAATACAAAAGGATTGTTTCTCTAAAGAGTTAATGGCTTTGAACTCCTTGCAAGTCTTGCCTAAAGACAGTCGCCTTTCTTCCCTCGCCATGAAGATCGACGAAGAAGGTCTTTTAAAACTGGACTCTCGGATAAAGAATGCGCCTGATACAAATGAAACGCAGAAACACCTAATTGTGTTGGACGGTGATCATCCACTCGTCCGGATGTTAATTAAGGATTATCATATAAGGGCTGCTCACGGCTTCAATGAAATGATTTTTAATGAATTACGACAGCGCTTCTGGATTCTGCGAGGAAGAACCGCTATTAAGACGGTTTCCAAGCAATGTCTGCAATGTAAAAAGCGGAAATTAAAACCAAACATCCCACCAATAAGCGATCTCCCCAAGGAAAGGCTGGAACACCACAGACGCCCGTTTACTAACGTAGGGCTAGATTATTTTGGACCTATCGAGATCTCTATTTTAAGGCGAAGAGAGAAGAGATATGTAGCACTCTACACTTGTTTGGTATCCCGAGCAGTTCACCTAGAAATCGTCGCGAGTCTGACTACCAGCGCCGCCATTATGAGCTTACGCCGACTAATTGCTAGACGTGGGAGCCCGTCTAAAATATTCTCCGACAACGGGACAGCATTTGGCGCTGAGCGGGAGTTGAAAGCATTATTTGGTCAACAAGTAGAGGACTTCGCCGCCAATAATAAAATTGTGTGGCAGAAGGTGGATCGTATCACCTGGAGTTTTATCCCACCGGTTTCACCTTTCATGGGAGGTGCATGGGAGCGGATGGTGCGAACAGTGAAACAGGCTCTGCGCGCTACGCTTAAGGAGAAGATGCCGAAAGAGGAGGCTTTGCACACTTTCTTACTAGAAGCCGAAGCCATTGTTAATTCACGCCCATTGACGTATGTACCTGTCGCAGCGGACGCACCGAAAGCCATAACCCCCTTCCACTTCTTGATCGGATCGTCGTCCAACACAAACTGGTACGCGAACCACCTGGACGATAGTGACTTACATCGGCACAATTGGAGGAGCGTGCTGCGATTAGCAGACCACTTTTGGTCTCGTTGGGTCCGAGAGTTGCTACCCACACTGATGCCGAGGAAGACTGCAGCGGCAGCCACCCCGAAAGTGGAGTGGAAGGAAGGCGACATAGTGCTAGTTGTGGACTCATCTTTGCCCAGGGGAGTCTGGCCCATAGGCAAAATTATTAAGTTATACCCTGGGCTAGATGGGCACGTACGAGTGGTGGATGTGGCCATTAAGGGGGGTGTTTTGAAGAGGCCAATCCGCAAGTGTGTGCCACTCGTCGTGGGTGAGCAGGCAGTCGCCACTCACTGACTGTGCTCTGCACCAGGGGCCCAGGATGTTGGCGACTGCTTGGTCGCGTTCCTTTTTATATGAATATTTCTATTTTTTAACAGATTTTGTCAAAATTGTTGTTTTTCACTGTCAGAAGAAAATTTGTTGCAAATGGTCGATTTTATGTTATATTTTCATTTACAATATAGTTTTACCTGAAATCGGGGTTTCATTGTAGTAGGCTTACCAGAAACCTTAACAACATTTGTTCTACGAGTTTTATCATAACTCAATACACTAATTAAAAATTATTTTCCAAGCTTTCATTGTACTGTCGTGACATCTGTAAGTCTATGTTCCATTCGTAGGAATACGAAAAGGTTGACGTCCGCGATCGCGCGCGCCTCAGTATTATGTACAGACTTAAGAACATTCAGAGGTGATATTAAATTAATATTTATTTTTGTATGAAAGTAAAATGTGACAAATTATCAAAACTCTTAGAACAAATTGTTGTTGTTTATAATTATATCTGCCTAGTCTTGCGAGGTTATTGATGTTTTAAAATTAACCCTGTATATGTGAGGACGGAAACATAGGCGATAACACATGTGAACAGAGACATCTAGCGGGGAAGGAGGGCAACTGAGACGCCCCCGTGACAGCAAACTGCACATAACCAGAGCCATCGGAAACAGGCAGAGAATTGTGCAGTCGCAGAGCCGAAGCAATGCGATCGCGATGATTAAATGCGTGTTATAGCGGGACGCGGGAGGAAGTTTCATGATCGTTGCGCGCACACACACACACACACACACACACACACACACACACACACACACACACACACACACACACACACTATGAATTTTCGCTAAAACGCTGTTTCGGCACTGCTACTGCAAGTTACGTAATCAGGGGGCCGATTTGTATCGGACTATGACCGACTAAACACTAGGGCTATGACGTAACTGCAATGTGGTTCTGAAAATTTTGATTATGCGAGTTACAAATAGCCCTATCGACCCATCTAAATCTAAGAACGTAATAATCACATCGACGACGTCAAAATTACGTTTTTATTTTACCAAGTTACATACATAAAACTTGATGTAAAAGTTACAAATATTAAACGTGTTTGTCAATAAAAACAAGACGTATTTATAAATGTTTTTAACTAGTCTCATATACACGTTGTAAAAACATGTTTGAAAATGAACCTGCGGCACTTTAAAATCCCGCGAATTTTCAAAGGTAATACAAAAATATATGCGACATAATATCTAACTACTGCCTACATTATATTCCACCCACTAACCTGTCCATTGCTCTGCACCTCAATCTTATACCCCAGCGGCAGAAAGGTGCTGTTAAACAGGATATATGCGACATAATATCCATCTACTGTCCACATAATATTCTACCCATTAACCTGTCCATTGCTCTGCACCTCAATCTTATATCCCGGCGGTAGAAAGGTGTTGAAGCCCACAATCAGCTGCGCATTGCCTTTGAACAGGATACTTACATGCGACATAATATCTGTCTACTGTCTACATAATATTCTATCCACTGACCTGTCCATTGCTCTGCACCTCAATCTTATACCCCGGCGGTAGAAAGGTGTTGAAGCCGACAATCAGCTGCGGATGGCCTTTGAACAGGTTGGAAACCCTTGTGATGACGCCCGGAGTGTCGATACTGCAACCAGCACTGCTTATTACGTGGGGGGCAGGGGGTTTGCCGAAAGGCGGCCGATAGATGGGGTTACAGCGCCTCTTATTCGTAAAACACACACACACATCTAATGTAAATGACTAGGGTACAGTCAGCGACGTGATTATATATATACAGGAGTGTCTTTTTGTGGCCACCATTAACGAAGGATACGTACTCTATAAATCAAATAAAGTAAGTTTATGCCAAAAAAAAAAGCTGGGAAAAAAATTATTTTTTGTTAAAAAAAATTTTTTTAATTACTTGATCGGGCGAAATTTATAGTGTCTAGTGCTTATGTCAGTTTTTTTATAGACAGATATTAATTATTTCTCGTGAAAAAATCTTGCTACGCGCGTCTATGTGCATTTATGCAGAAAAACGCAGTCTATTTACTCAACTTTGGACCCTAATATTTTGGAAACCAGACACTTCCCAGATATGCTTTCATGGAGAAATATGATCGTGATGATAAGGAGATTCCGTAGTTTTCGGGAACGTTGACAACCAAAAATCATCCTATAGGTAGACGCCATATTTTAGGCGCTTTCGCTGAATCTAGTAATAATTTCATCTAAGGGTACAGCTCTTTTAACGCATTCACTGCTGGCGATTACATATTTGTGTGTTCTTCCGTTTTCTAAAGGCCGACGCGTATTTGCGTCCTCACACTGGGCACTAGAATACATCAGCTGCACCGTGCGTGAGATCCTTCTATATCGTAAGAGTCGACTAAGGAACTCGGCCATTCTGTCAGGCGACAAGCTAGCAACTTGTCACTGATCACTTACATCTGTCCGCGCTATGCTAAACGTGTCCGAGGGCTCTCCTTTATAATCCTGCAGTTCTGGCTACCCCATTTTGAGAACACAGCTGTGTATGTATGTAATACTACAGCTGCTTCTCTTCCCGGGCATACTGTACAAGTCAGTAGAGGGACAAGAGGGTCTTGGTGTTTTGTAGGCGATGGGCTGACCGCCTGTCACTACTAACCGAACTTGTACATCTCAACTATACCCTCAAAATTGGTCAGAAGTGGCACCATGTGGTTCTATCGGCCCTTGGTGCTCTGCCTACCCCGTAAGGGATAAAGGCGTGATTATATTAGTATGTATGTTTTTTACGAATAAGAGATGCTGAATTCAGAACAAAATAATTTGCAGCCATGAGTTATATCATGATTTGTCAAACGGTAATTTGTTTCATCACAAAGTATAGTTGAAATAAGAATATCTACAGGGTTAATTTTAAAACATCAATAACCTCGCAGGACTAGATAGCTAAAATCATAAACAATAACATTTGTTCTACGAGTTTTATCATAACTCAATACATTCATTAAAAATTATTTTCCAAGCTTTTATTGTACTGTCGTGACATTTGTAAGTCTATGTTCCATTAGTTGGTATACGAAAAGATTGACGCCCACGATCGCGCGCGCCTCAGTACATATTATGTATCAGAACATTCAGAGGTAATATTAAATTTATATTTATTTTTGTATGAAAGTAAAATGTGACAAATTATCAAAACTCGTAGAACAAATGTTGTTGTTTATGATGGTAGCTACCTAGTCTTGCGAGGTTATTGATGTTTTAAAATTAAGCCTGTGTATTCCCGGGAATATCCATATACGAGTATATCATTGTCTCGTAAAATCGCGGAATTTTGTGTACTTCAATAGTTTCTAAACCTAAAATGACTTGTAAAACAGAAGTTATTTTAATACAAAGTGATCAATTCTTGTTTGTAGGCGATAAAATTTTAAAAAATAAAGTCGATTAAAAAGAAAATGTACAAAGGTAAGGTGGAATACCTAAACATTCCTAGTGTTGAAAAATAAACATGACATTTCAATTCTAAAATTATGTAGATAGGTTTTGCACAGTGGCCTATTTTTATAGATTCACATAGCCCTTATACCGTAGGTATTATCAGAAATTATCCTACTATGCTGGCTCTGGGAGTGAAAAAAAACAACGTATAATACTACAGCTGCTTCTCTTCCCGGGCATACTGTACAAGTCAGTAGAGGGACAAGAGGGTCTTGGTGTTTTGTAGGCGATGGGCTGACCACCTGTCACTACTAACCGAACTTGTACATCTCAACTTTACCTTCAAAATTGGTCAGACCATGTGATTCTATCGACCCTTGGTGCTCTGCCTACCCCGTAAGGGATAAAGGCGTGATTATATGTATGTATGTATTATCAGAAAGTCACGGCCCCTCAATTCCTAACTGTACACAAAATCCCGGGATTCTCCTTAACGTAACGTGTACATATGCAGTAGACATGTGTAAATACTCACGTCTGACTTTTAAACTCCTTCATGATGTCCAGGAAGTCGTTGTAGACTTGCGGTTGCGTGTTGAACTTGTACTTGACCTGGAACAAGCATTATGTTGTTAAATAACTGCAACATGCAACACGGTTACTCCTCATCATAATTTCAGCTGTTAATTTCACTACTGTACATAGGCCTCCGCCAAACTATATATAAGTACAGGATGTTAAAAATATCCTTTCTCACAATTAACAGTTTCCAAAAATTTCGACATTCTGGGAAAGACATTCTGAGAAATTTACATTCTAGGAATGAGACATTCCGGGAAAAGGACATTTTGAGAAAGAGGCATCCCGAGGAAAGGGACCTTCTGGGACCTCCAACACACTTGATCCAAGAACAACATGGCTAATTTAACCTTGCACCCTACATTGTTTCTTCACCCATCCGCTTCCCCGCCGCGCGCTGCGCCGCTTAGCTCACCTGATCTAAGTACGACAGCGCGCCCTCCACCTTGATTCTAGGTTAGGTACAGTATGGGAATTCATTATGTATCGGCATTTTGAGAAAATGACATTATGGGAATGGGACATTTTGGAAAAGGCATTATGAGAATGGGACATTCTGGAAACGCTATTTTCTGGGAATGGAATATTTTAGGAAATTGACATTCTGGGAATGGAATATTTTGGGAAATGAACATACTTGGAACTCCGACAGACCTGATGCAAATACAACAGGGCATTTCCAGCATTCGGCAGCACCTTGCACCCTGCATTGTTTCCTCACCTGGTCCAGGTACGACAGCGCGTCCTCCACCTTCAGTCGCTGGAACTGCGCGGCCGGACTGGGCGGCAGGGCGGCCGCGCCGGGCGACTGCCGGCCCACAGCTAGTGGTAACGGTGCCAGCGGTGTTGGCGGCTAAAGACAATTATATGTAGGTTAGCGTGTGTTTGTAGGGGTATCTAATTGTTTGTAGGTGGACATTTGACGAGGAATTGAAACGAGCCAATATGCTTGTGTTTGCGTTTACTCTCTGTTCTGGTATGTTCTCTCAAGACTACTGCCACTAATTATTAGGTGTTTTAGAGACAGCGCCATCTGTCTCGATCTGCTTGAACCCTTTGGATGGATCTTAATATGATGAGGACCTTATTTCACGGCAATAAATTAAGATAGAGGATAATCATCAGCGAGACAGATGGCGCTGTTCTTTACATTGTTTAGGAACTAAACACTAATTCAACATTAATTCAGATCTACGGCCGCCCACAGGGTTCGAAGTGATAATTATCATTGATTATTAATTATCACGATATCGAACTCTTATCTTTGATAATTATAAAAATCAAACACTAAAAATAATCTAAGTTTATTTACGTATCCAAACGCGCTAGACATAAAAAAAAACCTTTGACTGACAAGAGAACAGGAATTTCTTTTTTTTACGTACTTTCTTACTTTTTTTGACGCCATAAAAACAAAATCTGAATTAAATTGTATTTTTCTCTTGTATTATTCTTTGCTGTTGATTTAATAATGCCGAAAAACTGAGGCCCTTTTTGAGATAAATAGATTATAATTGAAATAAAAAAAATTTCAAGACGTTATTAAATAATTATCAAAATAAAAAATTATCTTGATAATTTCGAACCCTGGCCACAAACCACAAATTCGTGAGGGGTATTGCATCCGTGCGAAGCCGGGGCAACTAGCAGTAGCAGATCCGAAGCAATGCGATAGCGAAAATTGAGAATGTGTGCTCGAGGCAAGATGCTCTCAATTATCGCTATCGTGCTGCTTCGTCGGCTTTGTTATTAATTAGATCAGGGGCGGGACCCTAGCTATACATATAAACCTTCATCTGGACTCTATTTAAGAAAGCGGGAAGCGACTTTTCATACTATGTTATGACTAGTAAGTAAGTAAGTAGGTACCTATTTCTGAGACGAGACTAGGTAGGCAAAAAGAAACAACGTAAACCATGGGACCAACTACGAAACCGTGCTATAAAAACCAGTACCCGTATGATGAATTTGGTGAGAGCGAGATGTCTCACTTTTAAACGTCAAATCCACAGTGCTAAGTAATAACTAGACAAGGCAAGTGTTTCCACTTGGTGTGTAAAAATGGATTGCAAACCACTTCTATCAGCCCTAATTCCTTCAGTCCTGGCTCGAGAACGAGTGTCTATTCTAATTCTTAAATCTATTTTTTCCATGCAAAGTAAATTAATTTAGTTTATCTAGTTAATAGCTCTGTGAATTTGACGTTAAAAAGTGAGACATCTCGCTCTCACCAAATTCATCATACAGGTGCAGCTGAAGTGTATGGAAAGAAAACATTTTAGTGCAATATACATGTTTTTAAAGATAGTATGAACATTCCTAAGTTGTTGAGAAATTCTCCATGATACCTATCTGGAAAATTAAATATGTATGTAATTTAAAATCTAAAATTTTTGTAAATAGCTTCTGGTGGGCTTTTTTCATAGCATTTCGCTTAACATACCTACCCCTTCTGTTACATCCTGTATAGATAGTCAAGTCTCTCACCTGATGGTTAACTTTCATCCGAGGCGGCGCGGGTGCAGGCTTCGCAGCGTACTGCACCGCACCCGCCTTCAGATAGTTAACCACGGGCGGCGGGCCAGCCGCCCGGGCTCGGGCGAATGACGCACCCAATGGCACCATTGATGTAGTGCCTGAAATTATGGGCTTGTTAGTGGTTTTGGCTTGTTTTTGGAGGTCTCTGTGCGTGGTTTCACTGGCAATAGTTATATTGATGGTGACTAGGGAAATAGTAATAATAAAGGGGATAGAAATCTATGTATGTGTCGAAGGCATGTTGTAGAACACGCCATATTACAACTAGACATTTTAATATGAAAGAAAATATTCCTTCTAGCACATAGAGACACGCTCGCTTCGCTCGTTCGGCTCGTGCTCGTTGTCAGATCGGATCAAAGTGCTAGAAGCCAAATTGCCTCCCCCTAAAACTCAATATTTAAAATGCCTACAACAAAATGGCGTTTCTACAATATGCCTTTAACGATAATGCGCATTATCTCATGGCGCCATGGGAGGATTGTGATTTATTTCCATTGCCAGTGAAATTAGGATCAGATTATATATTTGCAGCCTTGATTCATATCACGGTTGTCATACGGTAATTTGTTTCATCATTTTGGACCCTACACTAAATACATACATATTAAACACCGCTATGGTAAAATGAAAGAAACTTGGTCTATGTATAGTATTGTAGGGGGTCTACCAGAACCAGTTAAATTTTTAAAGTGGTATATGAGAAAAACATTTGGGAATCCATAATCATTTATTGCATTCATATGTAGTCAAAGATCTTAATTAAGCACTAAGACACAGCATCTGATTTAACTCAAAATGGAAAGTTTCTAGAAAAGGTAGGTGGTAGTGCCCGTACGCTCCGCTTGCTTGTCTTACGGTAGTAAATATTTATATTATACTGGGTGTAAAAAGACAATTTTGTTCTTTTAATACCTCGTATTCTTTGTAACATCACGATCATTTTTTTCTATGGAAGTACCCCTGGGACACCACGGGTTTCCAAGATATTGAGGTCCAAAATCAGTATTATCATTTTTTTTACATAATTCCATCTGAAATCGTTTAACAAACATTTTTTTTTAAAGCTACCATGTTATAATGTTAGTTTTATAGGTACATTTGTACTTTGAACATCAAACGAATACATTGCTTGCAATAAAATGACAGTATTTTTCATAAATATTTTATCGTTTCCCAGGGTTGGTTCCATAGAAGAAAATGATAGCAACCTTACAAACAATACGAGGTATTAAAAAACCATCGGTCTTTTTATAGATAGATAGATAGATCGTTTATTTGACGTTTGGCATGTACACATATACAGACAACACAAATCAAGAAAATAATAGAAAAAAATATAATATAAGACACCAATGTGATTATAATAGTAAAAAGTTTTTACACCTGTATAGTAAAGCATTTTCCACAGGAGGGATTTCAATTAAAAATCCTTACCTAATATCTGTGGTTGGGCCGTCTGGGCCAAGGTGTGCATGTTACTAGCTCCCGCTTGTTGGATCTGTAACAAAAGTAACATTCTATTAAA
This sequence comes from Carposina sasakii, assembly GCA_014607495.2. NCBI lineage: Eukaryota > Metazoa > Arthropoda > Insecta > Lepidoptera > Carposinidae > Carposina > Carposina sasakii. Next base: position 6,261,394 of record CP053176.1, on the reverse strand, counting down.
TACAATATTACTTAAAACGGCAGGATCATGTGATCGCACAGCCACGGTAGCGTAGAGCGGGGATCCCCACACTCTTTTCTCATCGGCCCCTTTTAAAAGTTAACTGGTTCTGGTGGACAGGCCTACAACACCACATACAAATTAATTGTGAACCCCCATTTTTTCACGCCAACGTAGACCCCCATCGAGTCTCCTGTGGACCTCTGGGGTCGTTGGATTCGTAACACCTGTCGCTAGATTGATATAGAATTTTGTTTGCATTCGTAAAACGGCGGTAGACGCACGGCTTACCACATGGACCTTAATATAAAAAGACTAACGAAATGCTAAAAAGTGGGTGTGCAATTTCCAAAATTCAAACCTCTTTGGGGGACAATGGCTATTTTTTTTTAAACATTAATACATATTTTACAAAGAATAAAGTACAGTGTCTCATAAACTTTATGCAGGTTTTTCCGTACACCGTTATAGTCATCTACTGTGCTAATGCTACTACTACGAGTAACATAGATTATGAAACTATACAGATTAAGAAACAACCATCCAGTTATATATGCATTTATAATATATTTAGACTCGAACTTAATAACCTAATTAGTTATAAAATTATTAATAAAGAAATGGAAAAAAATTCCTCACCCGGGTGGGAATCGAACCCACGATCTCTGCATTCCGCGTGCCAGCGCTCTCACCACTGAGCCACCGGGTCAATTACTCGGATGACGAATTTTACCATCTCTTTTTCTAAATTACATATTGGCAACGTTATTTTTCATCCCGATAGCTATACACTAGCCAAATCTCGGCAAACAAAGCTGAATCCCTAACCTAATTAGTGTTAAAATGGCGGTAACCTTGTAAATATTGACAATAACACACAGCGCACGCAAAACAACCGATAAACAGTCAGACACCCGGCTTATCGCGATTGCGATAGCCGTAAACAAATCCTACTAATACAGGGTGATTTTTGGTCGTCAACGTTCCCGAAAACTATGGAATCTCCTCCTCATGACGATCATTTTTCTCCATGGAAGCATACCTGGGAAGTATCTGATTCCCAAGATATTAGGGTCCAAAGTTGAGTAAATATACAGCATTTTTCTGCATAAATGCACATAGATGCGCGTAGCAAGATTTTTTCACTAGAAATAATTAATATCTGTCTATGATAAAACTAGCATAAATACTGGACACTATAAATTTTGCCCGATCAAGTATTTAAAAAAAATAATTAATTTACATCGTTTCCCAGCATTTTTTTTTGGCATAAACTTACTTTATTTGATGTATAGAGTACTAACCCTTTGTTAAGAGGAGGCAGACCTTATTTAGCATCTTTTTGATGAAATATGCTGAAACGGGTGCATGTTTGTTTAATGTGAGACTATTACACTATATTCTTAGTACCCTTAACTATGTCATGTAAAGCCAAAAACATGATTTAATGATTTTCGCTCGATAGTTTTGTTTTTTGAAATCGACATGTTTTTTAGTCATTTTTACTTTTATTTCGGCTATTACATGAGGTAGGCGTTTAAAATAAATTCGGATGTCAAGATAATAATGATAGTAAACTTTTGTAAAGCCAAAATTAAAAAACAATCATAATTGAACACACAATTAATAAAAATCTTTTTGAGACTTACGCTCTTTACTTCTGAGCTCAATCAGTTGTTTAGCGTGCAAGCGATATTCTACTCTAATGCTTACAGAAAAGCGTTAAATAGTAACTTCGTGCCCGCTGACGCTCAGTACCGCGCTGTGCGCCGACGACGTAGGGTCTATGTCGCTTTCGCCCACGGCAGTGGCATTTTTTATTATCTTGCGGTGTAGGTATTACTCGATTGAGTTCGGACTAATGGGAAATAAAACTAAAAAATATGTTTCCAAAAGGAAGATGGCTCAACGTTGGAGAGAATCAAAGGTGTAAGTAGCTATAATCATAATTAGTAAGTATGTAAAGTTTAGTGCTGAGAATGCATTTTATAATGGACAGGAGAAAAAACAAAATGTCGAAATTACGGGATAAAATATTTACCCGGGATAAAAAGTATAATGTGTTATTCTGATACGTACCTAAGCTAATATAAGGTCTTTCCGAAATTAGTGATTTGCCTTTGACACGAAACTAGGAAAGTAAAAAGAAACAACTTTCACTATGGGGCCAACTCCGATATAGTGAAAAAAATCAGCTGTTCCATACATTTCAGGATTTTGCGTGATGAAGTAACAAACATACACACTCACACACATACAAACTTTCACCTTTATAAATTGGTAGAATTCCTTTGAACGATGGCGCTAGTTGCTTTGTTTATCTATGTAAAAGTCTACAAAAGAAATTAGTTCCGAAATCACACACACAGCATGAGAAGTATTCTATAAGCGCACTGCTTTACACATGAAGCACATACACAAATTTTATATACATTTTCGTAAATGTACCTACATATACTCGTGTATATGTAGGTACAATATCTTTCACCCACCTAAGGAACTTACTACTACAGGTGAGGCATAAATATTGGAATAGGTATGTGGATTAGGTATTTTTCAATACTAGTCGGTACCTAATACAACGATTAGGTCATCATCATCTTCCTGCCCTGTTCCCATTTATTTGGGGTCGGCACAATATGTACTTTTCTTCCATTCATCCCTATTATCTGTCATCTCATGGCTCACTCCCAGTACACGCATATCCTCCCTCACACAGTCCATCCAACATTTCTTTGGTCTACTTTCTTTTCTTTATATCCATCCACACTCATGCACAAAGCTCTCTGTAAAATATGCCTTTCATCCCGTCGCTTTACATCATAGACTCATAATATAGCTTTACATGCCCGTACCAAGGCAGACGGTTACTTCGTAACTTGTCTGTGATCGGCGCAACTTTCAAACTTCCTCTTATATACACATTTCTTATTTTATCCATTCTTGTAACTCCACACATCCATCTCAACATTCTCATCTTGCTTACATGGAATTGATTTTTATCCTTCTTTACGGCCCAGCATTCAGATACAAGACGACATTAGGTATTAGGTATCGCATAAAATATCATCTTATTATGAGAAATCAACCGTAAGGCATAGACTATAAGTTTCAATTTTATTATTTAGCAAAAATACTACAATATCATTAGAATATGAAGGTAATTTTCACCATTTCTAACAAGTTTATAATAGCCCAGCGGTTACATCGGCGGAGTCGAAAACCAGATATTCCTGGTTCGTATCCGGGTACAGACAAGACTTTTTTTTTCCTTTTTTTTTACAAAATAAAAATCCTTTATTTAAACAAAATATTTGACACAAACTAAAAACAATTTAACTAAATATTAAAAATTTAACCTAATATAAAAAATGCATTTCGCTATTATCACGATATTTTCTATTTCCACAACTATTCTTTTTACGTAGGTATTTATTAGATAATGGATCATTCACCGAAAACCGATACTAAATATTCACCGAATAAAGATTCTACGTATTTATCTAATACGTAATGGATCACAGTAATGGAACGGCCATATTGCATAAATATTAGTATGTATTAGGTCGAACAGGTACGATTTTTACCTAATCCGACCCATCTTTACTTACTACGTAGCATCTTCGGCAGCAGTTCCTTATCTACAATATTTTGTTTATAGAATTCAAACCAATTGTGCCGAACAAAAAGTCCTGGAGTCGCCCGTCAAAGTTTATACCGAAATAATACCACCTGTAATGTTTGAAGAAAAGTGAGTGAGAACCTACCTACCTGCCTACCTATAATTTTGTTGTTTTTGCTCACTTGTTTTCACTTTTGGCTACTAAAACTTTTTTGATATTTTTAAACTCATTTCATATTTTAGCTCTCCGATTGACAGTTTGATGGTAACAGATGAGGTGGAGCATAGAACAGAAGGTATTTTACTGTATAAGGTAAATAGTACATATATATTTCTTGGGGAGTGTAGAGGATTAGTAAGAAAAATCATTTAATTTAATTGTATAGTATTTAAACGCACATCAAATAAAATGATTTTTTTTTAGTCACAAATAATTGGAATTCATATAAAAATTACTGACTGCACAGCAAAATCCTCAAATAAGAATATTGCTAATCAAACTGCAATTTATATTTGTGGCATACGCATACCGCTATTTATCTTTAAATAAAGTTTTTTTTATTTATGCACAGCTAATATTGCGAATGCACATTATACATACCTGTTAACCCTTTATTTTTAAAAAACACCTACTATTTATATTTAACATACAGCAATTTACCTAAATGAAACGGCATTTTTACATAATCATCTTAATATTAAAATTTGTTAAGTTACTACTTGTAACATTTTAACATATTGACTCACCTAAAAGCCTTTTTAAAAGCGATCTACATGAGTAAATTGGTCCCATTTCACATATGTATCGGATACTATTTTTTGTGATATATAAAATAAATCTTTGATATCTACCATTAATCCGTTTTATTCAAAACTTCCTAATACTTGTTGCATTGGATGAATTTTATACATAAATATAACTATGATGCAGGTAATGTGTTCTATTGTATGAATGATTTTTTAACATACCTATATTACTTATTAATAAATTAATTATTTTAATTTAATTGTATTTTGCAAACAAAAATAAAATAAACATAACATTGAAATCAATTATAATAACGACTCTATGGGTTTTTATGTTCTCTGCGTTTGACCTAGCGTTGACCCGCCTGCTCGAAAGCGCGCGAATTTCGAATTTTAACACTACGTAGATCTTAACGCGTATCCTTGCATTGCGGGTGGCGGGGTATGTGGGCGGAGCAACCGTGGGACTTTTATTTGACTGCTGGCTCTTAAGGGTGGCAACGAAAAAACACCGTATATATTAAACGCGAAAGTTTGTATGGGCGGATGGATGTTTGTTACTCTTTCACGTAAAAACGGCTGAAGCGATTATAATAATATTTGGTGTGGAGTTAGCTGACACCCTGGATCAACACATAGGCTACTATACTTTTTATCCTGGGAAAATATTTTTATCACAGATAATTTCGACATTTTGTTTTTTCTGCAGTCCACGCGGACGGAGTCGCGGGCGGCCACTAGTAAATAATATAATATTCCACATTTCAAAGTTCTTTCTTTTTATATACTTAATATAATACATATTTAAAACTAGAAAGGTTCCTAGTTATGTTTTAAGTTTAGATTTTATTTGTCAGTTTTGTTTCTTAAGAATTATGTCGGTTTGTTAGTTCTGTTTTGGTCTAAAATATACCTAACCTAGCACCCGTGTAACTACGATACAGGTTCTCCTAGTGTAGGATTCACAGTAAGTAAAACTAAATATTATGGTCGATTCCGGCAGTCACACTTAAACCTAAACGTAAAATTAGACCTACCTGTCCACTTCTCTCTCAGCCATTTATGTTAAGAACGGAGAGAGAGATAGACCTGACTAAGATTAGGTTTAGGTTTAAGTGTGGCTGCCGGAATAGACCCTATTATCAAATGTATGAAATCAGTTTATTTGTCGCGAATCAGTCGAGTCACACACATTAAGACACACGGCTGTGTGCCTAAACGTGTGTTTTGACCCTGTGCTGGTGATGCGCGGCTTCACTAGAATACATCAGCTGCATCTCCTTCCGTGCATGTCGTAAGAGTCGCCTAAGGAACTCAGGGGCGTTCTCTCGGGTGACAAGCTAGCGGCAACTTGTCCTGACCCCACGTTTAGGATCTTAGACATGATTTTGCACTTGTGGCTACCCTAATTTTGGGAATACAGATGTGTTAAATATAAATGTATGTATTTTTTCTTTTTTTTATATACACTTCACAACACATTAACCTAGTCCCACACTAAGATCCCTAAGGTCTTGTGTCGTGGGTACTAAGCAACGGTATTCATTTTTATCTTTTCCTTCCTATTAAACAACAACAAATGACAAAACCATTCATTTCAACATTTTGGCGAAGTGGCAGCAAATAACAATGCAGGTAACTCTCTCTACCAGTCTTTCATTGTAAGTAACAATGCACCTGCATGACACTAGAGTCATTGACCTTGACTATTGATGATTGCAATTAGTTAGTATATGTAATAATGACGTGCAAACAAAAATATAAGATTTTAGGGTGATGCAAGGTTATTTCCTACCAATACACGTTCATTTATATCAAGTGCCGGCTGGACATTTTGGGAATTTTGACATTTTGCGACGGCCGGACATTTTGAGAATTCCATATTAACGTAAATCTGTATCCTCTGTCTGTATCACGTCTAAATGGAAGGTTTTATAGCGTTAGTCACCGTAACCTTGCGTATACGCACGCATGTCTAATAGATGTCCCAGACTTCAGTCATGGACAAAACTAATAGACATGAAAAGAAATAGATAAATCCTACTAGTTTAACAGTCCTTGTTATCTTGTTATGACCTGTTTTGCCGATTATTTGATTATTGGCCATTGATGGTAATCATAATAGTTTCCCTTGAGGCCACACTCAATCGAGGGCGTCGGAAAGGAGACTCGTCTAGCGTAAACTTATTTATCGCATACTAGCGGCCGACCACGAATCCGTCCGCGTGAGAGAGCATTACACCCATGCGAAGCCGGGGCGGGTCCCTAGTTACACATACAAACCTTCCTCTTGAATCACTCCATCTATTTAAAAAAACGCATTAAAATCCGTTGCGTAGTTTTAAAGATCTAAGAATACGTAGAAACATACAGACAGCCGGAAGCGACTTTGTTTTGCCCGCGACTTCGACCGCGCGGTGGTGCCACCTACCGCAATAAAAAGTAGCCTATGTCCTTTCTCGGGCTCTAGACTATTTGTGTACCAAATTTCATTTAAATCGGTTCAGTAGTTTTGCCGTGAAAGATGGACACACATACACTTTTACATTAACGTATAATATTAGTATAGGGCTTAGTGCGTAAGTTTTCAAATCGAACTCGTCCGTGTTAGCGTAAAACCGCCAACCAATCGCGTCGTGCCCTTCAAACTTGTATTACATCACGTCATCACGCTGCAACGTGATTGGTTGGCTGCTTTACGTTAACGCGAACGAGTTCCAATTGAAAACTCACATTTAGTCTTCATACCGGTCTAAGATAAACCTATAAGTATAATGTAGGTTTAAATCGTTGCCTATTCTTCAATAATCTCTCGTAATTCGGTGCTTTGCCAATTAGTACAGGTTCAAACTAGAATAACTGTTGTATAACTGCTTAGATCCGACTGGAGTAGTCAGTGTATTCAACTGAGGTAGTCAGTAACGTCATAGAGGAATAAGATGTCATAGAGCGCTAATGTCATACTATCTGTTTCGATGCACCATTAGACTTTTCGGTGTCTCACAATTCCAGTCCTTAGATTCTATTAGTGTAATGTATAGTAATGTACTACATCACTAATGTATTGTAACGTATAGTAATGTAATCTAAGTGTCAAGGACTGGAATTGTGAGGCACCGAACAGTCGAATGGTGCATCGAAACTGTTAGTTTGACATTAGCACTCTATGTCTACATCTTATTCCTCTATGGTAACGTTTACGTTATCCCACTTATATTGTAAATGCGAAAGTTTGTGAGGTTGGAAGTACATTGCTGTCTGTGTATGTGAAATATGCAAATAAATAAACCGGCGTAGGGGAAGACCCAGGAGAAGATGGAGCGACGACCTGGCTACATTTCAGCATGAGTGGGCCACTATAGCGGGAACTAGACAAGTGTGGGCTCAAATAGGGGGGCCTTTGCCCAGCAGTATGATACGGTACAGGCATATAAAAAAACACGGATGAACGGACATTGGACACGGATGAAACTTGGTGACAGGTACATCATCATGTATGAAGAACGTATATGGTGAAAGAGGAATGTTTGGAACGTACTAAATGGAGATATGTAGTCTCTTCCTACCCTTATGGGACATAGGCGTGAGTTATGTATGTATGTATGTACTTCAACGCGAGATAGGTTATATATTTGCAGTGTTTTTTTCTGGAACCTTCTGTCGATACCTGCACTAATAAATACCCAATAACAAAGCTACCATAAAAAGAATAAAATCCATAACAACAATCGTCCCGATTTACGGCAAAATACAGAATACAAGCGGGCAAAGTAACTGTGCCAAATGTGATTCAACTCTGCGCTATAAATAGGCCGGCGCGCGCGGATCTAAATACATTATACGTAGCCCACGTGAATGTTTTACGTCCTTCGATGGGTAAACAATCACTCATATCTTGCTGAGACGGGCATGAACGTATAAAGAATAACGGACAGAGTGTTGTGACTACACAGAATGAAGCATTCATAGGAAGCTCGGTGACGATATTTCATGGAGTAGGGATGTGTATTGACGCGTTATTCACACACACACACATACACACACAAACCATAGTAAGCTCGGCGCCTACTGGAAAATACGCATACATGCCCACCGCGCCGCCATTACGGTGCTTCAATCTGTGCAGTGACAGCATTACGTCCGTTGTTCTTTATACGTTCATGGAGACGGGCTTGTAACACTCACTGTATAAACCCTAACACAGTACATAACTACATTATCATGTGTGTGTTTCACCTAATATACATCAGCCTGTTGCAGTCCACTGCTGGACGTAGCCCTCCCAACGAACCCAGGCTTCGTGCCCATAGTCACCACGCTGGGCAGGCGGGTTGGTGACCGCAGTGTGATTTTCGAACTAGTCATGTCATAGAGGAATAAGATGGTCATAGAGTGCTAATGTCATACTAACTGCCTCATTACATTACAGTAATGCAATCTAAGTGTCAAGGACTGGAATTGTGAGGCACCGAAAAGTCTAATGGTGCATCGAGGCAGTTAGTATGACATTAGCACTCTATGACCATCTTATTCCTCTATGGTTATGTTGTCAACACGGGAGGCGCTGCTGCACACCTCCCGGAAATCCTTAATCCACTCTTATTATACCCACGGTAACTGCACACAAACACTGTAAAGGGTCCGTTTCATGGAACTCCTATGCCTAATATCAGGAGCAACATTTTTTGCAGAGAAAGATAATGTGGTCGTAGTAGTAACTAACGCCGTCATTCAGAGGAACTAGTTGGTGAAACGCACTCTTGTTCCAAAATCTGACACGGGAACTATTATATTAAGTCGCGACGGGGGTTATCTGTGTTATCAGTGTCGATGTCAGCAAGTAAACAAGTCTTGGGGAACGCTGGAGTCCATTTAATAGCATAACTCCTATGCCAGATTTCGGAACTAACACTTTTTGTTTGCAGTGACACAGATAATATGGTCATACACATAGAAACTAGCGCCATCATCCATGATCTGTATATAATACGGTGAAACGCACAATACCTACTAGCTTGGTTAAGGCCAGTTACTATGGCTGCTACTCGTACTTGCCCCGCCACTTAAAAATTCAGGAATTAATTAAATGTAAAAAAAAAAAAAACAAAAACAGGTGCACTATTATAAATTCTGAGATAGAGTAGGTAATTTACAAATATTTTTATAGCATTTTTAGTGACGTACTTTGTATGTATGTATATGTCGTGGCCATATCGTAGAATTGATCATTTCATGAAATGGTCGAGCATTTCATGAAATGGTCGCATTTCATGAAAAGTTCAACTGTCTATTGGCCACATCATGATATGGTTTGGGCAGATCGATGATTAAAAATCGTTTCTCGATATGGGCAACTAAACGCCCGATCATTTCATGAAGTGGTCAAGATTATTGATCATATCGTAAAATAGTTACATGAATCACCGGTAGAGGCGCTGCGCGCGTTTTATTTATGTGTGAAGATGGCGGATTTTTCTTTTTAAGTTATAAAACAAATTAAAGAGAGTAGGGTGACTATGCAGAAGAAGTTCACGGATAGTGTGTTATATTGTATAATGTATATTAGACTTAATGGTGGTTTATAATAATATTGTTAAACAAAAACCTTAGATTACGATAGGTTAGGTTAGGTTAGACTATGACAAATGACGCACGAGCCGAGCGAGCGGAGCGAGCGTGCCCAGGCAGCGTCCGGCGATGTGCCAGATGCGAATCGCTTTTGTAAAGTCTTTTATGTTTTTAAATATTATATTGTGAAAATATCACATAAATAATAGCAAAAAAAATCATACCATCATACCTTATGGTATACTTATATATGGTGTAAGCTCTTACCACATTCGGATTTTATGGACACCCTGTTAATACGATTTGGCCAAACGTGGATGACAAAATCGTGAAATGTAGACGATTTAACGATCTGGTCAAATTGAATTGGCCACTTCATGAAATGCGACCACTTCATGAAATGCTCGACCATTTCATGAAATGATCAATTTAACAATATGGCCACGACATATATACATATAGCCTACGTCCTATTCCTTCCTATCTTTGTAACAAATTTCATTAAAACCCTTTAACCATGTGACAAATACACAACCATTACCTAATCTACAATTTTGCATAAATTATAGTAAACCAATATCGCCACTAAAGGAAAAAAACCGCGCAAAAATTTATAAAACGCTAGACAAGAGCAAGACCTCGCGCCATAACGGTAAATACAAGCTACGTATATTGAGGTCAATTGTATACAAGAAGGCTTTTCTCATTAATAAACGAGTTTTTAGCAATACAAAAAGAACCCTTGGCGTGTTATTACCGAATATTTTAGACATTAATAATAATGTGATTATAGGTTTCTTCTATGCTGCTCTGGGAGTGAAAAAAAAAAGTATAATACTAGAGCTGCATACTATTGTAAATACTGTACTGTCAGTAGAGGGACAAGAGGGTCTTGGTGTTTTGTAGGCGATGGGCTGACCACCTGTCACTACTAACCGAACTTGTACATCTCAACTATACCCTCAAAATTGGTTAGAAGTGGCACCATGTGGTTCTATCGGCCCTTGGTGCTCTGCCTACCCGGTAAGGGATAAAGGCGTTATTATATGTATGTATGATTGATTATAGGTAGACGCGGGATCTAATAATGAAATGTTTTTTTTTTTAATAACACGAGTGAATCTAACGTGATAATATTGATAACCGTTTTATACCAGCCCCCTAGCATGACCACGAATCGTGGATATCGTATCGTACGATATCGTATCGTCTCTATACAAAATTCAACATGGCGTCTATATTTATCGTATTTTGACAGGCTAAATGTCGATAAATCGGTTTATCATATCGTGATTCTCAGGTCATGCTAGGCTTGCAGATTTTTAAATCCTATGTAATTAATTACCATAAGGCTCGACTTTCGCTTGTACATCAAGTTACGAGTATGACAATAGAATAAGCCTATATTAAATTACGGGAGTGCTAGCATCAGATTTTTTTTAACCTGAATGTGCTAGAAGGAGGGTTATGGATGTAGTACATTTCTTTGGCACGCTCTAGACCCCCACAGGGGCCCACAGGAGACTCGATGGGGATCTACGTTGGCGTGAAAAAATTGGATTTCACAATTAATTCGTATGTGGTGTAGGCCTATAGGGGGTCCACTAGAACCAGTTAACTTATGAAAGGGGTCTATGAGAAAAAAAGTTCTTGGGGGAGGCCTATGTCCAGCAGTGGACTTCCCAGGGCTGAAATGATGATGATGACATATACTGAGAATCGGGGTCTAGCCAGCATTAAATTTGAAGAAAACCTTTGAGAATTTGCATTTTAAGGTTTTAAGGCTTTAGCCTAGTTATATAAATTGCCACTTACCTGAGCAGGGTTGGCTGTAGAAGGTGGAGGGGCATCATCAGGCCCCATCCGGGGCACCGTACGTTTCATCATCGTGATCAGCTTTCTCCCATCACCGGATTAACTGAAAAAAACCAATGTGTTGCGTTAAAAGATGAAAAAATATGTACCTATATTATTAATACTACAAAAGGGTGGAAGGGGAATAGAAATATAATAAATACCTTAAATATTAGTATTGGGTACTTTGAATGTGGATATATAAATAAATATTCACACACTTCACAACACATCGACCTAGTCCCACACTCACTAAGATCCCTAAGGTCTTGTGTCGTGGGTACTAAGCAACGGTATATAAATACATAGATAAGTATATAAACATCCATGACTCGGAAACAAACATCAATATTTATCACATCAATGTTTGCACCTACCGGGATTCGAACCCAGGACCTATGGCGTCGCAGGCAGGGCCACTACCGACTACACCAATCGGCCGTCAAGTCTATATCTGGCTATTTTTAGTTTGTTTTATTGTGAAAAGTAAACTGTTTTTATTGAAACTTGGAACCTAAATATTCAATAACTGGTAAGTAAGTATACATAGTACATACATAACAGAAATTTAATTTGTATGCAATTAAATATTGTCATTTATTCATTATGGCCTACATTTTATTCAATTTAATTAATGTCAAATTATTCCTGTGGTCAGGTCTATTCCAATGATAAAGTAAAGTTGATCCTATAGAGAAAGACAGCATCAAATCAACTATCTGCTTATAAGAAAAATCTGCCCTAAGATTATAAGATAGTAATTAAAAACCCAGAAGAAAAGTGTTAAAGGAAAGTTACCGTTTAGGCGCATAAGGTCAAAAGCGCAAAATGACAAACGTTAATATGATGAATATCGATGTTTGCTTCCGAGTCATTGATGTTTCTATACTTATCTATGTATTTATATACCGTTGCTTAGTACCCACGACACGACATTTTGCGCTTTTGACATTCTGCGTTTTTTACTATCTGAGCTTTTGACTTTGTGCGTTTTCGACATTCTTCTCTTTTGACGATTTGCGATCGTTTGTCATTTTGCGCTTATGCGCCTAAACGGAAAATTACCAATACCTCTACAAGTTACACTATAAACAACGTTTTAGCATCTGGTTTGACTAGAGACAATGAAAGGTAAACAGGTATGTCACTTATACAAGTGTAATGTAGTCTAGGTAGAAAGAGATGGCAAATACAGGTTTTTTACTTAGTGATTTATCATGCTTTTTATTGATGTTTTGAAATTGGCAAGTTGTTGATTAAAATTTATAGAGGAACTTTGAAAAATGTTGATACATTTTTGTATGAAAAAAAAATTATGTGCGTCTCTAATATTGTTTGGTATGGGGTTAAATATTTTTACGGCCATAATATAAGTACATGCCATATATAAGTTTCTCTGTTACTAACTAGTGGGGCTGTAACACCTAAAATAAATAAATATTTAAATTATTATATAAATCATTGGTTCAAGAAAAAAAAGTACGTTACTGCTAGCCAAATACGTTAGCTCTCAACAAAATTACATTACATATTAGACCGAAATGAACGCTCTAATGTGATGTATTAATTACTAAAGTGTGCCTTTATTTGCCATTTCATTAAGTGACACACCCTTTTGTTATTAGAACAGAACTGACAGGACAATTTGGAAAATGGACATTTTGGGAAAGAGACATTTTGAAACCGGGGGACATTATGGGAAAGGGACATCGTGAACCTGAAGGCTAAAACTATAAATGTGTGAAGGTAGCTTAGTTTATACATCCCATGCTTCAATGAAGCATTTCTTATATATTTTTATGTAATTTATGTTCTGATTTTGTTGAATTTTTATATTTAGATAGTCATGTTGTTGGTTGTTCATTTTAACATAAAAACTGCATTTGTATCATCTTTATATTATGCGGTGTCTTAAAAAAGTTTATGTAGGCTAAGCATTATTATTTAATTCTTTTAAACATAAAATATTATTTAGATAATTTGTCTCAGCTAACCCATATTGCTTATTTTTGTTTTAGGTTATGTCACAACAATGGTAAGGCCAGTCCATACGACGAACAGAGCAGTTGCTCCAGGCACCAAATCCTAGAGTGTGTTAATATCAAATCAGGTGTTTTAACATTTTCGGCACGTCAAAATCCACAGAGCATTTGACGCTTCCAATGCTAAAGATCTTTTATGTATCCCCATGTACGCAGTTGTCTAACCTATGTAGGTAAGCAACGGGATGTGGGGAATGACTATTATGCGCTTCACCATATAGTTCCACTGGACGATGACACTAGTTATGTTCTAGAAAGTTTGGGAATTTTTAACAAGTTTGGTATTATGTGTACGACCACATTTTCTGTGTCACTGCATACTACACTGCAATCTAAATAAATAGTAGCAAACTATAGAAATATCATTGTTTAACCTACAGAAGCTCTGGAATAGGTTATTTCGCCTATTGATACTAAAATAACATGAGTTTGTGTATCGTATCTGTCTATCTGCAAGTGCATGGTAATTTTATCTTACTTAGAGGGAATTAGGTGCCTATTTATGATATGTAGAGTTGTCTATCTATAAAACTACTGCAAAAACCACAAGAGTTAAAGGCATGTTGGGTATTCTAACCTCAAAATATAGACCATACAAAATAGAGTAAAATTTAGCGTAAAAATAGCAAGTCTATTTAAAAAAGTAGCTCCTACCAGCCCATATGGTGAACTAGCTTGAATACACTTTTGAACAACAGAATATTGAATTGCGCAACACTATCAGAGTCGATGCTGGGTCAAGGTATTACAAAGAAAATAGCAATCAGTTTTCAACTTACAACAAAAAGCGGGCATTCGAACGAAATAATTTAATGCTGTCTGATGACGTCACAATCACAAGTTCTCTCATGCGTAGCCCGAAATAAAAGACAACATCGGTACATAAGTACATGTACGGTTTCTCCGTGATTATAAACATGGTTACGTAACCAAAATCGAATTTTAACGCATGGCGCGTTGCACGAAAGTTACTCACTCTATACAAGCGTGAACTTCAAAGTTCGAATTTGGAATTCGAATGCCGCTCTGCAGTTCAGACAGTCCACTCACATCAGCTTTTTATCCACGAGAAACCGGTCCGGGCTCGATAGCGATGAGACAAACTCGCACTTATTTATAGAGTAAAACATACACAAATCGATAACAGCCAAGCTAAATGCATAACCACAATGGTTTAGTTAGACGCAGCGACGCAAAACTTGGTTTGGTTTGCTTGGTAACAACACGACGTTACGTTACGTTACGAGGACTGTCCTCCCGGCAAAACGGCCAGAGAAAATGAGAAAAAAATCGAAATTTGAATTTTGACATTTCATTTGCCCGCGTTTTTTACACCGTTCCTTTTCACGCACAAAATAGTTGGTTTTTATAGCCTCTTCGTGAAGTTAACCAGCGAATTCATGTTATAACTTATTATTTCTACAATGAATCATAACGAGTTGGGCTGATCTTGTAGAGGAAAAGCTTAAGCCGATGTCGGATAATCATCTTTGTCAGTAGAGCCGTAAAGTCTTTTTTAGTGTGGGCCTATGGAAACGGGGACGGTGCGCGGCAGTATTCGTCACCGACGTAGAAAATGGCGACTAAATACCAACAATTACAGCGCGCTGAACGTCAATGTGAATGTTATCTACAGAAGGATGATTGGTACGAGTCTAAAAAGATTGCACGACATCACGACCGAGATGCAAGTGCTCTAGATAAATAGGCGTAGTAGAGATAAAGACCGGATTCGAACTCTGGGGGTGTATTATAAAACCAAGAATAGGATACATACCGGTAAATGCCAAGTCGACACTGTCGTACTCTCAGAACAGAGACAATTATCGCAGAAAACTTGATATTCAACTCAAAAAACTTATATTGTTCCAGAATTTGTGATAATACCGCGTCACTGTACGCTCCGTGAGAGCACATTCGTGCGCCTCCAAATAGCGCAAAGGCGCAACTTTTTCGAGCGCGGCGTTAACACGGTCAGGTGGGCGAGGTTGCGACACTGCCATAGCGCCATCTCGCTCTGTCACCTGTCCCGCTCTAGCGCGATGTTCCATCGCTCTCACACTCGCGGATAAGGCGGCAAAATTAAGAGGGACGCGAACGGAGGGTTCCCTGACGAACGTCGCACACCAAGCTGCGCGGCCGACTGACTAGCCTAATCCATCCGCCGAGGGGCTGCGCCGTTGCTGCCGTAATCGAGCTCGAAGCCCCGCGGAGGAGCGGCAACGTTGCCAACGAATAATAGCAAGCGAAACGGACATGCCACGATATGAAATGCCACGATCGACGAACCTCTACGGAGGTGGCGGACCAAAACAAATCTCCTTTCTCTAAAATTATACAATAGTCAGTTGCTAGCGACTCGCTAGTAGCGAGGCAACATCTGCTGTGGTTATGGCTACCTGTACCTCCCGCCAAAACTGAACAGGTGTAATCAAAATGAGAAAGTCATTCATTACTTTGATAAAGTCGCTGTGATTTAGCAAAATTAGGAACATAATATTAACGTGGGTACTAAGGTTAGACTATTCTAAAATCAGCTGATTATGAATGCATAATACGAAACAGGTAGCTAGGAACTTTTATATGAATGAAACATAATATCAGGTAGTTCTATACCACTTTGAAGGAGGTTGTAATAAATTAACAATACCACTCCTTGCGTCGCGCAGTCGGGTAAAAATAAGATGAACTACACTGATAATATTTTACCAGGCGCTTATATTATGAAAC
The DNA here is from genome assembly GCA_014607495.2 of Carposina sasakii. NCBI lineage: Eukaryota > Metazoa > Arthropoda > Insecta > Lepidoptera > Carposinidae > Carposina > Carposina sasakii. The sequence goes on along the minus strand of CP053176.1, from coordinate 6,244,831 downwards.
TTTTACACTTGTAGTCATAATTTAGCATTCAAAATAAACACTAGGGAAAACCTAGGTACGTTAGCTATCACATCAAGGCATAAAAACTTCAAAAAATTCAAAATTCATTTATTTCAGGTAATAGGCCCATAGATTCTGATAACAATTACTTCCATTATAAATTCCACTATAATACACTTCCATAATGTGGAGATAAAAATAGAGATTTCCATTTGGCCACAAGTGAGGATAGTAGACGAAGAGTGAGGATGGATCAAGGCGGTGATGGAATTGTGGTCAAGGGACGCTTTTAGACCGAGGGGCAGACCACCCACCTTATGGTCATATGGTATCCGAAAAACTCCTGGGCACCAGTGGATGATATTGTGCTTTGTGAATTTGATGAGGGTTCTGGACTCCGGAGTATAGAAAGATATATTTAGAGATAGAAAGGAACTGCTACATCACATTGTAGCTTATCCAAAACTAAATGGGTTTAATAGGTATTTAATAAAAACAAATAAGTATGAGCCCCGAGAGTCCTTTCTCTTAGGAACGGCGTTATTTCCGCGAAAGGGCTACTAGTCAGGAAAAAAAAGATAGAAAGAAACCCGAAAGAACCAAATAAACAGTATGAGATTAGCTCCTTTGTAAAATATTGTCAATGGATAATTACAATTTCACGTGAAATTTTGTGGTATTTTAGGATAAACTAGTGACAAACAAACTCTCTTTGTACCAGTTTTGTAATACTTTACAAAAGGCTTTAATATAATGGGTTAAATAAAAAGAGAGATAACGGAAGATGAGAGAAGAGTTAATGTAAAGAACTGTTATGGAATACAGTCAAAACCAAAATGGAGAAATTCTAGGGAAAGGTCAGGTCACCTTTGACCTGACGGGCGTAATTACATGAATAATATCGAAGGGTTTAAATCTTTGTTAATAAATTTAGATGGAGTGATTAAATACAGGATAAAAGCCGTACCAGAATTTTAATAATGTTACCTTCATTCGGGAATATATGGAAAAGACTCAAGTAATACTACATACAAGGGGACATGTCATTCAAATGATTATGGGACATTCGAGTGACATAAGGAACACAACTACAAACATACAGAGAGGGTTTCATAAAGGTAAAAAAAATAGGTAAGTTCAATAAAACAATGTTAGTAATGTTAGCGGTTTTATTTATGTTGATAAAAATTTTGATACCTACTTACACACACCACAATCTTCCTATTTTGATATAGATAGTGGGTGTCCCGGAGGATGCTTCTATTTGACTCTCAGTCAAACTCAAAAGGATATAAGAGGTATGGCCTATTGTATTTGTTTCTAATAATTGTATACCCACGTTTAATATAGCAATAATAAAAGAGATATAAATAAATAAATACATATGGCTGTGTTCGCAAACGGGGTAGTTAGAAAGTTAGAGCTGCAGCATCATGAAAGAGACAACTGTTGCCTACGTTTAGCATTGTAAATGAATACAGGTAGTATATTATACTGGGTGTAAAAAACAACTTTGTTCTTTTAATACCTCGTATTCTTTGTAACATCGCGATCATTTTTTTCTATGAGAGAACCCCTGGGAAACTACGGGTTTCCAAGATATTGAGGCCCAAAGTTACATTAATATTATCATTTTTTTTTTACATAAATCCATCTGAATTTGGTTAACAAACTTTTTTTAAAGATACCATGTCAAAATGTTAGTTTTGTAGGTACAATTGTCCTTTGCGCACCAAACGAATACATTGCTTGCAATAAAATGACAGTATTTTTCATAAATTTTTTGTCGTTTCCCAGGGTTGGTTCCATAGAAGAAAATGATCGTAACCTTACAAAGAATACGAAGTACTAAAAAAACATTGTTGTCTTTTTACACTCTGTATAGGCATAAAGAAATAAAGTGTATCAGTATACAGCAATTATTAAAGGGAGCCAAATAAATAAATAATAAAATCTAACTACTTTGATCATTGGTGGGTTGAATTAATTACTGTCTGAAAGAGAAAGTATGTAATGACAAATAAAGCAAGACATTTAAATTAAATTAGATACAAATCCGAAATTTTATATCCTACAGCAATCATCCATGGCTTTACTAAAATAATTTTGAATGCAAACCTTCACAACTTCTATGCAAAATCAATTAGGTAGTTTAATAAAATAAACATGAAATTAATGAAGGGTAAATAAAGCCAACTAAACTAAATTCTAACTACTTTGATCAATGATGAGTTGACATAAAGATATCTGAAATTAATAAAAATAAATTAACTTATTAATTAACTTTGCCAAATAGTAGATAAGTATTATGGAAAAATCTAATATGTAAATTAATTAATGAAATCAATTCGACGCAGTCTTTCTCTATAAATGTATTAAGATGGAGACAGGGTCAACTTTATATCCTTCAGATAGGTTATCTGCGGAAAAATCTGCCATTAATCAAATATCTATAAACTTAATATTAAAACTAAAAATCCACATAAATAAAAAAAAAAAAACATAAACATCTCTTCTCCAGTAATTAGACGATAGTAACAGATATGAAGATACCTAGCTATGTATTTTGCCTATGTGGCACGTTTTACACTGCTATAGATTAGAATATTACATCTCCCTAAGTTAGTCATGAGAGAGGGAAGATATTTGGGAGAAAAACCCTATCCCTGACGAATGGAAATGACGATTCCCTCTCTTATTGAGTAGCAACAAGTATTTCAATTAGGAATTTTATATTATAACATTCCCAGTAAGCAGCAATTAATTATGAACCTAAATTATATAACTAAACCCACTACAACTTAACTACATTAATTTAATTTTTTTCTATGGGATTAGTTAAGTATGTATAATAATAAATGTATTTTTCAATGTAGACACATAGTGAAATATAACAAATTGCTAAAGAGATGGTTGTATACTGCAGAAGGTTTTAATAAGCTAAGGTAACAGGCATCTATGTTTCGTCCGTTAAACCAAAAGAAAATTACATTTTGAAATTAGCAGATAGTTGAAGTTTATAATTAATTACCAATTATTGTAGTACCTATATACCGTCATATTATAGTTACAGTAGGTATAAAAATGGCGGGAAGAAACCGCGGCAACTTGATAAGCACATGCGGTATCAATTTCAATAATATAACCTCAATCACAAACCGATTATTTAAATATAAATATTTCTCGAGTCGAATTTAAAATGACGCAATCCGGATACCCGTGTATTACAAGGTAATAAACAAAAAAACTTATACGAGAGACACCATCAAATAGTTTTTACGACTTCATGACCTGAATGTTATACACAGCATCTTCCAGGTTTTCAAAAAAATAGGGCAGCATCATAATGTTCCAAATAATAATGCTAAGCACAGAATTATCCTAACCCTAAACACGAAAACCTAACCTAGTCTAAAGGTACAGAAATCTGCTATTTATTTGAAATATAGGCTAGGTTAGTGAGAATTCTAGATATTTATTTAATGTAATTAATAAGGTTTTTACAATAATCTTTATAACTAATCTAAAGGTTAAATTGTATAATTTGAGTAGTGTGCCCCTGACCACGAGCATTTTTAAAATTTGGGACTCTAACAATCGAAGGCTAATACAAACATTGTCTTTGTGCAATTATCATCAATAATAAACAGAAAGCCGCTCATTTTAATTCAAAAATAATAAAATACAACTATAAACAAGTACCTATTACGTAAATAGGTTTTGTTTATAGAGGTAATCAACTACCTAATCTACTTGTACGTAGGTACTTGCACTGAGACACGAACCTCATCTGTAGTGGGGTAAGCTATACCTATACATAAGCAAACACAACAAACGTGTATGTGGATATTAGAGATAAACATATCACCTACGTTTGTGTGTGTCGAGCGAGAAGCTATCTTATTAACCTCAATAACTAACTCAGTTTGTACGAGTACGAAAGAGAAAGAAAACCGTCAAAATTAATAAAATAACCAATTACTGGAATTTCAATAACCCATGCCGCTAACAGCATTAAAAAGTCCAGTAAACCCAATTTATCTTTAACATTAATTTTAACCATTCTCGCATGGAAGATACAAAATGATTAGCCTTGAATGTTTCTTATCGTAGTAAGTGTTCACAATTACACCAACAGTTTGAAGCGACGTTGCCACTATTCCGCGAGCGATATTGCGTCTTAATTTTACTCCAGAGCCGCCATCTTGTTTTAACTTTTCAGATTATGCAGATTTGTATTAAAAGATCATCATGCATGATACTGGTCTTAACGATATAAAAAAAGAAATGAAATCTAGAGAGAATGAACCTAACTTTTCCAATCTAGGGTTTGCGTTAAGTGCAATACTTATGGTTTCAATTTTTTAGGTTAAAATGTTACATAACACCTGAAAGAAATATAAAATGTGGCAGAATCATCCCAAGTTTCTTACCACCACAGGCATATAGTGATAACATCAGTTGCAGGAATGGATATGCAATCGATAGGCATCCAGAACGTCGCAATTGCAATCAAACATTACCGTATCTATAGCATATCCACACCTACATAGAGGAGTGTCGTGTCGGCGCAATATGGTTGAAATACGTACATTGAATCAGGTCGGTAGGCAGCTCCTGGTGTGGGGCTGATGCCCCGTGGTCCCAGGGCAACTTTTGAACCGACCCACAACCAGATTCATCACAAATTCGATCATTTTCAACGCAAATACCACAGTATTGATCACGCACAGCCGCCATTTTGGTCCGACACTGAGCGAGCACGATAGGCAAGCGACGTTGCCACGTCGTTGGTTTTCAATCCGCACTTCTATTTCTGGCTCTCCCCCCGCGCCTCGCGTGACGCCGGAGGTCGACAAACAGATTGTCCGACATTCAACAAAACAATGCTTTATAATTTACAACATTTCGCATGGCTGTTTGTACACGAAGATCGACGGAAAATCTAGATGGCTTCGTTAGGCTTGCGATTAGAGGCATAGAAATTATTTAGATAAGAGCGACATGTATGTAGTGATATAGTATTGGACGAAGCCCGGCTTTCACCGAACGAGCTAGGCGAAGGCGCGGTCGCGCAAGAGCACACCGACATGTGCCATTGGCCACCGCAAAGATCGATAGACAAACACCGACAAGGATAACGAACTACACGCTAAACTCGATTTTACGCTAACCACCGTACGGGCTGGTTTTCCTCAGTAACTACTATAAACAAGCTACCGCACCAACACATACACATCTTTACATATACTGCGATGTAAGAGCAGCAGAGTAGTGTACACGAAGAGCGACCCTAATGTACACTAGTGTGTATACTATAATGTATTATGGGCACTTTTCTAGAGTCGAAATTCCTGTATCAAGTCGCACCCAGCGCTCCCTGCCAAAGGACAAAGGGCCAATTCCATACGGAAAACAAAGGGAAATGCCGGTCCAACTAGAGGATAATAACACTTTTTTTTGGTTGCGATATCAACATCTACAAGCGATTATAAGGATCGTGCGTTGCCAAGTAGAGGCTCACAATGAGAGAGCGCGCGGCCTATCATTATGAAATTCAGAGTTTTCGAGTACGCTCAAGTATGTTACATATTTTGTGGCATATTTTATGTAAATTTAACATGGAATTAGGTATTTAGGACTTTTATACTATGCAACGTATGTTAGGGGTCGAGGTGAAAAAAAATCTTATTGGACAATATGTTACGAATTATCATATTTCAAATCTATCTGAAGTGAAATCAAGGGGGACGCATGGATTTTTCAATAATAAATAATGATTAAAAGCGTAAAATAGCAAAAGACGCAATGTGTCAATCAGTCACTCACCTGTATTTTTACTTGAAAATGACTTCTTTCTTCACACAAATCACTGGAACGCCACTTGTAGACGCGGTGAATAAGAATTTCAGGGTATTTTAAGGATTTTGAACAATCTTATGTGCACAAAAAAATTATACATCCCGTTCAACATGCGTTCTACTTGCAGATAGCCCGAAAGCGAACTGTTGGTAGTTTGGATTCGCTTCGATGGCGGGGGACGGCGGGCGGAAATACGGAGAATGTGTAGGGAGCGGGCAACGAACAAAAACACAGCTTATATTCTTATTTAAGGAATATTTCCTACTCAAATACGAAAGGTTATCGATTATAAAAATAAATTTTAATATTCAATGAATATCAATAATGTTAAAATATTAAATTAGTGGCATGAAATAAATAAGTTTATAATTTGGTAGGAGTAGTTCCGGCATATATTTTTCTTATTTTGGTACAAGTATTGCCATCTGTTGGCAAACTTGGAGAAACGTATCACAAAATGGCTGTTTCTGTGTGGTTTCTGTGGCAAACGATCTTATATAAAAATAAACATCAAACGGTGTATGTAACCTGTAACCAATGTCTGTGAAATTTCACGGTAATAATAATGGTAATAACTTATATATCAGTAAATGCATGAATAAAGGTGCATTATTATTATACAAAAACTAATGTGATAAAAATTATGCAAGGGTTATCTTGGGATTATCGAGATTTTATTAGAACTTCAAATGTACTTGTGGCAGTATGCATTATTTTTTCTTTATTTTTATCGTACCATATTACATAGATCTAAACAATAGTCAAAATCCTGCGACTTTTAAAACTTTTTAACTTTATTGCATTATTTCATTGCCTAAGTCACCAATCAAACTTAAGGAATGTCAACTTTATCAAAATTGATGTTACTTTGACCAATCACGTAATAGTGCGTGTAATTGACAAATGTCATGAAAAGATAAACATTTACACGTCGGTTTGAGGAAAATTCTTTTCATTTTACTATTATTCTCAGAGGAAATAATTAGTTCAAGAAACCAGAAGAATTCAAAATGCGGTGCAGCATTTTCTTTTTAGTATTTACGCTGTCTTTCGTTCTTATATCGGCAAGAATAGACCCGAAGAACTTGAAATGTTTAGGTCAGGGTGTTATTTTGATTTTCCCCAGTAAATTAAATTAAACATTTTGCAATTAACTTTGTAATTATCAATTCCAGTGTGCCGGACGACCTTCGATGAGCTTAATAAGGTGATAAAAGGTGTAGATAAATGGAAAATGGTTGATGTAAGTAATGGTGTTTTAATAGTGCCTATTTCTATTTATACTTAACACAAACTCTTATTTTACAATTATAATTTAATAGTTTTAAAACTGAGTCTCTAACTCTATATTTAAAGTTACTCTAGGGTCTCTAAAAATCTAATAAACTAAACCAAAATTATAATTTTCTGTAAAACAGAAACAGTTGAAAAAACTGTTGTTTTATTACTACACAGCTCTGTCTAGGGACCTTAACAACGTTTTTTTCATAGAAAATAAGTACTATTAATTAGTACTGATGGTTGTGTTGCAGTAACCTCATGGTAACTCTTACAGTCTGTAGTTCTGTATATGTTACACAGCCCTGACAAAAGTTTTATCATATATTTTTCAGGTTGGCAACTTCAGAATGGATGCCAGTGGCAACACCATGCAGCAGAAGTTGCCAGCTCACCGCTCTGCTGTGTACATCTCTGAAGTTATTGATGACATCTGTAAGTAAACATATAGAACACTAGTCGCCCAAGACAGTCCGTGTGGCAGAAAAAACAATTTGTTCATGATAAAAATATTTTTCGGGGATAAAAAGTAGCCTATGTGTACCAAATTGCATTTAAATCTATTTAGTCAATTTGAAATTGCAACAGAGAGCACCAAGGTTCTATCGACCTTGGTGCTCTACCTACCCAGTAAGGGATAAAGGTGTGATTATATGTATATATAGTAGAGCAAGATGTAAAAGCTTCAGCTTGTATGAGTGAATGATGGGGCTTCACTAAAATACAACATGCAGCTGGCATGTTGTAAGGAAGGTCCACTAAGGAACTTTTTCTATAGAATAACTTGTCACCCTTTTTGTCCCTCTAGCTAGGGTGACACATCGGATGTAAATGTTTGATCTGTCCCACTTCGCATACTAGTAGTGGGATGGATCAAACATTTTTCTCAGATTTGTTACCAATCTGTCACCATAAGGGGACAAATAGGGTGACAGACCAGAATATTCCATTCTTTTACTGTACTTACATTTGTCATTACAGGCAAGAAACTAGATGATTATGTACGAGTATACTACAAGTCTACCGGAAAGTTGGCCATCATGCCACTGATACTGCCCAGTGGTGGTATGAACCCGGAGTTCTCGAAGACCACATTCGTTACTGATGACGATTTGAACAAGAGTCTGGAGTATTATGTAAGTATAACATACTATTATTTTTTATTTTAGCCTTTCCACTGACATGAATTTACTTATACAGGGTATTACAAAAGAGGTATGTTAAGCGAAAAGCTATGTAAATAACCCACTACAAGGAACCTATCCACTAAATTTCATACCCGAAATCACATGTTTATTTTTACAGTTTGTATGGAAAATTCCTACACATTTCAGAATTGGTCATTCAATCTTGAAAAATAAACATGTGACTGAGTCTCAAATTTTTGAAATAGGTTCTCTATAGTGGGCTATTTACATAGCTTTTCGCTTAACATACCCTTTCTGTTACACCCTGTATATTTTACAATTAATGATTTACTCTTCTTTGTCAGCTTGCCCTTTGGCAAAGGCCTCCTCCAGAATTCTCCACTTCTTCCTGTCCATGGCACATCTCCTCCAAGTACCTCCCGCTACCTTTCTCATTTCATCCTCCCATCTTACTCTTTGTCTCCCTTTGTTACGTTTTCCATCTTATCTTTCTGACTCCTTATCATGTGTCCAGTCCATTTCCACTTTAGTTTGTTTACTGCCCAAGTCACATTTATTAATTTAGTTTTCTCTCTTATGTCTGTCAGTTTTATCTTGTCCTTAAGTTTAATATTTAGAATACTTCTCGCCATGTTGTTTAACATACTGTATAACATACTATATATAAGTGTAACATACTGCTTATGTAAAATAGGTGCACAGTTGTTGACTTACGGATACAAGCCCGTATCAATACCAAATATTGAAGGCCGACTGGTCTAGTAGGTAGTGAACCTGCCTGCGACGCCATAGGTCCTGGGTTCGAATCCCGGTAGGTGCAAACATTGATATGATGATGAATATCAATGTTTGCTTCCGAGTCATGGATGTTTCTATACTTATCTATGTATTTATATACCTTAGTACCCACTAGTGATCAAATTAAGTAAAATTGTTATTATAAAATCATTAATAAAGAAAATGGAAAAAATTCTTCACCCGAGTGGGAATTGAACCCACGACCACTGCAAACCGTTCCAGCCGCTATAACCACCAAGCCACCGGGTCAATTACTTGGATGACGAAGTTTACCATCTCTTTTCTAAATTACATATTGGCAACGTTATTCTTCATCCCGATAGCTATACACTAGCCAAATCTCGGCAAACAAAGCTGAATCCCTCAGCACAATGTTTAAAGATGAAACGATCAACCATATCCTAATGGATTATATTAATGGAGAATCATATTTCTAAACGTAATTTTGCTATATTTTGGTTTATGACCAAATTAAGTAGAATTGTTATTATTTGTAAACTGGTGAAGCAGGAATCCTTTCTAATGTCTATCAGTGGTTGAGCCTGTGTGTTGATTTGTCAATCATTTCAGGACAAAGTGTTCAGTATTTATTAACTATGTTATACAAAGAGCCAAGTCCATGTTTCAGGTCTGTACGATCTGATTTCTTATATTTTTCAGTGTGAACGTATGTTTGAAGATAACGAAGAGGAGATCACCAACTTATACAAGACCAGGCCACATGATGACGTCATGCCTGACTCGGAAAAAGAGGTAGGTTATTATATTTACATACACACATAAAAATCACGCCTCTTTCCCTGTGGGGTAGGCAGAGATCACAGATCTTCACTTGCTATGGACCTTACATACCTCTTTCAAAAACAAATTACACATTAAAGGACATAGAAAAACCTAAGAAGAGAACATTTAGATACAGGCAAAATCAGTTGCCTCAACTACCTGCCTGTTTAAATATACAGGGTGTAACAAAAAGGGTATGTTAAGCGAAAAGCTATGTAAATAGCCCACTATAGAGAACCCATCCACAAAATTTGAGATCCGAAATCACATGTTTATTTTTCCCGATAGTATGGAGAATTTTTAAATATCTCAGGAATTTTCATACAACCTTGAAAAATAAAAATGTGATTTCGAGTCTCAAATTTTGGAAATAGGTTCTCTATAGTGGGCTATTTATACAGCTTTTCGCTTAACATACCCTTTCTGTTACACCCTGTACATATAATAATAATATTTTTCATAGTGTGCAAACTAACACGATTTATATATAATTATGAGTGTGTTACTAACTAGTGGGCCTACTATATCTATAAATATATTCACTATGGGTGCGCCCACCACCGGGCCCTACCTTGCCCGGTGGTGGACGCACCCATAGTGAATGTTTGTACTTCCGAATTGTAACGCCTAACACAATTTCATTTCTATACATATAATAAAAATGTAACGGATCGCTGTCTGTACATAGAAGATATAATTGAGAAAAAATATTATAGGAGACCTTTATCAACGCAATAGTATTGTAGGCGTGTTGGGAATAATATACAAGCTTGATGGTCGGATGATATATTTACAGGAGAAATATTTACAATGAATATAAAACACAACCTACACTATGAAATAAGAAATATGGCGGATGGCCAAAGGCGAGCGGACGTGCGTTCGCTGTGAGAGCCTGCGATCGAATGCGTCAGTAGGGCGCCGGCGCGTGGCTCGCTCTTCGGCGAGACTATAGTAACGCGCGCGGCTTTTCTCACTATATACAATATTTTTAGCGTTGTCAGGTTGTCCGCCACAATACTCCCCCGCCGAGACCGTTGCTTGCTACGGTCGATAGTAATCAGGGAAGCGCACTATTCTACCATGTCGTGTTCTTTGCGTTTGATCTGGACGCACGACTGGAGCTGGGGAAGTTGGAGTTGCGTCGCGTGTCATGTGTGCGGGTTTGATGCGGTCGATGGTAACTGTTGTTTCCTTGCCGTTGACGTCGAGCTTAAAGAGCTTCGTTCCCCGGTCTATAACTTTGTGTGGACCGGAATAGGGCGGTTCTAGCGATCTCCGCGAGTGTCCCTTTCTGAGGAAAACGTGGCTTGCTGTCATGATGTCCTTGGGAAGGTAGAAGGATCTGCTTCCATGCCATGCAGCAGGTTCAGGAGCCAGGTTTTTCATGTGGGTGCGGAGGCGTGAGGCGAAGTCTGTCGGGTCTACGATGAGGGTCTTGTTAGGTTCGAAGAACTCTCCTGGAAGGCGCAGAGGTTCACCGTAGACGAGTTCGGCCGCTGATCGTTGGAGGTCGTCCTTCCATGCACTTCGTATTCCAAGAAGTACGAGTGGAAGTACCTCGGACCAATTGCTATTGTTGTGGCACATGATGGCTGACTTGAGTTGGCGATGTAGTCGTTCAACCATGCCATTACATTGAGGGTGATATGATGTGGTAGGACGAAGTTCAGCACCGATAATTGAGGCGATGTTCTTAAAAAGCTGCGATTCAAATTGCCTGCCGCGGTCGGTGGTGATTTTGTGAGGGCAGCCGAAGCGGGCAACCCAGCCGGCCACGAAGGTGCGAGCGCAGGTTTCTGCAGTGATGTCACGCAGAGGATACGCTTCAGGCCATCGAGTAAAGCGATCGATGACAGTGAGGCAGTATCTGTAATCATAGGAAGGTGGTAATGGTCCTACGATGTCCATGTGAATGTGTGAAAAACGATCAGATGGAGTTGGAATGGGTGTGAGAGGTGATGATGTATGACGAATGATTTTGTTACGTTGGCAATCTGTGCATTCTTTTGCCCATTGTCGACAGTCCTTTTTTATTCCGGGCCAGACGAATCTTTGCGATACCAACTGTGCAGAGGCTTTGGCACCTGGATGGCTAAGATTGTGAAGCATGTCGAATATCTGCTTGCGGAAGGATTTGGTGATGAAAGGTCTTGTGACTCTTGACGTATCACAGTAAACTTCGCAATTAGCTTCTGGTAGTTTAACTTTGCTCAGCTTCAGCGAGGATCCTTTCCGTAACAAGTCTAGCAGTTCACTGTCGTTCTGTTGTTCGCGGGCCAAGGACTGGTAATCTATGCTTGAAATAACTTCTATGCGTGAGAGAGCGTCGGCTACTACGTTGTCTTTCCCAGATACGTGTCTGATATCTGTCGTGAATTGGGATATGTAGTCGAGATAGCGGAGTTGTCGAGGTGAGCAGTTATCTCTCTTGGTGGTGAAGGCGAAAGTGATAGGTTTGTGGTCGGTAAATACAGTGAAAGTTCTTGCTTCGACCATGTACCTGAAGTGTTTGATTCCTTCATAGATGGCTAGGAGTTCTCTATCATATGGGCTATAGCTTTTCTGAGAGCTGGATAACTTCTTAGAGAAAAATCCTAGTGGTATCCATTCTTCACCGTCTCGTTGTTGTAGAACAGCACCAATAGCAACGTCAGAGGCATCAGTGTAGAGGGCAAGTTCGTTTTGTGCATTTGGATGCGACAGTAGAGTTGCTTCAGACAGTGTGGACTTGGATTCCTCAAATGCCTGGAGTAGTTCTGGTGTCATATGCACTGGTGTAGATCCTTTCATGTTGGCACCTCTAAGAGCTGAGTTGAGTGGCGCTTGAATTTTAGCTGCGTTTGGTACAAATCTTCGAAAATAATTCAGCATTCCCAAAAATCTTCTAAGTTCTTTGGCAGTTTTAGGTACTGGAAAATCTTTAATAATTTCAACTTTATTTACAAGTGGGCGAGTACCTTTAGATGAAACGTGGTATCCCAAAAAGTCAATTTCGTTTATGCCAAGAATACTTTTTGAAGTATTTATTATGACACCATACGTCTTCAGTCGTTCAAATAAAATTTTGAGATGTTCCAAATGTTGTTCTTCTGATTTTGAAAATATTAAAATGTCATCGAGATAGCCAAATGTAAATGTCAAACCTTGAAGGACTTCGTCAATGAATCTCTGGAATGTTTGTGCAGCATTTCTAAGACCAAAGGTCATATAAGGGAATTCAAAGAGACCAAATGGTGTTGTAATAGCTGTTTTAGGAATATCGTCTTCGAACATAGGAATTTGATTGTAGGCTTTGACTAAATCTAGCTTGCTGAAGATTGTGCAACCGGCGAGCTGGTAGGAGAAGTCTTGTATGTGCCTTATGGGGTACCTGTCGGGAATGGTTCTGGCGTTTAGGGCTCTGTAGTCGCCGCAAGGTCGCCAGCCGTTATCTTTCTTCGGCACCAGGTGTAGAGGCGATGACCATGGACTTTCTGAGCGCCGGGCTGTACCATTGTTGACCATGTCCTCGAATTCCTTTTTGGCTATGAGTAGGCGATCTGGAGCTAACCTGCGTGGACGTGCAGATACTGGCGGGCCGGTGGTAACACGAATGTGGTGTTTGGTGTTGTGCTTCGGCTCTGCTAAGATAGGATTACCTGCTGGTCTGGTTATCTCCGGGTATTGTCTCAGCAGTGCGTGGAACGTCGAGTCCCCGGATACTGCCTTGACTGCTTCTACTGCTTGAGTTTGATGAGGAACTTGTATGGACAGAGAAGTCAGGCCGTCGATGAGTTTATGCTGTCGGCAGTCCACTAAAAGGTTATAGAAGCTAAGGAAGTCGACGCCAATAATAGGTTTTGATACGTCGGCGACGACGAATTTCCAGTTAAAGTCTCTTCTTAAACCGAGATTAAGGTGTAGTTGAATGTGGCCATATGTGGCGATAGTGCTACCGTTGGCCGCGAAGAGTTCATAGTTGCACTTCGAGCGACGTTCGCGGGTCATCGTGCGTGGAAAAACGCATAGATCTGAGCCTGTGTCTATAAGGAATTGAATTTTGGTAGTACAATCAGTAACGAAGAGTCGGCCATTACATGTGAGGCATTCGTTTGCCTGTGGCTGCATGCGGTGATTTCTCATTTCGTCGCAAGGCGAAGAATTTTTCGTTGCGCTATTGCGGTGGTGAGACGTCGCATGGCGATTATAATAATGTGGAGATTTGTACCTGTGATTCGATCGGGCAGCGGATTGTGAATAATGTGAACGGGTTTCCTCTTGTTCTATCATTTCGAGCAGTGTGGCAACCTGGGAATTTAGTTTTTCAATCCGTTTGGCCAAAAAAAATTCTTGATTTATCTTGTCATCCGAGCTTTTGTTTTTTCCTAGATAGTCTTCCGTGGACATTGTAGGAAAAATTCACTGTTCTTCGGACGTCGTGGGTCACCAGTTGTAGGCGTGTTGGGAATAATATACAAGCTTGATGGTCGGATGATATATTTACAGGAGAAATATTTACAATGAATATAAAACACAACCTACACTATGAAATAAGAAATATGGCGGATGGCCAAAGGCGAGCGGACGTGCGTTCGCTGTGAGAGCCTGCGATCGAATGCGTCAGTAGGGCGCCGGCGCGTGGCTCGCTCTTCGGCGAGACTATAGTAACGCGCGCGGCTTTTCTCACTATATACAATATTTTTAGCGTTGTCAGGTTGTCCGCCACAGTATCCAGAAGAACTATTTTTGAAATTTTTGTCCGTTTGTTTGTCTGTGTCTGTTTGTCCACGCTAATCTCAGAAACGGCTGAACCGATTTCGATGCAGTTTTCAGGAATATATTGTGACAGGTCCCACTTAATATAGGCTACTTTTTATCCCGGATAATTTGGACATTTAGTTTTTTCTGTAGTCCACGCGGACGGAGTCGCGGGCGTCCACTAGTTTCAAATAATAATTATAATTAGATATAGTAGGGTCGATTCCGGCAATCAATTTAAACCTAAACTTAGTCAGGTCTATCTCTCTCCGTTCTTAACATAAATGGCTGGGAGAGAAAAGGACAGGTAGGACTAATTTTACGTTTAGGTTTAAGTGTGACTGCCGGAATCGACTATAGTGTATAGCGTAAAATCCATTGAACTGAGATTTTTTAAAAATAATTAATTAATAATTAATGTGAGAAGCAAATATGAAGCAAGTCCTGCACCCGTATGATGAATTTGGTGAGAGTGAGATGTCTCACTTTTAAACGTCAAATCCACAGAACTAAGTAATAACTAGACAAGGCAAGTGTTTCTACTTGGTGTGTGTAAAAAAGGATTGCAAACCACTTCTATCAACCCTAATTCATCCAGTCCTGGCTCGAGAACGAGCTGTCTATTCTAATTCTTTAGTCTATTTTTTACGTGAAAAGTACATACACTTAGTTTATCTAGTTATTAATAGCTCTGTGAGTTTCCATCATACCGGTGCATGTCTATTTATTTATCTATAAGGCAACACAACAGACTTAAAAGTGAAAATATTTTACATTTCCTCTGTATAGTACAATTTTGACACCAACTTAGTGTCCTAGGTGTGCATGCACAATATATCAATCCTTATTTATTTATTTACCTTGTTTACATTTTCCGTCAGATATGTTTCGAGCACGCGAAGTATTGTGAGGACTGGATGATTCCAAACGAAGAAGATACCACATGGACACCAGAAATGGAGGCCGAGTATGTCAAGGTAGGTTTGATCAGTTTTTTTTTAAATAAAATCATTTTATTGCATATTGGCCGCGTGGTGCCGGCAGAGTAGATATCACACCACCCCATGTCTGCCCGTGGGTATCGTACAAGGCAATTAAGGGTTTCCGGGAGGTGGGCAGCAGCGCCTCCCGTACTGACAACATAGTCCGAAAATCACACTGCGGTCACCAACCCGCCTGCCCAGTGTGGTGACTATGGGCCCCCCAGGCCCCCCAGGCCTAGGTCCAACAGTGTACTGCAAAAGGCTGATGATGATGATTGCATACTAAGTGTACATAACAGTTTTAATTGAGTATCAAAGCACTGATAACTTAGTAGCCATTATGAGGCACCGCAACACTCTTAAAACTAAACGAAATAAATTCTTATATTTTTTTAAATCTACTCATTATTTTACAGGGTGTAACAGAAAGGGTATGTTAAGCGAAAAGCTATGTAAATACTATAGAGATCCTATTTTCAAAATTTGAGACTCGTCATCACATTTTTATTTTTCAAGATTGTATGGACATTCCTGAGTTGTTTCGGAATTCTTCATACTATCTGGAAAAATAAAAATGTGAATTTGAGTCTGAAATTTTGGAAATAGGTTCTCTATAGTGGGCTATTTACATAGCTTTTCGCTTAACATATCCCTTTTGTTACACCCTGTATAGGTGCAGGTGCAATAATTATTGTCCAGTTAAATATTCATATATGTACCTTCATACATTATTATAATGTAACTAGCTGTTTCCCGCAGCTCCGCGGCATGTCGCTTATTGCGTGGAACCTACCAAATTTATATACAGGGTGTGGGGTGACAGCCAGGCAAATACTGAAATGCTAAGCAAGCATTGTTTTGAGTTATATGTATGTCAATGTAATTATTCGCAGGAAATATATATTTGATTAGCCGAATGTTTGATTCCGCGCCAATTGTATCGGGTGATCCTGTGACTAGTTAAATGGGCTTATTGGTTATTGTGCCATACATTACCATTTTTTGGATCACTTGTGTCTATTTTATTTTCAAGTCATTATCTAAGGCCTAATTAAACGAACTAAACAATTTTTTTCCTAAAAATATAAAAAATGTCGGAAAATTTTGGAACTCTTCTGCGAATTTTTTTTAGTGTTTTCCGACTCAGAATCATGGCTTTAGGCCATGGTATTAATATTTTCCCGGCTGTCACAAAAACCCTGTGTAAAAGTTTATAAAAATCGGTCTAGTCATTTCGTAGGAGTTTGGTAACAAAAACACGAGAAATTCATCAACTTTATCCTTCAGTTATCTATTCTATGTGACCATTGAAAAAACAGCATATATCCGTAATTTTTCAGATACCCCCTTATACCAGAAGTGGATCGCAATATTTTGTGACATCACAAATAAAATCAGTATTTTATTTAGTAGTGATCACGCTTTGTGATGTCACAAATAATAAGCATTCAGTGATGATGGCGGTTTGTGACATCACAAATAATCAAAATTTAGTATAATGATCACGATTTGTGTCATCACAAATAATCCACATTTAGTGATTTGTGATGCCACATACAAACATAATTAAGTGAAGCTCACATTTCGTGATATACAAAGCCGACCCTAATAACGTAGATGTTACGTATTTCTCCAAAAATACCGCTGAAAATTAAATAAAAATCCGTCATTTTCAGATACACGGTCCAGATCCGTACGGATTCGGGATGGCGCCACCTCCTATGCCGGAAATAGACCCGGAGTTAGAGGAACTCGACGACAACGAAATTAAAGATGAGCTGTAAATGTGTATAATTACCGCACGTTACAAACTAAGATTAATTTTTATCCCCGATTAGTTTAGGCTCAATTTTCAGCGGAATGGAAGCGTCAAATTTCGTATAATAACGTGCGAATTCGCTGGAAGTCTAGCATATTCCAACGATTTCACGCGAATATGCCTTATGAGGGATGTTAGTTGTTATATGAAAACGATTTGTTTATTTGCATAAAACATGGTATCATCATCATCAAGATAAGACATGTTTTGCCAAAAATGTGGCATGTAAATATTAGATTTATTTAATTTAGACTCCGTTTCATAGAATATATACTATGCCTGATTTCAGAATTCTCAATGTGTGAAACTTTGATATCGTGTCCTAGGATAACCTTTTTATTGGACGGTGGTTCTGCCTTGCGTCCGATAGATGGCTCCGCTACAATGCAAACTAAAAGAGACGTGTTTACTAATCTGGGATAAGAATTTATCCGTGATTTAGACGGGACCTAGTTTAGGTTTTAAAGAACTGCTCAAAATAATAAAATGTACTTATTTTTAAGATCTGTCGCGAATTGTGTCCATCACAAGTGTTTATAACGCATTCACTTCCGCCGACTACATATTTGCGTCTTCTTGGATTTCTAGAGGCGCCGCCGACACGCTTATTTGCGTTCTGGCGTTGAACTGATGTTGGCATGCTTAGAAAATCTGCCGGCTGCAACGTGCACAATTTAGTGATATTCGCTATATTTTGTGACGTCACAAATAAACATAGTTTATTTATAGTCACGATTTGTTATATGACATAATTAATCATTATCAAGATTTGTGATGACCATGCTTTGGGCATCACCAAAAAACAGCATTTAGTAATTATCACGATTCGTGATGCCATAAATGACCATTATTTAGTGATGATAATAGAAATAAACAGCATTTAGAGATAAGCACGATTAGTGACATCACAAATTATAGGCATTCAGTGATGATGATTTGTGACTTCACAAATAAACAGCCTTTTGTGATTATCACGATTTGTGACAGCATTACGTGATATACAAACCAGACCATAATAACGTAAATGTTACGTACTTTTTACGTGACAATAATTTAGAGTTTTATGCAGAGATGACTTAAGAAATTAATTTAATAATTTGAGTGAATAAGCAGATTTTTTAATCATAAATATTAATAACCTTCATTTATTTTTAACTAAGTTTTATTTTTATGTATAAATCAGTTCAGTAGGTTTTCGGATTGGATTTCTGGACACGTTTATTTACATACTTTGAAATGATTTATTTATTTGATTGATTTCTTGTTCACTATGGGTGCGCCCACCACCGGGCCCTACACCCTCCACTGACCCTCGGATCTGATAACTCATAATTGCGACAACAGGCACTTGCACTAACTACAATCGCCATGAGAAACCAGACCCGAGCACCTAGCATGCAAGACGATACATTGCACCATTCCGAAATCAAAAACTAGATAAATAATCTACATATGTTTCGCCAACAACCGTGGCATCCTCAGGATTATAGAAATTAGTAAATTAGTAAACCACTAATTATTATGAACCTCTAAAACCCAACACATTACTTACACAGAATTAACTACCCTCTACTAAGTATTAAAAAATATATAAATAATTACCCACCATTATTTATATTTCAAATAAATATATACTATTTGTGCACACAAACCAAATAGTATTGATTTCTTGTTTATTCACTCCACAATATAAATTTGTTATTACATTTTGAAGTGCCTTAAAAAGGAGATTTTTAAATTATAAATAAAATTATTTATTTTTTAAAATGCAAACATAGTATGTATGTTAGTGTTGTGATTTTATTTGTGTGATTTATGAAAATGAAATAAATAATTTAAATTGTTTTTTGGCGTTTTTTCCATTATCGTGTTCCTGTACTGCAGTAATAAAAAAAAACAGTAGGTATAAAAAACATATTTATTTAATATCACAAAGTAAACATTCTCAAAGAGTCATATATTTTAAAACATTTTTAATGATACATACAAATTAACTAAATTCGGATTTTATCACGATTTTTATAACATTAATATTTCCATTATTAATAATTTAATATAAATATAATTTTCATCAATTATTTTATTATTTCTATTTAATTTATACATGAAGAATATCATGATAGAGGTGTGTCAGTATTGTAGCAAATGGGGATCCGCCTCCTGATTACCTAATTTGCAATAGCAAAGCCGAAGCAAAGCGATAGCGAAAATTGTACAATATTCGCCTTGAAATGTCAAAGTTCCTTTGAAATTAGTTTTACGTAATACGAATTTGACAAGCAATCAGCGATTTTTGTACAATTTTCGCTATCGCTTTGCTTTTGCTAGTTAGGTAATAAGGGGGCCGTGATCTCTGTCCACCCCGCAGGGAAAGGGGCGATGTACATTTTTTTTTGCAAATTGCCCCAAATTCAAGATATTTAGCAATTTATATTTATAGATTCATAAAGTAAATGATTCTCTAAGCCCCTAGATTAGATTAGGATACAGATATAAATGATCTTATCGCCTGAGAGAACGCACCCGAGTTCCTTAGTCGACTCTTACGACATGCACGGAAGGAGATGTAGCTGATGTATTCTAGTGAAGCCCCGCATAAGCACAAGACATGTTTTAAAAATGGCGTATTATAGCACACATCCCTGGTAGAAAGTTACTTATAGTATTATTTTTTACTTACTAAACAAATATAATAGGGTCGATTCCGGCAGTCACACTTAAACCTAATCTTAATCGGCCCCCTGAATACGTAAAAGCCGAGCGCTCGTTGCGCGCACGCACACACTCGAGATTATCGCGATCGCGAGGCTTTGGCTTTGCTATTGCTTTTAGGTAATCAGGGGGCAGGTCTATCTCTCTCCGTTCTTAACATAAATGGCTGATAGAGAAAAGGGACAGGTAGGACTAATTTTACGTTTAGGTTTAAGTGTGACTACCGGAACGACCATAATATCTATTTTGACTTAATAAAATTATTAAAGCATACATTAATTGGAATGTTAAGTATAAAATTACTTTTTTAAATTTATAAAGGGTGATTTTTGGTCGTCAACGTTCCCGAAAACTACGGAATCTCCTCATCATCACGATCATTTTTCTCCATGGAAGCATACCTGGGAAGTGTCTGGTTTCCAAAATATTAGGGTCCAAAGTTGAGTAAATAGACTGCGTTTTACACGAGAATTAATTATTAATGTCTGTCTGTGAAAAAACTAGCATAAACACTTGGACACTATAAATTTCTCCCGATCAAGAAAGTATTTTTTTTTTTTTCAAAAAATTTACATTGTTTCCCAGCATTTTTTTGGCATAAACTTACTTTATTTGATGTATAGAGTACGTCCCTTCGTTAAGGGTGGCAACGAAAAAACATCCTGTATACATATAATCTTAGGACGATCGCCATCTAAAGAATAAATTTGATGTTGTCTTTCTCTAAAACTAGATCAAGATAGAGACAGCATCATGGAGAAGGTATAAAAAAGGAGGTGGGACTATGAAGTGAGTCGTGTGGCAATCGTGAGGCCATGACGTCATGATAGGGGCGAAGCTTCAGCGCCAGTGTAACGCAGTAGCTGTAACCACACGCTTGTGCTCCGAAATGTAACTGTATTAAAATTACAAAGACACTAGCGCTTTTACCAGGGTACTTTATTACTAAAACGTAGTATAATATTGCCATCTAGTGATGAGTAATTGCACTAGTAAAACAATCTTGAACCATATTGATAATGAGCAAGTAGTCTGACTAATCACTACAAGGTGGTTTCTATGTAAATGGGCAGGGCTACAGTGTTCAATGCTCCCCTCGTCCCATACTTCACCCCCGCTCCGCGGCACACTATTTTTGTATGAAAATATACTTAGCCGCTGCTCCTCTTTTATTTCTTCTCCATGGTCATCACGCTGGGCAGGCGGGTTGGTGACCGCCTTTTCGTAGGACATTATAGGACACTATTGGACGCCCGCGACTCGGTCCGCGGCTTTCTTGTGACACATTTCACTTGTATAATATAAAACTAATATTGTTGATAATGAACAACGTTGGAATGACATAAAAGTTGATGGAGGATGATGTCATGTACATACATACATACATATAATCACGCCTATATCCCTTACGGGGTAGGCAGAGCACCAAGGGCCGATAGAACGACATGGTGCCACTTCTGACCAATTTTGAGGGTATAGTTGAGATATACAAGTTCGGTTAGTAGTGACAGGTGGTCAGCCCATCGCCTACAAAACACCAAGACCCTCTTGTCCCTCTACTGACTGGTACAGTATGCCCGGGAAGATGTGATGTATTTAATTTTAAACGTGAATTATATTACACACTTTGAATTTGACGTCTAGAAATATTGGTGACAATAGCACATACGCTGACCAACTATACATTTTCGGATGCGGTTTTCAGCAGCAACTTTTCTGCATTTCGCCATGCGCTATGCTATCAGATGGGAATGGTAGTTCCACTCTACCGGTGTGTGTGGCCGTTTCTTCTGTTGGTACACCTGAGAATTAGCATCTTGTTACTTTAGACATAGAGGCAGGGCCGGCCGGCCCTTACGGCGAACGGAGCAGTCGCTCCAGGCGCCAGATCCTAGAGGGCCCCTAAATGGTAAAGATATAGGTATATATTATTAGGAGCAAACAGGAGAGGCGCCATAATTGGACCTAACTCCATTCTAAAATTTACTTCGGGCCGGGCGGCGCTGCATAGAAGAATTAGATGTCATAGAGTGCTAATGTCCTACTTACTGCGTCTATGTCTATGACATCTTATTCCTCTATGCTTTAGGGAGACAATGTGGTCGATTTTGACGGTCACACTTAAACCTTCTGTAAAATGGGGTAGCCAGAACTGCAACATCACGAAGGATATCCTATAGCCACGTTTAGCATAGCGTGCTTGTAAAATGACCAGTGACAAAAGTTAGTAGCTTATCGCCATTTGTGATTTTGGCTATTTTGGTAAAACCGTCGTGTGTATACAGGTTGTAACAAAAGGGGTATCTTAAACGATATGCTATGAAAATAGTTTACTATCGATTCGAAGTCACATGTTTATTTATCCATCCAGCAACTCGGAATGTTTATACAATCTTGAATAATAAACATGTGATTTCGAGTCTTAAATTTTGTGGATACGATCTCTACCTACCTGTCACTTATTTATGTGTGATTGGAGTTTGAGTGAACGACTACTGATATGGAAATCCACTTACCGGAGGGCAGTCGTTCACTATCCACCTCGGGACTGTCATGCGATCTAATCGACGAGCCGAGACTCGAGTTCGATAGCTTTAGGAGTTCTGTCGCTGTACTTACAAATACTTGATCTATACCCTGGAATATAATTATTAATTACTTATATAACATTAAAGGATGTTTCTATACTTATCTATGTATTTATATACCGTTGCCATTTATAGGAATAAGATGTCGTAGAGTGCTAATGTCTTACTAACTGCCACAATGCACCATAGTACATTACAGGGTACAAGGGCCGATAGAACCACGTGGTGCCACTTCTGACCAATTTTGAGTGTATAGTTGAGATGTACAAGTTCGGTTAGTAGTGACAGGTGGTCAGCCCATCGCCTACAAAACACCAAGACCCTCTTGTCCCTCTACTGACTTGTACAGTATGCCCGGGAAGAGAAGCAGCTGTAGTGTTATACGTTTTTTTCACTCCCAGAGCAGCATAGAAGAAACTAAATGAATACCTATGTCACTCTTCACTTTTTTCACTATTCGGAGTTGGTCCCATAATGAAAGTTGTTTCTCTTTACCTACCTAGTTTCGTGTCAAAAGATAATCAGCACTTTTTGGTAGACCTTATACAAATAATTACCTGATCGTGTAACGCAGAGGTTTCACAATATATGGCGGAGATAGACTCCGCATACTCATTGGCATCTGTAGCAGATACCTCCCGGGAGGTCACCAAGTCACATTTGTTACCCACAAGGCACAGGACCATTGGTGTTGGCACGTTCCTAAAATATACATACATACATATAATCACGCCTTTATCCCTTACGAGGTAGGCAGAGCACCAAGGGCCGATAGAACCCACATGGTACCACTTCCTGACCAAATTTGAAGGTATAGTTGAGATGATGATCTCCGATCGTATTTCGGCCAAGGCGATCAACCTCTACGGAGATTGGCCAGGTACGCAGGAGATATTGTAGTGCACAAGTGTGTGCGCAAACACAGATGCACTCTCTATTCCGTCACTCTCATAGTCCGATGGGACGGAAAGCCGACACGACCGGAGAGAGATCAGGCGCAGGACCAACGGTTTTACGTGCTTTCCGAGGCACGAGCTAAGTGACAATTTTGCAACATTAGTTCAGATGTACAAAATATATAAAAAAATAAGTAAATAGCTGTTGCCCACGATGTTTGCATGTAATAATTATTAAAATTCTACCCCTAAGGGGATGAAAATTTTAAGCTGATTTGATCAAAGGATTGCGTTATCATAGGATAATTAGCTTAAAATTTTGCATTAACATGCGTTGATATTAATATTATAGGCGTCGGTTGGATGCAGGCTGCTTCCGACCGGTCGGGGTGGAGGTTGTATTCTACTTACGTCTGCAATTCCGTCACCCAGCCCTTAATAGATTGGAAGCTTGCTTTACTTGTGAGGTCAAACACGAGCAACGCCGCGTTGGCATTGCGATAGTACATCGGGGCCATTGACCTGAAGCGTTCTTGGCCTGCGGTGTCCCAAACCTGAAATATATAAACATAGAACCTTAGTAATCATCAATCATCAGCTTATGGACGCTACTGGACGTAGGCCTCCCCCAGAGCACACCACACGGCTCGATCTCCCGTTTTCGCCATTCAGTCACGACCAGCCGTCCTCTTTAAGTCATCGGTCTATCTGGCCGGAGGGCGTCCAACGCCACGCTTGCCGAGGCGTTAGTAATAAAAAGATTTAAACATTGTACAAGCTAAGCAAGTGGCATTTTAATGGGTGTATATACTTTGCTTCTTCTATGCTGCTCTGGGAGTGAAAAAATAACTACAGTTGCTTCTCTTCCCGGGCATACTATACAAGTCAGTAGAGAGACAAGAGGGTCTTGGTGTTTTGTAGGCGATGGGCTGACCACTGTCACTACTAAACCAACTTGTACATCTCAACTATACCCTCAAAATTGGTCAGAAGTGGCACCATGTGGTTCTATCAGCTCTTGGTGCTCTGCCTACCCCGTAAGAGATAAAGGCTTGATTACTCGTATATGTATGTATGTATAACTTAGTGCACATGTGTGTGCTTAAACACTCTATTCCCTCATTCTCTGTGGCAAAGTATGATAGCACCACCTCATGTCTGCCCGTAGATACTGTAAGAGGCGATTAAGGGTTCCCTGAAGGTGGGCAGCAGCGCCTGCCGTGCTGACAACATAGTCCAAAAATCACACTGCGGTCACCAACCCTGAATTGATAGCCCAGCATGGTGACTATGGGCGAAAGAAAACCCCCAATGGCAGTATTGTGGCGTGCCCTAGGGGAGGCCTACGTCCAGCAGTGGCAGGCTAATGTGTGTATAATCTAGACGAGTGCGCCGCGCCGGCGCGCCTCTGCCGATTTAATGAGAAGCGCCCTGGGAAGGCTACTGCCGAACAGTTGGCTTGAACTGGTCAAAAGCCGCCTGCATCCAACCGACGTCAATAATATTAATATTGTTAATTATTATTAATTATTAATAATATATAATATCTTGACTAAGATAAATTTATAAAAACACTTCTCCATTAATATAATCCGTTAGGATATGGTTGATCGTTTCATCTTTAAACATTGTACTGAGGGATTCAGCTTTGTTTGCCGAGATTTGGTTAGTGTATAGCTATCGGGAAAAATAACGTTGCCAATATGTAATTTAGAAAAAAAAAAAGAGATGGTAAAATTCGTCATCCGAGTAATTGACCCGGTGGCTCAGTGGTGAGAGCGCTGGCACGCGGAATGCAGAGGTCGTGGGTTCGATTCCCACCCGGGTGAGGAATTTTTTCCATTTCTTTATTAATAATTTAATGTTGTCTGTAATAGTTATCAGTAGAAACAACATACCTGAAGTTTGACCCTTGCATCGTCCACATTAATATTGCAAGTGAAGAACGAGGCACCAATAGTAGGAGAGATGTGTTTAGAGAACATCTTACCTATGTAGCGGACTACAAGACTTGTTTTGCCCACGCCTGGAAAGAGATAGGGAATGTTAGAGAAAAAAAAAAAATTATACACAAGAGTATACACAAGGCAAATACTGCAAAGTGGAGATGGGCAGGCCATATTCTAGGAAGTAAGGAGAAGTGGAACAACAGGTTGACAGACTGGATACCACAGCACAATGCATAAAGGAGAAGAGGCAGACCACTTATGAGATGGTCAGACAACCTTAAAAAGATAGCTGGGCCAATGTGGGTCAGACTTGCAAGACAGGCTGAGATGGAAGGAAATAGTGGAGGCCTTGGTGTCAAAGGACACTCTGATCAACTAGACACAAGGAATAATATATATACAGGGTGTAACAAAAAGGGTATGTTAAGCGAAAAGCTATATAAATAGCCCACTATAGAGAACATATCCACAAAATTTGAGATCCAAAATCACATGTTTATTTTTCCCGATAGTATGGAGAATTTTTTAATATCTCAGGAATTTTCATACAAACTTAAAAATAAAAATGTGATTTCGAGTCTCAAATTTTGTAGATAGGTTCTCTATAGTGGGCTATTTACATAGCTTTTCGCTTAACATACCTTTTTGTTACACCCTGTACACATAATGGTGGACTCCAGCGACTACAGGAAAAACAAAACGGTGTAATTTTCCGGGATAAAAAGTATCACAATATATTCCTGAAAACTGCATCAAAATCGGTTCAGCCGTTTCTGAGATGAATAAAAATAAATCCATCCCTAATTAGTTGCAGAAATGATGAGATTGAGATAAAGTAACATGTCCTAAATCCATGTGTGATGTGACTGAATCAAAAATGATGAAGCAAAATTATTTAAATTAGAAATGTGATATTTTCACAATGGATTCCTTTTGTGACAAAGCTCCACTAAGAACAATTCACTTCACCCCAAAAGGGTTAAATAAGGTTAAGTATATACATTTGTACATAAATTTTTTGTTTGTGGTATCTGTTTGGGATTTTATGAAACCATGGGGCCATGGGGTCCAGGAGCCCATATCCTTCTCAAGGATATCTCAAAAAGGTTGGAGGGCTGGTTCATTTTATATAAATCTCAGCCAAAAGGATAAGTGATATTTTATTAGAAACTCTACAACTCTGCTCTTAATTTGTTCATTGGACCATATCAAAACCTTTACGAGGCCACATGAAACATAATACCAAAGGGCTTTGTAATGAGATACCCTTAAAGTATTACTCATTAGAAGGTCAATATGATGTGGATTAACCCAAAATCACTGAGTATTTAATAGTAAATGTACAAAAGGTTTACCAAAATATTAAAGAAATAGGTTGATTTATAAAACAATTTCTAATTTATTTATCAACCCATTTTGGGATAACATAACAAATGTATGTACTTAACTTACATAGACATCCAGCGCGGCAACTCAGCCAGCATTTTGGGCATGCTACCTTACATTATGTACCTACCCACATAAGTTGTAGGATGTTTGAAAGGTATGAAAGTAAAAGAAATACTGCTTTTTTGAAAGATATCTTTACTAGAGATAAGCACGCCTTTGTACATTATTGGTGTAATATTGTAAATTCATGATATTATTGTTATATTCAATATTTGAAAAAAAAAACGTTACTATGTACTTTTTGTAGTCAGATTGAAAACGAATTATAATCATTGTAATAAGTTTTTATACATCAACTGATACTGGGCTGTAGACATAAACTAGTTTTCGAGTATATTACACAATTTATAACATGAACAGGTCTAGATATATGATTATATCACAAAAATGCATAAATATAGGACTCACCTTGTGACCCTAAAACAACAATTTTAGGTTCAATAACTTTCATTATAACTGATTATCTATATTCAGCGATTAACGGTTCACTTTTCACATTATTTCCGAGGGTAAAACGCTTAAAACTATTTAAAAATTACAAAAACTTGTACCCTCGATAAGATCCTGAATAATCACTATATAATCACAATAACTTATAATACCATCAAATTTAATTTTATGTTGTAATGATTACACGTTAGAACTAAAAAAAAACACTTTTTAAATTAGTAGGGTTATTAATGTCATCTCGAAAAGTCCAAACTCGTGACAACAGGATAGATATAGAACGATTATATAAGTAAGACAAAGACAAGATATTGATAGCAGCGTAGAAAGAGAGCAGCCAATGAAGGTATGATTTATCATCACGAAAAAAAAAACTTGAGATTGTAGTGACATCTATGGAACTAAATAGAAAATGGGGCGAGTTTAACTCCGCTCTACAACACAAGATGGCAGCATAGGTATGTAGAAATATAAATTACAGTACCTGTTGTTTATTTTATTTTTTAACCCTTATCATTACCAACAATCATTACAATTCGTTTATCTGGTTGGTAGGTACGAAGATATTTATAAGATTTAAGTATTTCCAGTTTATGACGCATTAGAAATAGTTTTATGATCATCTCTACTTAATGACAGTAATTTCAATAAGTATATTGCTTTGTCAACATTCATGATGATTATGAAAGACTATATTTTAATAGACGGCCATCAAAATCATATTTTATAGCATCATTAAATTCACCCTAGCGCCTTAAGCTATCAAATTGCAATCACTATGATAAGAGGTAATAAAAGCTAAAATCGCTAATAAAAATACATAGGATAAAGACAGTATAAATTAATTTGCTATTTCTATCAAAGGGCTTAATAATAATAATCCCGGGAAAATGTTTTTATCACGGATAATTTCGCCTTTTTTTTCTGCAGCCCACGCGGATGGAGTCGCGGGCGTCCACTAGTGAATAATAAATGGGCAGGTCGGCACTTAATAGTAAAAGAAAGATTGATTGCCTTTTCAGGATCAATATGAAAAAGGAGGAAAAGTAATCCAATATGGCCGATTTGCGCTCACTTTCACAAGGATTTCGAAGGCTATTACAATATTCGGAAAGAGGGTTCTACAAGGTTTGTATATGCATCTTCTTTCCCATTTATTACCTAAGCTTAGAATTATTTTTTGCATGTTCTTAACAAATGTTCTGCTGGCATTTCAAAGTGCTTACCACAAGTCAAGTTAGAAATCGGAAAACATTATACAGATTAAATTTACATGGAATTATATAGAGTTACTCGCATTATATATTGCTGATATTGAAAAATATTTCAGGAGAAGGCATAGGTAAACTACATAAATAACAATTCAATTCAAGAGTGATTTTTGCTCTTCAATCGTCGCATTATGTTTCAAAAACTAAGATTTATTTCCATCAAATTATTGATTTCTTATTTACCTACTTAGATTTAATGATAGCATGAAGTACGTTGGTGGAAAACAAAGCAAACCTAAGAAGTTTCTCAAACAAAAACAAAAATCTCTAATGTTATATTTTCAATTTTTACAGTCTGTTGCATCTGTTCTATATTCATTCCGATAATACGATTCACCCTAAAGAAATACGGCTGTATTCAATCTGAGGCAGCTACATAGCTAGCTAGCTACAATGCGGTTCGTTTACATAAAAAAACAATTCTCCTAACATATACAGCAGTTAAACGGGAGTTGGATTTGTTGTATTGCAGATTATCGAGTCGTTATAGTTAGAGAATAAAAGGGTATGTTGATCGAAAAACTGTAGAAATAGCCCACTGTAAATAACCTATCCTATCAACAAAATTTATGACCAAATCATATGTTTATTTTACCTACATATTCCTTATTTATCAGTATTTAATTTTATATGCTATATGTATTGCCGCAAAGTTTCATCAAAATCCGTTTGGTAATTACGAGTAAAAGAATAATAGTCATCTTCTCATGCTCAACACAGGCTATTCTCACAAACTTTAACATTTATAATATTAGTAGGCAGTAAGATATTTCTTTCGCTTTGTAGGTACTTAAGTGATTCACTTGATTTACAAGAGCAATAATCATAATAACCAGCTACAAATTACAGCAACTTTCTATTTCTACGACGCAAGTTCAGTACCAACTGCCTATTCAGCCCTTCTCGAAACAAATTGGCCAAAAATCTTTATGATACATTAGCCAAATTACGGCAGCAAATGTAATCCGAACAAATATGTTGGTAGTAAGTAAGAAATGAGACTAATTTAGATAAAAGCCCGCGAAAAGCGAGCAAAGTGGTCGTAACAATAAAAGTGGTAATAAATTTAGTACAATGCCATCTATACGCTGAGTGTTCATGTTGTATTCATGAGATTTGCTGTTAGATGGCGTTAGTCGTGATTTAATTTAGAATATTCTTTTATTGTTGATTTTTTTACTGTTTATAAATTGATTTCCGGTAAAAAATAGAAGCGTTATTTACATTCTGATGCTCATTCAAACAGCTATCTCCATCTTCTATGAATCAGGCAAAGACAAAATAGATGTTGATGATATTTGGAAGTTAGGTAGCTTATAAAACAAGATATAATTTCAGCAGACAAAGTCTTGGTAGCGGCTGGTATGTATATATTTACTTATTAGACTACGTATATGTACCATTTCATATAGATAGATATATACATTATAAGACAAATAACATTTCTCTTTCCAAATAACACCATAACAATGTGATAGCTAAACATCTATCTAAAACACGAGTTATATAAACCATTGTCGAATACGAGTGAGCTGACGGCTGAGTACAATGCGGGGTTACCGTGCCGTCACGCCGGGATACAATCACACGAGCGAGCTGGATGAGAACTATTGTGGACATTCCAGATAAATTAAAAAAAACTTTATCCTTCTCACGACAAGAAGAATCTAATGATGCCCCTCAAGCTTAAATGCAACAATGCAACAGGCTCTAAATCGTTTCAAAGAAATGATAAATACATACACTCGAAAAATACAACCCACCTTCTGGTGAAGTGGGTAAAAACAGTTTCTCCTTACGACTGTACATTCATTTGAGTTCGGCGCAATAGATATGTCCTTTTCTTCCATTCATCCCTATTATCATCATCGCTCATACAGTTCATACAAAACCTCTTAGGTATTCCTCTGCCTCTATAACTATCTATATTTATGGCCAATGCTCTCTCTAAACTAGTCTAGTCTTTTCAAACTACCTAGCGGATGCTCGCAACTTGCACAACTTGGATCAATTTTTGCATAATTATCTTCAATGATATCCATATTTTAAGCAAATAAAGGTTTTGTATTGTATTGTCCTTTATCTCCTAGATGGGGCACAGTATTGCCACAATACGCCACCATCCCGTTCGGTTTTGAATTTCACCCTTCGATTCGCTCCAGGTCATAATTTCTTTGCTTTCGAAAAATCTTCAGAATTTACAAAGAAACATAAAAGACTTGTCTATAACATTCTCATCGCACCGCAAACGAGCAATCAGCGAACGATCGCCAACACGACAATACCACCCTCCTCCCATCCCTCGTCGTTCCTTGATTCCAAATTCAATTTGCACCAATCAACGAGCGCTGTCTTCCCGCCTTCTGCGTTGTTGGGCAGCCGCCGGACGTGAGACTGAATGGCGCATTCGTTTTCGGAAAATTCTCTTTTGAGTTTCAAATGTTTGTAGAAGGTTTTGTTTGGAACGAACAATGTATTTTTATTACAATTTTCCTCGACGTGTTACGATTCAGAATTTGTTTCTTCTAAATAAGGACTGCAGTAGGAATTATCTTTCCCGGTCTATTAATTTCATTATTCAATCAATATTAAATTTAGGATTACGTAACTAACAAAAATAAAAGAAAGTAGAGCCACCTATTAGTATTAGTCTGAAACTAATAATCAATTTACATACGTATTCATCCATCCATTATTTACATAATTTCATTATTATCTGTGCAAAAAAAAACACTATGAGGCAAAGGAAAATGGTTATCATTCAGCCTAAAACACGGAAGAACGTCGGTGTTTCAACGTCAATATGACCGCGGGCTTTTGTTACAAAATCAAATATCCAATATTGATATTCCGTCCTCGATTTTGTATTCTGTTTGAGGTGCGAGATACTATTTGCTGTTCTACTTGGGGGATAGCGTTTCAGTTTCCATCTGTCATCGTCAGTTGAATTTTGTATGTCGAATTCGTTGGAAGATAAAATACTCCTTGCTATGGTAACTAAGATATAATTTTGAATCAAGTAACCCCAGTATGGGCAGCTGTGATGAGTATTAAGGTACAGTGTAACTTTGTTGAAGCTAGTTTTTTAAAATTACAAAGGTACTTACCTAAATTAAATTAACCAATAACACAAGTTTATATTCTAAGTTCTTTGCTAATGCGGAGCTTTACTAATCGTCAGCTGCATCTCCTTCCGTTCATGTCGTAAGCAAGGAACTCGGGGTTTCTGTCAGGCGATGAGCTAGCAACTTGTCACTAATAATTATCACCTGTACGTACCCGCTTCATGATTTTGCAGCTCTTGCTACTCCCATTTTGAGAACACAGCCGTATGTGTATGTCTAAGTAGGTACTTACCTAATTAGCAGAGAAAACTCTATAACAGGGGGTCAGCATTTAGTTTCGCTCGAGGTCCATTTTAAGAAATATTTAAAAAACCCCCGACCCAAAAAAAGTACGCAATTATTATGACAAAAGGTTTAAAATGCTAAACCCTATAAAAAGCAAAAAATAACTTTTAACATTACGTAAGTACCAACTAAAGCATGTCAGACTATCTACTCGGGATTTTGTGCCACCTTTATGTCGGAGGCATAACCGCTAATTTTGAACTGCAAATGGTTATCTTGGCCTGCTGTTGACCGTACGTATGAAATTTTTTATTAAATTTTGTCGCGTCGGGGGACCGCTTTTTACCTTAAAAAATACTTACCTAAATCAAATGATTCCTACCTAATCACAACATTCGTATAAAAAAAAATCACCTATCTAAACAAAATTATATTTATAATTACTGATATAATGTTTTAAAGTAAGTAGGTATTCAGAATTAAAGTGAAGTAAGCTATTACAATTATATTTGTATAACAATGGGATTGAGGACTTCTTAATGTGTGCTTCTAACGTTAGGCTAATAAATTAGAGCGGTCCCCCGACGCGACAAAATTTAATCAAAAATTTCATACGGACGGTCAACAGCAGGCCAAGATAACCATTTGCAGTTCAAAATTAGCGGTTATGCCTCCGACATAAAGGTGGCACAAAGTCCCGAGTAGATAGTCTGACATGCTTTACTTACGTAGTGTTAAAAGTTAATTTTTGATTTTTATAGGGTTTAGAATTTTAAACCTTCTGTCATAATAATTGCGTACTTTTTTTTGGGTCGAGGTTTTTTTTAATTTTTAATTTAATTTTTATATTTCATTTTGAAAGAGCTCCTTAATTACAAGCTTTTATTTAACTTGCAATGTATATTTGTTCGGGTGAAATCTTACAACTCAATTTTAAGGCACTTGCCCTCAACCGATTGGGCTGAAATTTGGTGAGCACGTTCAGTTCGGATGACAATGCATGATTAACAGTGTGACGTCATTCTAAATCCAACATGGCGGCATACCCACAATGGCGGACCAATTATTTTTAATGCATTCCTACAATATGGGTATCAAATTAAAGGGCTAGCTGAGAGTAACTCGAAAAAAATGTGACGTCACTCTTAATCCAATATGGCGGACTTCTAAAACTTGAAAATCTATTTTGAAACAGATATTTTTAGTATAAAATAAAATTTAGGTAAAAAAACCTTTTTAAAAACAAGCTTTTAATTAAATGCGCTAAAAAGAAAAAATAAACTTTTACACTAAAACTTTTACTGTTAATTTATAACGTCATTTCAAATTTAACACATTTGACACAATTTATATGTTATAAAAGCTTGTCGCGACATTTAAGTACTCGTATTTACTTTCTTAGTTTTAAATTTTTAGCCGAGGACTGAGTGGCATGATGACATGATGTCGTGAACATACCACCTCGGGGCACCGGGGCGAACCCTGTTGTATATTACTCTTTTACTCTTCTACACGAAGCTCTGGAAGGGTCGACGGATATTTCTTCGATATGCGTGGGAACAATATGGGAAAATCTGAAACATCAACACAAAGATGCTGCCTAATAATTATTTAAAAGTAAGAACGTAAATACGAGTACTTAAATGTCGCGACAAGCTTTTATAACATATAAATTGTGTCAAATGTGTTAAATTTGAAATGACGTTATAAATTAACAGTAAAAGTTTTAGTGTAAAAGTTTATTTTTTCTTTTTAGCGCATTTAATTAAAAGCTTGTTTTTATTTTTCATTTATTTTCTTTTATTTTTCGCCGTGTAAAAAGTTTAGATGGGGTCGCTATATGCGATCTCTACCAAAGGAAGCTGTGTAACAATCCTCATGACCAACTGGCTCTGGGAGAATTGCAGAGATTAAGAAACAATAAAGATTAAACTTTGGTCATTCTAGATTTTTAGCAAAAATATAAATCGGTTTATCCGTTTCATTCTGGCATTCCAGGGTTTCATCCGCCACATTCCATTTCCAGCATCAGGTCCTCGTCAATTAGAAACATGAAGAGAACCAGTCAATACAAATTCAACGAGCCCAAACTCGATGGGTTTACTAAAAGGTAGACCAGGGTTACGTCTCCTAACTTCGAGCCCTATCATCAAACCAGCTTAGAGGTTCCAGATTTCCAGCATCAGGTCCTCGTCAGTTAGAAACATAAAGAACGTTAAGACAAATCCAACGAGCCCAACCTCGATGGGTTTACTAAAAGGCAGTTCAGGGTTACGTCTCCTATCTTCGAGCCCTAACAGCAGACCAGCTCAGTGGTTCCAGAAGACATTAGTGTTTCAAATGTCAGATTCCACATATGCTTGCAAGCAAACTGAGCGTGTAACATTCCTATCACACCTAACAAATGACCTGATGACCTTGAAGATCTGAACCGAATTCCACCAAACATAGCTAAGAACACTCTCGACTGATATACCTTTCAAACAAAAAAAACCGCATTAAAATCGGATCATCCGTTTGGGAGCTACGATGCCACAGACAGACACATACACATTTACACACACAAAGAGACTCGTCAAACTTATAACACCCCGTCGTTTTTGCGTCGGGGGTTAAAAATGACCATCGCGTTCCGCACATTACTTATTTTATTTACAGAAAAGATATTTTTCAAACACATGTACCTAATTACGGAAATAACAAAGGAATTTTTTTACATATCAATTATTTTTTTACAAACATGGCATTTTTTGTTGCAGACTGTCTGAAGTTTGGAGTAAAATTGGTGCAAGCTATTGACATTCAATCCTGAAGATGTTCATCAGTAAGTCGAGATCGAAACGCCCCGGCCGTTTTCGAATTGACCGTCAAAAAAGATAATGTATCCCACATTTTTATTAAAAGACGCACTCTGTAATGCAAGTTGCTCTGTTCTCGCGGATGCGGACCGCGGTCCGTCATTTGGCGAACCCTGCTCTATAACAACATCCTTTTTTCTTCCTTTTTTAAATGGGGTTAATGAAAAATACACCCATTTGTTAGAGCCAGACTCTAATCTACATTACGCTGTAACAAAGTATCGACATTTCTGGCTAGATACGCGAAATTATCGATATTTTCGAGTCGGCAGCTAAGTTGTTTAAACAAAGAGCATCAATCACGCGCCGCGCCCCGCCCACTTGCCATATTCATAGGATTTTTATTTTAAAAAATTTTAAATTAATTTTGTAATGTAGGTACTCACTCGTAGGGCCTTACTTACTCATAAAAAGTTAATTTGACAGAAATATATTTTGTTCATATTCATGTTTGAACTTCCGAATTGTAACGCCTAATACAATTTCATTAATATATTTTGTTGTCAAAAAAGTACCTAAGTATAACGAGGTTGTAACTTTACGCGCGGTGTATTAAGTAGTAGCAGAGGAAAGTTATTATGAATTTTTATGTTTGTTTAGATTTTGAAATTTGCAAACGATTTCTATTTTTATACAAATTTTAAGGAATCACATAGATCTCTAAGGCCCGATTTTTTTCATTGGTCAGGTGCCTATCTGAATGATAAAGCTGTATTTCTCTAAAAATTGATCAAGATAGAGACAGCATTAATTTTATCCGTCAGGCTACATGATTGTTGAAAAAATTGGCCCTAAGAAGTATTTATAAAATCTTCCTTTTACTATACTTACCTACCTACTCTGCGGATTGCGGAAAATCTAGTCTTCACTATAACTACAGGCACGAGTGTCGGTATCACAAGACATTAAAGCGGGACGGCACTACCCCTCTCCCTCTAACGGACGAGTTGGGAATATGGAATGAGTGAGTTTTTCCCGCGCAATTTATACCGCCTGCCACTTGAGGAGATCGAGTAGGGTGCGCATGGTTTCAGGAAAATTTTGGATAGTAAAAAATGCTAAGGTACGCAATGTGTATAGATAAAATCTGTAAGTAACAATGTTATATTGTTACAGACAATACAATTATTGTCATAAAGAAAATCTGAAAGTGTTGCTTATATTGTTACAGATAGTTTCATTTGGTTGTTTTTAAACAAGTCTTGAGGTCACACTGCAATAAAATATTATAGGTGATATGATATCTATATTTTTTCTAAACTACTATTCGCACTTTAGTAAAACAGACTTTTTTAGCGCTAAGAACCCTCATTATTTATTATTATTAAATTAACTGCCAATACTGAGATTATATTAATCTATCAGCCTTTCTCTTAAAAGCTCAATCGACTAATTCAGTCCAAATATGTATAATATTTTTTCATTTTAGTCCAAAACATGCGCAAATCATCGTCACCGCACCCAGTGGCGCCCCCTCGCTTAATTTACTGTTGTAAGTGATCCGTTACCGCCGAGTTTGGTGCCGTTAGCTGAACATTGAACATTAACAGACACGCACACTACAGAATTCTTATTAGATATATTATATAACGGATAAGTAGCGTCACACCCCGCGCTTTGCTTGATATAGCCATACATATATTATTATATGAAGGACCAACGGATTTACTTGTTTTCCGAGGCACAAGCTAAGTGACAATTTTGCAACTTGCCTGATCTCTCTCCGGTCGTGTCGGCTTTCCGTCCCATCGGACTATGAGAGTAACGGAATAGAGAGTGTATCTGTGTTTGTGCACACACTTGTGCACTATAATATCTCCTGCGTACCTGGCCAATCTCCTCAGAGATTGGTCGCTTTGGCCGAAATACGGTCGGAAATCATTATTATAAGTAGGTGAAAATAAGTGCAATACAGTAAAATGTACCTAAGTTTCGGTATGCCAAGTAGTTTGCTGCAAGAAATTCTGCCGCACCAATTATAACCACTGTATGTAACATTTTTTCCAAAAATGAGTTATTGGCATATTCGGAATCAGCAATAAAAGATCTATAAGTATAACTGACCCGTATTTACAAATATTGTATATTCTAGAAATTACAATAAACATAAACACTGTAAGTGAGTTCCTTTTGGAAGACTTGCATGAAATAAGTACTTTAAGAGCAGTTGTTGCGCTTTTTATTATAAATATTACTGGCGAATCCTAAATATAAACGCAGCAAGGGCAGATAATCTAGTTATAATTGTGTTGCTATTTTTTGGTAAATGTGTATTACTACTTATATTCACCGTAACTACCTTATATGTTAGTAATAGGTATTAATCACAATAATTTTAAACTAGTCATACTAGTGATAAGCACCGTAATAGCACTTACTGTTGTTATTCTTAGCATGACATTGGTTTTCAAATAACGGGAACTACAAATTACAACAATAACTGACACTTAAAGTGTTTATAACTTGTGTTGAATAAAAAATATCTAATGTGTACTAAATATATAAACGTAATTGGTACTTACTGTATGTTTATGTAGTAAATTACCTCTCCATTTTTACCGTATTGCTACGAATAAGACAAGTAAGTGTGGCAGATGCAGTAGTTATAACTAGCGAAAGTATCCCGCGCGTGTTCATTCGTTCAAAAAAAATTCAGCTGTTCAATACATTTCAGTGCAGTAATTATTCGAGATTGTATGGAATCTTGTATCTTATTTTATTTACATTACAACTTCGGTGCAGAAAAAATAGTA
Source organism: Carposina sasakii (assembly GCA_014607495.2). Taxonomy (NCBI): domain Eukaryota; kingdom Metazoa; phylum Arthropoda; class Insecta; order Lepidoptera; family Carposinidae; genus Carposina; species Carposina sasakii. The sequence continues at coordinate 6,207,147 of CP053176.1, read as the reverse complement.
AAAAAATTGGAGAATTTCGGAATATTCCGGTGAAGAATTTCAGTGGTTTTCGCTTCAGAATCATGGGCTAAAGTTAGCATATTTACCTGGCTGTCACTTACACCCTGTATATAAAACTTTTCCGTTTCTAACTGACAACGCCCAGACGAAACTACTCAGTGTAGGAAGCTGAAATTTGGCATGTATATTCTTTGGGGAGTGTAGGTGAGCAGTGTGTAGGATTGTAAGATTTTACAAAATTATTACGGGAACAGGTGAAATAATTCCTTGTAGAGCTCAAAATGTTATTTAAACCCTTACTGACCAATGGGACCACTCCGAAGGCGTGGAGCAGAGGCTCCGTGAGCTCCTCAAAAACTACAGGCCGATCACAATTCTGAGCCACGTCTATAAGCTGTTCTCGAGAGTCAAGCATTAAGATTTGATGCCTAACCGGGATTGGCCCACCACTCATTCCAAGATTTGATGCCTGTCGACTCCATTGACACCTGATGTCTTGGAATTCTTGCAGCGATGTCGATTCGACTGGCGATATGTGGAGGTGCTTAGATGGCACTAGAAATATCTACGAAATGGCAACGATGTGCGTTCAAGTCCAAACCAACAAACAGGACCGATCCAACTACTCCAAAGTGTAACACAGGGTGACCTCATATGAAACTGCACCAACGCCACGGAGGATATTTTTAAGATGCTACAGTGGGAATCGACGTCAACAGTGAATATCACACAAATCTCCGACTTATCGACGATATAATCTGAATGGCTGATCGCTGTAGCACCTGCATAATATAAAATATATTACAGCGTAAAATATTCACGGTTGATGTTGATACCTAGGCCATGCCACGCATCTTGAATACGCGCTCCATCGCGTTGGTGATGAGTTTCGGGGATGTGACATCACCCTGTCTTACACCTAGAATCAGTTCTGCTTGATTGGATTGGACTTGAATGGACATCGTTGCCATTTCGTAGTTATTTCTCAGAATCTCCACATACCGTCAGTCGATTTGGCATCGCTGCAAGAACTGCAGATTTCAATAAAATCGAAGGGTTCTTCGTAGTCCACAAAAGCCATATACAGCGGTTGGTTAGTCTCCTATTGACTTCTGCATAACCTGCCGTACAGTATGGATTTGACCCACAGTGCTAAAGCCTTTGCGAAACCCGGTCCGTTCCACCACCACCGGGCTAAAATTTATTTAATTAATTAATTTAAAAATTAAAAAATTAATCTTAATGCCAAACGATTCGTCACGATTCTTGAGAATAGCTTATAGACGGGGCTCAGAAATGTGATTGGTCTATAGTTTTTAAAGAGCGTTTTGTCTCCCTTCTTGAAAAACAATGCCACTACACCAGCCTCTGCTCCATGCCTTTGGGGTAGTCTCACTGGCCATTACGAAGTTAAATAACCTTTTCTTTCAGCTCTTTAAGGACTGGTTTTTCCCCAGCCTTAAGGAGGTCAGATGCCACCCTGTCTTTCCCGGGAGCCTGTCCATTCTTAACCTTTCTGAGAGCCGCCCCGATTTCATTTCATCTATATCTACGTCCGGGAGATGAATGGATAGGAGTGGAGTGGAGCTCTGGAGTCCATAAAGTCCTCAATTTCTCCATAAAGTCCTCAATTTCTCCAAAATCTCTGGAACCGATGGGACGGTTTGGCCATTCGAGGTTCTAAGCTTTGTCAGGTGACTCCTTCCCAGTGTCTGGGTAAAGACTTTCGATCCCCGATTTTCCTCAATCAGTCCCTTAACGAGGCGAGTGTTTCAGATTCGGAGGTGGCGCATGTTGAGCGACTAAGTAGCATCAGCCCCAAGGTCTCGCTAGAAAGTTTGGACTTCTTATCTGGTCGATTCGAAAGTGCCTCGTTCTCATACAACCCCAATTATTCCTTATACTTCCTCGTCAACACTTGCCGGGGTCTCCAGGGCGGTAAATTGATTTTTCGTTTGAGTTTTTGAGTTGGAATGTATCATGTCCTGCTTGTGGAAAATTGCTGACGAAGAATTGGCCTTACCATGCGACTTCTTTCAAGCTTGAAGTTGATATTATCATATTATCTCATGCGTAGAACTGAAACTCATATCTACTCATTTAAGGTGTCAATAGACAGGTCTTTAAAAAAAGAAAATGGAGGTTCCCCTAACCATTATTTCTCATATTTAACTACAAGCTACACTTCTAAACTGGTAAAATGTGTCCCCACTCAGACTTTTGATTTATGTATGTGTCAACAATTTAAAAAATATACACGTTGTAGATCATAATATACGAGTATACTCTCATACAACATTTGTTTTAATGATGTGTGGTCGGTAGTTTCATAAATGTAGCACATTTACAAAACCGAAAATGTAACTTTGTTATTCATACAAACCATATGACAGTATTAACCTTACTGGACTTCAGCAGTGCGTTTAACTGTGTTGACTATGACATTCTACTTGCCATCTTACGCTCTCTTAACTTATCTCCTCTAGTTACTGAATGGTTCAATTCATACTTAAATAGTCGTCAGAAATGCGTGCGCGTTGACGATTTTACATCATACTGGTGTAGCATCACGGCGGGCGTACCTCAGGGCGACGTACTGTCACTCCTGCTCTTTTCAATCTTCATCAACTCTGTTTCGGAAATGTTAACCTCTTACTTTCATCTCTACGCTGATAACCTTCAGCTCTATAAACATTTTAACGTTGAAAATATAAGGTTTGCTATGAAGGAGATGAACGAGGACTCGGTGCGCATTAGGGACTGGGCGAAATCATTTGGCCTATTAGTCAACCCGGGTAAATCGCAAGCCATAATCATAGGTAGTAGGCATAATCTGAGCATCTTGCGGTAGTCGGATATTCAGCAATTTTTTTATGACCAGATCACGATTCCCTTCACAGATACGGTCAAAAACCTAGGGGTCATATTTGACAGCACTATGTAGTGGACAGTTCAGGTTGGCGATGTAAGTAGGAGGGTGCACTTATCCTTTCATTCGCTTAAGCGTCTTCAGAACTTTCTGCCTTTTAAACCTAAAATAAGTCTTGCCCAGACCCTTATTCTCCCTGTTATTGATTATGTGGATGTTTGCTATCTCGACGCCAATGAGGAGCTGCTAAATAAACTCGAACGTCTACAGAATTTTGGTATCCGATTTATATACGGACTACGTAAATTTCATCACGTATCTCACTTTCGTAAAGAGTTAAAATGGCTCCCGATGCATTTTCGCCGGAATACACATTTATTAACACTCCTTTTTAAGATTTTAAATTATCGCCTTTCTCCATTATATCTCAATGAGCGTTTTGAATATCTCTTTTCAAGAGATCGGCCTCTCCGATCCAATACGGCATCACTGCTGCAAACTCCCCGGTTTAATTCTGGGGCTTTTGGGTATTCTTTCTCGGTTCAGGCGATTAAGCTCTGGAATGAATTAACCCATACGGTTAGAGATTATCGCACTGTTGGCAAATTTAGGGAAAGCTGAAGAATCACTACCTGTCCATTATTTGAATATGCTGTCATTTATTTCTCTCCTTTTTTTTCAATGTATTTATGTAGTTTTGTAGAATTAGTTTAATTACACATATTACTCTGTATTTGTTAACAATTTCTCTTTACTTACTTTGCTTGCTGGAAGAGATCTCTTGTAGAGATAAGCTTGCCATTGTACATGCATCTCTTCTTTTATGTTGTATGCCATATTTCTTTGGTGTATGTGCAATAAAGAATAAGAATATTTTTGATAATGTAATTTAATAAAGGTACCTAGTAATTACCTAATTCGTAATATGTCATCTTATTATTACTACCGCGCGTCTGTATGGGAGGTAAATAAGCGTTAATGTACCCACTTGCCTTTTAGTTTTGGTAAGGTTAGATTCAGAACAAAAACTTTACACATACCTCTACTAGTCATAAATAGCGTATGTACGCTAGTTAGTTTTGTTATGGTTAGTACAACTTTGGATAATACTATACATAATAATACTGGTAAACACATTATCTGCGATTGCTAGTGATGACAGCCGTAACTACTGCACTTACGGTACTTATGCTTAGGATAATAAATCGAGTTTGAGATACCTTTACTAATGATATTAAGTTTTTTAACAAATATTAATAGAATCCAGCACAAAACTGAAAAAAAATTAATACCAGTATAAAAATAATCTTAATGTCCGACAGAAAAACTAATTTGTGAAGCTTTATCTCAAATAGTTTTTCCGTGGTAACAAAAAAACAAAAAAAAACTTTGAACGCGATTTTCTCAGCTTTATGTTCGATGCAGTTACGGTGGTTATAGTTAACGCGGCAGAATTGTAAACTGATTTTCAGTGGAAAAGGCCGGTGTACAATAACGAATAGGGAGTAACGCTTTTGTTAATAATAATCTAATGAACTACATACTTCTTTCTCAGGTAAAATTGCCTCAAGCGTATGCGAACTAAAATAATAGTTAACATAATAATAATGATAGATATAATGCTGTAAAATTTTGTCACTTAGGTCGTGCCTCGGATATAACGAGTGATCGATGACTGCTAAATTGTTTATTTTTATTTCAAGACTAGTGGACGCCCGCGACTCCACGCGGAGGACTACAGAAAAAACTAAATGTCGAAATTATCCGGGATAAAAACATTTTCCCGGGATAAAAAGTAGCCTATATATTAAGTGGGACCTGTCACAATATATTCCTGAAAACTGCATCGAAATCTGTTCAGCCGTTTCTGAGATTAGCGTGCACAAACGCACAGACAAACCGACAAACAGACAATAATTCCAAAAATCATCGTTTTGGGTTCTATTGCGTTGATAAAGGTCTCCTATAATATTTTTTCTCATATATCTTCAATGTACAGAGATCCGTTACATTTTTATTATATGTATAGATTAGCGCTCTCAATCTTCAGAAATATCCTAAATTAATTTTAGTTTACTTACCCATATAAGTTCAACAGGGTCCTGAACTGAAGACTCCGTATCATTGTAGTAAGTATCTACATACAGGGTGTAACAGAAAGGGTTATGTTAAGCGAAAAGCGATGTAAATAGCCCACTATAGAGAACGTATTTCCAAAATTTGAGAGTTGAAATCACATGTTTATTTTTTAAGATTGTATGAACATGAGTAAGTTATTTATAAACTCTCCATACCTGGAAAAATAAACATGTGACTTCAAGTCTGAAATTTTGTGGGTAGGTTCCTTCAAGTTGGCTATTTACATAGCTTTTCGCTTAACATACTCCTTTTGTTACACCCTGTATATGTAAAATCTATGAACATAGGTCGAATGATCTGGATTGTCCTGGGTACTCAGACAATGTAACAGTTTCGCCTTGACGTTCTTTGTCGTAACATTTTCTCCAATAGCAGTTAGACTAAATATTGCGCTAAATGAAAATTATATTGCCTTGTCTCTCTCTCTTGATTTTTTATTTTATTTATTTATTATATAATATAGGTTCTTTTACAATTTTAATGAAGGGTCACATAATCCCTGGGTGGTTTATGCTATCTATCTATTTACTTACTTTGAGAGAGAAATTGTGTTCTGTGTTTGAAAGACCCAAAAACGAATTGGTAAACTAATAAATTTTATTCCTAGTTAATACAATCTCCAGCTGCATCTCCTTCGTAAGAGTTGACCAAGATACCCGGCTTTCACTCAAGCGATAAGCTAGCAACTTATCAGTGACCTTGAGGGTCCCGCTAGGCTAAAATTGGCTTTGGAATCTCTTTTGTAATCCTGCAGTTCTAGCTACTTTTAATGAACACAGCCGTGTGTACATGTATGTATTTTTAAAAGATCTTAATATTTCTTAAATAAATGTGCGATAAAGCAATAAAATGCAGTTTTAACGTAGTATTAACTATATTTCTCACCAATTTCCATTCACATACATACGCTTACGTTTACATTATTCGATTTTTCTAATACTTTAGCATACATTACTTTATAACATTAAAATAAAATTTAATTAAGTATAATTTATATTAAAAAAATACAATTAATCGATTTTTTTTTTTACAAGTAAGTAATTAATAAAATTTTCCAACTGTGATAACGTTGTGTTATAAAAAAAGGTTAGGTAGGCAAGTTAAATCTTAATTGAAGTATTTGAATTTAGGTTTTTTTTTTACAATTAGCTAGGCAAACGTTTGACCGCAAGATGCGGCCTAGGGTGGTACATGTTTGCCTAGAAAGTGCCTATTCACTCTATTATTGTTGTTAGCAAAAAGCTGCTAAAGTAAAAATTGTAAAATGATACATGTCGCACACCTAGATCTAAAGAGAGTTAAGTCAAAAATCTGTGTAATTGAGTTATGCTTACCATTTAATTGCCTATACGAATACCTATCTGCCAATAAAACATATTTAAAAATAAGTGCAAAACTCAACGCTTGATGGCGCCTAGAGTCCCTTTTGTTGAACTAGCGAGCCAGCTCCTCCCGCGCCTAAACGGGAACAACGCTAGTTGTAATCAGAATTAGAAGCGCAGTGTACGTGTCCTGTGTAAAATGTTTGGAGTTATTTTGAGTTGTACCTGTTTAGTTGAAATTTGAAGCAGTATTATTTTGAATTGTCACCTTTTAGATGGTTAGTTCTGATTAAGAAAATGTTGCATTTTGAGTTAAACCTGTATTGCTGGCAAGGTGAGTAAAGTTTTTGTTATTATTTTGAGTTGTTACCCTAATGTTGAAACATTTTTGATTTTGTAGTTGTGTCTGTTTTGTTGAGTCATATTTTATGCTCTCTTTTTTCTGTGAAATCTTATCAAAGTCAAACTTGTTTTGTTATTGGCGATTGGAGTTTTTAGGTTTTAGTACAATTTAATATTCAACTTAGCATTAACAAAGTTTGTTCCTTTTTTACTGACAATTTTTCAAGTTGAGTCCCTTTAGATGGTTTCAGGCAAATATATTTTTACAACATAGCTAAAAAGATTAAAAACACTTTTTTACGGACTTTCCAAATCGATTTGGGACACAAGACTTTGTAAGTTAGTAAAATAAACATCTTATATTTCAGGAAAACAATGCAACTAGGGCGATTTTTAGTAAATATGGTAGAAGAACGCGATAAAAAAAATATCGCTCCTCCTATAACTCAACATGTAACCGTGGAAGATAACTTGAAGATGTCATCAAGTCATGAAGTTTCATCCAAAGGAACTCTTACTTTCTTATCACCGGTTAATACATCTATCCCTAGTACGTCTAAACAACAAAATTCTGTTGCCCCGAACTACTATATTTCACCGATCCGGAGCGATGAAAGTGATATTGACGACTCCGATGAAGATCCTAATTTTCAATTGTTAAACAAAAATGAGCTCCCACCTAAGCAGCAGCAGCTCGAGTTTGTCGGATACCGAAGATGATAGTAAGCAAGTAGGCCCGGAAAATGTTATGGTTCTTGAAATTGAGATCGAAAAAAAGAGCAAAAAGAGAGTGGCGCAAACCAGCAACGTGGAAGTCGCGAAACAACTGAGAAACTCTGGAAAAGCTTACCAGTCCCTGTCAAAATGTAGGAAACTAATACTAGAAAGAAAGGTTGGACCACCCTGTGATAACAAATATCGACTAAAATGCAAAGATAAAGTGGACGAGATGTCAAGACAACATGTCTTTAAGTCTTTAAGATTTTATAAATTCTATTCCCCGGATTGAATCACATTATTTGAGAGCCTAAACAATAAGAGAATTTATAGCAAGTGATAAATCATTAGCAGATATATTACAAAACACTTCGTGAAGAGGATGGACTACCGGTTGCCACGTCTTCTACATTCAACAGGATATTCAATACTGAATTTAACATTTCTTTCTTCGTACCGAAGAAATATCAATGCGATTTGTGCGAAAGGTACAATAATTCAAACGAAGAAGAAAAGTGCAAGTTAATTCAGGAATATGAAGAGCATCTAAAAGAAAAAGATTTTGCAAGGACTGAAAAATAAAATGACAAGAATAGGACAGATGGCACAATCGTAGCAGTTTACGAGTTACAGGCTGTATTCTTAACTCATTAGATCTCATTATAGTGAATTACCAAAGTTCTTCAGTACCCAATACAAAATATAAGTAAGGGCTATTAATATAAATAAGGTGTATTTTATTAACGACTATTTCTATGTGCCATTATTAGTACTTAGATATTTAGATTAAATCTAAATTTAAAGGTGATAATTTTTTATTCATAACAGTGTTTTTTATTCTATATAAATATTCTATATAATTATTAATAATTCTGTAATTGAGAGACAAATATGGTTGTAATGATTCAGAAGTGCATTTAAAACTGTTTTTTCTAGTTTGCAATATATTTTAAGTATTGTTTAAGAGTTATAACCTATTTGGGTTTATGAGACTGACATAGTTAATGCTACTAATAATAATAGTACTAATAAATAATATTGATTGACTGCAGTCGTTTTTTTAATTATTTATCAACAAATAATATACTCTTACTGTTGGTCATGGCACACTTTGTCAGGACTTATTTTAAATAATTCAAAAAGTCATTGCATTCTAAATGTATAATGCCTCTTCAAAAGAGAGTCAACTATAAACTTAATTCACCAACACAGGCTTAACTCAAATTAGTATAACAAATATACATACAGTAATAAACAAAAGGGAAATAATTCAAAAATTTAGATTTTTAGCCATAAAACGTGTATAAAACAATAAATTACTACAATATCATTTATTACTAAGTATAAATAAAGCAAACCATAAAAACAAAACGCTCCTGCAGTGCACAGGTACACAGAAAACAGTTTTTCGTGTTTATTGAAAAAAGTGCTTTTTTGAGTTAATACCTCTTTAGATCTAGGTGTGCGATGTATGAAAAGAAAACTAAATAATTTAGTTAAGTACACGTTTTGGTAGATTCTGACCGATACACTAAAACCTAAACTTAAAATTAGTCCTAACTGCCCCTTTCTGTCTGAGCTATTTATGTTTTAAGAATGTAAAGGAACAGCCTTGGCCAAATTTAAGTTTACGTTTAAGTGTCACGGTCAGAATCGATCATGTTATTAAGTTTAAACTACTTACAGTGAAGTTATTTACATTGTTTTTTTTAACTAAAAATCACACATAAAAAAAAAACAAATTACCGGCATCCGAATTTCTGGATATATTTATATTTTCGTAAATTATGTGACGCCTCTTAAAACTTTATGTGTAGCTTTATTCAGGACACTCTGGGTTCTATTATCTTCTTTAGGTATACATAATAAATGCAACAAAACTAAATTTATAATGACTAGTTACTTAATATTGTTCTTTTTCAACTCTACAACTGATGGCCGTTCAATACATTTAACCTTAAATTAATTTATAAATTATATATTTAAAATAATAATACTGATTCAAAGATGTCCTCAGGTAAAATAAAATAAATTCTATATTTTTCACTTATGAAATACCTACTTACATTTCCATAAATTTAAGTTTATTCTAAATTATTATATAAATAGGTAGTACGTAGGAACACTATCTTAACATTACAATTGCTGTGTTATATTTGGCCTGCATCAGACATTTTTTAAATCATAAAAAAACAATTAACAACTTTATTTGCATACATTTGGTAAAGGACTCATACTTTCCACATTATACATATACACATATAAAACCTGAAATAAATGCATTAAAATAAAACAAAATGTCTACAAATATTACTAAAATGTGGTCAACCTACTTAAATGTACATTGAGCCTGTTAGAGTCAGTTAGTACCACAGAGATTAGCGTTATATTTTTTGGAGAAATCAGAAAAATTAAAACTTAATCTAATTTCATACTACATACGGCCTAAACATGTCTATAGACCGGCCGCCATCTTGGTTTAAAACCACCATTCCGCGCCTATTGTTTTCCAAATTCGAATTAAAGTTAGCCGCAGCCATCGCTCGCTCTCGCTCTAGCGCGATGATTCTGTCCCTGTCCATCATTGGGGATGGTTTCACAGCTGTCAAATCTGCGGCCATTTGTTGCGGGGGCTTCTCTTCGACAGGCGTGGGCGGTTCCTTTGATTTTTTCTCATCGGCACCGTGGCTTCCGTGGTCCTTTTTGGAGTCCTGTTGAGCCTTTTTTGAGCGTTTCCACTTCATTCTTCGGTTTTGAAACCATATTTTCACCTGTCGACAAAATAATACTGTCTTAGCTTAATAATAATAAAAAAGGATCCTAGGATATACCTCCTAGCCTACGGTATAGATACCATTCATATTGGTTTCAATTACTTCCGATATCTACTGGAACTAGGGGAGGTCTATGTTCAGCCGTGAACTTAACGGCGATGAGCCAATCTCGAAAGGTATTTTTTTTAAGTTTCGAGAAAATTTGTCAAATTATTATATTTAATGTAATTCTTTTTTTTAATTTGTGTGCAATAAAGATTTATCATCAACCTATTGCAGTCCACTGTTGGACGTAGGCCTCCCCCAGGGCACGCCACAAGACTGCCATAGGGGGTATTTTTTTTCTTTGTATAAATATTCACACACTACACAACACATTAACTTAGTCCCACATTAAGATCCCTAAGGTCTTGTATCGTGGGTACTAAGCAACGGTATATTAATACATAGATAAGAATACAAACTGCCCATAGTCACTATAAAGAATAAGAATTATCTTAGCTTTTTGCATCTTCAACGCTATTCTTAATCAATAATGTCTACGAGAAAAATAAAAAATCACAAAGGTAGTATGCAAAATTCACGCAAAACCATAAATCAATCCATCATATCCACCCGGTAAACTCCATCAGCTAAGTGACATTGTTCCAGCGCCACTTCTCAGATTGCCTCACAAAACACACCCTTACGCCGAGATTAATCTTTAAACCGGCATAAAACGCCCCAAGCAATAACGCTTATCGTTTTGCCGCCATTTCGGGCAGGTCCCGCTATTTGTATGCGGAAATCCGGGCTTCCAAACTGACAAGTGTTCCCGCCATTTTGTAGCTGTCAAAACTAGGTTGTTTTGGCGCGCGAATACAGAGGGTGCTGTGATTGATATAAAAAGGTTGGTTTAGGCGCTTTGTCACGGTGCGTGGGATGGATGGACGGGTGAATGGACCGTGATTTTAGAGGCTGTGCTGAGATTTATAGTGACAGTAGTACCAAAACTGAGCGTTAAGTCAAAGTTAATAATAATGTACTGCCTACTATATTTTGTCCAAATATATCAATATACTCTGCAAATAGGACGTTGTACTTTTCAGTAGAATAAATTATTTGAATTTAGAATAGCTACTTAACAATATAACCACGATAACATAAGTCCAGTTAATTTTACAAACTCATGGTCACCCTACTCTGTTTAAAAAGTAATGATTATTTGACCAACTAGAATAGTACATAAATGAATTCGATACACTGGTAAGTAATAAACAAAGGAACATTTTCATGCTAGCACATTTCATTTTCTCAAATAAGCTAGTATTTTGCACGCACATCAGCCTATTGCAGTCCATTGCTGAACGTAGGCCTCCCCAAAGCACGTCAAAAGGCTACTGCCATAGGGATTTTCCTATAGTCACCACCCTAAGCAGGCGGGTTGGTGACCACAGTCTGATATTCGTACTATGTTGTCAACACGGGAGGCGCTGCTGCCATCTCCCGGAAACCCTTAATCTTACGATACCCACGAGAAAACATAGGGTGCTATTACTGCTATTCTACTCTGCCGACAACACACGACCAATTTTGCCAAAAAAAAAAAAAAAATTACCTGAGTCTCAGTAAGCATCAAACTCGTGGCCACCTCAAACCTCTTCGGTCGTGACAGGTACTTGTTCATGCGGAACTGTTTCTCTAGCTCCAGCAGCTGTTGGGAGGTGAAGGCGGTGCGGGGGCGGCGGGTTTTGCCTAGGAGGGCATGTGGAGCGCCTGATGACAAAAAATATGGAACTAACATTGTATGCAGTGACACAAGAAATTGTGTGACCATACCAGGGATTTGGTATCTCCGGCCATACCCATACGATACACGGATGCTCTTTCTACGCCATACACATAGTAAAGCGCCGTTCGTCATCCATCAGAACTATACGGTGAAACGAACTCTAGGGTCTGTTTCATAGAATTTGATTTCGGAACTAACATTTTTCATATGCAGTACCTAAGTCAGTAGCAGATCACATAAGCAGTTTAGCACATCACCTATATTACAGTCCACTGCTGGACGTAGGCCTACCCCAGGGCACGCCACAAGGCTACTGCCACAGAGGTTTTAATAGTCACTTTATTTCCTCCATGGTCACTACGATGATTATGTGGGCTAGGTACCCAATACCATAGAGGAATCAGACTAAGCATGGTACGAACTTATAAAACGTTATTATCGTGGCGTGAAAATGCTCAGATAGATTAGGTAGAAGTATTGGAAAAGTTACTATATCAACTTATTAGAAGAATCGGGGTGAGGATTTCATTCCCAATATTTATTCCTATCAAATAGGTACCTAGTACCTAAGTAAAGTAAGTGTCCACCACAAACTTCGTATCCTCAAAATCTTTCCCGCCCAAAAAAAAAACATTGACATTATTTTTACCGCCAAACTTGACAGATGCGTTCCGATTCACACTCGAGCTTATCCTTGTGCAAACACAACCAAATGTCGCGATCATAAAATCCTGTTAGTGTAATTGATAATTATCATTTTTATTGGCTTAGCGGCGCGGCTTTGAACACCATTTTCGTTATTTAGATAATTGTGGCGATTTCACTAATTGATATTAGTTTTGTTGAGGGTTTTCGTAAATATAGTGTTTCGGTATGGCAATGAAATATTCCAACCAACGTAGTAGGTACCTAGTAGACATCTTTTATACTTAGATTTCAATTGGTCTAGTTTTAACTACTAAACCTAGGTACTAAAATCTAAATTAACAAAATGTAGCTGTATTCCTTTGCTGATGCGGGACTTCATCAGCTCTATCTCCTTCCGTGCATGTCGTAAGCTACGATGGAATGTAGGGCGTTCTCTCAGGCGCTAAGCTAAGAAACTTGTTACTGATTACCCCATGGGAACACAGGCATGTTTTGTACATATCTATATTTAATAAGTAAGTAAGTACATAACTTTCCAATACTCGTATAGTGGCCATTACAAACAACATTACTCTAAATTTGAATAAATAAAATAAAACCATTAAAGGACAACGAAAAGTCACGTACAGCCAACATGAGATCTCGTTGATTTCAATACTTAAGCACGGATTTCTGTTTGGTTTCCGAACGCGTCCCTATAATGTATTTTTAAATATTTTTCGAATGTTTACCAAACAATTTCGACCGATGTTGGTATGATAACAATATTCTTATGCCTGCTTCTTTAAAAAGTGTGATGCTTGGTTCCTTAGGTTTATTATTTCAAGAGTTTAACACTTAGCTTCGAAAATAAGTACAAAATATGTACATAGATAATTTAAATAAAAAAATTATAATAGCTAAAATAGCTGATCCTAATAAGGAGTAGTTTATTCCCGCAATTTCTACGGAATCGGTTATTCTAACGCGGCCAACACGAGTAGTACCTACCTACCTAGTGTACCTAAAACTAATTTGAATGACTATTCATGGTTTCGTATTTTGTTAGCCCTCCCACCCTACTGTCATCAAAAGCACGGCCCCCTGATTACGTAAAAGCAATAGCAAAGCGATAGCGAAAATTGTACAATATTCGCCTTAAAATGTCAAAGTTCCTTTGAAATTCATTTTACGTAATACGAATTTGACAAGCAATCAGTGATTTTTGTACAATTTCGCTATAGCTTTGCTTTTGCTAGTTAGATAATAAGGGGGCGGATCAGTGCCCTATTCTTAATCGAAAACTGCCCGAACATCATTTTTGTCGTAAACATAGGAAAAAATATGAAATAACACAAATTGGGACAATAAAAAAGACAGTGATTTATCTGACGAGCGATTGGTTGTTGGTAGTGAAGTGACCCTGCCTGCTGCGCCGTAGGTTCTGAGTTCGAATTCCGGTAGGTACAAACATTTATAAGTAAGTATAAACATATTTAAGTAGAGTACTCATAAATACATGGCTGTGTTCTCATAAGGAGTAGCCAGAACTGCAGCATCACGAAGGATATCTTACAGCCACGTTTAGCATAGCGGGGTCAGATCTAAAGATCAGTGACAAGTTGGAAAGCCTTTGAGTTCCTTAGTAGACTCTTACGACATGCACGGAAGGAGATGCAGCTGATGTGTTCTAGTGAAGCCCCGCGTCAGAAGAAATATACAGGATTTTTTTGTGGCCACCTTTAACGAAGGGTACGTATTCTATACATGAAATAAAGTAAGTTTATGCCAAAAAAATGCTGGGAAATTTTTTTTAATTTATTTTTTTTAATTTTAAATTCCTTGATCGTGCGAAATTTATAGTGTCTAGTGTTTATGTTAGTTTTTTATAGACAGATATTAATTATTTTTCGTGAAAAAATCCTGCTTTGCGCGTCTATGTGCATTTATGCAGAAAAACGCAGTCTATTTACTCAACTTTGGACCCTAATATTTTGGAAACCAGACACTTCCCAGGTATGCTTCCATGGAGAAAAATGATCGTGATGATGAGGAGATTCCGTAGTTTTCGGGAACGTTGACGACCAAAAATCATCCTGTATAGGTAAATAGGTGTATTGATATGTTATATTATTATCTTCTAGTCTTCTAGCTATATATTATAAGCGGTGATAGCCCAGTGGTTAAGACGTGCACCTTCCAAGCGGGAGGCGTAAGTTCGATCTCAGTCACGGGCCTGTACCAATGAATTTATTTCATTTACTAATTTTAATGTTGCAAAATTGTCACTTAGCTCGTGCCTCGGAAGCACGTAAATCCGTTGGTCCTGCGCCTGATCTCTCTCGTGTCGGCTTCCCGTCTCATCGAACTATGAGAGTGGCGGAATAGAGAGTACATCTGTGTTTGCGCACACACTTGTGCAATATAATATCTCCTGCGTACCTGGCCAATCTCTCTCGAAGGTCGCCTTGACCGAAATACGGTCGGAGATCATCAATATATTACAAAGCGTCTCAGTTATCAAAAAATCTGCGCACATACGTTCAGCATGTTAATAAAAAAAAATTACGGAATCCCCTTTGAGTAGGGTAAATGTGCAATAAAGGACCACTTGTAAGCCGTGTTACAATCATTTAGTTTTACGCGTTTTTTGGGATAGGGCGATGGTGGCATTTTTTGCCCGATTACGCCAGAAGGAGGGTTATGTTTTTCGAGTGTATGTTTGTATGTATATTTCTGTGGCACGCCCTAAGGGCCTAAAGGGCTTGTCGCATTTGAGCGAGGTAATCATATTCGGTTGGTGCCGCGTGGTGCCGGCAGAGTAGAGTTTGTACCACCCCTGCCTGCCCGTGGGTATCGTACGAGGCGATTAAGCGCCTCCCCTACTGACAACATAGTCCGAAAATCCCACTGCTGTCACCAACCCGCCTGCCCATCGTGGTGACTATGGGCAAAACCCCCCTGAGGCAGTAGCCTTGTGGCGTGCCCTGGTGGAGGCCTACGTCCAGCAGTGGACTGCAATAGGCTGAAGAAGAAGAAGAAGAAGAATCATATTCGGTAGCATCATCTTAGTCGTGTGAATGATACTGGGTCAAAGTTATTACGCAGTCGGGTTTTCTTCTATTTATACAGGGTGTTTTTTCGTTGCCACCCTTAACGAAGGGTACGTACTCTATACATTAAATAAAGTAAGTTTATGCCAAAAAAATGCTGGGAAAAGATGTAATTTTCTTTTATTTTTTTAAATTACTTGATCGGGCGAAATTTATAGTGTCCAGTGTTTATGCTAGTTTTTTCATAGACAGATATTAATTATTTCTCGTGAAAAAATCTTGCTACGCGCGTCAATGTGCATTTATGCAGAAAAACGCAATCTATTTACTCAACTTTGGACCCTAATATTATGGAAACCAGACACTTCCCAGGTATGCTTCCATGGAGAAAAATGATCGTGATGATGAGGAGATTCCGTAGTTTTCGGGAATCTAAGGTTTGCGCGGATAAAGCCTCCTCTAGTTACCTTTACTACTTAATAGTAATTCTAAAAGTCTGTAAGTACTATTATTTATTAGATTAATTATCACAAAAAATGTATGCGATTTAGATAAAACACCTTACCCACCCAAAAACTGACAGATGTCCCTAAACGATAATTCGGTAACCTGTCACCCTGTTCGCTAATTTGTACCATACTGATCACTTGTAGTCACATTTACCCTACTCTAATCCAATTTAAACCCTATACTCTTCGAAATAGATTTCATTTCGCAACTACAATTAATAGGGTAGTCAGCCCCAAATATTGCACAGTAATCTAATAAATTTAAACCTAGTTTTGCAAGAAATAGAGGTTATCATTATTTTATGGAGGGCATATGGGGTGATTTTTATTTAATATTTATTAGGGTGATTATAGTAATAGCGTGAAATAAGGGTGGTTTCAATTATAAGGGTAGAAATTTATTGTTGTTTATTGTTGGCTAATTTGTTTGTTTGTAAGTTTAATTGTCCGTCGTTAGTGAGATGTGTATTTTTGTTATTAGCAATTTATTTAAATGGTCCATTTGTCACAGTTTTGAACTGAATTACTTTTCTTTGTTAAGTATTTTAATCTTATACCTATACTTGGAATAGGTTGGAACTACTGCCAGAAAACATGAAATTCTTATTTTTACATGCATACATTACAGGGTAGGCAGAGCACCAAGGGCCGATAGAACCACATGGTGCCACTTCTGACCAATTTTGAGGGTATAGTTGAGATGTACAAGTTCGGTTAGTAGTGACAGGTGGTCAGCCCATCGCCTACAAAACACCAAGACCCTCTTGTCCCTCTACTGACTTGTACAGTATGCCCGGGAAGAGAAGCAGCTGTAGTATTATACGTTTTTTTTCACTCCCAGAGCAGCATAGAAGTCTTATTTTTTATTATGGGTTAAATAAGATTTACGACAATGCATCAGCTGCATCACCTTCCGTGCATGTCGTAAGAGTCGACTAAGGAACTCGGGCAGTCTCTCAGGCGACAAGCTAGCAACTTGTCACTGATCATCTACATCCGTATTAGCCATGTTAAACGTGGCTTTGGAATTTCTTTTATGAGCCAGCCGTTTTAAGAGCAAAGCCGTGTTTTTTGTAAATTAGATGAAGCGGTAAAGATTTCAGAATCAACTAATTCTTACTAGTACTTACTAGTTACTAACATAATTAAATTAAGTTCATTTACCCTCATGATTAACGTAAAAAACAAAAAAAAAATTACTCTAATAGAATAAAGACAGAATTTTAAAATAACATTAAATTAACTCTGAACTATATTTACTTTAAACGTTTTATACCCAAGCGTATTTAAATTAGGGTAAACGCACCTATAACTGTCCAGTCAATAAGCCAGCGTTTGTCCAGCTCAAACATGTACTGATTACGTACAAAAACGGATTCTTTGCTGAAGCCCACTGAAAGCCCGCCTCTTCGGTGGACGACGAATTTACTCTGCTAGTGTTGGGGACTTGTCGATAGAAATATCGATGTTTTTTTATACACACACTAATGTGTTCCCAAAATTACGTAGCCAGAACTAATAAGGATGAGATACAGTCAAATTTGCCATAGCGGAGTGCGATGTAAATAATCATTGAAAAGTTGCTAGTTCATCGCCTAAGAGAACGCGCTTGAGTTAGTTAGTAGACTCTTACGACATGCACGGAAGGAGATGCGGCTGGTATTATCCTTATATTATCCTTTTTGTTGCAGCTAGCACATGCTTTTCAAGCTTTCGAGGGCTTCTGCGAATTTTTTTCTTAAATATTTAATTGTATCAGGCGTCACTATTCGGAAGTTCAAATTTCCATTGAGGGATCGCCCACCACCGGGCCCTACACCCTCCGCTGACCCTCGGATTTGCCGACTTATGGTCACGAACACAAGACGCTACAGTCGCAATGAGAAGCCAGATCCAAGCACCTAGCATGCAACCATAAATACATAGCTGCTAATCCGAAAACCTAATTTTTTTCGTAATTACAATTATTTATACTATTGTATTACATCAAAATATTATAGGTGCAAGTGAGAGACATGGACTTTTTCTGAATTTGTTCAGTCCTTGCCCGTAGTAACAGTATAAGGTTGACATCGTTACATAGTAAGTACAAAATAAAACTACATTCACATTTCTCATTTCTTTACAACAGGTTTCTTGCAGTTAATCAAAATAAAGTGTAAAGAATTAAAATGTGATTAAGATTGGTCAAAAAAAAAAGATTTGAAACATCGATACCTTCACCCAGTCAGCCCTACGCCCTCCCTACGTGGATCTAATTTGTTAAGGGCCCAGTCCCTTTGTTTGTCAGAACAAATTGCTCCCTGATAATTGGCTTAAACCCCTCTGGGTGGGGCTCGTTTGGCGGTGGTGGGGGCGGCACGAGAAATTACGAATTAATGTTTTTAAAGTATTCTCATTTATATTAATTAGCTAAATAAAGTATTTTTAACTTTATTTTATTACTTAACTTCTTATTAATACGATTAAAATTATTATTGAACACGTGCAATTATTTATAAATTCTGTCAATATAAGTATTTTTTTAAAATCGAAATTGGTTCCGCCATAATCGATTATTATGGTAACTCTAAATATTATCAACGCAATTTATTATATTTTCTTATAACTTAGTCACACCGAAATACCTAATCTCCGAAATAAACTTCTATTTTTTAGGTCACGCTATAGCTAAGCATAATGTTAATTAAACGAAATGTATAAAAGCAGTTAATGCGCACAAGTCTCAAATGTCTTGTAAAATTACACCAGAATGTGTGATCTAGCAAAAATTGTTTCAAATAATAGATACCTAGTACCAGGCGTACCAGCTCTTGTCAGCTAGTCAATCAATAACTACCCCTAAATTCCGAAATCAACCAATAAATATGCGACAGATTAACTCTCCACACCCCTGATAATAAAATAAAAGTGGTAAGCGTAAATATATCTGTGTTTGGTGGTTCTGTATAACGAAGTCATCTGAAATAATTGGTAAGTAGTGCATTTAAAAGTCTTTAATTTTATGTAATTCCACAAAATTAAAATCATCATCATCATCATACGATTCCGTAAAAAATATAAGTACAAATTATTTATTGTACTACAATAATAATTTCCATATGAAGGCGAACTTAATGGTTCAAGTCTCTACCAACTAACCTGCTTACTTAGGAAACAATCGTATCTACACAGATATGTAACATAATTTAATCTTTTAAGGATCTTTAAACTTTAAATATGATTATTACATAAAAATTGCTTATGGGCATTTCTACGAAAAGGCTCATTTTTTCTCAATTCGGTGCTCGATTTGAAATTTGATTTTTTAAATAGTTTAATTAACAAAAAAAAAAGTTTACTCCATCCTGAATCTAAAAAACACAATGGCTCCAAATTTTCTGTAGCGGTTTAAAAGAAAAGTTAAGCACCTAATTGAGAAAGCAGCGAATTGAGAAAATGGACCACCGAATTAAGACTATGCATCACCGAATTGAGTAATTGCCCAGCGAATTTAATATTGGTTAATTTTTACCTTTAAGGTTTCCGAAATATAAATAAAACAAAAATTCAAATCAACAAGTTTCATTTTTAATAAAGAACAAATAATCAGTCTTCCTTTTTTATATTAGTTTGAATAACGATAAACGATACTAGTTTAACAAATCACAATAAAAGATTATTTTTTTTATAATTAAGTACCCGGTTTAATCACAGACAAGAGATCACTTGTATTCTTACTTTTCTATAGTCTTAAATATCTAAAGTTCACTGTTAAATATGATGATATCTTAAAATATATTATAATCATCTTCAGAATCTGAATTTAGTTGCATGTCGGTAAATTTGGTATCACCCAGTGTTGGTGTAATCAGGTCGTTTATGTTAATCTTGGCTTTCCAAAAGCTATCGTTTTCTGATAGCTCTATATCTGTAAATTTTTCTTCAAAATCACTATTCTTCTTTGAGACTTTATTTTTAATATTTTCAGTTTTTATTTTAATATTCGCAGATATTAATGCTCTTTTTGGTTCATCCAAAGAACCTCCTGATGTTGCCGGTTTTATTATTTCGCATGACAAAATTTGTGGCTTACTACTCAAATCAGTTTTTTTCAGTAAATATTTTTTGCTGACATCTAGCTTGCCTTTGTATTTCATAGATAATTTTCTGTCTTTTGTGCTATCTGCAGACTTCAATTCATAGAAACCTCTGTGCAGCCCATGATGACATTCCACAGATTTATGCAAACAATCTTCATGACAGCAGCTTAGTTTTCTCATAGCTAGCTTTTTATTATCATTTGCATTCCAGATTATTTGATGGACACTAAAAGTTCCATGAAATTCAGCTAAATCACCTGGAATCAACATTTCCTTCTCAAAAATGCCTGATTCATCGACCACTTCAATTTTGATATTATCAACGTGTCTTTTTAAAAGATTAACGAAAGTTGTCATATCAGGTATGTCATGGCCACGTGCAACTATTTTGTCAGCTGTGCTTTTAAGACATCCTCCGACACCATCAGGTGCTCCTTTACCATGACCATGTTCTGTGTAATTCCATTCAATGCAGCTAAGACTAGGCAAATTCCAATGCAGAGACGATATGATAAAAAACATTTTCCTATTACGATATTGGGCTGTTGGTGAATCGGATATAAAAAATAGAGATTGAATATCAGGAATTTCATCTTCTATGAATCGCAAAATTGGCATAAGATGCTCCCAGATGGCTACGGCATCGTGCCTAAGACATTCGCTTATTGTACAGAATGATTGAGTAATAAGTTTTCCGTGCTTCATGTAATAAATCACTGAAGTATGCAATGATATCTGTTGTCTGCTACTACCGAAATGGAAACTTTGTATCTCGTTGGCGTATTTCGTGCAATAGTTTTGACTAAAGTCACAATGGATTATGCATTGGCCACTAGAAAGTTCAGCTTTGATTTTTTTGATGTATCTGAATTGTGATATAATGTTAGCAACATGACGCATATATGGGTACAGTATTTTGTCAAAATGCTCTACTAGGTCTTTAGGTAAACATGTTTTTTTAACTTTGACTATTTGCAAAGTTGTTTTTTCGGCACCATTTTTAACGTAAGTTTTTTTCTGTCTTTCCCATACATTGTAATCAATTTCTGATTTGTTATCGAATTCTAAGTACGTCAACTTTTTATTTTTGCACATTATGCATTCGCGAGATAAACAAGTTACAATTCTGGGGTCGCAGCATATTATTTCAAGTATTTGATTTGCCGAACACTCCGAGATAATTTTATGTTTATGGAGAGCTGAGACAACGAAATTAAAGTTTTCATGAATTTGGCACGAGCAAGTCTCTCGAGCTTGCACATTCGGTATAATGACCCAAAAAGGTCGTAATCTGCAAAACAGTGAGTAACTGATGTTTATTTCTGGATGTTGAGATTGGAATTTTTTGTGTAGTTCAAGCAATGATTCTGTAACAAACCTTTTCTGTTTTTTTACTTTATTTTGAACTTTGTAGTCTCTTTTTCCGGGACACATTCTGCTATTTTCATCGTCTTCATAAAAATTCACTACCATTTCTTTTATATTTACTGATGACATTTTTAACTTCTTTATAGATTCCGCAGACTCTTCTTTACTTGAACTTGCTGAAGTTTTCTTTTTCAATGTTGTCAAGACTTTATTTTTTTGACTTCTTAATCTATGTATCTTTCTTTGGCATGTCTGATTTTTTTGTTGTAACTCAGTTATTCTATGATGCAGTAATTTCAATTCCTTATTTACTCTGTATTTATATTTCTTTAAGAGTGACGTCCGCACGTATTGTCCTTTCTTTGGTGTTTCTGTTAAACTACTGTTTCCTGCAGCAAGCAAGTCCTTATGAACTCCAGAACGTAATCTGCGGCTTATTGCAGAGCTTGGTGAAGGTACTGTTGTTGAACTTGAGCATCCCGATGAAAGTGGGGAGGCTGGCGATAAATTTTCAAAATCAGATGTAGTTGGAGAAACGGGAACTGAAGAATCAGTTAAGTTGTTAATCGGAGACTGAGGCTCTGTAATACACATATTTCTTATAGACTCAGAATGATCGAGGGTTTCGGATGCAACAAAAGTTTCAGAAATATTGGGAGAAACGGCAGAATTAGTGAAGTCACTTATCGGAGACGGGGGTTCTTTAGCACATATATTTACTGACGCAGTCGCAACAAGGGTTTGAGTTTGAGATGTATCCAAAGGATCGTGTTTGTTCAGAATTTTTGGGTTAGAAGGAAGTGATATGAGGTCTTCGTTTAGTACTTTAAGTAAGTTACTTTTCTTCTTTTCGTAACTTTTCTTTGAATGTTCTCTGAAATACTTTCTTAAAGCTTTTTGTTCACGAGGTGGTCTTTCGCCCATTTTCTTTATTTTGCCCTCTGCCTTTCTTTTTGCATATCGTTCCCTGTCCCTTTGTTTTAGTCTTTCATATAATATCGGATCATTTTTTATTTTCTCCTTTCTCCTTCTTTCCGCAATTCTTTTTTTCTCCTTTTTGTCAGCCTCACTCTGTTTTCCCATCTGAGAAAAAACATTAAACTACTTTAATACGGTTTTCATCGCGTTTTTATTTATTTACCAATATAATATAAGAGTATAAGATACCTAAATATCACTTTTGAAGACCTTTCGATCCTATTTTTTTGAGTTTCAGTTCTAAGTATGATGAACCCCAAATTTTTTTGTTCTTTTTTTCTATTTTTGTGTGAAAATCTTAATGCAGATCACGGAATACTTCTACTAACTAAGTTTCAACGACATAGTTCTTATAGTTTCGGAGAAAAGTGGCTGTGACATACGGACGCATAGATGGAATGGACGGACGGACGGACAGACAGACGAGAATTCATAAGGGTTCGGCCTTTTGCCATTTGGCTACGGAACCCAAAATTAAGCAGAATGTGTTAACTTACGATATTTTTTATTAAAATATTTTACTTTCAGTGTGTATTTTGCCCTAGTTAGTCATTTTATTGCCAAAAATACAAAAAGTTAAAAGACATTATAACATTTTTTAATAAATAAAAATGATCTTGCATGGAGGCAACGTATTTGTCCTATTGATCGCCATCATCATCATACTTCATACTTCGTATTATAAATGTGAAAGTTTGTTTGTTTAGATGTTTGGATGTTTGTCCGTCAATCACGCTGAAACTACTGAACGGATTTTGATGAAATTTGATATACAGATAGGGTATGGGCTGACTTAGGTGATAGGGTACTTTTTATCCTGAAAATCCCACGGGAGCGAAGCCCCGGGGCACATCGAGTTTAGTATAATATTGTGATATCTCAAATCGGTGTAAGTTTTCTCAATTCGATGGTAAGTTTTCTCAAATCGATGCCCGATTTCCAGGTAATTGAGAACCACCGAATTAAGAAAATAACAGAATTCATTGAATAAGTCAAAAGTCTTATAAATTACAACAATTTTAACAGAACATACTAGCAGATATCAGTTAAACACTCAATTCATTAAGCACAAATCTCATTACATACTTCATAAACAAAATTAATGTCACACACCGATTTGAGAAATGGTCGGATCCCAAAAATATCGAATACTTTCGTACCTTCGAAAAATGCTCCAGAATGCGTGGAGTCCCCCGTCCGCACTGCTCGGCCGCTCGGGCGCAACTGGCGGGTGGCGGGAATCGGTAGTTTGCATTCGTATGACGCGTAGTTAGGGACATAGGTAGGTAAAAGTAAATTTCACCGAATTGAGACACACTCTTCGGACAAAAATTAAATGTGTTACTGCACAAAAACCAATGGATTTACAGTAAATATAATAATTTATTTGGATTTATTGACTATCCCTTGTACTGTGAATGTAAGAATTATAATGAGCAAGTTATTATTTCAAAAGTTATGAAACAATAACGAGTCAATTCTGGAAACCGGACACTCCATTTTAAGCCAAAATCTGCCCGTTTTGGAGCTTTCAGAATTTTTTTCGGCGATCCGTAATACCTGGCGGTCTTGTAGACATGCTCTCCATCAGGGCAAGAGTCTGATAAATATACATGATTTTTTTCAAGTACGTAATTAAATTTTAAAGGTACTTTTTTCACCCCAGTAGGTCAAATAGTCGTCCCCGTAGAAATGCCCTTATACACCTACCCAATAATCCAATTACATTCTTTTTTTGTCTTTTCGAACGGAACCCTATAAAATACATTAGAGTGGTCCATAACAGGTGCGTTTACCCGACATGTGTGACAACTATAGGGTAATTGCCCCATTTAGGAATGGCACTTTTGCGTAATTTATTCTTTAAATAATTTTTTAGCGGAAATCTAGTAGTACCTACTAGACTAATTTAAATTAATAATTTTCATGAAGCTTTGCATGAAGTAGTTAGTAAAAATATTATATATCAACTCCGAAATCGCGAAATAAATCTGCTGTTCTATACATTTTAGTGTAGTAGGTAGGTTTCAAGTTCGTTTGAATGTAACAGTTGAAATGTTTTCACAGTTTCGTAGCTGGTCCCATAGTCAAAGTTGTTTCTTTTTACCCGACTGCGCCTGACGGATATTTCCTTGGCACGCTCTAGAGCTTGCCCTATCGCATATGAGCTTGTTGAAACTATAATTTTGTATCTCCCTATTTGAATTGCCCGCTCTTTTCTTCGTCGCCGGACGCGGGCCCCGTGTGCTTTCGCCCGGCCACGCTAGTAGTTGTTGCTCAACCACCGCGGTACCGACCTCTCGCTCGACAAGTGAATTTTCGAGTGTGACAAACTGACCTACCCAATAAGAGTGCCCTTAACCTTAAAGTGGACTATAGCGAACTGTAAACCTAAACCCTACGATAAATTCCGCGCGGAAGAAGAGAAAACACACAGGCAACTCTCTTTGACATTACTTCTTAAATTTCCCGTCGGCCCAGCACCTAAATCCCTAAACAGAGCTTGAGAGATATTAATTCTTCAGGCGTGAGTAACACTGGGTTAAAATTATTACGCGGTCGGTTTTTTTCTTTAAGTAACTGCGTAACTGTAAGTTATTTTATGGTCGATTCCGGCAGTCACACTTAAACCTAAACGTAAAATTAGTCCTACCTGTCCTTTTCTCTCCCAGCCATTTATGTTAAGAACGGAGAGAGATAGACCTGACTAAGATTAGGTTTAGGTTTAAATCTGACTGCCGGAATCGACCCTATTACCTACCTAAGTCTAGTGTAAAAAATAAGTTGAAAACCTCTTCTTCTGCTATACTCTATACATATAATAAAAAAGTAACGGATCGCTGTCTGTACATGGAAGATACTCGTATATGAGAAAAAATATTATAGGAGACTTTTATCAACGCAATAGTGCCAAAAACAATGATTTTTGTGTGTTTGTTTGTGCGTTTGTGCACGCTAATCTCAGAAACGGCTGAACCGATTTCGATGCAGTTTTCAGTAATATATTGTCACAGGCCCCACTTAACACATAATTTATCTTTTATCCCGGGAAAATGTTTTTATCCCGGATAATTTCGACATTTTGTTTTTTCTGTAGTCGACGCGGACGTAGTCGCGGGCGTCCACTATACATATTATGTACAAAAACCTACAAATTGTTGACCCAACCGGGATTCGAATCCGTAGCATAGTGTCGGTCAATCTCCATTGTTGGTCGTGTTGAGTGAATAATTGTCGGCCAGATGGACAATATGTCGGGCATTTGCTTTAAATAAGCCGACGCTAAGTACCGGCAGTTTTGGAGGGTGGGATAGTGTGGAAATGGACTCTTTTTATAAGCTTTTATTTAGTTTCACCTGTCCCGTTGTCTGTAACCAAATTTTGCAAGTTAAATTAGATCCACTTTGATCCGGTTTAGGCCGAAATTTTGCATGCATGTATAAATTGGATGACAATGCAATATTATTATGACATTGACCTGATCTGATGATGGAGCTGGAAGGTGGTCATAGGAACTCCGTAATTAAACGACGCAACCCTATCCAGTTTGGGCTCGTTTGTTTGATCAGTTCATTTTAATATAGTAAAAGCTAGTTTTAAAATATTGTTTTTTTTTTTAAACTGAAGCTTGTTTTTAAATCTATACAATAGATAGGTAGGGAATTCTTAAGTTTAGGGCGAAAGTCGAGAGAGATAAGCTTTTTACTCAAAAGAAACCTAGTCATTTTACATATCTAGGAATTCCCCGCTGTGCTAAAGGTGGCTGCGGGATTACCTTTACCATCCTGCAGTTTGGCTACCCCATTTCGGGAACACAAATGTGTGTATTTTTGGGTTTTGGGGCATTTCGGTCCGCTCCGGCCGATATGATTTTTTTTAACTGTACTTAAATGTCTCAAAATAGTTATTCATCGCCTAATAATACCTAATAAAAACATAATTTAGAAAATCCAAAAACCCGACCCGATATTTTCTAATGATCGTAACATAACAACTGAATAGTCAGGATCCATTATCCGACAGCCAAGCTAATATTTCAATAGATCATGGCGGATTTTTAGATTATTTTTTAAATTATGTTTTTTTATTTTATACTTTTTTTGTTATGAGTACCTAGCTACTAATAGGTACGCTTCAAGAAACATGCTCAACATGCTCGGCAGCAAGAAGTTTTCGCCTTGCTGCTGTCTAAAAACTTATATGTGAGAATGGTTGTTAAGCAACTTTCAATCGATATAGGTCCTAAACGGTTGGTCGAATCGAAAAATATTGAGAGAAACCTAAAAATGATTTTTAAATACCCATTCAACGATACCCCACTCGATATAGTTTGTTGACTTTAATTTTTTTCATTTTCACAAAATGGCGTCCAGTAGTCGCCATATTGGATTTTCACTAACGTTATGTCTTTAGTGACACTCGCCGGACTAAGAGGAATCGATTGACGTATGAATCATAAAAATCGGCCGAGACGTTTGGTCTGTGTAGTGCTTCAAAGGAACATACAAACATACATACATAGGCTGTTAAACACAATACCACTCCTTTGCGTCACGCAGTCGGGTAAAAATATGGGGTGATTGGTCCCGCGGGACGAATAGACCCATTCTGAAGGCATTGTTAGGCGTTTCGGTCCACGGACCGAAACACGAGCGGACCGAAATGCCCCAAAACCCGTAGTTTTAATGCATACGTCATTTATAGGGCGTGTCAAAATTGGTGATACATTTCAAAATTATTCTGATAAAGTGTTTATCAATTTATCTTAGCAGACTGGAGTTTGGATCTGTCGTTAGTCGCCTATTTTTCTAGATAACTCTTATCGGAGACATGGTTATCACTTCGATGTTATTTTTGATTGATTATTTTGCTCGCACTGGTGAGAAAATGCCAAGTGATTTATGAGCGAGCCTCTTCTAGCTATACTATGGGTACTAATTTCATGTACAAATGACTGTTTTTCCGAAATGGGTGTAGCGGAGCCATCAATAGGACGCAGACATAAGTATACAAATTCTAGAACGAATTATCGAAATTTCTTACAATGATTGGAATATACCTACCTAAGTATACAGGATGTTTTTTTGTGGCCACCTTTAACGAAGGGTACGTATTCTATACATGAAATAAAGTAAGTTTATGCCAAAAAAAATGCCGGAAAAAAAAAAAAAAAATTGAAAAAATTTTTTAAATTCCTTGATCGTGCGAAATTTATATTGTCTAGTGTTTATGTTAGTTTTTTATAGACAGATATTAATTATTTTTCGTGAAAAAATCCTGCTACGCGCGTCTATGTGCATTTATGCAGAAAAACGCAGTCTATTTACTCAACTTTGGACCCTTATATTTTGGAAACCAGACACTTCCCAGGTATGCTTCCATGGAGAAAAATGATCGTGATGATAAGTAGATTCCGTAATTTTCGGGAACGTTGACGACCAAAAAACACCCTGTATACATGGGCCAAAGAATAACTAGTGGCCGATGGGGCTGGAAGCGCTTCCCTTTTCTTTCACCCACATGGGGAAGCCAGAACTTCAGGATCATTAAGGAGATATAATAGACACGTTTAGCATAGCGGGGACAGATGTAAATCATCAGTCATAAGTTGCCAGTTCATCGCCTGAGAGAACGCGCCTGAGTTCCTTAGTTGAGTCTTACGACATGCACGAAAGATGTAGCCGATGTATCTAGGCCTTGGTTTTTTTGAGCACTTGGCTATCTTCTCACTAAAGATCTGATATCGAAATGGGATAAATATTATTTTCGTAAGATTGTCTTGACAGATATTGATGTTAATTTCGTCATGTTGTGTGTTTTTAATGCATTATCTATTTAAAAAATGTGTTTGTTGTATGCATTTTTATCACAGAAAACAGAACGATTTTTATCTTATTCTACTGCAATCAAATCGTATTCCGAACCAAACAATAGGTAATTTATAACAGACCGAATGATTCTACTACATGATACCTACTATTAAAGATATTTCTTTAAAGTGTTATCGATTGAGGGAAGAAATTTCCAACGACACGGTAAAAACGAGTTATGGGACATTTCGCCCACGCAAAAACTGGTCTGCGCCCTCTGTGAGGCAAATGTCTACTTTTAAAAATGTGCATGGATAGATTTGTCCGAATCCGTTTGGAAGATCGAACCAGCCCCCTTATTACCTAACTAGCAAAAGCAAAGCGATAGCGAAAATTGTACAAAAATCGCTGATTGCTTGTCAAATTCGTATCACGTAAAATGAATTTCAAAGGAACTTTGACATTTTAAGGCGAATATTGTAAAATTTTCGCTATCGCTTTGCTTCGGCTTTCTATTGCTTTTACGTAATCAGGGGGCAGATGTCTCCCATTAAAAACTTAAGGGATGTGTCGGTAAAATCATATTATATTTTTTATATTAAGTAAGTACACTTCAAAAACATAACCCTCCTCCTGGCGCAGTCAGTTAAAAACAACAAAGCCATCTCCACACTAGCCTATCTTTAATCTCTCTAACTTCACTTGGGTTGCCCCCCGGCGTTGTTTGCAAATAAATCTATTTATTTGAGGGGTAGCCTAACTATGGTTAATCACATTTGGTGCACATGTCACGATGGTTTTTTTTTTTGATAAAATGGTTTTGGTTTTTGGGGTGCGAATTTGATATAAAACTTAAAGACTTTATTGCCAGGGGATTTGAAGATTTTTTTGGATCTTGTTTTTCTTTTCTGTGACTTTACAGATAAATAGTCTCATATCTGTTTTATAAATGAAATTGCATTAGGCGTTACAATTCCGAAGTTCAAACATTCACTAATAATTTTATTATTTATGATTAATTAATTATTATTAATTAATTATTATTAATTATTTATTAATCTAGTTTTTGATTTCGGAATAGTAAGATGTATTATTTTGCACGCTAGGTGCTCGGATCTGGTTTCTCGTGGCGATTGTAGTTGGTGCAAGTGCTTGTTTTCGCAGTTATGAGTTATCAGATCCGAGGGTCAGTGGAGGGTGTAGGGCCCAGTGGTGGGCGCACCCATAGTGAAAGTCTCATATCTATAAAGCAGAAGGAATTTAAGTTTTTAAGTAATTTAAGTAATTACTTAAGTAATGATTTATTCTTTGGCTAAAGATAATCTATGCTGCTCTGGGAGTGAAAAAAAAAACGTATAATACTACAGCTGCTTCTCTTCCCGGGCATACTGTACAAGTCAGTAGAGGGAAAAGAGGATCTTGGTGTTTTGTAGGCGATGGGCTGACCACCTGTCACTACTAACCGAAATTGTACATCTCAAGTATACCCTCAAAATTGGTCCGAAGTGGCACCATGTGGTTCTATCGGCCCTTGGTACTCTGCCTACCCCGTAAGGGATAAATGCGTGATTATATGTATGTATGTATGTTTGTTCTCGATTTACTTAACTGAAAACTTACATTTACCATTGGCTGCAATAGGTACTCGAGTAGGCTCAAAGTTTAACAGTGGATAAGATTTTTTCATCAGACTATTTCTCGAAAAAGTTCATTTTTAAACTTTCTGACGTAGTAAATAGATTTTCTATTACTTTTAGCAAAAAGTCTACCGACCAGATATCCACTTTTATTTTTAAAACTGGAATCGAGTCTTATACATGGTGATTTTTGGTCTTCAACGTTCCCGAAAACTACGGATTCTCCTAATTATCACGATCATTTTTCTCCATGGAAGCATACCTGGGAAGTGTCTGGTTTCCAAAATATTAGGGTCCAAAGTTGAGTAAATAGACTGCGTTTTTCTGCATAAATATGCACATTGACGCGTGTAGCAAGATTTTTTTTACGACAAATAATTAATATCTTTCTATGAAAAAACTAGCATAAAAACTGGACACTATAAATTTCTCCAGATCAAGTAATAAAAAAAAAATTACATCGTTTACCAGCATTTTTTTGGCATAAACTTACTTTATTTGATGTATAGAGTACGTACCCTTCGTTAAGGGTGGCAACGAAAAAACATCCTGTATATATCTACAGATAATATTGATGTTAGATACGAGTTACGAATCTGCGTAACTTTGAAAGCAAATGTTCTCCTAAATAAAAAATATTTTAAGTCGAAACACATCCCACGAGCCTGTTTACCCTCGCACCTGACAATAACTACCCTAGTTGTCACCTACCCCTTGTCACCACTTACCCCTGTGTCGCTGTCTGACTACTGAGCATCTATTGAGTCTATGCTATTGAGTGACAAGTTGACAAGTGATATTGTTAAGTTAACATACGGGGACGCAGGTCACTAAATAGTTTCAAATGATCGCGCTGGTTATTAGGGAGCGTTCTGGAGCGTTCAACTATTACGTAACGCAATTTTTGAAGATTTTTGACACCCCCTCCCCCCCTGTAACGCACCGTTACGTTTTTATGTACCCCGCCTCCCCCTCTCTAAACGTTACGTAACACTCAAGTGATCATTTTTACCCTATAGTCGCAAAAAGTTATGTAACAACACACAAAAACACAAAAACAATATAATACGATCTAGGGATTCCCCGTGAAATGTAAATGTAAAGGTTGCCAACTTGCGAGGACAAATTAAAAATAACGACCAGATTAATACAATCGAGGGATTCCCCGTAAAACGTAAACGAAAAGGGTTGCCAATTTGGAAGTTTTAATTCCCAATTTTTTTATTTAAAAAGAGTAACAATGTTGCGTAACGTATTGTAAGAAAGACCCCCTCCTGCCCCTGTAACGCATCGTAACGTTTTACGAGACCCCCCTTACCCCCCCAAATTGCGTTACGTAATATTTGAACGCCCCCTTATATATATGACTGACTATATACATACAAAAGCGAATATTCCGAAATCAGGCATAGGAGTTAGGTATTCTATGAGACGCATAATTTCACCCGTATGATGAGTTTGGTGAGAGCGAGATGTCTCACTTTTAAACGTCAAATTCACAGAGCTAAGTAATAACTAGACAAGGCAAGTGTTTCTATTTGGTGTGTATGTATAAGGGATTACAAACCACTTATATTAGCCCTAATTCATTCAGTCCTGGTTCGAGAACGAGTGTCTATTCTAATTCTTAAGTAATTTTTTTACATGCAAAGTACATACACTTAGTTTATCTAGTTATTAATAGCTCTGTGAATTTGACGTTTAAATGTGCGACACCAAATTCATTACACGGGTGCAGTAGAATAAGCGTGTTATGTTATAAGAAAACCGGAAATTAAAAATCTTGCAGTTAATACTGAATGATCTTTTTCTTATCATCATCATCATCTTTCTGACCTTGCCCCATTATAAATGGGGTCGGCGCAATATAGTTTCTTTCGAAACTCATATTGCCTAAGATTTGTCGTCTATTTCACGGCTGCCAGCCTAACGCCAACCCTTCTCGGGTACTAAGTGACAATTTCAGAAAAAATATGTTTGTGTGTGTTTGGTTCGGTAGATAGAACTAACATGGAAAACTAATCCTGATGATGCCACGGGTGTTGGCGAAACATATGTCGATTAAAATTTTAATTGGTTTTCGGATTAGCAGCTATGTATTTATGGTTGCATGCTAGGTGCTTGGATCTGGCTTCTCGTTGCGACTGTAGTGTCTTGTGTTCGTGATCATGAGTAGGCAGATCCGAGGGTCAGCGGAGGGTATAGGGCCCGGTGGCGGGCGATCCCTCAAAAG
Source organism: Carposina sasakii (assembly GCA_014607495.2). Lineage (NCBI taxonomy): Eukaryota > Metazoa > Arthropoda > Insecta > Lepidoptera > Carposinidae > Carposina > Carposina sasakii. The sequence goes on along the minus strand of CP053176.1, from coordinate 6,174,916 downwards.
AAAAATCTGTACACCTCATTTTACTATCATCCATCACAAATTCAAAAATAATTCTACTAAAGACAATGGCTGTATGGACGTAGTTTCCCTTTGCCATTTCTTCGGGATAAACAAAAAAAACTGTCAAAAAGAATTAAAACTACAACTCACCTCCCAACTCAGGTATCCTATGGTAAAACATGCCGGTCCTGGCCAACCACTCCAGCTGCATGTGATGAAGCACCCTGTCTCCAGGGTGGTGGAAGGCCGACGGCAGCGGCGCCCCGGGCGGCAGGCCCCCGGGGATTTGTGGATAGTTGAACAGGGCTGCTGATTGGGCGGCCACTAATGCTGGGTTTTGGGGGAGAAGCCCTGGTTTTGGTATAAGACCTGTGAAAGAATGTTTTTGTTAGAATAGGTTTTATCTGTGCCATAGAGGAATAAGATGTCATAGAGTGTTAATGTCATACTAACAGTTTCGATGCACCATTAGACTTTTCGGTGCCTCACAATTCCAGTCCTTGACAAGTGTCAATCTAAGTAGATTGCATTACTATACGTTATAATACATTAGTAATGTAGAAAATTACTATACATTACACTATTAGAATCTAAGTGTCAAGGACTGGAATTCAGAAGGACATATAGCTGCACGCGTATGATGTCTCACGCATGAGAGCGAGATGTCTCACTTTTAAACGTCAAATCCACAGAGCTAAGTAATAACTAGACAAGGCAAGTGTTTCTACTTGGTCTGTAAAAAGGGATTGCAAACCACTTCTATCAGCCCTAATTCATTCAGTCCTAGCTCGAGAACGAGTGTATCATATTCTAATTCCTTGAGTCTATTTTTGACATGCGAAGTACATACACTTAGTTTATCTAGTTATTAATAGCAGCACGGGGTTTATATATTATGTAGGTAGATGTAAATTAATCGCGCGTAAAGTTACAACCGCATTATACTTGATTTTTGACAGCAAAATATATGTAATATCTGTCAAATTAAACTGAATAACTTAGTAAGTACTTAGTATAAGCTTTTTATTACTAATGCCCTTAGAATATAAGTTAACTCACCTGGTCTATAACTCTCATATTCTTCACTAACACCTTCCACTCCCGGCGAAATGGGTGGGCTGTAGCTACCCGATCGATTCCCATCATCAGACCCTGGACTTCCGCTCCTCGGAGAGCTTTGCCCTGACCGTGGACTGTCCGCTCTCTCAAAGCCCTGATTCTCATCTCTATTCTGGTACTTATCTATGGTATTCTGTTCTATTTGAACGTCATAATTTTCATCTTGTAGTCTATGAATGTAGTTCTTATTTTGAATTAACTCTAGATACTTCTGCTGCGCCATTCTGTCTTGCCCCTCAGGGGAGAGCAGAGCGTCGATACAAAATGATTTCTTGCCTTGGTTCAAAATGGTTTTTTCGTCTATATTCTTGTAGAATTTCATGTTTTTCGGGCTATTAGATCGGCTTTTATCGTGACTTGACTCGTTATCGATTTCCAACGATTTATCCTGCTCATCGCGTCGGTAGTGAGATAGGATTTGTGAAGACATAACTTGGCTGTACGATTGTGTAGGTGATTCTTTTATCTGCTGTTTACATTATGCACCTGAAACAAAGGCAATTTTAGTTTTCATTCGCTAAAATAAGTTGACAATGGCTGTATGGACACGGTTTCCTGTAGCATCGTATTTAAATCGGCCCCCTTATACTTATCCTAACTAGCAAAAGCAAAGCGATAGCGAAAATTGTACAAAAATCGCTGATTGCTTGTCAAATTCGTATTAGGTACGTAAAATGAATTTCAAAGCAACTTTGACATTTCAAGGTGCATATTGTACAATTTTCGCTATCGCTTTACTTCGGCTTTACTATTGCTTTTACGTAATCAGGGGGCGTATTATTCCGATCTGTCACCGTATTTTGTCTCCCTACGGCGACTGATAGATCGAAATAAAAAGTTTGATTTGTCCCACTGTGACGAGTAATAGTTTCAATACTTTTATGTCTCTGATATGTAATATAAAAACTTTATTGTGTCATGTTTTGAGCAAATAAATAATCATTTTCATTTATGATCAGTACAATGTCAAAAAATACCTCAATAGCTGGTTACGTAAAAGCAATAGCAAAGCCGAAGCTAAGCGATAGCGATAATTGTACAATATTCGCTTTGAAATGTCAAAGTTCCTTTGAAATTCATTTTACGTAAAACGAATTTGACATGCAAACAACGATTATTGTACAATTTTCGCTATCGCTTTGCTAGTTAGGTAATAAGGGGGCCGAATGCGCCAGAAGGATGGTTGTATTTTTCGAGTGGTTTTCGTAATTTTTTTGTAAGTTTTTCGTTACTTGGACAAAGCCGCGGGCGTCCTATACATATTGTTAGATAAATAATTAAATAACTACCGTCGACGCGCCGCGTGTCATTATTATCAGATAAAATAAAATAATCCAATTATATTTAGATAAGTGCTAGATAATGACGAAAAATGAGCTTTTACCTACACTATCAAATTATTTGTTAGGTACCTACTTATCTATCTTTTTAATTAAGTTCAGTAGCCGGCAGCCATTTTGGTTTGTGTGCAAATAGGTATTGGTACAAATTAGTACGTTTTTTTTTTTTTTAGTTTATCCCGAAGGAAAGGCAAGGGGAACTAAGCCCATACAGCCTAATCATTGTTTAGTAAAATGTATTCTGAATTTATGATGAATGACAGTGATGATGAATGGAAACGTCGGGAAAATCCTCAAGAACAAGTGTAAAGTTAGTCAAAATGAAAAATTATTGCAGAAACAACTTACATGCGCCCATGAAGAGATCGTAATCCGGCTAAAGTTTTACTCGGCTTACCTGCGTATAAAACCATGCACACGCACTAGATTCACACCACAAGTAATCAAAACATAACTTATCTACCAGAAAACATCACCTTAAGGACACATGCAAGCCATTTACAAATAATTTGTGATTTTCACAAGAAAATTACACCTGCACCCTTCCAGCTTTTCCCGCCGAATCATTAGTACGTTGTTTTTAATTTCCCTATTTGTCCCCCGAAAGTACCTAAGTCTAAAATAAAAAAAAAAGTTATTATTTAAGTACTTTGGCTTTTGTTTTCGTCGTTTTGTTTGGTTTGATGGAAGAAATTAATCTCTTCAAGAGATTGTACATTTCTACTGTACACTATTACTTATAATTAATATATTTTTTTATTTGTGTACAATAAAGAATAATAATAACCTTACACATCTGTTTTTGGGTCACAGGATAACGCTAATCTACCAAATTTTACCTGAAGGCCTAGACAAGTGGCATATGCTTTCAATCGTTTCCTTTTCTATCGAACAGAATGATTAAGCGTAAGCGACAATGAATTGGTAGCCAAGGTGTCACCTACAGTTCATTCGTCAAGATAAAAAAAAGTTGTTTATGGTTACGTATGGAAACAAGGCCCCAACTCGAAATTAAGAGTTAATAAACATATCCGACCAATAATAATTGTTGCTACAACTAGTCTTACAATCTTACCTATTACATGCATAGGTACATACATACATATAATCACGCCTTTATCCCTTACGGGGTAGGCAGAGCACCAAGGGCCGATAGAACCACACGGTCCCACTTCTGACCAATTTTGAGGGTATAGTTGAGATCATGAACGTATAAAGAACAACGGACGCAATGCTATAAATGCACAGATTGAAGCACCGTAATGGCGGCGCGTTGCGCATGTGTACGTATTTTCTAGTAGGCGCAAAGCTTACTATGGTTTGTATGTGTGGGTGGGTGGATAACGCGTCAATACACATCCCTACTTCATGGAATATCGTTGCCGAGCTTACTATGAATGCTTCACTCTGTGCATTGACAACAATCTGTCCGTTATTCTTTATACGTTCATGGTTGAGATGTACAAGTTCGGTTACCTATAACATTTGGTCGTAAAAGGGTAAGGTAAACCATTTAGGACAAAGGGGCGCGGCTCGTTTAGACACCTACGGAACCTATCGAGTGCGGATTATGCCCGTCCTCCCCGCAATGTGTACCGATGGATTAAAACTGGTCTAAGCGGTGGTTTAGTTAACCGTACTTTAGTTTAAACAAAGTTTAGTTAAACTTTTAACTTTGATAGGTGTATCATAATATGTTTTGCTAATTTAATAGTTTTCTAATGTCGTTTTAGACTGTGTTTAATTGAGGTGCGGTTTTGTATGGATATCTTTCAACTACCGGTAAGGTATCTACGATACACACATGGGTTGGTGCTATTTAATTCTATTCTGTCGACACTACACGGCTTGTATTAAATAGAAAAACTTAATTTTATTTCTTTTCATCTATACAGAATGTAACAAAAATGTTGAGCGAAATGTTAAAGAAATAATCACTACGGTAATTATCCTATTTCTCGGTCCTATTCAGGTTTAGCCGCGTGGTGCCGGCAGAGGATTCGTACCGCTCCATGTCTGCCCGTGGGTATCGTACGAGGCGATTAAGGGTTTCCGAGAGGTGGGCAGCAGCGCCTCCCGTATTGACAACATAGTCCGAAATACAAACTGCGGTCACCAAACCGCCTGCCCAGCGTGGTGACTATGGGCGAATACCCCCTATGGCAGTCTTGTGGCGTGGGGGAGGCCTACCTCCAGCAGTGGACTGCAATAGGCTGATGATGATGATGATGATAATTGAAAAATGTCGAACAAATAAAAGGTACCTATAGGTAAAGGAGAACTATTTCTATTTTCAAATTTTTCACCATCACATTTTTATCTTGATTTTAAATCCAGAAAGAAAGTTAAAAATCTTTCAAAAAGTTTCTACTCACCTTAATTCTAAAAACAAAAAAAGGCACAACACCAAAAAGTTTCCAAACATAGAACAGAACTCACACACCCGCGCAACTATCAATCATTCAAATGTCGAACGCGTCACGCCGACGGCCTCGTCACAAAATGACAAAACCAACCGGCCGAGGTACTAGCAAACAACTGAATTATTTCTACCCGGTATCGCCTATTATCATCCCATATCCCAGCGTATGTGTACTAAACGACTGGGCGTTGACCAATATAACTTAAACTCCACGTCCATAGACTAGCAACGAAGACATAGACTGGTTTCCACTGGTAGTTCCCGCCCTTTTTGTCAGCTGTCCCGTTCTAATTGCGCATTCTCTGTCTAGCACAAAGCAATTTTCGCATGAGTTGTTTCTCTCAGTGCTAACCGCGGTACTAGATTTGCTGTTGTTTGAACAAAATGGCTTTCAATTTTTGGACTGTTTTAGTGTTTATCTCTTTGGACTTGAGATTACTTTTGTAAACGGCGATCGAGGTTTCGCCCGGTTTGTTTTTAAAGTGGTTCTGATTGCTGATTTAAATGTTTCGCTTCTGGTTTTAATTTTAGACCGTAGCACGTTATTTAAGCTGTAGGTAAGTTAAGTATTTACTTTAGTTAGACTTGTCGATCGTATTTTTTGCATATCTCAGATTTAATCTTCAATTGTTTTCACACTATATTTCAAATTAGGAATAAAACAATCCGAGATTCTCTTTGATCTATCGTATTGAAATTGGCCGTAAGTCCTGTTAGCTAAATTTGTTAAGCTCATAATATAAAGGTGTTTTCAAATTAATACCCAGCTTACTGACTAAGGTATGGAACAGCTGATTTTTTTCACGATTTCAGAGTTGGTCCCATAGTAAAGTTGTTTCTTTTTACCTACCTAGTCTCATGTCCAAAATAAGTTACTAATTTAGAAACGCTTTATACAGGATGATTTTTGGTCGTCAACGTTCCCGACAACTACGGAATCTCCTCATCATCACGATAATTTTTCTCCATGGAAGCAAACCTGTGAAGTGTCTGGTTTCCAAAATATTAGGGTCCAAAGTTGAGTAAAAATATAAGGGTCCAAAGTTGAGTAAAAATATAAGGGTCCAAAGTTGAGTAAATAGACTGCTTTTTTCTGCATAAATGCACATTGACGCGTGTAGCAAGATTTTATCACGATAAATAATTAGATAATATGTGTCTCTGAAAAAACTAGCATAAACACTGGACACCATAAATTTCGCCCGATCAAAATAAAAAAAAAATCTAAAAATTTTACATCGTTTCCCAGCATGTTTTTTGGCATAAACTTTATTTGATGTACAGAGTATGTACCCTTCGTTAAGGGTGGCAACGAAAAAACACTCTGTATAATAAATATACTTACCTCTTCGTGGTAAACGATATATAAACTCTAAATCAAAACAAACATCATAGTGTAGTAATTTCTATTAAGCAACAGTCGCAGAACAGCAAATAGCAGTACACACACAATATCTATGCGAAAATCATCTAAATCGCATTGCTAAGATAAACAAGCGACGCAGACGTTTACAATCAAATAATCGTATTAGCAGAAGCACGTATTATAACAACGTTTGTTGGTCACAGGCGGGTGGAGATGCAGTACACCAACTTTTCAAAATACATTTTCTGTACATAGAAAATGCTTTGTCCTGAATTACTGAGTGGTAAGTGGTGTGAGAATACATATCAATACATAACCTGAACCGCTGATATCTGTTGGAGACATACCCAAGTATGACCTGCGAAACACGATATGATAAGCCGATTTATCGACATTTAGCCTGTCAAAATACGATAAATATAGCCGCCATGTTGAATTTTGTATAGAGACGATACGATATCGTACGATACGATATCCACGATGCGTGGTCATGTTAGGGGGGCAGAACTTTGAGGTTGTGTTCTTTGTATGGCGCAGCGTAGGCATTTGATAAGAAAGGATTTTCCGAAATTGCCACAGGAACGCAATTTACAGGGATTTATAAAATTTACGCGGATGATGTTGCGGGCGTCCACTACACTATTAATAAAAAGTGACTTGTTCTAAGGGAATCTCTGCCAGATTGCACACAGAAATAAGTTTGTTTATTGAGAAAGCAATTTTTAAAATTTCGATCAAAATAATCTGCAGATTTAAGTACCTTTAGTAGGTATAGTAAGTTAGAATTACTAGTTAGCCATTAGACTACGGATCTTCATTAATTTAATTTTAATATGTATATTGTAAGTACTATCAGCCAAGGCGGAGCTGACAAGCGTTAAGGTTTAAATTCGTATGCAATAGGCAAACCTATTGGAAATAGAATGGGCCAATAGAATCTTCAGACAACACTACAAAAAACTTTTTTCAAACCCTTAACAATGTTGAAACAATTGACCAGAGGCCAGATGTGAAATACCAAATGTTGTAAGACAAAAATGTTAACCTTTTAATTTAATTTTATTCTTTATTGTACACAAAACATAACAATCAATAGAAAGAAATTTACAAAAGGAATGCATACAAAGGCGTTTACTTTTACTTTTATTTTGTTATAATAGTCGACAGTAAAATATATCAAGATTTGTTTTGGTTCCCTTCTTTTAAATTTCAAACTAAGTATGGCATATTAAAGTCACATTAAAATATGGTTAGTGAAGACCTTGTAAACAATGGTGTCTAACTAAAGCGTCCAGAGAGAGTGCTTAGGCAAGAAGCAAACTGCAACTGAGGGTCAGGGAACGTATGGTATCGTGAAGACCTCCGTCAAAATAGCCAAAACATAAAAGACAAATGGTCCTTTTTTTGTTTCCTTTTTAATTACCAACATAAGGGCTGCTAACGCCATTGGTGAACAAAAAGATGGGCGGGTCAACTTTCTATCCTAACTTGCAAGCGAAATAGTTTTGAAACCGTGTCACCTTCGCCTTGGTCGATAGTACCTATGAGTTATCTGTGCCTTGAGATTACTAAATAAATTTAAAATTCTTTTCATAGATAGATTAATTCTTGCACTATAATTTTTTTTATATATAAAGGTGACTTAAATGCTACACAGCATTCTCTTCCAGTTAACCACTATTGCTGGAGATATATTACATATATGCGAAATGAAGTTTTCCTACTCCAAATAATCTTTTTTATTCTACGCCTCTTTAGAGAGTTTGGAACGCGGTCGAAAGAGAGAACAATATGGCGCGCCGTTTTTACCCGCTATTGTCTTGACAGATGGGCGTGGCCTCGACGCAACCAACCAATCAGCTTTCGAGGAAAAAGGATGGAATACCCGCGCGAACAAAAGAGCGACGTGGAATGAAGAAGCCGTGTAATTTCTTTGACATATTTATGGCGTTTCAAGTTTTGCTCACTTAAAATGAATTAGGTTGGTGATTTGTTTGCAATTTTGCTACTGTTTTTGAGACCGGATACATCAGCTGCATCTCCTAATCATAACTCCTGCATTATCGACTAAGGAACCCGGGCATTCTCTCGGACGATAGAAACTTGTCGCTGATCATTCTCATTAGATCTGTACCAATTATGCTTGGCTTTATCACTGCATACAAAAAATGTTAGTCCCAAAATCGGGCATGGGAGATATTCTTTGAAAGCGACGTAACAAAAGGCGATGGTCGCCCACTAATGAGCGGAAGACATCAACGTGCGTACGTGGACTTGGACACATACCCATCAGCCACAGCCGGACGTACCTAGGCCTCTCCCAGGGGGCCAATTCTCGACTTTAACTTTTCTATCAGACCGTTTGCGTACCAGACTCATTACGGCTTCGGCTATGTACACAAAATGGTATTCTTCTAACTGCATAATTTGAGCTGAAACGAAGCCGGTTGGTTAACGTTTGGTTCTTGAGCCGTTGCAGTGTTGCAAGAAATTTAATATTTCTATATTTAGCTTACATTGCCTCTTATTAATCTAATGACGTAATATTAAAAAAAAAAAACAATTAACAGATAATTTACATCGCAGGGTTGATAATAGGTAATCTTCTATCTTCTATATCTATACATATAATAAAGTTGTAGCTGCAAGCTAATCTCAGAAACGGCTGAACCGATTTCGATGCAGTTTTCAGGAATATATTGTAATAGATCCCACTTAACATATAGGCTACTTATTATCCCGAGTAAATGTTTTTATCCCGGACAATTTCGACATTTTGTTTTTTCTGCAGTCCACGCGGACGGAGTCGCGGGCGTCCACTAGTATACGGAATAAAAAGCTTAAAATCTAGAACATATTTACAAGTAGAAAATTGCCTGCAACTCCTCCATCGCTGGCCAACGTGGCCAAAAGCCCGGCCGCATCTATAACGTTAATTTGTAGCTGAATGATTCGCATTCTTGACTTCGCGGAAGGGCACTACACAAGGCTACTGTCATAGGGGGTCACCACGCTGGGCAGGCGGATTGGTGACCGTAGTGTGATTTTCGGACCTTAGTTTCTTTATACAGAATGTTTTTTCGTCGCCAACGTTTTCGAAGGGTACGTACTTTAGGTATACATGAAATAAAGTCAGTTTATGCCAAAAAAATTGCTGGGAAACGATTAAAAATTTTTTGTCAATTTTTTTTATTGTAATGAATACGTGGTGTATGGTGTCCAGTGTTTGTGTTAGTATTCTTATAGGTAGTTATAATATAACATTTTTTCCTTGAAAAATATTTGTTAAATGCGTCTACGTGCATTTATCCAAAAAAACGTAGTCTATTTAGGTACTCAACATATCTTGGGAACCAGACACTTTCCAGGTATTCTTCCATGGAGAAAAATGATCGCTATGATGAGGAGATTCCGTAGTTTTCGGGAACGTTGACAACCAAAAAATAGCCTGTATATAGATTTCAGGAAAAAGAGCTGTGAGTCTTCAAACACTATAGCATACACAGGAGTAATAAACCTACCTATAGTTCCTTATTTTGTAGATTTCGTGGAGAAATTTTGTAGACTGTCAAACACCATACATATGGTAGGCAGGAGTAGCAAACCTTAGCAAATATCATGTACCAACTTAGATTTCGTGAAAAGGTGTCGTAGGCCGTCTAACACCATAGAATAGGCACTAGTAGCAAACCTTTAGTTTCATAAGTAGATTTTATAAAAAAGAGCACCATGGTCCGTTAAAAACCATAATGAAATAGGTAGGAGTAACAAACCTTGATTTCTCCAAGCAAACTTTTCACGAGACAGTCAGCAAACAATCATAATGCAATGCGAATGTTCCACGAAGGGAGACATTTGCCGACGCGGCCCGCTAACAAATGAAATAAATTAAAATTGTACATTTAGGGACGCTATTAGGGGAAATTTCAAACTTTTCGGAGTATTTACCTAATTGCCCAACTGTGACAGAAAGAGGGTTATGTTTTTCAAATGTTTGTTTGTATATTTTTGGCACGCTCCAGTCTAGAGCCTAAACTTGTCGCATTTGAGAGGTGTCATATACAAACATACCTACACTTGAATAACTAGTCGTTTTTCATTAGTTAGTCCATTAAGCCCGAGTCGTCTGTACTATAACGTGGTAGGTATACAGGTGTTTTTTCGTTGCCACCCTTAACGAAGTCTACGTACTCTATACATCAAATAAAGTTAATTTATGCAAAAAAAATGCTGGGAAACGATGTAATTTTTTTTTTTATAATTAATTACTTAATCGGGCGAAATTTATAGTCTCCAGTGTTTATGCATATATTATATTTATAATTTTTTCATAGACAGATATGAATTATTTCTCGTGAAAAAATCTTGCTACGCGTATCGTATTTGCATTTATGCAAAAAACGCAGTCTATTTACTGAACTTTGGACCGTAATATATTGGGAACCAGACACTTCCCATGCTTGGTATGCTTTCATGGAGAAAAATGATCGTGATGATGAGGAGATTCCGTAGTTTTCGGAAACGTTGACCACCAAAAACATCCTGTATACATAGGGTGAGCCTACCGCCGCATTCCCATTATAGAAAAGTTTCCGCATCTAACTAACTATATTCTGTAGCCCACGTGGACAAAGTCGCGGGCTACAGCCAGTTAAGTAGATAAAAATAAGATCACCTACCCCAGGTTTTCCCAGGCGGAGTGATTTCGTAAACACATCACGAGATAAACACGTTATAAAAAGCAAATAATTCATACTTAACTGACGTTATCTGACACCTGTCAGACTGACGGTGTCAAGTTGAGGCAGGGTAGAAGGGACACTTGGTTTTAAATTACTTACCTACGTGATCATAGTGTGCTATACAGGATTTTTGGTCGTCAACGTTCCCGAAAACCACGGAATCTCCTCATCATCACGATCATTTTTCTCCATGGAAGCATACCTGGGAAGTGTCTGGTTTCCAAAATATTAGGGTCCAAAGTTGAGTAAATAGACTGCGTTTTTCTGCATAAATGCACATAGACGCGCGTAGCAGGATTTTTTCACGAAAAATAATTAATATCTGTCTATAAAAAACTAACATAAACACTAGACACTATAAATTTCGCACGATCAAGGAATTTAATTTTTATTTTCAAAAAATTTTTTTTTTTTCCCAGTATTTTTTTTGGCATAAACTTACTTTATTTCATGTATAAAATACGTACCCTTCGTTAAAGGTGGCCACAAAAAAAACATCCTGTATGTAACATATCAGTACATTGCTAGCTTGTCGCCAGAAAACGGCCTAGAGTTCCTTAGTTGACTCTCACGACTTGCACGGAAGGAGATGCAGCTGATGTATTCTAGTGAAGCGCCGCATTAGCGCAGGCTCTATGAATCTACATTTAGTAGGGCTTCAATTAATTTTTATACAACTGTCTTATATTTAACAAAGAAGTAAGTATTTGTTAAATCAGCAGGGCAATCGCGCTAAATCGGAACGTTTTAACGTTTGAGAAAGTGACGTAGGTCGTGTCAAACTGGCACCTCTTATCTTCCGGTCTAAGTCCAGACTTAGTGTGCGACACGACTCGAAGAAAACTGTAGGTAAAATATTATCTACGGAAATTGAGTGTCACCTCTGTGCTAGCTAATCTTTGCCCGATTTGTGTGTCATCTTTACTTTAGGTACATCAATGTCCAATGATTTAAAACTAACCTAAGAATAAGTACATACTAGATACCTACTATGTAGAGGTAATAACTATTAGAGAAGGTAAAAATAGGTAATTGTTAGGCATGAACGTATAAAGAACAACGGACGTCATGCTGTCACTGCACAGGTTGAAGCACCGTAATGGCGGCGCGTTGATATGTGTGCGGATTTTTTGGTAGGCGCCGAGCTTACTATGGTTTGTTTGTGTGGGTGGATAACGCGTCAATACACATCCCTAATACGTTACCGAGCTTACTATGAATGCTTCACTCCGAGTAGTGACAACACTCTGTCCGTTATTCTTTATCCGTTCATGTTGTTAGGATTATATGGCTTGCTGCAAGAGAGAGAGAGAGCAATAATTACTTTATGGTGACGTAATTAGACACATTTCAGCACGAGACTGATATTTTTGTTTTTATTCTGTCATACTCGCGACCGATGCGCGCTAAAATATACCTTATTACTCAAGCTGTAAGTATATATTTATCGCACCGTGTTTCGTTAAAGGTTCGTTAGTGGTTGCTTTCGGCTCAATTTTCATCATTTACAAGAATTGCCCCCTGGTAGGTACTTTTTAACGGTGCATAATGTAATCGAAATACTCACTTTCTAGGATAGCAGTGCCGTCATATAGCGGCCGTAACATTACACATGTCGGCACAGTAAAGAAAGCTGTGTCTTTTTGCTTTCGCCCTGCCGTTATACAGGAGGTAACAAAACTATAAATAACTATAAACATAGCTATAAATGTACTTCTCATTGGTGATTTTTTACATGAATATTTCTAAACTAGTGGAGGCCCGCGACTCCGAAAAAACAAAATGTCGAAATTATCCGGGATAAAAACATTTTCCCGCGATAAAAAGAAGCATACATGTTAAGTGGGATCTGTCACAATATATTACTGAAAATTGCATCGAAATCGGTTCAGCCGTTTCTGAGATTAGCGTGCACAAACGCACAGGCAAACCGACAAAAATTCCAAAAATCATTGTTTTGGGTACCTACTATTGCGTTGATAAAGGTCTCCTATAATATTTTTTCTCATATATCTTCCATGTACAGACAGCGATCCGTTACATTTTTATTATACAGTACCTATAGATAGGTTATTTCTAAAATATTACTAACTCTATTGATCTACAAATCGGGCAGGATTGAGATGTGCTTATCAGATAACAGCTGACAAAGCGAGCATGATATTATGATATTACTAACTGAATATCCATTTTTGAATGGATCTAATTCTTAAATATACACCCACATGGCTGTGTTATCGAAATGCGGTATCCAGAAGTGCAGGATCATGAAGCGAGAAGCGAAGGGATCCCATACCCACGTTTACCATAGCGAGATCAGCACCCGGTATGATGAATTTGGTGAGAGCGAGATGTCTCACTTTTAAACGTCAAGTGCACAGAGCTAAGTAATACTAATAGCTAGACAAGTGTTTCTACTTGGTGTGTAAAAAGGGATTGCAAACCACTTCTATCAGCCCTAATCCCTTCAGTCCAGGCTCGAGAACGAGTGTCTATTCTAATTCTTAAGTCAATTTTTTACATGCAAAGTACGTCCACTTAGTTTATATAGTTATTAGTTAGCTCTGTGGATTTGACGTTTAAAAGTGAGACATCTCGCTCCACCAAATTCATCATACGGGTTCTGATTTAAAAGATCAGTAGCAAGCTAAGAACGCCCCTGAGTTATCCTTTCAAACACATACAGTTGTAAACTTTGAAAACCAGGCTTTGAAGAAGAAATACCATGACATTTCGATTAAAAGCCAGGACTATACATGTGCGAGTCCAGTGACAATACGATTGGAGGGAGTTAGTGGCGTGCGAATTTAAAAACACAGGTCTTTAACACATTCAGTGCCGGTGACTACGTATTTGCTTCTTTTAGGCTTTCTAGAGGTACCGCTGACGTTTATTTGCCTGATGTCGACCCTTAGAAAATGTGCCGACAGCGAATGTGTCAGGACTTTAAAACTCAGGACGATGCTTAAAAAATATACAGGACAGCCCAGGACACCTCAAAAAACAGGACATGTCCTGGAAAAACAGGACGGTTGGCAACCCTATCCTAGTTCCACACTAGATCCCTAAGGTCTGGTGTCGTGGGTACTAAGCTACGGTATAGACCAATTAATGTTTGCGAAAATTTTCAGTATTTTCCGCATCAGAATCATAGTCTGAACTCATGGTATCAATATTTGCCTGGCTGTCACAAACACCCTGTATAAGATCCCACAGACACGTTTAGCATAGCGGGGACAGATGTTAAAGATCAGTAACTAGTTGCTAGCTCATCGCCTGAGAGACCGTCCCTGAGTTCCTTAGTCGACTCTTACGACATGCACGGAAGGACATGCAGCTGATGTATTCTAGTGACGCCCCGCATTAGCACACCTACGTATTAATTTCAAATTTCACACAAATACCTAGATACCGCACGCGAGTTTTAATAATATTTACATAGCGTGTGAACGCTGATCGTATTTCGCTAAATAAACAAACAAACAGTTATTATCTGATAACAGTGTGTGGGAAATTTCGTGGTTTTCTAATCGATTTTTGATAAATTTGCGCTTTATTTGTATGACCTGAATAGTATGGGGTAAGCTTTTATTGTGTCATCAGATCTTAGCTTTAGTAATAACGTAATAACCTAACTTCTAGCGACCCGCCCGGCTTCTTATGGGTGCAATGCTGATAAAACATCCAATTTAGTCACTCTATCTATAAAAAAAACCGAATAAAAACCCGTTGCGTAGTTTTATAAAATCTAAGAAAACATAGGTACAGTTAGACAGACAGTGTTTGTTTAATGCTAGCTATATTATAATGATTTAAGTACAGGGCCGGCCCGCCCATACGGCGAACGGAGCAGTCGCTCCAGGCGCCAAATCCTAGGGGGCACCTAAATGGTAGAGATATAGGTATACAGGATGATTTTTGGTCGTCAACGGTCCCGAAAACTACGGAATCTCCTCATCATCACGATCATTTTTCTCCATGGAAGCATACCTGGGAAGTGTCTGGTTTCCAAAATATTAGGGTCCTAAGTTGAGTAAATAGACTGCGTTTTTCTGCATAAATGCACATTGACGCGTGTAGCAAGATTTTTTCACGAGAAATAATTAATATCTAAAAAAATATTAATAAAAAATTTAAAAAAATTCTTCACCCGAGTGGGACTCGAACCCACGACCTCTGCATTCCGTGCCAGTGCTTACCAATTAATTAATATCTGTCTATGAAAAAACAAGCATAAACACTGGACACTATAAATTTCGCCCGATCAAGTAATAAAAAAAATTAATTTTTTTTTTTCATCTTTTCCCAGGATTTATTTTGGCTTAAACTTACTTTGTTTGATGTATGTTATTAGGAGCAAACAGGAGAGACGCCATAATGGGATCTCCCTCCATTTTAAAATTTACTTCGGGCCGGGGCGGCGCTTTTTAAGTACAAACTTACATTCATATATACAGGCTGATTTTTGGTCGTCAACGTTCCCGAAAACTACGGAATCTCCTCATCATCACGATCATTTTTCTCCATGGAAGCATACCTGGGAAGTGTCAGGTTTCCAAAATATTAGGGTCCAAAGTTGAGTAAATAGACTGCGTTTTTCTGCATAAATGCACATAGACGCGCGTAGCAAGATTTTTTCACGAGAAATAATTAATATCTGTCTATAAAAAAAACTAACATAAACACTAGACACTATACATTTCACCCGATCAAGTAATTAAATTAAAAAAAAAAAAAAAAAAAAAACCCAGCATTTTTTTTGGCATAAACTTACTTTATTTGATGTATAGAGAACGTACCCTTCGTTAAAGGTGGCCACAAAAAAACACCCTGTATATACCTACAAAGTCTGTGATCCTGAAACGGGGTAGACAGATTTTCAGGATTATATACAGGGTGTGGGTGACAGCCAGGCAAATACTGAAATGCTTAATAAGTACTATTGTGTTGAGGTATACGACAGTATACAGGAAATGTATTTTTGATTTGATTTTCAGTGATCTTTGCTCTCCGCGCGAATTGTATTGGGCGATCCTGTGACAAATTAAACAGACTTATTGGCTATTGTGTGACACATTGCTGTTTTTTGGATCTTTTTTGAATTTTTTTGAGGGCAACTTTTTTTTTGATAATCATATTTTGGTTCAAATTTTATTTTTATCTCATTATCTAAGGCCTAACTAAAGCAACAAAAATATTCATGAAAATCTAAAAAAATGATAGAAAATTTTGGAATTTTCCTCCGAAAATTTTCAGTAATTTCCGCATTAGAATCATGGTTTAGCAAATCAACGTTTAGCATAGCGGGGACAGATGTTAAAGATCAGTAACTAGTTGCTAGCTCATCGCCTGAGAGATCGTCCCTGAGTTCCTTAGTCGACTCTTACGACATGCACGGAAGGAGATGCAGCTGATGTATTCTAGTGAAGGCCCGCATTGTAATAGATTATATTGCACAGGTTATTAATGTATTTTTTAGTTAAAAGCTATATATAAAATAGGGTATGTTATCATAATTTCGGATGGTCCATTAATTAATGCAAATAAACCGGCTTTTAACGTTATCTGTTGTTATCAGATGACGTTAATTGACATTAAGTGGTAAACGGTAGCGAGGCTACTATGTACTAGGATGTACTATGTATTATTTTAAAAGTCAAGTGAATGCAGTGGAAATGAGAGCATTGAGAAGTATGTGTGGAGTCACTTTGAAAGATAGAATAAGAAATGAGCTGATCAGAAAGAAGTGTGGTATAAACGAGGACGTGGTAACGAAGATTGAGAAGGGTATGTTGAGGTGGAGAGGATGACTGAAAGTACAACAGAAGAGTGAATGGAAGGATTAGAAGGGGAAGACCTTCACCGATCAAATTGGTAAAATTCTAAAGAAGGGTCAGGTCAAGAGTATCCTAAACCACGGAGCGTGCATGAAGAATATCATGAAAGTAGATGAAGCGAAAGAGGTGTGTCAGGATCGTAACAAATGGAGATCCGTGATCTCTACCCCTCCGGGAAAGAGGCGTGATTTTTATGTATGTATGTATGTTTTGAAATACCTTTATAAGTTCTTACATATAGCGGTATAAGCCTATCGGTAGCTTTTTAGTCGGAAAGCGTGAGTTCGAACCCAGTCACGGGCCTGTAGCACTGAATTATTTCATGTACAGATTTTTTGACGGCCGATTGGTGTAGTAGGTAGTGACCCTGCCCGCGACGCCGTAGGTCCTGGGTTCGAATCCCGGTAGGTGCAAACATTGATATGATGAATATTGATGTTATGGATGTTTCTATACTTATCTATGTATTTATATACCGTTGCTTAGTACCCACGACACAAGACCTTAGGGATCTTGTGTGGAACTAAGTTAATGTGTTGTGAAGTGAGTAAATATTTAATTATTTACTAGTGGACGCCCCGCGACTCCGTCCGCGTGGACCGCAGAAAAAACAAAATGTCGAAATTATCCGTTGTCGCTGATCGTAAAGACCAGAACTTGGAGGATGTGTCCTTCGATTGGCGTAGGCATCCGATGAGAAAGGATTCTTCGTATCCAGGTAAACGTGTAAAACGTGAATATAAATACATAAGTAGTTCTCGCGGATCTCTCTTCTCTCTTCACCGCTCATCATCACCTCATGATCATCCACCGCCAGGTCTGCCTAGGGCGGCCATAATATGTTTTTATTCTATGAGCTGATTCTGATTCTCAAAAGCCTAAAAGTATTTGACTAATTGAGCTTGTAAGACAGAACTCAAATTCATTTCAACTTCGAAGACTCAGTTATACCTACAGTTTTGCACTTATTTTGCTTCACACACAAAAGTACCTACATCCTGTATACTGAAGTACACCCTGTGTACCTAAGTACCTGCTATGTCCACAATAAGTCCATGTCAGTGTCCATTTATCGTAATACAGTAGCACTTACTGTCCATTAGGGAATTATTGATAACAATATAACTGTCGGCGACGAAGACATGAAACCTACCCAAATTAAATGATTCGATGTTATGTACATATAGATAAGGTTGATATTTGAATAAAGAGTTTGCAATACATGTTAGGTATAGCGCTAGCATTAAGTTTGTACTAGGTAGGGTTGTTTTGTGTCTGACTTATTTCTTATCCCTTTGAGTTTTATTAGGTGTAGGTAGCTATTCTGGGCACATTAAGAGTATTTTTAAGTAGATTGAATAATTACTTTAGTAGATATTTGCGATTTTATAGTTTATTAAGATTTTGAACTTGTGCTCACAGTAGCTTCGAGAATATTCCAACTAGAATGAATCTGATTATTTCTTATTAGAGTTCAGTTTATGCCCTTTCTAGTGATATATAATTCATGTATATAGATTGTATAAATTAGTTTTTATTAAGGGCTAAACTTAGCAAGTCGGTAAAATTGGTAAGATTTTTGACTTTTCTCCTTTGACAACTTTTTATTGTTTAAACTTAAAAATAAGATTCTTATATAATTAGATAGAGCTAATTAAGACCTTTTTAACAATGCATAACACATGTATGTAATGTTTATTTTGAAATAAATATAGGGCGCAAAAGAGGTCAGTCAAGGGACAAACTAGATAAAATGTTAGAAGAAATCGTAGAGAATTTCTACCGCGTTCCAGACGGTAAGGGTGAACCGTCGACATATTTGTAAGTCGCACGGATTTTGTGTGTTCAATCCGAGGCGAGTTCCTAAGAAGAAAAATAAGAAGAAAAGTGAAAAGGAAGCAAAATAGGAACAAGAGAAGCCACTGAAGACTGCCTGAAGACTGACCTCTTGCCCGCAGTTTGGAAGAAAAGTGTGTTTTGTCTCTCTCACTCCCGCGTACGACAACAACATACAGGGGTTTGACAACAACATACAATAGGGTGACCGGCGCGTATTTAGTACGCGACAACGACGCGGCTGTTATCGGAGCTGCGCACACGGGTGAAGGGTGCGCGAGGCGGACGCGACCAGCGCGGGTTTGGGAGTTACGCCCCGGGCCCACCGCGTTCGTCACCCCGGGGATCCTTTCCCCGGCCGGACCCGCTGAAACGGGAGCTGGCCGCAACAGATGGTCCTTCGAGCCGGATCCTTCGGACAAGAGAAGATATCAGCGCAGAAGATGCCGGTCACCAGATCGCAACACGGAAGGTCTTCGGCACAAGAAGAGGATAGAACATCATCAGAGATGACTTCGGGAACGACTTCTTCTGAAGCGACTTCGGGCACCACAGGAACGTCGACTATGGATTCCGCCGGGACGAAGACGACAGGCTCTGGCACGATGGCCAGTGCCGCTGGTACAGAAGAACACCCGAAGAAGAAGAGCTCTTCAGCACTCACCTTGGTTCCAGTGAAGGCACCCTCGCTCGCCAAGTCGAAACGCTCCCGGAAGAAGGAGCTTGAGGCGCGTGAGGAACTGGCACGTCTAAAGTTAATGAAGATAGAGGCTGAAGCAGAATTGGCAGAAGCAAGACTGGCTCGTATCCAATATGAAGATGAAGAGGACGAGTCCAGATCAGAAGACGAGGAGCCTGAAGACAGAACGGCGCACGTGCAAGAATGGGTCCGAGCGACGATGGACGTAGAAGAAAAGGAGGGGGAGCCGATGAAGGAAGCTCTTCCAGCCATCGACGCGAGGCCGCACGAGTCTTCAGGGTACCGAGTCAGCGAGTTGGCTGGAGCTATCAAGATGGCGATGGAGTCCAGTCCAGTGAGAAGTTCAGCACCGCCACCCAGTTATATGCACGAGTTACCTGCCTTCGAGGGAAACAGCGCGGAATGGCTGGCCTTCAAGAGAGTATATGAAGATTACTGCACCACTCTTCTCAAGCACTCAGAATATGGCGCGGCTGAGAAGAGCGCTGAAGGGGGCAGCAAGAGAGGCGATCAAGAATATTTTGTATTCTGATTCTGCACCTGAAGAAATCATCGATGCGTTGCGTAGAAGATTTGGAAGACCAGATGCTTTGGTGATGCACGAACTGGAAAGAATGAAGGCATTACCAAAGATCATGGATACTGCGAGGGATGTATGCTTATTCGCCAGCATCATCAGTAATGGGGTTGCGACGATCAAGAATCTGAAGAAGATACATTTCCTGTATTCGCCAGAGATGAAGAAGGCCATCGAAGAGAAGATGGGTCCTATCATGAAGTTTAGATGGTACGACTTCGCCGCTGAACATGAAGACAGTGAAGAGCCGGACCTGGTGTTGATGTCCAGGTTCCTAGACCGAGAAGCTGATAGATGTGGAGCATATGCAGCACCTGAAACGCCGAGAAGATTTGGCCTGAAACAACACTTCACGCATCAGACTACGGAGAAGCCAAGGCCGCCGGAGCAACGAGTAGAACCAACGCGGGCTGAGAAGATGGAGTGTCCAGCTTGCCGAGGGGAGCACCGGCTGTATGAATGTCGACGCTTCAAGGAGTCTTCGGTGCAAGAGAGATGGGATATTGTGAAGAAGTCCAGGCTATGCTTCAAGTGTCTGCATAGTCCTCATCGGAAGGAAACCTGCAAGAGACCTCCATGCAAGATCTGCAAGCGTCTTCATCATCAACTGCTGCACAATACAGAGAAGAGACAGCAGCAGCCGGAGAAAGAAGAAGAAGAAGAAGACGTCCAAGAGGTCTCCAATCACGTCATGCTGCCGGTCAACACTGCGAGTACAGCAAGAGCCTTCCTGAAGATCATCCCTGTTGAGTTGTATGGTCCCAGGGGTTCGGAGAAGGTCCTGGCGCTACTGGATGAAGGGTCTACCGTATCACTGTTAGACTCAGCAGTGGCAGAGAAGATTGGAGCGTCAGGACCGGAAGAGACTTTGGCGATATCCACTGTCGGCGGGAAGACTATTATGAAGAAGAACTCTCAAAGGCTGTCTATGGAGATACGAGGAGTTCATCAAGAGGGCAAGAAGAGATTGAACGAGGTTCGAACAATTGACAAGATGGACCTCGCGCCTCAATACGTCAAGAAGTCTAGGATAGAAGAATGCTCACATCTGAAGAAGATGGCAGACCAGCTGCACTACAATGAAGATCCACCACAGTTGTTGATTGGGCAAGACAACTGGCACCTCATCGTGTCAAGAGCCATCAGGAGGGGAAAGAAGAACCAACCCATCGCCTCCCTCACTGAGTTAGGTTGGGTACTGCATGGCACCGATGGAGGAGAGTCGAAGCCAGTGCACTTCATCAACTGTGCGCAGCTGGCTGGAGAAGAAGATGACCACATGGAGAAGATTATCAAGGAGCATTTCAGTATTGAGTCGCTGGGGATACAGCCTCGTCGCCCGAGTATGGATATTGAAGCCAAGGCCCTGCAGACACTGGAGAAGACAAGTCGTCGCATTGAAGGAGGTCGCTTCGAAACAGGACTTCTATGGAAGACAGAAGATGAAAGGATGCCTGCTAGCTACAAATCTGCTGAGAACAGATTAAAGAATATTGAGAAGAAGCTAGACAAGGACATCGACATGAAGAAAGAATATGAGCGGCAAATCAATCATCTTCTCGAGAATAACTACGCGGAAGAAGCACCAGAAGAATGTACATCGGATAGAGAATGGTATCTCCCGCACTTCGCCGTAACGCATCCGACGAAGAAGAAGATGAGGATTGTCTTTGATGCTGCCGCCAAGGTCCAAGGAAAGAGTCTCAACGATGCACTGCTGCCGGGACCAGACTTGTTGCAGTCACTGTTTGGAGTTCTTTTGAGGTTTCGGCAGAGTCACATCGCAGTAGTAGCAGACATCAAGGAATGTTCCTGCAAATAAGAATACGAGATGAAGATCGAGATAGCTTAAGATTCCTGTGGAGGGGCCAAGGACAGAGGGATCTCCGAAGAAATACAGAATGAAGTCAGTCATCTTCGGTTCGGCATCCTCTCCCAGTACGGCTATCTATATTAAGAATCGGAATGCAGCAGAACATAAAGAAGAGTATCCTGAGGCAGCAAGAGCGATCGTGCGAAATCATTATATGGATGACTACTTGCAGAGTTTCGCCACGGTTGAAGCAGCAAAGAAGATTGCCAAAGAAGTGGATACCGTTCATCTGAAGGCTGGGTTTGAACTGCGCGGTTGGGCTTCAAACCATCCAGAAGTTCTTGCTGACATGAAGACCGAAGAATGAAGACTGAAATCACGCTGGAATGGGTCTGAAGAAGACTCTGGGACTTCGTTGGTTCATCAAAGAAGATGCATTGGGGTTTTAGAACGAGTCTGCGGAACACTCCAAAGATGTTATTAACGAGGCCAGAACTCCGACGAAGAGAGAAATCACCAGCGTGATCATGTCAACATTCGACCCCATGGGATTAGTCTCTCCAGTACTGATACAAGGGAAGAAACTGATGCAAGATGTCTGGAGAAGCGGGGTTGGATGGGATGAAGAGATAACTGAAGAAGCCTGTGAAACCTGGAAGAAGTATATGAAGAACCTACAGCTGCTGCGAGATCTGCATATTCCAAGATGCATATCTCCGACCAACACTGAGGGGGAGCTGCACGTCTTCACAGATGCCAGCGAGACAGCATACGCCGCCGCAGTGTATTGGCGTACGAAGAATGAAGATGGCAAGATACTGGTGTCTCTGTTGGCTGGAAAGGCGAGGGTGACGCCGCTGAAGCCGATATCGATTCCTCGGCTGGAGCTGCAGGCGGCGTTACTGGGAAGCAGATTGGCTCACTCAGTCGAGAGGAGTTGGACCTGAAGACGAAGAGGAAGATCTTCGGGACCGACTCCAGCACTGTACTGTCCTGGATTAAGTCGGACCCCAGGACATTCAAGCCTTACGTCGCACATCGCCTGGCGGAAATAAGAAGAAGACACAACGAAGCCTCAAGAGTGGCGTTGGATTCCCACGGCACCAAATCCCGGCAGATGATGCGACGCGAGAGATTCCTGAGAACTTCAACCAGGCGCACAGATGGTATCACAGCCCGAGTTTCTTCAGAGAAAAGAGGAAGAATGGCCAGCTCCCATCCTCCAAGCGAAGCCGACTGGTGAAGG